>OX451736.1:213893838-215278016 GCA_948472305.1 Vicia faba
ATTTTTTTAAATAGAAAAAAGAGTACATAAACAATAGAGTCAATGTCATTGGAGCTAATATAATATACTCTATCAAAATGTTCAGCAATTATAGAAGGAGAGTTGTATAAGTATTTGTTATTTTCAATTCACTTTCTATATGGTTAGTAATTATTAATTGATTTTAATATTATAAATAAAGTCAAATTTCTTTATAAGTTGTTATAGAGGAAAAAGTAGTTATTATCAAGATAATGAATGAAAAAGTTAGTTTTGCACTTGTTAGTATCTTTTTAGTTAATTTCTCTTTATTTTATTTTATTGTAAAATCATGTTCATAATAAATGATGTTTTCATTGCCATAGAATTTCCTCTCTACAATTATTACCATTACGATCCTACCATCATTACGATCCTACCATCATAAATGGAATTCTTTTTTTTACAATAACTAAGTATTAAAATAATATTTCACAAATAACCATGTTTCAGATGACTCTTCAAAGGAGGAGCCATCTCACTTGGCGCCTCCAACCCTACTTTTGCCTTAGGCGCCATCTCACTTGGCGCCTCCCTTCACTTTTAACCAAGTGAGATGGCGCATGCTCCTTAAAAGTGAGAGGATGCGCCATCTCACTTGGCTCCTAGGGCAAAACTAGGGCAAAATGCTGTTTTATAAATAATTCGTCAGTTTTTCTGAAATTTCACACACTTTCTCGCACTGTATTTTAATTTTTTACTCTGTTATTTGCGTCATGACGTCGCCCATGATTTTTAGCAGAGATGGTTACGTTATCTTCTCCGCCACGAAACCTGCGATGAAAATGTAATTCTGGCACATTCACTCCATGGAGCGTCTGAAGTGGGAGTTGATGCGATGGCTAGATGGAGACATTGCGAAGGGGGAAAAAATTCGAAGGATTCAGCGAAAACGAACAACAACCTCACATGCGACAGGAAGACCTAATGTATGGTTGGAGGAAGTCAAAACAGACAATGATGTAATGTTGATGATGCATGGGTTAGATGAAATTGTGTTAACAGTTATAATTTCGTAGACGGAATATCGTTAATTTTTCTTGTACGCGCAATATTTATTGTAGCAAAATCTGTTAACGGAAAACCCTAATGTTTACAACATAATTAAGGAAAGATTTTATGTATTACAATTTTTATGTGGTCGAAGCAGACGCCCGATTCAGACAATTTTTGTGATTGTGTCCGACCTGACGGCATAAACCACACTTTCTTTCCAACTTGTCAAGATCGTCCATTTCTGTTGTGATGCGCTTACTTTTGGGATGACCCTTCTTATTCCTTCGCATTTGGTCATTGTGCCACACTATTTCGCCGTCGTATGCAGGCCAATAATCTGGTTTTGCTACCAAAGGAAAGTTGTTGTTGTAAACGTTGAGCAACGTTTCAGATTTGTAAATATTTGACAGAAGTTGCAGCGCGTCTTGATGGGTATGAGCACAAGCGGCAATGACATGAGAGCAAGGCATACGAAATGCTTGAAACCTGCCACAATCGCACCAACGAGAAGGTAGCATGACCCTATATTCTTGTCTTGGCAGGCCTTCGTTGTGGTCGATTGTCTCTTTCACAATGAAGTTGTGGCTGTGTCGGTCAAACCGTATAACCATATGAGTGTTGGCTTTGACACTTTCTGCCTTAATGTATTTCATGCAACTTTCACTCCATAGTTGTCCAGATTGCAACACCGCATTCCACATTCCACCTCTTTTGGAAAATAACGCAGCCATCCTAAAATACGTAGATTTTACCAAAGTAGTGATCGGGAGGTTTGATATGCCTTTGAATACCCCATTCATTGATTCAATAAGATTCGTTGTCATGTGCCTCCATCTTTGGCCATTGTCGTATGACCTAGTCCATTTTTCCACCGGAATATTGCCGATCCACCTATCGGCTTCCAGATTTGACAAACGGATCTCGTTGCGATAATATTTGAATGTGGGTTGTGTCAATGCATATCCCGCATTCATAACCGCTTTCCTTAATGTTTTGTCCTTGATCTCCCTCGTGAAATTCTGGATGATATGCCTAACGCAATAGACATGCGTAGAAGGAGGGTCATGCCAACCGTTTGTAGGATTATTGTAGGCACTTTCAATGGAGGCATGTCTGTCCAAGATCAAACAGAGATCTGGTTGAGGAGCCACGTGTGTCCGCAGATTTTTCAGAAAAAAGCTCCAAGCACCACTGGTTTCCCCCTCGACAAGGGCAAAGACAATGGGGAAAATGTTGTTGTTGCCATCTTGTGCAACTGCCATCAGTAGCGTGCCTTTGTACTTCCCATACAACTAAGTCCCATCAATTTGTATAATTGGTTTGCATGATGCAAACCCTGTGATGCATGGTTGAAATGCCCAAAACACTCGACTGAATATTCCGTTGCCGTTTAGTAGACTACCATCTTGGGCGTATGCTGACACTGTTTCCAGAACGTAAACACTACCCAGAGAATATGTCTTGAGTGCATTCAGGTAGCGGGAAAGTTCTTGGTATGACTCCTCCCAGTTTCCGTACACCCTTTCAATCTCCTTAGGCTTTTCTAACCACGCCTTACGTTAAGACGGAGTGTAGTTAAAAACCGTGGTGATGTGGGAGATGATTGTTTTCACCTTCAAAGATGGGTCGTTGCTGACCAGGGGTAGGATTTCTTGACAGATGAGATCGTAGTTAAGTTTTCGGTGGTCTTGTGATTGAGTGGAACTTACACAAGTGTGGGTAGTCATGGAATCTATGACCCAGCAGTCACCTCTTAATCTGTATGATGTGGTCAGCTTAAACATACAGTCAGGGTGGACACACTTGATCTTGTACCTTTCCTGGTTGACACGGTCCACCTTAAAATCAACCGAGTTAAGCATGTGGAATTTTTTTATGGCTCTGATGCATTCCTCTCTGTTACGAAACTTGTCCTTCTCTTTTAAATTTTCATCCGACTGCATATACGGATTGAAAAATAAGTCAGTAGAAGGTTCATCTCTGCCCATGTTGAAGTTTGTCATGTGCGGAGGTGGTGTGTATATTTCATTTGCAGGAATACTAGGTATGCCATCATCGTCGGAATCATCATTCACCATTTCATCAAACTCTAACTCATCATCTTCTTCTTCTTCATCAACTGCATCTACCTCAGCTTGTTCATTCTCCAAAGGATCAACCACTTGTGTCACCTGAGGCTCTCGCAGCATAACGTACAACTCAATAGAGTCGTACCCAGAATACACATGGCTGGAAAACATATTATGGAGATCCTCGTCATCTTGAACTTTAACCTTATAAAAAATTACTTGGTTGTTTCCAAAAAAAATTGGATTCTGATAAAATATCTAAGTCACCGGGCCTCGTCCAAGTTTGGCCTCCAATCGTTTTTTGAAGTACGAGAAATTGGCTTTCCCGTTTAAGAGAAATCGAATGTTGTCTGTGTCTCTAAACAAAAACCCAGCGGTTGGACATATGTATGTCTCACCGTTGAAATGTGCTTTGACGACAAATTGTGGTGCAGAGGCCATTGCGTAGGATTGTTTGAAGGTTTGAAGGTTGGAATGTTTGAATTTTATGAGTTATTGGAAGGTTGGAATGTTTGAAGTTTATTGATTGTATGAAGGTTTAAATATTGTAAGGTTTGAAGGTTGAAATGTTTGAACTTTATGAGTTATTTGAAGGTTTGAAGGTTTGATTGTAAGAACGTTTGAAGGATGGAAGATTTGACGGATTAAGTGAATCAATGTTATGATAAACGTAAGACTAAAAATTTCAATTAAGTAAGGATGTAACCCCCAAGGCTGCCAATAGTGTTACATGCATGGCATCCCAAAGGCTGTCACGTAGCCTGAGCCTAGCCTGCAACCAAGGACACCTCTGATTCGTCAATTGGGATGGCGACACCATTCATTTTTGTACTCTTTCGCCAAGTCCAATGGCGCCTCCCTTAGTGTCCAATCGTGATACATGCATGCAGATATGTAACCCCCTAGGCTGCCACCTAGCCTGCACCTACTCTGCACCTATACTGTATGTTGTAAGTCTCCTCCCATCACCTCCAATAGGGTTACATGCATTCAGGCATGGCATTCCAAAGGCTGTCACGTAGCCTGAGCCTAGCCTGGAACCAAGGACACCTCTTATTCGTCAATTGGGATGGCGACACCTTTCATTTTTGTACTCTTTTGCCAAGTCCAATGGCGCCTCCCTTACTGTCCAATCGTGATACATGCATGCAGATATGTAACCCCCTAGGCTGCCACCTAGCCTGCGCCTACTCTGCACCTATACTGTATGTTGTAAGTCTCCTCCCATCACCTCCAATAGGGTTACATGCATTCAGGCATGGCATCCCAAAGGCTGTCACGTAGCCTGAGCCTAGCCTGCAACCAAGGACACCTCTTATTCGCCAATTGGGATGGCGACACCTTTCATTTTTGTACTCTTTCGCCAAGTCCAATGGTGCCTCCCTTACTGTCCAATCGTGATACATCCTTAGGCTGCCACCTAGCCTGCAAGAGTGACACCTTTCATTTTTGTACATGCATGCATATATGTAACCCCCTAGGCTTCCACCTAGCCTGCAAGAGTGACACCTTTCATTTTTTTACATGCATGCATATATGTAACCCCCTAGGCTGCCACCTAGCCTGCAAGAGTGACACTTCGCATGCATGCAAGCACCAACAACCACTATATGAATTTTTTTTGCCTATAAATACATATCATATCATACATCTCTCACACCCACACAAGTCTCACTCTCTGCTACGAAATCTTTCATAATCTCTTACACTTTCTAAGTCTTTCATACTCTCTTACACTTTCTAAGTCTTTCATAATCTCAACCATTTTAAACAATGGCTCTTCTAACAATGGGCGATTCTCACAGAGGCACAAGGGAAAACATTGCCGCATTTGTAAGTTTCTATTTTGGTTATACATTTTTCATACTTCAGATAATGCTTTGTTCATCTTACTTAATCTTACACCTTTTACATTATGAACTCAGGACACCAAAAGATTCAGAATCCGTTCTCACAACTACCTGGCTCCCGACCCATTTATCGTACCATATCTGGAATACGCAGGTTTTGGACATGTCATAAAGATCTCCAACTGCACAATTGATTCGAAGTTCATTCTTGTAATGTTGGAAAGGTGGAGACCAGAGACCCATACATTTCACCTACCAATAGGTGAATGTACCATCACGCTAGAGGATGTGTACATGCTACTAGGTCTCCCTGTCGATGGTAAGGCCGTGAACGGGTCGGTTCAACAACCTAACTCTCAGTGTGAAGAACTGTTGGGCAGGGATATGGTTGAAGGTGGTGGTGCGAGAGGTCAGAGAATACTACTCACTGAGCTTAAAAGTCATTATGCAAGTTTAAAATTAAACGAAAATTCCTCAGAGCAAGACAGGGTAGTAAAAGCCAGAACTTATCTTATGATACTATTTGTTACCTTTTTATTTCCCGAAAGTACGAGAAATAGTGTAAATTTTATGTATTTACATTTACTAAGAAATTTTGAAAAAACAAGAAAATATAGTTGGGGTTCTGCAGTTTTAGCCCACCTATACAGTTCCTTGTGCAAAAATGCAGTCAAGGAAAAATGTACATTTTATGGGTGCGCTTTTTTACTACAAGCCTGGGGTTGGTGGAGGATGGAGTCCTTAAACCCCGTCAACAACAACACTTTCATTTTCCCGTACGCAACAAAGTAAGTCATCAAGTTATATCATTTATTACTATTCATCTCTTCACCAAATATATGCTAAGAATAATTTTTTTTTCATTTCCTTTAGGTATTGCGTGAGGGGTATGGATTACGGCAAAAATCCAAGATTCAATGTCGCACTATACCGTAATCTGTTGGATCACTTAGGCCCGGATGATGTACGTCGTAACTTTAAACTTTTCTTCATTTAAATTATTTATACATTACGTTTTTGTTAACCTGATTTAAATTTTATCGCAGTTCGTCTGGAGACCATATTTGGGTTTGGGCCATGATCCAAACCCGGAGGATGCAACAATTTGGACCGCGAAGATTGCAATCATTCGGTTCAACATTGTGGAGATGCACCACATCGACCGTGCGAAGATGCAGTTCGGAATGCATCAAGAGATACCAAGTGATCCAACTTGTTTGTCCCCATGGCATCTTAAAAGGGTCGACGCCCAGTGGGGTCTTACCAACTGGAAAGACTTCGCTCCGGAATGGTGTAAGATGTGGCAGAGGCGTCACCGCTATGTCTTGTAATTCCTGGTTTTCCTTAATCATGGTAATATGCGACACGCGGATCAATATTTATCTTGGTACAGGTCGGTTAGTAACCCTGAAATGCACGTGTCTCATCCAAGGTACTTGGTTGACCCACGCACACAATGGGCACAACCCTCGTTTCCCCAACAACAAACCCAAAACCCATCAACCTCCCACCAACCCCCAAGAAGAAACAAAACCACAAACACCCAACCACAGTCCCCACCACAATACAATTACACTCAAATGCCACACAACTAACCACAATCACCACCTCACTACCAATACCCCGATATGCCTCACACCCAACCACAATACCAATCACAATATCAACACACCCGCATACCCCACACACAATTTCAGTCTTCCGTATATCCCAATATGGGCCCCTCAACATCCAGCCTTAGCCCTGATATGAGAATGTCGGAAGATTACGAACAAACCGACCCAGGCTACCATCAACCACAATATCACCAAACCACCCAACATCCTCAATACCAAACACCCCAAGATCCATTTTCTTTCTACCCACCGTACTCAGACCCACCATAGAACCCCACCCACCGCCAACACGACCAAACTTTGAGGGTATGAGTAACCGACTGTACCAACGCGGATCTTCTAGATATGGAGATCTGATTGATTTTATGGATCCAGACCGCATTGACTTCGCTGGGCCATCGACCCTGCCGCAGCAGGAAACGCGACGACACCCAGCATGGGAAAGGCGAGGACGGGGTTGCGGAACCGGGGGTCATTACCGGGTTCCGGGGGATCACTGATTTATCTATTTTTTTTTGTTTTTTTTTATCTGTTTTTTTTTTATCTGTTTTTTTTATCTGTTTTTTATCTGTTTTTTTAATGTAATACAGTTTGATGTAAATATTATTTTTTTAATAAAAAGTTCATTTTGTTGATCCTGTATCAAATACGCAACGCACCGGACAAAAAAAATTCAATTTTTGCCCTAAAAATACACCTAGGCGCCATCTCACTTGGCTTAGGACATGTCCTAAGCACATAGGCGCCAAATGAGATGGCGCATCCCCTTAAAAAATAGGAGTAGGCGCCAAGTGAGATAGCTCCTCCTTTGAAGAGTCATCTGAAACATGGTTATTTGCGTAATTTTTTCTGAAACGCGGTTATTTGCGAATTTTTTTTTTAATACTTGATTATTCAAAAAAAAAACTTCTCATAAATGTTTATATATTGTTGAAACCATGGGTCTAATAATATTATAATTATATCAGTCCCAACGCTATATCCATTCTTACGCCATATCAAAAAGTTTTGTATAATTTTTTTCATCATCAACAATCTCGTGAAATTTTCATTATGAATTTCATTCTCATCGACTCACACCAAATCTATATTGGTATTCACACACTCCATTTTCTCAATAAAATCTAACAAACATTCTCTTTTTTATTGGTCATTTCCATCATTCTCAAATCCATTCATGACTTAAATCGTAAAATCACAACTCCACGATGAAGAAGATCTGAAGCTCAAACTACAACAGTTGCAATAAGATGAGAGTATCAATGAACAATCATCAGAGATAGAAAAAGAATTTATTGAGTAATTAAACTATTAAGATTAATAATGATTAATCACTATTCTTTAGAAAGATTTAGATATGAAATGATTAATTGATTTCAATGCTATAAATAGGTGTTTAATGAATATAATTATTATAAATGAAAATGAATGAAAGAGTTAATTTTATAGTTGTTAGTATCTTTTTAATTTAATTTTTCTTTATTTCAGTTAGTTGCAAAATCATATTTATCACCGTGGCCGTCGGAAAAACTAAATCTGAGGGGAATATTTTAATAGAGGATAGCCTCGTGCCAATCGTAGGAGAAAGATAGGAAGAAAGTGAAAAAAATTACGGTAAAAAAACACTATATTAAAAAAAATTTAGAAATAATTTTTCTAAAATTTTAAAAATAAAGTAAATTATTAAGAGAATGCTTTGAATTCACGAATTTTAAAATAACAAATAATAAATCCTAATTTCTCATACCTCTGGTTTAAATAAGTATAAAAGTTATTTTAATGAAAAGTAAAATAAATTTATTAGCTATTTCATGTAAAAAGTAACAGAAAAATATTTATTTTTAAAATTATTTTTTTGATATCTATAAATTTTAGTTCTGTATCATACTTTTAATATAAATAAATTTAAAATATGAATTTATTTTAAAATAAAATAATATTAAAACATAATATGCATTCAATATCATTGTTTTATTAGATTAACTAAATTTAAAAATACTGGAGTGTTAATCAATTTTTTAATTTAATATATAAATGTGAAATATTTAATTTCACGTTCAGATCATAACAACTACGGCACCAAAATTATAATGCCTAAAATTTCATTGCAATTTAAAATAAAGGTTACCATAATATATAATATAATGAAGAATACGTTTTTAACAATATTTTAAATAAACTAAACATAAAATAAATCAAAACATTGTATCAAAAAATAAGTAATCAAAACATCTGGAATACAAACACTGAATAGAAAGTTAATCATTTAACACGCTAGCTAACCAATTCAAAATTAGAAATTAAAAAAAAAAAACAAAAAAAAAACTAACAAACTTGTGATGAACAGTGGTAAGAGAGTGTAACTGATTAACTAACTAGTAACAAACTAAGTAGAAAACCGTTATTCAGTTGAGTTAGTTACTTTCATTCCAAAGCTCTACTGCGATCTATATATAATTTATTATGTATTCACTAATCTTCTCATATACCTGTTTCGTCTAATATTCCATTCTTTGAAGAAGCACCAAGTTCTCTTGAGAGTTGAAACTTAACCATGGAGGATCCCGCAGAGGTAGAGATGCAAGAAAATCCAGCAGGAAATGGAGGAGGAAGAGGTGGTGGTGGTGGAGGAGAAGGAAGAGGAGGAGGAGGAAGAAGAGGAGATGGTGGTGGTGGACATGGAGGAGGAGGAAGAGGAAGAGGTGGTGGAGGAGGAGGAGGAGAAGGAAGAGGAGGAGGAGGAAGAAGAGGAGATGGTGGTGGTGGACGTGGAGGAGGAGTAAGAGGAAGAGGTGGTGGTAGACGTGGAGGAGGAGTAAGAGGAAGAGGTGGTGGAGGAGGGCCGGGAGGAGGAGGTGGAGGTGGAGGAGGTAGAGGAGAAGAAGTAAGAAGAGTAGGAGGTGGTGGTGGAGAACACGAAGGAGAAACAGCGGTTCTTTTGATTTTGTTTTTTTTTATAGCTTTGATGGTAAGAATTTCTTTTTCTTTTTCATTTTTTTTATATATCTGCATGCATGTATCTATCAACATAAGTCTTTGACTAAATCTCCATTTATGGATTCTTTCTATGTATTTGCTTTCAAATTTCAACTTTTACATTTGCTGTTTCTTAATTATATTAGGGAAAATATGTAATCATTCATTCATGTTTCATCAGTTCGCTTTCACGCTCTTTTTGGGAAAAAAAAAAGCAGATGAGCCGCCGATGCCGCAGCCGCCAACACAGCCTCCAATGCCCCCGCCGCCAGCGTGGGCTCCGTTGCCACCGCGGAAGCCTTGAGTCAAATAAGTTGTGGCCGGGGAACCCATGTTCGTTGAGGCAAATGAAGACATTCAAATTGTTCTTTGTTTTTTTCTTTCCTTTCAGTAGTAGCATTTTTACCATTGGCATGTAGTGGTGTGTAACACGCACAAAGTTCTTTACTAGTTTCTTACTGTTTAGGTGCAACTAGAAAACGGTTATGATGTAGTTTTTGTTCATAAATAATGTGATTCATATTCATATATTTCCTTCTCAAAATACATCTTTACGTTTATATACTTTGTATTTTGATGCTATCTAACTTATCATGCATAGAGACTGATTCAGAACTTGAACCTGTGATGTATTCATTCACAAGGCAGCAATTCCAACCATCGTGCCAAGTTTTCTTTTAAGATAGTTTAGATTAAGTTATGTGAATTATGAGAATGGGTGTAGATATTAGATATTTAGATTTAATGAGTCATATTCTAGTGCTTTCATGTGCTTATATTGTTAAATCCTCAGCGTTTTGTTTAGACGGATTCAATGCTATCCAATTTTTCACTTCTTTTTAGTTTCTCTCCCAATAATTTTATATTACACATCCAAGACCTGTTTCATTATTTTTGTAAGTTATTATTTTACTTACTAACGAGAAAACATTGTTACGAGTTTTTACAGTTTCCCATTTTTATTAATTTTTTGCAAGTACGTCGACAGCTTCTTCCCTGTCCGGTGGGTTACGAGGGAGGGGATGATATTCTTGACGAGGATGGGTACCTGACATTCGAGGCTCGTCCCATCGACACGAAGGCGCTCGTCGAGTGTCAATCTTACGGGCAGGTCGTAGATCTACTAGGTTTCTGGCTTCTGCTTTTATTATTGTTTTATTCCATTTTCGTTGTTTTTGCTTGCTTGCAACTAACCCGAGTTTTGCTCTTCTTTGTAGGCGACATGGCTAAATGACGGGAGAGGTTGTTGAAACTAACTCAGGACAAGAAAGTAAACAAAAGGCTAGTGCGAGCTCCACAAGCCACGAGGATGGGCCCGCCGGCCAGTTTGGGCGATGCCTCTAGTGGGTCCCTGGGCTCCCCTGACGCTGAACAACCCACCGAGCTGATTACCAGAAAGAGAAGTCGGGCTGATAATAGGTCGGAAGTTGGCGACGAGTCCGTAGCTGCGAGGGCCTTCGGCTTACCCCCCTATTTTAAAGAGAAAGATTTCTTCGAGGGGTTTCCTCTGACGGTGAGCAATGACGAGGCCAAGACTATCAGACGGCTCGACAAAGAAAGCCGGAGGAAACACCTGGCCGCCAGCATGGTCGGGATGGTGAAGATGACCGAGATGGTCGTTGTCCTTGTCGAAGAAGGGTCGGACTCCTCTGACCGTGTTAGGGAGTTGGAGTCGGAGAAAGCTGCCCTCGCTGCCAATTCTCGTAAGTTAAAGGCGGCCCTCGAGCGGTCCGAGGAAATGTTTCGCGAACAAGCCGACCTGCTGGCGGGGGAGAAGGAAAACTCCGGGAAGGTTGCTGAGGAGAGGGATTGCCTCCAACTGGACAAGGAACGCTTGGAGATTGACAATGAACGTTTGTCTAAGGAAGTCGAGGAGCTAAAAGCTGCTATGCTTCCTGCTGACGATGAGTCGGAGGAGACAACCTCTTTGCGGACCCGTTCGGATTTGGTCGCGCGTATCCACCTCCTTGAGACAGACTGTGTCGACGCTTTAGCATATGGGTTCGAGGCCGCGGTCAGCCATCTCTCCATCCTAAATCCGAGCATGAATATCGAGGGATTGAGGTTCATGTCTCAGATTATTGACGGCCAGGTCGTGCCTCCTCCTGAGTCTTCTGTGGTGGACGTCGGTAGTCCTGGGAATGTTTAGCGTGGAGTTTTTGGTCGGGCCTGCGTACCCGCGTATTGGTATTTGTTTTGGGGCCTGCGTGCTCGTGCTCATTTTTAGGGCCTGCGTGCCCGTGCTTATTTCTTTTGGCCGTTGCGCCATGACTTGTAACCCCGAACATCACCGGCCTTTTTGGTCGGTTCATTTTTAACTTGTCCTGTGTATAAACTTTTCAATGGATGTTCATTTAAGTTTAACTTTGCTCGTATCTAAGCTTTGTATTCGACTATTTAATTTGCGATGAAATTTGTCTAAGTTATGTCCTCGAGCGGAGATATCCTTTTGACCCCTTTGGTGGTCCGACGTACTTCGAAATGCGTCAGTTGTGCAGAGTGAAGCCCGCGTGTCGAGCGTATGACCCAGATCGAGGTCTTATGCCCGCGGTGTGAACTGCCCATCGCGAGCTGGGTGTTCTTCCATGTGGGTACTTCGACAGTGGAGCTCGATTGAGGTGTCCCTGTCGGGCATTATTGTTCGGCCTCGTTGGCTGAACGGTGTTATGTCGTTTGGGTGTAGATCGGGCCTGTACCTTAGCCTATCTACGTGGTCGAGACATTTCTCTCTGTTGACTAGATGTGGATGTTCGACGGCGAGAGTCCTTAGTGTTTAAGGGCTTTATCTATAGTATTGCTTTAGCTTAGCACCGTTCCAGGGTCGTGGTAAAGGTTCTCTGTTTAGCTGCTCGAGGTAATATGCCCCGGTGCCTGTGGTGCCATAGACGCGATAGGGTCCTTCCCAGTTCGCGGCCAATTTCCCTTCGCGGGAGTCTTTCTGGTTTCTGCACAAAACCAGGCTACCAATTTGGAATTCGCGTCTGACGACCTTGTCGTCATGACGCAGGGCTACTCGTTGTTTTAGAGAAGCCTCGCGCAGGGCTGCCCCTGATCGAATTTCCTCAACCAGGTCGAGTTCGTCTCTCAGTGCTTCGTCGTTCATTTCCTCATCGAGAGGCATTTCTGTCCGCCTGGAGGGTTCCCTGATCTCCATGGGGATGACGGCCTCGGTGCCGTATGTCAGTCAAAAAGGGGTTTCGCCTGTCGTTGAGTGGGGCGTGGTGCGATAGGCCCATAAGACGCTGTGCAGTTCCTCGACCCACCCTATTTTTGCTTCGCCGAGTCGGCGTTTGAGTCCTCGCAGAATGACCCTGTTGGCGGCCTCGGCTTGCCCGTTGGTTTGGGGGTGCTCGACCGAGGTAAAATGTTGTTTGGTTCCTAGTTTGGTGACGAAGTTTCGGAACCCGTGGTCGGTGAATTGGTTGCCGTTGTCCGTGATCAATGCCTTTGGGATTCCAAATCTGGCGAGGATGTTTCGTTTGTAGAAACGGAGGATGTTGTGCGAGGTGATCTTCGCGAGGGCCTCGGCCTCTATCCATTTCGTGAAGTAATCCACGGCCATAATGAGGAACTTATTTTGGCAAGTCCCTTGCACAAATGGTCCGAGGATATCCATCCCCCACCATGCAAATGGCCACGGGGACGACAGTATGCTCATCTCGTGAGGGGGGTCGAGATGCATGTCGACGTGCTTTTGGCATTTGTCACACTTCTTAACGTGATCTTTGGCGTCCTGCTGCATCGTCGGCCAATAGTACCCCGCTCGGAGGGCTTTCCTCGCCAGGGACTTATCGCCCATGTGCTGGGAGTTAATCCCTTCGTGTATTTCCCGTAATACCTCGGGGACTGTGGATTCGTCGATGCACTTCACGGGGGGAATGGAGAATCCCCTGTGGTACAGTTTATGCTCGAGCACCACGTAGGAGAATGCTCGTCGTTTCGTTGTGGTCGCTTCTGTCTGGTCCGAAGGGAGCTCGCCCTTTGTCAGAAAATTGTACACCGGGGTCATCCAGCACGAAGTGTCTCCGATGGCGTGCACCTCGACTGGGGTCGAGGTCCTTTCGATGCTCGGGCGCGACATGGATTCTTGTATGACGGATTTGTTTCCGCCCTTCTTTCTTGTGCTTACGAGCTTGGACAGTATGTCGACCCTTATGTTTTTCTCGCGCGGGACGTGTGATATTTCTGCTCAGTCAAACTTCTTCATGTGTTCTTTGATTAAGTTTAGGTATTCAACGAGGCTGTCGTTTTTAGCTTGGTAACTCCCTTGGACTTAGGAAGCAACGGGTTGAGAGTCCATGAAAATTTGTACTTCGCGTGCTCCTAGGTCTTCGGCTAGCCTCAGTCCTGCGAGCAGGGCCTCGTATTCTGCTTGGTTGTTCGAAGTTGGGAAGGAGAGGGTTAACGAGTGCTCGATCACTACGCCCTCCTCATTTTCTAGGAGGATCCCCGTGCCGCTTCCGGACGAGCTGGAAGCTCCGTCGACGAAGATGGTCCACTTGTGTTCTTTCCCTGCGGGCGGGTTGTGAGCGGTCATTTCCGCGACGAAGTCGGCCAGGGCTTGTGCCTTTAGAGCTTTCCTTCTCTCGTATTGAATGTCAAACTCAGAGAGTTCCAAGGACCACTTCAACATTCGGCTCGCCATGTCAGGTCGACCTAAGAGTTGTTTTACCGGTTGGTCGGTTCGTACTATGACTGTGTGGTCCAGATAATAGTGTCTGAGTCTCCTCTCCGGGTTGACAAGGGCTAGAGTTACTTTTTCTATCTGTTGGTATCTGCTCTCGGGTCCTTGTAGGGCTTTGCTCGTGAAATAAACGGGTTTCTGCCTGTCGGTGGTTTCGCGAATGAGGGCCGCGCGGATGGCTTTGTTCGAGACGGCTAAGTATAGGAATAAAGGTTCCCCGTCGACTGGTCGAGACAGTACGGGCGGTTGGGATAGACTTTGTTTTAGGTGGCGCAACGCCCGTTCACATTCCTCGGTCCATTCGAAGGCTGCCTCTTTGCAAAGGAGTTTGAAGAAGGGGAGGGTGTGCTGAGCGGATCTCGCGACGAAGCGGGACAACGAGGTAAGCATGCCGTTCATGACTTGTATTGATTTCTTTGACGTAGGTGTCGGGAGGTCGGAGAAGGCTCGACATTTGTCGGGATTGGCTTCAATTCCTCGTTCTGTCTGGTAAAACCCGAGGAATTTCCCTGCCTTGACCACGAACGTGCACTTCTCGGGATTGAACCTCACCTTACATTGTCTCGCTTGGGCGAAGACTGCTTTGAGATGGGCTGCGTGATCGGTGTCTGCTCGGGACTTGAAGATCATGTCGTCCATGTAAACCTCGAGCATGTCTCCGATTTGCTTGTGGAACACTCTGTTCATCATACGTTGGTTTGCCTCTGCGTTCTTTAGTCCAAAGGGCATTACATTGTAGTAATAGTTGCCCAAGCTGGTCATGAAGCACTACAAGAAAATTGGCAGATTGCGACAGGTATTTTTGTAGATTACGACGGTTAAAACCGTCGCAATTTGCTTTCCACGACGGTTGCTTTACCGTCGCAGAAGTGTGTGTCCCCAACCTATTTCGCGACGGTTACAAAAACTGTCATTCAAGTTTACGACGGGTTGATACCGTCGTGACTATCTTTTGAGTTTCTTTTAATTATTGATGGCGACGGTTCGATACTGTCGTGAATATCTTTTGAAATTGATTAAATTGTTTATGGCGACAGTTCGATACCGTCATGACTTTTGTTGATTATTTTTAATTGTTGATTACGACGGTTCGGTACTGTCGCCATGACTTTTGTTTATGTCTTGATTTTTTTTTTCTATTATATATATTTTTTATTTAAATTATTATCTATGTAAAAAATTTTAAATATAGTTTTTTTTTGTGTTATTTTTTTCTTTAAATTATTTCTTCTTTAATATATTTATTTATAGTATTATTTTTTGTTTTATTTTTTATCACTTTGTAATATAGTAAAAATAATTTCAATAAAAAATATTTAACATCAAATAAGCATTATAATATCCAAAAAAAATGTGTGTTCCATAATCATGTAAAATGCGAGTTCCATAATCATGTCAAGTAGTACAAAAAACCCAAAATATATCAATTCCTAATCTTATAATAATAAGTATCATTATGCCAAAAATACATGAGAAAGTTCACAATCTAATTATCTCGATCATAGCAAAGTCTAATTTGTCCCCCCTGAAGTTCCATTATCTCCAATACGGTAGCTAGACTCAGATGAACGTCTACCATCAGCGGGTGATTCCAATCCCTAAAAAAAGGTATTAAAATAATAATCTTTAAAATAATACTCATAAAATTTAACTTTAAATGCGTCAAAATAATATACCTGTCTTATTGAAATCACAGATACAGTAATATCATAACATACCGAGTTGCTAAATTAAGATTCTCTCCTATTTTAATTAAGATTCCACTTGACAAGATCACCAAAAAATCCCCCGGAACTTGATTTCAAAAACTGGTATACTGGAGCAGTAAATGGTCCATTTACATCAACCTGTTTTACAAAACTTCATTACCTTGTCTCTTACTCGCATGTAATCTGTTTTGAAATACTGGATATAGAAACATTGTATCAAACCTTATCAAAAATTGGAAATTCTGCTTTGAACTTAGTGCAAGCAAATTGCTTAATTTCTTCATTTGATCCAGGCTCCTGCATGCCAAATTGATTGCAAGGGAAAGCTAGAACCTCCAAACCTGGAAAGAAAATGCATAAGGACACTAAAAATGTGAGGCTGATAAAAACATTACTTTAGAACTAAAAATCTGAGAGCTGTTCAGAGAGAAACAACAAAGTAGAAAATTGAATTTCAGTCACTTTGAAATAAATCCTTTGGAATATTTTAAATTTTCCTACAACGAAAAGTATCTAAGGCCCAGAGCTCACTTTCATGTTCCACAATAATGACCTTGACACGCTGCTTGCATTAATTACCAACTTGGAACGAAATTTGGATTGCTATAATAGCTATTCCATCCTATTGCACATTCTTCCACACCCCAAAATCGTAATTGTAATCAAAATGAAACAATCCACAATTTTTTCAGCTACTTTTATGAGACTATGTATTGATACAATCCTATAAGGTTGAAGAAATTACTATTTTCAAAACTTACAAGGACAATAGAGAATAATTTAAAATACTATTTTCCAATAATAAGAAATTAATGAGAATGTGAAGGATAATTGTCATTTGTTACAAGATTGAGAAATATATATCCAACAAAAAAGTTGTTATTGATTCCAATATTGAACTTCATTTACACCAGTATCTACAAATAGCCCATATGAATGATATTTATCTTATATGTATAACACAACCCCCCATAAAATAGATCTTTGGACTTTAAGCAAGAACATGCAGAAACACACCTATATTTTACTTAAATTCAACTTTTTATTTAAAGAATGGGACAACAAGGTAACTCCAGACCTCTTGGTCATAGATGTTTTGTTACTATAGTATGAAACAACTACTCAAAAAGGTGAAGTTATTACGTGAAAATATACGATTTACAAACGGCTTAACTCTATATATCATCTCTAACAATATATTAGAGTCAGTCCAATATATGAACATGTAATGTGATCCAAGAACAATAAATAATTTGACAAGGTTGATTATTTGTAAGTAAGATACCTGTTGAATAAATTAGAAAGTAAAATAACTGCTGAATTCGAACTCATTTCTGAACGATGTAATCTTCATGAACATCGACTAATTGGATAAAGTATTTCACTATATCTAAGAAAACCTGATAGGCATAAAGATAATAATAAAATACATTATCTAAATAAACTAAAGTAAAATACTAAATAAACTTGCAAGAAATAACTATTCATAGATTATAATTATTATGGGCCTTGAACAGTTTGGTTTCTGTCAACCCTAAACTAAATAACTATGACAGGCGTATTTGGAAATCAAGGTACTAAGTTTATTTACTTCGACGCAAAACAGAATCCACAATTAATTTTTAAGCTAAAACCTTTGATTTATGGTATGAGCTACAAATGGTTCTAAATTACAGTGTGGTCACATTTTCGGTTACTCTTTAAACCTTAATATCGTGGAAAAATGCATATGCAAAGACCTTAAAATAAAAACATTTATGTTTCAATTTCACTAACATGAAACATTTTACGTTTGTGAAAGAAGAAATAAAAATCAAATTACAAGCAATAGAAAGTAGGAACAGTGAACAAAGCAAGCTGGTAACAATATTGTAAAATATAAAGCTAATTTTATAAGACATAACTAAACCCAAAAGAAAAAAAAAAGAGAGGCATAATTCTTTATTTTCACAATGAATCTACCAATTAATTCGATTTCTATATTTAGATAATACTAGCATTGGTACAAATCTTTACAATGACATCAACTTCGAGCAATTTTAGAGGGTAATGTATCGGTACAACTAACACACCTACAAAACTGACAGAACTAAGACGATTGTAAGCAACAACTTCTATGGAAAATCTAAAGTTCCATACCAAACAAAACCATGTATATGTCAAAAGAAAAATAGAGTTTCTCAGGTGGTAATTGAAGCATATGCAGCAGCAGTACGAGAATTATTTTTGTTGCATTGATCTAGCTAGATATATGAACCACATTGAGGAAACTTCATTTCGTATTTAACTAGTCCACTTCATGCAAATCAAAACAAGGAACAAAGTAGGGACATGCTGAGTAAATCTTAATAGGAAGCAAGCAAGAATTTCTAAAAATGATAGTTTTATTAACACACAAGTAAAACAATGTCAATAAATTTCACATCTAGTTTTTAAGGGATGTGGAATGAAATAATCTCAAACAAACAATGTCATTAAAACTAAAAGATCTAGAGTGCATAGTCATACTTCTTTGTTGTATCTCTTTTCCTACTAAATGTATATTGGGAATGAGACAAGTTGGGAGTAGTTTATTACTGGCTTCTCAATCAGCTTTGGAAGAGCAAAATATGTGTCATCCCTCTAAAAACCAGCATAGGGTAAAATGCAAAAACAACCATAAGCTTCAGAATAACCTTTGCAGTTACATGATAACATGAAATAATTAAAATCTCTAGTCTTGAATGTTACTCAACTGTAAAGTGATCTTTTTAATAGTGAAAACATTCAGTGGGATGTACAAGTTCCAATAATTACCTTAGAAACAGATGCAAAAATACATATCACATTGGAATTCTTCAACTCCAAAAGCCCAAGTTTTATGAAGGGTCACTCTTGACAAAAATCAAAAATCAAAAATTCAAAAATATGGTTGTAAACTAATGACAATATCCAATTATCCAAAAACATACAAGGTTCAATGACCAAATTTATATAAGCAACTAAGCATATAACCTGTTCAAAACCACTCTTTTTCAATAATATATGAAATAGTTATCCCCTGCAAGAGATTAGGAAGAAGTCAAACAAAAGTTTACAATTTTTTTTGCTTTTTTCAGTACGCTTCATCCAAAACCTGACATCCAGAGATTTCAAAATAAGATTACAAAACTTATTCCTTGAGAAGATAAAAAAGTGGGTTGATTTAAAGTAGCAGAAACAAGTTCAACAACAATTAAGTTCAACTACCTCAATCTTCTGTGCTTTCACAATAAGAATATCCATATTTTCCTGCAAAAACTCAGTTTAGACTTTGGATTAGAAAAGAAGAATAAAAGTTACAAATTGTTTTAGACATAGAACTTAAGTTTCACATAACAAACCCTAAAATAAGTCGAAATAAATACAATACCGATTGTGCAGAGGGAAAGAATACAACAAATGTTGAAGATGTTGTATGTTGTAGGGTTTTAAATCGTTATTTCCTTCTGTCTATTTTCTTTATGTTATTACTCGATACCCTTTCCCCTTGTGATTATGAACGCTATAACTTGTATTGCTCATTGAATCGTGAATAAATTGGGGTTTTAGGGTTTATTGTTGGTGATTAGGTTTAATGTCGATATGAATGCTTGTTGTGATGTTTGAATCACAAAGAGCTCAACCCTAAGATTCATGTGAATCTCCAATGGTGAAATCAATGTTAAAGAATGAGAGAGATATGTGAAGATGAGAACAAATAAAAAGTGTTATAGAAAACTTACCGGTTGGAAGATGAGAGATGTTCGAAGAATAGTGATGCAGGAGGACATTAGAATGTGGTTCAATTTTCATGAGTTGAAAAAACAAAGCAGAACCTGAAGATTCTTGGTTTTGACGTAGGACCAAACACGCATGAAACAGGTTAATCGAGAAGTCTGAGATTGACCGACGAAGTCTCTGAGAGTGGGAGGAAGGTTAACGAGATCGATCAAGTTTGCGAGCTTTTTAGGGTTATCAGTAACGGCTTTCTTCATTCGCTGAGGAAGCATTCTTCACTTCAATACACGATTTGTAATGGCTGCGAGATGGGTTTATCAAAATTCTAACTTCAGCGGAAATGTGCAACTCAATTTGTGTTTAGTTAGGATTAGGTATAAATTTAACAATAACATTGTGTTTCAACTATATATGTGAATATTATGTCAAGCTCTATGTATATACTTTAGCTCATGATAAATGATTATTTAGGTATAAACTTAAAATCATTTTTCAACATCAATTAAATCCACATATCATGTTATAAAAGTCATGTCTTTCGAGGCATAACCATAAGTTACCCTTGGTCTAGTCCTATCAGACCGTCTCGACATCTCATAGATCCTCCTCAAGCATAATACAAATATAACAAGCATTGAGAAAAAGATGAAAGATTAAATTTATTTGATTGATTAAATTGAACATAACACCATTGTCGTATCAAATTCATAGAATATATAATAATGCATAAACTTAACCTTAACAAGAGAGAACTTAAATATACATAACAATTATAATTAGATAAAATATATAAGTTAGCAAGAGATTTTTAAAGGTTTTGGGTGCGACGGTTGTTTTACCGTCGTGAAATGAATTTTAGGACGGATAATTTTACCGTCGTGAAAGGTTTAAGGGTGCGACGGGTGCTTTACCATCGTGATATGCCTTTTAGGACGGTTAATTTTACTGTCGTGACTAGTTGTTGGTGAAAAATCAATGTTAAAAGTGTTAAATGGGGGCCGACGGTTGTTTTACCGTCGTAATAATAATATTATGATGGTTAAATATACCGTCGCAAAATAAATATTAGGGACGGTTGGTGTCAACTGTCGTAAACACTGTCTCTATATGTCAATTACGACAGTTATCACATAACTGTCGCAATTTTTGTGTCGTTAAACACTAATTTTCTTGTAGTGAAGGCAGTGCAATGCTTGTCGCCCATGGCCATTGGGATTTGGTTATAGCCTGAATAGGCATCCATGAACGATAGTATTTTGTAACCGGCCGAGTTGTAAACCAGCATATCTATGTTCGGTAAAGGAAAAGCATCCTTCGGGCATGCCCGATTGAGATCAGTATAATCAACACACATCCGCCATTTTCCATTATTCTTTTTGACTAGTACAACATTTGACAGCCAGGTTGAATACCGGGCTTCAGAAATAAAATTTGCCTCTAAGAGGTCTTTTACAGCTTTTTCAGCAGCCTCCGTTTTCTCCGGAGACTGCCTACGTCTACGTTGTATTACTGCCTTAGCGGCTGGATCTATGGAGAGACGGTGACAGGCAACCTCGGGGTCGAGTCCAGGCATTTTTGCAGCGCTCCACGCGAACAAGTCAGCATTCTCACGCAAGCAGGCTTTGATCTGCTTCCTTGCCAGGTCGGGGAGGTCAGTACCAATATTCACTCCTTTGCTCGCGTCCTCGCCGAGGGGGACGAGCTCGAAGTCGCCATCCGGAATTGGTAGGAGGGGGACTTGCTCGCTGCTGGGGGGCTCGTCCTGGTCGAAACGGGTATCCAGAGCTACGGAGTCGACCTTTGGGGAGCTCTCTGCTCTTCTGCTTTGACGGGCTCTGATTTATCGGGTTCTTGTCTTGTCGTCACTGGTCTCTTGGCGGGCCTCGCCCCAGTGTCGACCGTGTCGCGTCCCTTGGATGCAGCATTGAAACACCTTCGAGCAGCGGCCAGGCCCCCCTGGATGGTAGCGACACGTGCCCTCTTGGTGTAGAATTTCATCTTCAAGTGGACGGTGGAGGGTACCGCGGTCAGCTCTGCTAGTGTTGGTCTTCCCAGGATGCAGTTGTAGAGGGACGGGCAGTCGATGACGAGGAAGCGCACCTTGACCTGTCTTGTCGCCGTTCCCTCGTCGAAGGTAACCATGAGCTCGACATATCCCCGGGGTTTGGAGGTCGAGCCGTTGAAGCCATGTAGGTCCGACCCCACATAAGGTGAGAGGTGCGAGTCGTCGAGCTGTAGGGTCCAGAATAATTGATTGTACATCACGTCGACGAAACTTCCTTCGTCGACCAGAACGTGGTGTACGTCAAAGTTAGCCATTCTTGCTCTTATCATCAAAGGAATGACCGTGTTGGGGGCCCCTTCGGGAAGTTCTTTGAGGTAAAAGGTGATAGGCTCCGACCTACCTTTCACCCTTTCAAAAGTCACCGTCTGAGGAGGGCCAGAGTCGACCAGTTCATCCAGCTTCCTCTTGGCCGAATTTATGGTTAGGTCGTTGAATCCTCCACCATTGATGACCATGGTGGAGGGAAAGTACTCCCACCTGTTGTGCATCGTGAGAGGCTCTTGCAGGTGTTCGGGGACGTAGAAGTCCTCAAGTCTTGTGACAGAGAAGGCGGTTTGGATGGGAACCGATTCGTTAGATGGTCGGGCATCCTCCTCCGGCTCTCTCGTCTCCTGGGCGTCGCGACGAGGAGCGTCATTTCTCCGGTACTGGGCGAGCCTCCCTCCCTTGATGAGGGTTTCGATGGCGTCCTTGAGGTGGATGCAGTCTTCAGTCAGATGACCATGACTCCTATGGTACTGACAGTATTTGCTCTTGTCTACCCCGGGCTTGGCAGGAGCTGGTCGAGGGCGCTTGACGCTGCCATCTTTGAAATCCGTGCTGGCACACTCTGCCAAGATGCGCTCGCGGGAAGCTGTGAGTGGAGTGTATTCTGTGAAACGCCCCGAGGGTCCTCTCTGTTCTCGGACTTCTCGGGGTCTGTCCTCTTTTCTTTTCTCCCTGGTTCATCGAGGAGGAGCGGCCTCTTGGCGCGGGTTGCTGCTGGATCTGCGAGTTCTGAGGTCCCGGGCTCTGTTGGCCGCTTCCCTTTCCTCGTAATCCATATATGCCCGGGCCTTCTCGAGGAGGGCATCGAATGTTCGGGGTGGTTCGATGCCCACCGCCTTTCTGAATTCTGTGCCGGGGAGGAGCCCCCTCTCTAGCAAGTACCTTTTCATGTGGTCCGTGCAGGGGACCTGTATGGCTTCGCGATTGAAGCGGTTGATGAATTCTCTCAAAGTCTCGTCCTTCCTCTGGACGATGGCTTCGAGCGCTGCCTCGATCTTTGGATGTCGCCGAGACGCAGTGAACGAACTTATGAATTGATTCTTCAGGTTTCTCCACGAGGTGATCGATCCCGGGGCGAGACCTTTATACCAATCCATTGCTGCCTTTCTCAGGGTCGTGGGAAACAACCGGTATTTGATGAATCCCCTGACATTATGGTAATGCAACATAGCCTCAAACTCGTCTATGTGGTCGACTGGGTCCGTGACTCCGTCGTATTCTTTCAGATGTGGAGGCTTCTTCATGCCCGGGAGAATGGGCGCCTCCATGATGGCTTGTGAAAGGGGACCGCGGGGGTCGTCCTCGTCACTTTGCTCTGGGGACAGGGACGGGGACCTGAGATATTTCCAGGCCCGACGGTCTTGATCGTGCTGGATGCCCCTCGAGCAGGATGCTCGTTGGTCCACCCTCCCGTGCCTGTCTCCAGGGTGTCTTCTTTCTTGCCGTACGGGGCCATGGTTACGCCCTCCGGCTTCAATGACGGGTTGCCTCTCCAAAGGGGGTCGTCTCCCCGATGGTCGGGGCGACGGGCTTCGAGAGGTGTCTTTGTACTGTCTCCGTGGGGGAGACGGGAGATGTACCTCTATTACTCGAGGAGGTGGGGTATGAGGCCTCACGTGTCTTCTCGCGGGTCTTCTGTCGTCTTCTAGCGCCCTCAATCTTTCCCTCTGGGCAAAGATGAGGTAGTTGGATTGATTGATTGCCGCGAACAATGCTCGGGTCGTGGCATCTGCTCAGGCGGGGACAGGGACTTCCTGAAATTGGGCAGCTAGATAGTTTGGGGGAACCGTATTGTCTTCTTCGAGTGGTGGAGGGACTGAAGAAGATGAGGCAGTGGCTCCGTCGTGGTGGCCTGAGGGCCCGGGGATGGCGCCCCCGGGGAGTGTGTTATGGTCGGGATTGCCGACAATGTCGGGGATTCCGTTCTTATCCGCGAGGTTGTTATTGATGTCGACGACGCGGACGTTCTGGTCATCCCGAACTTGGTCAGCCATGACGGTATGAGGTGATTTTTAGTTTTGGTATTCA
Source organism: Vicia faba (assembly GCA_948472305.1). Classification (NCBI taxonomy): domain Eukaryota; kingdom Viridiplantae; phylum Streptophyta; class Magnoliopsida; order Fabales; family Fabaceae; genus Vicia; species Vicia faba. Next base: position 213,917,855 of record OX451736.1, read on the forward strand.
AGAATTTACAAGACGGGGAAGCTAGATTCCTACAGACGGCGCCACTGATCTTACCGGATCAGACTTGGACCGTTACGGCTGGCTCGAGCTGAATTTGAGTGAGATGAGGGGGGGGGGGGGGTACCTGCAAGACACTCCGATGCTAAAATGAGTGGCGGAATGAGCAGGCAAAAAATGTATAGGTGGGTAATAGATGAATACATGACCCTCTGGGAACAAAGGGTATTTATAGCCCCTAGCGCTGGGCCAAGGTCCCCTCATTGGGCTGACCAGAACTGACCCAATAAAGGAACTGCCAGGTTCTACGTGTGTAGTGGGGCCCCGCACGTGGTCCCCTTCCTGGTGGTGCTCTGCGAAGAATAAGGAGGGACGAAGACGCGGTCTTTTCGGAGTTTAGAGGATTCGATAACGGTCAGAATTGACAGAATCTACCCTACGGGAAGGGTGCTCGAGCAGGACTCGAGCTGGAGTTCCATTGGTCGGGGACACTGTGTGTCGCGGACAATGACGGGCGTAGTGGCTCACTACAAGAATATATGTCCCCAGCGACATATATTAGCGACGTGGATATCACGTGAGTAGTAGCGACGTGATAACCACGTCGCTAATATATTTTAATGACAAATAAAGCAAATCAGAGAATGTTGTAAAGTAAAAACATCTGCGACGTGTCTTACACGTCGCTACAGAAGGGGGAATTTGAATTTTGGTAGCGACGTGATAGCCACGTCGCTATATTAAAGGGGGAAAATAAAGTTGGTTGATGACAGAGTTGCAGAGTGGGAAAGAGAATAATTTTTCTGTTTAGTGTGTAGCAACGTGATTATCACGTGGCAATGTTACGACGTGACAGTCACGTCGCTACTTGACTTTACATCTCCAAAATTTTCATCCGTTACAGCAGCGTTGTTTTGCTTTCTTCTTCCTTTCCTCTTCCTTTCTTCTTCCTCTCAAACCCATTCTTCTTCCTCTCAAACCCAAATTCCCGAATCAAATTTCCTCCATCCCAAATTGTTGAAGAAAAATAAGGTATTCATATTTTGATAAATGTTTATTTCGTTTGTTCATTATTTATTATACTGGAAAGAAATATTAAAAAGGGTATTTGTTCATTTGTTCATTATTTGTAGAGAAATTTGAAGAAGAACACCAAGAGCTACCCAAGAAGAAGCAAATTTAGTGAAGAAATTATATAGAGGTATTTATGCATTTTTTTTAGATTTTATATGTATTATATAGATTAGTGGTATATGTATTTTGTGGTTAGGAAGTATATGTATTTTGTTAGTAGTATATGTACTGGTAATAAAAAATTTTAGAAAACATAAAATTAAAAGTCTTATTTTTTATAGATGTATATATATATGTTAACACATAAATTTAATAACATATTTAAAAACAAAAATGTATATTATATTTATTATAATAGTTTTATTTTTTTATTTATATGTTAAAGATATGAAAAAAAAATTATATATTAAAATAAGAATTTATAAAAAACATAATTAAAAAAAAATATATATATTATATTATTATTTTAATATTATTGTTATATATATATAATAAAAAGTATATATGTTACATTATTTGTTTTCTAATATTATTGTTGTATATATAATAAAAAGTAAATATGTTATATTATTATTTTTTGATATTATTGTTATGTAATAAAAAATTATATATTTTACATTTGAATATTTATTTATATGTTAGTATATATATAAAAAAAGCAAAATTTATATTTTTAAGAATAGTATTAAATAGTTTAAGAATAATATTATTAAGTTGATTAATATTTCTAATGAAAAAGACAATGATTGTATAAATGTGCAGTATGGAATATTATCGGTATTATCGCAGTTGGATGTACGATAGAACATATCCAGGAAGAAGTGGACTTAAACCCAATTTTATAGTAGGAGTTGATGGGTTTATTAAGTGGGCGTTTGCTCAGAAATGTTGTCGAAGCGAAGGAGGGGTTAGGTGTCCCTGCCTTAAATGTGAATGTAGACCAATAATTAGTGACCCAGAGGAAGTAACACGTCATCTGCATAGAAGGGGATTCATTGAAAATTATTGGGTTTGGACGTATAATGGTGAAGAACTACCGGTTAATGTACCAGAGACTACCAACACACATGCTTCAAGTAGTCGACCGGTTATGGAGTATGAGGAGAACTTTAATTTGATCGGTGACATGGTTGAGGATGCTTTTGGTGTGAACGTGACATATGATGAACCTGGAGATTTTGACGGGGAAGAGTTGCCGAATGAGGAAGCGCAAAGATTTTATCAATTATTGAACGAGATGAATACGTCGTTGTTTGAGGGGTCGTCAGACTCGAAGCTATCAATGTGTGTGAGATTATTGGCCGCCAAGTCAAATTGGAATGTTTCTGATCAATGTCTGGAACATTTTGCAAAAATGATGTTGGACTCCACCGCTACGAAAGACAACTTGCCTACAAGTTATTATGATGCAAAGAAGTGGGTGTCGAAGTTGGGTTTAAAAGTAAGAAAGATTGACTATTGCATTAACGGTTGCATGTTATTTTATGACAATGAGTTTGGTACTCAAGATGGATCGTTAGAGGAGTGTAAGTTTTGTAATAGTCCAAGATATCAAGTTCGCAGTAGAGCCGTTAACAGCAAGCAAAAGCGTGTAGCAGTAAAATCCATGTTTTATCTTCCTATAATACCAAGGTTAAAAAGAATGTTTGCTTCAATGCACAGTGCAAGTCAAATGACATGGCATCATACAAACCAAACAAGTTCTGGCACTATGCGACATCCATCTGATGGTGAGGCATGGAAGCACTTTGATCGGACGCATCCAGATTTTACTGCAGAACCTAGAAATGTCAGGCTTGGATTATGCTCTGATGGATTTGCCCCATACGTGCAAGCGTCAGGAAATGCGTATTCTTGTTGGCCAGTTATTGTAACACCTTACAACCTCCCTCCTGAGATGTGCATGACAAAACTATACATGTTTTTGACGTGTGTTATTCCAGGCCCGCACAGTCCAAAAGCCGGAATTGATGTGTACTTACAACCTTTAATTGATGATTTGAAGAAGATGTGGATTAGAGAATGGACTTATGATATATTCCGTAAACAGAACTTCACATTACGAGCTGCCTTGATGTGGACCGTTAATGACTTTCCAGCATATGGCATGTTGTCTGGTTGGGGTACGCATGGAAAAATGGGTTGTCCGCATTGCATGGGATACACCAAAGCATTTTTTAAGATATATATATTTTTATTCATAATATTTTTTACTAATTATTTTTAACTTTATTGTTTAGACTAAGGAGATGGGGAGACCACCATTGATCATTGAGTTGATTACGAGGACTCAGACAAAGAAATCGGGAGGTTTTGTCGACGAGCGCACCAAGAGAGCTTTTGTAAGTAATTTAACTTATGTTTTTTTTTTAAGTTAATAACAAAAATAGTGACGTTATTTTCACGTGGCAATCTATAAGTTGTGGCGTGATTATCATGTGGCAACTGATAAATTGCCAGGTGACTGATTTTCATGTGGCAACTGATACATTGCCACGGGAAAATCACGTGGCAATTCATAAGTTGATTTGTGAAAATCACGTGACAAATTTTTAATATATTTGAATTTAGTATAATTTAATATATAAATGTTTTAATTTAGCATAAATTTAATATATATATATATATATATATATGTAAATTTTTTTTAAAATTGTATTATTTAATGTATGTGTAGGATGATTATCAGACATTGCTAGCACGTTTTCTGAAACACAATCCTCAATATAGGCCAGCAGAAAGGGGAGCCCCTTAATGGTGATGTTGATTTCTATATTTGGAATGAGGTTGTTAATGGAAAAGGGCCTAATGGTTGCTTTTTGCGGGAGGAAATTTGGCCGCCGGCTTGAGAGTTGGTGATCGTAATCTGTTTCAACAACTTAGAGATGGAGAGGGGGGGGGGGGGGGGGGGTCACGTCAACCGAATCTGACACAGGTTCAACTTGAAACAGTAAGACAATTGGCGGCAAGTGAAGTGAGACGCGAAATAGAGGTCCAAATGACGACAATGAGGCAAGAGCAGGAGCAGCAGTTAGAGATCACGCGGAAGAGGCAATCTGATATGGAGGAGCAGATGAGACGGTTTATGCAAGGTGGTGGAAATCAAAATGTTCCTAATCATACACAGCCGGATGATGACGGAATTGATGACTTTGATCTTGATAATTATCCGGGTGAAGATGCCCCGTGAAAACATTTTATTTATTTCGTTTTTATATTTGCATTTATGTAAGATATTTATTTTTATCATTTTAAATTATTAAATTATATAACATTTTATTATATGACTTTATTTTATAAAATTCTATTATTCGAAATATAAAATAAAATACTATTATTCTAATAATTTTAATATATAAATTTTATTATATAAATTTTATTATATAAATTTTATTATATAAATTTTATTATTTAAATTTTATTATATAAATTTTATTATTTAAATTTTATTACATAAATTAATTAATATAAAAAATAATTACTAAACAATTTTTAAAAAAATAAAAATGTCACCTGTAGCGACGTGGGAATCATGTCACAAATTAGTGAAATGATTCTCACGTCGCAACTAAAGCTGCTATGTCAGATTTTATATTCCCTACAACAAAGCTGTTGCGACGTGAATACCACGTCACAACTTTGTGACGTGGAAATCACGTCGCTACTGGCTTGCCACTGGCTCCCCAACGACATAAGTCTCCGCGTCGCTAATTTTGTTTTGCCACGTGATTTTGATGTTTGCCACGTGATTTTCACGTGGCAAATAAGCTTCTTTTTTGTAGTGACTACAGTCTGTTGTCGGGCACGTCGGTGGTGGTTCGCTGGTGAACATCCCCCGAAGAGTTTGCTTGGGTTGGACTCTTATCTGTGCTTTGGGCCAAGGTGGGCCCAGTCCAGAAAAAAAAAAACACACATATATATATATATATATATATATATATATATATATATATATATATATATATATATATATATATATATATATATATATATATATATATATATATATATATATATATATATATATATATATATATATATATATATATATATATATATATATATATATATATATATATATATATATATATATATATATATATATATATATATATATATATATATATATATATATATATATATATATATAAATTTAAAAATACTGGAGTGTTAATCAATTTTTTAATTTAATATATAAATGTGAAATATTTAATTTCACGTTCAGATCATAACAACTACGGCACCAAAATTATAATGCCTAAAATTTCATTGCAATTTAAAATAAAGGTTACCATAATATATAATATAATGAAGAATACGTTTTTAACAATATTTTAAATAAACTAAACATAAAATAAATCAAAACATTGTATCAAAAAATAAATAATCAAAACATCTGGAATACAAACACTGAATAGAAAGTTAATCATTTAACACGCTAGCTAACCAATTCAAAATTAGAAATTTAAAAAAAAAACAAAAAAAAAACTAACAAACTTGTGATGAACAGTGGTAAGAGAGTGTAACTGATTAACTAACTAGTAACAAACTAAGTAGAAAACCGTTATTCAGTTGAGTTAGTTACTTTCATTCCAAAGGCCTATTGTGATCTATATATAATTTATTATGTATTCACTAATCTTCTCATATACCTGTTTCGTCTAATATTCCATTCTTTGAAGAAGCACCAAGTTCTCTTGAGAGTTGAAACTTAACCATGGAGGATCCCGCAGAGGTAGAGATGCAAGAAAATCCAGCAGGAAATGGAGGAGGAAGAGGTGGTGGAGGAGAAGGAAGAGGAGGAGGAGGAGATGGTGGTGGTGGACGTGGAGGAGGAGGAAGAGGAAGAGGTGGTGGAGGAGGGCCGGGAGGAGGAGGTGGAGGTGGAGGAGATAGAGGAGAAGAAGACAGAGAAACAGCGGTTCTTTTGATTTTGTTTTTTTTTATAGCTTTGATGGTAAGAATTTCTTTTTCTTTTTCATTTTTTATATATATATATCTGCATGCATGTATCTATCAACATAAACCTTTGACTAAATCTCCATTTATGGATTCTTTCTATGTATTTGCTTTCAAATTTCAACTTTTACATTTGCTGTTTCTTAATTATATTAGGGAAAATATGTAATCATTCATTCATGTTTCATCAGTTCGCTTTCACGATCTTTATGGCAAAAAAAAAAGCAGATGAGCAGCCGCCAACACAGCCTCCGATGCCCCCGCCGTCAGCGTGGGCTCCGTTGCCACCGCGGAAGCCTTGAGTCAACTAAGTTGTGGCCGGGGAACCCATGTTCGTTGAGGCAAATGAAGACATTCAAATTGTTCTTTGTTTTTTTCTTTCCTTTCCGTAGTAGCATTTTTACCACTGGCATGTAGTGGTGTGTAACATGCACAAAGTTCTTTACTAGTTTTTTACTGTTTAGGTGCAACTAGAAAACGGTTATGATGTAGTTTTTGTTCATAAATAATGTGATTCATATTCATATATTTCCTTCTCAAAATACATCTTTACGTTTATATACTTTGTATTTTGATGCTATCTAACTTATCATGCATAGAGACTGATTCAGAACTTGAACCTGTGATGTATTCATTCACAAGGCAGCAATTCCATCCATCGTGCCAAGTTTTCTTTTAAGATAGTTTAGATTAAGTTATGTGAATTATGAGAATGGGTGTAGATATTAGATATTTAGATTTAATGAGTCATATTCTAGTGCTTTCATGTGCTTATATTGTTAAATCCTCAGCGTTTTGTTTAGACAGATTCAATGCTATCCAATTTTTCACTTCTTTTTAGTTTCTCTCCCAATATTTTTATATTACACATCCAAGACCTGTTTCATTATTTTTGTAAGTTATTATTTTACTTACTAACGAGAAAACATTGTTACGAGTTTTTACAGTTTCCCATTTTTATTAATTTTTTGTCGAATCATAGCCGACTGGGTTACTGCTTCAATTATAAGAATGAGTAATATCACAAGTTTCTACCTATGACATGCAGCCTAAACTATAGGAGAAATTTCTTAACTTAGAAACAAATTTCTGATATACCTCCAAATAGTAGCATAACCATACTTTCTTCTGAAACTTTACATTTACAGATTGTCCCACTAATATAAATAATATCTATACAACAAAAAGTTGAGTTAGAAATCTTGAACAAGTTAAATTTTAATATTTTTTTACAAAAATAATTGATATACACAATAGCAGAGAAAACTAATTAGAGAAAATTTTTGAATTTCAACAATTGTAATTGTAATTTATATTTTTTTTATAATGATGTCATTTTCTTAATTTTATTTATTTAATTCTTTCTTTGAATGTCAACATGACACTATTGAGAAACTTATTCTTAATTATACTTAAAAAATATTGTAATCCAAAAAGAAAATAGTGGATGATAAGAAGTTATAAGTCATACTCCTAAAAGTTCTTCATTTTTTTTAGTATGCAATAGAGGTAATTTATTCCTTCTGGTGGACGGACAATTGAGGGGAAAAAAATCCTTATTTTATTTTTTATTTAAAAAAGAAATAATTTATTACCTCCGTGCTTATAAATATCTTAGGGGAAAAGTAATTTATTTTTGTTTAGAAACGAATCTTTACTATTTATAAAATCTCAATACTCAAGATATTGCCAACACATTAATTCACAAATAAACACGTGATCTGCTTGAGATCCTCACGTCAACCAATAAGAATGCAAACACCACAAGTATATATCTTACATTCTACATAGTGAAAGACAAACATTGATAACAAAAATATTTGAATTGAAAACAAAGAAAAACTTAAAGATGCGTGAAAATAATCTTTCATAAATTTTAAGTAGTTTGGCATTTGTTGGATGAATTCAATCAATGATATATTGATGTGAAGTTGTTTCAAGATCTTCATGAATTTTCCAAATTATTGCTCTTGCTTATCCTTAGTGATTCTTTATGGAAAAGATGGTGGTGACCTTTCTTGCACAAATTTCTGTGTTGTGTTAGTCTCTGGAAGTTTAGGGGACATCTCTGCTTCAGCGTGCATCGTGTCAGAGTCTTCAGAGTGGGTTGCACAGGTTGCAATCCTTCTTTCCTTGAGTCATCCAAGAGTGATTTTGCCGTAGGATGTTTCCCTTATTCCGAGGCTTCAGAAAACATTAGATTATTCCCTTTTAATTATTGACTTTATTGACTTGATCCTTCATGCTCCGTGTCACTCCTTAAAGAAACGACTCTATAAGTTTTAATGCTCTTGGTGCGAAATGTATGCAGGTGTTTTAATAGAACTTGAGAGTGGTCACATAGTTCTTGAGCACAATGCACAAGCAATATGCCCAACCCGATTTTCTAGATTTTTAATGTTGACGCCTTGAGATTAAAGCTGATTCTTTGTCTCTTGAATGAAGGATTTAAGAATAGCTTCCAACTGTTTGCTTCCTTATAAATCCACTGCATGACTTGGTGCAAATAAACAAGGTGGAATTTGTTACACTAGGACTTCAATCACTATTACAAAACGCGCAAATAACAATGCCATGTTTACAACACAAATTCATATACACTGTAGTAATAGGTTAAAAATTTTGCGTCCAGTGAGTTGCTGGATTTATAAACAGTAATTTAATGACTGTTGTCTTTAAACACCATAGTAAAAATTGATGTGTAGCACACTTCGATTCCCATTAACTACATTTTTCCATTTTTTAGAGAATATTAAGCGTGTGTCACTTAAGTCCATTATTTAAAAAATAAATTGTAAATAATTTAACAACGGTTATGTACACCAACCGTTGTTAGAAGACTTAAGTTTACACTACGGTTGCTTTGTCCAACCGTGATTAAAGGGTTTACTGATAAATTAAAATAAAATTTATTTTGTATTTCTTTCATAAGACGCCCTAGGTGAACAAGTGAGTCAGAAACGACAGAGGTGGCGTAATCTTTACCCTTCTCGTATCCATTCATTTGGAGCTCAAATCTTCACCATCTTTGTTCATTTGATTCTTCAGCTTCGTAGTACGGTACTCTTTAACATCTTCATTCCTTTTTTCTTGGTTTATATTGTATATGTTCAAATATCCATCCTCTTTGTTCATTTGATTCTCCAACTTCGCAGTACGGTACTCTTCAACATCTTCATTCTTTACATGCATAAGAGTCTTCAGCTTCAAAGTACGGTACTCTTCAACATCTTCATTCCTTTTTTTCTTTGTTTATATTGTATATGCTCAGTCAGTATGAGAGTACATTTTTCCTACGCTTTAGGTTTAGATTTGCATATGCAAATGCTTTAGTTGTTGGATTAGATTTTGGTGTGTCATTCACATTATTATACGTGTATAAATTTCAGAAGTTGTTATGGATCGTAGTTGGATGAAAACTAATAGATTAGGTCTGGTTTATGAGAAAGGAGTTCTTGAATTCCTTGAATATGATGATAAACATATTCCTGATAATAATGGCATCTTTTATTGTCCTTGTGTTTTTTGTGCGAATATCAATAAGGGTACAAAGGAAGAAATATTCCAGCACCTTTGTTGTGATGGTATATGTCAAAATTATATAATATGGACGTGGCATGGTGAGGTGGATTAAGAGGAAAGTTGGGTGTCACAAAGTCAAAGTGTGGATGAAGATGAATATATGGAAGATCAACTAGAGGATATGTTCCATGATATTGGGGAATATTCTTTTAAGAATGCTCATATTTATGATACTTTATGTAGTGATAAAGACACCCCTTTATATAAGGGATACACAAATTTTACACGATTGTCGATGGTGTTAAAGTTATTTAATTTAAAGGCAAAAAATGGATGGTCAGATAAAAGTTTCAGGGAATTAGTTGAATTTCTAAAGCAAATGTTACCAGAAGATAATAAATTGTCGGATCGTTTCTATGAGGCCAAGAAGATATTGTGTCCAATGAGTCTGGAGTATATCAAAATACATGCTTTCCATAATGATTGCATATTATACAGGAAAGAGTATGAAGACTTGTATCAATGTCTGAAATATGGTGTGTCGTGTTACAAGTTGAAGGCCAATAATGGTGATGACAATGACTATGACAATGTTAGTAGGAAGCATCCTCCTGCTAAAGTGTTAGGTACTTGCCAATAATTTCACGATTTAAGTGAATTTTTGTTAATTCAAATGACGCAAAGAATCTTAGATAACACGCAAATGAAATGACTCGTGATAGAAACATTCACCATGTAGTTGATTTGTTGTAATGGAAGAAAATTGATTTGTTATTTCCAGATTTTGTTGTTGAGCCAAGAAACCTTAGGCTTGGGCTTGCTACCGATGGAATGAACCCCTTTGGTAATCTGAGCACTAATCATTCTTCGTGGCCTGTTCTTCTCACTATTTACAACCTATCACCTTGGTTGTGCATGAAGCGCCGGTATATATTGTTAAGTATGATGATTTCTGGACCACGACAACCTAGTAACGACATAGATGTTTATCTAAGTCCATTAATTGATGATTTATGACTCTTGTGGGATGAAGGCGTTGAAGGTTGATGATGTATATTATGGGGAAAAGTTTAAGATGCGTGCAATATTATTTTGTACAATCAACGACTGTTCTACTTACGGTAACTTGGCTGGATATAGTGTCAAAGGACATATAGCATGTCCTATATGTGAAGATGATACTTGTTATCACCAACTTGAGTTTGGAGAAAATACCGTTACCTTGGGCATCAAAAATTTCTAAAACCCGATCATCCTTATTGTTAGAACATAGTTTGGTTCTACATCTTAGTAATAGTTTTAATGATGACAAATACATGATATATATATATATATATATATATATATATATATATATATATATATATATATATATATATATATATATATATATATATATATATATATATATATATATATAAAGAACAAATATGCTCTCTAATAATTTAATTAATTATGTAGAAAAGTTCTGATAAAGAAGCATATAAGTTGGCGAACAAAAGTGCACTAAAAAGATATGATAAGAATTTTTGTACAATTAAATGGAAGTATCACACTCAGCAGAAGAAGTTCTAATGTTATAACTTCTGAAAGCACCAAAGTTGCAAGCTAAACTCTGATGATCTAAAAATCTCAATGTTAATATACTTTTTTCGATCAGATTTCAAAGAAGCAAGTTCTGATACGTTACATTTCAATCATTACAAATCAAAAAGTAATGACTGGTACCAGACAAGATTTGTATTTTTGGAAAGTACATTAACAACATTTTATCGACCTTCCAAAAACATCTTCTTATGTCTCAAACACTTCTCCTATATAAAGGAGTTTTGAAGGGTGATCAATTACACACCAACGCATACAAAAAATATTCACAAAGCTCTTATATCTATTCATTGTGTCTTAATATTATGTAAACATCATAGTTATGATACAGTTTTCTAGAAACATTCTTGTATACATTTTGATTCACATTTTTGTAATTCCTTGAGAAACCAAGTTGTGGTTTATTCTCAAGAAGACATTGACGACAGTCTTTGTGAATTGTAATCAAAGTTTTGATTAGTGGATTAAGACCCCGATTGACAGAGGCGAAATTACCTTGGTGGGTGGACTGGAGTATGGAGTAGTTTGAGCTCAAACGAACCAGGATAACCAAACATGTCATACTGTTTTTAATTTTGAAAACTCCAATTCAAACCCCCTTTCTTGTGTTTTTCTATCCTTCAATTGACATCAGAGTTCTTAGTTCTGGGTGCTAACACTTAACCGTGTCAAAAAAAGATCCTAGCAAGAAAAATACTATGGTGGGACCAAGTCAGAACAACAACAATAATAACTATGATGAGAAAGACAAAATCAGTGGCAAACCTCAAATCTTTGATGGTGAAAACTTCGATTACTAGAAAGACAAAATCAAAAGTTTTTTCTAGCTCATAACGCTGATCTTTGGGATATGGTAACTGTTGTACCCCAAAATTTGCCCTCGCATTTTTCCACAAGAAATCTCAGCTTCAAACATTTCCTGACTTCTCAAACTGGCTCAAGAATCGGACAAACGGACTTTTCTTGACAGTCAAGCAAAATTAGGGTTTTACTGATTTTCAGAGCTTTGAATTGTTTCATACAGTGGGTTTAGGGTTTGGTTGATTTTTGGTTCAATTTTGATCAAGCGAGCGTGATTCGGCATTTAATCGGGAATTAAGGTTTTATGGGCATATTCTCAGAAGAATTTAAATTCCACAGCACTCTGCGGTTTATTTCAAGATTCGAATTGAAATTCGCGTTATCTTGATTTAATCAGCAAAAGAGACATTGGTTTTGAATTCAGTACGTTTTGATTGGGCCAGTCAGATACAAGATGCAGTTTTGAATTCACAGTACTTTTGCATTTGATCAGTCTATCTGGGTTAATTGCTGCGTTGCTTTGGATGTTGGATAAGACAGGTCTATTGGATCAATGTTGTTTTATTTTAGTTATTTATTGTTCTGAAATTAAATGATTGAATTTATTTTTCAATTATTTTAATTCTAAGAACTTTAAATAAATAAATGAACAATAAAGAAAATGGAACCAATTGGATAATTTGGATTTTTATTGATATTTGAATTATTTACAAATTGTTGTTACAAACAATAATTTACATTTAATTTAAATATTACATAGAATGAAAAACTATCCTATTTTCTAAAATATTCTTCGCGCTTCATTCCGCTCCGGTATTCCATTTTTCATCTGCAAAAAGAAACCAGAAAAAGTCAGAAAGCATTTAATTAGCAGAGACAGATAAAAATGCTCATCATTAGGGGCCACTGACTGGGATCAGTTGCCCTCTCTGCAAATCACGGGATTTCTCCCGGTTCACAGAGAGGGAAGATTATTTTTATGAAATGCAAATGTCAAATGCATAGTTTCTAAAAAAATTGCAAGCTGCATAGATTCAAAATCCAATCCAAACTGAAAAAGTTCAATCCAAACTCTCCATCCAAAACAAAGTCCAATGCCAAAGAAAATCAGGAAAGTACTCAAAGCTGTCATGGAAAGACTTTTGCCAAGATATCAAAAAGCAGAAAATCTACACAAATTGTCAAAAGGGGATGCAAGATGTATTATGCAAGCAAAACTATCTTTTTCATCATTTCCCTAGTCAGCCCCTTCAGAACAGTACAGATAAATATCATATAAAAATCTTAAACTGTACTTTAAGAGAGAGGAGGAAAAGAGATAAAGCAAGGCAGGGATTTAGGCATAGTTCAGAATAGACAGCAGAAAAAGATACACAAAGTCTACAAGTCCACAAGTTCAGCACAGCAGACTGCAGAAGAAAAGCAAGACAGAAAAAGATTATGCAAATCAAATCCAAGCCTAGTTCAGTAGCAGGCAGCAAGACAAGAGGGAGATACAAAATCAAAAAGCAAAAATCAGTTCAGAAGGGCAAGGTAGCAGTTCACAAGATAAAGGAGAAATATACAAACTCAGTTGGGATAGCAGCATAGCAGGATAGGAAGGAAGAGGGGAGAGACCAAACCTGTCTAACCCCTAAACCAATACCCTGTCATCTAACCAATATCAGAAAAAACAAAACCTTGCCCACAAAAACGAACCTACTGTACCAGCTTCAACACCACATAGCACATTCTCAAAAGCATCACAACCTGCCTAAGTCAAAGAACACCATCAAACCATCATCCAAAAAACCAACCCTGTCAAAAACACCATAACTTTGCAAAAGAAACCTGCTAGCATCAGTCATAACCATATCCAAAACAACACAACAAAAAACTCTACATGCTGCAAACCATAACCAAAAACCATTACCCTGTCTCAACCTTTATACACACAAGAAACCTGATAGCCAAACTCAGAACTCAACCTTTATGATAAACAAAATCAAAGCCTCACAAAAACCACCAAAAGACACAAACCTGATATCCCAAACTCAAGCCTCAACCTTCATCAAATTCCATCAACCATAAACCCAGACCATACGAAAAAAAGCATTAGCAATCAAACCTCAAACCCTCCAGGCCTCAGGAAAATGTTCATCATTGGCCATTTCAAATTAAGCAGGAAGCTAATCAAAACAACAATTGTTTCAACTATAGCATCTAGCAACGAATTTTCGAAGGCGACCTAAGCCCTCAGTGAAACACATCATAGGGCAAGCTGAAGGCAAAAACATCACAGGGCAACGAGAGAAAGAAGCAAGTCAGGGACATAACAATATTTCAAGGCAATAACTGTTCAAAGATATTCAAAGGGCAAGCACACAAGCAAATCATCCCAAGGCAACAACACAAAAGCAACTCAAGAACATTCAAGACCAGTTCAGAATCATAAACATCAGCGACATAAAGAAGAAGAAGATAAAAAAGTGAATTTTAAGAAGGTTTTTTCAGGCAAAATCTAGCATCATCATAAGCAAAGAACGAAGTTACCAGGAAGGTGTCAAAAGCGTAGCAAGTATCTCCCTTCGCCGCTCCGGCCTCCTGAGCGCTACTTCTCCACCTTCCCTCCACCTCCAAATATCAGGTAGTATAAATCTCGCCCTCTATCTCTTCTCCTTCACCTCATAATGAAAAGAAAATACTTAAAACCCAAATCAAGCATGCAATGTGTAAAAAGACAAAAGATAAGAACATAAGGCGTTAAAACGAACCAGGAATCGAAGACGCAAGGCTCATGTCTTGGAGGGAAGGAAAGCATCGAAACGCGCTGGTGGCCGGAGGACGCTCAGGGAATCGCTGATCGGAGAAGACGAACCTAACGCACGGCGCCGTTGGTAACCCTAGCCTTTTGTTTCAAACTGAACCAATTGCCTCAACCCTAAATTTCGTTTGTGGATCAACATTGGGCTTAACCCGTTCATGTTTCCTCTAAAGCCCATCAAAATGCCTTTCTTCTTTTTTTTCTTGACAACATTAAACATTAATCTCATTTTTATACATACTTTCTTTTTTTTATATACATATAAAACACTAATTTCTTTTTATTTTTACAGAACAATGTTTGCTCTTTTTATTATCTTAATTAAAAATACTTTTTATTATAAAATTAAGACATTTTTAGATAGATATTTCATACATATATTACCTTAAAAAATTAGTTTTATACATATCATATAAACTAAATTTGAAAATACTTTTTTCTTAATCAATATACTTTTTATACACGAATCAAACTTAAAAAACATTTTTTCTTGAAATACATTTGTATATATTATCTTTTCTTTTTATATACATGATTAAATTGAAAATACTTTTTTTAATTGAAATACCTATTTGTACATATTACACATTTTTTTATACATAATTAAATTGAAACTTTTTAATTAACATATACATTTGTACATACCAATTCAAATACATTCATTTTTCTAATATTTAAATTCACAAACATTTTGACTAAAATACTCTCCAATTAAAACTTAACACTTAATCAAAACCCTTCATTTGTACATAATTAAAATTGAAATTCTTTAGTTAATATACATTTTTTGTACATAAGCATATAAATCAAAATACAGATTAAAACGTATATCTAGGTCAAAACCCTAATGCGACTCAATTTCACATTTCGCACTTGTTACACAATTCACATACATATACACTTGTACACTTACACAAATATATTCACATTGCCCTATACACACTTTTATTTTACATTTATATTTGATTTACGTATCGATTGCGACATTCGATTTGGTTGTAAATTATTGGGTACTATAAGTCTCATCCCCTTGTACATTTATACCCCCACTCCCGGACATTATTTTGTAATAGCGTAGATTTACATTCCGCGATTTACAGCTTTCCAATTATACCATGGTTAGACCTAGGGTTTGTATGTACATAAAATCAAACGCTAGATAACCTAATACAAGACAAATACATGTAATCAATACACAACCACACTTGCACCCCCTAGGGTAATCCCACATGTTGCCTTCCAAAATGGGCCATGCTTGCACGTCGAGTATCTTTGGCAAAACAAAAACAAATGATCATAAGTCTCAAAGTGTTGCCTAAACGGAATGATCATAGTCCCTTCAAAGAGAATTGCCAAAGACACTCGGCATCATTGCATTCATGGTCTATGCGATGACCCGTGCCCGTCCCGAATACACTTCCTAAACGCAAGATTGCCCATCAATTTCAATGGTGGAACAAAACTGTTAAAAGGGGTTAAAACATGACAAAAACCTTTGAGTACAATAGGGTAGACATAACTCTTAGTTACTTGAGATCAAACTTGCAAAAACACTTGCCTTCTTTTCAAAAAACCACAATCCACAAACACTTTCAAACAAACTCTCAAAAACATTTGAAAACATCTTTTCGAAAAGATTCACACTTTTGTAAAACACTCAAACACGAGTCAAATACATTAGTTGCCTAAAACAAGGCATCTTTTTCTAAAACATTTTCAAAAAGCATCCACACACACACCATTTTCAAAGCAATCGAAAAACAAGGCAAGTGATCTAAAAAACCAAGTAACTAAGAGCCCATGGATAACCATGGATGAAAAGGGTGCTAATACCTTCCCTTTTCATAATCTACCCCCCGAACCCACGAAATATCTCAAAAGGTTTTTGCTGTGCTTTTTAACCTTTCCTTTAGGATAAAATAAAAAGTCGGTGGCGACTCTTGCTAACCGCACAAGTGCGAATACGAACGCAAAACACTAGTCAGTTCTCCCACCGTATCACAGAACTGGCGACTCTGCTGGGGAGAACCAATTTTTTAAAAAGTGGGGTTACCTTAGGGTTTAGATCACCTTTACTTTCGATTGATTGCTTTGTTTGCTTTACATTTATGGGCTTTGTATCGGAGTTCTATAGATCCTAACCCGGATCTGGGGAAACCTTTTTTTTAGGTAGCATAATCTGTGAGGGACCTGTCCGGCGTATACCGACATGGGTGAAGCAGTGGCTACGTTGGTGTGGCGTCTTGGTCTGTACCGATATCCCTCGTGTTCAGACGGGGAGAATATGGGTCTTCCAAGGAGTCATTAAG
Source organism: Vicia faba (assembly GCA_948472305.1). Classification (NCBI taxonomy): domain Eukaryota; kingdom Viridiplantae; phylum Streptophyta; class Magnoliopsida; order Fabales; family Fabaceae; genus Vicia; species Vicia faba. The sequence goes on from OX451736.1 coordinate 213,934,925, forward strand.
CACCAACCGACCTTAGAACCCTAATTGACCAACTTGGCCATTAGAACAGTAGCAGTATGCTACACTCATTGAGGCTAAACTCTCGAGATGGTTCCGGCCGCGAGAAAAGGTTGCGATGTTGGAGTTATGACCGATTGAGGGTAGCCAATGATATGAGATCCTCTAGAACCCGGTTACTTTTGATAGGACAGGTTTTAAACCGACAAACTGAAAGAGGGTAGTACCTGAACCTCATGCAAGCCTAAACCTAAGGCCTTGTGTGCTTTGTGTGAATATTATTTGCCTGTATATACACTTACTTGCCTGTGCATACATGTACATAACATCATAACATCATACCACAGCATTCTAGCATTTTCAATAACCATTTCAAGGATCTCGAGGGTCTTGTTGATGCAGGGTTACGTTGAACCAGACATTTATCAAGGGGCAAGGGGGTTTCTCCTCTAACCAATCCAGTCAAAGATCGAGAACAACAACTTGAATCAGTGGCTATGACCCACTCGACATGGTGAGCTTGATTCTCGTGGAAGGACGTCCACCGATGCGGAGATCTCCAATCCAAGAGCAGAGTTCAACCTCTAACATTTTCTTGTGTTTACCCCAAGAGATCCCTGAAAGCATACATCCACATGTCATGCATTTCATTTTAACAATCTTTCCTTTTTCAGGGTTCCTTACTCTCCTGCTGTTTATTTCAGCAAGAGATGGCTCTAGAACGGTCTGTCAAGGACATCCAAGACCAGACTGCTCAGCTACAGGAGATGTTCCTGAACTTGTCCCTGGGGCAAGAAGAGATGAAAGCTCTCCTCACCAACGGCTTGGGGAATTCCAACAATGCCAGGAATGATCAGATTGCGGAGCTGCAGTTTGATCTGACAACACTGAGGACCCAAATGATGGGATATTTGGTGGGCCAGATGGCTCTCATCCAAGACCTATCTCAAAGACAGGAGGAACTCGGAGTTCTGGTCCGCCAACTGCTTCCAAACAACCAGCTGGGGCAAACATCTGAGGTCGAAGAGCAAGTCACCGCCCAACCTCCATCAACTCAAGAAGACAAAGGGAAAGCTCCTTTGCTAGCTTCAGGGTCACAAACCCATCAACAACCTCGCCAGCGTCAGCGGGGCAACCGGCGTAAACAAGAAAAGACGGGAAGACAATTTACGGAGACTGAAATACCATCATTCTTCATTCTGAAGCGCCTGTTGGAGGTCAATTTGCTTACCGTAAAGGACCCTCCTCAGAAGCTCAATATCTTCTCTCCTCGCTTTAATCCCGACGAATTTTGTGTTTACCACTCCTGTAGCCCGGGGCACAGTACCAACGACTGTTGGGCCTTGAAGAACAAGATTCAAGATCTGATTGACATTGGGGTGCTGGAATTCATGCCAGACGGCGAGATGAAGATCTTCCGTTAAAGGGTTCTCCGCTTGAAGTGACGAGGCTCGAACTTGAAAGACTTTTGCTTCTTTTTGAATTTTTCAAAGTTGTAATTTCTTTTGCTGTCAAACAATTATCTGTTGATGTTAAACTCTGTTTTCATTAATGCATTGCACATGTTTGTCTTGAATTCATCCATTCGTTTCACTACTCTTATGCTTTTCTTTATGATATTTGACTCTTGATAAAAAGCTGCAAGCCTTTAGAGGGAGGATGACGAAACAATACCGTGATCTTATACAGTATGCTTTTGAACAGACCTTGCTGATGATGTACAGGCATTTCTTTCAATTCCCAAACACTGGAGTTATAAGGAAGTTAATCCCTAGTCAACCCCTTCGAGCCAAAGAAGTAGGAGTTTCCTGTTCTAAACAATCAAAACCTTTGATATAAACCTGGGGCAGGGTAGTCTCTCAGTTAATTCAAAAGAGAACGCGCATTGAAGTCGCAAACTCTCAGTTCGTAATACAACAAGCGACGTCGAAAAAGAAAGCATTCCTGCGGGATCAAAAGACAAGGGTGGTTCCCTATCACATAGACAGTCAATCTCTCAAAAGAGAAAAGCCCACTAAGCCAAAACCTATAAAGGAGGCTTAAGAAAGCTGGGGCATCCCGCTGACAGTAATCCCGAAAACGGTAACCGTCAGGCAAAAGTTAGGGATAACAAATCAAAATCAAAATAGTGAGGTCATTACAAAACCCTCAGCAACATGAAAAGTGTTGAAAAAGAAAAAGGAGAAGATGACTGTCTCCCCAAAAATTCAAACTGGTGAACCATCGCCCAAAAGTCGTTCCAAACTCAAAACAAAGTGCGACGCACTATTAACTGAGCTTAGGTTGAAGAACATCACGAAGAGCGGGCGGGTACAAATATACTTTGAGCCTTTATTCTTTGTTTCTTAAACCGTGAACCAGGCCACGTTACAACCCTTCAAAAGTCCTAATTGAAGCATGGGTTAGTTCGAAAGCATACTGTTACAAAAGGTATCCTGACTCCTGTAGGGCTTTGCTCTAAATCTTGTGTTAACTTGTCTTATGAAAAGTTTTCTGCAAAAAAAAAAAACGCATTTTTCAAAACTTCGAGACAAACATAAACTTTGCATTGCTTGAATATCACTGTCTGCATTTAACCCCTTTTGTTTGACAGCGAAGAAGTTCATACAGCGAATGTTCGGAGGAACGAAAACTCTCTCAGTAAGTCAAAATCACTTCAAGAGGATAACACTTCCGTCAAATCTCCTATCAACAAGGGGCGTGATCTTTCACAATTCAATTAACCTGGGGCAGTCCAGTCAAGGTCCAACAGATCTTTCAAAGTCCAATTAACCTGGGGCAGTCCAGTCAAGATTTCAAGAAATCTCTCAATATGCAGGGTAATCTGATTCAAGACTCCTTCTTCACCACTTGGGGCATTTGAATGTCAAAAGTGTCCAACAAATCAACTACAACATTTCCAGATTCGATTCCTGTATCCAGCCAGGGCATATCTGTTGACAACATTTCCAGACTCGACTCCTGTATCTAGCCAGGGCATGTCTGAAGAGTTCGAAGATTCGATTCCTGTATCCAGCCAGGGCATATCTGTTGACGACTATTTCCAGATTCGAATCCTGTATCCAGCCAGGGCATATCTGTTGACCACATTTCCAGACTCGACTCCTGTATCTAGCCAGGGCATGTCTGAAGAGTTTGAAGATTCGATTCCTGTATCCTGCTAGGGCATATCTATCAACTATCACCTTTCCAGATTCGACTCCTGTATCCAGCCAGGGCATGTCTGAAGAATTCCAGATCAACACCTGCAACAACCCAGGAAACATCTGTGAACGACCGATTGTAGACCAACACCTGTAATAAGACAGAATTTTATCTACATCACCACTTGGGGCATTCGAATGTCAAAAGTGTTCAAACCCGATGCAGTTTTACACAAGCTCATCATCAGGAAACCCTACACCGGTTCCCCTTCAAGACTTCTGAAACAAGTTTACGGATTCTTCCCAATAACGGACGCCAATCTACCGACTTGTTCAGATTCTTATCAAGACTTCTGAAACAAGTTTACGGATTCTTCCCAACAACGGACGCCAATCTACCGACTTGTTCAGATTCTTATCAAGACTTCTGAAAACAGTTCATGGATTCATCCCAACAACGGATGTTAATCTATCAACTTGTTCAGATGCAACCTTTGAATTCAGTTTACGAACGCTCCCCAACAACGGATGTTGTTCTATTGCTGATTCAACTTCAAGATTTCTGAAAACAGTTCACGGGTTCTCCAAGTAAACGGATGTTAACCTATCGCTTGTTCAGATTCTTCTCAAAGCTAACAACCACGGAAGATCGCACTCGCCCAAAATTCTCCCTATCCCCAGCGGAATTCCTTCAACCCCCAGCGGAGTCAGATTTTCAAACCTTCTCCCCACAGAGTTTTGAGGAAGCAATTTTTTGAGTTCCCCGGTGAAGTCTCCAGGGTTACCTCCCATCAAGCCAAAGACTCTCAATCTGGTCTCCCCGGCATGAGTCTACTAGTTTGGGACTCCCCAGTAGAGGTCATCAGGAATTCTCGTCCCCAGTGACAACCAAGGATTTATTTTCCCCGGCAGCAGTCAAGACGCTTTTATCTTCGGCCATCTCGGAATCATGTATCCTTGGCAAGATTAGCTCATCAGCTTACATGCGCATTCATTACATTCACATTCATAAAACGTTAAATGTCACATGCATTGCATCATGCATCATAACATTGCATACAACTAACCCTTTGCCTTTTCAGGAAAGATCAAGTCGACAGACACAGATCATCTCCCGGGATTCATCCAGAAATAGTTCAGATGTGACCCGGACACGGCAACATCTTGATACTTATTCCAGATTCATTCAGACGCATCAGCAGAAACCTTACACCGGTTCCTCTTCAACTTCTCAACTTCTGAAAATAGTTTACAGATTCTCCAGACACGGACATCAATCTGTTGCTTGTTCAGACCCCAATTCAGAGATATTCCAAAACAGGGATGCCCTTCTGATACTCGTCCACTCACCATTGACGTACAGTTCAACATCACCATATGGCATCTATAAGCCCATCCTCCTACCAGCAGTCGCCGAATGGCATCTGTAAGCCCATTCTCAGATGGCATCTCTAAGCCCATCCCCGACAAATTCTCTCGCACCAGATGGCATCTTTAAGCCCATCACCAAATGGCATCTTTAAGCCCATTCACCTCCACCGTCACATTGACGAGCGCAAATTTTCTGGGCACATTAGTGTCCAATCTCCTTTTACCTTCAAGTCGCGAAAGGCAAACTTGCCAATCTAACTCTTCAGGTCAAAGAAGATTGAACAGGGGCAACTGTTGTACCCCAAAATTTGCCCTCGCATTTTTCCACAAGAAATCTCAGCTTCAAACATTTCCTGACTTCTCAAACTGGCTCAAGAATCGGACAAACGGACTTTTCTTGACAGTCAAGCAAAATTAGGGTTTTACTGATTTTCAGAGCTTTGAATTGTTTCATACAGTGGGTTTAGGGTTTGGTTGATTTTTGGTTCAATTTTGATCAAGCGAGCGTGATTCGGCATTTAATCGGGAATTAAGGTTTTATGGGCATATTCTCAGAAGAATTTAAATTCCACAGCACTCTGCGGTTTATTTCAAGATTCGAATTGAAATTCGCGTTATCTTGATTTAATCAGCAAAAGAGACATTGGTTTTGAATTCAGTACGTTTTGATTGGGCCAGTCAGATACAAGATGCAGTTTTGAATTCACAGTACTTTTGCATTTGATCAGTCTATCTGGGTTAATTGCTGCGTTGCTTTGGATGTTGGATAAGACAGGTCTATTGGATCAATGTTGTTTTATTTTAGTTATTTATTGTTCTGAAATTAAATGATTGAATTTATTTTTCAATTATTTTAATTCTAAGAACTTTAAATAAATAAATGAACAATAAAGAAAATGGAACCAATTGGATAATTTGGATTTTTATTGATATTTGAATTATTTACAAATTGTTGTTACAAACAATAATTTACATTTAATTTAAATATTACATAGAATGAAAAACTATCCTATTTTCTAAAATATTCTTCGCGCTTCATTCCGCTCCGGTATTCCATTTTTCATCTGCAAAAAGAAACCAGAAAAAGTCAGAAAGCATTTAATTAGCAGAGACAGATAAAAATGCTCATCATTAGGGGCCACTGACTGGGATCAGTTGCCCTCTCTGCAAATCACGGGATTTCTCCCGGTTCACAGAGAGGGAAGATTATTTTTATGAAATGCAAATGTCAAATGCATAGTTTCTAAAAAAATTGCAAGCTGCATAGATTCAAAATCCAATCCAAACTGAAAAAGTTCAATCCAAACTCTCCATCCAAAACAAAGTCCAATGCCAAAGAAAATCAGGAAAGTACTCAAAGCTGTCATGGAAAGACTTTTGCCAAGATATCAAAAAGCAGAAAATCTACACAAATTGTCAAAAGGGGATGCAAGATGTATTATGCAAGCAAAACTATCTTTTTCATCATTTCCCTAGTCAGCCCCTTCAGAACAGTACAGATAAATATCATATAAAAATCTTAAACTGTACTTTAAGAGAGAGGAGGAAAAGAGATAAAGCAAGGCAGGGATTTAGGCATAGTTCAGAATAGACAGCAGAAAAAGATACACAAAGTCTACAAGTCCACAAGTTCAGCACAGCAGACTGCAGAAGAAAAGCAAGACAGAAAAAGATTATGCAAATCAAATCCAAGCCTAGTTCAGTAGCAGGCAGCAAGACAAGAGGGAGATACAAAATCAAAAAGCAAAAATCAGTTCAGAAGGGCAAGGTAGCAGTTCACAAGATAAAGGAGAAATATACAAACTCAGTTGGGATAGCAGCATAGCAGGATAGGAAGGAAGAGGGGAGAGACCAAACCTGTCTAACCCCTAAACCAATACCCTGTCATCTAACCAATATCAGAAAAAACAAAACCTTGCCCACAAAAACGAACCTACTGTACCAGCTTCAACACCACATAGCACATTCTCAAAAGCATCACAACCTGCCTAAGTCAAAGAACACCATCAAACCATCATCCAAAAAACCAACCCTGTCAAAAACACCATAACTTTGCAAAAGAAACCTGCTAGCATCAGTCATAACCATATCCAAAACAACACAACAAAAAACTCTACATGCTGCAAACCATAACCAAAAACCATTACCCTGTCTCAACCTTTATACACACAAGAAACCTGATAGCCAAACTCAGAACTCAACCTTTATGATAAACAAAATCAAAGCCTCACAAAAACCACCAAAAGACACAAACCTGATATCCCAAACTCAAGCCTCAACCTTCATCAAATTCCATCAACCATAAACCCAGACCATACGAAAAAAAGCATTAGCAATCAAACCTCAAACCCTCCAGGCCTCAGGAAAATGTTCATCATTGGCCATTTCAAATTAAGCAGGAAGCTAATCAAAACAACAATTGTTTCAACTATAGCATCTAGCAACGAATTTTCGAAGGCGACCTAAGCCCTCAGTGAAACACATCATAGGGCAAGCTGAAGGCAAAAACATCACAGGGCAACGAGAGAAAGAAGCAAGTCAGGGACATAACAATATTTCAAGGCAATAACTGTTCAAAGATATTCAAAGGGCAAGCACACAAGCAAATCATCCCAAGGCAACAACACAAAAGCAACTCAAGAACATTCAAGACCAGTTCAGAATCATAAACATCAGCGACATAAAGAAGAAGAAGATAAAAAAGTGAATTTTAAGAAGGTTTTTTCAGGCAAAATCTAGCATCATCATAAGCAAAGAACGAAGTTACCAGGAAGGTGTCAAAAGCGTAGCAAGTATCTCCCTTCGCCGCTCCGGCCTCCTGAGCGCTACTTCTCCACCTTCCCTCCACCTCCAAATATCAGGTAGTATAAATCTCGCCCTCTATCTCTTCTCCTTCACCTCATAATGAAAAGAAAATACTTAAAACCCAAATCAAGCATGCAATGTGTAAAAAGACAAAAGATAAGAACATAAGGCGTTAAAACGAACCAGGAATCGAAGACGCAAGGCTCATGTCTTGGAGGGAAGGAAAGCATCGAAACGCGCTGGTGGCCGGAGGACGCTCAGGGAATCGCTGATCGGAGAAGACGAACCTAACGCACGGCGCCGTTGGTAACCCTAGCCTTTTGTTTCAAACTGAACCAATTGCCTCAACCCTAAATTTCGTTTGTGGATCAACATTGGGCTTAACCCGTTCATGTTTCCTCTAAAGCCCATCAAAATGCCTTTCTTCTTTTTTTTCTTGACAACATTAAACATTAATCTCATTTTTATACATACTTTCTTTTTTTTATATACATATAAAACACTAATTTCTTTTTATTTTTACAGAACAATGTTTGCTCTTTTTATTATCTTAATTAAAAATACTTTTTATTATAAAATTAAGACATTTTTAGATAGATATTTCATACATATATTACCTTAAAAAATTAGTTTTATACATATCATATAAACTAAATTTGAAAATACTTTTTTCTTAATCAATATACTTTTTATACACGAATCAAACTTAAAAAACATTTTTTCTTGAAATACATTTGTATATATTATCTTTTCTTTTTATATACATGATTAAATTGAAAATACTTTTTTTAATTGAAATACCTATTTGTACATATTACACATTTTTTTATACATAATTAAATCGAAACTTTTTAATTAACATATACATTTGTACATACCAATTCAAATACATTCATTTTTCTAATATTTAAATTCACAAACATTTTGACTAAAATACTCTCCAATTAAAACTTAACACTTAATCAAAACCCTTCATTTGTACATAATTAAAATTGAAATTCTTTAGTTAATATACATTTTTTGTACATAAGCATATAAATCAAAATACAGATTAAAACGTATATCTAGGTCAAAACCCTAATGCGACTCAATTTCACATTTCGCACTTGTTACACAATTCACATACATATACACTTGTACACTTACACAAATATATTCACATTGCCCTATACACACTTTTATTTTACATTTATATTTGATTTACGTATCGATTGCGACATTCGATTTGGTTGTAAATTATTGGGTACTATAAGTCTCATCCCCTTGTACATTTATACCCCCACTCCCGGACATTATTTTGTAATAGCGTAGATTTACATTCCGCGATTTACAGCTTTCCAATTATACCATGGTTAGACCTAGGGTTTGTATGTACATAAAATCAAACGCTAGATAACCTAATACAAGACAAATACATGTAATCAATACACAACCACACTTGCACCCCCTAGGGTAATCCCACATGTTGCCTTCCAAAATGGGCCATGCTTGCACGTCGAGTATCTTTGGCAAAACAAAAACAAATGATCATAAGTCTCAAAGTGTTGCCTAAACGGAATGATCATAGTCCCTTCAAAGAGAATTGCCAAAGACACTCGGCATCATTGCATTCATGGTCTATGCGATGACCCGTGCCCGTCCCGAATACACTTCCTAAACGCAAGATTGCCCATCAATTTCAATGGTGGAACAAAACTGTTAAAAGGGGTTAAAACATGACAAAAACCTTTGAGTACAATAGGGTAGACATAACTCTTAGTTACTTGAGATCAAACTTGCAAAAACACTTGCCTTCTTTTCAAAAAACCACAATCCACAAACACTTTCAAACAAACTCTCAAAAACATTTGAAAACATCTTTTCGAAAAGATTCACACTTTTGTAAAACACTCAAACACGAGTCAAATACATTAGTTGCCTAAAACAAGGCATCTTTTTCTAAAACATTTTCAAAAAGCATCCACACACACACCATTTTCAAAGCAATCGAAAAACAAGGCAAGTGATCTAAAAAACCAAGTAACTAAGAGCCCATGGATAACCATGGATGAAAAGGGTGCTAATACCTTCCCTTTTCATAATCTACCCCCCGAACCCACGAAATATCTCAAAAGGTTTTTGCTGTGCTTTTTAACCTTTCCTTTAGGATAAAATAAAAAGTCGGTGGCGACTCTTGCTAACCGCACAAGTGCGAATACGAACGCAAAACACTAGTCAGTTCTCCCACCGTATCACAGTAACTGATGGCTACATTTATCTAATTGACATAAATGGTCAGAAGATCGATAGAAAGAAAATGACAGATCAACAACACAAAGAATTCAGAAATCATCACAAGTCCAGAACAATCCTCTTGAGTTCTATCTTGTACACCAAGTATAAGAAGATCACGAACATAGATTTAGCTAAGAACATGTTTGAATCTTTGAGAATGACGCATGAAGGCAACACACAAGTCAAAGAGGCCAAAGCTCTTGCACTCATCCAGAAGTATGAGGCCTTCAAAATGGAAGAAGACGAAACATTTGAGACAATGTTCTCAAGGTTTCAAATTCTGGTTGTTGGGCTAAAAGTTCTGGACAAAGGGTACTCAACAGCATATCATGTAAAGGAAATCATCAGAAGCTTACCCAAGAAATGGAGACCCATGGTCATAGCCTTAAAACTAGCCAAAGATCTGAACAAAATATCTCTTGAAGAACTTATTAGCTCTTTGAGAAGTCACGAGATAGAACTAGAAGAAGATGAGCCCCATAACAAAGGTAAGTCTCATTCTCTTAAATCTAATAAAAAATATGAAACTAAAGATTTTCAGGCATAAGAAGAAAACTCTGGTGGATCCTCGTCAGAGGAAAATGAACTATCTCTTCTCTCCAGAAGAGTCCATCAGCTATAGAAGCACAGACAGAGGAAATTCAGAAACCTCAGAAGAATAGGTAATCACTCTGAACTATCCTTTGGATATAGAAAATCTAGCAACAAAGATGTTGTATGCTATGAATGCAAAGAGCCAGGTCACTACAAAAGCAACTGCCCAAATCTTCAAAAAGAAAAGTATAAGAAGAAGTTCTCCAAAGAAAAGAAGAAAAGTCTTATGGCAACGTGGGATGACTTAGAATCTTCTGAAGCTGAAACACAATCAGAAGATGAAGGAGTCAATATAACTTTAATGGTAAACATATCATAAGACACAAATACATCAGAATCTGAATTAGATTCAGAAGAGGTATTTTCAAGATTCTCTATATCTCAATTAGAAGAAAGTTTGTCTGGAATTCTTGAAAGATATCAGTAACTTCGAGTCAAATACAAGAACCAGAAACACGTTCTTGTATCTGAAACTGAAGAAACTAGGAAACAAAAAACAGAAAACTCTGGGAGAAATTAAATTAATTCTAAACTTAAAAATGAATTACAAAAAGCTCAAAAAGAATCTGTTTCAGAAGTTTCAAATAGTTTTGATAACATTATAAAATAATATGATCACAACTTTAAAAAATGTCTAGCTAGAAACATAGGTAGAAGCAAGATGGCCTCAATAATCTATGGAGTTAGCAGAAACGGAAGAAAAGGCGTAGGATATGTGAAACCAAAAGGAGAAGAACAATATCAATCAAAGAAAGTTGATGATATGGTCATAAAACACACACCCTTAAACTCACACTTCACATATGGACACATACATGATATAAAATATACTAGTAAATCTTACTCTGCAAACTCTCTTGAAAAACCAAAATTCAATAAGAATTTTTGAAAATCTAACAAACAAGGACCCATAAAGATGTGGTTGTTGGCTCCTAAATTCGACACCTTTGTTTTGATTGGTGTCAGCCATTAAAAGCTGAAAGATGCTTTCGACTGGCTAAGCCTGTCGAAGTGCCCGTCGAAAGATGGCAAAATACTTAGAAGATTTCTTCCAAGGAAGAAGGCTGGTTGCCTTCGACGTCGAAGGAGTTTTCGTCGAAAACGTCTCTTGACGAAAGTGTTCGATGGTCCAGAGTGGAGCAGTTTGAAATTCAAAGCTTTGGAGGGAAAAACGGTTTCCAGCAGTTACTACGTGCAAACGTGCAAGGATCTGGAGCGTCGAGCATGGAGAACGTGCCAAGTGGATTGATCTCGAAGCAGTGTAACTGCCAGACGGTTACTTGGAATGTTTTAGTATAAATAAGAGTAGATATGTAGTTTCTCGCAGGTGTTCACAAATATATACATAGTCACTCATTTAGATTCAAGTACCCAGTGTGAGCGAAAGAATTGTTGAGAAATGTATGTGTGAAACACCAATTTTATCAATTAAAGTCATTTACTTTTCCAGCATTTTACTTGCTTTTCTCCTTTAAATTCCTGTCGAACCTTTACTTTAAAGCCTTGTTTATTTTATCAAGCCTTTCCCTTATGCAATTTACTTGAAACCTTTAATTTAAAGCCTTATCCACCTTAATCAAACTTCAAAATCAACCTATGTCCATAGGATCAATCTGATCGATCCTGCGAGTAACCAAATAAGTAACCATTTGGAGGATCAGCGGTTGTTTACCAAAACCCAAGGTAAACAAATTGGCACACCTGGTGGGACTGTGTGTTGATTGTTGAAAATAATCTCATCTTTTCGAGTTGTATGTTATTGAGGAGTGGTAGAATATACACTAACGATAACAATACTGCCAGAGGAAGGGAAGAGATGGCGAATCCGCCAAACAATAACGAAATCCCACAAACAGGTGTGGGAGCAACGGTTAATATGACCGTGAGTGAAGCGACGAATGTTGGTTCGATACCAGCAGTGTCAGTCACAACCACGGGGCCAATAACTTCGTTAACAGGCCCCAGAATACCTTTGGGAACTCCCCCACCAAGGGGAAATATAGGCACAAGGCCTGTGGTTCCCCCAGGATTTATTCCATTCTATGGTATGCCCACTTCTGAAGTGGCAAGCCTGACGAATGCTGCGTCCACTTATTCAGACCCTCTCGTGAGTGCTTCTTCGCCACTCCAAGGCTCTGGAGTAGGCATGGCGAATAGAAATAGGACCCAACTCTTAGGAGGAACGTCCCAAGTAGCCCATGGCCTTACAAATGCCTCGACAGCAGTCTTGAGGCAACAAATGGACGAAAGCAACCATGATATGGTGCAAATGTTGGCACAAACCTTGAGTACAGTGCTAAATCCTCTCATACAAAATACTACTCAATCGAATCAGCAAGTAACAGCGCAAATGACGCGTTTGGCTGACTTCTTTGGAGTACCCCCACCTATTCGACAGCCCCAAAGGGCGCAAATAAGGGGAAATCAGGGGATATTTGTAGAGGAAGAAACCACCATTAACCAGGCCCAACAGCCTGTCGAACAACCTGTCGAAGAACCTAGGGTAATAGCCCCAGAGGTAAGGTTAGTTGACAGAAACCAAAATGCTGACGAAGTGGTTCAGCATATCCAACACCAAAACATGGGTTTGGAAAATAATCTGGCAACCATGATCGAAAGGATCATGAATCAGAATGGGATGAACATGGGCTTTCGAAGGCCCAACTTTACATCTCCATTGTCAGAGTATGTGTTACAAACGGATTTACCTCCTAGGAGCAAAGTCCCCAAATTTACTAAGTTCTCTGGGGACACGACAGAATCTACTGTCGAACATGTGGCAAGGTATTTGATCGAAGCAGGAGACATTTCAAATAATGAAAACCTAAGGATCAAGTACTTCCCAAGTTCTTTAACCAAGAACGCTTTTACTTGGTTTACAACTCTCCCCCCCAATTCGATCCATAATTGGGCCCAGTTGGAAAGATTGTTCCATGAACAATTCTACATGGGGCAAACCAAGATAAGCCTAAAAGAACTGGCCAGTGTGAAGAGACGTTTCACTGAACCTATAGATGAATATCTGAATAGGTTTAGGTTGCTCAAGGCGAGATGTTTTACACAAGTGCCAGAACATGAGTTGGTCGAAATAGCCGCAGGCGGTTTAGATTATTCCATTAGGAAGAAGCTAGACACCCAGTACCTAAGAGACATGGCCCAACTGGCCGATAGAGTTCGACAAGTCGAACGCCTCAAAGCTGAAAAAGCTAAGGCAACGAAAACTCACAAGAGAGAGCGAATAGCGTACGTTGAGATGGATGAAGAAGATCTAGAATCCTTCGACGATACCTTAGCTGTCGAAGAAGGAGAAGTCGATTTAGCAGAACTAAAACAAGGGCCACCATACTCTTGTAAACAGTTAGTCCCCTCAAATGGGAAAAATCCCATTGGTCCAGACAGGACCAACGATAGGTTCCCGAAAAAGACTTATAGTTTTGACATCACAAAATGTGATGAAATATTCGACTTGCTAGTTAAAGATGGCCAAATGATAGTACCCCCTGGGGTAAAAGTGCCTCCTCTTGATCAAAGAAAGAAGAGAGGTTTTTGCAAATATCATAATTTTCTGGGCCATAAAACTTCTCAATGTTTTCTTTTCAGGAATCTTGTGCAAGACGCTATTGAGGAAGGGAGATTAAAGTTTGCTGACAAATCCCCCATGGCTGTCGACTCCAATCCACTGAAGGCTGAAGCCCACTATGCAGAACCCTCTGAGGTGAACATGATAGAGGCAACCAGGATCCAGTCGAAGAAGCCAGGCATTACCATGGTCGAAGTCTCAAAGGACCACATCAACATGCCAATCTTTGGCAGTTTTTCTGGAAACTTATCTAGGAAGACAATTGAGGCTGTCCAGAAAGCGGTCGAGGACCCGAAGTCGAAGACTGCTGAAGCCCAAATAACTGGACCAAAGCCCAGTTCCCATTTGGCCACTGTTCAAGGCCAGACGGAGAATCTGGAAATACAAATGAAGCAGTTAACTCTTGCTACTAAAGATACAATGAATATCAATATGGTTGAACTTTCTGACCCTAAAGCATCAGAAGAGGCCATAAGGCAAGAGCAGGCTAATAAAACGGCTTTCCCTAGGGAAAACGAAAACTTGGCAGATTTTTTACAAAGATGCCAGAAGAAGAAATCAGAGGTGATGCTGTGTCCAAGATGCAGTTCGATCTTTGATAAAAAAGCTGCTGAACACATTCAAGGTGTGAGAGCAGCGAACAAGAGAAGGGAGAATGCTGACCTTCGACATGATCCCAGAAGGGGTTCTAATCAAGACAAGAGGCCATTGACTTTTAGGCCTCCAACAAATGTACCAGTAGACACTTGGTACAAAACTTCTGGCCGAAAAAGGCCAAATGAAGAGAAATGGCATTCCTTCGATGTGCCAAGAGGTTCTTCTCTGACTCAAAAGAAAGAGCCTCAAGTTGCTGCACCTAAGGTTGCTCAAGTGTCCAGCAACTACAAGGGTAAAAATCCTATGTCTCGATCCCAATGGAGGAGATATCAAAGGAGGCGAAAAGCTGAAAGGGAGGCTGCCAACGAACCTAAGGCAGAAACTAGTTCGAATGTGCCTCAAAGGAAACAAAGAAAGCCTCTTGAGAGAGAACCAGTTACCAACAGGCTAGTTTGGCCTAACCAAAGTGAAGTCGAAGACGAAGATGATGCTGAGTCCGACGATACTCTGGATATAATGGTGAATATTGTTTCAGTACTGCCTAGGGAATTCAATCGACAGGTGGAAGTCGAAGCAAGTGACTGGGAGGTGGAACAAGAGATGGCCAAACATAGGCCAGTGTGCTATTTTGTTATGGACAATGGCACTACAGAGGAACAAAATGGCTTCTTCGAGCCACCTACAGAGGCGATGAAGAATCACCTCAAGCCGTTGTTCATAAGGGCTAAGCTCGAAGAGACCACTGTGAATAAAATATTGGTCGATTGTGGGGCAACTATCAATATTATCCCTCATTCTATGCTAAGGAAGATTGGCAAAAGGGATGAAGAAATCAAACCTCACAATATGGTCCTGTCCAACTATGAGGGAGGCATTGGGACCACCATGGGAGTGATCCAGCTAGATATCAAAGTTGGGTCGATCCTTCGACCAACAATGTTCATGGTCATATCGGCCAAACCTAACTACAACCTTTTGTTAGGCCGTGAGTGGATTCATGGTGTTGGCGTTGTGCCTTCATCGATGCATCAAAGACTGCTGCTATGGCGCCCAGATGGGATGGTCGAAAACATAGAGGCGGATCAAAGTTACTACCTTGGCGAAGTGAATCACTTGGGTGTAACAGACTTCGACAAAAACTTGGCTCATATAGGGTCATGTCCAACTCCTGACTTCGACATGGCGCCAGCGCCAAACACCTTTTGTTCCCTATACCTGCATCCTGAGCATGGTTTCCAATGGGACAGAGAAGACTTGTCCCACATAGACTTCAGTGGGTTAACTGATATCCAACCAACTGGTTGGGGAAGTGAATTCAGTGATAATGACTGAGTCACAGTCTTTGAAGCGAATTTCGGCTTATGTAGCCGAAACCAAGATGATAACGGCTCTCGAAGCCGAAGTAAAGTACATGGCCACACAGGCCAATGATCAACAAATATCTGCTGTTGGCCCAGGAAAGGATTTCGACCAAAAACCTCCTGATATCATGCCAGAAGAAATGCAGGAACAGAGGCTCGACGCCATCTATGACGATGAGCCTTTGGGCTTCGAAAAGGATCCCTTGGCGAACAACATTAAGATGTTAGCACAAGACCCTTTAGAAGAAATCAACTTAGGCGAAGGATCAGAGAATAGGCCAACTTACATCAGCGCCAAAATTGATCCAGAACTTAGGTTGGAAGTAATCCAATTGCTGAAAGAGTTTAAAGACTGTTTTGCATGGGATTATGACGAAATGCCTGGTCTCGACAGAGGATTGGTAGAACTTCAGTTGCCAATCAAACCTGGAAAGAAGCCAATCAAGCAAAATCCAAGACGCTTCGCTCCAGAAATATTGTCGAAGATCAAAACGGAGGTCGAAAGACTTCTGAAATGCAAATTCATCCGTGTTACAAGGTATGTCGAATGGATTGCAAATATTGTGCCAGTAATTAAGAAGAATGGTACATTAAGGGTGTGCATAGATTTCAGAGACTTGAATGCTGCCACCCCCAAAGACGAATATCCTATGCCTGTGGCGAAAATGTTAGTCGATTCTGCCGCTGGCTATGAATACCTGAGTATGCTCGATGGTTATTCAGGATATAATCAAATATTCATTGCTGAAGAGGATGTGTCGAAAACAGCTTTTCGATGCCCTGGGGCCTTAGGCACTTACGAATGGGTAGTGATGCCTTTTGGCCTAAAAAACGCTGGGGCAACGTACCAGCGAGCAATGAATACTATCTTCCATGATTTTATTAACACTTTTATGCAAGTTTATATTGATGATATTGTTATAAAATCTGTTTCCAGGAAGAACCATATTGACCACCTTCGACAATCATTCGAAAGAATGAGAGAACATGGTCTGAAGATGAATCCTTTGAAGTGTGCGTTCTGTGTGAAAGCTGGAGATTTCTTGGGCTTCGTTGTCCACAAGAAAGGAATCGAAATCAACCAGAACAAGACGAAGGCAATTCTGGAAGCGAAAGCGCCATCGAATAAGAAGGAATTGCAATCTCTCTTAGGCAAGATAAATTTCTTAAGGAGGTTTATATCTAATCTAAGTGGGAAAGCTCAGGCCTTTTCACCCTTACTTCGACTGAATAAAGAGGGGTTCGAATAGGGGCAGGAGCAACAAGAAGCCTTCGACAAAATCAAAGGGTACCTTACTAAGCCACCTATTTTGGTGCCTCCTTGTAACAATAGGAGTATGAGATTGTACATAGCTGCATCTGACAAAACTCTGGGAAGTATGTTAGCCCAAGAGGATGATAGTGGAGTCGAAAGACCCATTTACTACCTCAGTCGAGTTTTGAATGATGCAGAAACTAGATATAGCGAAGTTGAAAAATTGTGTCTATGTCTGTATTTTTCTTGTACAAAACTCAAGCAATATATAAAACCAGTTGATGTTTATGTTTCGTCTCATTTTGATGTTTTCAAATATATGTTGTCGAAACCTATCTTGCATAGTCGGATTGGCAAGTGGGCATTAGCATTAACTGAATACTCCTTGACCTTTATGCCTCTTAAGGCAGTAAAAGGACAAGTGGTTGCAGACTTTATAGTCGACCACTCAATTCAAGTCGAGGATATTAACTATGTGGAGATAGAACCTTGGAAATTCTACTTCGATGGTTCCAGCCATAAAAATGGAACAGGAGTAGGAGTCTTGATTATTTCTCCAGATAAAATTCCAACAACATTCAAGTACCAAATAGAAGGTTCTTGTTCGAACAATGAGGCTGAGTATGAAGCTCTAATTACTGGCCTTGAGATATTGTTGGAATTGGGGGCAACTCGAGTCGAAATAATGGGAGACTCAGAGTTAGTCATTAAGCAAGTCACAAAGGAATATAAATGCATAAGAGAAAATCTCATTATGTACTTTGTGATAGCAAATCGTTTGTTGAAAAAATTTGAAAGTGTCAATATTCGACACATACCCAGAGTTGAAAATCAAATAGCCAATGACTTGGCACAAATTGCATCTGGGTATAAGATTTCAAAAACGAGACTACAAAGAGCAATCGAAGTTCGAGAAAAGATAAGGGCAACTTGTCTATCACCAACAGACTTGGAATCGACGAGACTAGGATATGCTGATCACTCAAACTTCGAGATTTCGTTCATTGATAATTTGTCAGAGCAAGATTGGAGGAAACCCATTGTGGACTATCTTCAAAATCCAGGAGCTTCGACAGAACGAAAAACAAAATACAGGGCGTTGAGTTTTGTACTCATGGGTAATGAGTTATTCAAGAAGACGCCTGAAGGGGTGTTGCTAAAATGTTTAAGTGAAACTGAAGCATACATAGCCCTTTCGACTACGCATGCTGGGGCATGTGGGGCTCACCAAGCAGGCCATAAGATGAAATGGTTGTTGTTTCGACAAGGACTATATTGGCCCACTATGCTGAAAGATTGTGTTGAGTTCGCCAAAGGTTGCCAAGAATGTCAAGTTCATACAGGCATCCAACATGTACCAGCAAGCGAACTTCACTCGATAGTGAAGCCTTGGCCCTTTAGAGGATGGGCGTTGGATCTTATTGGAGAGATTCGACCAGCATCATCAAAGAGTCAGAAATACATATTGGTAGGCATTGACTATTTTACTAAGTGGATCGAAGCTATCCCTTTAGTCAATGTAGACCAGGAAAATGTCATTGAATTTATTCAAAAGAACATTATCTTTAGGTATGGAATCCCTGAGACAATCACAACTGATCAAGGGTCAGTTTTCACTGGTCGAAAGATGCAGGAATTTGCTCAGGAAACAGGTTTCAAACTCCTAACATCCACGCCTTATTATGCACAGGCGAATGGTCAAGTCGAAGCAGCTAACAAAGTGGTGATTGGCTTGATAAAGAAACATGTTGGGAAGAAACCAAAGAATTGGCATAAGACGTTAGACCAGATTTTATGGGCTTGTCGAACGTCCCCAAAAGAAGCCACTGGGACAACACCATATAGGCTAACTTTTGGCCATGATGCAGTGTTGCCAGCAGAAATTTGTCTTCAATCTGCAAGAGTTCAGAGGCATTATGATATTCCTTCTGAGGTTTATTGGAATATGATGTTAGATGAACTGGTGGATTTAGACGAAGAGAGATTACACGCTCTCGACTTACTCAGGCTTCAGAAGAAAAGAGTAGAAGACTCTTATAATAGAAAGGTAAAACCTAAGGTATTTTTGCCTGAAGAACTAGTTTGGAAGGTAATTCTTCCCATGGATCGACGGGATCGAAGCATGGGGAAATGGTCACCCAAATGGGAAGGACCCTTCAGAGTTATCCAAACTTTTTCTGGTGGAGCCTATGAAGTCGAAGAGATAAGTGGAGATAAAAGGCTCTTGAGAGTAAATGGTAAATATTTGAAAAAATACAAACCTATACTTCAAGAGATAAAAATAAAATAATAAAAGAACAAACTAAATTAACCATAAAAATGCCAAAATGGAAATTTTTATTAATTTCAGCCAAGATGGCAATTGTTGTCGAAAACGATTACAGAAGATGGTTACAAAAGAGAATCAGTCAAAAGGTAAGAGAATTCTTGAGTCGAAGATACTTGGCGTACTGCAGCTCCAACCTCTTCTTGCACCAGGAGTTTTCTTGCACTAGTTTGGCAATTTGGGCGTCGAGGCTTTGGGCCTTCTCAGCGAATTCAAGGCCTTGCTTGATCTCAGTCTGGCTCTCAGCGTCTGAGATGGTCGAAAGAATTTCCTCCTGGAGTACAGTGTTGGCGTTTATCTTCGCCTCTATCTCTGCGATTTGTGCCCGGAAGGAAACATTCTCTCGCTCAAGGGCATCAACTCTTTCCTGTGCAGACACTTTCTGTTTCGACAACTCAGCAATTCGAGAAGTCGAATCTGAGACAGCAGTCCACGCAGAGGAGCTTCTGCCATACAACACTTCGAGCTGACTGTTAAACCCTCGTTGGCGCCTGTAATCCGCTGAAACTTGATCAATCATAGAATGTAATTCCATGATCAAGTCTGAGATTTCTGGGGCTACAGATTCGAAGTCAACAGCATTCAAGACCTCCTTTAAGCATGATGGAGCAGTGGGGTCCCCCTCTAAAGTCTTAATTAAATCCCTCTTGAAGAACTGGGCCTTAACCTTCGCCAACGCATCATCAAGAGGAGAAGTTTCAGTAGACTTCCCCGACAGAGTAGGAATTTCCTGACTAGTGTCAGACGAACTTTTACTCTCGATGATTGCATTGAGGTAGCTGACAGGATCAGTCTGTTTCAAGAGTTCCAAGTCCTCTTTGGACCTGTGCTTCGAGGAGGTAACCCTTTCCACAGTATTATCTTGGGTTAGAGGCTGTTGAATGCTGAGTGCCTCGACTGGTTGCTCTTCGACTTGGACTGAGGTGGTACCAGCGTCGACTTGTGGTTCTTCGTTGGCATCAGCCTGGGGTCCTTCGCCAGCGTCATTTTGTGGCTCTTCGCTAGCGTCACCGTGCTGTCCTTCGCCAGTACCACCCTGGTTCTCTTTGTCAACAGCATCTTGATTCTCTTCGCCATTGCCTTGGTCCCTCTCTTCTTGATTCTCTTCTGACGACAAATCCACCACCTGAACCGTTTCTGGCTGTTGTTCCTCCACTGGCTGTGTTTCCGCCACCATAGGTTCTTCTGTTGTTTTCTCCACTGTTTCAGCATTGGCCTCATTCTCAGTATGGGCTTCGTCATTGCCCAAATCTTTTTCCTGAGGCCTGCTAAGATCAGCAGATTCCAGAGTTTCTGAAGTCCTTGGTGGAGAACTTTCAGTAGTGTCCTGAAAAGAGAAAGAAGACAAATCTTCATTTGTCGAAAGAGACACAATCGAATACTGGTATCTATGCCTAAGTTATAAAAAAGGGTTCAATAGATTACCTGTGGATTAACTTCAGCCCCAGGGCTGGAATTGTCACTCTCGACAGGTTTGTTAAGAAGAACGTTCAGTTCCTCCTCAGTTGGCTCCTCGATGATTACTGGAGGTGGCCTAGGCTTTCTCACAGCAACCTTTATTCTGACGGTTCGACCTTCAGGAGCAGGAGCAGGAACAGAAGCGTCCTTTGTTAACTTTCGCCTCTTTAAGGGAGCAGGAGGGGAATCACTTTTGTCATCACTCCCCGATTCGACCACCAATGCTGCCCTTTTCTTGGGCGAAGGGGCCTAGAAAACCAACAGGAATTCGATTGAATAATTGCATCAAAAATAAAAAATCGAAAGCCAGAAGAAAAGTGAAGAAAATCTGGTTACCGATACAGGAGGCTTCCTCGAAGAGCCTTCCCCTTGTTGGTTGCTTATGGTCTTCGCCGGTGCTGTAGACTTCGCCGGCGGTGGAGGTTTTGCTAAAGGGCCTCCTCCTTGTTGGCCTTCTGTAGCCTTCTTGGCTAGAGGCTTTCGAACAACTGAAAGCAAAAGAAAAGTTAACAGGCTAGCAGTCGAAGAGAAAGACAAAAAGTAATGTGAGAGCATGAACTTACATTTCTTTAATTTTTCCAACACAAGGACAAAAGACTTCTGCAACTCAGCCATGAAGTCCTTCTCGTCGAAGAAGTACTCAGCATAATAGCTTCTCCACCACTCCTCGAAGGATGGTGAGCAAAGGAAATTAAGCTGGTAGTCAAACAACGAGAGGATTGTTCGACCAGCATATCTTCCGATATGCTTGATGGCAGCTTCTTCTGTATAATCGTTGCAGAAGTACAACATTGACTTCTCTCTTTGAAAAATCGGAGAAGGCAGGGTTTGGATGATACCAAACTGGCGAGATACCAGATTTGGTTGATAGGCAAGCAGACTCAGATGAGTCTTAGAACTCTTAAATCGAAGAGGCATGATCCTTGGTGTAAGGAACGCCTCCCAGAGTACTGTATGCTCATCGACATTGGGACCACTCGACTCCTTTGGGTGTGGCCTTGTGAACCATGCTGGCCCCACTCTCCGTTGAGCAAATGGAGCCATAGTTGAAACAAATTCCTTCCTTCGAGCGAACATGAGAACGAAGTTAGTGAAGGTTTGTTGGAACTCCAGCCCATCTTCCACAGGTGTCAGCAGAGCTAGCCTGATGCCTTCGACACGCCTGTTTGCTATTGCTGGCGCCTGTTCATTTATCTGAACCTTCTTGGGCAAGAAAGATTCGAAAGTGGCGTTGAGCCACAGTTGAAGTAGCCAGAAAGGCCCAGCGAGTAGCAAACTGGCCCTATCTTCGACATGTTTCAGAAGAGTGGCCCCATTGCTGATCGAGTCATAAAGACTGGCCAGAATAAGTTCTGCCAGACAGATGTTCTGGCGGTGATGCAGTTAGGTAGCAAGAGTGACCATCTTTTTGGTCACTTGTAGAGACTTCGAACAAAACACAAAGCGAGTTAGCCATAAGGCTAGAAACGCTATGTGTTCGACATCCGACACTGCGTCTGTCGACCTGTCGTGATAATGGTTGATAAAGGTGGTGTATGTTGGCTTGGTCTCAGAGAAGCCAATTTGGTCCTCCGACATCTCTTCCGGGTCGAAGTAATCTCCGGTTGGTCGAAGGCCAGTAATAGCTGCTACGTCGAAGAGTGTGGGGGTTAACATCCCACATGGAAGATGAAAAGTGAAGTGAGAGTAATCCCAGAACAACAGCGAAGCTATAAGCATCTCTGGGGAGTAGTTTAAGCCTGTCTTCGACATCATCACTAGGTCGAAGATTCCCATTTCCTTCCAGACTGGAGTTTGATGTTTCTCCAACTTTGTTAGCCAAGCAACATAGTCGGAGGTCAGATTAGGGCAAGACCTGAAGACCCTAACACTTCTGTTGAAGAAGCGGAGGTCGATTTTTTCGCGTGTAGGGTCTTCGTTGTCTTCTGCGTCCTTCTTGGCGCATGCTACTGGCTTGAGTTTCTCGACGATTGGGAAATAGCTCTTGATCTTCAGAGCTTCAGAGATGCTAGGATTCATGGGGCCAGACATTGCGAAGATCTGGTTGGAGTATCCAACCGGGATCATCAAGTGGCGCGAGTAAGCATCGCGAACGGAGATGTCAGAAGGTTCAGGAACCCTTCGTTTCCCTGTAGAGTTTACTACCGGAGCAGTGACGAAGACCTTGGGTTTAACATGTTGTTCAGTTGGTGCGTTAGCCTTGGGGGCAGTAGAAGCAGAGGCCATTGTTGAGGATGAAGATGAAGTGAAAGAGGAAGAGTTTTCTGCAAAGATAGCAAATTTATGTGAAAGCAAGGAAGTTTGAAGGCTAGTGAGCGTAAAAAGTCCCACAATGGGATATTCACTACTATTTATAGTAGTGGGAGAAATTCCCAATAACGAGGACATTAAATGTCATTTAATGCTGCAGGAATTAGTGGGACGCGTGGCAGCATCCTGTTGTTTTGGCCGTTTCTGCAGAAACAGAGGGACGCAGCGTGCGTCCTCGTTTTTGGGATTTGTCATAATGACAAATTCTGAAGTGACGTTTGATACTGCACGCCGTACTGAAAGTGACGTCCTAGGATCAAATCAATGATGGTTTCTTGGGATTGCTAATAGTTGGTAAAAAGCAACAAAAAGTGCACAAGTTAACTTGTGACTAAGCGTGGAAAGACAGGTGTCGAATGGCGTTTTCAAAGAATGCCTTTTTCTTTCAGAGTCGAAATAAGGCATTCTTGGGGGGCAATTTGTTGGCTCCTAAATTCGACACCTTTGTTTTGATTGGTGTCAGCCATTAAAAGCTGAAAGATGCTTTCGACTGGCTAAGCCTGTCGAAGTGCCCGTCGAAAGATGGCAAAATACTTAGAAGATTTCTTCCAAGGAAGAAGGCTGGTTGCCTTCGACGTCGAAGGAGTTTTCGTCGAAAACGTCTCTTGACGAAAGTGTTCGATGGTCCAGAGTGGAGCAGTTTGAAATTCAAAGCTTTGGAGGGAAAAATGGTTTCCAGCAGTTACTACGTGCAAACGTGCAAGGATCTGGAGCGTCGAGCATGGAGAACGTGCCAAGTGGATTGATCTCGAAGCAGTGTAACTGCCAGACGGTTACTTGGAATGTTTTAGTATAAATAAGAGTAGATATGTAGTTTCTCGCAGGTGTTCACAAATATATACATAGTCACTCATTTAGATTCAAGTACCCAGTGTGAGCGAAAGAATTGTTGAGAAATGTATGTGTGAAACACCAATTTTATCAATTAAAGTCATTTACTTTTCCAGCATTTTACTTGCTTTTCTCCTTTAAATTCCTGTCGAACCTTTACTTTAAAGCCTTGTTTATTTTATCAAGCCTTTCCCTTATGCAATTTACTTGAAACCTTTAATTTAAAGCCTTATCCACCTTAATCAAACTTCAAAATCAACCTATGTCCATAGGATCAATCTGATCGATCCTGCGAGTAACCAAATAAGTAACCATTTGGAGGATCAGCGGTTGTTTACCAAAACCCAAGGTAAACAGATACGTCTACGTTAAAAATAAGAATTCTAGAACAAACATTATAAATTTTCTCGTAATGAAATGATTGTTAATATACACGGATAGTGTTCTTGAGTATGGGGAAATAATCAACACTAAAATGACTTAATCATAGAGCAAAACGCCTAAAAAAACCAAGGAACTTCAAAAAAGAAAACAGAAAAACTCCAAAAGTTGCCCTGAGTTTGGGGGAATTACACTTGTAACCCATAATTATGGGGAGGCCATAATTCCTTCTGAGACAAAAATAGGAATTCATGTCAGGAGAAAATTACGACCATAATATCTTATTACGAGTTTAACATAATTTCCTCTTCTTTTTTCCACTATAGTGTTTTATTTTAATGATCGTTAGTAACAAATTCCATATAATTAGGGTGCCTGAAACACAAAAAAAAAACTGAGAAATTTGCCTTGTACTTGAGGGAGGAAGTTATGGGTAAATCCTCATAAACAATTCATTTTTTCTTATCGATGCAAGTTGTTACGGTCAGGCGTCGGAGGGATACCTTTTAACTCTCTTATGCCGAAATCGGCAACTATTAGAAGTAAGAAGTGTTTAAGATTATGAAAATATGTACCTTGACTTCTACGGTTTTAGAGACCTTGAACCTTATGTGTAGAATTGTTGCCCAAAAAGAGTTGTCAGAATACCATTTGTTTTGTGAGTTGACAGTCTCATTTCAACCATATCCCTTAATTTGATATTTTTCAAAGGAAGGTCCACACATATTTTCGAGGGGATATTCTTGATCACACCTCCAATACTCTCTTAAAAAAATATTTTTTAATATTTTAAAAATGGCAAAATATTCTTTTTGGTCCCTTAAATTTACCTCGGGGTCCATTTTGGTCCCTTATCTTAAAAAAGTTCCAAAATGGTCCTTTAATTGTTCAAAAAGGTCCATGTTAGTCATTTTTGTCCAATTTTCTAAAACGACATCAACTTTTGCTTAGGTGGTATCTGTCGTGGCACTTGGTCACACGCGTGACATGTGAGATCATTAAATACCCAGAAAATTTCTAAAAAATTTTGTTGTAGCCAAGATTCAAACACAGACACACTTGCTTCATTTACAACATATTGAACCACTACACCATTCACACTTTTCTGATTTTGTTTACAAAATGCTAATATATTCTACCCAGCTTTTGTTCATCATCTTCCCATCAATATATATTCAACCCAAAACATAGTATGAAAGGCTTATTTGCAAACTGTTCTATATGAGAATCAACATGTAATAACAATATCAAACATTGAATATTTCCAAAACTAGTATTATAGTATTGAAACGTACACCAACACGCAAATCAAAGTCAAACTTAATAATTCTTTAAACCAGGTCAACTGTGACTTGGAGTATATCTCAGTAATTAGGCACGTGAAAAATAGATCAAAGTAATAAATACTTTACCTTTTTTATAAATGGAAGCTGAAATAAATTCAGGTCCGATTTAATATTCTGCATTAAGCAAAATAAAATTATGAATAGTTTATCAAACATTGAAATTCAATTATAATGAGATTGAACGGTACAGAAAGTGAGCCAATTTTTTTCAACTCTAAAATGATGATTTGAAAAATTAACAAGAACAGATCTGAAAAAATATCAAATGGGTTGTTGTTTCATCTTCATCAATCAACAAGAAAAGATCTGGAAAAATTACAAATCTGAAAAATTAACAAGAACAAATCTAGAAAAATACCAAATGAATTGTTGTTTCATCTTCATCAATCAACAAGATTGATGTCAACAACAAGTTACAAAAATGGAAAAACAAAGTTGTGTCATTTTGTTTACTTCTCAATTCTGCTACCTAAAAGGGAAAGTTGTCATAAAATTGATATTTGGTATGTCTTTTTTTGTGTTGCAGGTTTAGTCCTTTCAAGGGATTATAACATTTTTCTTTGTAATTTGGTTTTGGAGGAGTAGTGGAGGTGGTAATAGAGTTTAAGGAGAAAGAAAATAGTTACTTTTTATTGTGTGAATCCTTCTAATATAGATGGTTTATGATCACGTTGACACCATATAATTTTGATGAAGCCCAAAAGTGTAGCTTTTGATAGAACTTCCTTTTACATTTTATTTTCTTAATTAGAACTTCCTTTTGCAAGCATGTCATCTGGGAAAAGTTCAGTGGCAAGTTTCCAAGGAACACCTCTATTTGTATCAGGAGGAGGAGGAGCAGGGGAAGATTTAATTTTGGTTCAGTACCTTATCAAATGGGTTGTTGTCAACAACAAGTTACAAAACTAGAAAAGTTAATGGGATTTTAGGTTTTTTTATATAATTAATCTGGAAAAATTAATGGGATTTTTTATATAATCACAAGCAGATGTACTTGAGGAAGAAAATGGAGTTGTTGGGTTTGTCTATGGGTAAACCAGAAATAGTTTGGGATGAAGAAGATACAAAAACATATTACAATATGCTTAATATGTAACTAAATAACAAAAAAGGAGAAGTGTCTAAGTGGTAAAGAGATATGCTCAATGATTAATGTAACTAAGGTTTGATTCTTGTGAAAGTAAAATTTCTTTTGGAATTCTGATGAGCTTGATAATATCATATTGAAAGAGATTTTTAAAGATAAGGGGCCAGAATGGACCCCGATGTAAACTTAAGGGAACAAAAAGGATATTTTGTCTTTAAAAATCATAATATTTTAAATTAAAATTTTCAAAAAAATTATTACTTTTAATATCTATTCATAATTTATTAAAACTATTTAAAAAAATAAAGGAAGCACCTTTTATAAAATAAATTTACAAATATTATAAAGGATTAGGATATTTAGAGCAGTTTAATATATCATAGGTATTTCAAGAAGTTTTCTAGTTACAATACAAAAAAGTTAAGTACTATAATTTAGATCCAAATCATGGATGAAGTAACATCATCTTAGTGAGTCACAAGTCTCGCTCACCCCAGCCATGAATCAAGCTTAACTTTTATTAGTGGGTTTGTGTCTCTTCCTCATCTGCTATAAGCTAAAGACATAAGTTTTAATTAAAACAAACTTCTAAAGAGAGGTGTTCCCCCTTCTCTCTAATTTTTTCCCTCAACCCTATAAGGTTTGATGGTTTCCTCCCACCTCCATGGTGGCCTTCTTATTCCACTTTTATCGTGGCCATTTCCCCCTCTTTTGAGAATACTTTTCTCTCTACTCATCTTCATTTCATGTCCTCACCATACATTCCCACCCTCCACCACGAACAAACCGCTAAGGCTCCCTTTCTATTTTTGCAGTCGCCACTGCCACCAAAAAACGACAAGTTTGTTAAGAGTTTTTTGCACACCTCAAACTCAACAATGGTGGATGCACCTCTCTCCATTGTAATTGCTCCTTCGATGTTGATAATTTGTCCACCCCTGAAGTCGTCATGGTTATTTTACACTATAATATTATTTCTTCTATCAAAGTTGTTTAATTTTGTTTATGTGTTATCTGTCTTTTAGGGGTTAAGGATGCACTCTGGGTGTTTGACAAAATGCCTCAAAAGTGTTTTGGGTCTTGTAGGATATTTATGAGTGTCTATTGGGATTTCATAGTAACTAAGGAAGCTTATGTGTCCACATCCATTCAAACTTTATCTCTAGTTATATATTAATTTGTGAACACTCGAGAAGGTTGGCCATATTGAGACTATAGATAATCAAAATGTGCAAACATAAGTCAAAGAAACTATCTGTAATTGGATTTGAAAAAAAAAAAGTGGATTCTCACTCTCACATTATCATTAATTGTTGCAAGATAATAGATTGTTAGATGAAATATTGTTGTTTTCGCTTTGATTGTGCCTTAGCTTATGAATAATATATGTGCATAATATATCTCTTATGACTATGTAATATTTTCTTATATGTAATATTTTCTCTTAGAATTACTTCTAGAGTAGGTATGCATATATACTATTCTCAATTGCCTTACAATATATGTAATTCTTGTTAGTTGGGCTATTAATGAAGCTCAATTTTTCTATAAAGAAACATAAGTTTTAATTTACTTTTTCAAATCTATATCACATTGATTAGAACTAAAGAGAGTTCTATGAAAATATTTAAAATATACTAGTAATGTAACAATAGACCAAAGAAAGCAGAAATTGAAAGGCAAATTCTAGTTTTATCAATCGATATATGTTAACAAAATTAAACTAAATGTTAAATATATATACGACATTAATTATTATAACATCTAGGTTAAAATATGTTTATGACAATAATTACTATAATTAAATTATGATTCGCGCGATATATGATTTTTTGCGCATACATATATATATATATATAATTTTTCATTTTGTAAATATGAGAAAAGAGAGAGAGAAATAATAATAAAATAAAATTTAAGAAATTAAAATATTTTATGGATTCACTCTTATTTAAAATGTCTATAAATTAAAACATAAAATAAATTATAATGGTTGCAATAGAAAAGACAAAAGTGTAAGTAGTTATAGTTATTGTCTCATAGTATATGAGTTTTATATTGAATTGTCAATTGAATTGATCTTAATTTCAATGAACATTCTTTAAATAGATATGAATCACAGCTTCAAAATCTTCCATATTCCACTTTATTTTTATCTTTTTCATGATGAATCATTAATGACTTGTACATTATAAATGATTAAAAACAATATTATAAAAAATAATAAATAATTACCAATTTCTATTATGAAGATTGAGTTATTTCAATTGGAGAATTTTTAACGACATGTTTCCTTGTTATTTTAAGTTCTGCAGAAATTGCTAATGAACATATATGAATGACAGCTTCAAAATATTGAGATCAACTGGTTCAATTTTTTTGTTATTGTCTAAATTTAAAATGAAATATTTTACTTATAATCTTTATCTAATAAGAAAAATGTTGAAATTGCATATTACTATCCACTCATTTTTATGTAATTTTTTCTTATAATCTTCATTAAAGATACCATAAAAATATTATTTTAATAGGTCTATTTTAATTTTTTTATTGAAAAAAATTTTGATATCCAAATTTTAAAAAAATAATTTAATTTTGAAGTTATTTCAAATAGATTTTTATAAAAATTATTTTTTAAATATAATTTTTTAATTACAATTTTGACTATATTTTAGCATTCAATAATGCATATTTATGTTATAGGATATCAAAATTAATATTTTAATTTAGAAAAAATAAATATTTAAAAATTTTAATATTTTAAAAGTGGTTTTATAAAATCTATTTGAAAAAATACAAAAATAAAAATTTATTTTTCAATGTTGAAACAAACAGACTCTACTTCATGAAAAAATTAAAAAAACTAAATCTTAAAAACGAGAAGAAAAATAGAATTTGAGTTGATGAAAGTTTTTATGAGATTGACATAAAACTAAGATTTTATTTAGAATGGTCATTATGATAATCTAAAATTTATATTAAGTAGATATCTAGGTCACATACAGTTCTACTGATAAATTATAGAGCAATTGTATTTTTAATAGAAGAATTTAATGAAGTCGGTGTTTGACTTATGTCAAATATTTTATTTATATAAATACTAATAGTCATCCTAAACAAAGTACACCATCACTGCCTTATTGTCTTCTTGGTTTCTAAAGTTTCACTATTCTTGTCACAAACTTTATTTCATTCTCCTACAATGAGTTTTTCTCACCGAATGTGCGTCTTAGTTTAAGGGTTCTTGTAGTTGATCATGACACAAGTATGTGTGTTAGATGTAATTACCAAGGTTTGTCTCACATCTAAATTATTCCAAAAAGTGTCTTAAACTTTCTGGAAAAAATTTCACTTTTATGTGTTTGTTTGTTTCAATTACGATACGTTTAAAATTAATTAAATTTTTTTTTTTAATTTATAAAATTATTAAAACAAAATAAAATCTTTTTAAGTTAATTTTATAATGATAATCATGATAAAAAAACGATAAATAGTATTCATGAAAAAATATGTTAAATGATATACAAGAAAAAAATAATGATAATGAAAAAAAATTTATTTATATAAAAACAATAATTAAAAAAATAATAAAAATACAAATTTAAAAACTTATATCAAGTTATGAAAATTATAAATGTAGAAATAATAATTAAAAAAATTATTGTATGTATAAAGATTAATAAGTTTAGAAATAACTAAAAAGAATAATAATAAAAAATGATTAAAAAACTTTCTATTTAATAAACGAGACTGTCAAATTTATAGGCAAAGAAAAAGAATAATAAAAATATTTAATAAAGAAGGATATCAAAAAAGAAATAAAAAATTAATAATATTAATGTAATTACTCTACTTATGAAATCTTTTTATAAGATGATTTTAGTCCTATAAAAATAATTCAATCAATTAAAAATGATTTTTATAAATTTATTTAAAAAGTATCATAGACGAAAATATTATATATATATATATATATATATATATATATATATATATATATATATATATATATATATATATATATATATATATATATATATATATATATATATATATATATATAAAAGAAAAAGAAAATATTTAATTCTTTCTAATTTAATATGATTTATTTTTATTTTAAATCTAATCGATTAAAGTAAATATTATTTAATATTATATCTGATTTTCATTTAATGTTTAAAAATTTAAGTTTTTAAACATCATTTTATTTTTAGTATTCAAAATTTACGTGATTGTTGTTATTGAATTTATTTAAGTTTTTTTTTAATATACGTAATATATTAATTATAATTAAAATCAAAATTAAAATGTAATAAATTATATTAAAATTTTAATTTATCAAAAAATATTAATATTTTATTATGATAAAACGTTATTATTTATATTAAAAAAATAATATGAATATTTGTTTTTGATAAAAAAAACATGAGACAATTATGATAGAAAAATACATAAATTTGTTTTAAAAAAAGATAAATTTATTATTCTTTTCATATTTCTATAATAATGTATTGTCATTTTATTTAATTAATACACATACAGTTTTATCACCGCATAAAAAATGAGTTTTGTCTCTTCAAAAAAATGTAAAAAGTAATATACATTAATTATAATTATTATGATTTTATCTATTTGATAAGTGGACAATAATGGACAAGAGCTATTGTTTAAATTTTTATTATAGAGTCATAAATATGTAAATTAATATTTCAATTATGTTAATGAAATAAATATTTTAATATTTTTATTTAAAACGATATTGCGCAACCTATATGACCGTACGAGTAGATAACTACTTAACTATTTCTTTTATTTTTTCTACTAAAATATGCAATTTCGACAAGCCGGCACTACTTTATCTTTTGTATATATTTTTTAACTATTACTATATTATATTTATTTACTATTTATAACGATATTGTGTGATCCGTGCGAACGCAAAAATTTCTAATTATTTTATTTATTTTTCTATTAAAATATACATTTTTGACGGGTCGACACTATTTAATCGATTATATATATAGAGTGTACTACATCACATATTCATATATTTTTCAACATAATAATTTCTATGTACATCGGACAAATATTATAATTTACTAAATTAAATTAATATTTATACGATAATCATCGTTAAAATATTTTTTTTATTAATTCTTATATGTTTATATTTTTTTTAATTATAACTATATAATATTTATTTTATATTTATATCGACTTTATACAATTAGTTGGCGCATATCGGTCTATTACTGGTTTTATTTATATAAATACTAATTGTCCATCGTAAACAAAGTAAAACATCACTCTTCTTAGTTTCTAGAGTTTCACTATTCTTCTCACAAACTCTATTTCATTCTTCTGCAATGAGTTTTCTCACCGAATTTCTCCATGGTTACCAAGGTTTACTAATATCTCACATCTAAATTATACAAGAAACGTGGCCTAAACTTTCTGGAAAAATCAACATTCCAGTCATCAATAAGAAAACAAAAAACACTTCTTGAATGGGCTTATTATGATATTAATTAAGCCTTTGAGTGAAGGTCAAATCGAGAGCATATGACAACATGTTGTAAGAAAAGTTTTAAAAGAAAACAATCAGCATGATCAAGTTCTTGAAATTTTGAATGCAAAAGGGTTGAAAAAAAGGGAAAGAGATGATTATTATGCACCTACTTCTTGTGTTGTTGGAAAGGAAAATGATGATAACGTTAATAACTATCGACCCTCAATAAAGAAGAGTCGTTTGTCATGATCACAACAATTGCATCAACAATTTTTATGGGCGGTGAATCAACTCGGCATTGACGGTAAGAATTTTCAGTTAATTATTTTTCTCTTGTTTCATTGTAAATATTTGAAGAAGCTCACTTGTGTCATTTATTTTTTTAGATACAAAGCCAAGAAAGATTATTAAACTCATGAATGTTCCTGGTTTGACAAGGGAACAAGTTGCTAATCATCTACAGGTGTGGTTTTCATTTTGTTGCATTAATGTGATTTGATTGATTTTTTTACTTCATTCTTATGACTGTTAAATACTAATTAATATTATAATTGAAATATTGATTGGCGGAAATTAAGACTTTGTTTGAAGAGATAAACAGAAGAGACAGATGTTAAGAATAGAAAGCCTAAAGTTGGAAAGAAAAAATCAAAGGTGGATGAATTTGATTTACAAACTTTGACTACTGATATTGCTGTTAAAAGTACTGTTCCTAATGAAACATCATCAAATCATGAAGTTGTTAACTCAATGCCTAATTCAGCTATGAAGTGTGACAACATCTCCAGTGCACAACCTTTGAATACTGACACTGCAGTTCAAAATAATGTTCCTAATGAAACATCATCAAGTCTTGAAGTTGTTAACTCAATGCCTAATACATCCATTGAGTGTGACAGCATCCTATGCACAACCTTTAACCACAATTAAGGATTATGAATTTTTTTCACGCGCACCCAGCACACACACAACTCACACTACACACACACTACTCACACTACACACTAAATTGTACTTTCATGAATTTTTTTTTATCATTACTCATTATTTTTTTAATTTTGACTTATTTACTTTAACAATATTTTTTTATGATGTTTGATTAATAGTTATTTTTTACTATTTCAATTAAATACAAAATAAAATAATTTTCCTAAAAACCTATTTTCGAATATCATGTTTATTTGGTATATGAAATAGCCACTAAGATAGAATTACATAACTAAATTGACTGTCATTTTATCATTTTAGAGATGTTGCCATTTTCTAAATTTGAGAAGCAACCTAACTGCCTCCTACAACTTTAGGTATCCAAATGGAGTTTCACACATCATTTTGAACACACAATTGGTGAAGAACATTTTTTGTTTGATGTTGAAAATTTTATATAAACATGGTGCTCAGTAACTAATATACGAAATGCCTAAAATTGAATCATGACGTGTTGGCCAAAGACTGTCATATTTTATTGCCTTCCCCTTCAAGCCATATTTTGTGTGCTTTCCCTTTCACCAATGTAGCTAGTATCATGAACTAGTTTAGTCCCTTGTTGTTCAGCTAACTGAAATTCATCACTTATTCCTTTAATAATAACCTGCAATGCAAACCAATAAAGCAAAGTGTGGTAGCATTCTAAATCTTAATAAAATGTCATAAAACTGAAGAGGTTTAAGTTCATTGGAACAACTCCTAGTCCTATAACCATTATGAAAGTATTTACCTTAAAAAAAACTTTCATATTCTGCTTATATCACGGCCGAAAACAAAAGTTGTAGCCCAGTTAATAGCTACATAGAATCTGTTCCTCCAGCTAATGACACGAGTTAGATATGCCGAGCGCCAAACAATCCAACTTGTAAAACCTGCCAGAGACAATCCTTTTGCCTCCTGTAGGAGATAAGTTAGTGAATCAAATTGTTATGAGTTTTTCGAAGCACAAAAAATAAAATTAAAGACCTCTTGGCCGAGCACAGATTAGTCCAGTGGCATCTTTCTCTCTTATGCTAAGAGTGAAAACCAAAAAAGCACCAACAAAAGGTTAAGAAATGAAAGAAATCACCTTGTTCTGTCTTAGGTCTACTAGAGCCTTGTAACTGCCAACAGTTGCCATGCTTCCTAAGTGCTTGTAAACAAACTGACCCCCTAAGTCCAAGTCTTTCATGCTGTTTGCGTGGCCTCCATTGACTTTACCTACTTTGTTTAATAAGCCTGCCAAGTATTTACCTTGCCTCTCTGCTACCTGTGGTATTCAAACGGCAATATATTAAGTTGACATGGATAAGGTTTCAGGCAAATACATTAACCTCTACCAAGTATAGAAAGTAACACATTCAGAATGGAATGTGTTCAGGGACTAAGTAAAATGTCTATAGTGACAAACACTTATGAGACTGAACTCTGGTAACAGCTTATGAGATGTCTATAAGTTGTTTTCAGCTTATTTCTGTAAACTCTTCAGGATAGCTTATGAAAACAGCTTAAGCTTATTCAAAAAACAGTTTGACATTATTTTACATATTTTCATAGAAACAGCTTATATATAAGCACTTATGTCATAATAGTTTAAGTAAACTTTTTATCTAAACAGGGCCTAAGTCCTTAGTGTTGAACTAAAACCAAAATTACATATGAACAGAATTCAAAAATTTAAAGTGTGAGTTGGAGAAACTAATGAAACCAATGTAAGTTACTTGGGCTAGAGCAGGAAGTGTTGGTTTTCCTGTACTTTCAACAAATCCACAGCAGTCACCTATTGAGAAGATATCTTGTACTGAAGGAACACGAAGCCACTCATCAATGCCAATCCTGTGGTAGGAGAATTTTTCAGAAGTTTTACTTAAGATAATGTTGCTTAAAGTTACAGTTATCGTGCATTACAAGAAGGGTCAGATCAACTGTGCATCAAGTACAAAGGAAACTTTCAATCCAACATTTAAATTAGAATGTATCTTATAAAAAGTTATTCTTTGACTTGAGATTATTTTTTATCTGTATCAACAGAAACTTGCTGTACATAAATACTTATACAAAATAGGATTAGAAGAACGAATATATTTGGACTACCATGATCCTGCTTTCCGGATAATACAGATCCAAATACTAAATGTATCCATACAAAAGTCAGTTGCAAATTGTAAATTTTGCAATGGTTGTCAATGGAAAGAAAATAAATGCAAGTACTATGTTGAGTAAACAAACCTTCCACCAGGAGATTTAGGGAGATCCAATGAGTGGATAATAGGTGATGGACCAACTCCAGTAGACCATACTAGCAGCCCGTATGGAACCTCAGTACCATCGTTTAGTATAATCTTCTTTTCTTCAACATCTTTCACAATGCCACGAACAAGTCGAACTCCTGACTGATAGAAATTTCAACATGACAAAAGGAACATATTGAAGAAACAGTAAAGAAGCTTTTTCATGTAATTCAGAAGTTCAAAATCAATAGGAACATGTTGAACAAAAAGTAAAGAAGCTCTTTGGACATACAGCTCACCTTTGTCAACTGGTTGGTGGCATATTGCCTGAGTCGGACATCAAAGGAAGACAATATCTCATTGGCCTAAAGAGGCATGAACAAATTGGTTAACAACACAAATAAGTACCAACTTTGACATGTTAGTTTCAGTGTCGTATCTAATGTCTGTGTGAGTGCTTCAACGTCACTCTATTTCAACACAAATAAGGTTACACTTGGTATACCTCAATCAAAGTAACATGGATATAGTCCTTCACATGAGCATATCTCTGACGAACATCTCTCATAATAAAGTCACTAAGTTCACCGCTAAATTCAACTCCAGTGGGACCACCTCCCACAATCACACAGTGTAACAGCCTTTTCTTTTCCTCTTCCGAAATCCCTGCATCCATATCAAATACATATTACAGAGGTAATGCATAACAAGGAATTTTTTTTTTAACATAGGAAAAATTATCGCAAACCTGGAACCTCAGACATCATCAAATTCAGGAGCAATTTCCGACGAATTTCCTGTGCATGGTAAACTTCACGAAGAAAAATTGCATGTTCATGAACTCCGTGAATTCCAAAAGTGGTTGGTTGCGCTCCTAATGCAATTACTAGCTTATCATAGGATACTGTAAACTTCCAAGGTTCGAGTGTCTGTGTTCCTTCAGTTACAGTCTCACATTGCACCTTCAGAACAATGTCAGATTCTGCCAAATTAAGCTACATTTACCAGAATTTGAGCTAATACTAGCATCACACACTTTTGTTTGTTGTAGTTTACTGGAGGAAGAGCCTTTTAAGAAGACTAAGAAAGAGAAATAAAAACCAGAAAAGAGATGATGCTTCATTCTCAGTTTCAATACGAATTGTAACATGATGCTTTATGCAAAGTAAGATACATAAAGCAGAACCCACAACAGTATCAAGGCTATGCTATTCAGTTTTATACATGAAATCTACATTTTCGAAATATTTCAAGTAAACTATTAGGAAGCAGTTTGTAGTCAACAAGCCAAATAGCTATGGAATGCAGTCAAAAGTTCAACACTCTTCCTGGTTTGGCATGCTGAATACTGCAGTTTCTTTCTTAGCTGCAAAAATTTGGTCCTAGAAAATAGTTTTGTATGAATGTCAGCCGGTTGATGTTTTGATTTACAGTGTTGAATGGAAATCCCTCCATAATTTTCAGCTTCCTTATATAACTGTATTTGATCTATACATTTTTAACATGAAAAACAACATTTTTTAATTCCAAACATGAAATATTCCATTTCCACATGCTCAACATTGATGTCAATCACTAAAATATCTTACACATAAAGAAATGATGATAAGTTCATTGTTTGTGTTCTTACAGTAAAAAATTTGTTTAACATTGCTATTGCTAGAACTTAGAGTACTAGATACACATTAATTTTTTCATACTATGCTCGGGAGCTTGTTTGAGACCGCATAAAGTGTGGTTGTTGTTCAAGATAAATTTATTTATAAACGGTTGGGTATGTCCTTTGGCTACACTTTGTTTTTTTTTTTTTAAATTAACACACATTCTATATATGTTTGTGCTCTTTGCAATATCGGCATTTAAACATAACTTCTCCAAATGATTGGTCTTTTTGTAATTGGGACATGGAGGAAATTTTCCGTTCTTATCATTAGCAACCTTTTTGTTAACTTCCACTCCATTTTTGCATGTCCTTCTCTGATAATTGTATTTCTTGCTTACAGCACTTTGCTTCGGATAGTGCTTAGCCAAAAAGACTCCTTGTTGATCCACACTCTCTAGAGTCTCCCTTGTTCGGTTACTTACTATGATAATGACATTTCAGAATTGTCTATTGAATTCTCCAAAGAGACAACTTTTTACTCTAACCTCTACGGCAGGCTTGTTAACGTATACTCCATGATTCTTTTATCAGAGTTCAACACCGATGATCCGATTCTTGGTCAGACTCGCAATCTTCATCTTGCCAGAAAAATCTTTGATCATTTCATTATATTTAACTTTAAGTGGTTTAAACTCCTTCCTAAGGCTTAAGACCTGCATACACTTCTCCTCTGGTTCCCATGAAATACCTTCTTCTACCTGTCCCAAGCCTTTTGATAAGATTGAAACTATAAGGATAGAATTAAAGATGATATTAACTCTGGATATTTGGAACCAGAAGGAGAATTGTCCCTGCTATACTGAGTGTATGAGCACTAATGTTTTCCCTTAGCTAATTGTACGCTATGATGTTTGACTTGGGCACCAGTTATGTTTTATGGGAGTGGTGGAACATCATTCACTATCCCGCAAAGGCAGTAACATATTTCTTCATCCTCCATAACAGTTTCGGAAACATTTTTCTTTTGCTTTCATCTATCTTTAGCAATTGAGCTTCTCTCCATCTGATCTACTCTCAATAATACAGAATCTACAGGTTTCCTCCATATATGTCCAAACCAACTAAGCCTTTGAATGAAACATCTTTTCTACAAAAGATGTTAGCACAACTCTCTCGAGTATTGTCATTCCTAATCTTATCTTGTATCGTCCAACACTCTATCCCATACAACATTGCCGGTCATATAACTATATGATAAAATTTTCAATTTAGCACTAGTGGTACCTTTTTAACACATAAAACACTTGCAACCCTTCCCCATTTCACCCACTCCACTTGAATCGGATGGTTAACATCTTAATCTAAAGTTAGAAGGGGACAAAAAGCAGAAGTTGGTCACTTTACAGGGAAAAAAACACATTTAACCTAAATGTTATGACTTGAAAAGTCTCTAAGACAAAAATCAATACATACTTATACCTTGATTGCTAATTCTGATTCTTAGATTTCAAACCTAACTCTGCAAAACAAACTTTTTAAGTAAGAATTACTCAATCTGTTCAAAAACAAAGTAAGGATCACTCAATCTTTCTAAACTCTATTTGTGCCATAACTTAAGCAACATGGGATTTGAGGTTTTCTTCAATAATGTCTTCCAACTAAAGAACTTACAATGTTACAATGAGTAATTTCAGAACCAAACTAACAAAAGAAAGAACTATGAATCACGGACACCGGAAATATGACACCGACACTTACATGTCAACACTGGTAATAATTTGAAAAATAAATAAATAAAACATAATCACAAGTGTCGTGTGGGTTTCAGACACGGACACAAAGTAAATTTTTTTCAGAGGTGTCAAAACCTTTTTTCAGAGATGTCGGTGTTTCAGAGTAAAAGACACATTCTAAGCTCTTTTTTTCCCAAGCTCCTACATTATAGTATATATGCAGTCCCTCAGATCAAACATGCCATGAAATTGAAAACGAAAAATAATCAAACATCTCATAGACATGTACAAAGATGTTCATATACACAAGGAAAGAAAAAAAGAGATACCTCATGTTTATCAGCATTGATGCCGGTACAATTAGCAAGGAAGAAAAAAGAACCCGGTTCATTAGAAATAGCAGGTTGAATTCTCGCAATAGGTTCAGCAACAGATCTAAACTCAAGAGTTCCAACACAAGTGGAAGCTAAAAGAGGGGTGAAAACCATATGATTACGAGGTGAAACACAAACGATATCATAGATTCGAGAATCCAAGCCTTTCATGAATCTACACCCGGCCCAACCGGTCCCGAGAACCACCACGCGTGGCTTCTCGTGTGGCTTGGTAGGTCCGAGAGCCGCATAACGAACCGGAGCGGTGGAATCGGTGGTTGAGGAGAAACGAGAGAGAAGAGTGAGAGAGGGGAAGTGGTGAAGTGGTTTCGTGGTGGAGAAGTAACGTTTAGAGAGGGTTCTAAACAAAGACATGGTAAGTGTTTGTGTTTATGTCTGAGAGAGATGAAAATTGATGAGTGTAAGAAGAAAGAAGAAAAAAAGTTTTGATTCCAAAGATGTGGGCGGGTAGATGAGATGAGATCAGATTGAGTTGACTGATGATGAAAATGTTACCACCTTTGTTGGGCTGCTTGTCTGCTTTTGTGGGATCTGATGATGTAATGAAATGAGATTGTTGACATTGTTTGTAGTACTTTGAATATTCATGAATACATCACCAGTCATCACGTACTTTCTTGTACTGTGTTGTTAATGGTGCTCCTAAAAATGGTTTTTTTTTTATTTTAATTTTATTATGGAATTGTATTTTCTTTACCAAAAAATGGAGTTTTATTTATTAAAAATTATATTAGTGGATGAATTTGATTTTGTGCATGTATTGTTATTTTGTTATTGTAGAACATTTTTAATGAAAATTAGTGTAAAGGTTTATCTATACATGTAACTACATAATTGTGTTCCTTTATTTTGTGATATATAGTTAGAGTATTGGATAAATATAGAAAGACAAAAGTATACATACATTTTATTATATAAATGTTGATAGAGAGCTATTTTAGAAACTAATTTAATATAACAATATAATGTTTTTTGATTTAAAATATTTTGGATTTTTTTTAATGAACCAAAGAGGAAAAAAAAATCAAAAGTTTTTAAAATTTATTGTTTATGGAAAAAGATCAAAAGTTAGAGAGAAGTTAGAAGTTGTGATTATCTAAATATGAGTATCTCTATAGAAAGGAAAATAGTTATTTCGCCTCTGTCATATTAGTGAGGTTTGAAAAATATTCCATAAAAAAAGTTTAGATTTTCCCCTTAACATATTTGGATGTTGTTGTTTTGGTCTTTCCTTCCACTCACTCAGCAAAATCTTCATTATTTTAATTTTTAATTTTTTAATTTTTTAATATTACTTCTTTAATAGAATCATACGTGGCATGGTAAAAATGTTAAGCATGTATTAAAAAGTCAGATTTATGATTAGAAAATACTTAATTCCAAAGTGAACTCAAATCATTAAACTTAGGTTAAATAACCATAATCTTCTTCTTCATATTCCGCAAAGATAATCTTATCTTTTTCTTTCTTCAAGCATCACCGACTGAAATTGTACCTATAATATTTCTCCAAGTATCGCCGGCTCAGATTCTACCTCTAACTGAAGCATTATCGTGTTCATACCAACACCTTCATCCTCATGGAAGAAAGCTCGAACACAAGTATTCTCTCAAATGGAAGAATAAGTCCCAAATATGGACACGACCTCCCTATGAAAATGTTTGTTTTTAAATCCAGAGCAAACTCAGGGAGGAAATACTGAAAGTGCAAGTACTAGGGGATTAGATTTCTTAGCTTTTCGATTTATATTTTCTTTGAGTTAGATCGATTAAAAATAAATGTAGTGTAATATTATTTTGTGTTTGCGGAAAGAAGAGGGTTGTGAGTTGTTTCTATGGGATGATGAGTGTTTTAGAGTCGACAAAATAAAGAAAACCCTGAAAGGTGAAGATCGATCATGTAAGTGCAACATGGTGTTAGAGAATACCAAGCATGTTATTAAGGAGATGGAAGACATGAAGAAAACCAATCACAACACTAGGCGGGAAATTATATTTGTGATAGTAGTTGTTGTCTGTTACTAATTGTTTTATGTTATAGGTTTAGGAAGAATGTAACATTGGGCATGGAAATTGTTCAATGTTGTATTTTGTTCAATATAATAAAATGGTGTACTTTCTTCAATGTGACAAAATATTGTTTTGTGATTTAAAGGTTCAAATGTTAATTCAAAGGTTCAAATGTTAAT
This sequence comes from Vicia faba, assembly GCA_948472305.1. NCBI lineage: Eukaryota > Viridiplantae > Streptophyta > Magnoliopsida > Fabales > Fabaceae > Vicia > Vicia faba. Next base: position 213,976,266 of record OX451736.1, read on the forward strand.
TTAAAGGTTCAAATGTTAATTTAAAGGTTCAAAAGTTTATTGTGTTCAATATATTGTAGTCCATAACAGACAAAGCATACATAATTTTAGGACTTAATCATATTACTGGCCACATCATATCATGGAAACAACAAACATTAATGTAAATCAGATTTGTCATAACATTCCCAATTTTAACTGAAATGCCATATCATTTTGGAATTACATGGACATAACCGAGTAATTCAGTTTGACATTACAAGTAGAACAAGGCACCAACATGTGCATTACAAGTAGAACAAGGCACTAACATATGCATTACAAAATAACTATCCAAAACAGGCACTAACATGTGCTTACAAAGTAACTATACCAGTTTTGTAATTACAACCTAATAGCATCCAAAATAGGCACTAACATGTGCATTACAAGATAACTATATCAGTTCTAACATTACAACATAGTAACATCCAAAATAGGCATAAACTTGTGCATTACAACTCTTCAAGCATCACTGGAACATATTACGTTCAATTTCTGCCCATGACTTCAATTTACCTTTCTTTGGCTTCTTTGGTTTGTTTAGTGGTATAAATGGTTCATAAACGGGTGTGGGATTGCACACTTGGGACACTTCTTCTTGGTTCAGCATTGCTTCAATGACATCATCTATTTCAGGATCATCATAATTATCAACGGGTACATTTGCAGTAGGTACATTGTCAGAAAGTGAATTTCCAATAGGTACAGTGTCAGTAGGTGCATTTGCAGCAGGTACAATGTTAGCAAGTGCATTTGCAGTAGGTATAGTGTCAGTATCAACATTATTTGAAGGTGCAGATTTAGCATCAATATTGCTTCCCTTAGTTCTAGGGGTCATCCTCTGAAAACAAATAACACAAATTATAAACAAATAACACAAATAATTTATAGAATGTTATACCTTTCTTTTGAGTGCATTAGGGTTTTGTTCTTTGCTTTTTCATTTCCTTGAGTTATGACCAAACTGGTCACACTTGGTGCATCTATATGATATATCAGGCCTCCTTATTCTTGACCATGAGAACCGACCATCATAAGCACCCCATTGGAGGTTGAAGGAGTAGAAGAATAGAGGAACGATAACCCTTATTTGTAGATAATCGCACATAATCTCGAAAGTCCGCAAGAAGGCAATCTAATTAGGATGAAATTGCAAAGGAGCAAGGCAGAGATACCGAAAAATGGCCACCTGAAGGTCACTAAAAGGAAGTTTGAAATTCATATCCCGAAAGAGAATCTCATACATAGGAATGTGATCATGCTCGCACTCCGAACACACCCGGTGATCCGAATTAGGAATATATACATCCCACTCCTTCTCGGCGCCCTCTACTTACATCCCCGTGTCCACCATGGTAAACACTTCGTCTGTGTAATACGGTGGAAGAATTGACTTGGTTGTTTTGCGTTTTATCGCAATTGTTGTGGATAGCAAGAGTCACCACCGACTTTTCTTTTATCCAATAAGGAAAGGGTGAAAAGAACAGGAAATACCTTTGAGATATTTTCTTGAGTTCGGGGGGTAGGTTATGAAAAGGGAAGGTGTTAGCACCTTTTTCATCTGTAGTTATCTACGGGGTCTTAGTTGCTTGATCACTTTGAAAATGCTTTGTTTGAAATATGTTTGTGTTTTGTGCAAGTTTGAAAATATTTTGAAAACGCCTTTGTTGAGGAAAACTTTATAATGATTCTCGTCTCTATAAGAATGCATACAAAGTGTTGGTTTTGAAACTAGTTCAAAGAGATGTTTGTTTTTGAAGATGTTTTGAAAGTGTGAGTGTGGAGATGGTTTTAGTTTGTGAGCAAGCAACTACGAGCATCCTACCTACTCAAAAGGTCTTTGTTCTTTTTCTCCTCCTTTAGATGTTACTATCTTATCATTGATTGGTAAGAAGCCCCATCATCGGATGTGAAGGGACAAGCACAGGTCAATCGTACAGTCATAGAAGGTAACTTGTGAGACGCTTTAGCAATTTTCATAAGGGACTAGATCATTTATCAAAGGCAACATCGAGGGACATCTAGGGACTACGATCCTTTTTATCGAAGGTTCTTTGCTAAAGCGTCCCACATTCGAGGGACATGACTGTTTTTCCGAGGCAACAAGCGAGGTTACCCTAGAGGCGCGCGTGTGAAAGTGTGTTTGATTCAAGTTAATTTGTCTTTGATTAGGGTTGTCTAGCGGTTGATTTTAAATCTTATCATACACGCCTAATTACTATACAGTATAAAGGAAACAATAAATTGCAGAAATTAAAATTCTACGCTATTACAAAGCTTTCGGGAATGGGGAATACAAATTTACAAATGGGGATAGATCGAATCGACAATACGATAAAAAGTCTAAATAAACAAGCAATACAACCCAATCGAATTAGAACAATTAATTAAAACTACAAGAATCTATGAAGTAAAAAATTAATTAACAAAGTATGGAAATAAAAATTTTGGTATTTTTGTTTGTGAGAATTTGGAAAGAAAATAAAGAATCTATTCTATTATTCTTATTTGAATTTTATTATGTATAAATTAAATATCTCAAAAGAAAGTTTATTAAACTATATAAAAAATGTTGACAAAATTATTTACAAAGTCCTAAACTAATTAAGAAAATAACTTAATTTTGAAGTTATATATTTTTATTTAGTTAAATTTAAAAAATAATACTAAAGATTAATAAAATTAAATCTAAGCTAAGATTATTAAAATAATTTTAAACTAACCTAGAATTCTAAGTAATTAAGTTAAACCTAAACTAAGCTAATACTAAATTAAATATAACCTAAATTAATTCTAATATCATCTAAACTATACAAATTAAATCAAAATAAAAATTATGAAACAGAAAAATGAAATGAGGGTATGAAAACATACTGGGCTTGGGGTAAGGTCCAATTGTTTTATCCAACAAAGAAAATGAAACAAAACAGAAAATAAAAAAGAAATAGGAAAACATCCCCAGGGGGTCTCGTACCCGGGACCTCACCTCCAAACACCAACGCCTTAGCCACTGCACTATCTTGTTCATTCGTTATCTTTACAGTTTTATAAATACAAAAAAAATAAGAAATGGGTTGGGCCAAAAACTAGGCCCAAACCCGATTTGTTTTTAAGAGGAACATGGAGGGTTTTTGTAACCCTAAACTAAAGAAGCGCGCCGCTGGTTTTGTTGTTGTATTGGGAAGGAGAAAAAAAACTAAACATTATCATTACTGACAAACTATGTTTTCTAGATTCTCATCATGAAACAAAATTGAAAGAAAAACCCTTTCTAAAATCAAACTTCATCTTCCTCTTTCCCTTTCCTCTCAAACTCAAATTATTGCGCTTATCTGATCTAAACACTCATTCAACCAGCTCTCGATTTTCTCTCGATTTCTCTCACTGTGGACAGTTCGGGCTGTGTTGAGCATAAATTGCTGCAGAAAAGTGTTGTAGCAAGAAATTGATGTTGGTTTGGAGTACAGAAGGTCGTTTTAGTGTTGGGTGGTGCGACGAATTTTGTATCGTGAATAGGCGGAGGTGAGGCTGTTTCAGAGCGATGCTTTAGAAACAGAGGGTCTGTGTGATGCATGTGGAGAAGCTCGCGGAAATAGGGATGTATGTTTATGGAAGCTGGATGGAAGAATGGTGGCTCGGAGAGGAAGAAGGATGGATGATTTGGGATGGGTTAATCGATTTTGTATTGTTGTGTTAGGAAGAGAGATTGATGAAGATTGGTGGTGATGGTTACTGATGGTGATGAAGGGATATTGTTATCTTTGTGTTAAACATTTTTACTGTATTATATTTTTTTTATATATATTATTTGATTATAACAAAAAATAATGCATGTAGACAGATTTAACATTTTATGATTTCTATGAATGCAAAGAGATATGAAGATTTACCAATCGGATCTATTTCTGAGAAAATCGTGCGTTTCTGTGGCTAGTGGCTCCACGGTCTTTTTCTTGACAGGGAAGTTGATTCCTACTTTTCTGTATTTTCTGGTTTTTCTGAAGGGTAGGCGTTTTTTTTGGGAAGATGATGAGAATTTTTCAAGATTGCTATGATTTTTGTGTATACAGTGATGATGAACTTGTTGTTGGATGATGCTGGTTGTAAAGAAACTGTATTGCTCTCTCTTTTCTAATGGACAAAAAATCGATCCCTTTTTGTTGTGTTATTGTCTCCCATATATTCATCTGAAAACAAACTTTTGGGGGGAAAAGGATCTGGATTTTGAACAGATTTGTTATGCTGCTTTGCTCCTTTTTGTTTCAGTTTTTTTATTTGCTAATTTTGTGCAATTGCTGGACTGTTTTTGGTACAGATTTGTGGAGCCCATTTCCAAAGAGGATATTCCTTATAAAATTCTCCATCCTGACATGCCCACTGATCTTAAAGAGCTACAGAGATCATGGATTCAGTTGAAGAAAGAACGGAATACCTTTAGAGATTATTTCTATGTCAATGAGAAGAAAGTGTTGGAGCTTACGAAGCTACTTCACGAAGAAAAAAGTCTTAATGTCTATCTCGGTGCAAAGAGGAAGCGCACATGGGAAACTTGATGTTTTAGATTTTAGATTTTTTTTTCAATTATAAGCCTAAAAAGGCAATTGTATTTTGAATTCTACTAATAAAATATTTGTTTAATTTTGTTTCACAAATTTAAATTTCCCAGAGTCCTTGAAAACATTGCAAACATATACCATACATATCATTGCATAAAAAGGTTTCAGGACAGGTTTCTTATCTTCTTTGTTGTTTATTTCAGCAATGGCTCTTGAACAAACAGTTAAGGAGCTTCAGGCACAGAATGCCAAATTCCAAGAAATGTTCCTGAATCTGGCTAAGGGACAAGAAGACTTGAAAGCTCTAATTCTCAAGGACAAGAAGAAGAAAAAGAGACCGTTGGGTGTTTTGAATTTAGGAAGAAGGTTCAAAGGACCAGTGAAGCATGTTTTAGAGCTTGCAACTCCGTCGAGAGAGAGAGAGGGAGAGAGAGAGAGAGAGAGAGAGAGAGAGAGAGAGAGAGAGAGAGAGAGAGAGAGAGAGAGAGAGAGAGAGAGAGAGAGAGAGAGAGAGAGAGAGAGAGAGAGAGAGAGAGAGAGAGAGAGAGAGAGAGAGAGAGAGAGAGAGAGAGAGAGAGAATCAGGAAAGAGAGCCAAGAGAAGAATACTACAGCACGAGGGAGTCTGAAGAAGATGAACCTGACTATTCTGAGGAGCAGTATCCTCCTGCTGATGATAAATACAAACAACTGGAGGATCGACTCAATGCCATGGAGATCCAAAGGGTGCCCGGGTTAAACTTTGAAGAGCTAGGAATGGTCTAAGGGGTGGTCATCCCGCGGAAGTTCAAGGTCCATACATTTTCTAAGTACGATGGTGTCTCCTGCCCTAAGCTGCATTTAAGGTCATATGTCAGGAAAATTCAACCCCACACTACTGATAGAGATCTATGGGTACACTTCTTCCAGGAAATTTTGGTAGGAACTCAGCTGGAATGGTTCTATCAACAAGAAAGAACCAATGTGCATAATTGGGGAGATCTGGCCACTGCTTTTTACAAGCAGTACCAGTATAATGCTGACCTCGCCCCGACTCGTACATAGTTGCAAAGCATGTCTATGGGTTCCGGCGAGGGTTTTAAGGACTATGCCCAAAAATGGAGAGACCTTGCGGGAAGATTCCAACCTCTATTGTCTAATAGGGAGCTGGTGGATATGTTCTTGGGCACATTATCCGGGACATTCTTTAACCACTTGATTGGAAGTTCTTCAGCTGGGTTTACTGAGCTGATCTTGACAAGAGAAAGAGTGGAAGCTGGTATTAAAAGTGGTAAAATATAGAGAGATGCATCATCCAACACTGCAAAGAAACCATTCATAGGGAAGAAGGAGGTCAGTGCTACTTATGGCCAAAGAAATCTTAACAAAACTGAGCATCGTTCGACGGTAGGGGCTGTTATGATTTCCAATTCTGCATCAAACCGACAATATAATAATCAGTCCAGAACAGATAAGCCAAGGAGACAGTTTACCCGGATCAACATGACCATATCTCAGGTTTTACCACACCAGCTAAAATCTAATTTGGTTACCCTGAAAGAGGCTCCCAAAATCCCAACACTACATCTCCTCATTACAATGCAAATGCTCAGTGTGCTTACCATTCTGAAAGTCCAGGCCATGATACAAACGACTGTTGGGCTTTGAAGAACAAGGTACAAGATTTGATTGAGGCAAAGGAGATTGAGTTTGACGCTCCTGAAACCCCTAATGTTATAACTGCCCCTATGCCCAAGCACGACCGTGGTGTTAATTCTATTGACAATGACATGTTTGTTGCTTCTGTTGATGAACTGGCTACCCCACTCCTGACTATTAAGAAGAATCTCTTGCAGGCCAGTTTATTTCTGGGTTGCGACAAAGGTTGCCACTTATGTTTGTCCTTACCTAATGGTTTCCATTTGTTGAAGGAAGGCGTTCAGTGCCGGATGGATGATAAAGAAATCTTATTTGAAAAGACTCCAGTTACAAGTGTTCCATGTAAAGATGTTTCTATCATTACCATTTCTGCCAATCCTCTCAAGGTCTCCTCCAAAAGACCTATCAGGATTACATCTGTTCCAAAAGTTTCTCCATTGATAATTACTTTCCCTGGACCTATACCATATTCCTCAGATAAAGTTGTTTCCTAGAACTATAGGGCTGGCGTCTATTACCATGGCGTAAAACAAGATTTACTGATTATTAAAGATGAAGATGTCGAAGACTCTGATCCTAACATTGGTAATATCACCGGGACTAGTAAGATAAAAAGAAGCGGAAGAATTTTCTCTCCGGAGATCTCTCCTCCTAAAACTATTGTTACTCCTGTGATCATCCCTGCTGCTGCTCCTATTAATACTCCTATTACTACTCCTGTGATTGTTCATATCGTTATTCTTGTCAATATTCTCATAAATACTCCTGTTTTAAGTTCTGATGTTATCCCTACTACCAAGTCAGCCGAGACTCGAGGCAAAGAGGTATTGGTTGAGCCTGTCCAGACAAAGTCACACCCAGAAGCCATCCCTGAGGCTTCTAAGAAGGAAATGGAAGAAATATTAAAGATGATCAAGAAGAGTGACTACGATGTGGTTGAACAACTGGGGCAGACCCCTTTCAAAATCTCAATGATGTCCCTGTTACTGTGCTCTGAAGCCCGTGCCCAGGCTTTAGTAAAATTCCTCAAAATTGCTCACGTGCCTCCGGAAACCTCCGCTGATCAATTTGAAGACTGTGTGGCCAGTTTGAATACTGACAATGGGATAGGTTTATCTGATGCTGATCTGACTCCCATAGGAAAGAGACATGATGATGCCCTGCACATCTCTATCGAGTGCAGGGGCACTACTTTGGCCCATGTTCTAGTGGATACAGGTTCATCACTGAATATTCTGCCCAAGAAGGCCCTTGACAGGTTAGATTTTGAAGGTTTGACTCTGAATCCTAGTAACATTATGGTGAGAGCCTTCGACGGTTCTAAAAGAATAGTGCATAGGGAGGTGGACATCCCTATCAAAGTGGACACTCAGACTTTTAATTCAACTTTCTATGTGATGGACATCCTCCCATCTTACGCATGTTTATTGGGTCAACCCTGGATCCATGGGGCGGGTGTTGTGACTTCCACACTACATCAGATGCTGAAATACCCAGTCAATGGGAAAATTATCACGGCCCATGGGGAGGAGGAGTACATGATAAGCCACCTGAACTCTTCCAGGTACATTGAAATGGACGCGAGTTCATTGAGACCCCCTGTCAGAACTTTGAGGAGGTTTCATTGACTGTTGCTGCAACCAAAACCTCTACCAGTATTCCAAAGACTACCAGGCCTCCGCTGAAGATGACTTCTCTGAAAGATGTCAGGGCAGTTATTGAAGAAGGTGGGTGTACAATTTGGGGCCAACTTCCGGATATTCCCTACAAATCTGACAAATTTGGTTTGGGTTTTACATCAGGAGCTCAAAGGGTTGTTCGTCGTGCTCGTTCCGGAGGACCATCCCTACGCATCAGCAATCATGGGGTTAATGCTTTGGAGGACAGTGATAGTGAATGTGACATGGACCAGTGGATCTTCCCAACTATCAGTGGATGACTCACCAACTAGAAGGCTAAAGACTTTGTGCCGATTACTTTTATTCAAGAGTAATTGTCCTTTTTTTGTTTTTGGATATGTAATAAATGAATAATAAAAACTCTAAGACCTTGTGCCTTACCTGAGGCACAATGGTTATTTTGTGAGGGTTATCATGTTTCATTATCATATGTCATTAATAAAGCATTGGACGTTTTTACATACAAATTTTGCGCTCTTTGCCTTTCTTTTCTGATTTTTACTTTATTAAAATAGCTATGCTCTTACACACACTCACATATCAAACTGCAGATCCACATCCACTCTGGATCCCATTGATAACGGTTCTGCTATTGCTCATTATGGTTTTGAAAATCCGATCAACCAAGCTGAGGACGAAGGTGAGGAAGATTGTGAGGTACCAAGAGAGCTTGCCATAATGTTACAACGGTAAGAAAGGGCAATACAGCCTCACGAGGAACCAGTTGAGACAGTAAACTTGGGTACTTAAGAGGACATAAAAGAAGTCAAGGTAGGTGCTAACTTGGAGCTCAGTGTCAAACAGTAGTTAATACAGATGCTACATGACTATGTTGAGGTTTTTTCCTGGTCATACGAAGAAATGTCGGGACTTGACACCGACATTGTAGTTCATCTCCTACCTACAAAAGAGGATTTCCCTCCAGTGAAAAGAAGGTTCGTCGTATGCGGCCGGATATGTCAGAAAAGATCAAGACTGAAGTCATGAAATAGTTTAATGCCGATTTCTTAGCTGTCACGTACTATCCACAACATGTCGCTAATGTTGTTCCAGTGCCTAAGAAGGACAGTAAGGTACATATGTGTGTGGATTGCAGAGACATGAACTGGGCAATCCCCAAGGACGACTTTCCGCTTCCCCACATTGATGTTCTAGTTGACAACACTGCACAACATAAATTATTCTCCTTCATGGATGGTTTCTCCTGGTATAATCAGATTAAGATGGCACCTGATGACATGGAAAAGACAACCTTCGTCACATGATGAGGCACTTTCTGTTACAAGGTTATGCCATTTGGGTTGAAGAACGTTGGGGCAACCTATCAACGGGCCATGGTAGCTTTGTTTCATGATATGATCCATCACGAGATAGAGGTCTACGTGGATGATATGATAGCCAGGTCTCAAACTGAGGAAGAACACCTTGATCACTTACAGAAACTATTTGACAGGATGAAGAAATACAAACTGAGGCTAAACCCGAATAAGTGCACTTTCAGAGTAAGATCCGGTAAACTCTTAGGTTTCGTAGTCAGTGGCAAAGGCATTGAAGTGGATTCTGCAAAAGTCAAACTTTACAAGAAATGCCAACTCCTCACACTGATAAGGAAGTTAGAGGATTCTTGGTACGCCTAAACTACATTGCTAGGTTCATTTCCCATCTAACCGCTACTTATAAGCCAATCTTCAAGTTACTGAAGAAAGATCAAGCAGTGAGATGGAATGACGATTACAAGTATGCCTTTGACAAAATCAAAGAATACCTTCAAGAGCCTCCAATTCTGATGCCTCCGGTTGAAGTAAGACCTTTGATCATGTACTTAACAGTATTAGAGAACTCAATAGGGTGTGTGTTGGGGCAGCATGACGAGTCTGGTCGAAAAAAGCATGCAATATACTACCTTAGCAAAAAGTTTACCGACTGTGAAACAAGATACTCACTGCTCGAGAAAACTTGTTGTGCTTTGGCATGACCTACTCGCCGACTAAGACAGTATATGCTGACCCACACTACCTTATTGATATCTAAGATGGATCCTATCAAGTACATCTTTGAGAAGCCCGCTCTCTCTGAAAGAATAATAATATGGAAAATGATCCTGACTGAATACGACATTCAGTACACAACCCAGAAAGCAATTAAGGGAAGTGTGCTAGCTGATCATTTGGCACATCAAGCTGTTGATGACTACCAATCCATGAATTTTGAGTTCCCGAATGAGAAAATCATGCTAGTAACTGATTGTGAAGAACCTGGACCGGATGAAGAACCTGAAAAAAGATCCCGATGGACTATGGTATTTAACGGAACTTCCAACGCTATTGGAAATGGCATCAGCATTGTGATTATATCTCCTGAAGGCTGTCATACTCCTTTCACTGCTAGGCTATGTTTCAAATGTATCAACAATATGGCTGAGTATGAAGCATGTATCACGGGTCTCAAAGCTGCAATCAATTTAAGGATCAAGTCCTTAAATGTGTTTGGAGACTCGGCTTTGGTAATCATCCGGATCAAAGGAGAATGGGACACGAAGCATCCTAATCTCATCCCATACAAAGAACATGTGTTGACAATAATCCCATACTTTGAAGAAATTACTTTTGAGCATTTTCCACGAGAAGAAAATCAACTAGCGAACGCGTTAGCTATGATGTCATCCATGTTCAAGGTCAGGTGGGATAATGAAGCTCCTCAGATCACCATTGAAAGGATGGATGAGCTAGCATACTGTCACGATATTGGTACTAAAAAAGTAGTGGACAAGCCTTGGTTCCATGAAGTCAAAAGATATCTTGAAGCCCAAGAATGTCATGGGGGAGCTTCAGTCAATGATAAGAAGTTCCTAAGGAGGTTCTCTGCTAAGTTATTTCTCAGTAACATGATCCTTTACAAGCGCAATCACGACTCTACCTTGCTTCGGTATGTAAACAAGAGTGAGGCAGAAAAGATTATGGATGATTTACATGAAGGTACCTTTGGCACTCATTCCAGTGGGCATTCAATGGCTAAAAAGATCCTACGGGCAATATACTATTGGTCCACCATAGAGGCAGGCTGTTATAAGCATTCGCGGACTTGTCACAAATGTCAGATCTATGCTGGCAAGGTACATGTGCCTCCAGTTACTCTAAACGTCTTGACTGCTCCTTGGCCATTCACAATGTGGGGCATCAACATGATTGGAGAGATCAGACCTACAACTTCTAATGGGCACCGCTTCATCCTGGTTTCCATTGATTACTTCACGAAGTGGGTCAAGGCAGCTTCATTTGCTTCTGTTACCAAGAACATTGTGGCCCGATTCATCAGAGATAACCTTATCTGTCGGTACGGTATCCTGAAAAGAATCATTACAGATAATGGTGCTGATCTCAACAACACTATGATCACCAAGATTTGCATGCAATTCAAGATTCAACATCATAACTCTTCTCCCTACCGACCAAAGAAGAATGGTGCTGTAGAAGCTGCTAACAAAAACATCAAAAGAATCATACAAAAGATGACGGTGACATATAAAGATTGGCATGAGATATTACCATTTTCTCTTCATGGTTACCGCACCATAATGCACACATCAACGGGGACAACTCCTTTCTCTTTGGTATACGGTATGGAAGCTCTCTTGCCTATTGAAGTCCAGATCCCTTCCCTAAGAATCATGAAGGATGCAGGGATGAGCAAAGACGAATAGGTCCAAACTTGACTTGACCAGTTAAACCTGATTGATGAGAAGAGGCTCGCGGCTGTCTGTCACGGTCGGATGTACCAAAAATGTATGATCAAAGCTTTTAACAAGAAGGTCAGACGTCAGGAATATCGGGCTGGTGATCTGGTAATCAAGCGCATTATACTGCCACAAGGTGATCCCATGGGAAAATGGACTCCCACATACGAAGGGCCATTTGTAATCAAGAAACATATTCTCTGGTGGAGCCATGATCTTAACCACTATGGACGGTGACGATCTTCCGCACCCTGTAAACGCGGACATAGTTAAAAGATACTACGCATAAACAAAGACCCGTTAGGTCGACTGGCCTAGGAAAAAATTAGGGCATCCCAGAGAACCAAAAGGGTTCAGGAAAAAATTAGGGATATACATAAAAAAATCTGTACACCCGACAAGTCGAAAACCTAAAAAGGAAGCTTGGGAAAGGAAGCTTGGGAAAGAAAGGGTATCCCGGTGGACTGAAAACCCGAAAGGGCGGTCCAGGTAAAAGTTAGGGATTTAAAGTGTATAACTATGTCTCATTGGATCACCTTACAGTTAATCTTTAGTATCAACTATCAAGCTCAAAGCAGTACTAACCAATCCAATCAGCTTCAGACAAGTAGCAAAAGGGATGAGACACTCAAAGACATAAAGGCAATAGTAGAATGGGAACCCAATGGGGGTTATTTCACATATCTGTCTTTCTTTGTATTATTTCCATTCTTACAATGACATTCTCTTACTAGGATGTCTGTCTCCTTGTACAAAAACACTTATTTCAAGATAATACAAAACTATTCCTTTGAAAGTGCAAAACTTCTGTTTTTATTTTCCTGTTTTGTGTGCGAAAACGTCCAGTGATTATTTTTGAACATATGCATTTGAATATGATTACACGCATAAAAACAGAAAGACAATTGCTAATGATTTTAAGAAATGGGACAATGTCTAAGGACCATCCACAAGATCCTCGTAGATGTCTTCCCCGAAAGATACCTTCTCCAACAAGTAGAGGTAGGGGCATTCTACTGCAAGGTCACTGCCATATTCTCAGCAGATAACCTATGGATGTCAATTGTTCTCACATCCCCGACAGAGTAAAAATCACCAAGTACTGCTCCAAAATCTCCCAGTGAAGTCACCAAGCTTCTCAAGATTCTCCAACAGGATTTCAACAAAATTCCCAAGCAGTTTGTGAAGTTCACCTTCAGCAATAGAGTTTTATAAATCTCAAATAGTTTATAAAGCCTTATCCCCAGTAGAGTTTATTTCTCTAGCTACGAAAATTCATCCCCCAACGGAGTTTATTTCTCCAAATTGGTGAAATCTTTCAACATAGCTCTTCCCCTTGGCAACATTATTCTCAAATAGAAGTTGAAGATCCCCGGCAAAGAGAGGGAATTTCCAACAAAACTATCCCCATTCATTATGCCCAGCGGAAATTGAAGAATCACTTTCTTCACTCACCAACAGCAGTCCAGGATTCAGCTCCCCGACGCTCTTCAGCAGCAGTCAGGGATTTATTTTCCAAGACAAAGATACTGCACAACAGTATTACATGTTCATGCATCATGGCATGTGCATACAAATACATATATCATAATATCATTTATTTTGGGATCATCGTGCAATTCATACATCATGACATCACATGAAACTGATTTTACCTTTTCAGGTTAAATTAGCAAACAGACAAATGCTATAAACTTTTACAGCATGTCAAAGATTAATGCCCGAAACCAGACGGGGAAACTATTTGCGCGACCAAGTGGTATGAACTCCCGAAACAAGACGAGTTTACCAACAAATGCAACAGGCTACAGATTAATGCCCGAGACCAGACGAGGAAACTATCTATATAACCAGCAAAATAAGTTCCAAATTAATACCTGTAACAAGCCAGGACAACTATATATGGACGATCGATTGTAGATTAATACCTGTAACAAGCCAGGATAACTATCTACATGAAGATATTGAAGATTAATACTTGTAACAAGCCAGGAAAATTATCTTTCTTTCTTAAGTCAGATTAATACCTGAAACCAGACAGGACAACTATCTCAATGACCAAACAAAAACATAGTTCCAGATTAACACCTGTAACAAGCTAGGAGAACCATCTGTGGATGATCGACTGTGGATTAATACCTGTAACAAGCCAGGAAAATTATCTACATAAGAAGATTAACACCCGAAACCAGACGGGAAAACTATCTTTATTCCTTAGGTTAAAGATTAATACCTGAAACTAGCCAGGACAATTATCTCAACGACCGACAATTTTCAAATTCCAGGTTAATACCTGAAACCAGACATGACAACTATCTGTGAACGACTGATTGCAGATTGACACCTGAAACAAGACAGTAAAGCTAGCTATATGACCAGACGAAGCAATCTTATATAGGTTTTCTCTCATACAGTCTAACATGGGCTCATCTTGAAGCAACCCTACACAGGGTCTTTCTAATACGACCAGATAACAGTTTAATTTCATATTCCCCAGTAGATTGATGTGAAGCATGGATTTCGACCAGAAGGCAGACAACTTTCATCTCTCCAGACCATAGATAACTCCTCATTAGAGTCTTGGACAACTGAAGTTCCTAGACTCTATTCCCCAAGAGTTTTCCTTAAGCAGGAGAACAACAGAAAACCGCATTCCCCAGCAGACTCCTCCTCAGACAGCAGGAACATGAATCCCCACAAAAAGACCTCTTAGGAAATCAGCATCTACTCTGGATGTAATATTTAAGCCTATCTCAGACAACTCTCAGTCATCTTTTCAAAATGGCATCTGTAAGCCCATTCTCGACATCATCAACCATCAGTATTACTTCATGCGAGTGCAAATTTCTGGGCACTCTAGTGTTCAATCATCTTTCACCTTCAGATCACTAAAGGCAGACAAGCCAATCTAAATCCTCAAGTTTAAGAAGATTGAACAAGGGCAGCTGTTGTACCGCAATATTTGACCTCCCAGTTTTACTCAAACCATGCTCAAAGTTGACCAAGAATTGACCAGACTTCTCCTCCTAAGGCAATGAACCTCTAATTAGGGTTTCAATTTTCATCAAGATGATTAAACTTCAAAGGTCTAAAATGTTTTCCATGGTCCTAATATGCCTTCAAGTTTGTCCATGCCAAGTTTCATGCCTTGCACAACAAGTTTGCTTAGACAATTGCTCAATTGCTTGATAATCAACTACACTAGGTCAAAAGTCAATTATGGCCCAAATAAAATCAAAGTTCATAATTTTTGCTCAACATCAAAATTTTGAAGTGATATCCATCATTTGATCAAAGTTTGATCTTGATTCCTCAAGAAATGCTCCTAATTCATCAAAAGTCAAAAATTGCTAAATTAGGGTTTCTATAGGAAAAGTTAACTAAACTTTGACCAGGCATAACGTTCACATACTTCATCCATTTTTCCCTAAACAAAGCTCATATTTAATAGAATCTCATTCCCTACAACTTCTCTTCATCTCTCAAGTCCAATAAATTCACCATTTGAAAGATACAAGCTCATACATTACAGGTCATTTTTAGAAAGTCAACAAAAGGCACTTTTTGTCAAGACCATTTACATTAAGATAAAGTCTTCAAATGCAAAATTGATCAAAAGAGGGATTAAAATAGACATCTTGGGATTTCCAAAAAGTCTAAGATCATCATCATGGGATCAAAATTGAGCAAGTTATGGCTTGCCCAAGTTGGGAAGATTTTGGAAATTTCAAGAAAAGTGCATTGAGCAAATTTGAAGTTTTAAGGCAAAGGCTCAATTTCTTGGACTTCAAACATCTTCCTAAGCTCATAGAAGACCTCTAAAATTACTCTTACCATGCCTTACATTTTTTACTTATTTTCTACACATTTATTTTAAATTATTTCAAGTAAATATAAAATAAAATGTATAAAATAATTAGAGATGGGTTTGGAGCTTTGGGCTGATGTTTTGGTTTGCCTTGAAGCCCGTGATTTCGTGCAGCATTGTCTAGATACATTCAAATTCAAAAATGGACAAGTTTCCATGTTTTTTTCCAAAGTTACAAAACTTTATTCATGGCTTTAAAACACATGATCATGGCTGTTTAATTCTAAGCTATCTTGTCTCCTCATTCTACTTTATAAATACCAGGCCTTAGCAAGCATTAGCCACGTAGAGACAGCCCCAAAAAGTCACACGAAATTGCAAAAAAAGGAAGCAAAGTTGGTGAAATTCAAAAGCACGGTTCGACTTTCCTCAATCCAAACAAAGGATCCCAATACACTCCCGGAGGTTCCCTGAAGCTATTCCAACCAATTCCAGGGCTTGTAGCTTCGTGAACCCCCCCCCCCCCCCCAAGTCACAGTTTGCACTTAATTATTCCAAATTCGTTTTCCTCCATTCACTCATTTTTAATTCAACTTGCTTGCATATTTGGATTTGTGGTGATGCATATAACTTTTTTGGATGTATTATTTTAAGTTTGAGTGCAGGTATGAGGACCCACCATTGTTAAGGTTCAGAGATCCCAATTTGGGGAACCCTAGCTAGAGGCAAAATTGGACAAAATTAAGGGCACCATCATACTCAGGAGGGTGAGGCCAATCGATCCATGGCCTCACATTTGATTTATGTTGCATATTATGGGTTTTTTGAATTGCATGGGCTATAGCTACAAACACAAACCGTCACTATAGGTCCTAACATCTAAAACAACGGAGGGAGGAAGAGGACGAACTGTGGCATTGTCCCATTGGTCTATTCAAACTGCGCACATTTTTTTAAATTCCCAGACATTGACGTTTTTTTGTATATTATATTATTGATGTATTATATGTATGAATGACCAAGTGGCTTAGTTGGCAGACGAGGCGTGTGTATGAGGAGAGGGCCTGGGTTCGAGTCCCATGTCTAGCGTTTTGAATTTTTCTAACTTATTTCATGCAGATTCCATGTGTTGTGTGATCGGATGTGCATCATACACCATCAGACCTACGCCATCAGAGGCATCTCTGATCCAAGTCAATGCATCCAACGCGCAGATCTACCGTTGGACACTCATAGGCTACCCTTACTGGATCCATAGGCAGTTTGGGCTCCCTTCAGCTTGGGCCCAACGAATTTAGCTGCAACACCCCCATTTTTTTTCTTTTTTTCTTCTTTAACCATCCAGGCCCAGTTTTTTTGTTGTGTTTGTTATTATTTCTTTTAGTTTTCTTTTTTATTTATTTAATTATCCATAAATAATCAAAAATCACAAAAAATTAGGATTAGCTTTTTTTAAATTAATTAAATCAATTTCTTAAATTAATTAATTAATTAACTTTAATATTTTCTTTGTTCAAATTTAAAATAAATTAGACTTAGGTTTGATTTTATATTTTTTTAAGTAGTTTTCATGTCATAATAAAAAAAAACAATAAAAACTTAGATAATTTCTTAATTAAATATATTTTTCTAAATAACTTTTAGGATAATTTATTTATTTTCTTAAATATAAAAAAAATGTTAGGTTTTTGTTTAGAATTTAATTTGGATCAATAACTTTCTTTTTATTTTAGTTAATTAAATTTAGGTTTAATTTAATTTAGTATTTTCCTAAATAAACAAAAACAACCAAGAAGATTTTTTACTTTGCATTTTCATAAGTTTCTTTTAGACGTAATATTCGTTTCGCGTACATTATTTTGTTCTCGCATTTTTTTATATAATAATGTAATTGTATACTAGTATGTAATAGACTAAGTAGGACCTTTTTATCTCTTTCTTTATTTTATCTTTCCCCCCAGTTTTGTATATTGTAAATACCCCCCCTCCCCCCGAAGCCATGTAATAGTCTAGGTTTTTACCTTCTGTATTTTATATTTTTGCAATATATATTAACTGCTAGTAACTAGGCGTGTATGAAAAGATTGAAATCAAACGTTAGCAAACTTAACAAAAAGACAAAAATAACTGAACATAACACACTTGCACATATACACCTCCAGGGTACCCCACTTTGGTTGCATTCATAAATAAAACAGTCATGAGGCAGGAACGCTTTAGAAAAGACCCGTAAATCAAAAAGATCATAGTCCATCGATGACTCTACAGTTGCCTTTCGGTAAATGATCTAGTCCCTAAACAAAATTGTTAAAGTGTTTCCATAAGTTGCCTTCGTGACTGTAACGTCCCTTCGATGTCCCTCATACATCCAACGATAGGGATACCTACTCACTAATAGTAGGATAGCACTGTCTAAAGGATAGAAGGAAAAGAACGACCCTTTTCGAGTATAAAAGTAGATAGTTGTTAGAAGTTTTGCTCAAAAACATTTTGCACTTACACAAATACTACTTTTCAAAACATTTGATTTGTTAACACTCTTGAGGACTGATACAAGAGTTAAATACAAAGTAAATCTCCGCACTAAGGAATTTTTTAAACATTTTCAAAACACACAAAGCACAAAGGTATTTCAAAATGAGAAAACCTCTAAGTGCCCGTAGATAACTAAGGATGGAAAGGGTACTAACACCTTCCATTTCCATAATCTACCCCCTTACTCAGAAAATCTCGAAAAACGTCTTTTTTTGTTCTTTTCACCCTTTCCTTAATTTGGATAAAAGAAAAGTCAGTGGCGACTCTTGCTTACCGTAAAATTTGTGAATACAAAATGAAAAACCAGTATATAACAGTCAGTTCTGCCACCGTATCACAACAGTGAAGATATTTCTTTGGGCCAATGATTAGATTGTGATTTTCTATGAGGCTGGGTTGCTTAAATGTGATTAAGACACCCCCTTTTTTCTAATTCCCGGCGCAAACCCTTATGATGAAACTTTGGAAATTTCTTGTTTATGTTCCATTATTTACTTCTTAATTTCTTGATAGCATATTATTCTTCTTTTGTATCCTTTTTGTTTCATGTAATGAGCATGGTTGGTATGGATCATTGAAACAAGAGAAACTTAAGGCTACCATGAAATTGAGGTCTTGCACAAATTAAATTCAAAAGGACCATGAAGCTTTGGAGCTTGGAGTTTAGGATTAGAAATCTTGAGCACCTTTATGTAGAATTGATGTTGTGATTTAGGTTATACCATAGGAAAACTTGAGGATTCTTCTATTGGATTTATGTTGAAAGTGTAAGTATTAGAACTTAGATGTTCATACGTGTACTTGATGATGAATCTTGAAGATTTGGCAATAAAACTTGAAATTGCTCTTGTAACATGAATGTGATTTGAAAATTTAGGCTATAACACTTGTATTCTTTTTGTGTCATTGAGTTGAAATTGAAACAAAGTAGAGCTACGGTTCTCTTGAAATGGATGATGAAAACAAACTTTGAAAACTAGCGCTTTGAGTTTGAAAGATAATAAGTAGCATGTCTTGAAATTTGGAATTGGAATTGATGTTGCACTTGTAATTGATTTGAAAGAAAGATTGGAAATTTGAATGAAGGTGAATGAAGTTGATGAATGCCTTGAATTCGAAATAGTCCAGATGAATGAATTTTTCAAGTATATCAAAATTGCACCATAAGCATATTGATCCTTTTGAATATCCTGAAACAAATTCATGTGAATGAATTATGCCTTACATGCTTGAATTGGGCCGAAGTCAAAAGAATTATTTTAGTGGATCCTCAAATCTTCTTCATTAAAATCCATATCTTCAATTCATAGTAACTTGAAATACGAGCCAATACCATGAATCTTGCCTTTAAGAATTTTGATAAAAATCCCACTTCGATCCAATAATCATTATTGTTCAAATGAAAATGATTTAAAGTACGAATAACAAATTATCCATGAACCTTCAAACTCAATATCTTGTTTAAATGAATTAACTCAACATAATGATCAACATCTAGAAGTTAATAACATTCTAAAGTCAAGAAATTCCTATAGAATTTCAATAAAATTCATGGTCTACCAAGCGCATTTTGACTTTGATCTTTGAAGCAATTTCATAGACAATGATATTTGTGGTGCTCTGCAAAAAGAATCGCTTCAGAACATTGAAAATTGAAGAAGTTACAAACCTCGAAAATTGGACAAGAATTTCTCGTGATTAGGTCAAATTTGCAAAATGACCTCTAAAGTATTCGAATTTTTTGATGAACTTTCGCATGTATTCATCTCTTGACTTGTGAAGAGAAATTGGGGATGACGTCAAAGAGAGTCATACACAAAAAGGAACGCTAAAAAATATTGAATAATGAAGAATTTACAATCATTTTAACTTGATTTTGAAAAGGTCGGCTTTTGGGTCAATGCAGTTCATTTTTAATCATCTGAACCATTGACTGAGCAAACTTACGATGCAAAGTTTGAAAATTGACACGAACATCCTTGAGAATACATGAAGAACAATGAAGACCATTTAAAACCTTGGAAACTAAATTTTGCTTGAGAAATAAAAAACCCTAGCTGCTGACTCAATGCCTAGGAGGAGAATCTGTCTGATCAAACACTAAGCCATTTTGTGTATTTGAGAAACCCTAAGATAGTATCTTGAATGAAAAATGGGAGGGTAAATTTTGGGGTACAACAGTCTGGATGCTTGCAAAAATAAGAAACCCATTTCAAAGGATCAGGCGCGACCCAGGCTAAGGGATCTACTCGAACCACGGGTGCATCTTGACTAGTGGGCGCATCCTCCTCCACTTTGATCAGCTGTAGCATGACCGGATCAGGTTTGGGCATTCCCGAAGTGCTCCCTTTTATCGACGAGCACTCGGAAAGACTTAGCAAGGAGTCACTTAGTTCGGCCATAAACCCGTCTTCCATCCCACAGGCCATATACTTGAAAAGTCGAGGACAAAAGTGAATTTGACATTGTTGTACCCCAAAATTTTCCCTCTCATTTTACTAAAGGCATGCACATTAAGGTCCCTAAATTGCTCCAGGGTGACTAAGAATTGACCAGACAAATTCTCCTCCTAAGGCAATGAACCTCTGACTAGGGTTTCAATTTTCATCAAGATATGTGAGCTCCAATGGTATCAAATGTTTTCCATGGTCCTAAAATGTCTTCAAGATTGTCCATGACAAGTTTCATGCCTTGCACTACAAGTTTGCCCAGTCAACTGCTCAAATGCTTGAAAATCAACAGTACTATGTCAAAAGTCAACTATGGCCCATATGTAGTCAAACTTCAAGATTTTTTGTCAACATCAACATTTTGAAGTGATATCCATTGTTGTACCCCAAAATTTGCCCTCTCATGTTTTCCAAAGTCTTCCCCCTGCATGTTTGATCACAAACTCTTGCCTAAGGAAAAAGAAATTTTTTGAGTGGTGCTTTAAGTACCTTTCGATTGGCATTCTGAAAGACCCTTCGATTGGTATTCTGAAGGAGCATTTCGATTGGCATTATGGACAAGCACTTTGATCGGCATTATGTCAAAGCCCTTCGATTAGAATTCTGAAAGACCTTTTCGTTTGGCACCCTGGGCCAAGCCTTTCAATTGGAATGCCAAGGGATCCTTCGATTTAGCATTGTGTCAAGGCAGCTTCGACAAGCATGTCAACCATGTCCTTCGATTAGCATGAACAGCACCTTTCAATTGGAATTTTAATTAGGACCCTTCGATTGATATTTGGACAAGGGCCATTTGAAGAACTCCTTCCAGACCATTCGAAAGAGGCCATCAAGAGGGCACTCAAAAAACATGTCCAGGTACACTGAACATGGGAAGATGGCATGTTTTCTTTGCAAATATGGCAATAATTAAATGCTGATTGTGGATTTAATTCCTGAGTTAAAGGCCAGATTCTTGCCTTTTCTGTTCCTAAAGAGCTGATTCGACCATAGTGATTCTGTGCAACTCAAGACCATTCGAAGAAGCATTCAGAAGGCCCATTCGAAGGGTACATAAGAAGTCCATTCGAAGGAGGCAAATCAAGACCAATCGAAGAGCAAGGCCTGAAGGCATTCGAAATTCAAAAGTGTCCAGGTTCATTCAAGAGACATGAATATTTCAAAAAAGGAAATTATTTAATGTGTCTGATTCTTGTCTCATGGCTTTAAAGGCCTGTTTAATGGGTTGTCTCTTTCCGTTACTAGACCCCCACACTCCTATAAATACAGGGGCAAGCATGCAGTGCAGAAGACACGAAAAAACACAGAGCAGGGGAGAAAAAACAGAAGAGAACAGAACGAAAAAGGAGAAACAAGGAGGATTTGGAGATACACTGCCAAAAGTTATCAGCATTTTCATCCAAGCCAAAGCAGCCACCCAGAGCCACATATCATACATCTTCAATTGGTAAGGGTTTGCAAAACCAAAATTGCACCTTCATGACATTTAAATACACATTGCATATATTTTTGTTATTACTGATTGTGTTGTATGTAAGCTGAAGTGCAAAGGTGAGATCGTGCCATTACTTGGGCACGATCTGAGTTTCCCCTTCGAACCTCAGAATAAAACAAACCCAGACTCAGATTCAGCAGATTCACGTTGAGGAAGGATCAGAATTGTGAGGAGATTCGAATCAGGGGGGTAAAGTCCCCCTTGGACTTTTAACATTTGTTTTGTTTTGCAGGAAATATATTCTTAGAATCCTGTTCAGAGTTTCGAAGCTTAGCAGCTTAGCTTCGAACTGGATCCAGGATTTCCAGATCGAAGGATGACATATCCAGATCGAACACCCCTAAAGTGCAGCCTCTCATGCACCTTCGATCAAGCCTCTTCACTGGGTCGAAAGACAGCCCACACCTCTTTCGACCCAGGCCTCCAGAATTATGCTCTTTTTTAGTTGCTGCCTGTTTCCTTCGTTTTTTGTCCTTATTTTGACTATTTTATTCTTTTTTTTAATCAACATAAAATCAAAAACACAAAAACATTAGGCTAGTTTTTTCTATTAAATTAATTTTGTTAATTAATCTTTTAACTATCTTAACGTTTTTTCAAAAAAAACTAAAATTAAGTAGATTTAGATCATTTTCTCAAAATAAAATAAAACTCAAAAATATTTTCTTTTTAATTAATTAATCATTAGTTAGTCTTAATTCTTAAATCAAAAATGACAAAAAATATGCTTTATTTAATAAAAAAAGGGTCAAAACCCAAGGACACTCCGATTCAATTTTTTTCCGCGCGCGCTTATTTTATTGTAACTGCCTACTGGTTTGTAATAGCTTAACTAAGACCTTTTACACTTTACTGCTTTATTCCCCCAATTTTGGACATGTAAATATTCCCTCCCCGAAGCCTTGTAATAGCGTAGGATTTACAATTCTCGCACTTTAAATTCCTGTACATATATTAATTGTTTAGATGTATGCTAACTAGGTTATGCATGACAAGATTAACTCTTAACTTAAAATCAACAGTAGCTCACCATGACATGCAAAGATAATATAACTGAAAATTGACACACTTGCACATGCCACTCCTAGGGTACACCTCACTTGGTTGCCTCGAACGTGGTCATTGAGTATAGGAAGTCTTAGAGGTCGCCCTCTTGTCCCAAGATCAAAGTTGCCTCGAAATGGTTACCTCGATAAAAATGATCTAAGACATTAGGGTTACCGCTAAAGCATCCTAACATTGCTTTAGTGACCACACGTCCCGTAAATCGAATTGACCCGAAAACTCCAACGATGGTACTACCTACTCCTCAATAGTGGGATAGCATTGTCTAAAGGACATTTGCACAGTTTAAATCCTTTTTGAGTAGGTAGAGGTTCTTAAGTACTTGCTCCTTTTAAAAACAAAACAAAACTTTTCGCACTTACACTCTCTTCAAAAAACAAAACTTTTTTCAAAACCCACAAACACAAAGAAAAGCAAACTTTTGAAAACATAGTGAGCAAGTACCTAAGAGCCAGTGGATAACCACAGATAGAAAGGGTGCTAACACCTTCCCTTTCTATAATCTACCTCCCGAACCCGAGAAACATCTCGAAAAGGAATTTTTCTGTGCTTTTGTCCTTTCCTTGTTGGATAAAATAAAAGACGGTGGCGACTCTTGCTTACCACGACACTTTGCGAAAACAAACGCAAACGCGAACAAGCATTCCAAAAACAGTCAGTTCTATTCCCACCGATCACAGAACTGGAGACTCTGCTGGGGATAGATTATAAGTGAGGTGTACCTTAGGATTAGATCACTTGTGTTTTCAATTGTATGCTTTGTATGCTTTGTATGCTTTAAATTTTGTGGGCTTGTATCGGAGTTCTATAGATCCTAACTCGGATTTGGGAAACATTCATAGATAGCAATACGTTGTGGAAACTGTGCGGGGTATACCAACACGGTTGAAGCTATAACTATATTAGTGCAACATATTTGTGAGTACCGGTAGCCTTTGAGTCAATCAAAGAGAATACGGGGCCGCTGAGTGATGTCACTAAGCACTAATGACCTAGAACCTTACTTGACCATCTTGGCCTTTTTTAGGGGTAGTGAGATGACCGACTTTGGTGCAGTCCGAAGTTGGTAGATACTCGATACTACACTCATTGAGGATTGTTTTCTTAGAATATTTTGGTCGCTAGTTCAGTGGCTAAACCAAAACGATGAACATAGAAAACAATCCAATGATATTGAGATCCTTAGAACCCGGTTACTATTTATAGGACAGGTTTTGAGCCAACTACACTCAAGAGGGTACTTACCTATGAAACTCCATGCCAGCCTAAACTTAAGGCTATTTGTGTGACTTGTGTGCCTTCAAATCTGAACTACTTGCACATTCTTGTTATCTGACAACATGGTTTCCTTGCAGGTTTTGTTTACAGTCCTTATCCAATAATCTGGATTTATCGCAGGGCTTACTTACATCACCTCACACTTGTGCTTAAACGCATAGCATACACATTATAACATCATGCCTTAGCATTTCTTTAACCATTTCAAGGATCTCAAGGGTCTGTGATGCAGGTTATGGTAAATCAAATGGCTAGCAAGGGGCAAAGGGGATTTATTTTCCTCTAGCCAAGGTTGTCCAGAAATCCAAGCATGATAACTTGAGTCAGGGGCTATGACCCACTCAATATGGTGAGCTTGACTCTTGAAGAAGGACTCTCAGCAACATGAAGTTCCTTCAATCAAGCTACCAGATTCAGATTCTAACAGTTTCTTGTTTACCCCGTGAGATCCTTGAAAACATTGCATACATATATCATACATATCATTGCATAACAGGTCTTCCAGTATAGGTCTCTTATATTCTTCGTTGTTTATTTCAGCAATCATCATGTCTACTGAACCTTCCACTGAGCAAGCTATCAAGGCCCTCCAGGCCCAGAATGCCCAATTTCAAGAGTTGGTCATGAGCCTAGCTAAGGGTCAGCAAGACCTGAAGACCCTGATTCTGAAAGAGAAAAAGAAGAAGAAAAAGAGGACCATCCTGTTCAACACTGGACGCAGGTTTGGAAATGGGCTGCAGAATGAAATTGACCTGACCACCTCATCTGGAGGGAAAGACAGTCCACAAGAAAGGAAGGCTCCTAGCCCCGAAGTCTCCGACAACGAGACGGACTATGATGAAGAATAGTATCCTCCTGTTGAGGATAAGTACAAACAATTGGAAGACCGTTTGAACGCTATGGAAATACAGAAGGTGCCCGGTCTGGACTTCGGAAATCTAGGTATATCCTTTGGGGTGGTGATTCCCCATAAATTCAAGGCACCTGCCTTTGCCAAGTACGACAGAGCTTCTTGTCCAAAGCTATACCTCCGGTCATATGTGAGGGAGATTCAACCCTATACTGCTGATAGAAATCTCTGGTTTCATTTCTTTCAAGATAGTCTGTCAGGGACTCAACTTGAATGGTTCTGTCAACTGGAAGGAGCTAACATCCACAACTGGGAGGACCTTGCTACTGCTTTTTACAAGCAATACCAGTATAATGCCGACCTTGCTCCCACACGTACTCAGCTTCAGGGTATGTCTATGGGTACAAGCTAAGGCTTTAAGGACTACGCTCAGAAGTGGAGAGATCTTACTGGAAGAGTCCAACCCCCTCTGTCTGATAGGGAGTTGGTGGATATGTTTCTTGGGACTTTGTCTGGTCCCTATTTCAATCATCTGATCGGCAGCTCGTCAGTGGGTTTCACTGAACTAATTCTGACTGGAGAAAGGGTCAAAGCTGGCATCAAAAGTGGGAAGATTCAAGAAGCTACACCTTCTGATGCTCAGAAAAAGCCCTACAATGGGAAGAAAGAGTCCAACGCTGTGTATGGTCAAAAGAGTCGTCATGACCAACACGTAGGAGAAATCTTGATCTCTAATCCTACGCCTGCTCAACAAAGACAGGGGCATCAGCGTAAGGAGGTCATACCTAAAAGACAATTCACTAAGATCAACATGTCACTGGGTCAAGCGCTACAACACATGTTGAAGGCAGAGCTGATTACGTTAAAGGCTCCTCTCCAGAACTCAAATACTTCCGCTCCTACCTATCATCCCAATGAAAGGTATGCATACCACTCTGACAGTCCGGGACATGACAGAAACAACTGTTGGGCTCTGAAGAACAAGATCCAAGACATGATTGATGCCAAGGAAATCAAGTTTGACCCTCCATAGACTCCAAACATAATCACTGCTCCTATGACAAATCATTGGAAGCTTTTGTTCATTTGAATTTTCAAGTTGTAATCTCTTTGTTATTCAAACAATTATCTATTAATGCCAAACTTTGTTTCATTAATGCATTGCATATGTTTGTCTTGATTTGATCCAATCATTTTAATTTAAACTATGCTTTTTACTCTCTTTATGACATTCAACTCTTGATAAAAGTTACAAGCCTTTAGAGGGAGGATGACGAAACAATGCCATAATCTCATACAATATGCTTTTGGACAGACCTTGCTGACGATGTACAGGCATTTCTTTCAAATCCTAAACACTGGAGTTATAAGGAAGATAATCCCTAGTCAACCCCTTCGAGCCAAAGAAGTAGGAGTTTTCTGTTTTAAACACAAATTGAAACCTTTAATTTAAACCTGGGGCAGGGTAGTCTCTCAGTTAATTCAAAAGATGCGCATTGAAGTCGCAAAACTCTCAGTTCATAATACAACGAACGACATCAAAAGCATTCCTCTGGAATCAAAAGACAGTGGTGGTTCCTTATCTCACAGGCAGTCAATCTCTCAAAAGAAAAAAGCCCACTGAGCCAAAACCTATAAAGGAGGCTTAAGAAAGCTAGGGCATCCCGCTGACTGTAATCTCGAAAACAGAAACAGTCAGGCAAAAGTTAGGGATAATAAATCAAAAGAACGAGGTCATTACAAATCCTCGACAACATGAAAAATGTTGCAAAAAATGATGACTGCCTTCCAAAATCCAACTTGTGTGAACCATCACCAAAAACGTCGTTCCAAATTCGAATAGAGTTCGACGCACATTTAACTGAGTTTAGGATTGAAGAACATCACGAAGAGCGGGTGGGTACAAATATACTTTGAGCCTTTATCCTTTGTTTCTTAAACCGTGAACCAAGCCACGTTAAAACCCTTCAAAAGTCCTAACTGAAGCATGGGTTAGTTCAAAAGCATACTGTTACAAAAGGTATCCTGACTCCTGTAAGGCTTTGCCCTAAATCTTGTGTTGAATTTGTCTTATAAAAAGTTTTCTGCTAAAAAACGCATTTTTCAAAACTTCGAGACAAGCATAAACTTTGCATTATTTGAATATCACTGTTTGCATTTGGCTATTTGTTTGACAACGGAGAAATTCACACAACGAATATCCGATGAACGAAAGCCCTCTCAGTGAACAAAATCACTTCAAAAAGGATGACACTTCCATTGACAAATCTCCTATCAACAAGGGGACTTGACATGTCACTATCCAGCACACCTGGGGCAGTCCAGTCAAGATTTCAAGAAATCTCTGAAGAAGTGCAGAATAACCAGGGGCAAGTCTCCATCTCCGTCACTTGGGGCATTGAACATCAATCTCAGTGAAGGGTTACGTACAATTAAACGTTTTCTGGCAATGTCACAAACACTTGCTACTAGGGGCAATGACAAATCTCCCAAAAATCCTTCTCATAGGATGACATCCCAGCAAGGGTTTAATCTCTGAAAACCTTTCCCTAGCTGAATCAACCTCAAGAATCCTCGAGAACTTCCCCCCCAACGAAGATGTCACCTCTCTAGCAGACTGACAACAGGGTTTATTTCCCCAACAACACCAGGATTCCCCAGCTTGGGTTTGCCTCTCCGACAACTACAAATCAAAGGACCACAACTCCTCTTCCCCAGTAGACTACTCTACAATCCCCAGCAAGTTACTGCGAAA
This sequence comes from Vicia faba, assembly GCA_948472305.1. Taxonomy (NCBI): domain Eukaryota; kingdom Viridiplantae; phylum Streptophyta; class Magnoliopsida; order Fabales; family Fabaceae; genus Vicia; species Vicia faba. The sequence continues at coordinate 214,004,128 of OX451736.1, forward strand.
CCTGGACCTGACCAGATATCAGTTCAACTTCGACTCCCCGGTAGAGCAACAGACGACTAAGACTCATAAACTTTTTTCCCAAGCAAAAATAAACATACTCCCCACAAAGTTCTCAATATCCCCCAGCGGAGTTCTCCTCAAACAACAAAGCAGGGATCCCCGGTGGAAACATTTTGAGCAGAGTCCAAGACAAAATTACACTTCAACAACATTCATAACATATGCATACAAAATACACATGACACAAATCTCATTTTATTTTGAGAACATCATTACACAATGCATACATCATGACAATGCATACATCATGACATTGCATACAACTAACTCTTTACCTTTTCAGAAAAGATCAATCAACAGGCAAAGATCATCATCTTCTGAGATTCCTTCTAGAGACAGTTCAAATGCGACCCGGATATGGCTGACATTCTGATACTTATTCCAGATTCCTTCTAGAGACAGTTCAGATGCGACCCAGATATGGCTGACATTCTGATACTTATTCCAGATTCCTTCTAGAGACAGTTCAGATGCGATCCAAATATGGTTGACATTCTGATACTTATTCCAGATTCCTTCTAGAGACAGTTCAGATGCGACCCAGATATGGCTGACATTCTGATACTTATTCCAGATTCCTTCTAGAGACAGTTCAGATGCGATCCAGATATGGCTGACATTCTGATACTTATTCCAGACTCCTTCTAGAGAAAGTTTAGATGCGACCCAGATATGGCTGACATTCTGATACTTATTCCAGACTCCTTCTAGAGACAGTTCAAATGCGATCCAGATATGGCTGACATTCTGATACTCATTCCAGACTCCTTCTAGAGACAGTTCAGATGCGATTCAAATATGGCTGACATTCTGATACTTATTCCAGATTCCTTCTAGAGACAGTTCAGATGCGACCCAGATATGGCTGACATTCTGATACTTATTCTAGATTCCTTCTAGAGACAGTTCAGATGCGACCCAGATATGGCTGACATTCTGATACTTATTCCAGACTCCTTCTAGAGACAGTTCAGATGCGATCCAGATATGGCTGACATTCTGATACTCATTCCAGACTCCTTCTAGAGACAGTTCAGATGCGACCCAAATATGGATGACATTCTGATACTTATTTCAGATTCCTTCTAGAGACAGTTCAGATGCGACCCAGATATGGCTGACATTCTGATACTTATTCCATATTCCTTCTAGAGACAGTTCAGATGCGATCCAAATATGGCTGACATTCTGATACTTATTCCAGATTCCTTCTAGAGACAGTTCAGATGCGACCCAGATATGGCTGACATTCTGATACTTATTCTAGATTCCTTCTAGAGACAGTTCAGATGCGATCCAAATATGGCTGACATTCTGATACTTATTTCAGACTCCTTCTAGAGACAGTTCAGATGCGACCCAGATATGGCTGACATTCTGATACTTATTCCAGACTCCTTCTAGAGACAGTTCAGATGCGATCCAGATATGGCTGACATTTTGATACTCATTCCAGACTCCTTCTAGAGACAGTTCAGATGCGATTCAGATATGGCTGACATTCTGATACTTATTCCAGATTCCTTCTAGAGACAGTTCAGATGCGACCCAGATATGGTTAACATTCTGATACTTATTCCAGATTCCTTCTAGAGACAGTTCAGATGCGATCCAGATATGGCTGACATTCTGATACTTATTCCAGATCCCTTCTAGAGATAGTTCATATGCGACCCAGATATGGCTGACATTCTGATAGTTATTCTAGACTCCTTCTAGAGATAGTTCAGATGCGACCCAGATATGGCTGACATTCTGATACTTATTCCAGACTCCTTCTAGAGATAGTTCAGATGCGACCCGAATATGGCTGACATTCTGATACTTATTCCAGATTCCTTCTAGAGATAGTTCAGATGCGACCCAAATATGGCTGACATTCTGATACTTATTCCAGATCCCTTCTAGAGACAATTCAGATGCGATCCAGATATGGCTGACATTCTGATACTTATTCCAGATTCATTCAAATTACAATCCAGATACGATCCAGATTCGTATGTCATTTTGTCACTCATTCAAATTACAGTCCAGATACGATCCAGATTCGGATGTCATTCTGTCACTCATTCAAAATACAGTCCATATACGATCCAGATTCAGATGTCATTCTATCACTCATTCAAATTATAGTCCAGATACGATCCAGATTCGGATGTCATTCTGTCACTCATTCAAATTACAGTCCAGATACGATCCAGATTCGGATGTCATTCTGTCACTCATTCAAAATACAGTCCAGATACGATCCAGATTCGGATGCCATTTTGTCACTCATTCAAATTACAGTCCAGATACGATCCAGATTCGGATGTCATTCTGTCACTCATTCAAATTAGAGTCCAGATACGATCCAGATTCGGATGTCATTCTGTCACTCATTTCAAATTACAGTCCAGATACGATCCAGATTCGGATGTCATTCTGTCACTCATTCAAATACATTTCAGATACGCTCCAGATGCAGACGCAATTCTGACAATCATCCAGACTCAACTCCATTCTCCAGCAGCTCCGAGATTTATTTTCCCAGCTAAAACATCACACTTCCATACATCATAATACATGCATGTACACATCATATGAATACAATCTCATTTATTTTGAGAACATCATTGCTTGACCCATATCATGCATTGCATATGACTGACCTTTACCTTTCAGGAAAAGTGCAGTTAAGTTCTCAGCTTAGTCGAAGATCTGACCAGTTCTTAAATCTCAATTGAACTATCATCGGTTGAATTTCAGATAAGGTTCTCAATCTCGACAGTCTCCTCTGTCATAGTATGGACAAGTTCTATAACCTCAACGGTATACTCCCAGTGGGCACGAGACAGTTCCTAGATCTTGATGAAGATGTTTCCCTACATCATAGTGTGGACGAGTACTATAACCTCAACAGTATACTCCATTGAGCATGAGTCAGTTCCTAGATCTTGATGTTCTCCTCTGTCATAGTGTGGACAAGTTCTATAACCTCAGCGGTATACTCCCGGTGGGCACGAGACAGTTCCTAGATCTTGATGAAGATGTTTCCCTACGTCATAGTGTGGATGAGTACTATAACCTCAACGGTATACTCCATTGAGCATGAGTCAGTTCCTAGATCTTGATGTTCTCCTCCGTCATAGTGTGGACAAGTTCTATAACCTCAGCGGTATACTCCCGGTGGGCACGAGACAGTTCCTAGATCTTGATGAAGATGTTTACCTACGTCATAGTATGGACGAGTACTATAACCTCAACGGTATACTCCATTGAGCACGAGTCAGTTCCTAGATCTTGATGCTCTCCTCCGTCATAGTGTGGACAAGTTCTATAACCTCAGCGGTATACTCCCGGTGGGCACGAGACAGTTCCTAGATCTTGATGAAGATGTTTCCCTACGTCATAGTGTGGACGAGTACTATAACCTCAACGGTATACTCCATTGAGCACGATTCAGTTCCTAGATCTTGATGTTCTCCTCCGTCATAGCGTGGACAAGTTCTATAACCTCAGCGGTATACTCCCGGTGGGCACGAGGCAGTTCCTAGATCTTGATGAAGATGTTTCCCTACGTCATAGTGTGGACGAGTACTATAACCTCAACGGTATACTCCATTGAGCATGAGTCAATTCCTAGATCTTGATGTTCTCCTCCGTCATAGTGTGGACAAGTTCTATAACCTCAGCGGTATACTCCCGGTGGGCACGAGACATTTCCTAGATCTTGATGAAGATGTTTCCCTACGTCATAGTATGGACGAGTACTATAACCTCAACGGTATACTCCATTGAGCACGAGTCAGTTCCTAGATCTTGATGTTCTCCTCCATCATAGTGTGGACAAGTTCTATAACCTCAGCGGTATACTCCCGATGGGCACGAGACGGTTCCTAGATCTTGATGTTCTCCTTCGTCATAGTGTGGACAAGTTCTATAACCTCAGCGGTATACTCCCGGTGGGCACGAGACAGTTCCTAGATCTTGATGAAGATGTTTCCCTATGTCATAGTGTGGACGAGTACTATAACCTCAACGGTATACTCCCTTTGAGCATGAGTCGGTTCCTAGATCTTGATGTTTTCCTCTATCATAGTGTGCATAAGTTCTATAACCTCAGCGGTATACTCCCGATGGGCACGAGACAATTCCTAGATCTTAATGAAGATGTTTCCCTACGTCATAGTGTGGACGAGTACTATAACCTCAACGGTATACTTCATTGAGCACGAGTCAGTTCCTAGATCTGGATGTTTTCCTCCGTCATAGTGTGGGCAAGTTCTATAACCTCAGTGTTATACTCCTGGTGGGCCCGAGACAGTTCCTAGATCTTGATGAAGATGTTTCCCTCCAATTGAATTGTGGACAGGTTCTTAAAACTCAGCTGAAGCATTCTCTCAGTTGAAGTACAGGCAGGTTTCTAAATCTCAACAAGGTTAGACTTCCCCAGTGGAATCTTATACAACAACAGGTATGCAAGTTCTCGCTAAGGAATCTCTTATGCGATCGGCACTCCTGCAGATGGCCTCTATAAGCCCATCCTCCTACCAACAATCTCCAAATGGCATCTGTAAGCCCATTCCCGACATCACAATGCTGATACTACACCATGCGAGTGCAAATTTCTGGGCACTCTAGTGTTCAATTATCTTCCACCTTCGGATCACGAAAGGCTCGAAAGTCAATCTATATCCTCAGGTTTAAGAAAATTGAACAGGGGAAACTGTTGTACCCCAAAATTTGCCCTCTCATGTTTTCCAAAGTCTTCCCCCTGCATGTTTGAATACAAACTCTTGCCTAAGGAAAAAGAAAACTTTTGAGTGGTGCTCTAAGTACCTTTCGATTGGCATTCTAAAAGACCCTTCGATTGGTATTCTGAAGGAGCATTTCGATTGGCATTATGGAAAAGCACTTCGATTGGTATTCTGAAGGACCCTTCGATTGGTATTCTGAAAGAGCCTTTCGATTGGCATTATGGACAAGCACTTCGATTGGCATTATGTCAAAGCCCTTCGATTAGAATTCTGAAAGACCTTTTCGTTTGGCACCCTGGGCCAAGCCTTTCAATTGGCATGCCAAGGGATCCTTCGATTTAGCATTGTGTCAAGGCAGCTTCGACAGGCATGTCAACCATGTCCTTCAATTAGCATGAACAACACCTTTCGATTGGCCTGTTAACAAAGCCTTTTGATTGGAATTTTAATTAGGACCCTTTGATTGATATTTGGACAAGGGCCATTTGAAGAACTCCTTCCAGGCCATTCGAAAGAGGCCATCAAGAGGGCACTCAAAAAACATGTCCAGGTACACTGAACATGAGAAGATGGCATGTTTTCTTTGCAAATATGGCAATAATTAAATGCTGATTATGGATTTAATTCCTGAGTTAAAGGCCAGATTCTTGCCTTTTCTGTTCCTAAAGAGCTGATTCGACCAGAGTGATTCTGTGCAACTCAAGACCATTCGAAGAAGCATTCAGAAGGCCCATTCGAAGGGTACATAAGAAGTCCATTCGAAGGAGGCAAATCAAGACCAATCGAAGAGCAGGGCCTGAAGGCATTCGAAATTCAAAAGTGTCCAGGTTCATTCAAGAGACATGAATATTTCAAAAAAGGAAATTATTTAATGTGTCTGATTCTTGTCTCATGGCTTTAAAGGCCTGTTTAATGGGTTGTCTCTTGCCGTTACTAGACCCCCACACTCCTATAAATACAGGGGCAAGCATGCAGTGCAGAAGACACGAAAAAACACAGAGCAGGGGAGAAAAAACAGAAGAGAACAGAACGAAAAAGGAGAAACAGGGAGGATTTGGAGATACGCTGCCAAAGGTTATCATCATTTTCATCCAAGCCAAAGCAGCCACTTAGAGCCACAGATCATACATCTTCAATTGGTAAGGGTTTGCAAAACCAAAATTGCACCTTCATGACATTTAAATACACATTGCATATATTTTTGTTATTACTGATTGTGTTGCATGTAAGTTGAAGTGCAAAGGTGAGATCGTGCCATTACTTGGGCACGATATGAGTTTCCCCTTCGAACCTCAGAATAAAACAAACCCAGACCCAGATTCAGCAGATTCACGTTGAGGAAGGATCAAAATTGTGAGGAGATTCGAATCAGGGGGGTAAAGTCCCCCTTGGACTTTTAACATTTGTTTCGTTTTACAGGAAATATATTCTTAGAATCCTGTTCAGAGTTTCGAAGCTTAGCAGCTTAGCTTCGAATTGGATCCAGGATTTCCAGATCGAAGGATGACATATCCAGATCGAACACCCCTAAAGTGCAGCCTCTCATGCACCTTCGATCAAGCCTCTTCACTGGGTCGAAAGACAGCCCACACCTCTTTCGACCCAGGCCTCCAGAATTATGCTCTTTTTTAGTTGCTGCCTGTTTCCTTCGTTTTTTGTCCTTATTTTGACTATTTTATTCTTTTTTTTAATCAACATAAAATAAAAAACACAAAAACATTAGGCTAGTTTTTCCTATTAAATTAATTTTGTTAATTAATCTTTTAACTATCTTAAAGTTTTTTCAAAAAAAAAACTAAAATTAAGTAGATTTAGATCATTTTCTCAAAATAAAATAAAACTCAAAAATATTTTCTTTTTAATTAATTAATCATTAGTTAGTCTTAATTCTTAAATCAAAAATGACAAAAAATATGCTTTATTTAATAAAAAAGGGGTCAAAACCCAAGGACACTCCGATTCAAATTTTTTTCACGCGCGCTTATTTTATTGTAACTGCCTACTGGTTTGTAATAGCTTAACTAAGACCTTTTACACTTTACTGCTTTATTCCCCCAATTTTGGACATGTAAATATTCCCCTCCCCGAAGCCTTGTAATAGCGTAGGATTTACAATTCCCGCACTTTAAATTCCTGTACATATATTAATTGTTTAGATGTATACTAACTAGGCTATGCATGACAAGATTAACTCTTAACTTAAAATCAACAGTAGTTCACCATGACATGCAAAGATAATATAACTGAAAATTGACACACTTGCACATGCCACTCCTAGGGTACACCTCACTTGGTTGCCTCGAACGTGGTCATTGAGTATAGGAAGTCTTAGAGGTCGCCCTCTTGTCCAAAGATCAAAGTTGCCTCGAAATGGTTGCCTCGATAAAAATGATCTAAGACATTAGGGTTACCGCTAAAGCATCCTAACATTGCTTTAGTGACCACACATCTCTTAAATCGAATTGACCCGAAAACTCCAACGACGGTGCTACCTACTCCTCAATAGTGGGATAGCACTGTCTAAAGGACATTTGCACAGTTTAAATCCTTTTTGAGTAGGTAGAGGTTCTTAAGTACTTGCTCCTTTTAAAAAAAAAATAAAACTTTTCGCACTTACACTCTCTTCAAAAAACAAAACTTTTTTCAAAACCCACAAACACAAAGAAAAGCAAACTTTTGAAAATATAGTGAGCATGTACCTAAGAGCCCGTGGATAACCACGGATAGAAAGGGTGCTAACACCTTCCCTTTCTATAATCTACCTCCCGAACCCGAGAAACATCTCGAAAAGGAATTTTTTTGTGCTTTTGTCCTTTCCTTGTTGGATAAAATAAAAGACGATGACGACTCTTGCTTACCGCGACACTTTGCAAAAACAAACGCAAACGCGAACCAGCATTCCAAAAATAGTCAGTTCTATTCCCACCGATCACATCCATCATTTGATCAAGGGTTGATCATGAATCCTCAATAAATGCTCATAATTCATCAAAAGTCAAAAAATTGCTAATTAGGGTTTCTATAGGAAAAGTCAGCCAAACTTTGACCAGGAATAACTTTCTCATACTTTATCAGAAATTTTTCCACCAAGGCTCATTTTGAAGAGAATCCAATTCCCTACAACTTCTCTTCAACCCTAAAGTTCAAGAAATGCATCAATTGAAAGATACAAGCTCAGACATTATGGGTCCTTTCAAAAAGTCAACAAAAACACCTTTTGGGTCAAAGCTTGGTACATTAACATGGAAGATTCAATTGAGATGAAACCAAAAGGGTTGCTTAGAGGACATCCTAAGATCTCTAAAAAGTCCAAGAACACCCTCATAGGATTAAAATTGATAGAGATATACATTTCTAAAGTTGACCAATTTTTGGAAAAGTGCATGAAGCAAATATTGAACTAACTTAGAATTTTTCCAAATGGGCCTATCTTTTTATGTTTGGAACTTGTTTCTAACATGGTACACGACCTCTAAGCCCATCCATGCCTTATTTGGTCATTTATTTTATTTACTTTGTATTTTAGTCATTAAAACTCAAAAGTAAATTAAATAAATTGTCAAAATACTTGGGCTAGCACATGGATCAGTTTGTATGAAGCCAAATACAACTGTTAACAGCCAGCCACTTCCTATTTTCATGCAAGAACCAAATGGGCATAAAATCTTCACTTATGGCAACTTTTCAAAAATAATATTTTTTATTTAAACCATGGCTTTATGCATGAGATTCTCTCCATTTTTGTTACCCTAATTTTGTCTCACATATAAGCACAAACATCCCAGCAAAAGGATACACACGCAGCTGCCTCCTAAGGCCCTAGCCAAAAGTTCAAAAATTTCAAATATTGGTGCAATTCAAAAATGCTCGATCCAGCCAACCTCAGTCTGATCCAAGCATCCTGAAATTCTGGCAGCAGATACTCAATGTCACAGTGAATGTTATGACACCGTATCTGACTTTCTATAAGACAGTAAATAAAAACAGTAAAGAACACAGTCAATTGTTTACCCAGTTCAGTGTGAAACAACACCTACTCTGGGGGATACCAAGCCAGGGAGGAAATCCACTATAAGAGATATTAATTCAGGAATAAACCAACCAATTTATCTCCTTCACTTAAGACCTACCCAATGCAACTTCAATCTAAGTTCAACTTAAACCTGAGTTCCTACTCACTCCCCCTCAATCACAGCAGTGATACTTAAAATAATTGACTAATGAATTAATGAAGACACTCTTCAGAACATACACTTGATTATGCTTCACAGCTTTTTAATCAAGTAACACATACACTCTTGCTTCACAGCTTTGAGTGATACATAAAACTAACTTGACTTTGCTTCAAAGCTTTAGTCAAGAGACACAAACACTCTTGCTTCAAAGCTTTGAGTGATACAAAAACCCTTACAATAAAAACCTATTCCAAGTCACTTATCACAATGATACTTGCTTGGATTACAGCAGTTAAAACTATACAGCTCCTAATTGATCTTCAGTCAAAAGAGATACTTTCCAAACAACAATCCTATTGAATATATAGTAGCTGTTTCTTCAGTTAGGGTTTCCACAAAAAGCTAAGGTTAATTAGGTTTAACCTTAAGACTTGGTCACAAGACTTTATCAACCAGATTAGGGTTGAGCTAGGTTAACCTAAAGTCCACGTGAGATTCTGTTCTGGAAAGAATGAGCCATCTTCCTGAAAAATCTCAGAATTAACCAAACTGCATATCTGTTAGATCAGTACAGGATGTCTTAACATTTGTTATGACATCAGAATTCCTGTTTACTAATTTTGGTAGAAGGCAATAAATGTGATCTTTTGCAAAATGCTCAGATACACACTCATACACAGTAGCTACTGTATGCCATACTTTTTCTGCATAAAGAACCTAATAATCCAGAATGTTATGACATCAGTCATGACATTTACACACCTGGTTTTACCAAAAATACATGCCAATAACTAAACACTTACAAACTCCCCCTTTGGCAGATTTTTGGCTAAAACCCCTAAGCAATCAGAGAATATAGAGCAGCAGAATGAATATGACTGCAGAAAAAATATGAGGTCTACCAAGTAATTAACAAAAAATATCTCCCCCTCTTTAGCCACAAATGGGCCAAAGATACATGTACTTAAATGTTATACAATTATCCAAAATAGGTAATAAAAACAACAAATAAAATCTGAAGACACTTGCATCAACAACATCAGCATCAGTGGAGCTATTTTCTTCAGCATTGAGCTGATCTTTAGCAGCACCCTCTTCCCTTCTGATTCGTTCAGTCTCCTCCTGTTCCAACTAGAGAGAGAACTTTGATTGAGAGAATGGGATTTGTTACAGAGTTGAGAGAGTAAGGAGGCAAATGAGTGTCTATTCTTAATAATTATGACAGAAATGGGAAAGCATATGATTAACCCAATCAAATTAGACTTAACAAAAATAACTCCTTCTACCCTTGTTTTAAGCAAAATTAATTGCTACAATTCCTCCTGTTGGCAAATACACAACTTGCCCCTCAAGTTTTCAAATTGATTTGCATCAAGTGCCTTGGTAAAGATGTCAGCCAGCTGTAGCTCAGTGGCAACATGTTCTAGTTTAACCGTCTTCTCTTCTACAAGGTCTCTGATAAAGTGATGTCTTATGTCAATATGTTTGGTCCTGCTATGCTGAATAGGATTCTTGGAAATGTTGATTGTACTCAGATTGTCGCAGTACAATGTCATAACATCTTGTGTGACATTATACTCAGTAAGCATCTGTTTCATCCAGATCATTTGAGAATAGCTACTACCAGCTGCAATGTATTCAGCTTCAGCAGTAGAGAGAGACACACAGTTATGTTTCTTGCTGAACCAGGAGACCAGATTATTTCCTAAGAAGAAACATCCTCCAGAGGTGCTTTTTCTATCATCAACACTTCCAGCCCAATCAGCATCACAATAACCAGTCAGAGTTGGTTCACAACCATGAGAGTACAGCAAGCCATAGTTGTAAGTTCCACTTACATACTTCAAAATTCTCTTTACTTGGTTTATATGACTGACTTTAGGATCAGCATGGTATCTTGCACAAACTCCAACTGCAAAAGCAATGTCAGGTCTGCTGGTTGTTAAGTACAGCAAACTTCCTATCATGCTTCTGTACAGACTTTGGTCCACCTTAACCCCACTTGAATCTTTGGATAGCTTTAAATGAGTAGGTGCAGGGGTCCTTTTGTGACTGGAATTCTCCATACCAAACTTCTTGACAATGTTCTTTGCATACTTGCTTTGAGATAGAAAGATAGAGTCCTCCATCTGTGAGACTTGCAGTCCAAGAAAATAAGTCAGTTCTCCCATGAGACTCATTTCAAATTCAGCCTTCATCTGGTCAGCAAAATGTTTAACCATTTGTTCTGACATTCCCCCAAACACTATGTCATCAACATATATTTGAGCTACCATTAACTTCCCTCCTTCATTTTTGACAAAGAGGGTTTTATCCAAGCCTCCTTTTCTGTATCCTTTGTCTGAGAGAAATTTTGTCAACCTGTCATACCATGCTCTAGGAGCTTGTTTCAGGCCATATAGAGCTTTCCTCAATTTGTAGACATGATCAGGGTGGTTTGGATCCACAAAACCTTTAGGATGTTCCACATAAACTTCTTCATTTAAGTACCCATTTAGGAAGGCACTTTTTACATCCATCTGAAACAGCTTGAACTTCAGGAGACAAGCAATTCCCAATAGGAGTCTGATAGATTCCAGTCTGGCTACAGGGGCAAAGGTCTCATCAAAATCAACCCCTTCAACTTGAGTGTATCCTTGGGTAACAAGTCTTGCCTTATTCCTAGTGACAACTCCTTCAACATCTGGTTTGTTCTTGTATATCCATTTTGTGCCAATGATGTTTGTTCCTTCTGGTCTAGGAACTAACTCCCAAACTTCATGTTGCTTAAATTGGTTCAATTCATCTTGCATTGCACCAATCCAGTATTCATCAGTTAAGGCCTCCTTAACATTTCTTGGTTCAATTTTAGACACAAAACAAGAGTTTGAGATGATTTCTCTAGATCTTGTAATGACTCCACTATTTGGATCCCCTATAATGAGTTCTTTAGGATGATCTTTCTGAATTCTGATGGAAGGGATTTTGCTAGCTTCCTTGGATTCAGAGTCTACTGTAGTGGTGTCAGGAAGGTCATTCTGTTGAGTTGGAGTCTCAAAGAATGTCTCAACATTACAAGGGACGTCTGTTTCTTCATGATAATCATCAACTATGACATTTATTGATTCCATCATGACTTTGGTCCTGGAATTGAATACCCTATAAGCTCTGCTGTTGGAGGAGTATCCTAGAAATATACCTTCATCACTTTTAGGGTCCAACTTTCTCCTTTGTTCACGATCCGCCAGAATATAGCATTTGCTGCCAAATACATGGAAGTACTTCACAGTTGGCTTTCTTCCTTTCCAGAGTTCATAAATGGTGGATGAGGTTCCCTTTCTCAAAGTGACTTTGTTATGGACATAACAGGCTGTATTCATAGCTTCAGCCCAAAAATGAATAGGAAGTCTTTTGGCATGTATCATAGCTCTGGAAGATTCCTGTATGGTCCTATTTTTCCTTTCTACAACTCCATTTTGTTGGGGAGTTATAGGAGAAGAGAATTCATGACTAATTCCTTCTGAGGAACAAAACTCATTAAACTTACTGTTTTCAAATTCCTTGCCATGATCACTTCTGATTCTGACAATACACCCTTCCTTTTCTCTTTGAATTATTTTGCACAGTTCTTTAAAAACTTCAAACACATCAGATTTTTCCTTAATAAAGTTAATCCAGGTGAATCTGGAATAGTCATCCACAACAACATAGGCATATCTCTTTCCACCGAGACTTTCCACCTGCATTGGTCCCATCAGATCCATATGTAGAAGTTCCAGAACCTTAGAGGTGGTCAGATGTCTTGACTTTGGATGTGACATCCTAGTCTGCTTCCCAACCTGACATTCACCACAAACTCTCCCTTCATCAATTTGCAGTCTTGGAATCCCTCTGACTGCCTCCATGGAGATAATCCTTTTCATTCCTCTTAGATGAAGATGGCCAAGTTTTTGGTGCCACAGTTTCACCTCTTTTTCTTCTTTGGCAATAGAACACACAGTGGAGTAATTAGTGTTCTCAGGCTCCCACAAGTAACAGTTGTCTTTAGATCTGACTCCTTTCATTACAACTTCTTGTTTTTCATTAATTACAAGACATTCAGATTTTGAGAAGTTGACCTTGAATCCTAGATCACATAATTGACTGATACTAATGAGATTAGCAGTCAGGCCTTTTACCAATAGTACTTCATTCAGATTTGGAACTCCAGGGCAGTCCAAATTACCAACTCCTTTGATTTCACCTCTAGCACCATCTCCAAAGGTCACATAACTAGTGGTTTGAGGTTTAACATTATTGAGAATGTTCTTGATTCCAGTCATGTGCTTAGAACACCCACTGTCAAAGTACCAGTCTTCCTTTGCAGAGACTCTCAGGGAAGTGTGGGCTATCAGGGAAGTAGCCTTTTTCTTCCATTGAGGAGTATGTGGTACCCTGTTAGCCTTAGGTTTGACACTTGGGTTCTGATTAGGGTATCCATACAATCTGAAGCAGAAAGGCTTTATGTGACCAAACCTCACACAATGATGACATCTCCATCTTTGGTACTTTTTCTTCATATTTCTCTGTTCCCGATGTCGAGTGTTATGTTGTGACATCTGCTTTGACATTTGTTTATCAGACCTGATCTTCTTGTCTGCACCAGATTTCTTTGCTCCCACAAATCCTAGTCTAGACTTGTTTCCCACATTTTGTCCAACCTGAAGGATTTCTTCCAATTTATCAGTTCCATTTGTCAGCATCTTGACAGATTTGGTCATCTGGTTCAATTTTGAGTTCAGCATTTGAACTTCCCCTTCTAGATGACTTATAGTTTCAAGGTCTGCCCTTTTTTCAGCCTCCAACTTTATGATGAGTTTTGTTTGTCTCTCATTTTGCACACAGACTTTAGCACTTCTGATACATAATTTCTTGTAAGTATCAGTCAGTTCTTCAAATGTCACTTCCTCATCACTAGTGTCACTTTCAGAGGTACAAACACCAGTTAGTGCAGTAACTAGTTTGGCAGATTCTTCTTCAGAATTACTTTCTGAATCACAGTCAGACCAGGTAACAGTCATACCTTTCTTTTGTTTCTTAAGAAAGGTAGGACATTCAGCTCGAATATGCCCATATCCTTCACAACCATGGCATTGAATTCCTCTGCCTTGATTTCCCTTCTCTTCAGACCTTGGTCTTCTGCTGGAGTCATAAGATCTGTTAATGTCAGAGGGAATGTTATCAACATTTGACCTTGACTTTGGATCCATTCTCTTGATGAGTTTGTTGAATTGTCTTCCAAGCATGGCTATAGCTTCTGAAATATTTTCTTCTTCATCTTCCTTGTTTTCATCTTCAGTGTTGGATACAAGTGCTATGCTCTTGTTTTTCTTGTCAACATTGTCACTGATCCCCATCTCAAAAGTCTGAAGAGACCCAATGAGTTCATCCACCTTTAAGTTGCTGATGTCTTGGACTTCCTCTATAGCAGTTACCTTCATTGCAAATCTTTTAGGCAGGGATCTGAGAATCTTTCTCACCAGTTTTTCTTCAGACATCTTTTCACCCAATGCTCCCGAGGTGTTGGCAATCTCCAAGATGTTCATGTGAAACTCATGAATGGTTTCATCTTCCTTCATCCTTAGGTTCTCAAACATGGTAGTCAGCATCTGAAGCCTTGACATTTTTACTTTGGATGTGCCTTCATGGGTAGTTTTGAGAGTGTCCCACACTTCCTTGGCCAGTTCACATTGATGTACTAGTCTGAATATGTTTCTATCAATTCCATTGAACAAGGCATTTAAAGCTTTGGAATTTCCCAGGGCTAACTCATCTTCTTCTTTGCTCCATTCTTCCTCAGGTTTCAGACTGATTGTCCCATCTTTCTCAGTTATGGTGGGATGGTTCCATCCTTTGTCAGCAGCTCTCCAAGCCTTTTTGTCTAGAGATTTTAAGAAGGCAATCATACGAGGTTTCCAGTAGTCATAATTTGTTCCATCCAGAATGGGTGGTCTATTTCCAAAAACTCCTTCTTTGTCCATAGTGCCAGAAAGTGATATCCCTAGATCTCACCCAGTAATACAGGCAGGGTGCCTGCTCTGATACCAATTGAAATTCTGGCAGCAGATACTCAATGTCACAGTGAATGTTATGACACCGCATCTGACTTTCTATAAGACAGTAAATAAAAACAGTAAAGAACACAGTCAATTGTTTACCCAGTTCAGTGTGAAACAACACCTACTCTGGGGGCTACCAAGCCAGGGAGGAAATCCACTATAAGAGATATTAATTCAGGAATAAACCAACCAGTTTATCTCCTTCACTTAAGACCTACCCAATGCAACTTCAATCTAAGTTCAACTTAAACCTGAGTTCCTACTCACTCCCCCTCAATCACAACAGTGATACTTAAAACAATTGACTAATGAATTAATGAAGACACTCTTCAGAACATACACTTAATTATGCTTCACAGCTTTTTAATCAAGTAACACATACACTCTTGCTTCACAGCTTTGAGTGATACATAAACCTAACTTGACTTTGCTTCAAAGCTTTAGTCAAGAGACACAAACACTCTTGCTTCAAAGCTTTGAGTGATACAAAAATCCTTACAATAAAAACCTATTCCAAGTCACTTATCACAATGATACTTGCTTGGATTACAGCAGTTAAAACTATACAGCTCCTAATTGATCTTCAGTCAAAAGAGATACTTTCCAAACAACAATCCTGTTGAATATATAACAGTTGTTTCTTCAGTTAGGGTTTCCACAAAAAGCTAGGGTTAATTAGGTTTAACCTTAAGACTTGGTCACAAGACTTTATCAACCAGATTAGGGTTGAGCTAGGTTAACCTAAAGTCCACGTGAGATTCTGTTCTGGAAAGAATGAGCCATCTTCCTGAAAAATCTCAGAATTAACCAAACTGCATATCTGTTAGATCAGTACAGGATGTCTTAAAATTTGTTATGACATCAGAATTCCTGTTTACTGATTTTGGTAGAAGGCAATAAATGTGATCTTTTGCAAAATGCTCAGATACACACTCATACACAGTAGCTACTGTATGCCATACTTTTTCTGCATAAAGAACCTAATAATCCAGAATGTTATGACATCAGTCATGACATTTACACACCTGGTTTTACCAAAAATACATGCCAATAACTAAACACTTACACATCCCATCATCCTTCTGAGGATCCCAGAGGTCGAACCAACCCATTCCTGAAGGCCAAACGATCCCATAACTTGTTCTCCAATAACGCACGGTTTGTCCAATTTTCTTCACCTTCAAACTTTCATTACAGGCAATATGAATTAGTCCTATGAATATATATGTGTTAGTTATGATGTGTAGAATTGTTTTGACCCATCAATAATGAGCTTTAACGCAGGAATGGAAAAACGCCATAGCTAGGGCACAAAGCTCTGTCCGCTTCGTGTTTCATGTTTCAGCCACTTTTAGTCCAAACAAACTATCCCAATGGATTCACAACTATCAGTTTATGGGGGTAGGGTTGCTTTTGGGCTTTTATTTGTGATGTTTCGCAGGTTGGAGATTTAGGTCGACCGAAGTTGAGTTCTGGCACCGTTGGCTGGCTTGGACTCCGGTGGCCAAATTCACATCTTATCATTGGTCCAGTTGAATCTGATCTGGCGTGTTTTGAAAATTTGACACTTTGACTGAATTTATCATTATATTATTCGTGTGTTATTATGTATATGAATTAGCAGGCAGCACAAATGGTAAGGGTGCAAGCGTGTGAGGGCAGAACTTTGAAGAGGTTCCTCAGACCATGGCTGCAACCGAGACTATTATCAGTGTGCCAAAGATCACCAGACCTCCATTGAAGATGGCTTCTCTCAAGGACGCAAAAGCAGTAATTGAAGAAGGTGGGTGTACCATTTGGGGCCAACTCCTTGACATTCCATACAAATATGATAAGTTTGGTTTGGGTTTCACTTCAGGGGCTCAAAGGGCTGTTTGTCATGCCCACGCTGGAGGACCTCCCATACACATCAGCAATCACAGGATCAATGCTTTAGAAACAATGATGGTGACTATGACATGGACAACTGGATCTTCCCTACTACCAACGGTGGACCCAATAACTGGATAGCTAAAGACTTTGTGCCAATTACTTTTATTCGGGAGTAATTGTATTTCTTGTTTTCAGATATGTAATAAATGAACAATATAAACTCTATGGCCTTGTGTCTTACCCGAGGCACAATGGTTTATTTGTGAGGGTTATCATTTTCAATCTCATATGTCATTAATAAAGCATTAGAGGTTTTGCATACAAATTTTACCCTCTATGTCTTTCTTTTCTGCTTTTTGCTTTATCAATACAGTTATGCTCTTACACACACTCATGTATCAAACTGCAAATTCACATCCACTCTAGATACCATTGATAACAGTTCTGCTATTGCCAGTTATGACTTTGAAAATTCGATCAACCAAGTCGAGGACGAAGGTGAGGAAGATTGTGAGGTACCAGGAGAACTTGCTAGAATGTTACAACAAGAAGAAAGGTCTATACAACCTCATGAAGAGCCAGTTGAGACAATGAACCTGGGTACAGAAGAGGACAAAAAAGAAGTCAAGGTAGGTGCAAATTTGGAGCTTAGTGTCAAACAGCGGTTGATTCAGATGTTGCATGATTATGTCGAGGTCTTTTCCTGGTCATATGAAGATATACCGGGGCTGGACACTAATATTGTGGTTCGTCGTCTGCCAACTAAAGAAGATTTCCCTCTAGTGAAGTAGAAGTTTCGTCGTATTCGTCCTGAGATGTCAGAAAAGATCAAGGCAGAAGTTGTGAAGCAGTTCAATGCTGGGTTCTTAGCCGTCACATCCTATCCACAATGGGTTACTAACGTAGTTTTGGAACCTAAGAAGGATGACAAGGTACATATGTGTGTGGACTACAGAGACTTGAACAGGGAAAGCCCCAAAGACGACTTTCCACTTCCCCATATTGATGTTCTAGTTGACAATATCGCACAACATAAGATCTTCTCCTTCATGGACGGTTTCTCTGGTTACAATCAGATCAAGATGGCACCCGAAGACATGGAGAAGACAACCTTCATCATACAATGGGGCACTTTCTGTTACAAAGTAATGCCATTTGGATTGAAGAATGTTGGGGCAAACTATCAGTGAGCCATGGTAGCTTTGTTCCATGACATGATTCACCATGAGATAGAGGTCTATGTTGATGACATGATAGCCAGGTCTCAAACTGAAGAAGAGAACCTTGATCACTTGCAAAAGCTGTTTAATAGGTTGAATACATACAAGTTGAGATTAAATCCGAACAAGTGCACCTTTGGGGTAAGGTCTGGTAAACTCCTAGGTTTCATTGTCAATGAAAAGGGTATTCAAGTAGGACCTGTAAAGGTTAAATCTATACAAGAGATACTGGCTCCTTGCACTGAGAAGGAAGTTAGGGGTTTCTTGGGACATTTAAATTACATTTCCAGGTTCATTTCCCATCTAACTTCTACTTGTGAGCCAATCTTCAAACTCCTGAAGAAAGATCAAGTGGTAAAGTGGAATGACGAATGCCAGACTGCCTTTGACATAATCAATGAATACCTTCAAGAGCCTCCAATTCTTATGCCTCCGATTGAAGGAAGACCTTTAATAATGTACTTAACAGTTTTAGATAAGTCAATGGGGTGTGTGCTGGGGCAGCATGACGAGTCTGGTAGAAAAGAGCATGCAATATACTACCTTAGCAAAAAGTTTACCGAATGTGAAACAAGATACTCACTGCTTGAGAAAACTTGATTCACTTTGGCATGTGCTACTCGCCGACTGAGACAATATATGTTGACCCACACTACTTTATTGATATCTAAGATGGATCCTATCAAGTACATCTTTGAGAAGCCCACCCTCTCCGGAAGAATAGTAAGATGGAAAATGGTCCTGGCTGAATATGATATTCAATACACAACTGTTGTACCCCAAAATTTGCCCTCCCATAACCTTCAAAGTTTTGGCAAGAATCATCCACAATTGGTTCAAGTTTACTCAAAGGCTACACAGTCAACCACCCTCCTGAAGCCAGTCAAACTAGGGTTTTGGTTCTCACAAGGAAGCTGAAGTTTTCAAGGGCCCAATCAAGTCTCCCATGCCCACAAACATTGTCAAGTACCTACATGTCAAGTTTCAAGGCTCACAAGGTCAAGTTGCACAGTCAAAAACCCTAATTGCTCAACAGTCAACTGTAGGGGGCAAAATGGTCATTTGGGCAGTCAAAAGTCAAAATTTTTGGTCAACATCTTATTTTGAAGCCACAAACATCATTTGATCAATGCTTGATCATGATTCTCAAAACTTGGCTCAAAAATCATCAAGATGCAAAAGTTTCTATTTTTGGACAGCTGAAAAAGTCAACTGAAATTGACCAAGGCATAACTTTCACATGGATTATCAGAAAAATTCCATCCAAAGCTCATTTTGAAGAGAAAGACATTTCCTACAACTCATCTTCATACTCCAAGTCCAAGAAATGCTCTCACAAAAAGTTATCAATTTCAACATTATAGGTCATTTTCAAAAGTCAACAAAAAGGGACTTTAAGTCAAAGGCCATAACTTGAGATTGGTAAATCAAAATGACATGGGACAAAAGGCATTGTTTAGAGGACTTCAAGACCTTTCTAAAATGTCCAAGAACATGAGCAAAGCTTAAAAATTGAGCAAGTTATGCATTGGAGAAGTTGGGAAATTTTTGTGAAATGGCCAAAATCATTTACCCTTGAAATCTCATTTTTGACAAAAGGGGCCCACTTTTTCCACTTGAATTGACTTGGTCATGCTTCCCACGTGTCCCACCTTTTATTTCAGATTTTTTTATTAATTTTTTCATTTTTATTGATTTTTATTGGATTTAATTAGTTTTAAATCTTTTAAAATCAAAAGAAATTCAAAAATTGATTTAAGAGGGAATATTAGGCCTTAACTAGCCTTGAAACACCATTATGTGCCTACCATTTTTCGTGCTAAGGCTTAATCAAGGCAAAAATTCAAAATGAAGCAAAATTGGAAAGTTGATAATGGTGGTTTATGTGAAAATCCAAACCATCAAAGCAAGGTGTTATGGACCATAACTCCCATCCAAACATATTGCTAGGGTATATACAAATGATCAGGACAAGATTTTACGGAGGAAGCTGCGCAAAAGAACAGGTTGCAAACTTGAGAAATTTTCCATAAAACTCAAAACTGAATTCATTGTTAGAGGTTGATTCAAGGCACAAAATTCATTCCAAAAGCTTCCTTGTGGTCCCCTGAACGCATTCCAATCCCTAACATCAACTCAAACTTCAAGAATTGGTAAAACAAACTCAAACTGTACAGAGAAAAATTGCCATTCGTACATCATGATCTAAGCATTATTTGTGAAATTTATTTATGGATTCATGTTCATTATAATGTTTTGATGCTAACCAACATATCCAATTGCTTTTTTGTGCGCTATATACGATTATACCATGATTGAATGTTAGGGTTTCCAGAGCTTCAAATTAGGGATTCTTAAAAGAGGAAAAATTGGACATCCTCAGTACCATGGTTGGATTCAGCGTATAGAGACGAAGAAGAATCAATTGTCGCGCCCAATTTCTGAACAACACAGGCTTAATCGCTATTTTCTCGTAGCTAGCCTAAGAAAACGCATCATAAACCGTTGCTGTTGTTTTTTATGTTTCAGGCATGCGAGGAAGACGACATCGTGTCAACACGTGATACGTTGATTTAAATTTCGCGCGTTTCTCTCCACTAACGCGTGGTTTCTTTTTATATTATTTGATTATTACTTATATATCAAAGCGCGCAGGTTGGTATAGTTGGTAAGCAGAAGCATTAGCAATACACGTGACCTGGGTTCGATTCCCAGGTCTGAACCACTTCAATAATATTTTTCCATAACGTTTCCCATGCAGCGCTAGCGTTAAGACATACCATATGCCTCCCTCATCCAAGCGTCCACGCGTCTATCATATTCAGATCAAAGGCACAGGATGGATGAACACGCTACACTCCCAGTCAACGCACCACACGCTTGTCCAAAAGTCAATCAGGCCTTGCAAGATTGGGCTCAATTTATTGGATCAACACCTCACAATTGGGACTGAACCCCCCACTGGTTTGCAATTTCCTATTTTTTTTTGTCTTTCTTATTTTTTTAATTGTTATCTTATTTTCTTTATTATTTTTAATTTGATCAATTATTTTACAAAATACAAAAAAAGGCTTAAAAAATCAGAAAAGACAAAATATAATAAATAATTTTTATTTTAATTTTTTTCTTGTAAATAAATTAGCATGTAAATTAATTTAGTATTAATTTAGGTTGCCACTTTAATTCTTTTCATAATAAAATCAAAAAAACATAGAATTAGGTAATTGATAATTTTTCCTTTTAATCTTTTTTCCTTTTTTTACCATAACATTATTTACTTATTTTATTTTTATAATTAAATTGTACATAAAAAATTAGGTTTAAATTAGGTTAAAAATTTCAATATTTTCTTAATGACTTAAAAATAATTAGAACTAGGTTTAACATTTTATTTTAGTTTTAATTAATTCTTTTTTCTAGTAAATCTTAAAAAACATAAAAAATACCAAAATACATTTTCTTTTAATTTTAATTTTAATTCCTTATTAATTTTAATTCTTTTGCAAAAGGGTCCAACGCCCTCGTTCGTAATTTATTTAATTCGCGTATTTATTTTCTTTCGCTTAGTTAATGATGTACCTCTCCCAAAGCGTTGTAACATTTACTTTTCACACTTTTATTTCTTTTGCTTTATTTACTTTTTTTGTCAAATCGGGTCCGGTTTAATTTTGGCGATGTGGACCCGCGCCATTTGTAATAGTTTAGAATTTACTTTTCCCGCAAATATTTTTTAACTGTTAACAAAAAAAGCATGAAAGAATGTATGGCCTTAAATAAAATCAAGCGTAGATCACAATGAACATGACAAGACTAATATCAATGAAAACGATACACGAATCGCACACACCACCCCTAGGGTACGCCTCACTGTTGCCTTGCCTCGAAAGGTGATCGTCGAGTAGAGGACGTCTTAGTAAGTCCTCATGATCCGGGAACCTGGCATGAGGGTAGCTTCTAAGGTGTCTTCCCATTGCTCTGGTGATCACCATGTCCCGAACCTCGAATTGACCCGAACACCTCCAACGGTGGTGCTACCTACCTCTCAATGGTGGGATGGCACTACTGTAAAGGACATTTACACAGACGAATTCCTTAGGGTAGGTAGACGACTCGTAGATACTTGCTCTCTTCAAAAACAAAACAAATCAAAATCTTTTCACACCGACACTTTTCAAAAGCTTTCAAAGCAAATTTTTCAAACACTCTGACGCACGAGTCGAACTGAATTTTTTTCAAAGAAACTTTTTAAAAACCCACAGTTGAAAAGCAAACAAACCATTTTGAAAACACAATGAGCAAGTATCTAAGAGCCCATGGATAACCATGGATAGAAAGGGTGCTAACACCTTCCCTTTCTATAACCTACCTCCCGAACCGAGAGCAATCTCTTTAAGGAATTTTTATGTGCTTTTGTCCTTTCCACTTGGAGAAAATAAAAGACGGTGGCGACTCTTGCTTACCGCGACATTTCGCGAAACCAGCTTTAAACAGTCAGTTCCAGATCCACCGATCACAGAACTGGCGACTCTGCTGGGGATACTTTATAAAGTGAGGTGTACCTTAGGGCTAGTTCATAACTGTGTTTTCAATTGTTTTCCTTGTGTGCTTTAAAATTGTGGGTTGCATCGGAGTTTCATAGATCCTAACCCGGATCTGGGGATACCCTGTTTAGGTAGCATAAGCTGTGAGGGACCTGTCCGGCGTAGACCGACATGGGTGAAGCAGTGGCTACGTTGGTGTGGCACCTTGGTCTGTACCGATATCCCTTGTGTCGTAACAAGGAGAATATGGGTCTTCCAAGGAGTCATTAAGCACCAACAGACCTTAGAACCTTAATTGTCACAACTTGGCCTTTAGAACAGTAGCAGTATGCTACGCCCATTGAGGCTAAACTCTCGTGATGGTTCTGGCCGCAAGAAAAGATTGCGATGCTGGAGTTATGACCGATTGAGGGTAGTCAATGATATTGGGATCCTCTAAGAACCCGATTACTTTTGATTAGGACAG
This sequence comes from Vicia faba, assembly GCA_948472305.1. Lineage (NCBI taxonomy): Eukaryota > Viridiplantae > Streptophyta > Magnoliopsida > Fabales > Fabaceae > Vicia > Vicia faba. The sequence continues at coordinate 214,027,278 of OX451736.1, forward strand.
GTATGAACCAACAAACTGAAAGAGGGTAGTACCTAGACCCCATGCTGGCCTAAACTCTAAGGGTTTCTCTTGTGTGACTTGTGTGCCTTCGTACTTGAACTACTTGCATGCTTATTATCTGACCCTTGAATTTCTTGCAGGTTTTGTTTACAGTCCTTAATTGGGACTCATAACAAAGTTTACTGAGTTTCTTGCAGGTTTTGGTTTGCAGTCCTTAATTGGGACTCATAACAGGGTTACTTATATTACCCCCATGCATAGCATGACATCATACCATTGCATACATCCTGCATAAGGACTAACCCATTTCAAGGATCTCAAGGGTCTGTGATGCAGGTCATGATGAATCAAACATCTAGCAAGGGGCAAAGAGGATTTATTTTCCTCTAGCCAAGGTGGTCAGGGGCTATGACCCACTTGATATGGTGAGCTTTGACTCTTGAAGAAGGTTCCCTTAACCAAGGTTGTTTGGAAATCAAAACCAGACACGATGACTAAAGTCAGAGGCTATGACCCACTGGATATGGTGAGCCTTTGACCCTTGGAAAAGGACTCTCAACAAATATGAAGTTCCTTCAATCAAGCTACGAATTCAAATTCTAACAATCTTTTTGTTTACCCTGCGAGATCCTTGAAAACATTGCATACATATCATACGTATCATTGCATTACAGGTACCCTCTCGACAGGTCACTCACCATCTTCGCTGTTTATTTCAGCAATGGCTTTCCAACCAGACAACCAAGATCTTCGTACTCAGAACGCCCAACTGCGAGAGATGTTCTTGAACCTATCCCAGGGGCAAGAAGAAATAAAGACTCTCCTCACCAGGAACTTGACCTTAGAGAATGCAGGGGGCATCAGGAACGATCAGCTGGAAGGGCTACAAATTGAGTTGGCAACCATGAAGATCCAAATGATGGGGCAGTTGGTGGGCCAAATGACTCTCATTCAGGACTTAGCTCAAAAACAAGAAGAGCTCCGGGTCCTCGTCACTAAGCTGCTTCAAAATAATCCAGTAGGGCAAACAGCCAAGGTTGAAGCTCCAGCCATCATCCAACCACATGCGGGGCAAGAAGACAAAGGAAAATCCCCTCAGCTTGCTTCAGGGTCACGAGCCCAGCCTCAACGGGTTAGTCAGCATAAACGAAATGCACCCGGAAGACATTTCTCGGAGACTGATATACCCTCATCCTTTATACTGAAGCGCTTGCTGGAGGTCAATCTGATCACTCTAAAGGACCCTCCCAAGAATCCCAACAGGACACCTTCGAGGTACAACCCCGACACCCGCTGCGCTTATCATTCAGACAGCCCGGGGTATGCTACAGACGACTGTTGGACCTTGAAGAACAAAATCCAGGATTTGATTGACGAAGGGGTGATAGAGTTCATGCCGGATGGCGAGATGAGAATCTTCCGTTGAGAATTCTCCATCTGAGATAGCTAGTTCAAACTAAGAAACTTTTGTTCATTCGAATGTTCAAGTTGTATTTTTCTTTGATTGTTTAAACATTTTATTCATATCAAACATTGTTATTTCATTAATGCATTACACATGTCTGTTTTGAAGTAATTATTTCGTATTCACTATATTGCAAATTGCTTTCATATTTTTCTTGATGTTCAACTCTCGATTAATAATTCTAGGCCTCTTGAGGGAGGATGACGAAAACGATACCGCGATCATTACAATATGCTTTTGAACAGACCTCGCTGATGAGGTACAGGCATCGTTTCAATCCCTAAACACTGGAGTTATAAGGAAGATAATCCCTCGACAACCCCTTTGAGCCAAAGAAGTAGGAGTTTTTTCTTTTCGAAATTTAAAACCCTTAATCATAACCTGGGGCAGGGTAGTCTCTCAGTTGATCCAAGTGCATAACAAATGGCACCAAAGAGGTCCTTACAAAACAAAGAAAGACAGTGATGGTTCAGAACAATCATAAAGAAAGGCAGTCATTATCCCAAAAAATAAAAAGCCCATTAAGTCAAAACCTATGAAGGAGACTTACAAAACTGGGGCATCCCGCTGACTGTAATTCCAAAAAAGGAAACAGTTCAGGCAAAAAAAAAAAGGAATGACTGTCTATCCAACATAAACATTCAGTATCCGACCATCACTGGAAAATCAGAGCAAAGACTCAAACAAGGTCTAATGTATGATCAGCTGAGTTTAGGTTTGGAGAACATCACGAAGAGCGGGTGGGTACAAATGATTTGAGCCTTTATCCTTTGTTTCTTAAACCGTGAACCAGGCCACGTTATAACCCTCAAAAGTCCTAGCTGAAGCATGGGTTAGTTCGAAAGCATATTGTACGAAAGGTATCCTGACTCCTTAAGGCTTACGGTAAAATACGGGTTGACATCACGTTTTACAAACATTCACTTGTTTTATGAAAAATAATGCATTTTTAAAATCTTCAAGACAGACATGAGCTTTGCATTTTTAACATAATTTTGTTTGCATATGACTATTTGTTTGAACAGCAGGGGAATTCGCACGATGAATACCTAGTGAACAAAAGCATCTCCAATCAAGGGGCACGGCATGACTATTGTCCATCATCTGGGGCAGTTAAGTCAAGATTCGGAGAATCTCTCAAAAGGCCAAAAAGCCTGGGGCAAATCTCTGCCTGGGTCACTTGGGGGCACTCCAACAACGAATCTGACCTGATCAAATACCTTCTGATGGTATGACAATACACAAGCTAACAGGGGCAACTCCCTACATCCTGAGAGCGTGGACATAGTGGAAAAATACTACGCAAAATCAAAGACCCGCTAGGTTGACACACCTAGGCAAAAATAAGGGCTTCCCGGCGAACCAAAAGGGTTCGGGCAAAATGAAGGGATGAAATGAAAAATCTGTACACCCGGCAAGTCGAAAGCCTGAAAAGGCGGCTTGGGCAAAAATGGGTATCCCGGTGGACTGAAAACCCGAAAGGGCGGTCCAGGCAAAAGTTAGGGATCAAAGCGTACGACTATGTCCTGTCATCCTGTCACCTGCCTACCAGAAGAGGGTTTGTCCATCAAACAACTATCAGCACCTCACAGGTCTTCTCCCACCTCAGAAACAGGGCCAATAAAGATTGGTCTAAGCAATCTAATTGTTCTATCCTCCAAGGTACCAAGATAGGTTCAGCTAAGGAACATAACCGACATATCTTAATTCCCCAGAGAGTGAGCCAGCAAGTCAGTACACTCCTCTCCAAGGCAGTTATCAACCTTAAGGAAGTTGGGTGTCCTCCAGCAGATCTCAACATTCCCCAGCAGTACATGTATTCTTAACAAGCATCCCCGACAGTCTTGGTCTAAAGATTGTTCCCCGGCGGTATACCAAGCATTCAAAGGGATTACTTCCCCCGCAGTTCAATACTTCCCCAGGAGAGTCCAATCCAGTTCCCCAGGAAAGTTGGAACTCATCTCCCCAAGCAGCAAGCTTATCCCCAGTAGATTCTGGAAGCTTGTCCCTCACAGAGCACGAACGCGTCGTCCGGCTTTGTTTAAAGAGTTATTTCCTTAACAGGATATAACTGGGTTATCCTCAGCCAAAAGCCACGGAAAGAGCGTCCTCGACGGAGTCTTCTTATCCCCAGCGAAGTCCATTAACGCTTCCAATATAACGATGGTATCCACAGCAAGTTGTTATCAACACTCAGCAAGGCGTCCCTCTCCCCACAGAGTATTGCTTCCCAGCATGGTCGCTAGAGTATCTCTTCTCCCCGCAGAATCCTCCATTTGCCAAGTTTATTCCGCAACGGAGTCATCTTCTACTACCGGTATTCTTGCAACTATCATCCCCAGCGGAAGCGAAATCTATTCTTCAACGTCATCCCAGGATATGACTTCCCGGCACCCGTCAAGGATTTACTTTCCTAGACGAAAGCATACATTCCTAAACATCACATACATCATGATACATGCATAAACGCATCATACCTTACAATCTCATTTATGTTGAGAACATCATTGCTTGATCCATATCATGCATTGCATGTGACTGACCTTTACCTTTCAGGAAAGATCCGGTTAAGTTCTCAGCTATATTTCAATACCTAGACCGGTTCAGTTAAATCGACCCTGAGATTTTTCTGATTCTTATCCAGTCAAAGGCTTTCTCTGGTTCAGTCAGATCAACCCTAAGATCTCCCTGATGCTTATCCAGTTGAAGATATTTCAAGACCTAGCCTGGTTCAGTTAAATCGACCCTAAGATTTTCCTGATGCTTATCCAGTCAAAGGCTTTCTCTGGTTCAGTCAGATCAACCCTAAGATCTCCCTGATGCTTATCCAGTTGAAGATATTTCAAGACCTAGCCTGGTTCAGTTAAATCGACCCTAAGATTTTCCTGATGCTTATCCAGTCAAAGGCCTTCTCTGGTTCAGTCAGATCGACCCTAAGATCTCCCTGATGCTTATCCAGTTGAAGATATTTCAAGACCGTGTCCGGTTCAGTTAAATCGACCCTAAGATTTTCCTGATGCTTATCCAGTCAAAGGACTTCTCTTGGTTCAGTCAGATCGACCCTAAGATCTCCCTGATGCTTATCCATTTGAAGATATTTCAAGACCTTGTCCGGTTCAGTTAAATCGACCCTAAGATTTTCCTGATGCTTATCCAGTCAAAGGCCTTCTCTTGGTTCAGTCAGATCGACCCTAAGATCTCCCTGATGCTTATCCAGTTGAAGATATTTCAAGACCTAGCCTGGTTCAGTTAAATCGACCCTAAGATTTTCCTGATGCTTATCCAGTCAAAGGCCTTCTCTGGTTCAGTCAGATCGACCCTAAGATCTCCCTGATGCTTATCCAGTTGAAGATATTTCAAGACCTAGACCGGTTCAGTTAAATCGACCCTAAGATTTTCCTGATGCTTATCCAGTCAAAGGCCTTCTCTTGGTTCAGTCAGATCGACCCTAAGATCTCCCTGATGCTTATCCATTTGAAGATATTCCAAGACCTTGTCCGGTTCAGTTAAATCGACCCTAAGATTTTCCTGATGCTTATCCAGTCAAAGGCCTTCTCTGGTTCAGTCAGATCGACCCCAAGATCTCCCTGATGCTTATCCAGTTGAAGATATTTCAAGACCTAGACCGGTTCAGTTAAATCGACCCTAAGATTTTCCTGATGCTTATCCAGTCAAAGGCCTTCTCTTGGTTCAGTCAGATCGACCCTAAGATCTCCCTGATGCTTATCCAGTTGAAGATATTTCAAGACCTAGACCGGTTCAGTTAAATCGACCCTAAGATTTTCCTGATGCTTATCCAGTCAAAGGCCTTCTCTTGGTTCAGTCAGATCGACCCTAAGATCTCCCTGATGCTTATCCAGTTGAAGATATTTCAAGACCTTGTCCGGTTCAGTTAAATCGACCCTAAGATTTTCCTGATGCTTATCCAGTCAAAGGCCTTCTCTGGTTCAGTCAGATCGACCCTAAGATCTCCCTGATGCTTATCCAGTTGAAGATATTTCAAGACCTAGACCGGTTCAGTTAAATCGACCCTAAGATTTTCCTGATGCTTATCCAGTCAAAGGCCTTCTCTTGGTTCAGTCAGATCGACCCTAAGATCTCCCTGATGCTTATCCAGTTGAAGATATTTCAAGACCTTGTCCGGTTCAGTTAAATCGACCCTAAGATTTTCCTGATGCTTATCCAGTCAAAGGCCTTCTCTGGTTCAGTCAGATCGACCCTAAGATCTCCCTGATGCTTATCCAGTTGAAGATGTTTCAAGACCTAGACCGGTTCAGTTAAATCGACCCTAAGATTTTCCTGATGCTTATCCAGTCAAAGGCCTTCTCTGGTTCAGTCAGATCGACCCTAAGATCTCCCTGATGCTTATCCAGTTGAAGATATTCCAAGACCTTGTCCGGTTCAGTTAAGTCGACCCTAAGATTTTCCTGATGCTTATCCAGTCAAAGGCCTCCTCTGGTTCAGTCAGATCGACCCTAAGATCTCCCTGATTCTTATCCCAGTTAAAGTCACCCAAGATTTTTCTCAACGAGCGTTGTTGAAGATAAAATCGCCCAAGATTCTCTTACCATTCATGCTAAGGCAGTAACCATCCCTGGTTCATTCATCTCCGTTTGAAGCTCCAGATTCAGCTCCTGTAACCAGTCAGGACACATCTATACCAGGCATCTGAAAACCAGCTCCTGCAACGTGTCAGGTAATCATTTTCTATTTTGCAGGTATACAGGTTCTCGCTAAGGAATCTCCTACGCGATCAACATCCAGATGGCATCTATAAGCCCATCATCCTATTCATCAACCTCTAAATGGCATCTATAAGCCCATTTCCATCACACTGCTATTATGTGAGCGCAAATTTCTGGGCACTCTAGTGTCCAATCATCTTCTACCCTCGGATTACGAAAGGCGCGTCAGCCAATCTACATCCTCAGGTCTAAGAAGATTGAACAGGGGCAACTGTTGTACCCCAAAATTTGCCCTCCCATAACCTTCAAAGTTTTGGCAAGAATCATCCACAATTGGTTCAAGTTTACTCAAAGGCTACACAGTCAACCACCCTCCTGAAGCCAGTCAAACTAGGGTTTTGGTTCTCACAAGGAAGCTGAAGTTTTCAAGGGCCCAATCAAGTCTCCCATGCCCACAAACATTGTCAAGTACCTACATGTCAAGTTTCAAGGCTCACAAGGTCAAGTTGCACAGTCAAAAACCCTAATTGCTCAACAGTCAACTGTAGGGGGCAAAATGGTCATTTGGGCAGTCAAAAGTCAAAATTTTTGGTCAACATCTTATTTTGAAGCCACAAACATCATTTGATCAATGCTTGATCATGATTCTCAAAACTTGGCTCAAAAATCATCAAGATGCAAAAGTTTCTATTTTTGGACAGCTGAAAAAGTCAACTGAAATTGACCAAGGCATAACTTTCACATGGATTATCAGAAAAATTCCATCCAAAGCTCATTTTGAAGAGAAAGACATTTCCTACAACTCATCTTCATACTCCAAGTCCAAGAAATGCTCTCACAAAAAGTTATCAATTTCAACATTATAGGTCATTTTCAAAAGTCAACAAAAAGGGACTTTAAGTCAAAGGCCATAACTTGAGATTGGTAAATCAAAATGACATGGGACCAAAGGAATTGTTTAGAGGACTTCAAGACCTTTCTAAAATGTCCAAGAACATGAGCAAAGCTTAAAAATTGAGCAAGTTATGCATTGGAGAAGTTGGGAAATTTTTGTGAAATGGCCAAAATCATTTACCCTTGAAATCTCATTTTTGACAAAAGGGGCCCACTTTTTCCACTTGAATTGACTTGGTCATGCTTCCCACGTGTCCCACCTTTTATTTCAGATTTTTTTATTAATTTTTTCATTTTTATTGATTTTTATTGGATTTAATTAGTTTTAAATCTTTTAAAATCAAAAGAAATTCAAAAATTGATTTAAGAGGGAATATTAGGCCTTAACTAGCCTTGAAACACCATTATGTGCCTACCATTTTTCGTGCTAAGGCTTAATCAAGGCAAAAATTCAAAATGAAGCAAAATTGGAAAGTTGATAATGGTGGTTTATGTGAAAATCCAAACCATAAAAGCAAGGTGTTATGGACCATAACTCCCATCCAAACATATTGCTAGGGTATATACAAATGATCAGGACAAGATTTTACGGAGGAAGCTGCGCAAAAGAACAGGTTGCAAACTTGAGAAATTTTCCATAAAACTCAAAACTGAATTCATTGTTAGAGGTTGATTCAAGGCACGAAATTCATTCCAAAAGCTTCCTTGTGGTCCCCTGAACGCATTCCAATCCCTAACATCAACTCAAACTTCAAGAATTGGTAAAACAAACTCAAACTGTACAGAGAAAAATTGCCATTCGTACATCATGATCTAAGCATTATTTGTGAAATTTATTTATGGATTCATGTTCATTATAATGTTTTGATGCTAACCAACATATCCAATTGCTTTTTTGTGCGCTATATACGATTATACCATGATTGAATGTTAGGGTTTCCAGAGCTTCAAATTAGGGATTCTTAAAAGAGGAAAAATTGGACATCCTCAGTACCATGGTTGGATTCAGCGTATAGAGACGAAGAAGAATCAATTGTCGCGCCCAATTTCTGAACAACACAGGCTTAATCGCTATTTTCTCGTAGCTAGCCTAAGAAAACGCATCATAAACCGTTGCTGTTGTTTTTTATGTTTCAGGCATGCGAGGAAGACGACATCGTGTCAACACGTGATACGTTGATTTAAATTTCGCGCGTTTCTCTCCACTAACGCGTGGTTTCTTTTTATATTATTTGATTATCACTTATATATCAAAGCGCGCAGGTTGGTATAGTTGGTAAGCAGAAGCATTGGCAATACACGTGACCTGGGTTCGATTCCCAGGTCTGAACCACTTCAATAATATTTTTCCATAACGTTTCCCATGCAGCGCTAGCGTTAAGACATACCATATGCCTCCCTCATCCAAGCGTCCACGCGTCTATCATATTCAGATCAAAGGCACAGGATGGATGAACACGCTACACTCCCAGTCAACGCACCACACGCTTGTCCAAAAGTCAATCAGGCCTTGCAAGATTGGGCTCAATTTATTGGATCAACACCTCACAATTGGGACTGAACCCCCCACTGGTTTGCAATTTCCTATTTTTTTTTGTCTTTCTTATTTTTTTAATTGTTATCTTATTTTCTTTATTATTTTTAATTTGATCAATTATTTTACAAAATACAAAAAAAGGCTTAAAAAATCAGAAAAGACAAAATATAATAAATAATTTTTATTTTAATTTTTTTCTTGTAAATAAATTAGCATGTAAATTAATTTAGTATTAATTTAGGTTGCCACTTTAATTCTTTTCATAATAAAATCAAAAAAACATAGAATTAGGTAATTGATAATTTTTCCTTTTAATCTTTTTTCCTTTTTTTACCATAACATTATTTACTTATTTTATTTTCATAATTAAATTGTACATAAAAAATTAGGTTTAAATTAGGTTAAAAATTTCAATATTTTCTTAATGACTTAAAAATAATTAGAACTAGGTTTAACATTTTATTTTAGTTTTAATTAATTCTTTTTTCTAGTAAATCTTAAAAAACATAAAAAATACCAAAATACATTTTCTTTTAATTTTAATTTTAATTCCTTATTAATTTTAATTCTTTTGCAAAAGGGTCCAACGCCCTCGTTCGTAATTTATTTAATTCGCGTATTTATTTTCTTTCGCTTAGTTAATGATGTACCTCTCCCAAAGCGTTGTAACATTTACTTTTCGCACTTTTATTTCTTTTGCTTTATTTACTTTTTTTGTCAAATCGGGTCCGGTTTAATTTTGGCGATGTGGACCCGCGCCATTTGTAATAGTTTAGAATTTACTTTTCCCGCAAATATTTTTTAACTGTTAACAAAAAAAGCATGAAAGAATGTATGGCCTTAAATAAAATCAAGCGTAGATCACAATGAACATGACAAGACTAATATCAATGAAAACGACACACGAATCGCACACACCACCCCTAGGGTACGCCTCACTGTTGCCTTGCCTCGAAAGGTGATCGTCGAGTAGAGGACGTCTTAGTAAGTCCTCATGATCCGGGAACCTGGCATGAGGGTAGCTTCTAAGGTGTCTTCCCATTGCTCTGGTGATCACCATGTCCCGAACCTCGAATTGACCCGAACACCTCCAACGGTGGTGCTACCTACCTCTCAATGGTGGGATGGCACTACTGTAAAGGACATTTACACAGACGAATTCCTTAGGATAGGTAGACGACTCGTAGATACTTGCTCTCTTCAAAAACAAAACAAATCAAAATCTTTTCACACCGACACTTTTCAAAAGCTTTCAAAGCAAATTTTTCAAACACTCTGACGCACGAGTCGAACTGAATTTTTTTCAAAGAAACTTTTTAAAAACCCACAGTTGAAAAGCAAACAAACCATTTTGAAAACACAATGAGCAAGTATCTAAGAGCCCATGGATAACCATGGATAGAAAGGGTGCTAACACCTTCCCTTTCTATAACCTACCTCCCGAACCGAGAGCAATCTCTTTAAGGAATTTTTCTGTGCTTTTGTCCTTTCCACTTGGAGAAAATAAAAGACGGTGGCGACTCTTGCTTACCGCGACATTTCGCGAAACCAGCTTTAAACAGTCAGTTCCAGATCCACCGATCACAACAACCTAAAAAGCAATCAAGGGAACTGTATTAGCTGATAACTTGGCTCATCAGGCCGTAGATGACTACCAATCCATGAACTTTGAATTCCCGGATGAGAATATTATGTTAGTGACTGATTGTGAAGAACCTGGACCGAATGAAGGACCTGAAAAAGGATCCCGATGGACTATGGTTTTTAACGGAGCTTCCGATGCACTTGGAAATAGTATAGGTGTTGTAATCATATCTCATGAAGGTTGTCATACTCTTTTCACTGCCAGGCTATGTTTCAACTATACCAACAATATGGCTGAGTATGAAGCATGCATCATGGGTCTCAAAGCTGCTATCGACCTAAGAATCAAGTTTTTGAGTGTTTTTGGAGATCCGGCCTTGGTAATAAGTCAAATCAAAGGAGAGTGGGACACGAAGCATCCTAATCTCATTCCTTACCGAGAGCATGTGTTGACGATGATTCCACACTTTGAAGAAGTTAACTTTGAGCATTTTCCATGAGAGGAAAATCAATTAGCGGACGCGCTAGCCACGATGTCATCCATGTTCAAGGTCAGATGGGACAATGAAGCTCCTCAGATCACTATTGAGAGATTGGATGAACCATCTTACTGATATGGGATTGATACTGAAGGAGTAATGGGCAAACCTTGGTTCCATGAGGTCAAAAGGTATCTCGAAGCTCAAGAGTACCCTGAGGGGGCATCTGTCAATGATAAGAAGTTTCTGAGAAGGTTTTCTGCAAAGTTCTTCCTCAGTAATGAAACCCTCTACAAGTGCAACCACGACTCTACTTTACTTCGGTGTGTAGACAAGAGAGAAGTAGAGAGGATTATGGCAGATGTGCATGAAGGCACATTTGGTACCCATTCTAGTGGACACACGATGGCAAAGAATATTCTGAGGGCAGGATATTACTGGTCCATTATGGAAGCAGACTGTTATCAGCATTCTCGAACTTGTCACAAATGCCAGATCTACACTGACAAAGTACATGTGCCTTCGGTTCCCTTGAATGTCTTGACTGCTCCCTGGCCCTTTGCAACGTGGGGCATTGACATGATCGGAGAAATCAGACCTACCGCTTCAAACGGGCATCGCTTCATCCTAGTCGCCATTAATTACTTCACGAAGTGGGTCGAGGCTGCCTCATTTGCTTCTGTTACCAAGAATGTTGTGGCGCGATTCATCAAGCATAACCTTATCTGTCGATATGGTATCCCCGAAAGAATCATTACAGATAATGGTACAAATCTCAACAACACTATGATTACCGAGCTCTATAAGCAATTCAAGATCCAACATCATAACTCTTCTCCTTACCGGCCAAAGATGAATGGCACTGTGGAGGCTGCTAATAAGAATATTAAGAAGATCATCTAGAAGATGACGGTGACATATAAAGACTGGCATGAGATGTTACCATTTGCTTTTCATGGTTACCGCACCTCAACATGTACGTCAACAGGAGAAACACCTTTCTCTCTGGTGTATGGTATGAAGGTTGTCTTACCTATTGAGGTCCATATCCCTTCTTTGAGAACCATGAAGGATGCGGGTTTGAACAAAGATGATTGGATTCAGACTCGACTTGACCAACTGAATTTGATTGATGAGAAAAGGTTAGCAGCTGTTTGTCATGGTCAGATGTACTAGAAGCGTATGATCAAGGCTTTTAACAAGACGGTTAGACGTTAGGTATATCAAGTTGGTGATCTAGTAATCAAGCACATCATTATGCCACAAGGTGATCCCAGGGGAAAATGGACTCCCACATACGAAGGGCCATTTATGATCAAAAACATATTTTCTGGTGGAGCCATGATCTTAACCAACATAGACGGTGACGACCTTCCTCACCCTGTGAATGTAAACATAGTTAAAAGATACTACGCATGAATAAAGACCCGCTAGGTTGATTTGCCTAGGCAAAAATAAGGGCATCCCGATGAACCAAAAGGGTTCGGGAAAAAATTAGGGATAAATACAAAAGAATTTGTACACCCGGCAAGTCGAAAACCTAAAAAGGCGGCTTGGGCAAAAAAGGGTATCCCGATTGTTGTACCCTAAAATTTTCCCTCCCCTATTCCTCAATATTTGTCAAGAATCATCTTCAAATGGTTCAAGTTTGCTCAAGAGATTGCACAGTCAAGCCATCTCCTAAGACAGCTGAAATTAGGGTTTTGGTTCTTTCAAGGAAGTTGGGGTTTTCAATGGTCCAATCAAGTCTCATAGGCCTATATACATTCTCAATCACCTACATGCCAAGTTTCAAGACTCACAGTGCCAATTTGCACAGTCAAAAGTTCCATTGGATCCACAGTCAACTACAGGGGCAAAATGGTCATTTTGCAGTCAAAAGTCAGAATTTTTGGTCAACATCTTATTTTGAGTCCACAATAATCATTTGATCAAGTCTTGATCATGATTCCACAAGAATGGCCCAAAAATCATCAAGATGCAAAAGTTACTATTTTTGGACAGCAGAAAAGTCAACTGTATCTTGACCAGGGCATAACTTTTTCATGGATTGTTAGAAAAATTCCATCCAATGCTCATTTTGAAGGGGATGTGATTTCCTACAATCCATATTCACATTCCAATTCCAAGAAATGCTCTCATAAAAAGTTATCAATTTCTACATTATAGGTCAAATTCAAAAGTCAACAAAAGTACACTTTGAGTCAAATTCCATAACTTGAGATTGGTAAATCCAAATGACATGGGACCAAAGGCATTGGTTAGAGGACTTCAAGACCTTTCCAAAATGTCCAAGAACATGATCATATGATCAAAATTGAGCAAGTTGTGCATTGGAGAAGTTGGGAAATTTTTAGGAATTTGCAAAAGTCAACTTTGCTCAAAACACCTTATTTTTGCTAATGGGCCTCAAATCTCTTCTTGAAACTTCATCCATGGCCTATGCACGACCCACCAAGCTTAATTGAATTTATTCTCTTATTTTTTATTAATTAATTGGATTTTTAATCAATATTAATTCATTTAATTAATTTAAATTGTAGGAAAATACAAGATTTGGTTTTTCAATCTTTTTGTGAAGCAAAGATGACCTAAAAAGGCTGGCAATTTCGTGCACCAAGTCAAAGATGCAAAATCTCCAAAATTGGCAACTTTTTCCAATCATGAAAATGCAAAAAGATTTGATTTTCAATCAAATATTCAATCATCATTGCAATGGATTCTTGCTCAAGATTTTGACCTAATTCCATTCCTCTATATATATGCAAGCAAACCCTAATCCCTTACACGTGAAAAAAGCTGCAGAAAGACCATAGCCATATTGAGAAATTTCAAGAAAAACTCAAAACTGATTTTCACATTCCAGGCCAATTCAAGGCATTTTATTGATTCTAATACCTTGCAGGAGTTCTCAGGAACGATTTACAATCAAATTCCAATACCAAAGCTCAAGGAATCATCCATTACAGTTTCACGGTTTGAAGCTTTTTTCCAGAATCATAACTCTCAATTCATGTGCATTTAACATATTTTCTTGATTGTTTTGTATTAATAGGAATCATACGAAGCTATTGGTATGGCTTAATTAAACTGAAACCCCCTAAATCACAAGATGCCATGAACGGTTTTCTAGGGTTCTTGAGTTTGAAATTGGGGCTTTCTAAACCCAGAAAAATTAAGACTTGTAAGGCATATGACTGAATTCGTGAGAACCAGACGAACACATTTGAACCCTCGCGAAATATTTATGTGCATCATATCTCTATTCGCTATTATTCCTTGCTGTAGTTTGTGGGGGTTAAAAACCCCTGCTATCTAATGTTTGTTTTTGCAGAATGAACGAAGAAGATGATGAGGTATGGGTGTCCCATTGGCCAGTTCAAAAAAGACGCACGTTATTTTTCTTTTTCAGCATATTGATCAAGTTTCCAATATATTAATTGTATGTTATCTGAATAACAAAAGCGTGCAAGTGGTGTAGTGGTTGATGCGTTGGCTTGGGATCATTGGGACCTGGGTTCGAATCCCAGGTCCCCCAAAATATTTGTTTCTATTTTTCTTCATATATTTACATGCAGGCTTCCAAAAGTGATCCACCATATACCTCAATCATCAACGCGCCATATGGCGTCAGGCACAGATCCAAGGGTCATGGGTGAATGATCATCATACTCCCAATCAACACGCGCCATGGAGGATCAGGAAAGTCAAAAGCAGGCTTGAGTACAATTGGGCTTCAGGATTCCACATACACCTCCTGATTTGGGCCATCACCCCCACAAGTTTACTTCTTTTCTTTTTTCTTTCTTTCTTTTTTTATTTCTTTAATTAATTATTATTATTATTATTTAATTAACATAATTAACTATTTTCATAATAAAAATCAGAAAACTAAAATATAATATTTTTTATTATTATTATTATTTCTTAATTTCACCCTTTAATTTATTATTTTTGTAAATAAATACTAACATAAATTAATTTAGTAATTAGGTTAATTTTAACTTTTTTTCAATAGTTTAAAATCAACATAGAATTAGGTTTTTTTGATAATTTTAATCTCTTTTTATTTTTATTTTTATTTTCTTAAAAACACTAAAAAACCAAAAATATTTCTTTTAATTAATTAATTAGTTTTAGGTTTAATTTAATAAAATGCAAAAAAGGACAAAAACTTCTTTCTTTCTCAAAAAGGGTCAAAACCCTAAGGACTTCCCCGATTAAATTTTTATTCGCGCATATTATTTTTGATCCATTATTATGTAATTGTTCCGAGGATGTAATAGCTTTAATTAGGACTTTTTATCGCTTTCATTTATTTTCCGCAATTTACTTTTTCCAAGGGTTTGTTTTTGGCAATGTAAATACCCGACGCCTTGTAATAGCTTAGATTTATTTTCCGCAACTATTAACTGTTAGATGTATGTTAACTAGGCCATGCATGACAAGACTTATCTCTGAAATTAAAATCAACCCGTAGCTCACCATAACATGTGCAAAGATAACTTAACTGAAACCTGACACACTCGCACATGCCACTCCTAGGGTACGCCTCACTTGGTTGCCTCGACGTGGTCATTGAGTATAGGGTGTTTTAGAGGTCGCCCTCCTGTATAAAGATCCAAGTTGCCTCGAAACGGTTGCCTCAGATAAAAAGGATCTAGGACATTAGGGTTACCGCTAAGGCGTCCTACTATTGCTTTGGTGACCACACGTCCCTATAATCGAATTGACCCGAAAAACTCCAACGACGGTGCTACCTACTTCTCAATAGTGGGATAGTAATATCCAAAGGACATTTACACAGCTTAATTTCTTTTGAGTAGGTAGAGGTTCTAAGGTACTTGCTCTTTCAAAAACAAAAATACTTTTCGCACTTACACTTTCAAACAAAAGTTTTCAAACAACACTTCATACACTCCTGAGGACAGATACAAGAGTTAAATTGAAGTTTTCAAACAAACTTTTTCAAAACCCACAAACACAAGAAAAGTAAAACATTTTTGAAAACATAGTGAGCAAGTACCTAAGAGCCCGTGGATAACCACAGATAGAAAGGGTGCTAACACCTTCCTTTTCTATAATCTACCTCCCGAACCGAGAAACATCTCGAAGAGGAATTTTGCCGTGCTTTTGTCCTTTCCTTGTTGGAGAAAATAAAATACGGCGGTGACTCTTGCTTACCGCGACATTTTGCGAAACGCAAACACGAACCAGCATTCAAAAACAGTCAGTTCTATTTCCACCGATCACAAAACTGGAGACTCTGCTGGGGATACTGTTAATAAGTGAGGTGTACCTTAGGATTAGATCATTCTATGTTTTCAATTGTATGCCTTGAATGCTTTAATTTTGTGGGCTTGTATTGGAGTTTCATAGATCCTAACCCGGATCTGGGGAATACCCTTTAGGTAAGTAGCAATAAACTGTGAGGGACCTGTCCGGCGTAGACCGACACGGGTGAAGCAGTAGCTACCTTGGTGTGACACCTTGGCCTGTACCGATATCCCTTGTGTTGGAACGAGGAGAATATGGGTCTTCTGAGGAGTCATTAAGCACCAACTGACCTTAGAACCTTAAATTGACCAACTTGGCCATAGAACAGTAGCAGTATGCTACACTCATTGAGACTAAACTCTCGCGATGGTTCCGGCCGCAAGAAAAGGTTGCTAAACTGGAATTATGACCGATTGAGGGTAGTCAGTGATATTGAGATCCTCTAGAACCCGATTACTATTTTTAGGACAGGTCTTAACCAACTGAAATTGAAAGAGGGTAGTACCTAAACTTCATGCCAGCCTGAAATCTAATGGCTCTTTTGTGTGACTTGTGTGCCCTCACCATGTTTGCCTTTTGTGAATACTTGTGGTGTGCCTTTATTATAACATCATATCATAGCATTTTCCTTAACCATTTCAAGGATCTCAAAGGTCTGTGATGCAGGTCATGATGAACCAAATGTCTAGCAAGGGGCAAAAGGGGATTTATTTTCCTTTAGCCAAGGTTATTTGGAGATCAAAACACGATAACTTGAGTCAGGGGCTATGACCCACTCGATATGGTGAGCTTGACTCTTGAAGAAGGACTCTCAGCAATATGAAGTTCCTTCAATCAAGCCGCAAAATTCAAATTCTAACAAGTTTCTTTGTTTACCCTGCGAGATCCTTGAAAACATTGCATGCACAAATCATACGCATTTCATTTCATCATATGCATAACAGGTACCCTTCTTACAGGTCACTTATCTTCTTCGCTGTTTATTTCAGCAATCATCATGTCTACTGAACCTTCCACTGAACAAGCTATCAAGGCCCTCCAGGCCCAGAATGCCCAGTTCCAAGAGTTTGTTATGAGCCTAGCCCAGGGTCAACAGGATTTGAAGACTCTGATTCTGAAAGAGAGGAAGAAGAAGAAGAAGAGGACCGTCTTGTTCAACACTGGACGCAGATTTGGGAATGGACTGCAGAATGAGGTTGAGCTGACTACCTCATCTGTAGGGAAAGACAACCCACAAGAAAGAAGGGTTCCTAGTCCCGTAGTCTCCGACAACGAGACAGATTATGATGAAGAACAGTACCCTCCCGCTGAGGATAGGTATAAACAGCTGGAGGACCGCTTAAGTGCTATGGAGATACAGAATATGCCCGGGTTGGACTTTGGAGACCTAGGTTTATCCTCTGGGGTGGTGATTCCCCATAAGTTCAAGACACCTGCCTTTGCCAAGTACGACGGAACTTCCTGCCCAAAGCTGCACCTCCGGTCGTATGTAAGGAAGATCCAACCTTACACTGCTGACAAGAATTTGTGGATCCATTTCTTCCAGGACAGTCTTTCAGGGACTCAACTCGAATGGTTCTATCAGCTGGATGGAGCCAGTATCCGTAACTGGGAAGATTTGGCTACTGCGTTCTATAAGTAGTATCAGTATAATTCCGACCTCGCTCCTACGCGTACCCAACTCCAGGGTGTGTCAATAGGGACGGGTGAAGGATTTAAAGAGTATGCTCAGAAATGGAGAGACCTTGCCGGAAGAGTGCAGCCACCTTTGACTGATCGTGAGCTGGTTGATATGTTTCTGGGGAGCCTGTCTGGTCCGTTCTTCAACCATTTGATTGGAAACTCTTCAGCCGGGTTCACAGACCTTATCTTGACTGGTGAAAGAATTGAAGTTGGCATCAAAAGCGGGAAGATTCAAGAAGCTACACCTTCCGATGCTCAGAAAAAGCCCTACAATGGGAAGAAAGAGTCCAATGTTGTGTATGGTCAAAAGAGTCATCATGACCAACACGTAGGAGAAATCTTGATCTCTAATCCTACGCCTGCTCAACAAAGACAGGGGCATCAACGTAAGGAGGTCGCACCTAAAAGAAAATTCACTAAGATCAACATATCACTGACTCAGGCACTATAGCAAATGTTGAAGGTAGGGCTGATTACATTAAGGGCTCCTCTCCGGAATCCGAACACTTCCGCTCCTACCTATCATCCCAATGAAAGGTGTGCATACCACTCTGACAGTCTGGGACATGACACAAACAACTGTTGGGCCATGAAGAATAAGGTTCAAGACATGATTGATGCCAAAGAAATCCAGTTTGACCCTCCAGAGACTCCAAACATAATCACTGCTCCTATGCCCAATCATTGAAGGCTTTTGTTTTATTTGAATTTTCAAGTTGTATTTTTCTTTGCTTATTTAAACAATTATTGTCATGGCAAACTTTTTTATTTCATTAATGCATCGCATATGTCTGTTTTGAATCAATCCATTCGTATTCACTATATTCAAATTGCTTCCATTTTTTTGATGTTCAACTCTCGATTAAAAATTCTAAGCCTTTTGAGGTAGGATGACGAAAACGATACCACGATCTTTACAGTATGCTTTTGAATAGACCCCGCTGACGATGTACAGGCATTGTTTCAAATCCTAAACAGTGGAGTTATAAGGAAGATAATCCCTAGTCAACCCCTTTGAGCCAAAGAAGTTGGAGTTTTTCTTTTCAAAAATTAAAACCCTTAATCATAACCTGGGGCAGGGTAGTTCTCTCAGTTGAGCCAGGTGCACAATGAATGGCATCAAAGGAGTCCTTCCAAAACAAAAGACAGTGATGGTTCCCTATAATCGTAAGGACAGGCAATCATTATCTCTCAGAAATAAAAGCCAATTAAGTCAAAACCTATGAAGGAGACTTACAAAACTGGGGCATCCCGCTGACTGTAAATATCAAAAGAAACAGTTCAGGCAAAAAGACAAGGATAACACAAATAAAAAAAAAGAGGTCCTGCAAACCCTCAACAAAAAAAATGACTGCCTATTCAAAATAAACTATCAGTGTCCGAACCATCACCGGAATATCAGAGCAAAGACTCAAACAAGATCTAACGCATGATTAGCTGAGTTTAGGATCGAAGAACATCACGAAGAACGGGTGGGTACAAATAAAATTTGAGCCTTTATCCTTTGTTTCTTAAACCGTGAACCAGGCCACGTTATAACCCTTAAAAGTCCTAGCTGAAGCATGGGTTAGTTCGAAAGCATATTGTTACAAAGGTATCCTGACTCCTGTAGGGCTTGCTGTAAAATCCCGAGTTGACATCACATTTTACTAAAATTCACTTATTTTTATTGAAAACTGCATTTTCAAAAACTTCAAGACAGACATAAGCTTTGCATTCTTAAAAATAACATTGTTTACATATGACTATTTGTTCGAACAGCAGAGAAATTCACACGATGAATATCTTGTGAACAAAAAACCTTCTCAATAAACAGGGTCACCTCAAGTGGAAGAAACACTTCCAACCAAGGGGCGGACATGATCATTGTCCGTCATCTGGGGCAGTCAAGTCAAGATTCAAGGAATCTCTCAAAAATGCCAAATAGCCAGGGGCAAATCTTCATCTGAATCACTTGGGGCATTGGGCATGAATTCCAGCAACGAATCTTGCATGATCAAACATCTTCTGGTGGTATGGCAACACAATACTACCGACAGTGATAACTCCCTGCGCTCTGAGAACGTGGACATAGTCAAAAAAATACTACGCATAATCAAAGACCCGCTAGGTCGACTGGCCTAGGCAAAAATAAGGGCTTCCCGGCGAACCAAAAGGGTTCGGGAAAAATGAGGGATGAAAATGAAAAATTTGTACACCCGGCAAGTCGAAAACCTGAAAAGGCGGCTTGGGCAAAAAAGGGTATCCCGATGGACTGAAAATCCGAAAGGGCGGTCCAGGCAAAAGTTAGGGATCAAAAGCGTACGACTATGTCCCGTCATCTCATCACTTGCCTACCAGAAGAAGATTTGTCAATCGGCAGTTACCAAGCACCTCTACAGGTACCTTCTCCCACAGAAGCTGGGGCAATAAGAATTGTCCGAATTATACAAGATGCTCTGTCCACCAAGGTACCAAGATAGGTTCGGCTAAAGAGTATGACCAAGATATCTTCACTCCCCGCAGAGTAAAACAGTAATGGTAGCTTTCCCCACTAAGACTTGCAACTATGAGCAAATCAGCGATACTCTCCCCAAGCAGGGTTGGTCTACCATCAGTCCTAAAAAGGTTAGGTATCCCTAGTAAGTCTTAATATTCCCCAACAGAGTATATAGATATTCCTCAGCGAGCATCCCCGACAGTCTTAATATTCCTCGACAGAAATATAAGATTGTTCCCCGGTGGAATACAAGATACCCCCAGTGGAGCCATTTCCCAGCGCAGTCTACAAAAGCTTCCCCTTCAGAGTTGAATCATCTCCCCAGTAGATTCTGGAAGCTTGTCCCCTGCAGAGTACAAATGCATCTCCCCAGCCATATTCAGAAGGTTATCCCACAAAAGTCTAACTGGGTTATCCTCAGCAAGTGCAACTGAAAGATCATCCCTAGCGAAGTTCTTTCTATCTCTCAGCGGAGTTCATCAAAATTCCCCAACAGAGCTTATCAACGGAGTCCCCAGTGGAGGTATCGTTAAACTCTCAGCAGAACATCTCTTCCCCACAGAGTAATTCCCCGCAGAGTAATCTCTTCATCAAGTCTATTCCCCAACGGAGTCATCTTCTCCTACAGGTTTATTCTTGCAATCATCTTTGTTGACCATCCCCAGCGGAAACGAAGAACTCAACTCTATTCTCCAGCAACTCCGGGATTTATTTTCCCCAGCTAAAGACAACACATTTTCATATATCATGATACATGCATACGCGCATCATATCATACAATCTCATTTATGTTGAGAACATCATTGCTTGATCCATCTCATGCATTGCATATGAATGACCTTTGCTTTTCAGGAAAGATGCAGTTAAGTTCTCAGCTCAGTCGAAGATCTGACCAGTTCTTAAATCTCAATCGGACTATCCTCGGTTGAAGTTCAGATAAGGTTCTCAATCTCGACAGTTTCTCTACATCATAGGATGGAAAAATACTATAACCTCAACGGTATACTCCATTGAGCACGAGTCAGTTCCTAGATCTTGATGTTCTCCTCCGTCATAGTACGGACCAGTTCTATAACCTCAGCGATTTAATCCATTGAGCAAGAGATAGTTCAGATGTGACCCAGATTTGGCGACATTCTGATACTTATTCCAGATTCCTTCTAGAGATGGTTCAAATGTGACCCAAGCATGGCGACATTCTGATACTTATTCCAGATTCCTGCTAGAGATAGTTCAGATGTGACCCAGATTTGGCGACATTCCGATACTTATTCCATATTTCCTTCTAGAGACAGTTCAGATGCGACCCAGGCATGGCGACATTCTGATGCTTATTCCAGATTTCCTTCTAGAGATAGTTCAGATGTGACCCAGATTTGGCGACATTCCGACACTTATTTCAGATTTCCTTTCAGAGACAGCTTAGAGATGCTCCAGACCCGGATGCTATTCTATTGCTTATTCAGATTCAAACTTTTAAAGACAACTTAGAGATGCTCCAGACCCGGATGCTATTCTATTGCTTATTCCAGATTCCTTCCAGAAACAGTTCGGATGCGACCCAGACATGGCGACATTCTGATACTTATTCCAGATTCAATCAAAAGATGGTTACCATCAACATTTTTCAAGTTCCAGATTAATACCTGTAGCAAGCCAGGAAATATCTATGGACGACTGATTGTAGATCTATACCTGAAACCAGACAGGAAAGTTATCTACATTGAAGAGATTGAAGATTAATACCTGAAACCAGACAGGAAAACTATCTTTCTTTCTCAAGCCAGAGATTAATACCTGAAACCAGACAGGAAAACTATCTCCTCGACCAACCTTTCTTAAGTTCCAGATCAACACCTGTAACTAGCCAGGAAATATCTGTGAACGGCTGATTGTAGATCTATACCTGAAACCAGACAGGAAAGTTATCTACATTGAAGAGATTGAAGATTAATACCTGAAACCAGACAGGAAAACTATCTTTCTTTCTCAAGTCAGAGATTAATACCTGAAACCAGACAGGAAAACTATCTTTCTTTCTCAAGTCAGAGATTAATACCTGAAACTAGCCAGGACAACTATCTCCTTGACCCACCTCTCTTAAGTTTCAGATCAATACCTGTAACAAGCCAGGAAAAATCTGTGGACGACGGATTGTAGATTAATACCTGAAACCAGACAGGACAACTATCTACTTGACCATCATGAAGCAACCCTACACCGGTTCCTTCTCTTTCAGATGCAGTTTTACACGGACTCATCGTCAGGAAACCCTACACAGGTTCCTTCTTTCAACCTACCAAGTTACAATTCAACAAACAATCTCCAGATGCCATTTTTAAGCCCATCTCCACAACTATCCATTACATTTCCAGATGGCATCTATAAGCCCATCCCCGACAAGATTCTGTCACATCTCCAGGTGGCATCTATAAGCCCATCTTCCTATCCATCATATCTCTAAATGGCATCTGTAAGCCCATTCCCGACATCACGTTGCTGATACTACACCATGCGAGTGCAAATTTCTGGGCACTTTAGTGTTCAATCATCTTCCACCTTCGGATCACGAAAGGCACACAAGCCAATCTACATCCTCAGGTTTAAGAAGATTGAACAGGGGCAACTGTTGTACCTCAAAATTTGCCCTCCCCTATTCCTCAAGATTTGTCAAGAATCATCTTCAAATGGTTCAAGTTTGCTCAAGAGATTGCACAGTCAAGCCATCTCCTAAGACAACTGAAATTAGGGTTTTGGTTCTTTCAAGGAAGTTGGGGTTTTCAATGGTCCAATCAAGTCTCATAGACCTATATACATTCTCAATCACCTACATGCCAAGTTTCAAGACTCATAGTGCCAATTTGCACAGTCAAAAGTTCCATTGGATCCACAGTCAACTGCAGGGGCAAAATGGTCATTTTGCAGTCAAAAGTCAGAATTTTTGGTCAACATCTTATTTTGAGTCCACAATCATCATTTGATCAAGTCTTGATCATGATTCCACAAGAATGGCCCAAAAATTATCAAGATGCAAAAGTTATTATTTTTGGACAGCAAAAAAGTCAACTGTATCTTGACCAGGGCATAACTTTTTCATGGATTGTCAGAAAAATTCCATCCAATGCTCATTTTGAAGGGGATGTGATTTCCTACAATCCATATTCACATTCCAAGTCCAAGAAATGCTCTCATAAAAAGTTATCAATTTCTACATTATAGGTCAAATTCAAAAGTCAACAAAAGTACACTTTGAGTCAAAGGCCATAACTTGCGATTGGTAAATCCAAATAACATGGGACCAAAGGCATTGGTTAGAGGACTTCAAGACCTTTCCAAAATGTCCAAGAACATGGTCATATGATCAAAATTGAGCAAGTTGTGCATTGGAGAAGTTGGGAAATTTTTAGGAATTTGCAAAAGTCAACTTTGCTCAAAACACCTTATTTTTGCTAATGGGCCTCAAATCTATTCTTGAAACTTCATCCATGGCCTATGCACGACCCAACAAGCTTAATTGAATTTATTTTCTTATTTTTTATTAATTAATTGGATTTTTAATCAATATTAATTCATTTAATTAATTTAAATTGTAGGAAAATACAAGATTTGGTTTTTCAATCTTTTTGTGAAGCAAAGATGACCTAAAAAGGCCGGCAATTTCGTGCACCAAGTCAAAGATGCAAAATCTCCAAAATTGGCAACTTTTTCCAATCATGAAAATGCAAAAAGATTTGATTTTCAATCAAATATTCAATCATCATTGCAATGGATTCTTGCTCAAGATTTTGACCTAATTCCATTCCTCTATATATATGCAAGCAAACCCTAATCCCTTACACGTGAAAAAAGCTGCAGAAAGACCATAGCCATATTGAGAAATTTCAAGAAAAACTCAAAACTGATTTTCACATTCCAGGCCAATTCAAGGCATTTTATTGATTCTAATACCTTGCAGGAGTTCTCAGGAACGATTTACAATCAAATTCCAATACCAAAGCTCAAGGAATCATCCATTACAGTTTCACGGTTTGAAGCTTTTTTCCAGAATCGTAACTCTCAATTCATGTGCATTTAACATATTTTCTTGATTGTTTTGTATTAATAGGAATCATACGAAGCTATTGGTATGGCTTAATTAAACTGAAACCCCCTAAATCACAAGATGCCATGAACGGTTTTCTAGGGTTCTTGAGTTTGAAATTGGGGCTTTCTAAACCCAGAAAAATTAA
Source organism: Vicia faba (assembly GCA_948472305.1). Taxonomy (NCBI): domain Eukaryota; kingdom Viridiplantae; phylum Streptophyta; class Magnoliopsida; order Fabales; family Fabaceae; genus Vicia; species Vicia faba. Next base: position 214,051,590 of record OX451736.1, read on the forward strand.
GACTTGTAAGGCATATGACTGAATTCGTGAGAACCAGACGAACACATTTGAACCCTCGCGAAATATTTATGTGCATCATATCTCTATTCGCTATTATTCCTTGCTGTAGTTTGTGGGGGTTAAAAACCCCTGCTATCTAATGTTTGTTTTTGCAGAATGAACGAAGAAGATGATGAGGTATGGGTGTCCCATTGGCCAGTTCAAAAAAGACGCACGTTATTTTTCTTTTTCAGCATATTGATCAAGTTTCCAATATATTAATTGTATGTTATCTGAATAACAAAAGCGTGCAAGTGGTGTAGTGGTTGATGCGTTGGCTTGGGATCATTGGGACCTGGGTTCGAATCCCAGGTCCCCCAAAATATTTGTTTCTATTTTTCTTCATATATTTACATGCAGGCTTCCAAAAGTGATCCACCATATACCTCAATCATCAACGCGCCATATGGCGTCAGGCACAGATCCAAGGGTCATGGGTGAATGATCATCATACTCCCAATCAACACGCGCCATGGAGGATCAGGAAAGTCAAAAGCAGGCTTGAGTACAATTGGGCTTCAGGATTCCACATACACCTCCTGATTTGGGCCATCACCCCCACAAGTTTACTTCTTTTCTTTTTTCTTTCTTTCTTTTTTTATTTCTTTTACTAATTATTATTATTATTTAATTAACATAATTAATTATTTTCATAATAAAAATCAAAAAACTAAAATATAATATTTATTATTATTATTATTATTTCTTAATTTCACCCTTTAATTTATTATTTTTGTAAATAAATACTAACATAAATTAATTTAGTAATTAGGTTAATTTTAACTTTTTTTCAATAATTTAAAATCAACATAGAATTAGGTTTTTTTGATAATTTTAATCTCTTTTTATTTTTATTTTATTTTTCTTAAAAACACTAAAAAACTAAAAATATTTCTTTTAATTAATTAATTAGTTTTAGGTTTAATTTAATAAAATGCAAAAAAGGACAAAAACTTCTTTCTTTCTCAAAAAGGTTCAAAACCCTAAGGACTTCCCCGATTAAATTTTTATTCGCGCATATTATTTTTGATCCATTATTATGTAATTGTTCCGAGGATGTAATAGCTTTAATTAGAACTTTTTATCGCTTTCATTTATTTTCCGCAATTTACTTTTTCCAAGGGTTTGTTTTTGGCGATGTAAATACCCGACGCCTTGTAATAGCTTAGATTTATTTTTCGCAACTATTAACTGTTTGATGTATGTTAACTAGGCCATGCATGACAAGACTTATCTCTGAAATTAAAATCAACCCGTAGCTCACCATAACATGTGCAAAGATAACTTAACTGAAACCTGACACACTCGCACATGCCACTCCTAGGGTACGCCTCACTTGGTTGCCTCGACGTGGTCATTGAGTATAGGGTGTTTTAGAGGTCGCCCTCCTGTCTAAAGATCCAAGTTGCCTCGAAATGGTTGCCTCGGATAAAAAGGATCTAGGACATTAGGGTTACCGCTAAGGCGTCCTACTATTGCTTTGGTGACCACACGTCCCTATAATCGAATTGACCCGAAAAACTCCAACGACGGTGCTACCTACTTCTCAATAGTGGGATAGTTCTGTCCAAAGGACATTTACACAGCTTAATTTCTTTTGAGTAGGTAGAGGTTCTAAGGTACTTGCTCTTTCAAAAACAAAAATACTTTTCGCACTTACACTTTCAAACAAAAGTTTTCAAACAACACTTCATACACTCTTGAGGACAGATACAAGAGTTAAATTGAAGTTTTCAAACAAACTTTTTCAAAACCCACAAACACAAGAAAAGCAAAACATTTTTGAAAACATAGTGAGCAAGTACCTAAGAGCCCGTGGATAACCACAGATAGAAAGGGTGCTAACACCTTCCTTTTCTATAATCTACCTCCCAAACCGAGAAACATCTCAAAGAGGAATTTTACCGTGCTTTTGTCCTTTCCTTGTTGGAGAAAATAAAAGACGGTGGGGACTCTTGCTTACCGCGACATTTTGCGAAACGCAAACGCGAACCAGCATTCAAAAACAGCCAGTTCTATTTCCACCGATCACACCGGTGGACTGAAAACCCGAAAGGGCAGTCCAGGAAAAAGTTAAGGATTTAAAGCGTATAACTATGTCCCATTGGATCACCTTACAAACAACCTTCAGTATCAATTATCAAGCTCAAATGGTACCAATCAATCCAGTCATATTCAGACAAGCAACAAAGTGATGAGATGCTTAAGTACATAAGGGAAATAGCAGAGTTGAAACTCAATGGGATTATTACACATAGCCGTTTTATCTTTGTATACTATTTTTTAGAGTTTCCATCTTTCATGACGGCATTCTCCTACTAGAATATCAATCTCTTTGTACAAAAAACGCCTATTATAGGCAAACTTCAAAATCAATACAAATCATTTCTTTGAAAGTACAAAAAATTCCGTTTTCATTTTTTTGTTTGTTTTGTTTTGCAAAAAAAACGTCCAGTGATTATTTTTGACATATGAATTTGAATATGATTAGTGTTTACAAATACTTGCCTAAAAAACAGAAAGACAATTGCTAATGACTTTAAGAAATGGGACAAAGTCTAAAAAGCCATTTGTAGTCCCCGCAATTATTTTCTCTAGCAGGTACAAAGGCAGAGATGTCCTACTACAAAGTCATCGCTACATCCTCAACATACGTCCTAGTGATGTCTATGTCCCTGCAGAGTGAAAACAACCAAAGTTTTGACCTCTTCTTCCCCAAGCAGGAATTACCTCCTCCAGCAAAGTTCCCTCAGAGAGCTGAAATCCATGTTCCCCAGCTAAGTTTTATAATCTCAAACAGTTTATAAAGCCTCATCCACGGTAGAGTTTATTTCTCTAGCTGTGGAAGTTCATCCCCCAACAAAGTTTATTTCTCTACATTGGTAAAATCTTCCAACAGAGCATCTTCTCCCCAGCAGAGCATTCTCAAGCAGAAGTCAAAGATCCCCGGCAGAGTACCCTCAAACGGAAAGAGAAAATCCCCGGAAAATCATCTCCATTCATCATCCCCAGCGGAAATGAAAGAATCAGTTTCCTCATCTGCCAAACAGTAGTCTGGGATTCAGCTTCCCAGTACTCTCTAGCAAGCAGTCAGGGATTTGTTTTCCCAGACTAGGAAATGTCGCAACAGCATTCCATGTTCATACATCATGGCATGCGCATATATATTGCATACAACACAATTTCATTTATTTTGAGAACATCATTACATGATGCATTTCATACATCATAACATTGCATACAAATAACTCTTTATCTTTTTAGGTAAGATCAATCAACAAACACCATTAACTGCTTATATGGCCTGACAGTCTTCTCAAAGTCTACATCTGACGAAGGGTTATTTCAGAATTTTCCTCAGAAAGATCATTCTCAAAAAGCCTCTGATGGTTCAGTTTAAATTGACCAATGATTTATCCTGATTCTTTTCCGATAGATACTTTCTCTAGTTCATCCAAATTGACCCTAAGATTTCTCTGATTCTTATCCAGTTAAAGATAACTCAAGACCTCTGTTGATTCAATTTTAAGTCGACCAATGATTTATTCTGATTCTTTTCTGGTAGATACTTTCTCTGGTTCAGTCAAATCGACCCTAAAATTTTTCTGATTCTTATCCAGTTAAAGATAACTCAAGGCCTCTACTAGTTCAGTTTAAATCGACCAATGATTTATTCTGATTCTTTTGCGGTAGATACTTTCTCTTGTTTAGTCAAATCGACCCTAAGATTTTTCAGATTATTATCCAGTTAAAGATGACTCAAGGCCTCTACTGGTTCAGTTTAAATCGACCAATGATTTATTCTGATTTGTTTCTGGTGGATACTTTCTCTGGTTCAGTCAAATCGACCCTAAGATTTCTATGATTCTTATCCAGTTAAAGATAACTCAAGACCTCTTCTGGTTCAGTTTAAGTCGACCAATGATTAATTCTGATTCTTTTCTGGTAGATACTTTCTCTGGTTCAGTCAAATCGACCCTAAGATTTTTCTGATTCTTATCCAGTTAAAGATAACTCAAGGCCTCTACTAGTTCAGTTTAAATTGACCAATGATTTATTCTGATTCTTTTCCAATAGATACTTTCTCTGGTTCAATCAAATCGACCCTAATTTTTTCTGATTCTTATCCAGTTAAAGATAACTCAAGGCCTCTATTGGTTCAGTTTAAATCAACCAATGATTTATTTTGATTCGTTTCCAGTGGATACTTTCTCTGGTTTAGTTAAATCGACCCTAAGATTTTTTTTCCGATTCTTTATCCAGTTAAAGATAATTCAAGACCTTTCTCTGGTTCAGTTAAGTTGACACTAAGATTTTCTGATTCTTATCCAGTTAAAGATACTGTAAAGCCTAGAGTCCGACCAGATAACAATTTATTAATTATTATAAAGCCTAGACACGACCAGATGATAGTATAACCTATGACACTGAAGCCTGGACCTGACCAGATAACAATATACCTCAGATTCAAGTTAAAGCCTGGTCCCGACCAGATAATAACCTAATTTCTTCAAATCAATGAAGCCTGGATACGACCAGATAACAGTTCCATGTCTACAATTACTGCGAAGCCTGGAATCGACCAGATAGCAGTTAATTTCATATTCCCCAATAGGTCACTGTGAAGCCTGGAATACGACCAGATAGCAGTCAGTCTTATTGTCCTCAGCAAGTCCCTGTGAAGCATGGATCCTGACCAGATAGCAATTAACTTTCACCTCCCCAGTCAAGAGATAACTCCCCAGTAGTTTAATGGAAAACTGAAGCTCCTAGACTCTATTTACCAAGATAGAGACCAACATTCCTCAACATAATCCTCCTCAAACAACAGGAATAGGAATCCCCACAAAGGAATCTCTCATGAAATCAACATGTTCTCTAGATGGCATCTTTAAGCTCATATCCGAAGACTCTCTGTCATTTTCTTTGGATGGCATCTTTAAGCCCATCTCCGACAGTCTTCTGTCATCTTTTCCAAATGACATCTATAAGCCCATTCCCGATATTATCCACCAACAATGTTACTTCAGACGAGTGCAAATTTCTGGGCACTCTAGTGTTCAATCATCTTCCACCTTCAGATTAAGAAAGGAAGACAAGACAATCTACATCCTCAGGTCTAAGAAGATTGAACAAGGGAAGTTGTTGTTCCCCAAAATTTTCCCTCTCATTTTACTCAAGGCATGCCCATTAAGGTCCCCAAATTGCTCCAGGGTGACTAAGAATTGACCATACAAGTTCTCCTCCTAAGGCAATGAACCTCTGACTAGGGTTTCAATTTTCATCAAGATATGTGAGCTCCAATGGTCTCAAATATTTTCCATGGTCCAATATGTCTTCAAGATTGTCCATGACAAATTTCATTCCTTGCACTATAAGTTTGCTCAGTCAATTGCTTAAATGCTTGAAAATCAACTGTACTAGGTCAAAAGTCAACTATGGCCCATATGCAGTCAAACTTCAAGATTTTTTATCAACATCGACATTTTGAAGTGATATCCATCATTTGATCAAGCGTTGATCATGATTCCTCAAGAAATGCTCCTAATTCATCAAAAGTCAAAAAATTGCTAATTAGGGTTTCTATTAGGAAAAGTCAACCAAACTTTGACCAGGCATAACTTTCTCATACTTTATCAGAAAATTTTCCACCAAGCCTCATTTTGAAGAGAATCAAATTCCCTACAACTTCTCTTCAACACTCAAGTTCAAGAAATGCATCAATTGAAATATACAAGCTCAGACATTATGGATCCTTTCAAAAGTCAACAAAAACACCTTTTGGGTCAAAGCTTGGTACATGAACATGGAAGATGAAACCAAAAGGGTTGTTTATAGGATATTGTGATACGGTGGGAGAACTGACTGTGGTTTTGCGTTCGTATTCGCACTTGTGCGGTTGAGCAAGAGTCGCCACCGACTTTTTATTTTATCCTAAAGGAAAGGTTAAAAAAGCACAGCAAAAACCTTTTGAGATGTTTCGTGGGTTCGGGGAGTAGATTATGAAAAGGGAAGGTATTAGCACCCTTTTCATCCATGGTTATCCATGGGCTCTTAGTTACTTGGTTTTTAGATCACTTGCCTTGATTCTTGATTGCTTGAAAATGGTGTATGTGTGAGTGTTTCTGGAAATGTTTTGGAAGAAGATGCCTTGTCTTAGGCTAACCTTGTAACAATTCTTTACTCGAATATTTTACAAAGGCGTGTATCTTTTCGAAAAGATGTTTCAAAATGTTTTGAGAGTTTGTTTGAAAGTGTTGTGGATTGTGTTTTTTGAAAAGAAGGCAAGCGTTTTTGCAAGTTGATCTCAAGTAACTAAGAGTTTTGTCTACCCTATTGTACTCAAAGGTTTTTGTTATGTTTTAAACCCTTTTAACAATTTTGTTCCACCATTGAATTTGGTGGACAATCTTGCGTTTAGGAAGTTTATTCGGGACGGGCGCGGGTCATCGTATGGACCATGAATGCAATGGTGCCAAGTATCTTTGGGCATTTTCTTTAAGGGACTTGATCATTTGTTTAGGCAACACTTTGAGGGACTTATGATCATTTGATTTTGTTTTGCCAAAGATACTCGACGTGCAAGCATGGCCTATTTTGGAAGGCAACATGTGGGATTACCCTAGAGGGTGTAAGTGTGATTGTGTATTGATTTCATGTATTTGTCTTGTATTAGGTTATCTAGCGTTTGATTTTATGTACATGCAAACCCTAGGTCTAACTATGGTATAATTGAAAGCGGTAAATTGCAAAAATGTAAAATCTACGCTATTACAAACTAAGTATCCGGGAGTGGGGGTACAATATTCACAAATGGGGATGAGACTTATAGTATCCAATAAGTTACAACCAAATCGAATTTGCGATCAAATGTAAATGATGTATATCAATGTATAAGATAAACAAGTGTGTATAGGAGCAATGTGAATGTATTTGTATTGTGTAAGTGTGAAATTATTTACAGGTGCGACAATATGAATTTAAGAAAGTATTGTTAGGTATTTGTTTTGACCTAAAGAAAAATTAAATGTTTATTTAATTAATCAATGATCTTGTATTTTTTAATATGTATGAAAAGAAAAATATTCTAAGTTTGAAAGTTATTATTTTCCATTGGACATAAGAAAGTATCTTTATATTGTTAATAAGAGTATTTGAATTAAAAGAAAAAAAAGTATTTTCAATTATGATGTAAAAAATGTATTTTGTTATTTATGTACAAAAAGTGTTTAAATGTTAAGAAATTAAATTATACAAAAAATGTATTTTTGTTATTTATGTACAAATTAGAATAAGTTTTAATAAAAAGAAAGTGTTTTAAACAAACATATTTTTAGGTATTTTATGTATTAATGTTTTATTGTATTATATTAGTATATATTTCTTTCAAAAGAGTTAAGTCAAAATAAAATTTAGTTTGTAAAAAAAAATGAAATGAAGATAAGAATAGAAAAAGAAGCGGGCTTAGGAAAGTGTTAAGGCCCAAATCAGAATTGGCATAAGGGGGTGTGAATGGGAATATAGTGGGCTTAGGTGTGATAGAAACGGGCAAGGCCCAGCGGGTGAAACAAGCATTTTTAGGGTTAGAGGGTTTCGTTTCAGTTGGACACTGGCTTAGGGTTTGTGAGGCGCGCCGCTCATTTGTTCGTTTCTGAGTTCTTCAGCCCTTCTCCGTTCGCTTCTGAGTTCTTCAGCCCAAGGCCACCAGCTTCTATGCCTCCTTCTTCTCTCCAACGGCAACGTTAAGGTGACAGAATTAGGTAACAAATCTCAATTGTAATTCGTTAGGGCTTATTAAGATTGTGCATGTTGTGATTTATGTTCAATTCTGATTCTTATTCTTATTGCAATGATTGTTGAGGTATGATGAAAGAAAAGTGAGGGTGAAATACTACCTGGAGAAGGAGGAAGGAGGGTGAGGAAGGCTAGGAGGCCAAGGGCGGAGGGAGAGGCGGAGGCACGATGCTGGACTCTTTGAGCTTCCTGGTATCTTTATCTTCTTTAAGCTTTATGATGTTGATGGCTGAAAGCTTCTTGTGCAATTTCACTTCTCTTTTCTTTGTTGTCTTTAATGCTTGTTGCTTTGAGATGCCTTTTGTTTATGTGCCTCTGTATGCTTTTGAACGATTTGCCTCTGATTTTCTCTCTTCTTTGCCTCTGGTGCTCGTTGCCTTGAACGTATTTGTTGTACGCTTGTTTAGGTTGCTTATTTTGATTGCCCTGTGATGATATCTTTCTGAGGGCTCGTGGGTTTGGAGATTAGTATGCTTTGATATTGCCTCTGATTCCTGAAGCTTCCTTCTATCTCAACTTGCTACTGTTGCTTTGTTAGGGCCAATGATGCTATGCTTTGTATGTTTCTTCTGGTTCTTTGAAAAGCTTCTGCTTATGTTGAGTTGCTACTGTTGAAATGCTATTTTGACTAGCTTCTTTTATTGCCCAATGATGTATTCACTGAGGGCTTGATGTTTGGGTGTCTTTCTTCTTCTGACTTGTTGCCTAGAGCTTTTGTATGCTTCTGAACGATTTGCCTTTGGATTGTTTATTGTTTTTGAAATGTTGGTTGCTGGCCCAATGATGGTATCCTGAGGGCCTTGGTGTTGGGGTTTGGAAATTGGTAACTGGTTAATGCTGGCAGGTCTGAGCTTCATGTTTTATCAGTTTAGGCTTGACAGTTATGGCTTTGCAGGTTAATCATGTTTTACAGGGGTTTGTATGATATATGCTGGTATGGCTCTTTGGCTTAGGTTTTGCATATGCAGGTTAGGCTTTTGACTTGCTTCAGCTGGTTTGTATATTAGTTTAGGACAGGTTTTGCTGGTTTAGCAGGTCATGTGCGTGGCTGGTATATGCTTTGGTTGTTTGGTAATTCAGGTTTTGGAAATGGTAAGGCTTTGAGCTTTTTTAGGTTTGAGCCAATGCAGGTTATGTTTGACAGTAGGTAGTGGTTTGAATGATATATGTGTAGGTTTTTTTGCTTGAGGTTTGAACTGAACGGTATAGATCATGGTTTTGGGATTAGGCAGGTTGTGGCCATGCAGGTTTGTATGGTTTCAGCAGGTGTGAGCTTGGCCTGATTTTAGTTTGGTGTTTTATGGTTTATGCAGTATGTGTGGGTTTTGTGCTTCATGTTTGACAGGTTATGTGTTTAGGCCATTGCAGATTCATGCTTAGCAGTTTGTTTTTGCTTAAGGTTCTGGACAGCAGGTTGAATGCTTAGCAGTTTTGTATATCAGTTTGTATTGGTTTCTCTTTAACATTTGTGAAAGTTCTGCCTCCTCCTTTTCTCTTACTGTGTTTAGTCCCTTTGTATATCTTTCTTCCTGCCTAAAAGCCTAAAAACCTGCTCCTTATCTCTTCTTTTTCTCTCTCTTTAGTACACTTTAAAGAATATTAAATGTTTTTCTTGTGTACTTTCTGAAAGGGCCACCCTTATGGGAAATGATGATATGAATAGGTTTTCTTGCATAATAGATTTCCTCTGCATTCTTTATCTTTTCTTGACAGCTTGATATCTTTCCCAAAATCTTCTTTTGACAGCTTGGGTATCTTTGGCATCTTGACAGCAAGTTGTACCTTTTGGCCTTTTAGACATAAAGTAGGAAATTGGATTTTTCAGTTTGGTTTGAACTTGGAGTTTGAGATTTTAAACTTATGCAGTTTTGACACTTTGCATTTTTTTTCTCAACTTTGCATAAAATTCTTCCCTCTTTGTGAACCGGGAGAAATCCCATGATTTGCAGAGAGGGTTAACTGATCCCAATCAGTGGCCCTTAATGATGAATTTCTTTTTATCTATCTTTATTTATTTATCAGTCACTGACTTTTCTCCTTTTCTTTTGCAGATGAATAAAAAATGGATGGAGGGGTACTAAATGAAGACTGAAGAATTAGAAAAAAAATAGGATAGTTTTCTTTTTTATTTAATATTTAAATTAATGTAAAACCATTGTTTGTAATTAAATTATAAACAATAATTGTACAAATAATTCAAGAATCAATAAAAGTCTTTATTATCCAATCAATTCTATTTCCTCTTTCTTTATTGTTTATCTATTATTTAAAACTCTTTGAATTAAAATAATTGAAAAATAAATTTCAATCATTTAATTTAGAATAATAAATAATTTAAATAAACAATACTCTAGCACATTGATCAGTTAAACCTGGTATCTCCAAAGCGAATCAATAGTTAATCAAAACATTGATCAGGAGCATTCCTTTTTTCCCTGATTTTTTTACCAAGCACTGTAAATCCAAACTGCATATTTCTTTTGACTGGCTCAAACAAACCAACGCGAATTCAAACCAACTGCCTCTTTACTGATTAAATCAAAACAATGCGAATTCAACCCGAATCTCGGAATAACTTGCAAAGTGCTGTGGAATTTTAATCTTTCTGAGAATATGCCCACAAAACCCTAATTCCTGATAAAATGCCAAAGAAACGTTCGCCTGATCGAAATTGAGCCAAAATCAACCAAAACCCTAAGCCAACTGTTTGAAGCAATCCAGAGTCCTAAAAAATCAATAAAACCCTAATTTTTGTTTGACTGACGAGAAAAGTCCGTTTGTCCGATTCTTGAGCCAATCTGAAAAATCAGGAAATGCCTGAAGCTGAGATTTCTTGTGGAAAACTGCGAGGGCAAATTTTGGGGTACAACAGATATCCTAAGCTATCTAAAAAGTCCAAGAACACCCTCATAGGGTTAAAATTGAGAGAAATATGCATTTCTAAAGTTGACCAATTTTTGGAAAAGTGCATGAAGCAAATATTGAACTAACTTCTAATTTTTTTCAAATGGGCCTATCTTTTTATGTTTGAAACTTGTCTCTAATGTGATCCACGACCTCTAAGCCCATAGATGCCTTATTTGGTTATCTATTTTATTTATTTTGATTTTTAGTCATTAAAACTAAAAAATAAATTAAATAAATTGTCAAAATACTTGGGCTAGCATATGGATCAGTTTGTATGAAGCCAAATACAGCTGTTAATAGTCAGCCACTTCCCATTTTCGTGCAAGAACCAAATGGGCATAAAATCTTCAATTATGGCAACTTTTCAAAAATAATATTTTTTCTTTAAACCATGGCTTTATGCATGAGATTCTTTTCATTTTGGTTACCCTAATTTTGTCTCACATATAAGCACAAACATCCCAGCAAAAGGATACACGCGCAGCTGCCTCCTAACGCCCAAGCCAAAAGTTCAAAAATTTCAAAGATTGGTGCAATGAAAAAATGCTCGATCCATCCAACCTCGGTCTGATCCAAGCATCCCATCATCCTTCTGAGGATCCTAGGGGTCGAACCAACCCATACCTGAAAGCTAAACGATCCCAGAACTTGTTCTCCGATAACGCACGGTTTGTCCAATTTTATTCACCTTCAAACTTTCATTACAGGAAATATGAATTAGTCCTATGAATATCTATGTGTTAGTTATGATGTGTAGACTTGTTTAGACCCATCGCTGATGAGCATTAACACAGGAATGGCATAACGCCATAGCTAGGGAACAAAGTTCTGTCTGCTTCGTGTTTCACGTTTCAGCCACTTTTAGTTCAAACAAACTATCCCAATGGATCCGCAACTATCAGTTTATGGGGGTAGGGTTGTTTTTGGGCTTTTATTTGTGATGTTTCAGGTTGGAGATTTGGGTCGACCGGAGAAGGTGACTGAAGTTGAGTTTCGACACCGTTGACTGGCTTGGACTCCGGTGACCTAATTGGCATCTTATTATTGATCCAGTTAAATCTGATCTGGCGCGTTTTGAAAATTTGACACTTTGATTGAATTTATCATTATAATGTCCGCGTGTTATTATGTATATAAATTAACAGGAAACACAAATGGTAAGGGTGCAAGCGTGTGAGGGAAGGGACCTGGGTTCGATCCTAGGTCCAGCAATTTTACATTTTTCTAACGTTTCTTGCAGGTTCCAGTACATAACATCCCAATACGTCCACCCTGCATCCTCACTCTCATCCACTGGATCATCCATTGATTCAGATCTAGCGCCCAACAAGCAATCTCCATGGTGAACCCACTCTAGCAACACCGAATCTCATGCAGCTATGGGCCAACGCAACTTGGGCCTAACAATTTCCAGATTCACACCTCCCAATTTCCTAACAACACCGGGCCCATTTTCCATTTAATTTTATTATTTCATTTTGTTTTAATTATTTCATTTTCTTAAATTCATTTCTTTTATTAGTTTAATCATAAAATCAATAAAAAATCACAAAAAATATATTTAGATTTTTCACAATTAAATTTAAATTTTTGTAAATTAATTAACTTAATTACTTTAACATGACTATTTCATTAAATAAAATTAATTAGAAATTAGGTTAAAATTTCAAATGTTTTTCTCAATAAAATACAAAAATATTTTTCTAAATCAATTAGATTTTTAGGACTTTTCAAATTGTTCCCGTCTTGATCTTCGCACGTTTATCTTTTTCTGTTTTATTTTCTTTTCCAATTATTGTAACTGTTGATGGTTTATAATAGCTTTTGAAATAGGGTTTATTTACTTCTTTTGCTTTCCGTACTCCCCAAAAGTTTGGTTATATATTCCCCTCCCCGAGGCCTTTTAATAGCTAGGTTTAGTTTCTGCCTTTTAAATTCTTGCACTATTATTAACTGCTTAGATTAATAGGGTTGCATGGAAAGACTGTAAATTAAAATAATTAGATAACCCTAATGCGCAAGATAAATGAACTGAATCAATACACTTGCACATGCTCACCTCTAGGGTATCTCTCACTCCGGTTGCCTTCGAAAACGGTCACAATTCTCGAAACCTGAGAATTTTTAGTGGTTGTCCTTTAGTTTAAGAGATAACAAGTCCCTTGATGTCCCATTCGACGTCGCCTCGGTTAAAAAGTGATCTTAGAACTTTAGGACAATTACTAAAAGTTCTTGCCCAGTTGCCTTAATGATTGTAAACGTCCCTTTAATAGTCCCTCAACATCCAACGATAGGGATACCTACTCACTAATAGTAGGATAGCACTATCTAAAGGAAAGGAGGAAAAGAACACCTTTTTTGAGCAGCTAGATAACTGTTAGGTACTTGCTCAAAAAAATAACCTTTTCACACTACACTTTCAAAACATTTTTTCAAAAAATACTTTATCAACACTCTTGAGGATTGATACAAGAGTTATCATAAAGAAAACTAACTTTTCAAAACACACAAACACGAAAGCAATTTTCAAAAATGAGCAAGTATCTAAGAGCTCGTGGAAAACCACAGATGGAAAGGGTGCTAGCACCTTCCCTTTCCATAATCTACCCCCATTTCTCAGAAAATCTCGAAAAAGGTATTTTTCTATTCTTTTCACCCTTTCCTTTGTTGGATAAAAGAAAAGTAGGTGGCGAATCTTTCTTACCGCAACATTTGCAAATACAAAACACTAACCAGTATAACAGTCATTTTTGCCACTGTATCATAGACATCAAAATCAAATCCACCCTTACACCGCTATTTAAGTGAAAGATCACAAAAGGACGACGACCCTGTCCTCGACCAGAGCCCTCACTCAAAACAATTGAAAGGAAAATGAGGCACTCAACTCTTATGTAATTAGGCGCCCGCTCACCGAGACGAAACCCCAACTCCAACAAGGAGAGATTTTTCCCAGACGAATAATTCTTGACCTAACTTGGAAATGCACCAAAAGCGCAGAAACCTTAAAAAAAAACTAGAAACGACCCCAATATCGCCCGAGAGTTCATCACAAACCACTACCACCTACACTATGTTCAAAGCATCTCTACCTAACGCACGAAGGAACTACCATCCTCAGGCGACATAACCGCCATCTAAAACCAACAATCCGCTAGGAACTCTCACACTAAGTTACTCACATCCCTAAACCACATGCATTTCTAAGGAAAGAGGTGCAAAGTCTAACCTATAACAAAAACAAATTCTACAGAAACAGGGGATAGCAGATAAACTTACTAAATTACCGGTGGGGCAAACGGTTGTGAACGGCAGAATGAAAGAAATGCTTCAAAGAACAATTGTGTCGAGCAGAAATAACCAGCATCGGGCAGAAAGAGAGAAAGCGAAAAAATACAAATGAGGCTTCCTCTTCCCCTTTTATAGATTGATTTCCCTAGCATGGGCGAGCACACGCCTAGGGAAACCTAAAGGTCTTCATCATTACACTCTAAGACCTAGACTAACCATCATTACGCCTTTATGACAACACGTGGATCGAAGCACACATGACACGCCACCTCTCAAAGGTCCAATCACGTATTCGGCTCCCCGCGTGCTGAGCAACACAAGACACGTATGAGCTCTTTAACACAATCACCCCGAGCACGTCTAGAAGCATCCCCGATCCTTCGTGGGCTGATTCTAAGTCATCACTCATGTGCCCAGGAGCAGCGACTTGGAGGGCTCATGTTATGGACTGACCCAATAGCTAGAATTGGCCTAATCTGCTTCTACCTTTGGAACGAATCAATAACAATGGCCCAATATCCCTGGTCGACCACGCCCCTAGAAGCCCGACCAGTGATGCCCAATATATGCGTCTGACTTAGTCAGCAGGTATCTCCCTGTCCACCTGACATAAGTCGAGCAGATAACCAGGAAACATCCAGAATGCCTCTGCCTGTAATCTGCCTCCTCCTCGGAACCAACGGCTAGTTACGGCCACGCTTGCCCGTTTTGACCAAGTCCTGAAAGTTATCTATTTTTGCGGACCCGCATATCTAGGCCCAAAAATAGGAATCAATGGCCAAGCGTCAGGGGCAGTATATAAACCCTCACATACGTGAGGATCAGGTATCCAATATTCAAACCTTAAACCCTAGTATTCTGCTTGTATCTCTTTGCATCCATTCTTACTTGATCGTCGGAGGGCCTTGCAGGTACAACCCCCATTTCTCCTCAACTTTCCAACACGCCAGGTATCATCCTTCAGTCCATTTGCAGGTTCTGATCAACCAGCAAGATCATGTTTATTTCTTCCTCTTTATCAAACCATCATCTCTTCAAAGACAAAGATCAATCTTTTGTATTAATTAGTTAAAATCTCCAATTAAAAGTGACTTTGTAAGAAGGTGTGCAAGATCTCACATAGATTCATTTTATTGAGGGTTTATATCTCAAATCTTTTGTAGACCATGAATGAAAAATAATTTTGAATAAATTTATTTTTTAGATCTTCTTTAGTGTATCAATCTTTCAATTTAACTATGCGTGTAGTATTGTATTCCTATGTAATTATTGTATTTATTTTTAAGAAGATAAACCATAAGTATATTGTATGTGTTGTATTAGAGACTTCAACCATACTCATTCTCGACTTGTTTTATGTAGTGTTAAAATATGTGTATGATTTTGATATAATGGTTTGTTTCATAATTCTCCATAAAATAGTTGTATCACGACAAGTGAACTATTAAAAAAAAATAAAGAAGAAAAGTTTTAATCCAAAAATATAGGTAGGGAGATCAGATCAAGTTCACTTGATTGATGGCAAAAATGTTGTGGGTTGCTCTTCCCATTCATAATCGTGAAGAGTCATGTAACACTCAAAATTTAATTAGTTTATTTAATTAAATTTAGTTATCTTTTTTTTTTTTGGAATAAAGACTTATATTAAACCAAAAATTCAACAAGATACAAAGCGATCGCAAGGATCCAGCCAAACAAACAAACAAAGGAAACTAATCAAGCATTAACCTAACAAACCTATCTTTAAAAGATTTACAATGTCATCCCTTGAAAACTATACTATCAATGATAGTTTTGATCACATGATTATAATCTAAAACAATACCAAAACATGCACTGTTACGATAATACCAAGCTCCATAAATTTTTTCAGTAATAGCCAATCTTAACAAACACGATTTCCAACCTTTACCTTTACCATACTTGATGATCCAAACAAGCTCTTCATCCCAAGACTTAGGCTGATGTTGATGAATCTGAAGCCAATCTAGCACCCCACACCAAATCTTCCTAACGTTATCGCAATCAAAGAAAAGGTGGGAAATAGTTTCAACTTTTGAGCAGAAAATGCAGCTGCTATCAGTAAAGAAACCAAATATGCAAAGTATATTGTCTATTATAAATTTTGGATCAGAGGCCTTTTATCCAGCCTATTAAAAATATAAATTTAGTTGCCTTTGTATTTAATCATTAAGTGATTTATGTGATTTATTTGAATTAATTGCAAACATATGTGTCATGTGATAGTTGGGGGTTGTTAGAACTTTAATTAGTTTACTTAATTAATTAGTAGGAGATTGATTAAATAAATAGAGTAAAATAAAATAATGTTATTTAGTTCGAAAATAAGACTTTTAGAAAAATAAGAGAAAATAATAGTGTTTGGTAGAATATTGAATTATTACATTAAATCATACAATAAATAGAATTAGAGTTAGTAGGGGTATTATGGTGAATATGGTAATAAATGTGAGCATTGTGGGGATAACCAATTCAGAAGATTTAGGTTTTTAGGATTAAAAGAGGGATTAGTGTAACCTGAAACTTGTTAGTTTGTGAAGTTAGAGTTTTTGAAGAAAAGAGACAAGAGGCAAAGGACTTAGGAAGAAGAGGAAAGTTCACCATTATTGAAGAGAAATTGCTTGAAAAATCATGTTAGGGGGTGAAATACTTTGAATATTTATGTGATTGATGAAGGGTAAAGAGGGATCATCACTCTCCTCTATGATTTTTACCATTGTTAAATGTTCTTGAGTTTTTGTATGTTTATGAGGAAACCATGTTATATGCCATGTTATTATATGAAATTCATCCATTGTAATATGATGTTTTGATACATGTTGTATTAAATATTTCTGAATTTTGTTGGTTGTCATTGTTGTGTGCTTGAAGCTTTGAAACCTAACCTTAAATTTATTTTAAAATGATGATTATTTGATGTTGGTATGTATAATTTCTATTAGTTGTTATGTAATTGCTATATAATTATTGTGTATCTGTAACACGGTGGGAGAACTGACTTGGGTGTTTTACGTTTTATCGTAATTGTTGCGGATAGCAAGAGTCGCCACCGACTTTTCTTTTATCCAATAAAGGAAAAGGGTGAAAAGAACAGGAAATACCTTTGAGATTATTTTCTTGAGTTCAGGGGGTAGGTTATGAAAAGGGAAGGTATTAGCACCCTTTTCATCCGTAGTTATCTACGGGCTCTTAGTTGCTTGCTAGATCACTTGCTTTATTTGGAAATGTGTTTGTGGTGGATTTTGAAAGTATTTTTTTTGAAAAGTGCCTTCGTTTAGACAAACTTTATAATGACTCTCGTCTCTATAATAATATATACAAAGTATTGGACTTTTGAAAATATTTCATATTTTTGAAAAGTGTTTGGTGTGTTTGAAAAATGTTTTGTTTTTGAGAATAGATTGTGAGCAAGCAACTAAAAACGGTCTACCTTACTCAAAATTCTTTTTTTCATTTCTCTCCTCCTTTGATATTGCTATCTTACCATTGATTGGTAAGAAGTCTTATCTTTGGATGTAAAAGGGACGGGCGCGGGTCATCGCATAGTCATAAATAGCAATATTGTGAGACATCTTAGAATTTCTCTTGAGGGACTAAGATCATTTGTAAGACAACATTCAAAGCGTCATTGAGGGACTATGATATTTTGATTGTTTTTGCTCAAATGTCTTACATGCGTATTATGACCATTTTCTCAAGGCAACAAGTGGAGTTAACCATAGAGGTGCATGTGTGCAAAGTGTGTTTGATTGTATGCATTTTTGTCTTTTTGATCAGGGTGGTCTACTTGTTGATTTTTATCTTACCATATACCCTAATTACTAACATTTTGTATAAAGTAAAAAATGCAGAAAGATAAAATCATATACTATTACAACCATATTGAATTGCATGAAAATATAAAGGTAAAAATAAAAGCAAGAAAAAGGGTCTTTTCGATTTAGGCAAAAATACCCTTCGATTCCGCACTTTCTGGCACTCTTCGATCTGGCCTGAAAAGGGTGAAGGCACGACTTTCAATTTGGGCCTGGAGGCCAACATGTTGAGCCTTTCGAATGGGCCTGGACTTAGTGTAAATGTTCCTTTCGTTTGGGCCTGGAAGTCAGCATGGTGTGTCTTCTAGCTGCCTCTTTCGTTTGACCTGGAGGTTAGTATGGAAGCCAAAGGCTTCGTTCCCTACTTCCTATTTCCTATTTCTTTCGTTTGAGATGTTAAATAGAAACATGGCCTAAGGCCATGCTAGCACTGCCTTAAGGCCAGGTTAAATCTTAGAACATTTGCAAGAAACCAAAGAATCCAAACAAAAAGGAAAGGCAATAAAAACAAACTATCGGGGTGTAAATGAAAGGGGAATAAATGCTATGTACATGTTTAAAACAAAAAGGAATTTTATTTACATGCTATGCTAGAAATGAAGGGTCCAAGGTTAAGAATGACTTACCTTGCTGGAGGCTAGAGCGTGTGATGGACCTTGAAATGGTTACCTTGAATGCTTCTGGATTCAAAGGGAGGGACTAGGGGTTAGGCCTTTGACACTGGATTTGAAAGAGCAAAACAAGTGAGAGGTATTTCTTACTGGATTTGAAGGATAGAAAGATGTAAGGATGTTTCAGATTCTAAAGAGACAAGTATTTGGATTCTGGGTTTGTATTTTCACAAGTGTTTAAGTGTTTGAGAATTTTATGTTGTTTGAGAAATTTAAAGATTCGTTCCTCTCTCTCCCTTTTTTTTATCTTTGTAAAGGATCTCTCTATTTATAGAGAAATGTTTTGAGAAGTTTGGGAGTAAAAATAATAAAATAAGGCTTAACTGGAAAGCAAATGTCCACTTGTGTCATGATCCCAAGATAAGACAACAAGATTAATGGTTTAGATGGATTGCTTTCTGCATAAGGAAAATAGGCGCAAGGCTCAAGAAAGACTTTTCTAAAAGTAGTATTATACTATTAAGGGCAAGTTGTCTTGGACAACAAATGGGTAAAAGCCTAATTTAACTGTATAAACAATTAAATATAGAGTGAGTCATAGGTTTGAGGCCTGAAAAGCAGAAACACGTAGCCTAGCCTAGGGTCTAATGTCCAACTTGATCCTTTGAATCGAATCCTCCATCCTTCCACAACTTTCGACCAGACTGAAACAATATTCGTTCCCACCAGTTATGTGTCCTTCGAATGGACCAAACATGTATTCTTCAAATGGGCCCAGAAACTACCTCTAGGGGAGCAATTTCTGGAGAAAAGATCCTACCACTTCGGGTAATTTTGCTAGTTCCGGCAATATTACTGATGTCAGAATCTTCTTTTTCGGAGTTTATCTCTTTGGCGTCCGGCCAGTCTTGTTTGATGCCATGGTAATAAATGTTCCCTCCGTAATTCCATGGCACGGTCTTGTCTGATTCATATGGGACTGGCCCGGGCATTGTGATTATTAAAGGAGTTGCCTTCAGAATCGATGTAATTCTAACGGGTCTTTTGGTGGAGACCCTGGAAGAATTGGCGGAAATGGTAATGATTGAAACATCTTCAACAGGAATAGGTGAAACAGGAGTACTTTCAAACAAAATCTCTTTGTTATCTATCAGGCACTGAATGCCTGCTTTCAACAAAGGGCAATCAGTTGGTAAGGACAAGCAGAGATGGCAAACTTCATTACAGCCCGGGAACACACCGGCTTTCAACAAGTTTATCTTAATGGTCGAAAGTAGAGTCATGAGTTCATCAACTGTGGTAATAAACAAATCTTCTTCAATAGCTTTGGTATTATGGCCATGTCTAGACATAGGAGCAGAAATGACATTTGGCTTCTCGGGCGCATCAAGCTCAATTTCTTTTGCTTCAATGAGGTCTTGTATTTTGTTCTTCAAGGCCTAACAGTTATTGGTATCGTGACCAGGACTTTAAGAGTTATATGCGCAACGGGCATTGGGATGATAATGAATGGATGTTGTATTGGGGTTTTTTGGAGCTTCTTTCAAGGTTGCCAAGTTGGATCTCAGAAGATGCGGTAATACTTGAGACAAAGTCATGTTAATTCTGGTGAATTGTCTGACTGACCTTTCCACCCTTGGTTTATTACTTCTTTGTTTATTAGATGTAGGCTTTGGAATCATAACAACCCCCACCATTGGTCGGTGTTCGACCCTCTCTTGGTTTCTTTGTGGATATACACCAACTATCTCTTTCTTCCCGATAAAAGGATTCCTTACAGCTGTAGAAGAAGATGAATCCTTCAGAATCTTTCCACTTTTATGCCAGCTTCCACCCTCTCTCCGGTCAATATTAGTTCAGTAAAGCCTGCAGATGAACTTCCGATTAAATGGTTGAAGAAAGGACCAGATAAGGTGTCTAAGAACATGTCCACCAATTACCTTTCAGACATAGGGGGTTGAACTCTTCCAGCCAAATCTCTCCACTTTTATGCGTAATCCTTGAAACCTTCATTGGAAGCCATGGCCATACTCTAGAGTTGAGTACGGGTAGGTGCCAAATCAGCATTGTATTGATATTGCTTGTAGAAAGTTGCGCCAAGATCTTCCTAATTATGGACATTGGCTCTTTCTAGTTGGTAAAACCAGTCGAGTTTTGTTCCAGACAGACTGTCTTGGAAAAAGTGCACCCATAAGTCTTTATCAGCGGTATGGGGTTGGATTTTTCTTACATATGACCAGAGATGCATTTTTGGGCATGACACTCCATCATATTTGGAAAACATAGGCACTTTGAATTTTGGAGGAATCACAATCCCTGACACTATTCCCAATTCCTCAAAGTCTAAGCCTGGCACCTTTTGTATTTCAATCGCGCTCAACCGCTCTTCAAGATGTTTGTACTTGTCATCAGCTGGAGGATATTGTTTCTCAGTGTAGTCTTCCTCTTCTTCTTCCTCTTCTTCCGATTCCGACGAGATAACTGTTTCTTTGCCTTTCCCTTCTCCTTCACCGGATGTTGTTGCAAAGTTCAAAGTCCTTCTTGTCTACCCATGAAACCTTCTCCCCATGTTTAAGACTCCAATTACCTTCTTTGTTTTCTTTTTCCTCTCTTCAGCTAACATAGTCTTCAATTCTTCTTGCCCCTTGGCTAGGGTCACGAGCAATTGTTGAAACTGCGTATTCTGAGCTTGGAGATCTTTCATTGTTTGCTCGATATCCATCTTACTGAAATAAATAGTAGAGAGATAAGGAGACTTGTTGCAAAAGACTTGTTTATGTTATGATGAATGATATATGCATATGTAATGTTTTCAAGGATTTCAAAGATTCAAGTTTGTTTTAGACAAAAAGAAACACACGTTATATTAATAAGATAAAGATTTGAGTACATCAATTCCCCTTGGACAAAATAATACAAAACCCTAAGATAAAAAACTAGTACGCATCCTCTTTGGTGCAATGTAGGCATTCAGGGTCCGCTCCTCATGAAGTATCCTAGTGAGTTCCAAAACCTTCTTCTCGCTTGCGTAGAATTCGGCTTCAAAAGTATCTCGCTCTCCTTTGAGTTGTATCCAATCCCTTTGTATGTCTTCAAGAGATGTGGGCATGTCAGGATGTAGGATAGTGTATGGAACATCTCCCTCCTTGACAGGCTCAATGATTATCGGGAGAATAGAGGGGTAAGGAATCATAAGACTCTGAGCACGAGTTCGTACCCATTTGAGGTAAGGCTCAAGAGGGATGGAATTCTTGTGCCCCAAAGTCTTGCTATCCACCTTGTTTAACATCCTCCAAGCTCGGATAAATATCTGGCGAAGACTTTTATCGTTGTTGTCGTAGTCGAATACCAAACCTTGAATCATCATCTCGTACGGGCCATCCCTTCGGGCATAACCAAACTGTCTTAAGGCCAAGCATGGGTTGTAGGTGATACCTCCCCTAATTCCAAGTAGAGGGACATTAGGGAATTCTCCACAATGGTCGACGATGATAACATTCTCTTTGGATCGAGAGCACCAATGAATGTCTGAATGTTTTAGTGTCATCAACCCTTGTGACCACCTTAATCCTTGCTCATTCTTTATGACTGATTGGGGAAGATGAGAAATAAACCATCTTTCCAAGAGAGGAGTGCAACACATAAGGACACCTCTTTTCCTCATTGTGTGAGTGTGAAAAATTGTAGGATATCCCCTAGCAATGTAGGCATCGGGTTGCGTGATATGAATATTTTGACGGGGTTCACATCTATGAGTTGGTCAGGATTTGGGAACAAAACCATCCCATAGATGAGGAGAGCCACAATTTCCTCAAAGGCTTGCAAGTCTAGGGAATTCCAACAGCTTTGGGCTTTCTCAAATAGGAACTTTGCTAAGAAACCTTTGACACCACTCCTTGTTTCCCAATGAGTTGTGACATCAGATGAGTGCAAGTGTAGAGCTTGAGAAATCTCTTCTGGCTTTGGGTCTCTTTCTGTACCATTGAAAGGTAGTTGATTGAGAATAGGAATCCTCAAGATTTGGGAGAATTCTTCCAAAGTAGGCACAAGTTGATAGTCGAGAAATGTGAAGCAATGGTGCAAAGGATCAAAGAACTGAAAGAGCACCTTCATCATATCCTAATCTGTGTTGGAGGTGACCAAGTTAAGTAGACGACCATGTCTTTCGGTGAATGGAGAGTTCTCAGGAATCTTTGAAGCTAGCTCCTTAAGTTGTGGAGGAATTCTCACAATGTTGACTTAAATATTTTTCCTGCAAAGTGAATCTATATCCTACAAAACAAGAACAAAGATGAATCTCAAAATCCTTGAAATGGTTAATGGATGTATATGGTGTTCATGATGTTATGTACAAGTATGCATATACAAACAAAGCAAACAAGTCCTTAGTTTAGGCATGCATGAAGTTTTATAGGTAAGTACCCTCTTGAAGTTTAGTTGGCTTAAAACCTGTCCTAGTAATAGTAACCGGATTCTAAGGAGCTCAAAATCACTGGATTGTTTCCTTGGTCATTGTTTCAGCTCAAGCCTCTTTAATGGCGACTGAAATATCCCAAGAAACCAAACCTCATTGAGTGTAGTATTGAGTATCTACCAACTTCAGACTGCACCAAATCCGGTCATCTCACTACATCCTAAAGGCCAAGTTGGTCAAGTAAAGGTTCTAGAAGTTCATTAGTGCTTCATGACATCACCCAGCGGACCCCGTATTCTCTTTGATTAACTCAAAGGCTACCAGTACCCACAAATATGTCGCACTAACGTAGCTATTGCTTAGACCATATCGGTATACCCCGCACAGTTTCCACAATGTATTGCTACTTACCTATAATGTATCTCAAATCCGGGTAGAGGATTCAAACCCAAACAAAGAACCATAATGTAAAGCATACAAATTAAACAATGTAAGCAAGTAAATGTGATCTATCCCTAAGGTAACCCCACATTTAAATCCCCAGCAGAGTCTCCAGTTCTGTGATACGGTGGGAGAAATGACTTGAAGGTTTTGCATTTGATTGCAAATGTTCCGGTTAGCAAGAGTCGCCACCGACTTTTCTTTTATCCAAAAGAAAAGGTGGAAAAGCACAGGAAAGACCTTTGAGATTGTTTCTTGAGTTCTGGGGGTAGATTATGAAAAGGGAAGGTATTAGCACCCTTTTCATCCATGGTTTTCCATGGGCTCTTATTTACTTGCTAGATCACTTGCTTTTTGTTTGAAATTTTTACTTTGTGTGGTTTTGAAAGTATTTTGTAAAAGAGGCCATTATTTAGGCAATCTTTGTAATGATTCTCGTTCGTAAGAATGTATACAAAGATGTTTGTCTTTTTGAAAAAATGTTTTCAATGTTTGCAAGATGTTTGGAAATGTGTGTGTTTATTTTTGAAAATAGCAATGATATTTGTTTGAAATGGGGCAAGTAACTAAAAGTAATCTACCTACTCAAATGTCTTTCTTGTTCATTTTCTTTTCCTTTGATATCGTTGTCTTACCATTGATTTGGTAAGCAACCCTATCTTTGGATGTAAACGGGACGGGCGTGGGTCATTGTATAACCATGATTAGCAATGTTTCAAAGTATCTTAGTATTTTTTGAGGGACTAAGATCATTTTGTAAGGCAACTTTGGATAGCGTCATCGAGGGACTATGATCTTGTATTTGTTTGTTTTGCTAAGATACCTTACATGCGTAATATGGCCATTTTTGTATAAGGCAACCAAGTGGAGTAACCCTAGGGGTGCTTGTGTGCAAGTGTGTCATTTTCATGCTTGATTTTGTCTTGAATTAGGGTTTTCTATTTGATTGGTTTTATCTTGCCATACAAACCCTAATTACTAGCATATTATATAAAAGCAATAAATTATGAAATTTAAAGATTACTGCGCTATTACAACACTTTGTGGGAGGGGGCTATACAATTTATAAATGGGGATTGCAATAATATAAACCTAATTAATCTATTACAACCAAATTGAATTTGTACAAATATTGGAATAAATAATGTACAAGATAATTTAAATATGCAAAGATATGTAAATGCAAAAGAAGATTTTGTTTATTTTTTTATGTGAAAGAGTTTTGACCTAAACCTAATAAATAAATCAAAACTAAACTCAAATTAATTAGGAAAGGAAATTATTTTTAGAAGGGATTTTGATTAAACCCTAATTCTATTTTATTAAAAGGAAATAAATTTCTTTAAGAAAAGGTAAGTATTTTTATATTTTATTTTGTCTTGAAAAATAATATATGGTATTTATGAGGTATTTTGGTCTTTTTGTATTAAAATAATATGTTTAATAAATATAAAAAAAAATATGTATATCAAACTAATTATAATTTAATTTACAAGTTTATTAAATAAAATAGATAATATATAACTAAAGAAAATATTTTTTATTGAGAAAAATGAAATAAAATAAGTCAAAATAAAATCTATCATTTTTATATTTTTTGTGATTTTTGATATTAAGAAAAATATATTTGATAAAATAAAATGAAAATAAAATAAGTAAATAAAAAATATTCGGGCCAGGGGTGCTGCAAGCAAATAGGAGGCAGAAAGTTAGCAAAAAAAGGAAGGCCCAAAGTCTGAAGCCCACTCTGCAAAAAAACAAAAAAAGATGGAAAAATATGAAAAATTGCAAAAGGCAGGCACCAAGGCTCGAACCCGTGACCTATGGCATTTTTGCGTGCTGCCTTACCACTGGGGTGGCTGTACATCCGTTTATAGAAACACAAAGATAACTATATATATTATAAAACGCCTCTTGAAGGCAACTTAATCTTCAACCTTGAGCCATGACCGAACCACCTATATCTCTCTCATTTCTCCATGAAAATGGAAAATCCAAACATGAAAGTGATAGTATTTCTTCCCACAATTTCAACCATATAATTCATTTAAACTAAAAGTCAAAGATCAAAGCTAATTTTACTGGCCCTAATTTGAAACCTGTAGTTGTTTAGTTATTGGCTTGCATTTTTGGTAAAACCCAAGTGTATGTGCGAATGTCATGACTGATGTCATAACATTCTAGTTTAGTTTGTACTGATTCATTAGGTACCTTTGCAGAAAAATATTGTCATTCAGGAACTGATGTTTATAAGTGTGTATCTGAGCATTTTGCAAAATGATCACATTTTGCTAAA
Organism: Vicia faba; assembly: GCA_948472305.1. Taxonomy (NCBI): domain Eukaryota; kingdom Viridiplantae; phylum Streptophyta; class Magnoliopsida; order Fabales; family Fabaceae; genus Vicia; species Vicia faba. Next base: position 214,077,219 of record OX451736.1, read on the forward strand.
TCAGTAGACAGGTTTTCTCAGATGTCATAACAGATGTTAAGACATCCTGTTCTGAACTAACAGGTATGCAGGTTGGTTAATTCTGAGTTTTTTCAGGAAAATAACTCAGTCTTTCCAGAACAGAATCCTGCATTTTCTTTGGGTTAACCTAGCTCAACCCTAACCTGGTTAATAAAGTCCTGTGACCTAGTCTTAAGGTCAAACGGAATTAACCCTAGGTTTTTGTGGAAACCCTAACTGAAGTTGCAGCTGCTATATATTCAACAGAGCTGCTGTTTTGCAGTAATCCCTTGGTGATCAGAAGATCATTTGTAAACTGTATAGGTTTGATTATTGTACTCCAAGCAATTATCATTGTGATAAGTGACTTGGAATAGGTTTTTAATTGTAAGGGTTGTGTAGCACTCAAAGCTTTGAAGCAAGAGTGTTTGAATGTTTCTTGACTAAAGCTGTGAAGCAGAGTCAAGTCAGTTGTGTATATCACTCAAAGCTGTGAAGCAAGAGTGGTTGTGTTGCTTGATTAAAAAGCTGTGAAGCTTAATCAAGTGTATGTTTTTGAAGAGTGTCTTCATCAATTCATTAGTCAAATTGTTTTATGTATCACTGCTGTGATTGAGGGGGAGTGAGTAGAAACTCAGGTTTACGTTGTACTTAGATTGAAATTGCATTGGGTAGGTCTTAAGTGAAGGAGATAAACTGGTTGGTTTATTCCTGAATTAACATCTCTTATAGTGGATTTCCTCCCTGGCTTGGTAGCCCCCAGAGTAGGTGTTGTTGCACACTGAACTGGGTAAACAATTGACTGTATTCTTTACTGTTTTTGTATTTACTGTCTTATAGAAAGTCAGATACGGTGTCATAACATTAAACGTGACATTGAGTATCTGTAGCCAGAATTTCAATTGGCATCAGAGCAGGCACCCTGCCTGTATTACTGGATGAGATCTAGGGATATCACTTTCTGGCACTATGGACAAAGAAGGAGTTTTTGGAAATAGACCACCCATTCTGGATGGAACTAATTATGACTACTGGAAACCTCGTATGATTGCCTTCTTAAAATCTCTGGACAAAAAGGCTTGGAGAGCTGTTGACAAAGGATGGATCCATCCCACCATAACTGAGAAAGATGGGACAATCAGACTGAAGCCTGAGGAAGATTGGAGTAAAGAAGAAGATGAGTTAGCCTTGGGAAATTCCAAAGCTTTAAATGCCTTGTTCAATGGAATTGATAGAAACATTTTCAGACTAGTACATCAATATGAACTGGCCAAGGAAGTTTGGGACACTCTCAAAACTACTCATGAGGGCACTTCCAAAGTAAAAATGTCAAGGCTTCAGATGTTGACTACCAAGTTTGAGAATCTAAAAATGATGGAAGATGAAACCATTCATGAGTTTCACATGAACATCTTGGAGATTGCCAACACCTCAGGAGCACTGGGAGAAAAAATGTCAGAAGAAAAACTGGTAAGGAAGATTCTCAGATCCTTGCCTAAAAGATTTGCAATGAAGGTAACTGCAATAGAGGAAGCCCAGGACATCAGCAAGTTGAAAGTGGATGAACTTATTGGGTCTCTTCAGACTTTTGAGATGGGGATCACTGATAATGGTGACAAGAAGAACAAAAGCATAGCACTTGTATCCAACACTGATGTTGAAAACAAGGAGGATGAAGAAGAAAATATTTCAGAAGCTATTGCCATGCTTGGAAGACAGTTCAACAAGCTCATCAAAAGAATGGATCCAAAGTCAAGGTCTAATGTTCATAACATTCCCTCTGACATTGACAGTTCCAGCAGAAGACCAAGGTTAGAAGAAAAGGGAAACCAAGGCAGAGGTATTCAATTCCATGGCTGTGAAGGATATGGACATATTCGAGCTGAATGTCCTACCTTTCTTAAGAAACAAAAGAAAGGAATGACTGTTACTTGGTCTGACTATGATTCAGAAAGTAATTCTGAAGAAGAATCTGCCAAACTAGTTACTGCTCTAACTAGTGTTTGTACCTCTGAAAGTGACACTAGTGATGAAGAAGTGACGTTTGAAGAACTGGCTGATACCTACAAGAAATTGTGTATCAGAAGTGCTGAAGTCTGTATGCAGAATGAGAAACAATCAAAACTCATTATAAAGCTGGAGGCTGAAAAAAGGGCAGATCTTGAAACTATAAGTCACCTAGAAGGGGAAGTTCAATTACTGAACTCACAACTGAACCAAATGACAAAAACTGTCAAGATGTTGACCAATGGATCAGATAAATTGGAAGAGATTCTGCAAGTTGGACAAAATGTGGGAAACAAATCTGGTCTAGGATTTGTGGAAGCTAAGAAATCTGGTGCAGACAAGAAGATCAGGCATGTTAAATAATTGTCAAAGCAGATGTCTCAACACAACTCTCAACATCAGAAATACATAAAGAAAAAATACCAAAGATGGAGATGTCATCATTGTGGGAGGTATGGACACATAAAGCCCTTCTGCTTCAAATTGCATGGATACCCTAATCAAAACTCAGGTGCTAAACCTAAGCTAAAAAGGGTACCACATACTCCTCATTGGAAGAAAAAGGCTACTGCCCTGATAGCCCATACTTCCCTGAGAGTGTCTGCAAAGGAAGGCTGGTACTTTGACAGTGGATGTTCCAGGCACATGACTGGAATCAAAAACCTCCTCAATAATGTTAAGCCTCACACCACCAGCTTTGTGACCTTTGGAGATGGTGCTAAAGGTGAAATCAAAGGAGTTGGTAATTTGGACTGTCCTGGAGTTCCAAGTCTGAATAAAGTACTTCTGGTAAAAGGGCTGACTGCTAATCTCATTAGTATCAGTCAATTATGTGATCTAGGATTCAAGGTCAACTTCTCAAAATCTGAATGTCTAGTAATTAATGAAAAACTAGAAGTTGTAATGAGAGGAATCAGATCCAAAGATAACTGCTACTTGTGGCAGCCTGAGAACACTGATATCTCCACTATGTGTCCAATTACCAAAGAAGAAAAAGAGATGAAACTGTGGCAGCATAAGCTTGGTCCTCTTCATCTAAGAAGAATGAAAAGAGCTATTTCTATGGAAGCAGTCAGAAGAACTCCAAAACTACAGGTTGATAATGTCTGTGATGTGGCAAATAAACTTGAAGAAGGATGTGTTGTCAGAACCATAAGTTATCTTGACAAGGATGTTGGAAATAACAAGTCTAATAAATTCTGTTTCCCTGAAGAAATGAGGCTTGAAGTCTCCTCTCCTATAACTCTCCATCAAAATGGACTGGACAAAAAGAAAATCATTCAAGAATCAACCAGAACTATGATTCATATCAAAAGAATGCCTTCCCAACTCTGTGCGGAAATAGTTGCTGCTAGGAAAAACTGTTCTCAAAATATCTGGTCAAAACAGATGCTCACTGAGTATAATGTCTCACAAGATGTTTTGACATTGTGTTGTGACAATCTGAATACAATCAATATTTCCTTGAACCCTATTCAGCATAACAGGAACAAGCACATTGACTTTGTAGAGAAGAAGTCATTTAAACTGGATCATAGTATCTTTAAGCTTCAGCTGACTGATTCTTCTACCAAGGCTCTTGTTGGAAATAAACTTGAAAATTTGAGGGGCAGGTTGGGTATTTACCAACATGAGAAATTATAGCAATTAATTTTGCTTAAAACAAAGGTTGAAGGAGTTAATTTTATTAAGTCTATTTTTAGTGGGTTAATCATATGCTTTCCCAATTCTTTCAAAATCCTTAAGAAGTTGAAAAGATTCCCTTTTGCCTCCTACCTCTCTCGTCCTTGCAACCTGTTTCCTCCTCTCAATCAAAGATTTTTCTCAAATTGCTACTGTTACTCAAAGTCAATCAAAATGTCTCAGACATCGTCTTCAACCAAGGCGACTTCATCATCCTCATCATCTTCATCATCTGACCAAGACTCTAGAGCAATCACCACATGCATAGAATCTGAAGTTCTTGAGGTCACTCCTCTCAGAGAGATGGCAACTGACCCAGCCAAAGTCAAAAAGCTAAGAACTAGACATGCAGGAAGAGCTCAAGCTGCAGCCTCTGGTAATCCTTCTCATCCTTCTTCTTCTGTACCAAATAGAGAAGGATCAGTTTAAGTTCATCAAGCTATTGCTAGGCTTGTTACTAGTATACTGAGCGGAAACCAACCTGTACCGGGGATTTCTGTCCCTTTAAATTAATCAGAAAGCCCAAATGTGGACGTCTCTGAGAATGTAGATGTCACTGAGAATGTTGTGACACAAAAAGACAACATTCAGAACCCTTCAGAAAAGACTGTTGATCCACCTATCATTGATGTGGATGAGGATTACTCAGATAATGATCTGATTGCTAATGTAAACCCTAGCATAGCTAGGAGATTGATGAAAAGAAAGAGTAATCAGAATGATGCAAAATGTGTGTCCAAAGATAAACCTGCTGCTAAGAAATCCAAGGCTGAAGGCATGGCTGAGAAAAGTATTCAGACAAAAGGGAAGAAGGCCCAGGTGCATACTGCTAGACAACCAATTTCTAAGAAGAGAAAAGAACCTGAATCTTCTGATTCTGATGAGGAATCAGAATTTGAGATTGATGCTGAAGAAACTCCTATCAGAAGGAAGCTCCCCTCCAGCAAAATTGCTAGAGTGCCTGAAGTCCCAACAAACAACATCTCTTTTCATCATCCTGACAATGCAAACAGATGGAAGTATGTTTGCTTAAAAAGAATAGCTTTAGAAAGAGAACTCAACAATGATGCCTTGGAGTGCAAAGACATCATGGACCTGATCAAGAATGCTGGACTGATGAAGACAGTGACAAAATTTAACAAGTGTTATGAAAATCTGGTCAAGGAGTTTGTAGTGAACTTGTCTAATGATTGTGCTGATGGAAAGTCAGCTGACTTTGAAAGTGTTTTTGTTAGAGGAAGAAGGGTCAAGTTCTCTCCATCATAAATTAACAAATTTCTTGGAAGAACAAATGAGGATTGTCCTGATCTGGAGGCCACTGACAATGAAGTTTGTCAAACCATCACAGCCAGGCAAGTGAAGTGCTGGCCCTTGAAAGGCAAGCTGAATGCCAGCAAGCTCAGCATGAAATTTGCCATCCTGCACAAGATAGGTGCAGCCAACTGGGTGCCTACAAATCATAAATCAACTATCTCCACAGGATTGGGGAAATTTATTTATGCTGTGGGAACCAAGACTACTTTTGACTATGGCAGGTACATCTTTGAACAAACTTTAAAGCATGCTGGTAGTTATGCTGTCAAAGGACCAATAGCCTTTCCCTCCCTCCTTTGTGGAATTATCCTTGCACAATACCCTGATATCCTGGTGGCAAGAGATACAGCCTGCAAAAGAGCTCCTGCCCTTGGGTTGCACTACAAACTGTTTCAGGGATCTCATGCTCTAGATATTGTCATAACATCAGCTGAGACATCGTCTGTGAAGACCCAGTCCAAGACATCTGATGTCATAGCTGTTTTAAAAGAAACCTGCAAGGAGCTGGAAGCTAGGAAAAACACCCTAGAAATCCTAATTGCCAGGTTAGAAAAGGAGGAAGCTGAAGGAAACAGAAGGGAAGAAGGTGTAGAAGCTGAAGGTCATCTCAACATTGAAGAAACTAACTCCTCTGAGTCTGATGACAGTGCTTAAAAGTTTGGTTGCTGTTTGGTGGTGTTGCTGATTGGTGGTGGTGATACCTGGTGGAGTTTGGAAGTGTGTTCAGTTTTTTTTCTCTGCTGCTGCTCTTATTAATTTTGGATAACTGTATAATCTTTATGAACATGTATCTTTGGCCCATTTGTGGCTAAAGAGGGGGAGAATATTTAGGTACTTACTTAATTAGTACTTGCTCAATTAGACATTCTATTTTTCTGCAGTCATTTTTTTCTGCTGCTATCTATCTCTGATTGCTTAGGGTCTTTAGCCAAAAATCTGCCAAAGGGGGAGTTTCTAGTTGTTTAGTTATTGGCTTGCATTTTTGGTAAAACCCAAGTGTATGTGCGAATGTCATGACTGATGTCATAACATTCTAGTTTAGTTTGTACTGATTCATTAGGTACCTTTGCAGAAAAATATTGTCATTCAGGAACTGATGTTTATAAGTGTGTATCTGAGCATTTTGCAAAATGATCACATTTTGCTAAATCAGTAGACAGGTTTTCTCAGATGTCATAACAGATGTTAAGACATCCTGTTCTGAACTAACAGGTATGCAGGTTGGTTAATTCTGAGTTTTTTCAGGAAAATAACTCAGTCTTTCCATAACAGAATCCTGCGTTTTCTTTGGGTTAACCTAGCTCAACCCTAACCTGGTTAATAAAGTCATGTGACCTAGTCTTAAGGTCAAACGGAATTAACCCTAGGTTTTTGTGGAAACCCTAACTGAAGTTGCAGCTGCTATATATTCAACAGAGCTGCTGTTTTGCAGTAATCCCTTGGTGATCAGAAGATCATTTGTAAACTGTATAGGTTTGATTATTGTACTCCAAGCAATTATCATTGTGATAAGTGACTTGGAATAGGTTTTTAATTGTAAGGGTTGTGTAGCACTCAAAGCTTTGAAGCAAGAGTGTTTGAATGTTTCTTGACTAAAGCTGTGAAGCAGAGTCAAGTCAGTTGTGTATATCACTCAAAGCTGTGAAGCAAGAGTGGTTGTGTTGCTTGATTAAAAAGCTGTGAAGCTTAATCAAGTGTATGTTTTTGAAGAGTGTCTTCATCAATTCATTAGTCAAATTGTTTTATGTATCACTGCTGTGATTGAGGGGGAGTGAGTAGAAACTCAGGTTTACGTTGTACTTAGATTGAAATTGCATTGGGTAGGTCTTAAGTGAAGGAGATAAACTGGTTGGTTTATTCCTGAATTAACATCTCTTATAGTGGATTTCCTCCCTGGCTTGGTAGCCCCCAGAGTAGGTGTTGTTGCACACTGAACTGGGTAAACAATTGACTGTATTCTTTACTGTTTTTGTATTTACTGTCTTATAGAAAGTCAGATACGGTGTCATAACATTAAACGTGACATTGAGTATCTGTAGCCAGAATTTCAATTGGCATCAGAGCAGGCACCCTGCCTGTATTACTGGGTGAGATCTAGGGATATCACTTTCTGGCACTATGGACAAAGAAGGAGTTTTTGGAAATAGACCACCCATTCTGGATGGAACTAATTATGACTACTGGAAACCTCGTATGATTGCCTTCTTAAAATCTCTGGACAAAAAGGCTTGGAGAGCTGTTGACAAAGGATGGATCCATCCCACCATAACTGAGAAAGATGGGACAATCAGACTGAAGCCTGAGGAAGATTGGAGTAAAGAAGAAGATGAGTTAGCCCTGGGAAATTCCAAAGCTTTAAATGCCTTGTTCAATGGAATTGATAGAAACATTTTCAGACTAGTACATCAATATGAACTGGCCAAGGAAGTTTGGGACACTCTCAAAACTACTCATGAGGGCACTTCCAAAGTAAAAATGTCAAGGCTTCAGATGTTGACTACCAAGTTTGAGAATCTAAAAATGATGGAAGATGAAACCATTCATGAGTTTCACATGAACATCTTGGAGATTGCCAACACCTCAGGAGCACTGGGAGAAAAAATGTCAGAAGAAAAACTGGTAAGGAAGATTCTCAGATCCTTGCCTAAAAGATTTGCAATGAAGGTAACTGCAATAGAGGAAGCCCAGGACATCAGCAAGTTGAAAGTGGATGAACTTATTGGGTCTCTTCAGACTTTTGAGATGGGGATCACTGATAATGGTGACAAGAAGAACAAAAGCATAGCACTTGTATCCAACACTGATGTTGAAAACAAGGAGGATGAAGAAGAAAATATTTCAGAAGCTATTGCCATGCTTGGAAGACAGTTCAACAAGCTCATCAAAAGAATGGATCCAAAGTCAAGGTCTAATGTTCATAACATTCCCTCTGACATTGACAGTTCCAGCAGAAGACCAAGGTCAGAAGAAAAGGGAAACCAAGGCAGAGGTATTCAATGCCATGGCTGTGAAGGATATGGACATATTCGAGCTGAATGTCCTACCTTTCTTAAGAAACAAAAGAAAGGAATGACTGTTACTTGGTCTGACTATGATTCAGAAAGTAATTCTGAAGAAGAATCTGCCAAACTAGTTACTGCTCTAACTAGTGTTTGTACCTCTGAAAGTGACACTAGTGATGAAGAAGTGACGTTTGAAGAACTGGCTGATACCTACAAGAAATTATGTATCAGAAGTGCTGAAGTCTGTATGCAGAATGAGAAACAATCAAAACTCATTATAAAGCTGGAGGCTGAAAAAAGGGCAGATCTTGAAACTATAAGTCACCTAGAAGGGGAAGTTCAATTACTGAACTCACAACTGAACCAAATGACAAAAACTGTCAAGATGTTGACCAATGGATCAGATAAATTGGAAGAGATTCTGCAAGTTGGACAAAATGTGGGAAACAAATCTGGTCTAGGATTTGTGGAAGCTAAGAAATCTGATGCAGACAAGAAGATCAGGCATGTTAAACAATTGTCAAAGCAGATGTCTCAACACAACTCTCAACATCAGAAATACATAAAGAAAAAATACCAAAGATGGAGATGTCATCATTGTGGGAGGTATGGACACATAAAGCCCTTCTGCTTCAAATTGCATGGATACCCTAATCAAAACTCAGGTGCTAAACCTAAGCCAAAAAGGGTACCACATACTCCTCATTGGAAGAAAAAGGCTACTGCCCTGATAGCCCATACTTCCCTGAGAGTGTCTGCAAAGGAAGGCTGGTACTTTGACAGTGGATGTTCCAGGCACATGACTGGAATCAAAAACCTCCTCAATAATGTTAAGCCTCACACCACCAGCTTTGTGACCTTTGGAGATGGTGCTAAAGGTGAAATCAAAGGAGTTGGTAATTTGGACTGTCCTGGAGTTCCAAGTCTGAATAAAGTACTTCTGGTAAAAGGGCTGACTGCTAATCTCATTAGTATCAGTCAATTATGTGATCTAGGATTCAAGGTCAACTTCTCAAAATCTGAATGTCTAGTAATTAATGAAAAACTAGAAGTTGTAATGAGAGGAATCAGATCCAAAGATAACTGCTACTTGTGGCAGCCTGAGAACACTGATATCTCCACTATGTGTCCAATTACCAAAGAAGAAAAAGAGATGAAACTGTGGCAGCATAAGCTTGGTCCTCTTCATCTAAGAAGAATGAAAAGAGCTATTTCTATGGAAGCAGTCAGAAGAACTCCAAAACTACAGGTTGATAATGTCTGTGATGTGGCAAATAAACTTGAAAAAGGATGTGTTGTCAGAACCATAAGTTATCTTGACAAGGATGTTGGAAATAACAAGTCTAATAAATTCTGTTTCCCTGAAGAAATGAGGCTTGAAGTCTCCTCTCCTATAACTCTCCATCAAAATGGACTGGACAAAAAGAAAATCATTCAAGAATCAACCAGAACTATGATTCATATCAAAAGAATGCCTTCCCAACTCTGTGCGGAAATAGTTGCTGCTAGGAAAAACTGTTCTCAAAATATCTGGTCAAAACAGATGCTCACTGAGTATAATGTCTCACAAGATGTTTTGACATTGTGTTGTGACAATCTGAATACAATCAATATTTCCTTGAACCCTATTCAGCATAACAGGAACAAGCACATTGACTTTGTAGAGAAGAAGTCATTTAAACTGGATCATAGTATCTTTAAGCTTCAGCTGACTGATTCTTCTACCAAGGCTCTTGTTGGAAATAAACTTGAAAATTTGAGGGGCAGGTTGGGTATTTACCAACATGAGAAATTATAGCAATTAATTTTGCTTAAAACAAAGGTTGAAGGAGTTAATTTTATTAAGTCTATTTTTAGTGGGTTAATCATATGCTTTCCCAATTCTTTCAAAATCCTTAAGAAGTTGAAAAGACTCCCTTTTGCCTCCTACCTCTCTCGTCCTTGCAACCTGTTTCCTCCTCTCAATCAAAGATTTTTCTCAAATTGCTACTGTTACTCAAAGTCAATCAAAATGTCTCAGACATCGTCTTCAACCAAGGCGACTTCATCATCCTCATCATCTTCATCATCTGACCAAGACTCTAGAGCAATCACCACATGCATAGAATCTGAAGTTCTTGAGGTCACTCCTCTCAGAGAGATGGCAACTGACCCAGCCAAAGTCAAAAAGCTAAGAACTAGACATGCAGGAAGAGCTCAAGCTGCAGCCTCTGGTAATCCTTCTCATCCTTCTTCTTCTGTACCAAATAGAGAAGGATCAGTTCAAGTTCATCAAGCTATTGCTAGGCTTGTTACTAGTATACTGAGCGGAAACCAACCTGTACCGGGGATTTCTGTCCCTTTAAATTAATCAGAAAGCCCAAATGTGGACGTCTCTGAGAATGTAGATGTCACTGAGAATGTTGTGACACAAAAAGACAACATTCAGAACCCTTCAGAAAAGACTGTTGATCCACCTATCATTGATGTGGATGAGGATTACTCAGATAATGATCTGATTGCTAATGTAAACCCTAGCATAGCTAGGAGATTGATGAAAAGAAAGAGTAATCAGAATGATGCAAAATGTGTGTCCAAAGATAAACCTGCTGCTAAGAAATCCAAGGCTGAAGGCATGGCTGAGAAAAGTATTCAGACAAAAGGGAAGAAGGCCCAGGTGCATACTGCTAGACAACCAATTTCTAAGAAGAGAAAAGAACCTGAATCTTCTGATTCTGATGAGGAATTAGAATTTGAGATTGATGCTGAAGAAACTCCTATCAGAAGGAAGCTCCCCTCCAGCAAAATTGCTAGAGTGCCTGAAGTCCCAACAGACAACATCTCTTTTCATCATCCTGACAATGCAAACAGATGGAAGTATGTTTGCTTAAAAAGAATAGCTTTAGAAAGAGAACTCAACAATGATGCCTTGGAGTGCAAAGACATCATGGACCTGATCAAGAATGCTGGACTGATGAAGACAGTGACAAAATTTAACAAGTGTTATGAAAATCTGGTCAAGGAGTTTGTAGTGAACTTGTCTAATGATTGTGCTGATGGAAGGTCAGCTGACTTTGAAAGTGTTTTTGTTAGAGGAAGAAGGGTCAAGTTCTCTCCATCATAAATTAACAAATTTCTTGGAAGAACAAATGAGGATTGTCCTGATCTGGAGGCCACTGACAATGAAGTTTGTCAAACCATCACAGCCAGGCAAGTGAAGTGCTGGCCCTTGAAAGGCAAGCTGAATGTCAGCAAGCTCAGCATGAAATTTGCCATCCTACACAAGATAGGTGCAGCCAACTGGGTGCCTACAAATCATAAATCAACTATCTCCACAGGATTGGGGAAATTTATTTATGCTGTGGGAACCAAGACTGCTTTTGACTATGGCAGGTACATCTTTGAACAAACTTTAAAGCATGCTGGTAGTTATGCTGTCAAAGGACCAATAGCCTTTCCCTCCCTCCTTTGTGGAATTATCCTTGCACAATACCCTGATATCCTGGTGGCAAGAGATACAGCCTGCAAAAGAGCTCCTGCCCTTGGGTTGCACTACAAACTGTTTCAGGGATCTCATGCTCTAGATATTGTCATAACATCAGCTGAGACATCGTCTGTGAAGACCCAGTCCAAGACATCTGATGTCATAGTTGTTTTAAAAGAAACCTGCAAGGAGCTGGAAGCTAGGAAAAAGACCCTAGAAATCCTAATTGCCAGGTTAGAAAAGGAGGAAGCTGAAGGAAACAGAAGGGAAGAAGGTGTAGAAGCTGAAGGTCATCTCAACATTGAAGAAACTAACTCCTCTGAGTCTGATGACAGTGCTTAAAGGATTGGTTGCTGTTTGGTGGTGTTGCTGATTGGTGGTGGTGATACCTGGTGGAGTTTGGAAGTGTGTTCAGTTTTTTTTCTCTGCTGCTGCTCTTATTAATTTTGGACAACTGTATAATCTTTATGAACATGTATCTTTGGCCCATTTGTGGCTAAAGAGGGGGAGAATATTTTGGTACTTACTTAATTAGTACTTGCTCAATTAGACATTCTATTTTTCTGCAGTCATTTTTTTCTGCTGCTATCTATCTCTGATTGCATAGGGTCTTTAGCCAAAAATCTGCCAAAGGGGGAGTTTGTAGTTGTTTAGTTATTGGCTTGCATTTTTGGTAAAACCCAAGTGTATGTGCGAATGTCATGACTGATGTCATAACATTCTAGTTTAGTTTGTACTGATTCATTAGGTACCTTTGCAGAAAAATATTGTCATTCAGGAACTGATGTTTATAAGTGTGTATCTGAGCATTTTGCAAAATGATCACATTTTGCTAAATCAGTAGACAGGTTTTCTCAGATGTCATAACAGATGTTAAGACATCCTGTTCTGAACTAACAGGTATGCAGGTTGGTTAATTCTGAGTTTTTTCAGGAAAATAACTCAGTCTTTCCAGAACAGAATCCTGCGTTTTCTTTGGGTTAACCTAGCTCAACCCTAACCTGGTTAATAAAGTCCTGTGACCTAGTCTTAAGGTCAAACGGAATTAACCCTAGGTTTTTGTGGAAACCCTAACTGAAGTTGCAGCTGCTATATATTCAACAGAGCTGCTGTTTTGCAGTAATCCCTTGGTGATCAGAAGATCATTTGTAAACTGTATAGGTTTGATTATTGTACTCCAAGCAATTATCATTGTGATAAGTGACTTGGAATAGGTTTTTAATTGTAAGGGTTGTGTAGCACTCAAAGCTTTGAAGCAAGAGTGTTTGAATGTTTCTTGACTAAAGCTGTGAAGCAGAGTCAAGTCAGTTGTGTATATCACTCAAAGCTGTGAAGCAAGAGTGGTTGTGTTGCTTGATTAAAAAGCTGTGAAGCTTAATCAAGTGTATGTTTTTGAAGAGTGTCTTCATCAATTCATTAGTCAAATTGTTTTATGTATCACTGCTGTGATTGAGGGGGAGTGAGTAGAAACTCAGGTTTACGTTGTACTTAGATTGAAATTGCATTGGGTAGGTCTTAAGTGAAGGAGATAAACTGGTTGGTTTATTCCTGAATTAACATCTCTTATAGTGGATTTCCTCCCTGGCTTGGTAGCCCCCAGAGTAGGTGTTGTTGCACACTGAACTGGGTAAACAATTGACTGTGTTCTTTACTGTTTTTGTATTTACTGTCTTATAGAAAGTCAGATACGGTGTCATAACATTAAACGTGACATTGAGTATCTGTAGCCAGAATTTCAAAACCTAATTTTTACAGAAATTTCAAATCCAAAATTCTCTATACACAATGAATATAAATGAAATCTATGAACATGGTTGGCTTTAGTAAAAGGATATCTATATTTTGTTTTCACAAATCGAGACCAAAGGATGCTTGTATAAAGAGATAGAAGTTTGAGTTTTTACCTCTTTCAATTGAGATCGTGAATGGAGTTTGAGCAAGTTTTGAGAAGGCATGAGGATCTGTTTAGCTTGCCTGGACCTCCCTGAGTGTATTCCAATCCTTACTTTTCCTTGAAAGTTCCTAAATCTCCCTACTCAAGTCAACCTGCAAGCTTGAAATGTAAAAATGGAAGATGGAGAAGGAGGAGTTACAGTGAGGGAACAAGGGTCTGGAACACTTATATATGATGTATATTAAGTGTTTAAGTGGTTAAAACTCAAAACGCACGAGTGGTTTTTGAGATTGCTATGTAAGGTGCAAAACTGCAAGTTATGGCAGATTTTCAGTGATAAAGTGTTTAGGAGAGTTTCTGAGCTTTAGCATTTATGTTATAGGTCACAATACATTTGTGTATATGTATGGAAAGGATTAGGGATCAAGCTTTCTCAAGATTTCTGAGTTATAGCCTTTTGGCTCTATTACTTGCTTTTGAAGAAAAGTGAGGAGACAAGTCTCTATATGCTTGTACAAGCCTGATCTGAGTTGGTAGAGGTTCTAGACACATCGCTTTTGGTTTATAGGGTTTGTGTGTGCAGGAAGAACAAGTGCAAAGCTCAAGGAGTTGACAATTACAAAAGTTGCGCTTTATCAAAATGGAAATGGCAACTCTGTGCCCCAAATGGATTTGTAGCTTGGACAAAGGCTCTAATGCTTGGATCAAAGCTCTATCAGCTGTGTAAACATTTAATTATGGAGTGAGAAACAAGTTTGAGGCCTGCAAAGCAAATATTATGCAGCCTAGGTTTGAATTTGAATTTTGGTTCATCATGAAATGGCTTGAAATCAAAGTGAGAAATTTCCAACTTCATCTCTTTGATTCTCCCTACTCAAGAATGATCTCAAGGAGTTATTTGACATTTTGGAAAGATTGCAATGTTCTCTACAACTCATCTTTGAATTTATTTCAAATATTCCCCTTGGAACTATGTGAAAAATTGGCATTTAGTTAGGTCAAAAACCTGCCTAACTGAGGCAAAATTTCACTAAGTTATGTTAGTTCATGAGCATGTATTCACAAAATTATATCTTGAGATCCAAGCATATTTAGGAGAAATGGTGTGAAGCAAAATTGTATATTTCATGGATATCTACAACTTTCATATTGGGAACTTCCTTTGAATCATCTTGTATCATGGTGAAAAATTGGCTTAAAGTTGAGAAAAAATAAGAAATTTTCTATACTTAGAAAAATTTCTAAGTTAAGGAACTTCAAATTTCAAAACAAAATCTTCAATCCTTTATTTCTTGATGAAAAAGTTTCACATTTTGACATGTTTTAATGAATTATGATCTTTGGCACTTGATTTTGACCAAAAAGTCAAAGTTTGACTTTTTAGTATACAATTGACTTTTGATCAGTTGATTGAAAATTCATCTGTCAATCCAATGGATTTGTAATATTTTGAACCATGTAATTAGGTCGATATGATGCAATTGAAATCTTGAAATCATGCTTCAAACCAATTGATCATTTTCTAGGTCAAAAATCAGAAATTGCCCCTTCTCAGTCAAAACCCTAATTTTGACCATTTTGCCCTTTTGATGATTTGATCCAATTTCTTGAGGAATTATGGTCCAAAATTGATCAAATGATACATATGAGTCTAAGATGTTGATGTGGATCAAAAATTATGAAGTTTGACTGTAAATTGGCCATGGTTGACTTTTTCCCCAATACAGCTGATTTTTAGGTCAACTGTCCAATTGACTGATCAAAAGTGTGATTCAAAGCTTGAAACTTGGCATGAATAATATTGGGGGTCCATAATGATCCTTGAAAGTCAAATGAAGCATTGATAGTCAAAAAACCTTTGTGCAAACTCAAACCCTAATTTTGGTCATCAGTGCATGATGAGATTTCTTGGGCTGGTCAAACCCTAATCCAGTCTTGAGTCAAAGAGATCTTGTGAGAAAAATCTTGATAAATGAGAGGGCAAATTTTGGGGTACAACACATGGGCTTGAATGAAGGGTTCAAGTAGTATGCACAAAAATGGAGGGATTTAGTTGGAAGAGTTCAACCTCCTCTGTCCGATAGGGATCTGGTTGATATGCTCATGGGCACTCTAACAAGTCCATTCTTTAACCATCTGATTGGAAGCTCCTCATCTGGTTTTACTGAGATGATTCTAACTAGGGAACATGTCGAAGGTGGTATCAAGAGTGGAAAGATTCCAGTGGCTGCATCTTCAAGTGCTATGAATAAGACAATCAATAATAATAAGGAAACCAATTCCATTTATGTCCAGAAGGGTCATGTTAGAAGTAACTGCCACTAATCCGTGGGAGTTTTGCTAATCTCCAATCCCGCACTAACGCAACATCAACAACAAGGCAATCAACATATGCCAGATGCACCTATGAGACAATTTACTAAGATCAACATGCCATTGTCCAAGGCACTGCAACACTTGTTGAAGGCAGAGCTAATAACATTGAAGGATCCTCCTCAGAATCCAAACACCTCCTCTCCTTGGTACAATCCTAATGTGATATGCGCCTATCACTCCAATAGTCCCTTACGTAACACAAATAGATGATGGGCTT
Organism: Vicia faba; assembly: GCA_948472305.1. Taxonomy (NCBI): domain Eukaryota; kingdom Viridiplantae; phylum Streptophyta; class Magnoliopsida; order Fabales; family Fabaceae; genus Vicia; species Vicia faba. The sequence goes on from OX451736.1 coordinate 214,093,175, forward strand.
TGAAAATTAAAATCCAAGATTTGATTGATACTAAGGAGATTGAGTTCGACCCTCCTGAGACCCCCAATGTGATCACTGCTCCCTTGCCAAATCATGGCCAAGATTGAGAGCGTCTATGTCATTTGAATTTTCAAATTGTAATTTCTTTTGATTGCTCGAACATTTATTTTATGTCAAACTTTGTTATTCTATTATTGAATTGCATATGTTTTGCCTGAAGTAATCCATTCGTTTTGACTATATTTAAACTATGCTTTTACTTTCTTTTTGTGATATTCAACTCTCGATTAAAAGTTGTAAGCCTTTAGAGGGAGGATGACGAAAACAATACCAAAATCTCTACAGTATGCTTTTGAACAGACCTTCCTGACGATGTACAGACGTTCTTTCAAACCTAAATAGTGGAGTTATAAGGAAGATATTCCCTACTCAACCCCTTTGAGCCTAAGGAGTAGAAGTTTTCTTTTTCCCAAATTGAAACCCTTAATCATAACCTGGGGCAGGGTAGTTTCTCAGTTAAATTCAAATGCCCATTCAGTCACAAGCTCTACCTTCATACACGACGAATAGTGTCGAAGATGTTCTTATAATCAAAAGATGGTGATGGTTCCCCGTAATCATTAAAACAGGCAGTCATTATATTTCAAAAGAAAAACCCGCTAAATCAAAACCTATGAAGGTGACTTAATAAAAACTGGGGCATCCCGCTTACTGTAGTCACAGAAGAAACAGTTCAGAAAAAAAACTAGGAATAATAAATTCAAAAAAGAGGACGCTACAAATCCTCAATAAAAAATATTACCAAAAAATGTCTGCCTCCTTAAATAAACTTCCAGTATCTGAACCATCACTGGAATATCAGTGCTATAATTCCAGACTCAATGGGAATCCAAACACACAATTAACTGAGTATAGGACCGAAGAACTTCACAAAGAACAGGTGGGTACAAATAAATTTTGAGCATTTTTCCTTTGTTTCTTAAACCGTGAACCATGCAACGTTACAACCCTTAAAAAGTCCTAGCTGAAGCATGGGTTAGTTCGAAAGCATACTGTTACAAAAGGTATCCTAACTCCTGTAAGGCTTACTATAAATCCTGAGTTTAATTCATATTCTTACAAAATTTTGTTGTTTACTAAAAATGCATTTTAAAAACTTCAAGACAGATATAAGCTTTGCATTTTTAAATGCCATTGTTTGCATATGATTAATTATTCGACAACAGATAAATTTGCACGACGGATATTCAATGAACATAAATCCCCTCGATGAACAGAATCACCTCAGATGGAAAGACATTTCCAGTAACAGGCGTTTCATAATCAAGGGGCATGACATGTTGTCTAACTGATCTGGGGTAGTCAAGTCAAGATTCAAAGAATCTCTCAAAGGTGTTGAATAGCCAGGGGAAGATCTCCACGTAAATCACTTGGGGAATTAAACATGAATTACATCAAAGGGTCATGTACGATCAAACAAACATGTTCTTGCAGTGCTACAACACTTACTATAGACAGTGAAAATTCTCTGCACCTTGTGAACACGGACATAGTCGGAAAATACTACGCATGAAAAAAAGACCCGCTAGGTTGACTGGCCTAGGAAAAAATAAGGGCATCCTGATGAACCAAAGAGTTCTGGAAAAAAGTTAGGGATATGTAAATAAAATTATACACTCAACAAGTCGAAAACCTAAAAATGCGACTTGGGTAAAAAGGGTATCCCGGTGGACTGAAAATCGTAAAAGACGGTGCAGGTAAAAGTTAGGGATTAAAGCGTACAACTATGTCCCATTATCTAATCACTTATTTATCAGTAGAAGACTTATCATCCTGATCAGCATTTATCGAGGGCTATAGAGGTTGAGATAATATTCAAGTCATCTATAAATCCCTACAGAGAAATTTCCACAGAATTATCTCTACAGAGCTATCTGCACAAGCTCATCTTCAACAAAGATACATTCCCTGCAAGTATAATATGCATTCAAGACAGAAATTGGGGCATCTTTAAGCTGTTAACATGATCATACTCACCAGGAGATCACCCTAGTGGATAAAGGAATATGATCTTTTCCCCGACAATATCGCCAACCTACAGAGTCCCAATCTCCATAGGAGATTACAACATCAGTATAATTTATGGAAATTCTCTTCCCCAGCTGAGCTTATTCCTCCAAAATTGTAAAACCCCCTACAGATTTATTTTCTCCAGTAACACTCATTTCCTCAAAGTGTTTCTCCAGCAGGTTTAGGGTTTATTTCCCCAACAGATTAGTCTCCCCAGTTTGAGTCTATTTCTCTAACTACCACAAATTACTGGCAAAGGACAGTCTGGGTTGCTATCCCTAGAGAGTTATTACTGAATATGAAACCGGACCAGGTAATATTCAACCTTATCCTCCCCAGGCGAGTCGACATCCATATCACAAACCCGGCCAGGAAGCACCTCGGAAGGTTATCCATCTCTCTTATCCCCAGTCAAGGTGTATAGGAATTAAATTTCCCCTAGTAGAGGGATGAATAACCAATGTTCCTGAGCTCTTCTCCCCAAGCAGAAATCAACGTTCCTCAGCGGAGTTTCCTCAAACAGAGAGTAGGAGTCCCCAGTGGCAACATTCCAGATGAGATTGAAGATTACACATATTATTTATCCCCAACACCATTCAGGGATTTATGTTCCCCAGCGAGATGTTACATGGAGCTACACTTCAATGACATTTCACATTCATCCATCATTTACAAACATCATAGCATATGCATACGAAACACATATGGCACAATCTCATTTACTTTGAGAACATCATTACACAATACATTACATACATCATGTCATTGCATAAAGACTAACTTTTATATTTTCAGGTAAAGTCTACAAACAAGATGAATATCATCAACAATTTTAAAATAGGTCAAAGATTGATTCTCGAAACAGGACGAGTTTACCAATGAAAGAAAATTGTAGATCAAATCCTGAAACAAGATGGGGCGGCCATCTGTATGACCAAATGACTTCCTTCAAATATGTACTATGAAAAACATCTCCTGAAAAACATTTCCTTAGAGACTAAATTTCGACAAGCATTTCCTCGGAGATTGAATTCTGACAAGCATTTCCTCTGAGACTGAATTCCGACAAGCATTTCCTCGAATACTGAATTCCGACAAGCATCTCCTCGGAGATTGAATTCTGACAAGAATTTCCTCGGAGACTGCATTCCGACAAGCATTTCCTAGGAGACTGCATTCCGACAAGCATTTTCTTGGAGACTGAATTCCAACAAGCATTTCCCCGGAGACTGAATTCCGACAAGCATTTCCTCGAAGACTGAATTCCGACAAGCATTTCCTCTGAGACTGAATTCCGACAAAGATTTCCTCAGAGACTGAATTTCGACAAGCATCTTCCACAGAGACTGAATTTTGAAAAGCACTTCCTCAGAGACTGAATTCTGAAAAGCACTTACCTCAAATATATTTTGAAAAGCATTTCCCTCAGAGATTTAATTTGACAAGCATTTCCTTCAGAGACTGAATTCAAAAAAAATAGTTCCTTCAAAGACTCCTTTCAATACCTCTTCCAGTTGAAGTCGGGCATAGAAATCTTTTATCTCAAATTAAATCGAGCGTAGATTTATTCTGATACTCCTTCGGAAAAGTTAGGCGTAGACTCTTTCCAACACTTCTTCTAGTTGAAGTCGGGCATAGACATCTTTTGGCTCAGATTAAATCGAGCATAAATTTATTATGATACTCTTTTAGAAAAGTCGGGCGTAGACTCCTTCCAACATCATCTTCCAGTTGAAGTAGGGCTTAGACATCTTCTGCCTCAGATTAAATTGAGCGTAGATTTATTCTGATACTCCTTCGGAAAAGTCGGGCGTAGACTCTTTCCAATATATTTTCTAGTTGAAGTCGGGCGTAGACGTATTCTAGTATATCATTCAGACGAAATCAATCATAGATTCCTTCTGAAGATCCTTTGGAAAATTCGGTCGTAGACTCCTTCCAATACTTCTTCCAGTTGAAGTCGGGTGTAGACATCTTCTGATTCAGATTAAATCGAGTGTAGTTTTATTCTGATTATCTTTTTGGACCAAGTCGGGCATAGACTCACTCTAAGTACATTTTCTAAGACAAAGTCGGGCGTAGACTTAGTCTAATTTCTATCAACGGTTACTCTGGATGGCATCTATAAGACCATCTCCGACGACTCTCCGTAACCTCTCCAAATGTCATCTTTAAGCCCATTCCTGGTATAATCAACCAACAACGTTACTTCTTGCACAGGAGAATGCAAATTTTTGGGCACTTAAGTGTTTAATCCTCTTCTACCTTCAAGTTGCGAATGACGGACATGCCAATTTAGCTCTTTAGGTTTAAGAAGATTGAACAGGGTCAGTTGTTGTACCCCAAAATTTTCCCTCCCATTTTCTTTAAGACATTCTTCTAGGGTCCTCATTTGCTCAAAATGGCTCAAGAGTTGGTTAGACAAATGCTACTCCTAAGCAATGGGTCTACAACTAGGATTTTGAGTTTATCAAGAAAGATCGGGTCACAAAGGTCTCAAGTGATTTACATGGTTCTTCATATGTCTTCAAGGATACTCATATCAAATTTTAAGTCTTGTATCACAAGTTTGCTAAATCAATTGCTCAGATGATTGAAAATCAACTATATTGGATAAAAAGTCAACTATGGTCAACATACAATCAAACTTCAAGATTTTTGGTCAACATCAACATTTTGAATTAATATTCATCATTTTATCAAGTGTTGATCATGATTCCTCAAGAAAAGCCCTCAAATCATCAAAAGTCAAAACTTGTCAAATTAGGGTTTCCTTAGTAGAAGTCAACTGAACTTTGACCAAGCATAACTTTCACATGCTTCATCAAATTTTCCCTAAATCAAAGCCCATTTTGAAGGAAATTAAATTCTCTACAACTTTGTATATGTATGCTCAAGTCCAGAAAGTTCTTCATTTGAGATATATGAGCCCATACATTATAGGTCATTTCAAAAGTCAACAAAAAGACATTATTTGTCAAGGCAACTAACATCAAGATAAAGTCTCCAAATGCAAAAATTATAAAAGGATAAATTGAAGAGGACATCTTTATCTTTCCAAAAAGTCAAATATCATCTTCAAATGATGAAAATTGAGAGAGTTATGACCATTACAAATTGGGAAATTTTGGTAAAATGCATGAAATACAAAGTGAGCAAACTTGAAATTCTAGAATAATGGGCCTAACTTTTGATGTTCACAATATGTTAGAAGACCTTTAAATCCATTCATATATTTTTTTTATGATTTTTATTTCTTTTATTTGAATTTTTATTCATTTAAATGCAAGTAAATCAAATAAAATATAAAATCATTGGGCCAAGGCGCATGGGCTTTTGATTTCAATCACATGGAGGCCCAAGAACCCATGACAAACATGACAACCGTAAAAACATGTCGGGAACAAGAATATTCAAGTTTGGAATGTTTTTTAACAATTTTGGAAAGATTTCAATGTGTTTTTTTGCAATGAATTGTGACATGATGGTACAAGATTCTTGTATTGTTCTTGTTCCATTTCATTCCTCTATAAATACATGTGATACTCAAGTGCAAAACACACAAAAAGCTTCCTTAAGAACCACTTTAAAAATCTCTCAAAATTCTCAAGAAAAGTGCAAATTCGTATCACACGATCCAACCAATCTCAAGCCAAACGAAATGTCCAAACCTCTTCCTGAAGTCCTCAGTAACACATCCATCCCAAGAACCAGAAGATTTGGTGCATGAACTCGTGCTTCAAACTCCACCGGTTTGCGTTTTTTTCTTTGAATTCAATCTTAAATTCTATGCATTGCTAATGTATTTGATGAGCTCAAATGTATTCAGGATATGATTTAGGACGAGTTTGACGTATCATATGCAAGCTTTGATGCATGAATCTCTATATGCCATTTTTAAGGCATAGAAATACGCTTGCTTCAGATCTCTCTTTACAGGCACATTCAAGAGAAAAGAACCCCACCATCAGATTCGTTTCCAACTTTTCAAGTTTCTTGTTTTTATTATTTTTGCTATTGCTTAATTAATTTAATTACTTTTTTAATTAAAACTAAAAGACCATAAAAATCAGAAAAAATCATTAAAAATTATATTTATTTTTTTAATTAATTTAATTTTTGACCAAAAAAAATTGTTTTAGTTAAATTAAATTTGTTTTTATTTCCCAATTAATTTGTAAATTACTTAGAATTAGAGTTACTTATTATTATCACTTTAATTATTTTTCATAAATAAAAACATCAAAAAAATATTTTCCTAACACTTAGAAATTTTCTTTAGGTTTTAAATACCTTCTTCTAATTTCTTTTTTTTTTATTATTTAAATTCTAGAAAACAAATGTATAGGTTGCACAGTTGATTTTCTAATAGCTTAGTTTATTTTCCTGCATTTTTCCTTATTATGTAACTGCTCATGGGATGTAATAGCCTAGGTTTATTTCCCCGCACTTTACTTTCCGCACCTATGTATGTATATATGTATGTATATATAACTGTATAGTAATTAGGCATGTATGGCAAGATTTAAAATCAACCGCTAGATAATCCCAATCAAGATAAATTTACTGAAAATAAATCACTTTTCACACACCCACCTCTAGGGTAACCTCACTTGTTGCCTTCGGATAAAACAATCGTGTCCCTCGAACGTAGAGGTGCCATTAGCAAAGACCATCGGTTAAAAATTATCATAAAGATCATAGTCCCTCGATGACCCTTTCGATGCTTCCTTCGGTAAATGATCTTGTCCCTCGATGTTGCCTACGAATACATGATAATAGTCCCTTCGAATTGCTAAAGGTATCCATATGTGTTGCTTTTATGACTGTACGATAACCCGTGTCTGTCCCTCAAAACATCCAACGATAGGGCTTTCTACTAACCAATGATATGATAACACTATCTAAAGGAGGAGGAAAAGAATAAAAGACTTTTGAGTAGGTAAATAGTTCTTAATCACTTGCTCGCGAACATTTCAAAATATTTTCCACACAATACATTTCTATTCTAAAATATTATCAAAACAAACACTTTGTATGCGTTCTCAACTGATACGAGAATTATTACAAAGTTGTCAAACTTAGGCATTTTAGAAATACTTTCAAACTCACACATTCACTAAGCATTTTCAAAAATGAGCTAGTGATTAAGATCCTGTAGATAACTACGAATGAAAAGGGTGCTAATACCTTCCCTTTCCATAACCTACCCCCTTACTCAGAAAAATTCTCAAAGGTCTTTCTTGTTCTTTTCACCCTTTCCTGTATTGGATAAAAGAAAAGTCGGTGGTGACTCTTGCTATCCACAACATTTGCAAGAAAATGCAAAAACCAAAAGTCAGTTCTCTCACCGTATTACAATGGGAATTAACTGATAATCAGGGATAGTAAAACACCGACATAATGGATCATAGAACTGGACCAATGTAGAAAGAATACCCTCCTTCATCTTGAGCTTCATAAGAGGCACGACGAATCCATATTTCTTCCGTAAATCTGTAGAGCTCTTAATCTCAAGAATCAAACTCATCAGTTTCTCTATCTTAGGATCCTTGAAACTGTACTTTCGAGTCTTTCTTCTTCCAAAATCCATGGTCAAAAAGTACCTGAGATATTTGCAAAAATAAACCCTTAAGTTCCTTGAAGCAACTAATTTAAAGAATGCTCATGGGTGCATGAATGCATGATGTAACAATCACATAAAAGATCACAAACATGGGGGTTCATAGGTTCAACGTCAAGAGCATGAAGTAAAAGGTACTACCCACAAGGTATGGACTAATAGTTTATCACCTTCCGAACAAGGTTTTAAAATGTTCCCAGAGTTTACATCCTTCCTTCGGATATTATCAACATCCCGATTAACCTAGTGATTAACAATATTCTCAGGAAAAATTTGTCTGAGTGTAGCATCGCATGACAACCACTTCCGGATTGCCCCGTCATAGTTTTTGCACTACACTTAAAAGGCCAAGATGGGTTAGGGGTTCTACGGTCCTCAGCTTCTCAGGCTCCTAGGTCGAAAGCAGCTCGTCTTCTTGATTGTTCGGTATATAGATAGTACAGTCAAAGGGGCTCCACTGAGTGGGGGATCTCATGTCTCCTTTTTTGGGATTCCTTTCTTAAAGTTAACATGACTATACCGCCCATCCTATCTTAAGTTTTCCCAAGTCTGGGTAGAGGACTTATGAGAAATCACCAAGCACCCTAAAAACCAGGAAAATCTAGACAAACATATATATAACACATAATATACAACAAATAGTAGCACATACACAATATAAACAAAGATATGCTCAACCCACTTAGAGATGGACCGATAATTGGTCGATATGTCCCTAGTGAAGTCACCATTTTTCTGTAGCAGTAGAAATGTTGAGACTAAGCCATTAGATTGACTTAACTCACACATACCAAATAAAAATCGTCACCACGCTTTATTGTTTCCAAAGGAAATGGGAAAAGTGAGAATAAACCCAAAAGAGAGGGGGAGAGAATCTAGGTACGGGGGTTGGTTATGCAAAGAGAAGGTATTAGTACCCTAAACATCTACGGTACTCCACATGAACCTCTTTGAAAATTTGTGTATTTTGGCTATAAATGGTGCATACAAAAATAGATGGTAGAGATGAGAAAAGAAGTACTTTTTTTATACAATTTTTGCACCCATCGTGGTTGCAAACCTTTAGTACCTACATACCATCTTCCGTGCAATAGGGGATCAGGGTACTCGTAGTTCATCTCAAATATTTTAAAACACATGTGTCTTGGTTAATTTTAAAAGAGGAGACATCATCTTCATATTCGAGTGGAAAACATACTTACTATCCACGATTATGAGAAAAAAGAATTTGTGTCATCTCAAAGTGGAGGATATAGCTTGGATTTTAAAATCAATAAAGCCTCACTCAACATCCAAGTGGAAAATATCTCACTTCATTATATATCACAGAAGTATAGTAGCTCGCATCACTACAAGAATTGACAAGAGTCTAATCTTTTGAGAAAAAAAGTTTTAAAGTAAAAAGTCAAAGTGGAAAAATGGTTTGAATAAGTTTGATTGCCTTTTAGTCTTCTCACAAAAAAATGTCAAAGCATGATTAAATTGATTAAAGTTTGATTAAGAAAAGATTTAAAAAAAAAAGCATGGACCTAAGTCCAAGTTTATTATGAAAGCGGTTCAAGTTAGAAAACAAGAAGAGTTTTGAAAAGGAAGGAGAAGATTTTTTGAAATTAAAGAAGATGGGAGGAGATGAATGGATTATCCTAAAACATAAGGTAAAAGCTAAGGAAAAGAATGGTCTAACCAACAAGAAGTCAACACTTGACATAAAGAGTCAATGTAGAATTACCATCATTTGAATTAAAACCAAGCAAGAAAAAATACTAAACCTCTTAGGAATACCAAGCTTCATATGAATTAAGTCTTCACAAAAATTGGGCAGAGTAACGACTGTATACGGAGGAATTCTCAATCATAGACAAAGCACATAATCAGAACAACCTGCACACAAAGAAAATCAACCCAATTTCTTGGGGTAAACTGCAAGAACTCCAGACAAAATAACAATAGAGTTACAAGGTCCCAAGGGGTAATAAAAGCTTCTAATCTTAAGTCCAAGAAGTCCATAACTCTATAATGCCAAGGATAGTAACCAAATAGTCCAAGTAACCTTAAATTTTTTTATTGTTCAATTTGGTTATTAAGTGTCTTAAAAAAGAAAAGAAAGCTCAAGTGAGCAAAATAAAAATGACATAAAGATAAATGCTCAAGTGAGCAAAGATGAAATGACATAAAGATAAATGCTCAAGTGAGCAAAGATGAAAATAACATGAAATATAAATGCTAAAGTAAATGGTGCATAAAAGTAAAGGCATAAAATAAAGGGCATAAAGTAAAAGCACAAAGTAAAAAAACACAAAGTAAAGTCAATTGTTAATGAATTAGAAGTTAGAGGTTAGTTGAATGACCATCTTGAAACTTGCATTGGAAAACTCATTAGAAGATTGATAAAATCAAAGCTTCTCAACAACAAGTTTCATTTTCTTTTTGTCAAGTATATCATTCGTTTCAAGTACTCAAGACAAGCATATATGATCAACGATATTTAAATGATTCACTTAGACCAAAATTCATGAAAGTTCATTAGAGGATTGATAAGATCAAAGCCTCCTAACAATGAACCTCAAGGTTATTGGATCAAAGGTTTCAAATTAAACATATTTGGGCTTGCAAATATAGGTTTGGGCCATGAATGATCATTTTTCGAATTGGGACAAATTTAGCGTTATGTTAAGCAATCTTAAGTGGACTTATGTAAAAGTGACACCTATTTTGAGGTCGGTCAATAGCAATCTATGTACCACATGTTAGAGAAATGATATGTAGATTATTCTCTAAAAACATGTATCACAAGTAAGAAAGGAATAAGATGAAGAGGGAGGGGATGTATCCAATGAAATTAGGGTTTCAAATATCATCAATATCATTCATCCATTTTTATGGATTTGGTTTTTCAACCTATCAACACCCAAGATCCAATGAGGTTGAGGAACTTGTCCCAAAATAACACCCAGATCATGACTAAACAAAAATTATAAAATAATATTCAATAAAACAATATTTAAATTATTAATAAAAGGAAAATAATTGGTAAAATATACAAAGTATATTAAAACACCAAATAAAAATCCTAAAAAAAGTCAGAGGTCAAACATCTGTCAATAAGTGCTAACAAAAATTTTCAGAATTTTTTATAGTCAGAAAATATTTTTAAAATTCAAAGAAATAAGAAAAATAAACCAAAAATTGTAAAAAAAAATAGTAAAATCAAAAATAAAAATAAAATAAGGTCACCAATATTTGTCAAGAGGTCATTAGATCCTTCCATATTTTTTCAAAACTTAAAAAATCAAGAAAAGTATTTTTAAACAATTAAAATAATTCAAATAAAGTAAAAAACCATCAAAAAAACCAAATCATAAAATAAAATTGTGAAAAAAATAAGAATCATAAAGAGAAAAATCAAAAGTATTTTTGAGAATTTTTTCAGAATTTTGGAAGTTGAAATGAATTTTTTATGAATTTTTGAAGTTTAAAACAAATAAAATATAAATCAGAAAATAAAAATAAAACCAAAAAGATGTAGACCATTGGATCAATATCAAAACGCGTTAGTAATCAAATTCAACGGATCTGGCGCGATGTGCATGATATGGACATTAGTGAATAAATAACTAGATTATTAATTAAAAAAGCATATTTGAAAAAAATTGTGGCACCATGTCATTGGTTGAGAGATGACACGCTAGTCATCTTCAACCTCCAACCACATACGAATTGCATGTCTCACAAACTGTAAAATCAGGAGCTCAGACCGGTGTCATTCGCCTCGTCTCTTCAAGACAATTTCAATGGTATCCTTGTGAAAATTTTATATAAACTGTAGCTCAGTCGATTTGAAGGAAACCAGAAGAAAAAAGTTGAAAAGGGATTTGAAAACTCATGAGTAAAACTCACTTCTATTTAAAAACTAATGACGCAATCAGTATCAGGGTGATGAGAGTTACATTGTAGCAACAAGTTTGGATAGAATTGATGGAGGAATCTACCTGTTGAAGTTCAAATTCATAGTTCTGAAACTTGACTTGGCTAGCACAATTCAGGACACCTCAAGGCTTGACTCTTCTTTTGTTAGCTTCAGTGAAGTTCAAGGGTGAAGAATCAATAAAAAAATTGGATTGAAAGATGCTTTAGAATTGAATTCAAAGTTGCAGAATTATGAGTTATGGAGGGAGTTCGACAAAGGTTCTTTGGCTCTCTAAAGCTTGTCAAATGAGTGGAATATTATCCTCTATTTATAGGGAAATGAATGGAATCAAGAGGAGGGTGAATGATTTAACTTGAGTTGAAATGGTGAACACCTGCATTATGAGCAAAGTGTGACTTGCAAGTTGTCAAAACCCAACCATTCCTTGTGTTTTGATGTGCTAAACCTTTCAGGCAACTTAGTTAATCATGTTTAAATATCAAACGCGTGACAAAATTGTGTTTAGAGGTCACACTAATCAATTTTCAATCTGACTGTAAATGAAACTTTAGCTCCAAGGTACCAACTTTGAATCCATGGTGCACACAAATCAATAGGCTTTAGGGCATGATTCTTGAAGCATTTGAAAGACAAAGTCACAATGATAAATTATTGGCATAAAAATTCATAAACTATTTTTCTGGTCTAATTTCTAATTCTAATTTAAACACGTTTTGTTACGAGAGTAAAAGACACAATAAGGTTATAATCAACACAGCGAGAGTTTGAGATTTTTAATCAGATAGTAGAAACTAGGCATTGTGATACAATGGGAGAACTGACTTGAGGTTTTGCGTTTTGTGTTCGCAAATGTTTCGGTTTAGCAAGAGTCGCCACCGACTTTTATTTTATCCTAAGGAAAGGTCAAAAAGCACAGGAAAGACCTTTGAGATGTTTTCTTGGGTTTGGGAAGTAGATTATGAAAAGGGAAGGTGCAAGCACCCTTTTCATCCATGGTTATCCATGGGCTCATAGTTACTTGTTTAGATCACTTGCTTTGCTTTTCCAATTGTTTGAAATGGTGCTTTGTGTGTGGTTTTGAAAGATGTTTTGAAAAGAGGCCATCGTTGTGGCAACCTTTGTAATGATTCTTGTTTGAATGTATACAAAGGGGTTTTTGTCTTTTGAAAAGATTTCAATGTTTGAAAGTTTGATTTGGGTAATGTTTTGAAATTGTGTTGTGAAGTGTGTTTGAAAATAGCAAGGATGTTTTGCAAGCTTTTGATCAAGTAACTAAGAGTTCTCTACCCCATTTTACTCAAAGATCTTTCCTAATGTTTTTAACCCTTTTGACAGTGTTGTTTCACCATTGAATTTGGTGAACAACCTTGTGTTAGCATGTTAAACGGGACAGGCGCAGGTCATCGTATAGACCATGATAGCAATTGTGTTAAGCATCTTTGGCAGTTTTCTTGAGGGACTTGATCATTTTTGTTTAGGCAACCAAGATAGCGTCATCGAGGGACTATGATCATTTGTTTTGTTTTTGTTTTGCCAAAGTACCCAACATGCATACCATGGCCCATTTTTGAAGGCAACAAGTGGATTGTAACCCTAGGGGTGCAAGTGTGTATTGTGTTTGATTTTCATGCATTTTTGTCTTTGATTAGGTTAAGCTACTTGTTGATTTGGATTTTTGCATACAAACCCTAATTCTCTAATCATGGCATAATTGAAAGCGTAAAGTGCGAGAATTTAAAATCTAAGCTATTACAACATGATTATGGGGATGGGGGTACAATTTTTGAATAGGGGGTATTTGACAAGAAATATAAACCCTAGTTTACTATTACATCCAAATTGAATTTAGTTGCATAAAATAAATAGACAATATTTAAATATTCAAAAATAAACAAATATATCAAATAATATGAATTATGCAAAAAAAAGGTTTTGTTTGTTTATGTATGTAAAAGTATTTATAATGTAAAAAATATAAATAAATAAATAAATAAAAAAGATTAATTTTATTTGTTTAAGGGTAAACTCTAATTTCTTTAAGAAAATAAATACAATATATTATTTATATACAATAAAATATATTAATATGTTCAAAGATAGAATATACTCAAAAAAAGTATTTTTTTAGTATAAATAATAATAAAAATAAAAATGTAATATTTTGTAATTTTTTATTCTAGAGTATTTAATAAAATGAAAAGTATATATTTATATATGTATATTAATCAAATTAAATATGTACAATGTAAAATAAAATATGTACAAAAATAAAATTATTCAAGAAAATATTTTTAGTGTGAACAAAAATAAGAAATAAAAATAAAAGTATGATTTACATATTATTTCTAAGTTTAAATAAATAGTATAAAAGTATTTTAAAATGTTTTCTATATTAGAAAAATTAAAATAAATGTAAAAAAATATGAAAATATTTTTTAAGCATTTTTTATACTTGGAAATAAATAAACAAAATCAGAAAAGAAAATAAAAATGTAAAAATATAAAAATACAAGAAAATGAGTCAGGGGGTGCAAAAATGAAAATGGGAGGTGTTAGAAGCAAGCCAGGCCAAGGCCAGCCCAAGCCAGCTTCATCTTCAACCTTCAGACTGAAAAACACGCGTGTGCCCTGTTTCAGTTGGATTCGTGTAGGGCAATGCAGTGCTTCTCAACAAGTTTTGAGATGTCTGGTAGCTTGCCTGAACTTCACTTGTCATTTTCCAATAGCTAGCTTGCCTTGAATGTCCTTGAACCAGTCTATAGAACTCAACCTGCACAAGCTCAAAATAAAAATGGTGATCACTGTAAATGGAGTTACAATTGGTAATGGAGGTTTGGGATAGCTTGAGTGAGTTGAATGGAAGGTGTTTGAAGCAAAATGGGGCAAAACGCACGAGCCAAATGAGCTAGGGAACTTAACTTGCAGCACCTGCCCTGTTTTGCCAAAGAAGTGTGATTTCTGGCTATGGGATGTTTTGGGGCTCAAGAACTCGTGTTTCTAGCTCCAAGGGTTGTGAGAAAGATGTTTGAAGTGTTTGTGTAAGTTGATCTTTGCTGGTTTTCAAGTTCTAGGCATTTTGACAAGTTTCTTGTTTTTGAAGCAAGAAAGTGGAAGTGAGGTTACAACCCTGTACATGCCATCTTATCACCCTGCATACAATCCTCTTGGCCCCTCTAATTAGTGGATTTGTTTAGCTGCAAGAGATTTGGCTCTATGCTCAAGGATTAGTGGTTTGACATAAAGCAACCTTTTGCAAAAATGGAAATGTGTCTTTTACCATTTAAGGATTAAACTTGTGTACAATACCCTAATGATTAAGACAATGCATTAGCTCAATGGATTTGCATTAAATTATGGAGTGTGAAGTGGTTTAGAGGCCTGCAAACTAGTGTAAGGCATGCTGGTTTGAAAATGCAACTTGAGTGAACATGAATTTGCCATGGATACAAAGTGAGTTTTTTCCAACTTCA
Source organism: Vicia faba (assembly GCA_948472305.1). Taxonomy (NCBI): domain Eukaryota; kingdom Viridiplantae; phylum Streptophyta; class Magnoliopsida; order Fabales; family Fabaceae; genus Vicia; species Vicia faba. The sequence goes on from OX451736.1 coordinate 214,108,266, forward strand.
AGCATTCGATTCTCCCTAACCACAAATTTTTTTGATGAGTTCTTGGACAATTTGGAAATCTTGCAACATGATCTATAATCCATCTTTGAAATGCAACTTGATACTCCAAGTGGAACTATGTGAAAAATGGCCAAGAAGATAGGCCAAAATCCTGCCTAAACAAGGGCAAAATTTCACTAAGTTAAAAGTTTTAGGGACCCTTGTTCCAAAAATCAAAACATGAGATCCAAGCTTCTTTTGAGAAAACTTTGTGAATCAAAGTTGTATACTTTGTGGAGGACTACAACTTTCATGTTGTAATTTTTGTTTGAATCCATTTGCATCATGGTGAAAATGTGGGACAAAGTTAGGAAAAATTAAGAAAATTTCATAACTTAGAAAAATTCTAAGTTATGAAAATTTTCAATTTCAAACCCTAATTTGCAATTTTGGGTTTCTTGATGAACAAGTTTCATAATTTGACACATCTTGATGAAAAATGACCCTTGGCACTTGATTTTGACCAAAAAGTCAAAGTTTTGACTTTTAAGTGTACAGTCAAATTTTGCTTAGTTGACTAAAAAATTCATCTGTCAATCCTATGCATTTGAGATCTTTTGAACTTGTTGAATAGGTCAAGATGATGCCATTGAGTTCTTGAGTCCTTGGTTGAACCTAATTTTCCATTGGCTAGGTCAAAAAGTCAGAAATTGCCTTTGTACAGTCAAAACCCTAAAAATGACCATTTTGCCCTTTTGGTGATCTGATCAAATTTCTTGTGGAATTGTGGTCCAAACTTAATCAAATGGTTCATATGATTTCATAATGTTGATGTGGGTCAAAATTCATGAGGTTTGACTGTAAATTGGCCACAATTGACTTTTGCCCCAATACAGCTGATTTTTAGGTCAACTGTCCAATTGACTGGGCAAAAGTTTGATTCAAGGATTGAAACTTGGTATGGACAAACTTATGAGTCCAGTGTGAAGTATGAAAGTCAATTTGAGCATTGAAGGTCCAAAAATCCTTGTGCAATTTCAAACCCTAATTTAGGTCATTAGTACAAGGAGATGTCTTGAGCAGAGCAAACCCTAGCTTGATCTTGAGTTCCAAAAGCCTTGTGATGAGAAAAGTTGATAGAATGAGAGGGCAAATTTTGGGGTACAACAGTTGCCCCTGTTCAATCTTCTTGAACCTGAAGAGTTAGATTGGCAAGTTTTTCCTTTCGTGACTCGAAGGTAAAAGAGGATTGGACACTAGAGTGCCCGTAAATTTGCACTCGTAAAAAATGTAGCTGAAGGAATGGGCTTAGAGATGCCATTTGGAAATGGTAGAATCTTGCTGGAGATGGGCTTAGATATGCCATCCAAAACTTGTTTGTTGAAAATCAGGAGAATGAACGTCATAATGGTATCCGTATTTGGAACGTATCTGCGTTGTATCTGGAGACTGGATTTGTATGAGTAAGGGAATGGCGTCCGTGTCTAGAGCGTATCCGAGATATAACTGTATTTGATTCTTGAATGAATATCAGAACGACTGCCGTGTCTGGAGTGTATATGTATTCTGAATGGGTGACATAGAAACATCTGTATATGGAATATCTATGTGCTGGGGATAAATTCCGAATGAGTGACAGAATGGCAACCGTGTCTGGAGCGTATCTGGACTGTATCTGAAGTTGAGATCTGTATGAGTAGCAGAATAACTTCTGTGTCCGGAGTGTATCCGTACTGTAACTGGGATCCGGACAGGTGACAGAATTACTTCCGTGTCTGGAGTGCGTCTGAACTTGAATTTGATAGCTGAATCTGAATGAGAAATAGAATGGATGCCGTGTCTGGAGCGTATCTAGTCTGTATCTGATTGCTGGAGTCTGAATGAGTAGTAGAATGACCATCGTGTCTGGGGTGCGTCTGAACCTGAATTTGATAGCTGAATCTGAATGAGAAATAGAATGGCTGCCGTGTCTAGAGCGTATCTAGTCTGTGAAATTCTGGCTGCAGATACTCAATGTCACGTTCAATGTTATGACACCGTATCTGACTTTCTATAGGACAGTAAATACAAAAACAGTAAAGAACACAGTCAATTGTTTACCCAGTTCAGTGTGCAACAACACCTACTCTGGGGGCTACCAAGCCAGGGAGGAAATCCACTATAAGAGATATTAATTCAGGAATAAACCAACCAGTTTATCTCCTTCACTTAAGACCTACCCAATGCAACTTCAATCTAAGTACAACTTAAACCTGAGTTCCTACTCACTCCCCCTCAATCACAGCAGTGATACATAAAACAATTTGACTAATGAATTGATGAAGACACTCTTCAAAACATACACTTGATTATGCTTCACAGCTTTTTAATCAAGCAACACAAACACTCTTGCTTCACAGCTTTGAGTGATACACAGACCTGACTTGACTTTGCTTCACAGCTTTAGTCAAGAGACATACAAACACTCTTGCTTCAAAGCTTTGAGTGATACACAGACCTGACTTGACTTTGCTTCACAGCTTTAGTCAAGAGACATACAAACACTCTTGCTTCAAAGCTTTGAGTGATACACAACCCTTACAATTAAAACCTATTCCAAGTCACTTATCACAATGATAATTGCTTGGATTACAATAGTTAAAACTATACAGCTTCTAAATGATCTTCTGTCAAAAAGGGATACATTCCAAGACAGCAGCTCTGTTGAATATATAGCAGCTGCATCTTCAGTTAGGGTTTCCACAAAATCTAGGGTTAAATCCGTTTGACCTTAAGACTAGGTCACAGGACTAGATCAACCAGGTTGGGGTTGAGCTAGGTTAACCCAAAGAAAACGCTGGATTCTGTTCTGGAAAGACTGAGTCATTTTCCTGAAAAAAACTCAGAATTAACCAAACTGCATACCTGTTAGTTCAGAACAGGATGTCTTAACATTTGTTATGACATCTGAATTCCTGTTTACTGATTTTGGTAAATGTGATCATTTTGCAAAATGCTCAGATACACACTCATAAACATCAGTACCTGTATGACAATATTTTTCTGCAAAGGTACCTAATAAATCTGTACCTAATAAACTAGAATGTTATGACATCAGTCATGACATTCATACACCTGGTTTTACCAAAAATGCATGACAATACCTAAACAACTACAAACTCCCCCTTTGTCAGATTTTTGGCTAAAGCCCCTAAGCAATCAGAGATAGATAGCAGCAGAAAAAAATATGACTGCAGAAAAATAGAATGTCTAATAAAGTACCAAAATATATCTCCCCCTCTTTAGCCACAAATGGGCCAAAGATACATGTTCTTAAAGATTATACAGTCATCCAGAAAAAGTAACACAACAAGACAAAGAACTGAACACACTTTGCAAACTCCACCAGGGACCAGCAACACCACCAAACAGCAACTCCACCAACCTTTAAGCACTGTCATCAGACTCAGAGGAGCTAGTTTCTTCAGTATTGAGATGACCTTCAGCTTCTACACCCTCTTCCCTTCTGTTTCCTTCAGCTTCCTCCTTTTCTAACCTGGCAATTAGGTTTTCTAGGGTCTTTTTCCTAGCTTCCAGTTCTTTGCAGGTCTCTTTTAATACAGCAATAACATCAGATGTTTTGGACTGGGTCTTCACAGACGATGTCTCAGCTGATGTTATGACAATATCAGGAGCATGAGATCCCTGAAACAGTTTGTAGTGCAACCCAAGGGCAGGAGCTCTTTTGCAAGCAGTATCTCTTGCCACCAGGATATCAGGGTATTGTGCAAGGATAATTCCACAAAGGAGGGAGGGAAAGGCAATTGGTCCTTTGACAGCATAACTACCAGCATGTTTTAAAGTTTGTTCAAAAATACACCTGCCATAGTCAAAAGCAGTCTTGGTTCCCACAGCATAAATAAATCTCCCCAATCCTGTGTAGATAGTTGATTTATGGTTTGTAGGGACCCAGTTGGCTGCACCAATCTTGTGCAGGATGGCAAATTTCATGCTAAATTTGCTGACATTCAGCTTGCCTTTCAAGGGCCAGCACTTCACTTTCCTTGCTGTGATGGTTTGACAAACTTCATTGTCAGTGACTTCCAGGTCAGGACAATCCTCATTTGATCTTCCAAGAAATTTGTTAATTTCTGATGGAGAGAAATTAACCCTTCTTCCTCTAACAAAAACACTTTCAAAGTCAGATGACCTTCCATCAGCACAATCATTAGACAAGTTAACTATGAACTCCTTGACCAGATTTTCATAACACTTGGTAAATTTTATCACTGTCTTCATCAGTCCAGCATTCTTGATCAGGTCCATGATGTCCTTGCACTCCATGGCATCATTGTTGAGTTCTCTTTCTAAAGCTATTCTCTTCAAGCAAACATACTTCCATCTATTTGCATTGTCAGGATGGTGGAAAGAGATGTTGTCTGTTGGGACTTCAGGAACTCTAGCAATTTTGCTGGAGGGCAGTTTCCTTCTGATAGGAATTTCTTCAGCATCAATCTCAAACTCTGATTCCTCACCAGAATCAGAAGATTCAGGTTCTTTTCTCTTCTTTGTAATTGGTTGTCTACCAGTATACACCTGGGCTTTCACCTTCCCTTTGGACTGACCAGTTTTCATAGATTCTACCCCAGCCTTGCCTTCAGTCTTGGATTTCTTAACAGCAGGTTTATCTTTGGACATACATTTTGCATCATTCTGATTACCCTTTCTTTTCATCATTCTCCTAGCTATGCTAGGGTTTACATTGGAAATCAGATCATTGTCTGAGTATTCCTCATCCACATCAATGATAGGTGGATCAGCAGTCTTTTCTGAAGGGTTCTGAATGTTGTCATTTTGTGTCATAACATTCTCAGAGACATCTACATTCTCAGAGACATCCACATTTGGGCTTCCTGATTGATTTAAAGGGACAGAAATCCCCGGTACAGGTTGGTTTCCGCTTAGTATACTAGTAACAAGCCTAGAAATAGCTTGATGAACTTGAACTGATCCTTCTCTATTTGGTACAGAAGAGGAAGGATGAGAAGGATTACCAGAGGCAACAGCTTGAGCTCTTCCTGCATGTCTAGTTCTCAGCTTTTTGACTTTGGCGGGGTCAGTTGCCATCTCTCTGAGAGGAGTGATCTCAAGAACTTCAGATTCTATGCATGTGGTGATTGCTCGAGAGTCTTGGTCAGATGATGAAGATGAAGAGGTCGCCTTGGTTGAAGATGATGTTTGAGACATTTTGATTGACTTAGAGCACCAGTAGCAATTTGAGAAAAAACTTTGATTGAGAGAAGGGAACAGGTTGCAAAGTCGAGAGAGGTAGGAGGAAAAAGAGAGTCTTTTCAACTTCTTAAAGATTTTGAAAGAATTGGGAAAACATATGATTAACCCACTAAAAATAGACTTAACAAAATTAACTCCTTCAACCCTTGTTTTAAGCAAAATTAATTGCTATAATTTCTCATGTTGGCAAATACCCAACCTGCCCCTCAAGTTTTCAAGTTTATTTCCAACAAGAGCCTTGGTAGAAGAATCAGCCAGCTGAAGCTTAATGATACCATGTTCCAGTTTAATTGACTTCTTCTCTACAAAGTCAATGTGCTTGGTCCTGCTATGCTGAGTAGGGTTCATGGAAATATTGATTGTATTCAGATTGTCACAATACAATGTCAGAACATTTTGTGAGACATTATACTCAGTGAGCATCTGTTTTGTCCAGATATTTTGAGAACAGTTACTACTAGCTGCAACCATTTCAGCACAGAGTTGGGAAGGCATTCTTTTGACATGAATCATAGTTCTGGTTGATTCTTGAATGATCTTATTTTTCTTTTTGTCAACTCCATTTTGATGGTGAGTTATAGGAGGAGAGACTTCACGACTCATTTCTTCTGGGAAACAGATTTTATTAGACTTGTTGTTTCTAAAATCCTTGTCATGATTACTTCTGGTTCTGACAACACATCCTTCTTCAAGTTTATTCACCACATCATATACATGTTTCTTTTTACCAAGCCTTTCAATTTTAAGTTCACCACAAACCCTTCTTTTATCAATCTGTAGTCTTGGAGTCCTTCTGAACGCTTCCATAGAGATAGCTCTTTTCATTCTTCTTAGATGAAGATGACCAAGCTTATGATGCCACAGTTTCATCTATTTTTCTTCTTTGGTAATTGGACACATAGTGGAGTTATTAGTGTTCTCAGACTGCCACAAGTAACAGTTATCTTTGGATCTGATTCCTTTCATTACAACTTCTAGTTTTTCATTAATTACTAGACATTCAGATTTTGAGAAGTTGACCTTGAATCCTAGATCACATAATTGACTGATACTAATGAGATTAGCAGTTAGCCCTTTTACCAGCAGTACTTCACTCAGACTTGGAACTTCAGGGCAGTCCAAATTACCAACTCCTTTGATTTCACCTTTAGCACCATCTCCAAAGGTCACAAAACTGGTGCTGTGAGGTTTAACATTATTGAGGAGGTTCTTGATTCCAGTCATGTGTCTGGAACACCCACTGTCAAAGTACCAGTCTTCCTTTGCAGAGACCCTCAGGGAAGTGTGGGCTATCAGGGCAGTAGCCTTTTTCTTCCATTTAGGAGCATGTGGTACCTTTTTAGACTTAGGTTTGACACCTGAGTTCTGATTAGGGTATCCATGCAATCTGAAGCAGAAAGGCTTTATGTGGCCATATCTCCCACAATGATGACATCTCCATCTTTGGTACCTTTTCTTCATATGTCTCTGTTCCTGATGTTGAGAGTTATGTTGAGACATCTGCTTTGACATTTGTTTAACAGGCCTGATCTTCTTGTCTGTACTAGATTTCTTGGCTTCCACAAATCCTAGTCCAGATTTGTTTCCCACATTTTGTCCAACTTGAAGAATCTCTTCCAATTTGTCTGTTCCATTAGTCAGCATCTTGACAGATTTGGTCATTTGGATCAGTTGTGAGTTCAGCAATTGAACTTCCCCTTCTAGATGACTTATAGTTTCAAGATCTTCCCTTTTTTCAGCCTCCAGCTTTATGATGAGTTTTGATTGTTTCTCATTCTGCACACAGACTTCAGCACTTCTGATACACAATTTCTTGTAGGTATCAGCCAGTTCTTCAAATGTCACTTCTTCATCACTGGTGTCACTTTCAGAGGTACAAACACCAGTTAGAGCAGTAACTAGTTTGGCAGATTCTTCTTCAGAATTACTTTCTGAATCACAGTCAGACCAAGTAACAGTCATTCCTTTCTTTTGTTTCTTAAGAAAGGTAGGACATTCAGCTCGAATATGCCCATATCCTTCACAGCCATGGCATTGAATTCCTCTGCCTTGATTTCCCTTCTCTTCTGACCTTGGTCTTCTGCTGGAACTGTCAATGTCAGAGGGAATGTTATGAACATTAGACCTTGACTTTGGATCTATTCTTTTGATGAGTTTGTTGAACTGTCTTCCAAGCATGGTTATAGCTTCTAAAATATTTTCTTCTTCATCCTCCTTGTTTTCAACATCAGTGTTGGATACAAGTGCTATGCTCTTGTTCTTCTTGTCACCATTTTCAGTGATCCCCATCTCAAAAGTCTGAAGAGACCCAATTAGTTCATCCACTTTTAACTTGCTGATGTCCTGGGCTTCCTCTATGGCAGTTACCTTCATTGCAAATCTTTTAGGCAAGGATCTGAGAATCTTTCTCACCAATTTTTCTTCTGACATCTTTTCTCCCAGTGCTCCTGAGGTGTTGGCAATCTCCAAGATGTTCATGTGAAACTCATGAATGGTTTCATCTTCCATCATTTTTAGATTCTCAAACTTGGTAGTCAACATCTGAAGCCTTGACAATTTCACTTTGGAAGTGCCCTCATGAGTAGTTTTGAGAGTGTCCCAAACTTCCTTGGCCAATTCATATTGATGTACTAGTCTGAAAATGTTTCTATCAATTCCATTGAACAAGGCATTTAAAGCTTTGGAATTTCCCAGGGCTAACTCATCTTCTTCTTTACTCCAATCTTCCTCAGGCTTCAAACTGATTGTCCCATCTTTCTCAGTTATGGTGGGATGGATCCATCCTTTGTCAGCAGCTCTCCAAGCTTTTTTGTCCAGAGATTTTAAGAAGGCAATCATACGAGGTTTCCAGTAGTCATAATTTGTTCCATCCAGAATGGGTGGTCTATTTCCAAAAACTCCTTCTTTGTCCATAGTGCCAGAAAGTGATATCCCTAGATCTCACCCAGTAATACAGGAAGGGTGCCTGCTCTGATGCCAATTGAAATTCTGGCTGCAGATACTCAATGTCACGTTCAATGTTATGACACCGTATCTGACTTTCTATAGGACAGTAAATACAAAAACAGTAAAGAACACAATCAATTGTTTACCCAGTTCAGTGTGCAACAACACCTACTCTGGGGGATACCAAGCCAGGGAGGAAATCCACTATAAGAGATATTAATTCAGGAATAAACCAACCAGTTTATCTCCTTCACTTAAGACCTACCCAATGCAACTTCAATCTAAGTACAACTTAAACCTGAGTTCCTACTCACTCCCCCTCAATCACAGTAGTGATACATAAAACAATTTGACTAATGAATTGATGAAGACACTCTTCAAAACATACACTTGATTATGCTTCACAGCTTTTTAATCAAGCAACACAAACACTCTTGCTTCACAGCTTTGAGTGATACACAGACCTGACTTGACTTTGCTTCACAGCTTTAGTCAAGAGACATACAAACACTCTTGCTTCAAAGCTTTGAGTGATACACAGACCTGACTTGACTTTGCTTCACAGCTTTAGTCAAGAGACATACAAACACTCTTGCTTCAAAGCTTTGAGTGATACACAACCCTTACAATTAAAACCTATTCCAAGTCACTTATCACAATGATAATTGCTTGGATTACAATAGTTAAAACTATACAGCTTCTAAATGATCTTCTGTCAAAAAGGGATACATTCCAAGACAGCAGCTCTGTTGAATATATAGCAGCTGCATCTTCAGTTAGGGTTTCCACAAAAAGCTAGGGTTAAATCCGTTTGACCTTAAGACTAGGTCACAGGACTAGATCAACCAGGTTGGGGTTGAGCTAGGTTAACCCAAAGAAAACGCTGGATTCTGTTCTGGAAAGACTGAGTCATTTTCCTGAAAAAACTCAGAATTAACCAAACTGCATACCTGTTAGTTCAGAACAGGATGTCTTAACATTTGTTATGACATCTGAATTCCTGTTTACTGATTTTGGTAAATGTGATCATTTTGCAAAATGCTCAGATACACGCTCATAAACATCAGTACCTGTATGACAATATTTTTCTGCAAAGGTACCTAATAAATCTGTACCTAATAAACTAGAATGTTATGACATCAGTCATGACATTCATACACCTGGTTTTACCAAAAATGCATGCCAATACCTAAACAACTACAGTCTGTATCTGATTGCTGGAGTCTGAATGAGTAGTAGAATAACCGCCATGTTTGGGGTGTATCCACACTGTATCTTGACTTTAAATTCTGAATGAGTAATAGAATGACCGCCGTGTCTGGGATGTATCCATACTGTATCTGAAATCTCTGAATAGTTGTTAACGATAGCTTTTAATCTTATCCTGAAAGGGTAGAATGTTAGCTTAAAACACAAAGTTTTGTTGCATGATATGTATGATGCAATAAAATGTTCCATCAATGTTTATGATATATGAATGTCATGGATGTGTATGTAAGCTGATTAGTTGTCTTGCTGAGGAAAATAAATCCTTGATAGCTGGAGATAAATGAAATCTTTGACTGCGGCCAGGGAAAGTAAATCCTTGACCGATGTTGGGGTTTCCAAAAATATTTGGTTGTTGAAGATGAGAGAACCTTGCTGATTACTGTTGGGGATAGAAAATATTGGGCAACCTGTGGGGATGTGAGAATCCTTCATGACTTTCCTGGGGAAATAAGGAAAAATCTGACGACCTCTACCGGGGAATTAAAACCTGGGAGGCTTCAAATGGAGAAACAGGAACTAGAATCTTCGTTCTGCCAAGAAATAACTCTGTGGGGAGAGTGTTTATTCTGCCGGGGAAATCAGGAGCTTGGGTTGTATGCCAATCTACTGGGGAATTATATTAGTCGGGGATAAGACAAAAAATTTAAATGTTATCTGGTTGATTCTCATTTTTTTAAGATAACCTGCTGGGGAAATTGGGGAAAACTGAATGGTTCCCGCTGGGGATTGAGAGTTGGAAATTTGACTCCGCTGGGGAATAAGGTTTCATCTTTGCTGAGGGTCTGTAGTTCAAAGTTTTTGGGATCTACTGGGGATCGGGAGTTTAGAGACTTAACTCTGATGGGAATTTTGAAGCTTAACTCCGCTGGGGATATGCACTTCAAGGTTTTAGGTCTGCTGAGGATCTGAATGACACACTGTAGAGGATTTATTCTGGAATATCCTAAAGACGGCTTCCTATACTTTCGACCTATCAGTAATTATCCTTTCTTATTTTGTTTTATTTGTAAGTAGTGATTATATTCAAATGCACATGCCTATTTAACAAACGATTGGACGTTTTCAAATAAACATAAGTGTAAAAAGAAAAGAAAGGCAAACAAATTTCTGCACTTTGAAGTATTTTTGTATTAGCTTTTGTAAGTATCTTGTACAAAGGAGACAAACATCCTAGTAAGAGAATGTTGTCGCAAAAATTGAGAAAAATTTTATACAAAGAAAGATGGCTATGTGTAACAATTCCATGGGGTTCCCATTCTGCTATAGCCTTCACAACTCTGAGTATCTTGTCCATTCATTGCTTTGTCCGAAGGTGATTGGATTGATCATGAGCCCGAAGTTTGGTCGTGAAGAGATTGTCCTTAAAGTGATCCGATGAGACATAGTCATACGCTTTAATTCCCTAACTTTTGCTGGACCGCCCTTTCGGGTTTTCAGCCCACCGGGAAACCCTTTTTTGCCCAAGTCGCCCTTTCGGGTTTTCAACTTGCCGGGTGTACAGATTTTTTTATTTATCCCTAATTTTTGCCTGAACCGCCCTTTCGGGTTTTCGATTCACCGGGATGCCCATTTTTGCCCAAGTCGCCCTTTCGGGTTTTCAACTTGTCGGGTCATTTATGCGTAGTATCTTTTGACGATGTCTGCATTTGTAGGGTGTGGCAAGTCGTCACCATCCATGGTGGTCAGAATCATTGCCCCACTAGAAAAGATGTTCTTGATCACAAATGGTCCTTCGTAAGTAGGAGTCCACTTTCCCATGGGATCGCTTTGCGGCAAGATGATCCGCTTGATTACAAGATCTCCGACTTGATATATCTGACGCCTGACTTTCTTGTTGAAATCCTTGATCATCCGTTTTTGATACGTCTGACCATGACAAACAACAGTAAGTCGCTTCTCGTCGATCAAATTAAGCTGATCAAGCCATGTCTGAATCCAATCGTCTTCACTTAAACCAACATCTTTCATAATCCTCAAAGAAGGAATCTGAACTTCCATAGGTAGAACAGCCTCCACGCCATATACCAAAGAAAAGGGGGTTGCCCCAGTTGAAGTACGTGCAGTGGTATGATATTCGTGCAGAGCAAACGGTAACATCTCATGCCAGTCCTTGTAGGTGACTGTCATCTTTTGAATGATCTTCTTGATATTTTTGTTCGCAACTTCAACAACACTGTTCATCTTTGGCCGATAGGGAGATGAATTATGATGTTGAATCTTGAACTGCTTGCATAGAGCGGTAATCACAGTGTTGTTCAAATTTGTACCGTTGTCTGTGATGATCCTGTCAGGGATACCATACCGGCATATGAGGTTCTTCTTGATGAAGCGGGCAATCACATTCTTTGTAACGGAGGCGAAGGAAGCTGCCTCAACCCACTTGTTTAAGTAATCAATAGCCACCAAGATAAAGTGATGTCCATTGGATGTTGTAGGCTTGATCTCTCCAATCATGTCGATTCCCCACATAGCGAATGGCCAAGGAGCTGTTAGGACGTTGAGAGGAACTGGAGGAATATGTACCTTCTCAGCATAGACTTGACATTTGTGACAAGTACGGGAATGTTGATGACAATCAGCTTCCATGGTAGACCAGTAGTAGTCTGCCCTTAGAATCTTCTTAGCCATCGTATGTCCGCTCAAGTGGGTGCCAAATGTGCCACTATGTATTTCGGTCATGATTAACTCTGCTTCAACCTTGTCCACACAACAAAGTAGAACATAATTATGGTTGCGCTTATATAAGATACCATTGCTCAGGAAGAACTTGGTAGCAAATCTCCTTAAGAACTTTTTGTCATTGACGGAAGCTCCTTCAGGGTATTCTCGAGTCTGGAGATACCTTTTGATTTCATGAAACCAGGGTTGTTCCACTACTTCCTCGGTATTAATCTCATGACAGTGCGCAGGTTCGTCCAATTGTTCGATGGTTATTTGGGGAACCTCATCATCCCAATTGAGTTTAAACATGGAAGACATTGTAGCCAGAGCATCTGCTAGTTGATTTTCTTCTCGCGGGAAGTGCTCAAAGGTAATCTGCTCGAAATGAGGCAGCAATGTCAAGACATGTTCTTTGTATGGGATAAGATTAGGATGTTTAGTGTCCCACTCTCCTTTGATTTGACTGATAACCAAAGCCGAGTCCCCAAATACGACCAAAGATTTGATTCCTAAGTCAATAGCAGCCTTGAGACCAAAGATACAAGCTTCATATTCGGCCATGTTGTTGGTGCAACTGAAACAAAGTCGGGCAGTGAAAGGTGTATGGTAACCTTCCGTAGAGATAAGTATCGTACCGATACCATTGTCAAGCGCATTTGAAGCACCATCAAAGTATAGGGTCCATCGGGATCCTTGTTCAGGTCCGTCATACAGTATGTTACCTTCAATGTTGTCCAATGTCATGATGTCCTCGTCAGGGAAGTCGAATCTCATAGATTGGTAATCTTCGACGGCTTGATGATCTAGATGGTCAGCTAGTACACTACCCTTTATAGCTTTTTGGGTTGTGTACTGAATATCATACTCTGTCAGGATCATTTGCCATCTAGCGATCCTTCCGAATAAAGCAGGCTTCTCGAAGATGTACTTGATCGGATCCATCTTGGAAATCAGCAAAGTGGTATGTGTCAACATATACTGCCTTAGCCGGCGAGCAGCCCATACCAAAGCGCAACAAGTTTTCTCGAGCAGTGAGTAGCGAGTCTCATAGCCGGTAAACTTTTTGCTAAGGTAATAAATGACATGCTCTTTTCGGCCAGACTCGTCATGTTGGCCCAGTACGCACCCCATTGAGTTATCCAAAACAGTCAGATACATGATTAACGTCCTTCCTTCGACGGATGGCATCAAGATAGGAGGTTCCAGCAAATACTCCTTGATCTTATCAAAAGCAACTTGACAATAATTGTTCCATTCAACCACCTGATCTTTCTTCAACAGCTTGAAGATTGGCTCACAGGTAGATGTTAGGTGAGAGATGAACCTTGCAATATAGTTTAAGCGTCCCAAGAAACCTCTAACCTCCTTTTTAGTGTGGGGGGCAGGCATTTCTTGTATAGCTTTGACTTTAGCAGGATAAACCTCAATGCCTTTGTTGCTGACGATAAATACCAAAAGTTTACCAGACCTGACTCCAAAAGTGCACTTGCTAGGGTTCAGTCTGAGCTTATATTCCTTCAATCTGACAAACAGCTTTTGCAGATGATCAAGGTGTACTTCTTCTATTTGTGAACGGGCTATCATGTCTTCTACGTAGACTTAGATCTCATGATGTATCATATCATGAAACAAAGCTACCATGGCTCGCTGATAGGTTGCCCCGGCATTCTTCAGTCCGAATGGCATCACTTTATAGCAGAACGTACCCCATTGCGTGACAAAAGTAGTCTTCTCTATGTCTTCGGGGGCCATTTTGATCTGGTTGTATCCCGAGAATCCATCCATGAAGGAAAATACCTTGTGTTGAGCTGTGTTGTCAACCAAGATGTCAATGTGTGGTAGTGGGAAATCGTCTTTAGGGCTAGCCCTATTTATGTCTCTGTAGTCCACACACATTCTGACTTTGCCGTCCTTCTTAGGCACGGGCACAATGTTAGCAACCCATTGTGGATAGGAAGTAACAGCCAGAAAACCAGCATTGAATTGTTTCTTCACTTCAGCTTTGATCTTTTCAGACATGTCGGGCCTCATCCGGCGGACTTTTTGTTTTATTGGTGGATATTCTTCTCTTGTAGGGAGACGGTGAACCACGATATCTGCATCCAGTCCCGACATATCTTCATAGGACCAGGCAATGATCTCAACATATTCGTTCAACAGCTGAACTAGACGCTCTTTGACACTTGGCTCCAGGTTGGCACCCACCTTAACCTCTTTCTTGTCTTCCTCTGTTCCCAAATTGACAGTTTCCAGCAACTCTTCATGGGGCAGAATAACCCTTTCCTCTTGTTGCAACAGTCTAGCTAACTCTCCAGGCACTTCGCAGTCTTCATCACCTTCGTACTCAGCATGATTAACCAAATCTTCAGAGTCACTGAAGGCCAAAGCAGAATAGTCACCCATGGAATCCAGAGTGGATGGGTACATGCATTTTGTGAGTGTGGGTGTGTGTGTAAGGGATAGACATCCTTAAACAAAACAAAATGTAAAAGGAAAGAAAATGAACACAACAGTTTATAGATGAAAACGTCCAATGATTCATTAAAAATGGCATATGATAATGAAGAAATCAAGCCCTTACAAATGGACCTATATGCCCCGGGTAAGGCATAAGGTGGAAAGAGTGTACGAATTGTTTAATTATTACAGACCAAAATAGGAAATTATTCAAAGATAAATTACTGATTGATGAAAGTGATGGGAACGAAGTCTTTCGCCTCCGAGTTGCTTAATCCTCCTTCAACGGTTGGAAAAATCCAATCTTCAAATTTGTCTTCTCCATCATCATCTCCTAAGGCATTAATTCCATGGTGAGTGATTTTTAAGGGTGGTCCTCCGGCCCGGGAGCGACGCACAGTTTTCTGGCCAGCAGCAGTAAAACCTAGTCCGAACTTGTCTGTCTTGTGAGAAAAATCAGGCAGTTTCCCCCCCCCCCCCCCACTATACTCCTTCCTTCTTTGATTACGGCCTCCGCATCTTTGAGGGATGCCATCCTAGACACAGGCTTGGAAACGATAGGCACATCAATCATTGTCTTTGCAACTGTGACTTCAGGAGAAACCTCCTGAAAGTGTTGGAAAGGCGTTTCTATGAATTCTCCATCTAACTCCACATAGCGGAAGGAGTTAAGGTGACTTATCATGTACTCTTCCTCGCCGTGCACCGTTATGATTTTACCCTGAACTGGATACTTTAGCATTTTGTGCAGAGAGGAAGTGACTGCCCTAGCATTATGGATCCACGGCCTTCCCAACAAGCATGAATATGAAGGACGGATGTCCATCACATAAAAAGTAGAGTTGAAAATTTCTGTTCCCACTTTGACTGGAATGTCCACTTCTCCGTGAATCATCCTCTTAGAACCGTCGAAGGCTCTAACAACGATGTTACTGGGCTTTAGGGTCAAACCTTCACAGTCCAATATGTCTAATGCCTTCTTCGGTAGCACATTTAAAGATGAACCGGTGTCAACCAAAACATGGGCAAGTGTGGTCCCTCTGCATTCTACCGAGACATGCAGCGCGTCGCTGTGCTTTCTTCCCTTAGGGGTCAAATCAGCATCAGAAAAACCAAGACCATTATCAGTTGTAAGGCTATCCACACACTCTTGAAACTGGTCCACAGAAGTTTCTTGAGGCACGTGTGCCGTCTTTAAAAATTTGATCAAGGCTTTGGCATGAGCCTCAGAGCAGAGTAAGAGAGCCAGCATGGAGATTTTTAAAGGGGTCTGTCCTAGCTGCTCCACGACATCGTAGTAGCTCTTCTTGTTTATCTTTAAGATTTCTTCCATCTCTTTTTGGGTGGTCTCAGGGACAACCACAGTCTGAGCCTTCGTCCTGACAGACGCTTCTTGTATCCTCTTACCTTTATTGGAAGTATCATCAGAGGGTCTAGCTTTGGGCACATCAATTTCTTCAATTATCAGACTTTGCACAGATGGCTTGACAGGCATAAAAACTTTCGAGGGTCCGAAAACTGCCCGTGGAGGAGCAATCTCCGGAGAGAAGATCCTTCCGCTGCGAGTTATCTTGCTCGTTCCTGCAATATTCCCTATATCAGGGTTTTCATCATCGGAATTCTCTTGGACTAATTCAATCTGCTTGATACCATGGTAGAAGATTTCTCCTCTGTAGTTCCATGGTATCATCTTGTTAGATTTATACGGGACAGGCCCCGGCATGGTGATTTTCAACGGCACAAACTTAGGATCAGGCGTAATCTTAACAGGCCTTTTGTAGGTCTGGGAAAGATCATCGAAGATGGTTATTATAGCAATGTCATTGGTTGGAGTATCAAAGGTAACAGGAATAATATGAGTGATAGTATCAACATGAGTCTTTTGAAAGAGGATCTCTTGGGTATCCATCAGGCGTTGGATGCCTGATTTCAATAGTGGGCAGTCAGTTTACAAGTTTGAACAAAAGTAACAGTCTTTTCCATAGCCTAGAAATATCGCGGCTTTCATCAAATTCACTTTAATCATTGGTAACGGAGTCAAAAGATCATCAACAGTGGTAACATGAAGATCTTCCATAATGGCATGGACATTATTACCGTGCTTCGGCATTGGGGCAGAAATCACATTCGGCTTTTCGGGCGCATCGAATTCTACCTCCTTGGCGTCTATCAAGTCTTGGATTTTGTTTTTAAGAGTCCAACAGTTGTTGGTATCATGCCCTACACTGTCAGAGTGGTATGCACATTTTGCATTGGAGTGATAATAAGGAGAAGAGGTATTAGGGTTTTTCGGCGCTTCTTTCAAGTTGGTAAGGTTCAACTTTAACAGATGAGGGAGGACTTGAGCCGGTGTCATATTGATTCGGGTGAACTGCCGTTGTGGCCTTTCTACCCTTTGTTGATTAGCTCTTGGTTGATTGCTGCGAGGTTGATCGGTTGAGGAGTTTTGGATCATCACAGCCCCCACCGTTGGTCGGCGCTCCATTCTTCCTTGATTTTTCTGGGAATAAACAGCAGAAGCTTCTTTCTTGGCTGGGAAGGTCTTCTTAATAGTAGCGGAAGCGGAGGCATTCTTCTGAATTTTACCACTCTTAATGCCAGCTTCGACCCTTTCACCGCTCAGAATTAATTCGGTGAATCCTATAGATGAACTCCTAATTAAATGATTGAAGAACGGACCAGACAGGGTCCCTAAAAACATGTCAACCAGCTCTCTATCTGATAATGGTGGCTGCACCCTTCCAGCCAAGTCCCTCCACTTCTGGGCATACTCCTTAAATCCCTCATTAGAAACCATACCCATACTCTGTAGTTGAGTACGAGTAGGCACTAAATCTGCATTGTATTGGTATT
Organism: Vicia faba; assembly: GCA_948472305.1. Taxonomy (NCBI): domain Eukaryota; kingdom Viridiplantae; phylum Streptophyta; class Magnoliopsida; order Fabales; family Fabaceae; genus Vicia; species Vicia faba. Next base: position 214,125,702 of record OX451736.1, read on the forward strand.
GTCGGTAGAAAGCAGCAGCTAAGTCTTCCCAGTTATGAACATTCGATCTCTCAAGTTGATAGAACCAGTCCAATTGTGTACCTGACAAGCTATCTTGAAAAAAGTGGACCCAAAGATCCTTATCAGAGGAGTGAGGTTGGATCTTTTTGACATAGGACCTTAGATGCATCTTTGGACAGGACAAACCGTCATACTTAGCAAATGTAGGTACTTTGAACTTGGGATGAATGACGATCCCAACAACCAATCCCAGTTCTTCGAAATCTAAACCAGGTACCCTTTGCAACTCCATGGCTGCCAACCGATCCTCAAGATTTTTATACTTATCATTCACCGGGGGATATTGTTGTTCTGAGTAATCTTCGTCCTCTTCCTCTTCTTCTTCTTCAGCTTCAAATTCAGAAGGCATTGCAACGCCTTCTCCTTTACCAACCCCTTCGTCAGACGTCGAGGGGAACTCCAGAACTCTCCTAGCCAGATGCTCAAATCTCCTTCCCATAGTGGCTACCCCAATTCTTTTCTTTTTCTTCCTTTCTGGTTCCTTCTCTTTCTCTAACAGTGCTTTAAGATCCTCTTGACCCTTTACTAAGGTCATGAGGAGTTGTTGGAATTGCGAATTTTGTGCTTGCAGATCTTTAACCGTCTGCTCCAAATCCATCTTGCTGAAATAAACAGCAGAAAGATAAGGAAACCTGGTGTGGAGATCTGTTTATGCATATGATGAATGATATGTTATTCATGTAATGCATTCAAGGATTCAGAAATTCAAATTTGTTGCAGAAAAAAAGAACACACGTCATATTAATAAGAAGAAATTTGTTAGTACATAAATTCCCCACGGGCAAAATATTACAAAATTCTTAATGTAAAAAGACATTGCACATCCTTTTTGGCACGATGTAAGTGTTGAGAGTTTCCTCTTCGTGAAGTCGGCGGGTAAGCTCCAAAACCTTCTTCTCACTGGCATAGAAGCTGGCTTCAAAAGTATTTCGCTCTTCTTTGAGTTGTATCCAACTCTTTTGTAATTCTTCCAATGATGTTGGCATGTCTGGATGTAGGAGGGTGTATGGAACCTCTCCTTCCATAACAGGCTCTTTGATCACGGGGAGAATGTGAGGGTATGGCATCATAAGATTTTGGGCGCAGGTTCGTACCCACCTGAGATAAGGCTCAAGGGGGATGGAATTCTTGTGCCCCAGTGTCTTACTATCCACTTTGTTGGGAATCCTCCAGGCTCGGATAAACCTTTGTCGAAGTCCTTGCGCATCATTGTCGAAGTTAAAAACCAGGCCAGGAATCAACATATCATGAGGGCCATCCCTCCGGGCATACCCAAATTTCCTTAGAGATAAAAAGGGGTTGTAGGTGATGCCTCCCCTAATGCCAAGTAGTGGGACATTAGGGAACTCTCCACAACGATCAATGATGATGACATTTTCTCTGGACCGAGAACACCAATGAACATCAGAATGTGTGAGAGTCATCAACCGTTGTGACCACCTTAAACCCTGCTCATTCTTCATGACTGTTTGGGGAAGGTGAGAAATAAACCACCTTGCTAGAAGAGGAGTAAAGCACATGAGAACACCTATTTTCCTCATTGTTCGAGTGTAAAGTGAGTGTAGGATGTCCCCAAGCAATGTAGGCACAGGATTCCGAGATATGAAAATCTTGACAGCGTTCACATCTATAAGCTGATCAGGGTTTGGGAACAAGACCAACCCATAGATGAGGAGTGCCACAATCTCTTCAAAAGCTTGTATATCTAGAGAATTCTAGCAGTCTTGCGCCTTCTCAAACAGAAACTTTGCCAAGAAACCCTTGACACCACTTCTGGTTTCCCAATGTCCTATGATATCAGATGGTTGCAAGTGTAATGCTTGAGCAACATTTTCAGGCTTTAGTTTTATTTCCGTACCGTTGTAGGGTAGTTGATGAAGAATAGGAATCCTCAGGAGTTGAGAAAATTCCTCCAAAGTAGGTACTAGTTGGTAATCAGGGAATGTGAAACAGTGGTGTAGGGGGTCAAAGAACTGGAAGAGAACTTTCACCATGTCTTCTTCAATGTTGGAGTTGACCAAGTTGAGAAGTCTACCATGTCTTTCACTGAAGAGAGAATTCTCTGGAATCTTGGTAGTAAGCTCCTTGAGTTGAGGAGGGATTCTCACAAGGTTGACTTGAATTGTTTTTCTGTGAAGAGATTCCATGACCTACAAAACAAGAACAAAGATGAAGATCTAAACCCTTGAAATGGTTAGTGGATGGATATGATGATTTATGATGTTCATGATGTATGCACAAGCATATGTACAAACAAGTCACACAAGATCCTAGTTTTTGGCTTGCATGAGGTTTCATAGGTAAGTACCCTCTTGAAGTTAGTTGGCTCAACCTGTCCTATAAATAGTAACCAGGTTCTAAGGAGCTCAATATCACTGGATTATTTTCTGTGTTCATTGTTTTGGTTTAGCCACTTAACTGGCGACCAAAATATTCCAAGAAAACAACCCTCAATGAGTGTAGTATCGAGTATCTACCAACTTCAGACTGCACCAAAGCCGGTCATCTCACTACCCCTAAAAAGGCCAAGATGGTCAAGTAAGATTCTAAGAGTTCATTAGTGCTTCATGACATCACTCAGCGGCCCCGTATTCTCTTTGATTGACTCAAAGGCTACCGGTACTCACAAATATGTCGCACTAATATAGCTATTGCTTCAACCATGTCGGTATACCCCGCACAGTTTCCACAATGTATTGCTATTTACCTATGAATGTTTCCCAAAAATCTGGGTGGAGGATTCAAAACCCAAACAAAAGAACCAAATGTAAAAGCAATCAAAGCAAACAAGATAATCATACAAAGGTGATCTAAACCCTAAGGTTACTTCACTTTTAATATTCTCCCCAGCATAGTCGCCAGTTCTGTTATACGGTGGGAGAACTGACTTGAGGTTTTGCGTTTTGTGTTCGCAAATGTTTCGGTTTAGCAAGAGTCGCCATCGACTTTTTATTTTATCCTAAGGAAAGATCAAAAAGCACAGGAAATACCTTTGATATGTTTTCTTGGGTTCGGGGAGTATATTATGAAAAGGGAAGGTGCAAGCACCCTTTTCATCCATGGTTATCCATGGGCTCTTAGTTACTTGTTTAGATCACTTGCTTTGCTTTTCTAATTGTTTACAATGGTGCTTTGTGTGTGGTTTTGAAAGGTGTTTTGAAAATAGGCCATTGTTGTGGCAACCTTTGTAATGATTCTTGTTTGAATGTATACAAAGGGGTTTTTGTCTTTTGAAAAGATTTCAATGTTTGAAATTTTGATTTGGGTAATGTTTTTAAATTGTGTTGTGAAGTGTGTTTGAAAATAGCAAGGATGTTTTGCAAGCTTTTGATCAAGTAACTAAGAGTTGTCTACCCTATTTTACTCAAAGATATTTCCTAATGTTTTTAACCTTTTTGACAGTGTTGTTTCACCATTGCATTTGGTGAACAACCTTGTGTTAGGATGTTAAACGGGACAGGCGCGTGTCATCGTATAGACCATGATAGCAATTGTGTTAAGCATCTTTGGCAATTTTCTTGAGGGACTTGATCATTTTTGTTTAGGAAACCAAGATAGCGTCATCGAGGGACTATGATCTTTTGTTTTGTTTTTGTTTTTCCAAAGTACCCAACTGTTTACAGTGATTTCTGGTAAACAACCGCTAGTCCTCCAAACTATCGAATAATCTTACTGACTGTTATTCAATTTCTCTGGTAACTCGCAGGATCGACTAGATTGATCCTAGGATGTATTGGTCATTAGGGTAACTCTCATGATAGAACTGGTATTCATGGTTGGTATTTAGAATGTTGTGTAGGTGTTTAACTTACTTCGATTACTCTATTAAAGATCTAAAGGCGTGCTCAAGTAAATGTGCGCGAAACTAAATTGCATGAATAAAGTTCAATTGTAAAGACATGTAAAAACTGCATAAAAGACAAGTAAACGATTTCGAAGCATAAAAATATGTAATGTAAAAGATTCGAAATATGAAGAAAGTGTTTAAATGCAAGAAAACAGTAAAATGACTTTAAGTAAAAAAAGGTGTTCGAATGATAAAAGCTTGAAGATAAAGGCATGAAATGTACAACAGTTTCTGAAATGTAAAGTATTTGAAATGGAAAGAAAGCATTTAAATGTAAGGCATCAGTAGAAAGACTTCGAATGAAAACATTTTAAATGCAAAAGCTTTTGAATAGTATTGACATGAAGATAAAGGAAAATACTGGAAATGATAAAGAGTTTTTATTAAATCATAAACACTTGGTGTTATCATACGTACATTGCTCGTGCATTCGTTTCCCTAGCCATGTGGTATTTTGAATGTTTACTGAGTTTTTTGTACAATAGATATGACACACGAAATCCTAATGCTAAGACTTCTATTTATACTACTTCGACCATAACGGTCTTGCTATAAGATTCTGCCACGTTCAGAACATGCAGAGCAATGCCTCTCTCTTGCTTCCACGCGTCTTCGAATGCTCCAGCACATATATTTCAAATTTCGAACATCCCGCTTGCATTTGAATTTCAAATGTTTTGGCACTTCTTCGCTTCAAACGCATTTCTTGGACACAACCTTGTTAACATTTCGAGACTTCTTTGAATATATTCTCATAACTGTCACTCGAAGCTCCAAGTTTTGATATGCCCATTCGAAGCACTGCTTCTACCATTTTGAAACATGACATCTTGCTTTATTCCAATCGAAACGTCCAATTTGCTTCGCTTCTAATAATATCATCAAAATCTTCAGCCAACAAAATGCCCCTTTAAAATATGTATTTCGATTCCTTTGAGAAATACTTATTTTAAACATATACACAAGATTTTGATGCGACCTTCGAATCATCGTAACATTTATTGCATATGACTCTAGTCACGTCAATCACAACGCTTTTCAGATTCCTTAACCGCCTTGAACCATTTCACAACATGGTGCAGTTACAAAACAATGATTAATATTTAATCATGCCTATTACCAATATTAACTTTACGCCACCTCCTTTTCAAACCAACCCACGACTACCATGTATCACAATCTTACTCAGTGGATGCTTAAACTTCCACATTATAAAAACCCATCAACTTAGTCTTTTCTTTTCTTCCCACTTTCTGAATCTTTTCTTCCTTTTTTCTCACCGAAACCCTAAACTTCCAACATTCTTCCAACAATGTCTTCTTCAACTTCATCTCAACTTAAAAAGGCTTCCAAAAAGAAAGGAAAGACCACAGGAACCACAATGGAAAGCAAGGTTGGCACCTACCAAGGTCAATCTGTTCTTGTTCCCCAGATGATCTTAAAAGAGAAAGAAATGCTTTATGCATCCCAGGTACTAATTCCTACTAACGTTGCTGGCAAGAGGTTAGATTTAATAGGCCCTCTTACAGTCTTTGAAATCTTAAAAGACACCAGAAAAATTTTCCCTGTTTGTTATAATTTCAAACCTCTGTTTAATAAAATGGATGCCCCTAAGACAATAGAGTCTTCTGATTCAAACACCGTGGAAAATCCAATCGTTCCCCCTAAGGACCCTTTTGTACTAGATTATGTAAAGAGTAACTTCAAACCATTTCGATCTTGCCCCACCTCCGACACAGCTTATCACAACTGTTTTAATAAAGTAGAAGCTAAGAAATCCCAGCAATGGGAAGAATTAGGTATCTACAACTTGATTAAACTGTCGAAACCAGGTTTTACTTATAGCCACCCATTGTTATTCGCGTCCCTATATTTCTGGGACAGTACTTACAATACTTTCCATCTCCCTGGTGGAATGATTACACCTACCTTTTTTGACATAGCAGCCATTACTGGGTTATCACCAATAGGAGAAACCTATATTCCTGACAATGAAGAGCATTCGAGTATTATTGACTTTGAAGTCAAGCTAGCAAGCTTTTCAAAGTTTATCAGCCACTATCACACTGAAGGAGACAGTGTGTCGGATGTGGAACACATTGCTTTCCTTACTTTATGGTTGTCAAGGTATGTCTTTTGCAGCAGATCCCTACAGGTAGCCAGTAGGTTTATTCCTCTAGCTAGAGATTTGCATGAGAATCGGAGGGTGTGTTTAAGCGAACTGCTATTAGTTGATCTTTACGAAATTCTAAGGTCAGCTGTTTCGAGTCTGAAATCTCACACCTTCAAGAACATCCTACTGGCTGGCCCTTTCTGGTTACTCCAGTTATGGCTAAATGCCATGTTCGAACCTTCACTATCAACTGCCAATACTATTGCTGAACAAGACCCAGAAATAGCGGATAGAATCATCGAAGGCACTAGGCTACGAAGACTAACCCCAAACGATGATAAGGATGACTTCAAAGTTCTCTTCTCAAAATATATCATGATATTCTCCAAGAGGCATAAATTCGAAGAGACCATGGCGCCTTTTGCTTCAAGGACTCATGGACCTTCATGGTTCACCATGGCTCTCTCAGAAGCTGTCAAAAGAAAAGAAATTCAAGATTTATGGAGAGCCTTTTTTCTACCCAGACTAATCTCTTCAAGAATTACTCCTGCTAAGAATCAAATTTTCCTTTTTGCTTATCAACCCAACTTCGTTTCGAGACAATTTGGCTTGTGCCAACTAATTCCTGAACCCCTATTCCAAACGGAAAATGCCATCACCTCTGGGCGAACCTTCAAGGCAAGAAAAGCCAAACTACAGCAGGAACAATACCAAGGCTTCGCCCATTTTGAACTAATAACTTTCGAACCTACACACCTTACAGCAAAGGGGTTTCTGGAATGGTGGACAAAGTTCTATCAGACTTATATGTTCGATACTCTTACTATTCAGAAGAAACTAACTGATGCACTCGATGTGCAGGTACCATCCAAGAAAGGTATGTTCACTCATGCCAAAGAGATTAAGGCTTTTCAAAATTATTTCGAAACTACTTATGATCCCACACACTTGAAATCCACTGTGCATCAAGCGGCTGAGACCTTGAAGGAAAAATTCAAAGAAAAAGTTTCTAAGTTAAAACTTCCTTCAGGGTTGTCACCTGAGGATAGGTATAGGTTGGCATTCGAAATGCATCCACCTAAATTTCCTAGATTACCTACCTCAGAACTGGCTCTGGCTTGGCTTCCTCCATACCCTTGGTGGTTCACTTGCAAAGAAATGTTCAAATATCTTCAAAAGAAACCAAAGCCATCTGAGACTGTGACATGGGCTCGACATTGGCTCCACGATTTCCCAGGACATCTTCGCTATGACCTTTCTGCCATGTCGATTAAATCTGATCAAGGCACAGGTGTGAATGCTTGGGAAAATCCCAAATGCTTCTCATTTTCTATATTTTTAACTTTTGCCTTAATTGTTTCAATTTTCAGCCATCAGGATAAAGACTGCTGCTTCAAAGTCAAAAGAAGGGAGCGCCTCTCAGGCCTCTGTCGAAACCACTGATAATGTGACTCTATCCAACCCAACAACAATTGCTGCAACAACAACAACACCAGTAATAACCAGTGCTCTAACTCCATAGGTAATCACTTAGCCTGTATGTTTCGAATACACTAATGTTTCATGATTTGTATCTAACTTATTGTTTAAATCTTTTCAAACCAACAAACTTCCGCCTACCACTCCAAAGAAGCGAAAAACAAACACTATTGGGGAAGACCCCAAGGCTGGAGGGAATTTACCAGTTGCTTCGAAGAAGAAGCAGAAGAAGGAAATTTCCAAAAGTGCTGTACCAACTAGTGTCTCTGGACTCGATTCCAGGGATGCTGCTCCCTCACCTAAATCCAAAATTCCATCTTCGACCTCCAACGTAATGTTGGAACGCATAGCTAGTAACCTCTCTTCCGAGAGTCCACAGGTAAATTGAACTTTAAATCTTTGACAAAATAATTTCTCATTACCTTGGTGCATGATTTTAATATTCTTTTGCCTCTTGCAGGATATTTTAAATCCAGCTCTTACCACTTCGACTTCACCATCAAAAACTGCTGCTCCGATCAACTCTTCTCCTCAAGGGGATTCCAGCAATCTTGTACAGAACAAAGGTTCCTCCAATATGGCGGTTCTGGCTGGGGCTTCTGAGCAGCAAGATGATCAGAGTACTTCTCCTCCTCTAAAAGAAACAAATGAAGCAACGCTTCATGAATCTGCAGAGACTTTACAAAGAACTTCTCTTCAAAAGTCCCCTCTCGAAACCCTTCAAGAGGATCCAAAGGACACTCACGCTGAAGGAGAGAAAGCTGATTCTGATCAAAGAAACGAAGAATCTGCAGACGAAGGGTCTAAGGAAGGAGATGCCAACGATGGTTCGACTGCTGGGACAGAGTCAGATGCAAATAGCAGCGAGAACGAAGATATCGAAGTGGTGGATTTGGATGACGATGAAGAAGATAATGAGCACGAAACGAATGAAGGTGATGGTGACGCGACCAATAAACCCATGGAAGTCGAAATGGACGTGACTCCCCTGCGTGTGGAACTCCCTCAACCGTCTCTGTCCCGAATGACTGATGAGGAGCTTGCTCTCCTGAGACGAAATGACCCTATTGGATACATGAAGGCGAAGCTGGCTCAAAGGGATATTCCACCTGCTAGGGCTGGCACAAGTTCGGCTAGCCATCCGTTGCCCACAGATGAAAGAATTGTACTTCTTAACAGGATCAGGAGAACAATTCTTGATGTGGATTTATTCGAAGTGCTCAAACAGGATAGCACAGCTTGCTACACTATGAAGGAGTTGCTTACAAAAGTCAACCTTGCTACCTGCTCCTTGCCAGTTAGCTCTATCTTGTTCGATCTTCAATCTTTGCTAGACAACGTGACTGGGTACCTTCTCCAAGATGAATTTTCTGCCAGAAAGGTTCAAGAAAAACGAATTGCAATGGATGCTGCTTATGAGCATGCTTCGAAACTCTCTCAAGAAGCTGAGGATCAAGCCATGCATCTAAAGCAAGCAAAAACTGATTATGAGGCTCGAGCTGAGTCCATCCTTCTCTGGGAAAGGCAAATTCAGGAACTTCAACATAAGGTTAAAGAGGCTCAAGAACAACAATTAGCCTACGAAACCAATACTGCTGGTAACCAATTCGAAGAGCTCCTCAACCAGGGGCTTGCAGAAATGGAAACTGCAGAACAACTCAAGGGAGAAGTGGCCACCTTAGAGGGAGCAAGACGTTTTTCCCAACAAAGGCTTGAGTCTTTTCGAAGTACCTTCAACAAATTGAAGAATAATTCCTATTTCTAAATCTTAGTGCTGATTTGGTTAAAACATCACTTTTTGTATGTAACATTTGAACAACGCCATTTTGGCAACCCTATATTGCCATTTTGGCATTTTTATGATATTCTGATTACGTTGTTACTATTCGAATCTCCTGCAGGCGTGGCTTATATTTCTTTAAATATTTCCCATTAACCTTTAGGATACGCTTATCATCCACCAGCTCTTCGATTTCATATGCATTGTTTGAGAATACCTTTATTATTCGAAAAGGCCCTTCCCAATGAGGTGACCATTTACCTAACATTTTATTTTTCTTGTCCATGGCTAATATGACTTTCCAGACTAAGTCATTGATAGTGAATGCTTTCCTTTTCACCCTTTTGTTATATGTCCTGGCCACTCTTTCTTTTTGTCTCATCAAGATTTCCAATGCATGTAATCTAACTTCGTCCAACTCAACTAACTCATTCATCATCATCTCCCAATATAATGCAGCTGGAATTTCGTTTTGTCTTTGAATTCGAACTAATTGTAGATGAATTTCTACTGGCAGAACTGCATCATGACCAAATGTGAGTTGGAAAGGCGTGGTGTTAGTAGCTTCTTTAGGAGATGTTCTACAGGCCCATAGTATTTGGTCCAAAGTTTTGTGCCAGTTCCTTGGCTTTTTACCAATATGTTTCTTAATTAACCCTATTATCACTTTATTAGCTGCTTCGACCTGACCATTTGCTTGAGCATAATATGGCGTTGATGTTAGTAATCTAAACCCCATTTCTTGAGCAAATTCTTGCATCTTTCTACCAGTAAACACTGAGCCTTGGTCTGTGGTTATGCTCTCTGGCAATCCGAACCTATAGATAATTTGTTTCTGTATAAACTCAATAACAGCCTCTTGATCAGCAACTATTAATGGTATTGCTTCGATCCACTTGGTGAAATAATCTATTCCTACCAAGATATATTTCTGTCCTTTAGACGAAGCAAGATTTATTTCTCCTATTAAATCCAATGCCCATCCTCTAAATGGCCATGGTTTAATGATTGAATGTAACTCACTTGCAGGGGCATGCTGAATCCCTGCATGTTTCTGACACTCTTCGCAGCCTTTAGCAAAGTCTATACAATCTTTGAGCATGCTGGGCCAATACATGCCATATCGAAATAACAGCCATTTCATTTTATGACCTGCTTGATGTGCCCCACATGCCCCATTGTGGACTTCTGACAATGCTAAGTATGCCTCACTTTCTCCCAGGAACTTCAGTAATACGCCTTCTTGGGTCTTCTTGAACAATTCGTTTCCCATGAGGACATATGACAATGCTCTATATTTTATCTTCCTATCAACATTCAGAGTTGGGTTTGTTAAATAACTCACCAGTGGACTTCGCCAATCTGCATCTGATAAAGTGTTTATGGCTAATATTTCGAATCCCTGTTTCTCAGCATAACCCAATTTCATACTCTCTAGATATGATGGTGTGAATCTAGTAGCCATAACTCTACCCCTTAATTCAACTAAATCCTCAAAGTTTCTGGCAGAAACTTTATAACCTGAATCCAACTGTGCTAAGTCATTTGCTTCTTGGTTTTCTATTCTTGGTATATGTTGAATATCCATGTATTCAAATTTCCTAAGTAGCCTGTTAACTATGACGAAGTATATCATCAGGTTTTCCTTTATGCATTTATACTCCTTTGTTATTTGCTTGACCACTAATTCTGAGTCTCCTTTAATTTCGACTCTAGTTGCCCCCAATTCCAACAAAGCTTCAAGTCCAACAATGAGCGCTTCATACTCAGCTTCGTTGTTCGAGCAACGAGGACCATCTAATTTATACTTGAATTTTGTTGGAATTCCTTCAGGAGAAATTATAAGGACTCCAACACCACTTCCATTCCTGTGAGTCGAACCATCAAAGTACAATTTCCATGGTTGCATTTCGACGTAACTCATGACAGTCTGCTCAACCAATGAATGGTCCACAATGAAATCAGAAATCACTTGGCCTTTCACAGCTTTTAAAGGCATGAAAGTCAAAGAATATTCTGTTAAGGCTAAAGCCCATTTTCCAACTCTGCTATGCGTTATTGGTTTCGAAAGCATGCGTTTAATGACATCGAAATGAGATGAAACATAAACATCAATAGGCTTCATATAATACTTGAGTTTCATACAAGATAAGTACAAACAGAGACATAACTTTTTTAAATTGCTATATCTGGTCTCTGCATCATTCAATACTCTACTTAAATAGTATATGGCTCTTTCGATGCCATTGCTATCTTCTTGTGCTAACATACTACCTATACTAACTTCAGAGGCAGATATGTACAATCTCATGGGCTTTCCCCATGAAGGTGGAGACAAGATGGGAGGCTGAGAGAGGTATCTTTTTATCTTGTCAAATGCCTCCTGATGGGCTTCGTTCCACTCGAAGGCTTGGCCTTGCTTTAAACGAAGCAACAGAGAGAAAGCTTGGGTTCTTCCACTCAGATTCGAAATGAACCTTCTGAGAAAGTTAATCTTCCCTAGCAAAGATTGCGGCTCCCTTTTTGACGTAGGTGCTTTCGTCTCCATTATGGCTTTGGTTTTGTTCTGGTTGATCTCAATTCCTTTCTTGTGAACCACAAAGTCAAGGAAATCTCCAGCCTGCACAAAAAATGCACATTTAAGGGGATTCACCTTTAAGCCATGTTTTCTCATTCGTTCGAATGATTGGCTCAAATGATGCAAATGGGTTTCTGCAGATATAGATTTGATGACTATATCATCAATATATACTTGCATAAAGGTTTCAATTAAATCATGGAAAATCGAATTCATTGCCCTTTGATAAGTTGCCCCAGCGTTTTTTAAACCAAAAGGCATCACCACCCATTCGTAGGTGCCTAAGGCTCCTGGGCAACGAAATGCTGTCTTGGCAATATCTTCTTCATCAATAAAAATCTGATTATACCCAGAGTATCCATCTAACATACTCAAGTATTCGAATCCTGCAGCAGAGTCTACTAGCATTTCTGCCACAGGCATGGAGTACTCATCCTTAGGGGTTGCAGTGTTTAAATCCCTAAAATCTATGCAGATTCTCAAAGAACCATTTTTCTTAATAACATGTACTATATTTGCTAACCATTCGACATACCTTGTGGTTCTGATGAATCTGCAATGCAGCAACCTTTCGATCTCAGCTTTAATCTTTGTGAGAACCGCTGGTGCGAATCTTCTAGGAGTTTGCTTGATGGGCTTCTTGCCATCTTTGATTGGAAGTCTGTGTTCGACTAACTCCCTCTTTAAACCAGGCATTTCGTCATAATCCCATGCGAAGCAATCTTTGTTTTTCTTGAGGACTTCGATCACTTCCTGCTTGAGGCCTGGGCTAAGTTTTGCACTGATGTAGGTTATTCTTTTCGTGTTTTCATCCCCTAAGTTCACTTCTTCGAGTGGATCCTGCGCCAACATTTTGGCACCTGAATCTATGGGGTCCCTTTCGAAGCCTAAGGGTTCTTTATCATAGATGGCGTCCAGCCTTTGATCTATCTCAAGTTCTTTAGAGGGTGAGCCTTTCGAGCCATCCCCACTTATTTCGTTCATCTTCATAGCCAGTTTATTCGTTTCAGCCTCTAAGGCCGCCTTTGATTCGTTCTCAGCCATATAGGCCGAAATCCTTTCGAAAAAGGAGGACTCTGTCATGAGTAAGGTTGTCGAAGTCCCAGCCTGCTGGCCGTCTTTGTATAGTAATCTCGACTCCCTCGTCTTCATTGATTATTCTTCTATCCTAGTATAGGCCATCATGGCGAAGGGTCATATAGTAGTGGGCGTTTCTGGTTTCGTTGATTTCATCATTTGGGACACAAGGAGAAATCTTTGCCAAATGTTTATCATAATTCCTCTTGTCAACTAAATTGACTGTTGACATGAAGTAACTCTGGTCTGCTTCAATGTTTTCCACGATCCCATCTTTTCTCCATAGAACTAATCGCTGGTGCATTGACGAAGGAACTGCCCTTACGCCATGGATCCACTCCCTTCCCAGCAACAAGTTGTAGTTGGCCTTGGCTTCGATCACCATGAACATGGTGGGCCTACAGCTTGAGCCTATTGTCAAGTCCAATTGAACCACCCCCAGTGTTTTGCCCACTTTCCCTTCATAATTGGATAGAACCATATTGTGGGGCTTGATGTCTCCTTCGCGTATTTCTAACCTTTTTAGCATGAAGTGGGGTATCAAGTTGACTGCAGCACCCCCATCCACTAGAACCTTATTCACGCCATGGACACCAACCTTTGCCCGAATAAATAGTGGCTTAAGATGGTTCTTCATAGCTGGTTCTGGACGTTCGAAGAACGCATTCTGCTCCTCGACAGCCCCATTATCCATCACATAGTAGCACACAGGCCTATGCTTCATCAGGTCTATGGTATCTTCTTCCTCATATTCATCAATTTCAGTTTCCTGTCCAAACTCACAGGGAAGCACAGATACCACGTTGCAATTGAGATTGAACGAAGACTCCCCCTCTGATTCGAAGTTGTCCGTTATCATATCTTCGTCTTCTTTTGGACCTGGAGTGTATTCCTTTGGTTCATCTAGTTGTACTTCAGAGAAAAGCCTCCTATTAACTGGGGGTTTGTCTTCAGTTTGATTTTTTGGTGTGGGTTTGTTGGTGCTAGATTCACCTTGGTTCTTTGTTGAAGTTGCCCCTTTATTTGCCACAGCTTCCCTCTCAGCCTTTCGAATCCTCTGTTGCCTTCGCCACTGGGATCTCGACATGGGGTTCCTTCCTTTGTAGTTCTCTAATCTCACCTCTTCCCTCTTCGCTATGTTGAATTTCCTTCTGTATGTCATAGCATGGCGTGCGTTTCGTTCGGTGTTTCTCCATTTGTCTTTGCCTTTGTCATTTCTGACTTGCAGCCATCTGTCTGTTGGCACTTCAGCAGGGAGTTTGAACGTCACTCTTCGAGCACCCTTGGGATGAGGACTAGCAGGCCTTCGTTGTTTGTATTTGCTATCGAAACGTGGGCCCATCTGAACAGTTTCTTGATGGTTCCAGCAAGGGGCGAAGGGGACTGTTTCGAAGGCTCTGGCCATGCTTTGATCATACACAGCAGAACACCTTGGGCATATCAAGCATCTGGTTGCCCCTTTGTAGCAGCGAAACACAAATTCCAGCAAACTTTCTCCAGCCTTAGGATAACACTTGAATAACTGGTTATCCTGGCGCCAGTTGTTGCCAGTTTGCGCCCTTTGTACCCTCTCGAAGTTCGCAGCGATTCTCTGATTGCAGAGGATGCTGCACCTAGGGTATAGTATCATTCCTGTATCTCCCTTGTGGCACATCATGAGGTAATCCTTGAGACTAGCATCTCCAGCATGATTATCCTCCATTTTATACTTCTCTTTTTCTAAGTATCTCTCTACCTCCTCCATCTCAGAGCGAGGTCTCTCCATATCCACCATGTTTACCTCAACATCCTCCCCCTTAGCTTCATCATCTCCCCATCCTGTGGGTTTTATATCTTCAATGTGGACCTTTGAACTCTCTGGGGCAGAATATTTGACCAAATAGTCAAATTTTCCACTAGGTTCCCCTAAAGTGTCCCATATTTCTTTCTGAGGGGAGGTTGGCTTCGTGATTTGGACTTTCTCCAATTCCAGCCTCAGGCCTTCAGTGACCTGTGTCAACTCTTGGTTTTGGTTTTCCTGGACTTCAGTAGCCTGGTTTTCTTTTGCAACAGCTAAAGGTGCTGCTTCAATCGAAGTCTCAGGTTGCTTGTGGACGTCTTCAATGACCTCCTTATTGACTTCGACTATCACCCAGCTTTCGTTTTCAGTACCTTTCTCTCCTATTGGGGCATCACTCTGGTCAGCTTCCACCATGTTAATTTCTCCAATGCATGCAGGCTCGGAGTAATTGGTGTCTGCGACGTCTAAAGGATCTTCGTCCACTTTCATTTTTGCTTTATCAGCAAACTTCAGTCTGCCATCTTTAATTGCATTCTGAATTAGGTCCCTGAAAAGAAAACACTGTGAGGTTTTGTGGCCTAGGAAACTATGATATTTGCAAAATCCTCTTTTCTTTCTTTGATCTAAAGGAGGTATTTTGACATTTGATGGCACAATGAGTTGGCCATCTTTGACAAGTAAATCAAGAATCTCGTCACATTTAGTGACATCGAAGGTATAAACCTTCTTTGGGAATTTGTCACTTTTCTCATTTTCAACAATTTCTTTCCCTTTTGTGGGAACTAATAATTTGCAGGAGTAAGGTGGTGCCTGTTTTAATTCAGCGAGTTCGATTTCGACCTCTTCAAATTCGAATTCAAGGTAATCTTCTGCTTCCTCAGTTCCAACATAGGAGATCCTTTCCTTCTTGTTATTTTTAAAGACTCTGGCCTTTTCGGCCTTTAGCCTTTCGACCTGTCGAACCCTATCAGCTAATTGAGCCATATCCCTCAAGTATTGAGTGTCTAGTTTCTTTCGAATAGAGTAATCCAAGCCTCCAGCGGCCATTTCGACTAACTCATGTTCAGGCACTACTGTGAAACATCTGGATTTCAAAAGCCTGAATATATTCAGATAATTATCTATGGGTTCAGTGAACTTTCTCTTGACACTGGCTAGTTCCTTCAGACTTATTTTTGACTGTCCCATGTAGAACTGTTCATGGAATAATCTCTCCAACAGAGCCCAAGTATCAATGGACCCAGGAGGCAAAGTGGTGAACCATGTGAAAGCGTTCTTAGTCAGGGAACTTGGGAAATATTTGATCCTGAGGTCTTCATTATTGGCTATATCTCCCGCTTCGGTTAGATACCTGGCTATATGTTCGACTGTTGACTCATTGGTATCCCCAGCAAACTTTGTAAACTTAGGGACTTTATATCCCCTTGGTAAATCAGTGTGCATTATGTAATCTAATATAGGGGAAGCATAATTTGGCCTTCTAATTCCTGTGTTGAGGCCATTCTGGGCCATGATTCTCTCTATCATGGTGGTTAAATTATTTTCTGCCAAGATGTTATCGTTTCGAATTCTATGAACGACTGCATCAGCATCTTGATTTCGACCCACCATGACAACCCCTCTAGGTTGTTCTTCTCGAAACTCTGGGATTTCCAGCCTTTCGACCCTTGCCCCTGGTTCCATAATTTCCCTTTGTGGGCCTTGGATCATTGGGGCTTCTAGCCTTTGTGCCCTTGCCCCCAAATTAACCTCCTCTCTGGCTGGTCTATAGGTTGGGTCGTTAGCAACTTGTTCTATAATAGGTATGTTCGCTCGAACTCCCGCCTGATTCTGCCTACGCCTCTCTGGGGGAGCAAAGAAATCTGCTATTCGACTCATATTATCTGCGTTTTATCTGTTTGTCACAGTCACATTTTGTACTATTGGGGCAAATATTTCCTACATAGTTTGTGCTAATACTCCTATCATATTATGGTTACTGTCATCCATCAATTGCCTAAAAGCCAACTGGTTTTCTGTGGTTAAAATAGGCATTGCACTATAACCCACTGACCCTTGGTTATTTGTCATAAACTGATTTTCCCCAGACCCAGACCCTAATTGTGGTGATGAATTCGATGTGGAATTGTGTAAGCCTGCCATAAAAGATGTTGGCATTCCATAAGAGGAATTTCTGGTTCTATTACCATCGAAACCGGGTGGTCTAGTTAGTGGGGTGGCGAAATGGGTTTGTGTCCCTGATGGTGGGACGAATCCCCCAGGATAACCAATGGTTCCAGTATTTCCTAGGATCGAACTATTAGTTGATATGCCACTTATTCCATTAGTGGCTATATTACTGGTAGAGGATGCAACAGACTGTGCATTCGAAGGGATCACATTAGATGTTCCCATCGAAGCGGACATATTAGTGCCTGTTGTATGTGGGGAATTTTGTTCCCCTTGTTGATTGTCAGAATTAGACATCTTGTTCAAACGTTTTCTTCTGGATAAGGGTTGGTTGCTATTGGTTATTCTACCACTCCTAAGGTTCATAAAACAACAAACTTATCACTCAGAGGGTATTTTTACAATGGTTACGTCTCAACAATTTTTATTTTGTTCTAAATTCTGTAATGGCCAACGACTCGTCCCACCGGGTGTGCCAATTTGTTTACAGTGATTTCTGGTAAACAACCGCTAGTCCTCCAAACTATCGAATAATCTTACTGACTGTTATTCAATTTCTCTGGTAACTCGCAGGATCGACTAGATTGATCCTAGGATGTATTGGTCATTAGGGTAACTCTCATGATAGAACTGGTATTCATGGTTGGTATTTAGAATGTTGTGTAGGTGTTTAACTTACTTCGATTACTCTATTAAAGATCTAAAGGCGTGCTCAAGTAAATGTGCGCGAAACTAAATTGCATGAATAAAGTTCAATTGTAAAGACATGTAAAAACTGCATAAAAGACAAGTAAACGACTTCGAAGCATAAAAATATGTAATGTAAAAGATTCGAAATATGAAGAAAGCGTTTAAGTGCAAGAAAACAGTAAAATGACTTTAAGTAAAAAAAAGGTGTTCGAATGATAAAAGCTTGAAGATAAAGGCATGAAATGTACAACAATTTCTGAAATGTAAAGTATTTGAAATGGAAAGAAAGCATTTAAATGTAAGGCATCAGTAGAAAGACTTCGAATGAAAACATTTTAAATGAAAAAGCTTTTGAATAGTATTGACATGAAGATAAAGGAAAATAATGGAAATGATAAAGAGTTTTTATTAAATCATAAACACTTGGTGTTATCATACGTACATTGCTCGTGCATTCGTTTCCCTAGCCATGTGGTATTTTGAATGTTTACTAAGTTTTTTGTACAATAGATATGACACACGAAATCCTAATGCTAAGACTTCTATTTATACTACTTCGACCATAACGGTCTTGCTATAAGATTTTGCCACGTTCAGCACATGCAGAGCAATGCCTCTCTCTTGCTTCCACGCGTCTTCGAATGCTCCAGCGCATATATTTCAAATTTCGAACATCCCGCTTGCATTTGAATTTCAAATGTTTTGGCACTTCTTCGCTTCGAACGCATTTCTTGGACACAGCCTTGTTAACATTTCGAGACTTCTTTGAATATATTCTCATAACTGTCACTCGAAGCTCCAAGTTTTGATATGCCCATTCGAAGCACTGCTTCTACCATTTCGAAACATGACATCTTGCTTTATTCCAATCGAAACGTCCAATTTGCTTCGCTTCTAATAATATCATCAAAATCTTCAGCCAACACCAACATGCATACCATGGCCCATTTTTGAAGGCAACAAGTGGATTGTAACCCTAGGGGTGCAAGTCTGTATTGTGTTTGATTTTCATGCATTTTTGTCTTTGATTAGGTCAAGCTACTTGTTGATTTGGATTTTTGCATACAAACCCTAATTCTCTAATCATGGCATAATTGAAAGCGTAAAGTGCGAGAATTTAAAATTCTAATCTATTACAACATGATTATGGGGATGGGGGTACAATTTTTGAATAGGGGGTATTTGACAAGAAATATAAACCCTAGTTTACTATTACATCCAAATTGAATTTAATTGCATAAAATAAATGGACAATATTTAAATATTCAAAAATAAACAAATATATCAAATAATATGAATTATGCAAAAAAAAGGTTTTGTTTGTTTATGTATGTAAAAGTATTTTTAATGTAAAAAATATAAAGAAATAAATACATAAAAAATATTAATTTTATTTGTTTAAGGGTAAACCCTAATTTCTTTAAGAAAATAAATGCAATATATTATTTATATACAATAAAATATATTAATATGTACAAAGATAGAATATACTAAAAAAAAGTATTTTTTAGTATAAATAATAATAAAAATAAAAATTTAATATTTTATACTTTTTTATTCTAGAGTATTTAATAAAATAAAAAGTATATATTTATATATGTATATTAATCAAATTAAATATGTACAATGTAAAATAAAATATGTACAAAAATAAAATTATTCAAGAAAATATTTTTAGTGTGAATAATAATAAGAAATAAAAGTATGATTTACATATTATTTCTAAGTTTAAATAAATGGTATAAAAGTATTTTAAAATGTTTTCTATATTAGAAAAATTAAAATAAAATGCCAAATAAATGTAAAAAAATATGAAAATATTTTTTAAGCATTTTTTATACTTGGAAATAAATAAACAAAATCAGAAAAGAAAACAAAAATGCAAAAATGTAAAAATACAAGAAAATGGGCCATGGGGTGCAAAAATGAAAATGGGAGGTGTTAGAAGCAAGCCAGGCCAAGCCCAACCCAAGCCAGCTTCATCTTCAACCTTCAGACTGAAAAACGCGCGCGTGCCCTGTTTCAGTTGGATTCGTGTAGGGTAATGCAGTGATTCTCAACAAGTTTTGAGATGTCTGGTAGCTTGACTGAACTTCACTTGTCCTTTTCCAATAACTAGCTTGCCTTGAATGTCCTTGAATCAGTCTATAGAACTCAACCTGCACAAGCTCAAAATGAAAATGGTGATCACTGTAAATGGAGTTATAGTTGGTAATGGAGGTTTGGGATAGCTTGAATGAGTTGAATGGAAGGTGTTTAAAGTAAAATGGGGCAAAACGCACGAGCCAAATGAGCTGGGGAACTCAAGTTGCAGCACCTGCCCTGTTTTGCCAAAGAAGTGTGATTTCTGGCTATGGGGTGTTTTGGGGCTCAAGCACTCGTGTTTCTAGCTCCAAGGGTTGTGAGAAAGATGTTTGAAGAGTTTGTGTAAGTTGATCTTTGCTGGTTTTCAAGTTCTAGGCATTTTGACAAGTTTCTTGTTTTTGAAGCAAGAAAGTGGAAGTGAGGTTACAACCCTGTACAGGCCATCTTATCACCCTGCATACAATCCTCTTGACCCTTCTAATTAGTGAATATTTTTAGCTGCAAGAGATTTGGCTCTATGCTCAAGGATTAGTGGTTTGACATAAAGCAACCTTTTGCAAAAATGGAAATGTGCCTTTTACCATTTAGGGATTAAACTTGTGTACAATACCCTAATGACCAAGACAATGCATTAGCTCAATGGATTTGAATTAAATTATGGAGTGTGAAGTGGTTTAGAGGCCTGCAAACTAGTGTAAGGCATGCTGGTTTGAAAATGCAACTTGAGTGAACATGAATTTGCCATGGATACAAAGTGAGTTTTTGCCAACTTCAAGCATTCGATTCTCCCTAACCACAATTTTTTTTTGATGAGTTCTTGGACAATTTGGAAATCTTGCAACATGATCTATAATCCATCTTTGAAATGCAACTTGAGACTCCAAGTGGAACTATGTGAAAAATGTCCAAGAAGATAGGCCAAAATCCTGCCTAAACTAGGGCAAAATTTCACTAAGTTAAAAGTTTTAGGGACCCTTATTCCAAAAATCATAACTTGAGATCCAAGCTTCTTTTGAGAAAACTTTGTGAATCAAAGTTGTATACTTTGTGGAGGACTACAACTTTCATGTTGTAAGTTTTGTTTGAATCCATTTGCATTATGGTGAAAATGTGGGACAAAGTTAGGAAAAATTAAGAAAATTTCATAACTTAGAAAAATTCTAAGTTATGAAAATTTTCAATTTCAAACCCTAATTTGCAATTTTGGGTTTCTTGATGAAAAAGTTTCATAATTTGATACATCTTGATGAAAAATGACCCTTGGAACTTGATTTTTTACCAAAAAGTCAAAGTTTTGACTTTTCAGTGTACAGTCAAATGTTGCTCAGTTGACTGAAAAATTCATTTGTCAATCCCATGCATTTGAGATCTTTTGAACTTGTTGAATAGGTAAAGATGATGCCATTGAGTCCTTGAGTCCTTGTTTGAACCTAATTTTCCATTGGCTAGGTCAAAAAGTCAGAAATTGCCTTTGTATAGTCAAAACCCTAAAAATGACCATTTTGCCCTTTTAGTGATTTGATCAAATTTCTTGTGGAATTGTGGTCCAAACTTAATCAAATGGTTCATATGAGTTCATAATGTTGGTGTGGGTCAAAATTCATGAGGTTTGACTGTAAATTGGCCACAGTTGACTTTTTCCCTAATATAGCTAATTTTTAGGTCAACTGTCCAATTGACTGGGCAAAAGTTTGATTCAAGGCTTGAAACTTGGTATGGACAAACTTATGAGTCCAATGTGAAGTATGAAAGTCAATTTGAGCATTGAAGGTCCAAAAATCCTTGTGCAATTTCAAACCCTAATTTAGGTCATCAGTACAAGGAGATGTCTTGAGCAGAGCAAACCCTAGCTTGATCTTGAGTTCCAAAAGCCTTGTGATGAGAAAAGTTGATAGAATGAGAAGGCAAATTTTGGGGTACAACAGGCATTAATTTTGAATACAACGAGAGCACTTTAGGGTTAATTAGAATGTATTTATTTCCAAAAATCATTTCTAAATTCAAATGAGACAGCGAGAGCAAAGCATTCTGATTTAGGAGTTTAGTCAGAGTCAATAAATATGAGAGTGTGAGACAAAGACTTTTAAATTGATATTTTCTACTGAAGGATATTTTAACATTTAAAGACTACGCCAATGATTTATTGAATCCTTGAGGTCCGACGAATTGCATACCGATGTCCCTTATTTGAATATTTTTAATAGAATTCGCATTTATTTCCCGTTTTCCAAAAAACCCAAGATTAATCAATTAGCCTTAGATTTACACAATAACATTACATAACATTAGTTTGATTAATAGTTCTTGTGGGTTCAATATCTTTTGAAACTACGCGATTAGACTGTGCGCTTGCAGCTAGTAAACCCGATAGACCCTTAAAGTCGCGACCATTGACAAACCGGAAGAAGTAGTGAATGAGTTCTCTTCGTCTTTTATGGACTGATATTTATTTTGTAAAGGAAAGAAGGTTAGGGAGGTCAAATTGAGAGTTGTGTGGCTTGCAACTTCGTGGAATATTTAGTTATTGCGGAATGAGATTTGCTTCCGGAACAATGGTTGAAATATTGATAATACGGTGCGGAATATAAAAATATTGGTTTGGAAGTGGTCATTAATAGGAGAAATTACTTATTCCAATTTTAGTTTTTACAAGTTTAGTAAATATCATTTGTTATTTCATTCGTAATTATAATTGGTTTGAAATCTCTTTATTTTTTGTCAGATTTTATTCCCGTTTTATTGTGTAAACAGGTTGGAGAACCCTTAGTTCTTCCGTTAATATCATCTTATTTTTTTAAAATAAAATAAAAAACAAAAAAAAATAGAAGTAACCACGTGTACGTAGAAAGCTTAAGAATGCTTAAACCGGAAGCCATACTGCAAGAAGCAACTTATAGTGAATAAAATGAAATAATAAATAATTTAAAATATAGAAAAAAACATTTGTTTTAATAAAAAGTAACAGAGTTGATATTCCATGTGAAGTTATTAATTTCACTCTCAAATCACAATAATCACATAATAGAGAAGAGAATTGACCATTTTATTAGAACCAAATGAATCAGTTAACACGCTAATCGATTCAAAATTAATAAATTTCCAAAAATAAGATAAAATAAAAAGTAACGAACTGTGGTGAATAGTGTGATAGTGTAGGCTGTAGCCGTTGAAGTAAGTAAGTAACTAACAAAGTAAAAAACGGTTAGTGAGTTAAGTTAGTTAGTTGATTCCAGTTAACTAACTTAATAACTTGTCATGAAAGTTGTACTATTAGAATTCTATATATAACCTTCTCAAGTAACAATATCTCAGTGAAAGTAGCATTCAATTCTTGAAAGAAAGAAACGTCAAGTTCTGTTGACAGTGTTGAAGATTAACCATGGGAGGAAGGTTTTCACAAGTAGCTCCAGCAAGTGGTGACATTGAAATGCAACAAAATCCAGGAGGAAGAGGTGGAGGAGGAGGGGGAGCAGGAGGACCAGGAGATGATGATGAACTAGCAAATAACGTTGCTAGGCGCTTGTACTTGGTGATAGGAGTGTCTGGTGTTATTACTATTATTGTGGTAATAATTTCTTTTTCTTTATCATTCTTTCTTTTGATTCATCTCTTTCTTGATACTGTTTCTTAATTATATTATCAAAATATCTAACCCTTCTTTCATGTTTCATCAGTACTTTCTCATGGACCGTGATTCGCACCCGCCTCTTGCTCCTGCTCAGCCGCCCATGCTGCCGCCCATGCTGCCTCCAATGCCGCTACCAAAGCCCTGAATCAAACAACTTGTGGCCGGCGAACACTGAAGACATTGCTTATTTCGTTGTTCTTTGTTTTTTTCTTCTTCTTTTAGTAGCATTTTAACCGCTGGTATGTAGTGGTGTGTAATATGCCCACAGTTCTTTAGGTAGTTTGTGTTTACGTGCAGCTTAAGAAACAGTGATGATGTACTTTCTGTTCATAAATAATGTGATTCGTATATCATATATTTTCTTCTCAAATCAGTTTTACTTATATACTTGTTATTTATACTTTGTATTTTGTGTTACTTATATATTCTAATGTGAAACACCCAAAATAAATGGTCCATGAATCAGTTTTATAAAGCAGTACATAATGCATTTTATACATTTGTATCAAAACATCAGCCATGAGATTAGTTATAATACTCCTTGAATTTATTTATGTTTTGATTTATTCTTCTTTGCCCAAGAATGTAGAAATGGAGAGAACGTCGAAAGTTCAGTTAGAGAGTGAGATATGATATGAAAGAATGAAAGAAGTAGGTGGAAAGAAGAGAGATAAAAATCCGTTGCGACAATGAATATTAATATCATGTATATTTATTTAATTTAACGCTCAAAAGGGAAAGTTTTCATTGATTTTTGTTTGGAGAATAGTATTTCATAGAAGATGTAAATGGTTTTCGTTTGCATTACACTAGCATTTCAAAGTCTATTTCATAGAAAGATGCATATTTTCCGGGGTTTATTTTGTCCGGTCTATTAGAGGTGTAGGATAAGACTACTCTCTTGGAGATTTAGATGATAAAAAGTTTTTATGTATTCCTATAGTCTATATAAAAAGACTTAAGAGAGTTTACTTGTAACTAACTTATAACAAACAATTGTAACAAAATTATAGAATGAAATATGCAATCTTCATCTCTTTCGTTTGTTCCGAGATTTTTTTTGTTTGTTTTTAGTTCACGACTCATCATAGCTGAATAGATTCGATATAGTATCAGCTGAATTTTTCTTCAAATCTTGCGATAACAGGGTTTGATTTCTGTTTCCGCTTTCAAATCTTGTTTCACGATTTTCTTCATCTTTTTCACCATCTTGTTCATCCACCATTCTGATCATTCAGGTCTTGTTCTGGTTTCACACCTCTTGATGGAAGAAAACTATTCATTGTGGCGCCGCGCCATGCTCATTGCTCTCAGGGCGAAGAACAAAATCGGATTTGTCGATGGATGATTTCGCAACCTCTTGATGGTGATCCCCAATATCAGCTCTGACAACACAATGATAATGTTGTTGCATCGTGGCTTTTGAATTCAATTTCAAAAGAACTCACCGTCAGCATCATCTACGCATCCACAGCAGCGGTGATTTGGAATGACCTCCAAGAACGCTTTCTGCAAAATAATGATCCTCGTTTGTTTCAGCTGTGAAAAGGTTTCATCACTTGTACTCAAGGAAACCTCTCTGTTGGTGCATACTACTCCAAGATTAAAGGCCTTTGGGGGGAACTAGCTTCAAACTTCCCTCATGTATGAACTTTTGCTAACTCCAACAACTTAGCATCCAAAACATCATGTATCTAATGATATTTCACATCAATGTGTTTGGACCTATTATAAAAAGTCGGATTCTTATCAAGATGAATAATGCTTTTACTATCAACAAATAACACATATTTGTCTTGAACAAAACCAAACTCCAGCAAAAATTTCTTCAACCACAGTAACTCTTTGCATGTTTTGGTAATGGTAATGAACTCATCCTCTATAGTAGACAATGCTACATACTTTTATAATCTGGACTGCCAAGCCACAACTCCCCTATAAATTTAATCATGTAGCTCGAAGTCGACTTTATGTAATCAATGTCTCCAGCCATATCAGAGTCTGAGTATCCCACTAGAGTAGGCTTATCTCCTCCAAAGTAAAGCCGTATATAAGTAGTACCGCGAAGATACCTTAAAATCCATTTTACAGATTTTAATGCTCTCTACCTGGATTTGGCAAAAATCTACTGACTGTACCAATAACATGTGCTATATCTGATCTTGTACACACCATTTCATACGTCAAACTATCCACAAGATATGCACAATGAACACATTTCATATCAAATGCTTCATCTCCACTTGAATGACTTTGATTAAAACTTAACTTAAAATAAGTAGCAAGGGGAGTGCTTACCATCTTAGAACTTTCCATTTAATTTGAGGAAATTCACAAAAGACCTATAATCTTTTTAATTCTTTAACAACTTTCCAAGCATCTTCAAGTCTTGCACATAAAAACAAAGTTGTAGTAGACATCCAAAAGATTATTATGGAAAAAGAATGGGCTCAAGGAGATAAAAATTGACCAATTTATGATCATTTGAAGTCAAACCCTAGAATTCCAAGGCTTTTCAAGGAGACTTGTAATCTTTCTTAACTTTTATTGATTTTCCATTCAAAATTAGCCTTATACTTCTGAAGAGAGCTTGTTAAGGATCCTTTAAAGAGAATCATGGCTTCATAAACAATCAAAAATCTCAAAAAATGAGCAAGATATGGTCCTTGGAAGTCAATAAACCCTAGCTCAGAGAGTGTCAAAATGAATTGAAACCTCTTTCAACCTTTGATGATTTTTATTGCACAATTGGATCTTGTCATGTGAAGATAGGTTGCTGTAAATGATGATAAGAACCCATAGCAAAAAGAACCAATTCAAAATATTGAAAATTGAGAGAGTTATGCACTTGTGATCATTGAATATAGTATTTGCTCAATTAGGTCAAACTTGTTGAATCAACCTTGAATCTTTTGGATTTTTTTTTGGAAAAATAAGAATGATGAATCATAAGAGGCCTTGAAATAATGTTGTCTTGAATAAAACTCAAATATGGAGTTTAAGCCTCAATGAAGATTGTTGAAGAAGGCATATAAATAAACACATGAACCTATGAATCTTCTTGATAAATTCCACCACCAACTTTGAGGAGATCTTAACCTAAATAAAGTGAGAGGGCTCCTTGAACCATAAAACTTTAATGCCATAGACATGACCTTGAAGATTTAGCTCTTGCAATCTGTTAGAGAACTATTTGATTGAGAATCACCCCTCAAAGCCTAGATTAGATGGTGAGATGAATGCAATTGTGATCACCTACAATATGAACAATTCAAAGGAACACATATACACATATTGATGTTAGTTAAAATAACACATGTACGAGATACACAATTTAAGATGCTTGGTAATCCCTCAAGAAGAAACTTAAATATAGGATAAAGAGATAAATAACCCTAATGTGTGTGTCGTGATGCCTTGTTACATGAGATGATGAGAAATATTAGGGGGGAAAATTGGGGTATAACAACTATGATATGGTGCAAAATAATACATGTTAAAAAAATTGGATTAATTATAAAAGCAGGATAATATTTGTTAATTATGCAGAAAATATAACAATGGTTACATATCATAACTGTTATAATATCTCGCGCGTTGTCCAAAAAAAACTCATTTTGGTCCCTTAACTATACCCTTGGGTTCATATTGGTCCCTTAACTTTTTTTGTGTCATTTTGGTCCCTTAACTTTCAAAAAGTTTCATTTTAGTCCTTTTTGTCTAAATTCGTAGCTAATTAGACGGAAAAACTTTGAAATCAGCCGCTAAATTCGTAGCTAATTAGACAAAAAGGACTAAAATGAAACATTTTGAAAGTTAAGAGACCAAAATGACACGAAAAAAAGTTAAGGGACCAATGTGAACCCAAGGGTATAGTTAAGGGACCAAAATGAGTATTTTGCCATTATAAAAGCAGGATAATATTTGTTAATTATGCAGAAAATATAACAATGGTTACATATCATAACTGTTATAATATCTCGCGCGTTGTCCAGAAAAAACTAAATATCAAAACAGCGCAGCTGAGAATCAAACCAAGGACCATTAGTTTTATCACAACAGTCCTTTGGAAAACCCGTTGTGATAGGTCCCGCGCTTTCCAGTTTATTACAACGGTTACTGGGTCGTGATTGTAAGTATCATATATACAATGATGCGCTACATAACAATGCTGATAAGTGCAAAAGTGTAGTTATTTTGTATATACTTTTTTTGCATTTATCGAATCTTTGTTGTTAATATCATTGAATAACCCCCCTTTTGTTATAAATACGGTTAATTGCGTTTTGTGTATATATTGTATCGTTTGATTAAGTTTTAGATATGTTTTGTAGGTATTTGAGCATTGTTGGAGCAAGAGGAATAAAGCTCCAAGATTCATTTTTTATCAATGAAGAATAAGGCGAAGATTCGAGCCAATTGGAAGTTATGCAGGAAAGAAACAGAAGCTACTGGACTGTCATGGATCGTCGGGCGAAAGAAGCCATTGTCGGGCGAAATTTGTAGGCCAAATTTCCTTGTTTCTTCCGCCTAGCACCATCGAGCGACATGAGTTGTGTCTTCGGGAGAGAGGAAGATATTTTCCGAAGATGCATGTATGGTGCTGTCTGGGCCAAGTGTATAGAAATTGTCGTCGGGCGACGTGAGTAGTGTCGCCGGGCGACGCGTGCAAATCATAATTTTGTTATATTTTTCTTTTCATTTCATTTGGAAGGGTATGGTTTTGGGGTGATTTTTGTTCTCCCAATTCCATCAACCTCATTTTTATAGTGGATTAGCTTAGATAACAACACTAGGGTTTTGCTTATGGATGATTGAAGGTAGATTTCTCATTGACTGGCACTGACAAACCGGAAGATTTGTGGTTTATCTCTTCTCCTCTCTATGTATTTCTCTTTTATTGGGTTTTGTATGTATTTTACTTTGAACTGATGTATATTTGTTTCTTGTGGCATTATATTAAACTTGGTTTACAAATCTTTGTTGATTGATGTCTTAGATTTTTTCTCTATGCTAGGGATTTGAGTAGTTATAAACATATACTGCTTAGATTCTTATCTACAATGATTATCTGTTTGTTTCTGAACTCTAGAGATAAATTTAGAGCTGACATCTACTTGGGTATCAGAGCTTAATACTTATCTGTGGTTGTGCTGTGCTGAGAGATCGTCAGTGTGATTACATAGTTGTCTTCTTTCTTGTTGAGGAGGTAGAGAAATCACTTCTTTAGTGATACAGTCAATCTCTCAATTTGGGTTATAAATGACTTAAGTTGTGAGTGATACAGGGTGACATTGATGAGTATTGTTAGGTTGAATGTAACTGGTCGATAGATTTAAGTCTGTGAAGAGTAGATTATATGCAGGCTTAATAAGTTCTTCCTTAGTTTTTTTTTACATTTATTTTCTGTTGATAACATTTTCTTTTCAACCCATTTATCCCCAAACTCATTAACGAGAGATTTATCAAACAGCGACTCAATAACCAATCTTTGTGGACACGATACAATATAACCTATATCATTCGGTAAATTAATAACTTACTTTTTCCTTGCTGCTATGCCACTGCAATAAAATTGCATCGTTGCTGGGGAATGGTTCTATTGGTTTTGCATTGTGATAATTCTTTTGTTTTTGAGTTTTGTAATTAATGTATATGTTGTATAAAAATTGTATATTAACTTGATATGATACTTGTGCATATATATGTTTTTGTGTTTTTATGTATTGTTATGAATTGTCTCATTTTCGTAACGTTTGTTGTGTGATTGTTAGGACACTTTCTTTAGGTTTGCGTGGTGTGACAATACCATGGCATGATGAGAGGATATTACTAGCTCGCACAATAAAGGCGTCGAGCTTACGACGTAAAACAAGCATGTTTATTTGTATTTGTTTATGTGTGTGGTGATTTGTGTTTTAACAAGTTGAACTTGGATTAGTTTTTAAATTTCAAATCTTTACTTTTCAACTTATTAATTCATTTTCACCTGTTTGTTTCGTTATGTTAGTTGAGTTTTTCCGAAAGCTTGTCGTGTTTAGCTTGAGGAATTTTGTTATAAGTTTGTAAATATTGTATGTTTTGTGTAGTTATGTAGTAATTAGCTTTAGTATTATTTTTCTAATTCTTTTGATTGTTGTTTTGACTCCAGTTTTGGTCCGATATCTTGTAGAATATTGAGGTGATTTGTCAAGATTGATCGTTTCGACTTACGAATACATGGTAATGATTTTGTTAAAGTTTTGTACACGTTCGAGGTATGTGTTTAACCCTTTCTATACATTAGCATATTTATGATACTTAGAATTTTTACAATTTTATGCCATTCATTCTTTTGTATACTTGTTTATTTGTGAATCACTTTAGTTCCCACCTTTTTGTGAGGTAGCTTTCCATTGTTCACATATGCTGGAGGCCACAATTCATGTTTTAACTGGATTTTATTATGCTTAATCTTTTGTTTTGTATTGATTGTATGAATGCAAGAAAAGGATCGAGGTATTTTTGTTTCATTATAAGCACAACTACCTAGCCAAGTAGTCAATTCACCTTGTGAGTGTGTGATCATTAGTAACCCCTTTTAACCCTTTTTATCGATATCCATGTTGTTTTTACTAAATGCTTGTCTATGAGTGTTTGGTTCATCTTTTTTTATGGATATTGATTCTTTGTTTTCTTGAACCTTAAACTATAATTTATAGTTTGAATTTTTACCTTGACTTAGAAAGTAGGTAGTATTCACATTATGATGATGGTTGAGTTCAAGTTGGGGAGAGGAATGTTTATGTTCTTATATTGTGATTTCTATGAGGTTGTGATAAAAAAATAGAAAAAAAATGTGAAAAAGAAGTGATAGAAAAAGAAAAAAATTGAAAAAGCTTTGAAAAATAAAAATAAAAAGAGTATGAAATAATTGTGTTAATAAGTGACGTGTGTTGGTGTGAAACTTGTGGTAAAGAAGAAGTTTGAATGAAATTCTATTATTTGAAACTTTGTGGAAGTAATTACTCCCTTAGGTTTAGGCAAGTTTTTGTTTCGATTAGATTTAGGACTTATCACTTGTTTGTTAACCAAGCCACATTACAACCTTGAAAAGCCCTTGAGATTCTTGCTTTTATATCTTCAATGTAAATTTTTGGATCAATTCATAATTTAGTCTATTTTTTGCAAGATTGTTGGATGAGTGAAAATACCCCATTTTTGTGTGTTTGTCGTCTACCGATGATTGTGTTTGCTAGGTGTGATTCATTTGTGAACTAGTATTATTTTAGAATGTTTGGCATAATTTTTGTATTTAGCATTTGTTTCGTGTATATGTTATGGTCATATTTTAGTGGTAAGTGTTTACTTTGTGTGTATTGTTTTTCATTTGAACTATTGCATTTGTTTTCCGTTTTCAAGACCTGTTGATTTGTGATTCTTTGATTTATCATCCTTTGTTATTTAGGTTATTTGACTTTGTTTTAGGATAAATAATGAATCAAGTTAGGGAGAGATTGATAAGTGCAAAAGTGTAATTATTTTGTATATACTTTTTGTTGCACTTATCGACTCTTTGTTGTTAATATCATTGAATAACCCTGGTTTTTGTTGTAAATACGGTTAATTGCGATTTGTGTATATATTATATGGTTTGATTAAGTTTTGTATATGTTTTGTAGGTATTTGATCATTATTTAAGCAAGAGGAATAAATCTCCAAGATGCATTTTTGATCAATTAAGAATAAGGCGAAGATTCGAGCCAATTGGAAGTTATGCAAGAAAGCAACAAAAGTTACTGGACTGTCATTGACCATCAGGCGAAAGAAGCTGTCGCCGGGAGAAATTTGTAGGCCAAATTTCGTTGTTGCTTCTTCCTAGCATCGTCGGGTGACGTGAGTTATGTCACCGGGCGAGAGGAAGATATTTTCCCCAGCTGCATGCGTGGCACAGTCTGGGCCAAGTGTATAGAAGCCGTCATCGGGCGACGTGAGTTGTGTCGCAGGGAGACACGTGCGGATCATAATTTTTGTTATATTTATATTTTAATTTCATTTAGAAGGGTATGGTTTTGTGGGTGATTTTTGTTCTCCCAATTCCATCAACCTCATTTTTGTAGTGGATTGGCTTAGATAACAACGCTAGGGTTTTCCTTATGGATGATTGGAGGTGGATTTCTTATTGACTGGCGCTGACAAACATGAAGATTTATGGTTTATCTCTTATGCTCTCTATTTATTTCTTTTTTGTTAGGTTTTGTATGTATTATACTTTGAACTAATGTATATTTGTCGCCCATGGTGTTATATTAAAATTGCTTTACAAATCTTTGTTGATTGTTGTCTTAGATTTTTGCTCTATGCTAGGGACTTGAGTTGTTATAGACATATACTGCTTAGATTCTTATCTAGGATGATTATGTGTTTGTTTATGAACTCTAGAGATAGATTTAGAGCTGACATCTACTTGGGTATCAAAGCTTAATGCCTCTGTGTAGTTGTGATGTGCTGAGAGATCGTCAGTGCGATTGCATAGTTGTCTTCTATGTTGTTGGGGAGGTAGAGAGGTCATTTTCTTGGTGATACAGTCGGTCTCTCAATTTGGATTAGAAATGACTTAGGTTGTGAGTGATACGTAGTGACATTTATGAGTATTGTTAGGTTGAATGTAACTGGTCGATAGATTTAATTCGATGATGAGTAGATTATATGCAGGCTTGATAAGTTCTTCTTTAGTTTTTTTCTTTTCTTTTATTTTATTTTCTGTTGATAACACTTTCTTTTCAACCCATTTATCCCCAAACTCATTAACGAGAGATTTGTCGAACGGCGATTCAATAACCAATCTTTGTGGACACGATACGATATAACCTATATCACCCGGTAAATTAATAACTTACTTTTTGCTTGCTGTTATGCCGCTGTAACAAAGTGACGCCGTTGTCGGGGAATGGTTATATTGTTTTTGCATTGTGATAATTCTTTTGTTTTTGAGTTTTATAATTAATGTATATGTTTTATAGAAATTACACATTAACTTGTATATGATACTTGTGCATGTATGTGTTTTTATGTGTTTTCATGTATTGTTGTGAATTGTCTCGTTTTCGTAATGTTTGTTGTGTGATTGTTAGGATACTTTCTTTAGGTTTGCACGGTATGACAATACCATGGCATGACGAGAGGAGGTTACTAGCTCGCACAATAAAGGCGTCGAGCTTATGATGTAAAACAAGCATGTTTGTTTGTATTTGTTTATGTGTGTGGTGATTTGTGTTTTAACAAGTTGAACTTGGATTAGTTTTTAAATTTCAAATCTTCACTTTTCAACTTGCTAATTCACTTTCACCTGTTTGTTTCGTTACGTCAGTTGAGTTTTTTCGAAAGCTTGTCGTGTTTAGCTTGAGGAAGTTTGTTATAAGTTTATAAATATTGTATGTTTTATGTAGTTATGTAGTAATTAGCTTTAGTATTATTTTTCTAATTCTTTTGATTATTGTTTGGACTCCAAT
This sequence comes from Vicia faba, assembly GCA_948472305.1. Classification (NCBI taxonomy): domain Eukaryota; kingdom Viridiplantae; phylum Streptophyta; class Magnoliopsida; order Fabales; family Fabaceae; genus Vicia; species Vicia faba. The sequence continues at coordinate 214,158,479 of OX451736.1, forward strand.
TTTGGTCCGATATCTTGTAGAATATTGAGGTGATTTGTCAAGTTTGATCATTTCGACTTACAAATGCATGGTAATGATTTTGTTAAAGTTTTGTACTTGTTCGAGGTATGTGTTTATAGTTTTCTATACTTTAACATGTTCATGATACTTAGACTTTTTACCATTTTTATGCCATTCATTCTTTTGTAAACTTTTTCATTTTTGAATCACTTTAATTCCCACCTTTTTATGACGTAGATTTCCATTGTTCACATATGTTGGAGGCCACAATTCTTGTTTTAACTGGATTTTATTATGCTTTATCTTTTGTTTTGTGTTGATTGTATGAATGCAAGAAAAGTATCAATTCATTTATGTTTCATTTTGAGCCCAACTACCTAGCCAAATAGTCAATTCACCCTGTGAGTGTGTGATCATTAGTAACCCCTTTTAACCCTTTTTGTCCATATCCATGTTGTTTTTGATAAATGCTTGTCTATGAGTGTTTAGTTCATCTTTTTGTATGGATATTGATTCTTTATTTTCTTGAACATTTAACTATGAGTTGTAGTTTGAATTTTTACCTTGACTTAAAAAATAGGGAGTATTCACATTATGATGATGATTGAATTCGAGTTGGGGAGAGGAATGTTTATGTGCTTATATTGTGATTGATATAAGGTTGTGATAAAAAATAGAAAAAATGTGAAAAATAAGTGATAGAAAAATAAAAATAAATTGAAAAAGCTTTGAAAAAGAAAAACAAAAAGAGTATGAAATAATTGTGCTAATAAGTGATGTGTGTTTGTGTGAAACTTGTGGTAAAGAAGAAGTTTGATTGAAATTGTATTGTTTGAAACTTTGTGGAAGTAATTACTCCCTTAGGTTTAGGCAAGTTTTTGTTTCGATTAGCTTTAGGACTTATCACTTGTTTGCTAACCAAGCCACATTACAACCTTGAAAAGCCCTTGAGATTCTTGCTTTTATATCTTCAATGTAAATTTTTGGATGAATACATAATTTAGTCTATTGTTTGCAAGATTGTTGGATGAGTGAAAATACCATATTTTTGTGTGTTTTTCATCTACCGATGATTGTATTTGATAGGTGTGATTTATTTGTGAACTAGTATTGTTTTAGAATGTTTGGTATGATTTTTGTATTTAGCATTTGTTTCGTGTATATGTTATAGTCGTATTTTAGTGGTAAGTGGTTACTTTGTGTGTATTGTTTTTCATTTGAACCATTGCATTTGTTTTCCGTTTTCAAAACATGTTGATTCGTGATTCTTTGATTTATCATCCTTTGTTCTTTAGGTTATTTGAATTTGTTTGAGGATAAAAAATTATTCAAATTGGGGAGAGTTTGATAAGTACAAAAGTGTAGTTATTTTGTATATACTTTTTGTTGCACTTATCAACTCTTTGTTGTTAATATCATTGAATAACCCCGCTTTTTGTTGTAAATATGGTTAATTGCATTTTGTGTACATATTGTATCATTTGATTAAGTTTTGTATATGTTTTATAGGTATTTGAGCATTGTTGGAGCAAGAGGAATAAAGCTCCAAGATGCATTTTTGATCAATGAACAATAAGGAAAATATTCGAGCCAATTGGAAGTTATACAGGAAAGAAGCAGAAGTTACTGGACTGTCATGGATCACCGGGCGAAAGAAGCCATTTTCGGGAGAAATTTATAGGCTAAATTTCGTTATTGCTTTTACCTAGAGTCGTCGGGCGACGTGAGTTGTGTCGCCAGGCGAGAGGAAGATATTTACCCCAGCTGCATACGTGGTGCAGTCTAGGCCAAGTGTATAGAAGTCGTTATCGAGCGACGTGAGTTGTGTCGTCGGACAACGCGTGCAGATCATAATTTTTTTATATTTTTATTTTAATTTCATTTGGAAGGGTATGTTTTTGTGGGTGATTTTTGTTTTCCCAATTCCATCAACCTCATTTTTGTAGTGGATTAGCTTAGATAACAACACTAGGGTTTTCCTTATGGATGATTGGAGGTAGATTTCTCATTGACTGGTGCTGACAAACATGAATATTTGTGGTTTATCTCTTCTCCTATCTATGTATTTCTTTTTTGTTGGGTTTTATATGTATTTTACTTTGAACTGATGTATATTTGTCCCCCATGGCGTTATATTAAACTTGCTTTACAAATCTTTGTTGATTATTGTTTTAGATTTTTGCTCTATGTTAGGGATTTGAGTTGTTATAGACATATACTTCTTAGATTCTTATCTAGGATGATTATTTGTTTGTTTCTGAACTCTAGAGATAGATTTAGAGCTGACATCTACATGGGTATCAGAGCTTAATTCCTCTGTGTGGTTGTGATGTGCTGAGAGATTGTCAGTGCAATTACATAGTTGTCTTCTGTGTTGTTGAGGAGGTAGAGAGATCATTTCCTTGGTGATACAGTTGGTCTCTCATTTTGTGTTAGAAATGACTTAGGTTGTGAGTGATATGTGGTGATGTTGTACCCCAAAATTTGCCCTCTCATTTTTCAAGGCCTTTCTCACAAGGATTCTCAAGGTTAAAACTTGCACAAGTAAATTGGGATTTTCCAGTACCAAGATTCAAAGGAAACTGTCAAAAAGGGAGAAAACAGATAAAAATAATATTTTGACAAATTTGGAGAAAAACAAGTGTTCTTCAATTCAGCTCCTTCGATTGGCTTTTTGGCCTCTTTCGATGCAAGCTTGGCTTGCATCCTTCGACTGGGCGTGGGCCTCTGGCACATTGGTTTGGATTCACAAGGTTAAGAGCCTCCTGTAGTCTCCTTCGATTCCAAGGCAAAAGGCTCCCTTTTAGCATCTTTCGATTTGAACTTTTTGCCTCCTATATGCCTCTTTTTAATCTAGACATTTTGGCCTCCTACATGAACCTTTCATTTGGGCATGTGGTTCCTTCAGTAAAAGCTACTGGTCACACCCTTCGTTTAGGCACATGAATCCTTCAGCACAAGGTTTTGGTCAAACCTTTTGTTTGGGCATTTGACTCCCTTCTTTCTTGCTTCCTTTGGGCACATGAATCTTTCAGTACAAGCTACTGGTCACACCTTTCGTTTGGGCATGTTGGTTCCCTTCATGCAAGCTTCATTCGAACATAGATCTTTTGCATGTTGGCATGAAGTCACAAGGCAGGGACCCCCTATGTACACTCTTTCGTTTGGCCACATGTGACCCCTGGCAGGCAAGCCTTCGATTGGACAAGAGCCACCTTCACACAAAGCTTCGATTGGAGTTTTGGTTTCCTTCGAATCATCATCTTTCGAACCCAACTCTGGATCCTTCGAAGCAAGTTTGAGCAAATCTCATAGCCTTATCCTCCAAATCTCACTTGTCAGGCTATGTTGCTTCCAAATCTTTACATAATCAGAAGCTTGTACAAAGGTTCAAAGCTTTGCCTACTGGATAATACTATTCTTGGTTAAAATAGCAAAAGCTACGTACCTTTTTTTCTTAGAGAGTACTTTTATCACAAAAGAAGCTTCCAACCTGATTTTTGTCTAAACACAAGCAATGCCAAAAGCATAAGTCCAATCTTCTGCCAGCAGGCCCCCACTTGTACTGGAAATGTGGGAACAATGAAAAGGGACTGACTTGTTTCACCCTTAACCAAACCATGGTGTGTCATCATACAAACCTGGTTACTTCAAACACGTTGATTCTTCTCTCTATAAATAGAGAAGCATTTGTAAGCTCACAGGAGGACTTTTTGGCCAAAGGAACGAATCTCCAAAATTTTCTCAAACACAATAAAATTCTCAAACACCATAAGTTCTCAAACACTTAAACACCTGTCAAACACAAACCCGGAATCCAAACAATTATTCTCTTCGAATCTGAAAGGTCCATGTACCTTGTTCCCATTTGAATCCAGCAGGAAGAACCTCACGCTTGTTCTCCTCTTTCGAATCCAACATCAAAGTCCTAACCTCTGGTCCCTCCCTTCAAATCCAGCAGGAAGAACCTCACGCTTGTTCTCCTCTTTCGAATCCATCATCAAAGGCCTAACCTCTGGTCCCTCCCTTCGAATCCAACAGCATTCAAGGAAACCACTTCAAGGTCCAGCACACCCTCCAGCCTCCAGCAAGGTAAGTTGTTCCAAACCTTGAGCTTTTCGTTTCTTGTATAACATGTAAATAAGTTTTCTTTCGTTTCAAGCATGTACATACCATTGTTCTTTTTGTTTCCACCCTTTTAATATGTTTTCGAAGCTAACCCTTTCGTTATGCTTCTTGTTTACCTAAACATGCATTAAGTATTAAACTGGTTGTAAGGCAATGCTAGCATGGCCTTAGGCCATATTGCTATTTAAAAGTTCAAACGAAAGAAACAGGAAATAGGAAGTAGGAAACAAAGCCTTTGGCTTCCACTCTAACCTCCAGGTCAAACGAAAGAGGCAACCAGAAGGCACACTGTCGTACCCCAAAATTTTCCCTCCCCTTTTTTCATATTCTAGGGTTTTTTGAATACTCAATTTGGCTCAGAAGTTGGTCAGACAAATTCTCCCTAGGCAGCAAATGAATAATTAGGGTTTGGTATTTCTCAGAGAAAATTGAGTTTTCAAGGTTTCAAATGTTCTTCATAGGTCTTCCTGCCACCTCAAGAATGTTTATGCCAGTTTTCAAACTTTGCATTGTAAGTTTGCTCAGTTCATGGCTTAGATAACTGAAAACGACTACATTGACCCAAAAATCGACCTTTTGTGAGAGCGAGTTCAAACGATTGTAACTTCTTCATTATTCGATATTTTTGAGCGGTTCTTTTTGTGTATGATTCTGCTTGATGTCATATCCAATTTCTCTTCACAAATCAAGAGCTGATTACGTGTAGAAGATCACCAAAGTTTGAATACGTTAGAAGTTGCATCATAGACTTTGACCTAATCTTAAGTAATTGTCGCCTGATTTCTAAGAATTGTGATTTCCTCAAATTACAAGATCTTGGGACGATTATTTCTGCATATGGCCATAAGTAATGTCACTCATGAGTTTATCCTCAAAGATCGAAAGAAAATTGTGTTTGGAAGACTTCGAAAGTTATCGGATCATCGCAATCATTTGTTTGATTTCAAATGTTCTTAATCACAATTGTTTTGAAATTTGTTAACTCTACAAGGTTTATGAATGTTCTTAAAGCATGTTTATTTGGAAATGAAGTTCCATTTTAATCAAGCATGGCGTGCGAGTTCATTTTGAATGCAAATTTGATTTAGACAAGAGGTGAAGATTAAGACTGTCATTTAGATGACCACGGTTTTGGGTTTGAGTTAACCAATTTGGAATTGAATTCTTAAACGTTTACTTTGTTTAGAAATTTGATTGGAGTACAAGGCGTGTGGTTTACTTGAAATACAAGTTACAAGATTCGTTTGTGATTGCTTGAAGTTCAAGTTATCAAATTAAAGTGTATCGTTCAAACTATTCAAATTGGGAATTTCAAAGTTCAATTAAAATTCAAGATTGGTACAATAAATTTCATCACACCAAATTTATTCAAGGCTTTGTGTTCATTACATTACAAGTAAAGTGAAATTACAAATTTTGTTTTGATTACAAACGAAATAAATTACAAAATTTGTTTTGTTTACAAAGAGAGAAATTTTGTTTTATTTCTTCAAGTCTTCATTGCTTCATCTTCAAGCAATCCATCCAACTCTCGTGTCCATGAAACAAGAAGAAGAGAAAGTTAGCAAGCAATTCAAGCAAAAGTGATGTGTAAAGAAAGGAAAAATTCATCATTAGGGTTTGTATTTAGGAATCAGATTTTAAGGTTTATTTTATCATAATCCCTCTTCTCCCATTTTTGTAAATCATAAGGTTGGGCCTTGGTTCACAAAAAGGAAAAGAAAAATTACAAGCAAGCCCAAGGCTGTCAAAACTGCAAGAAAATATGCAAGCCCGAGGCTGTCAAAACAAGCAACAAATATCACAACAAGCCAAGCAAAGGCAACCTGCAAGAAGCTTGCAGCAGCTGCTATAAACATAGTAGCAAGAAAAGGCTGCAATGCAGCAACATAGCAGCAAAGCATGCAGGAAACTCACAACAAATATATGCAACAGTTGCTGTAAACATAGCAGCAAAAGCATGCAACAAAACAACAATAAAATATTGCAACATAGCAGTAAAAGCATGCAGGAAACATGCAACAAATATATGCAGTAGCTGCTGTAAACATAGCAGCAAAAGCATGCAACAAAATAACAATAAAATATTGCAACATAGCAGCAAAAGCAAGGTCAGCCTGCAACAATATTGCAGTAAAGCAGCAGATGCTGTAAACATGGCAAGAAGGCAGCAACAAGTAAAACAAAAACATGACAAGGCAAAACAGCAAGCTAGCTTGCTCAACAAACAAGTTACATCATCATTTTCCCTAAATTATACAAACCCTTCAGAAAATAATATAGAAAAATCAAATAGCCTTACATTTTCATTGAAACATAAAAGAGGAAAGAGATAGTTTGAAAGATATCACCTAGCTTACACAACATGCCAAAGTCAGCTCTGCCCAAAACTCAGCCCAAATGTTGCATAAAATAGGCAACTTAAGGCCTGCACCTCAAGATATTCAAAGTTAGCATATCAGAAAATATTCAAACCCTCAAATTCCCCCCCCCCCCCCACTTTTTCACCCTATTTTCAATATAATAACACTTACTGTTTCACAAAGCAAAGGGGAGAGGGCAAGACAATATACAAACCAACAAAGAATAAAAACCAGCAAAGAGATAACCAGGCCAATATACACACAAAAGCCAGAAAAAAAGATAGAACAGGATCCATCACCATATACATATCAAACACAGATTGAATAAACTTTAACCCAACCAACATTTCCTCAAAGTTCCACACATAAATCACAGCGTGGAATAAAAAACAGAAAAGATGAAGAACTAAAAACCACTTCTCACTTACCCACCAAATCTTCATCTTCATCCCCACACAATTCTAACCTCTCTCTGGAACTCTGTCAAACTATCTCAAACCTAGCAAAACCATAACCTCTCAAAAACCACACATCACTCTACATCAATCGCACCATCATCAACTTCAAGCATCCAATATTGTGTGCAACATTAAAATTTTTTTGCAACAACTCCAACAAACATTTATCAACATACAAAACGCATAGAAAAGAGAATCAGAAAAAATCACACATGTGATATGGTGGCAGAACCAGACTGTTTTAGAAAAATATTGGTTTGCATTTTAAGTTTTGTGTTTGCAAAATGTCGCAGTAAGCAAGAGTCGCCACCAACTTTTATTTTATCCAACTAGAAAGGAAAAAAGCACAGAAAAATTCCTTTTTCGAGATTTTGAGTATGGGGGGTGGATTATAGAAAGGGAAGGTATTAGCATCCTTTCTATCTGTAGTTTTCTACGGGCTCTTAGGTACTTGTTCATCATTTTAAAAATTGCTTCCGTGTTTGTGTGTTTTGAAAAGTTTTTGTTTTACTTCGTTTTAACCCTTGTATCAGTCCTCAAGAGTGTTAAGAAGTTGTTTTGAAAACTTTGTTTGAAAAGAGTGTAAGTGTGGAAAAGTTTGATTTTGAGCAAGTACCTACTAGCATCTACCTAATCGAAAAAAGAATGTTTCTGTTCTTGTTTCCTTTAGACAACGTTATCCTACTATTAGTGAGTAGGTAGCACCGTCGTTGGAGTTGTAAGGGTCAATTCAAAAGGGACGTACGATCATTAAAGCAATGTTAGGACGTCTTAGTAATAACCCTAATGTCTTAAGATCATATTCGAGACAACATTTCCGAGGCAACCTTTCCGAGGAAATAATTCTGAATGAGACATTTGATCTTTGTTTAGACAAGAGGGAAACCACTAAGACACCCTATACTTAATGGTCGTTTACCGAAGGCAACCCAAGTGAGAGTATACCCTAGGAGCGCGCATGTGCGAGTGATTTGATTTCAGTTAGTATCTTTGCACATTTAGGGTTTGCTAACCATTTTAAAATTAACATACATTCTTGTCATGCAATCCTATTGTCATTCATCTAACAGTTAATATTTGCAAAAATTAAAATGCGAGAAATAAAACTACGCTATTACAAGGCTTCGGGGAAGGGGATTAATTACATAGCCAAAAACCCATAAAACAAAAAATAAAAGAAAAATCCTAATTAAACTATTACATCCCATGAGAACTTACATTAATATTTGCAAAAAATAATAAATGCGTGTGATGAAACGAGAACGAGAAAATTAGGGTTTTGACCCCGTCTAAACCTAGTTGAAAGAAAAATCCTATTTTTGTGTTTTTCATTATTTAAAAAAAGGTTTTAATGAATAAATATAAACCTAGTTAATAATTAATTTAATTTGAGAAAAATAATTAATTTGACCTATTTTTATATTTTTATTGTTTTAAGAAAAGAAAATAGAAATTAAATCAAACAAATCCTAATTTTCTAATTGATTTTATTTTATTTACAAAAAGGTTAAAATTATCCTAAAATTAAATTAAACTAATTATTAAATTAAATTTGATAAAAAAAACCTAAATCTAAATTGTTGAAAATTGATTTTATGAGTTTTTGTAAAAAAATAAATTAATTTCATGTTACAAAATAATTAATCAAAATAAATAACTAAAAGAAAATAAATATAAAAGGAAAAGAAATGGGCATGGTATCAAAGCAAAAGGGGGGTGCAATTGCATATCTGAGCCCAATAAGCCTTGGTCCACGTTTGACTTCTCAGATCCCATGCATTGGCTTGACTAGGGTGCATCATGGACCTTCAAAGAGTGGCATTTGGATCCAGCTTGTTGGACATCTGGTTGGCTGAACATTGAGGGCGTATGGTGATCTCCTTGCTTGTACATGTGCCTGATTATGCAAGAAAAAACATTATGAAATAATAGGGGGACCTGGGGATCGAACCCAGGCCCTTTGGCTCTTCCAAGCGCTTCCTGACCAACTGAGCTAGCGTGCATGTTTGTATATGGGATAAAAATTAAATATTATATTAGAAAAGCAAATTAATTCATCAAAACACGTGAATTTTTGAATAGATGAATCACTTCCTGCCACGCCACCTTTCTTCTTCCTCCCTCCGTTGGCAAAAGTCCAGACTTTTACCTACAGTTTTCTGGGCGTATGTATAAGCCCGTGTTTCTCCAAAATCCCATACGAACCAGATAAATGCCCAACAATGGTACCAATCAACTCGTGGAAACCTCACGAGCATCATAGTGCCAATTTCCGTGGCCAATTGTTCCTTCAATGAAAAACCCCAAAAACGAGCCAAGAATCCTAACTATGGCATCTTGCTCTACAGTTAATAAAAATGCAATTGAATGTTACCATTAGCTTGCAAATGTTTCAAGGATGCAGAATATATAAACAAATCATGCTAACAATACCAGATTGATGAGATTCGATTTCAAGAAAACATGGAGTTCATGGGATACTTACAATGCGTATTTGGGCACGAAAATGCTTGCTGATGATTGGGATAGAATTCTTAGATGCCCAACAAGCGAATGGTGTGCTTGGAATGGCTTGAAAAAACCTGGAAATTGGAATTTGATTCACCACTTTTGTAGAATTTTTGCAAGTTTTCTTTCAGCTTCTCACGCCTCTAATCCTTGTTCTTTTGCTTTGGATTTATTCAATATATATCATAGAGTGCATTAGGGTTACAAGTTTGCATCAAATCCTTGCAACTATGAAGATTTGATCATTGATTCACACTTGCATCAAATCTTTCCAAAACAAGAAAAATTCAATCTTTTTCTGTCCAAACATGCCTCGCACGATTTGATTCTCTTCCCAGCTGTATAAGAGACCTAAACATGCACAAAATCTCAAGCTTTGATTAGTTTTGATATTTCCATGATTTAATTTTGATTTAATTTGATTTAATTGAAATAAAAATAAAAATAAATGACAAAAATAAAATAAAGGCAAGTGGGAAGGATCATGGGTCGTGGATCATATTACCAACTCAATACAAACACAAAAGGTTGGGCCCATTTGACAAAAATTGCAATTTTGGCCAGTTTTGACTTTTGGCAATTTTTCAAAAAGGTCAACTTCACCAATGCATAACTCCTTCAATTTTGACCCTAGATATGTGTTCTTGGACTTTTTAGAAATCTCAAGATGTCCTCTAAGCAACCATTTTTGTCTCATCTCAATTGAGTCTTCCATGTTCATGTATGAAGCTTTGATAAAAAGGGTGTTTTTGTTGACTTTTCAAAATGACCTATAATGTCCAAATTTGTAACTTCTTGTGAGTGTATATTTTGAATTGGAAGCTGAATATGAATTGTAGGTCATTTCATCCTATTCCAAATAAGCTTTGGATGGGTCATTCTTGATAAAGTATGAGAAAGTTATGCTTGGTCAAAGTTGAGTTGACTTTTCCTACAAAACCCTAATTTAGCAACTTTTGGGTTTTGATGAATTGTGAGCAATCCTTGAGGAATCATGATCAACCCTTGATCAAATGATGAATAGTACTTAAAAATGAGGATGTTGACCAAAAATCTTGAAGTTTGACTGTATATGGGCCACAGTTGACTTTTGCCCTAGCACAAACGATTTTCAGGCCTTTGAGCAATTAACTGAGCAAATTTCCTCTGTAAGGCTTGAAACTTGACATGGATGATCTTGAGAACATATTAGGACAATAGTGAGCATTTGGGACCCCTTGGACTCAAGTACCTTGATGCAAACTGAAACCCTAATTTGAGGTAGACTGCCTTAGGAGAGAGTTTGTCTGGTCAACCCTTGGACTTCCTTGAGCAATTTGAGGACTTCACTTGAAATGTATTGAGAAATATGGGAGGGCAAATTTTGGGGTACAACAGCTGCCCCTGTTCAATCTTTTTAAACCTGAGGATGTAGATTGGCTTGCTTGCCTTTCGTGATCCGAAGGTGGAAGATGATTGAACACTAGAGTGCCCAGAAATTTGCATTCGCATGAAGTGGTACTTGTCTTGTGATGTCGGGAATGGGCTTATAGATGCCATTTGGAGATTGATGATGGAGGATGGGCTTAAAGATGCCATCCGAAGGAGTGTCGATCGCATGAGAGATTCCTTTGAGAGAGCCTATATACTTGTTGTTGAGTAGGATTTCGCTGGGGAATGCTGGTATCTGTCTTGGTAAAAGTTGAATTTTAGGAGCTTCGGTCATCCGTTATTCTAATGGGGAATCGTCTCTTGGTCGAAGAGGTGAAAATGAACTACTATCTGGTCGTGATCCAGGCTTCATAGTGATAAGATCGACTGCTATTTGGTCGTGCTCCAGGCTTTACAGTGACTTAACGAGGAGATGAGATTAAACTTGCTATCTGGTCGTCTTCCAGGCTTCGCAATTTCTCAATTCTTATCTAGTCGTTCTCCAGGCTTCAGAAGGAATCAAGTTGTTATCCGGTTGCATCCGGGCTTAAACTTGAATTTAGGGCACACTAATATCCAGTCGATTTTGGGCTTCTTAGTAATTGTCCAGGTAAACTGCTATTTGGTCGAAATCCAAGCTTCGCAGTGTCCTAAACTGTTATCTGGTCGATTCCAGGCTTCAGTCTTTTGCCGCTATCTGGCCGTAATCCAGGCTTCGCAACTTCTTACTTCTTATCTGGTCGTGTTCCAGGCTTCAGAAGAAATCAAGTGGTTATCCAGTCGCATCCAGGCTTCCATTTGACTTTAAGGCCTACTAATATCCGGTCGATTTTCGAGCTTCATAGTAACTGGCCGGGTAGACTGCTATTTGGTTAAAATCCAAGCTTCGTAGTGTCCCTTACTGTTATCTGGTCGTAGTTCTAGGCTTCAGTGTCTTTTACCGCTATCTGGTCGTAATCCAGGCTTCACGATGTCTTTTACCATTATTTGGTCGAATCCAGGCTTCATGGTGTCATGTACTTCCATCTGGTCGATTTCCAGGCTTCACAATACCTTGTTAAGCTGTTTTCTGGTCGATTTTCGGGCTTCACCGCTTGTGTTTATGATATACCACTATCTGGTCAATTCCAGGCTTCATGGTGTCTTTGTACTGCTATCTGATCATAATCCAGGCTTCACAGTAACTCGCATTGCTATCTGGTCGTTCTCTAGGCTTCACAATAACTTGCTGGGGATTAAACTATTTTCCGGTCGATTTCCGGGCTTCATAGCTTGAATTTAAGATAAACCACTATATGGTAGATTCCAGGCTTCGCGGTATTTTGGTACTGTTATCCAGTCTGTTGTACCCCAAAATTTGCCCTCGTATTTTTCCCCAAGAAATCACAGCTTCGAGCTTTTCCTGATTTTTCAGACTGGCTCAAGAATCGGTCAAACAGACTTTTCTCGTCGGTCAGAAAAAATTAGGGTTTTCATTGATTTTTAAGGCCGTTCAGGCGGATTGCTAAGGTTTGGTTGAGTTGGCTCAAGTTTCAATCAGGCGAACGCTTCGTTGGCGTTTAATCAAGAATCAGGGTTTTGTGCGCATATTTCTCAAGAAGAGTTAGTTCTATCAATGTGTGATCGGTGGATCTGGAACTGACTGTTTAACGCTGGTTCGCGAAATGTCGCGGAAGCAAGAGTCGCCACCGTCTTTTATTTTCTCCAAAATGGAAAGGACAAAAGCACAAAAAAATTCCTTATAGAGATTGCTCTCGGTTCGGGAGGTAGATTATAAAAAGGGAAGGTGTTAGCACCCTTTCTATCCATGGTTATCCATGGGCTCTTAGATACTTGCTCATTGTGTTTTCAACAATGGTTTGTTTGCTTTTCAACTGTGGGTTTTAAAAAGTTTCTTTGAAAATTCCAGTTCGACTCTTGTATCAGTCCTCAAGAGTGTTTGAAAAATTGCTTTCGAAAGCTTTTTGAAAAGGTGTCGGTATGAAAAGTATTTTTTGATTTGTTTTAAAATTAGAGCAAGTATCTAGAGTCGTCTACCTACCCTAAGGAATTCGTCTGTGTAAATGTCCTTTAAAGTAGTGCCATCCCACCATTGAGAGGTAGGTAGCACCACCGTTGGAGGTATTCGGGTCAATTCGAAGGTTCGGGACATGGTGATCACCAGAGCAATAGGAAGACACCTTAGAAGCTACCCTCATTCCAGGTTCCTGGATCATGAGGACTTACTAAAACATCCTCTACTCGACGATCACCTTTCGAGAGGCAAGGCAACAGTGAGGCGTACCCTAGGGGTGGTGTGTGATTTGTGTGTCGTTTTCAGATATTTTGTCTTGTCATGTATTGGTGATCTACGCGTTGCTTTTATTTTAACATTCATTCTTTCATGCGATAGTTAACAGTTAAAAGTTGCGGGAACATAAAAAACCCTACGCTATTACAAAGGCGCGGGTCCACATCGCCAAATTTAATCCAGGACCCGATTTGAAATAAAATAAAGTACGAGAAATATAAATGTCTAATTTACATGGCTTTGGGAGAATTACATAAAAAGAGGAAATAAAATAAGCGCGCGAATTGGAATTACGATCGAATGCGAGGGCGTTGGACCCTTTTTAGGAAATTAAATTATAATTAATAAAATTAATTAAGTTAAATGAGAAAAGAGATTATTTTTTGAGTTTTTTGTATTTATGAATTTTAATGAGAATTAAATGAAATTAAAAAGTTAATTAACCCTAATTCTAACTATTTTTACTTATTAAGAAATATGTTAAAGTTGAACCTAAAATTAACCTAATTATTTACATGGTAATTTATTTACAAAAAATAATAATTAATAATTAATGATGATAAAAGAAAAGAAAAAAAGATGAAAGTAATTAAAACCCTAATTTTACATTTTTTAATTTATTAAGAAAAACATTTAAAATTAAATCTAGAATTTAAAACTAAATTAATTAACAAGATTTTATTTACAAAGAAAATGCTTAGGTGAAATATATTTATATTTTATCTTTTCTGATTTTTTGGCATTTTTATGTTTTATGGAAATATATTAGATTAAAGAATTAAATTAAAATTAAATTAAACAAGTAAAATAGAAAAATAAAAAGGGTGAAAGAAAGCAAACAATGGGGGGTTTGTAGGCCCATTTGGAGGTATGCTGGTAGCAATCAGGCCCAATGTTTCAAGGCTTTATTTGACTTTTCTGGGCGCGTGTATATGCATTGACTGGTGAGTACGATGTTCATCAGATCTGGGCCCTTGGATGGATATTCTGAGACATGTGGCGTGCTTGGATATTGAGTGTATGGTAGGCCTTTGAGGGGAACGCTGCACGTAAACATGAGGAGAAAAATAATATGGAGAAAGGAGGGGGACCTGGGGTTCGAACCCAGGTCCCAGAGTTTACCAATGCAACGCCTGACCAATTGTGCTGCTGACCTTCTTTGTTAATTATATGGACCACAATCATTATAAGAAAAGACAAAAGTTAGTGGTCTGAGTCAGTAAAACGCGCGCCAATCTTTGAATAGACCAATGGCCTTGCTCCATGCATAAATCACCAATGGCCTTGCTCAATTAGTATAAATCAACAAAGAAAATGCAATGAGGATGCTTAAAAATTGAAACACGAATATGCATAAAGTGTGAGAAATTTTGAGTTCTATGTACCAATTCTTGATGCTATGGGCGTGGAAAAGTATCCAGTCAGGTTCAGTAATGCCTTAGGAAGCTTTTGGGATCAATATTTTCCTTTGAATCGTCCTCCAAGGCAGTTTTCAGTTTTTGATTTTTTTGATAAAAATGAAAACTTGGTTCTTGAGATCAGGCGCAACTTAGAGGTCTCCAGGCATTAGGTTTTGATCTGTATAAGTATGGGATGGATTAGGGTTGAGATTTGAGTCAAGAGATCAATGCAATCATGAATCAAATATTGGATTTTAATGGCATATTTTTTTCAATCTTTTTCCATGTGTTTTGATACCAATCATGTCCAAATCACCTTGATTCTTTCCATATCATATAATGCACGAAATCTTGAAGGTATTCTATGCATAAAAAGATTTGAAAAGCATGGATGAGTATTTTTCCCATATTTTATTTAATTAAATGAATTAGTTGTGATTAAAAATTCAAATAAATAATAAAAAAATGATGAAATAACTCCCCTTGGGCCAAATGGTCGTGCATATGCTTTGGATGATGATTCTTGGAAGAAAATGTGGCCCATTAGCATTTTTAAGGCATTTGAAGCAAAGTTGACTTTTCAAAATGCCCAAAAATTTCCCAACTTCCACAAGGCATATCTTGCTCAATTTATAAGCTTTGATCATGTTCTTGGACATTTTGGAAAGGTCTTGAAGTCCTCTAACCAATGCCTTTGGTCCAATGTCATTTTGATTTACCAATATCAAGTTATGGTCTTTGACTTAAAGTCCCATTTTGTTGACTTTTGAAAATGACCTATAATGTTGAAATTGATGACTTTTTGTGAGAGCATTTCTTGGACTTGAAGTGTGAAGAGGAGTTGTTGGAAATGTAATTCTCTTCAAAATGAGCTTTGGATGGAATTTTTCTGATTAACCATGTGGAAGTTATGCCTTGGTCAAGTTACAGTTGACTTTTTCAACTGTCCAAATATGGAAACTTTTGCATCTTGAGACTTTTTGAGCCATGCCTTGAAAATCATGATCAAGAATTGATCAAATGATGTTTGTGGCTTCAAAATAAGATGTTGACCAAAATTTTTGACTTTTGACTGTCAAATGACCATTTTGCCCCTGCAGTTGACTGCTGAGCAATTAGGGTTTTTGACTGTGCAATTTTGTGCTGTAAGTCTTGAAACTTGGTATGATGATGCTTGACCATATTTGTAGGCATGTGGGACTTGATTGGACCCTTGAAAACTTCAATTTCTTTGCCAGAACCAAAACCCTAATTTTTGACTGTTAGGAGGCCCTTGAACTGTGCAACCCTTGGGGAGATTTTGAAGCATGCTCTTTGCAATTCTTGAAGAATATGGGAGGGCAAATTTTGGGGTACAACAGTTGCCCCTGTTCAATCTTCTTAGACCTGAGGATGCAGATTGGCTGGCGTGCCTTTCGTAATCCGAAGGTGGAAGATGATTGAACACTAGAGTGCCTAGAAATTTGCGCTCACATAGTAGTGTGATGGTGGGAATGGGCTTATAGGTGCCATTTGGAGCTTGATGTATAGGATGATGGGCTTATAGATGCCATGCTAAGAGATGATGGAAGGTGGATGGGCTTATAGATGCCATCTGGGTGTCGAGCGCGTAAGAGATTTCCTTAGCGAGAACTTGCGTACCTGCAAAAGAAAATGATTACCTGACCTGTTACAGGAGCTGGTCTTCAAATTCTTTGTATAGATGCGTCCTGACTGGTTACAGGAATTGAATCTGGAGCTTCAAACGGTGATGAATGAACCAGGGATGGTTACTACCTCAACAGGAACGGTGAGAGAACCTTGGATGATTACTTCCTCAACAGGAACACTGAGAGAACCTTGGACGATTACTACCTCAACAGTAACGCTGAGAGAATCTTGGGCGACTTCAACCTCACCAGTAACGCTGAGAGAATCACAGGCGACTTTAACCTCAACGGTAACGCTGAGAGAATCTTGGGTGACTTCAACCTCAACAGTAACGCTGAGAGAATCTTGGGTGTCTTCTACTGAGTCCTCATCAGGAAAATATTTTAGGGGTCGATTTAACTGGACTAGAGAAGGCCTTTGACTGGATAAGAAACAGGAAAATCTTATGGTCGATTTAACTGAACCGGTCTAGGTCTTGAAATCTTCAACTGGATAAGAAACAGGGAGATCTTAGGGTCGATCTGACTGAACCAGAGAAGGCCTTTGTCTGGATAAGAAACAGGAAAATCTTAGGGTCGATTTGACTGAACCGGACAAGGTCTTGAAGTCTTCAACTGGATAAGAAACAGGGAGATCTTAGGGTCGATCTGACTGAACCAGAGAAGGCCTTTGTCTGGATAAGAAACAGGAAAATCCTAGGGTCGATTTAACTGAACCGGACAAGGTCTTGAAATCTTCAACTGGATAAGAAACAGGGAGATCTTAGGGTCGATCTGACTGAACCAGAGAAGGCCTTTGTCTGGATAAGAAACAGGAAAATCTTAGGGTCGATTTAACTGAACCGGACAAGGTCTTGAAATCTTCAACTGGATAAGAAACAGGGAGATCTTAGGGTCGATCTGACTGAACCAGAGAAGGCCTTTGTCTGGATAAGAAACAGGAAAATCTTAGGGTCGATTTAACTGAACCGGACAAGGTCTTGAAATCTTCAACTGGATAAGAAACAGGGAGATCTTAGGGTCGATCTGACTGAACCAGAGAAGGCCTTTGACGGGATAAGAAACAGAAAAATCTTAGGGTCGATTTAACTGAACCAGGCAAAACTCTTGAACATAACTGAGAACTTAACTGGATCTTTCCTGAAAGGTAAAGGTCAGTCATATGCAATGTATGATATGGATCAAGCAATGATGTTCTCAACATAAATAAGATTTGTAAGATATGATGCGTATATGCATGCTATAATGTATGGAAGTGCGATGTTTATGAATGTATCTTTTTGTTTTAGGAAAATAAATCCTTGACGGGTGCCGGGAAGTCACTCCTGGGTCGATGTTGACGAATAGATCTTTGCTTCCGCTGGGGATGATAGTTGCAAGAATACCGGTAGGAGAAGCTAACTCGGTTGGGGAATAAGCTTGGCGAATGGATTACTCTGCGGGGGGAAAAGTACTCTAACGATCTTGCTGGGGAACAATACTCGGTGGGGAGAGAGGTACTTTGCTGGAGTGTTGATGGTAACTTCACTGGGGATACCATTGTTGTGTTGGAAGTGTTAATAGACTTCGCTAGGGATAAGAAGACTTTGCCGAGGACAGTCTTTCCGTGGCTTTTGGCTGAGGATAACCCAGTTATACCCTGGTAGGGAAATAACTCTTTGAATAAAGCCGGGAGACGCGTTCGTGCTCTGCGAGGATAAGCTTCCAGAATCTACTGGGGATAAGCTTTCTGCTTGGGGAGATGGATTCCAACTTTTCCTGGGGAAACTGGATTGGACTGTCCTGGGGAAATTTTGAACTGTATCGGGGAAGTGACTCCACTGAATGTTTGATATACCGTCGGGGAACAATCTTAGATCAAGACTGCCGGGGATGCTTGTTAGGAATGTTCGTATATTGCACTGGGGAATGTTGAGATCTGCTGGAGGATACCCAACTTCCTTAAGGCTGATAGTATAACTTTGCTTGAGGAGAGTGTATTGACTTGCTGACGCGCTCTCTGGGGAATTAAGATATGCTGGTTATGTTCTTCAGCTGAACATCCCTTATATCTTGTGGACAGAGCAATTAGATCGCTTGGACGGCTCATCATTACCCCTGTTTCTGAGGTGGGAGAGGAAGACCTGTGAGGTGCTGATAGCTTGTTGATGGACAGACCTACTTCTGGTAGGCAGGTGACAAGATGACGGGACATAGTCGTACGCTTTGATCCCTAACTTTTGCCTGGACCGCCCTTTCGGGTTTTCAGTCCATCGGGATACCCATTTCTGCCCAAGCCGCCTTTTCAGGTTTTCGACTTGCCGGGTGTACATATTTTTATTTCATCCCTTATTTTTGCCTAGGTGTGTCAACCTAGCGGGTCTTTGATTTTGCGTAGTATTTTTTCGATTATGTCCATGCTCTCAGAATGTAGGGAGTTGCCCCTATTAGAAGTGTTTTGTCATGCCACCAGAAGATGTTTGATTAGGCAAGATTCGTTGTTGGAATGCCCCAAGTGACTCAGGCGGAGATTTGCCCCAGGCTGTTTGGCCTTTTGAGAGATTCTCGGAATGTTGATTGGACTGCCCCAGATGATGGGCAATAGTCATGTCATGCCCCTTGATTGGAAGTGCTTTTGTTCACTAGGTATTCATCGTGCGAATTTCCTGTTGTTCAAACAGATAATCATATGCAAACAATGTTATATCAAAAATGCAAAGCTTATGTCTGTCTTGAAGATTTTGAAAATGCATTCTTTTTCATAAAACAAGTGAATGTTTGTAAAACGTGATGTCAAACTCCGTATTTACCATAAGCCTTAAGGAGTCAGGATACCTTTCGTAACAGTATGCTTTCGAACTAACCCATGCTTCAGCTAGGACTTTTAAGGGTTATAACGTGGCCTGGTTCACGGTTTAAGAAACAAAGGATAAAGGCTCAAATTATTTGTACCCACCCACTCTTCGTGATGTTCTTCAAACCTAAGCTCAGTTGATCGTGCATTAGGCCTTGATTGAATCCTTGTCCTGATGTTCCAATGATGGTCCAGATATTGATGATTTATTCTGAATAGGCAGTCATTCCTTTTTGTTGAGGGTTTGTAGAACCTCTTTTTTCCTTGATTTTATTATCCCTATTTTTTTTCCTGAACTGTTCTTTTGTGATTACAGTCAGCGGGATGCCCCAGTTTTGTAAGTCTCCTTCATTGGTTTTGACTTTATGGGTTTTTGATTTTGGTAATGACTGCCTGTCTTTATGATTATTCGGAACCATCACTGTCTTTTGTTTATTTAAGGACCTCTTTGGTGCCATTCGTTATACACTTGGATCAACTGAGAGACTACCCTGCCCCAGGTTATGATTAAGGGTTTAAATTTCGAAAAGAAAAACTCCTACTTCTTTGGCTCAGAGGGGTTGACGAGGGATTATCTTCTTTATAACTCCAGTGTTTAGGGATTTGAAACAATGCCTGTACTTCATCAGCGGGGTCTGTTCAAAAGCATACTGTAGATTGTGGTATCGTTTTCGTCATCCTCCCTCAAGAGGCTTAGAATTTTCAATCCAGAGTTGATCATCAGAAAAAATATGAAAATAATTTGCATATAGTGAACACGAATATATTGCTTCAAAACAGACATATGCGATGCATTAAAGAAATAACAACGTTTAACATGAGTAAATGTTCGAACAAAAGAAAATTACAACTTGAAAAATTCTAATGAACAAAGGTTTTCTAGTCTTAGGGCCTGTCACTTCAAACTGTGAGCCTTGGAGGGATGGTAGAAAAACTCAGCCTGTCCATCTTGTGTGAACTCCAATGCTCCTTCATCAATCAGGTCCTGGATCTTGTTCTTCAGAGCCCAACACTCATTTGTATCATGTCCAGGACTGGCAGAGTGGTAGGCACACCTTTTATTGGGATCATAGATAGGAGATGCTGTGTTGGGGTTCCGGGGATGAGCCCTTAATGTGATCAGATTCAACCTCAACAGGCGTTGTAAAGCTTGAAACAGCGACATGTTGAGCTGGGTGAATTGCCTCCTGGGCTTGTCTGGCTGAAGCTGGTGAGGTTGATGATGAATTTGTGACACTGGAGCCATTTGAGGAGCTCTCCCCTTACCTCCTTGTCTCAAAGATGGTTGAATGATGACTGGACTTTCAATTTTAGATGTTTGCCCCAGTTGGTTACCCCGAAGCAGTTGGTTGACGAGAACCCCGAGCTCATCTTGTCTTTGAGCTAAGTCTTGGATGATAGTCACTTGCCCCAGCATCTGGGCTCTCATTGCATCCACTTCAGCTTGCAGATGTTTCAGCCGTTCGTCCTCAGCGCGATTCCTGACCAAAGTCTCCATGAGAAGTGTCCTTAGCTCCTCCTGCCCCTTGGATAGATTCAGGAGGATTTCCCCGAACCGAGTCTCTTGAGCGAGAGGGTCTTGGCTATCTTATTGGGAAGCCATTGCTGAAATAAACAGCGAGAAAGGTAAGTGACCTGCAACAAGGATACCTGTTATGCTATGATGTGTATGACATGCATGTAATGTTTTCAAGGACCTCGCGGGATAAACAAGAAAATATTGTTAGAACTTGGTAGCTTGATTGAAGGAACTGCATATTATTGAGAGTCCTTCTTCAAAGGGTCAAAGGCTCACCATATCTAGTGGGTCATAGCCCCTGACAACCTTGGCTAGAGGAAAATAAATCCCCTTTGCCCCTTGCTAGATGTTTGATTTATCATGACCTGCATCACAAGCCCTTGAGATCCTTGAAATGGGTTAGGATGTATGCAATGGTATGATGTTATGGTATGCATGGAGTGATGTAAGTAAACCCTGTTATGAGTCCCCATTAAGGACTGTAAAGAAAACCTGCAAGAAACTTAGTACATTCTGTTATGAGTCCCAATTAAGGACTATAAACAACCTGCAAGAAACTTAGTAAACCCTGTCATGAGTCCCAATTAAGGACTATAAACAACAATTGCAAAGAACTCAAGTGTCAGATAACGAGCATGCAAATAGTCAAGTTGGAAGACACACAAGTCACACAAGAGAAGCCCTTAGAGTTTAGGCCAGCATGGGGTATAGGTATTACCCTCTTGAAGTTGGTGGGCTCAACCTGTCCTATCAGAAGTAATCGGGTTCTAAGGGTCCCAATATCACTGGATTGCTTTCATTGTTCATCGTTTCGATTTAGCCACTGAACTGGCGGCCGAAATATTCCATGAAAGCAACCCTCAATTGAGTGTAGTATCGAGTATCAACCAACCTCGGACTGCACCAAAGTCAGTTATCTCACTACCCTAAAGAGGCCAAGATAGTTCAATTAAGGTTCCTAAGGTCAGTTAATGCTTCACGACACCACGCGGAGGCCTCGTACTCTCCTTGACTGAACTCAAGGGTTACCAGTACACACCAAAGTGCCACATCAACGTAGCAGACTGTTTCAACCATGTCGGTATACCCCGCACAGTTCCCTCACAGCCTTGTTGCTACTTTCTAAGAATGTATCCCCAGATCCGGGTTAGGATCTATAGAACTCCCAAGACAGTCCCACAATAATAAAGCAAGCAAATCAATACAATTGAAAACACAGTTATGAACTAATCCTAAGGTACACCTCACTTTAAAAGAAATCCCCAGCAGAGTCGCCAGTTCTGTGATCGGTGGATCTGGAACTGACTGTTTAACGCTGGTTCGCGAAATGTCGCGGAAGCAAGAGTCGCCACCGTCTTTTATTTTCTCCAAAATGGAAAGGACAAAAGCACAGAAAAATTCCTTATAGAGATTGCTCTCGGTTCGGGAGGTAGATTATAGAAAGGGAAGGTGTTAGCACCCTTTCTATCCATGGTTATCCATGGGCTCTTAGATACTTGCTCATTGTGTTTTCAACAATGGTTTGTTTGCTTTTCAACTGTGGGTTTTAAAAAGTTTCTTTGAAAATTCCAATTCGACTCTTGTATCAGTCCTCAAGAGTGTTTGAAAAATTGCTTTCGAAAGCTTTTTGAAAAGGTGTCGGTATGAAAAGTATTTTTTGATTTGTTTTGAAATTAGAGCAAGTATCTAGAGTCGTCTACCTACCCTAAGGAATTCGTCTGTGTAAATGTCCTTTAAAGTAGTGCCATCCCACCATTGAGAGGTAGGTAGCACCACCGTTGGAGGTATTCGGGTCAATTCGAAGGTTCGGGACATGATGATCACCAGAGCAATAGGAACACACCTTAGAAGCTACCCTCATGCCAGGTTCCTGGATCATGAGGACTTACTAAAACATCCTCTACTCGACGATCACCTTTCGAGAGGCAAGGCAACAGTGAGGCGTACCCTAGGGGTGGTGTGTGATTTGTGTGTCGTTTTCAGATATTTTGTCTTGTCATGTATTGGTGATCTACGCGTTGCTTTTATTTTAACATTCATTCTTTCATGCGATAGTTAACAGTTAAAAGTTGCGGGAACATAAAAAACCCTACGCTATTACAAAGGCGCGGGTCCACATCGCCAAATTTAATCCAGGACCCGATTTGAAATAAAATAAAGTACGAGAAATATAAATGTCTAATTTACATGGTGTTGTACCCCAAAATTTGCCCTCCCATATTCATCAAGAAATTGTCAAAGTCAAGGTCACAAAATTCCCCAAGGACTATGCAGCTCAACTGTCTCCTATACAGTCAAAACTAGGGTTTGAGTTCTGATCAAGAAAATGAACTTTTCAAAGGCCCAATCAAGTCTCATATGCCTACAAAGATGGTCAAGCATCCTCATGTCAAGTTTCAAGGCATTCAGCTCAGAATTGCACAGTCAAAACCCTAAATTGCACTACAGTCAACTGTAGGGGCAAAATGGTCATTTGACAGTCAAAAGTTCAAATTTTTGGTCAATATATCATTTTGAAGCCACAAACATCATTTGATCAATGCTTGATCATGATTCTCAAAATTTGGCTCAGAAATCATCAAAGATGCAAAAGTT
Organism: Vicia faba; assembly: GCA_948472305.1. NCBI lineage: Eukaryota > Viridiplantae > Streptophyta > Magnoliopsida > Fabales > Fabaceae > Vicia > Vicia faba. The sequence continues at coordinate 214,181,632 of OX451736.1, forward strand.
ACTATATTGGGACAGCTGAAAAAGTCAACTGAAATTGACCAGGGCATAACTTTCACATGGATTATCAGAAAAATTCCATCCAAAGCTCATTTTGAAGAGAAAGACATTTCCTACAATTCATCTTCATGTTCCAAGTCCAAGAAATGCTCTCACAAAAAGTTATCAATTTCAACATTATAGGTCATTTTCAAAAGTCAACAAAAAGTGACTTTAAGTCAAAGGCCATAACTTGAGATTGGTAAATCAAAATGACATGGGACCAAAGGCATTGGTTAAAGGACTCAAATAGCTTTCCAAAATGTCCAAGAACATGTGAAAAGCATAAAAATTGACCAAGTTATGCCTTGTGGAAGTTGGGAAATTTTTGGAAATTTTTGAAAGTCAACAAGGATGCAAAAGGCCTAAAAATGCAAATGGGCCCAATTATCTTCCAAATTTCTTCATGCCAAGCCTATGCACGACCACTAGGCCCAAGGGGAAGTATTCTCATATTTTTTAATTATTTATTTGAATTAATATTAATTTATATTCATTTAAATCATTTTAATTCATGAAAAATATAAACCTTAACCTAAAAAATCTTTTTATGCATGCTTTGGACTCTATAACTCGTGCACATGCTAATAGGGAAGGATTTGATGCTAATTGATCAGATTTGGCACAAAAACCATAAAAAAATATTCAAAAAGATCTTGTAAAATCAAATATGTGAAAATCATCAATGCTTGAGATTTTGTGTAGTTTTGTTAACCTAAATCACTCTATACATACACAGCATCACAACCCTAAGCATCCAAGACTGCAAGCTGCGCTCAGAACCTCATTACAAACTTGCAAAAATTCTCAAAAGTTGGATTCTGAAATCAAGGTTATAGGGCGATTCAAGGCACCAAACCAATTGCAATAGCTTCCTTGAACAATTCTGAACGTGTACCAATCATTAACAACAGCAAAAACATCTTGAATTGGTATCAAGAACTCAAACTGAACCTCAAAAATTTTGAATTCGCATATCATATTCTAAGCATTTTTTATGAATTTTGTTTGTGGATTCTCGTTCATGTTGAAGTTTCAAAGCTAACCCTCATATTTAATTGCGTTTTTCTATGCCATATGAGGTTATGCCATGACTGAATATTAGGTTTTTCTTGAGCTTCAAATTGGGGGTTCTCACTAGGGGAAAAATTGGACCATGCCAGTACCATCATCACGCTCAGCTCATCCAGACGAAGAAGATGGCACCCTCGCGCTCAATTTATGAGCGACGAGGGGCTAGTCGCTATTTTCTCATAGCCCCTCTAACACCACACTTCTAAAACCGTGGCCTCTGCGTTTTGCTTTTACAGGGATGAAGATGATGATGTCGTGTCATAAAGGGACTGGCTCATTTAAATGTTGCGCGCGCTAATCCACTCATGTTTGGTTTTCTTATTATATTGTTTATTTGCTAATTATATTATCAAAAGCATAAATGGCTCAGTGGGCAGGGATAGCGCTTAGAACCATCAAGACCTGGGTTCAAGTCCCAGGTCTGGCAAATACTCCATATTATTTTTCAATAATTGATTCCATGCAGCATAAATGTTGAGGTGTACCATATGTGTCAAGATCTAAAAGTCCACGCGTCCAAGATGATCAGATCAATGGCCAATATTCCAGATGCACCATGCACCAAGTCAAAGCGCTGACACCTGATCCTAGAAAGTCAACCAATTTCCAAGCAAATGGGCCTTGAATTACCAGGCCTTACCTCCTAATATGGGGCAGCACCCCACTTTGGTTTGCTCTTCTTTTTCTTTTATTATTTTAATTATTGTATTATTAATTTTTATTGCTTTAATTAATTAATTTTCTCCCTTTTATAAAATACAAAAAAACATTATAAAAATCAGAAAATACAAAAAAAACATAATATTTATTTTATTATAATTATTTTTCATAAATAAATTAGAATGTAAATTATGTAGTGTAATTAGGTTTTAATTTTAATTCGTTTTTTTAATAAAAATCCAAAAATGTAGAATTTAGGTTTTAATTTTAATTCGTTTTTTTAATAAAAATCCAAAAATGTAGAATTTAGGTTTTAATTGTTAATTCTTTTTGTTTCCCTTTTTCCACAATAATAATTATTATTTATTTATTTATTTATTTTCCTATTTAAATTGTACATAATAAATTTTAGGTTTAATTTAGATCTTATTTTAATTCTTTCTTAATAACTAAAAAATATTAGAATTAGGGTTTACTTCTTAATTTAATTTTAATTAACTCCTTTTTCTTTTAAATCTTAAAAAATACAAAATATCAAAAACATTTAATTCTTTTTTTATTATTTTATTTTTAATGCTCATTAACCTTTAATTATTTGCAAAAGAGTCCAACGCCCGTCATTTCAATTATTAATTCTGCGCATTTACTTTTTATCGTTTATATAATTATGTAATTGTCCCTAAGCCATGTAATTTTACTTTTCGCACTTTATTTTCTTCGCTTTATTTATTTTCCGCTAAATCGGGTCCGGTTTATTTTGGCGATGTGGACCCGCGCCATTTGTAATAGTTTAGATTATTTCCTCGCAAAATATTTAACTGTTAACCAAGCATGAAAGAATGAATGACAAATTAAAATCAAGCGTAGAACACGATGACATGACAAGACAAAATAACTGAACATGACACACAAATCACACACCACCCCTAGGGTACGCCTCACTGTTGCCTTGCCTCGAAAGGTGATCGTCGAGTAGAGGATGTCTTAGTAAGTCCTCATGATCCGGGAACCTGGCATGAGGGTAGCTTCTAAGGTGTCTTCCCATTGCTCTGGTGATCACCATGTCCCGAACCTCGAATTGACCCGAACACCTCCAACGGTGGTGCTACCTACCTCTCAATGGTGGGATGGCACTACTTTAAAGGACATTTACACAGACGAATTCCTTAGGGTAGGTAGGTTCTCAAGGATACTTGCTCTAATCTCAAAATCTTTTCACACCAACACATTTTCAAAAGCTTTCAAAGCGAATTTTTCAAACACTCTGACGTATGAGTCGATCTGAAATTTTTCAAAGGAACTTTTTAAAACCCACATTGAAAAGCAAGCAAACACTTTTGAAAACACATTAAGCAAGTATCTAAGAGCCCATGGATAACCATGGATAGAAAGGGTGCTAACACCTTCCCTTTCTATAACCTACCTCCCGAACCGAGAGCAATCTCTTTAAAGGAATTTTTCTGTGCTTTTGTCCTTTCCATTTGGAGAAAATAAAAGACGGTGGCGACTCTTGCTTCCGCGACATTTCGCGAACCAGCGTTAAACAGTCAGTTCCAGATCCACCGATCACAGAACTGGCGACTCTGCTGGGGACTAAACTTAAAGTGAGGTGTACCTTAGGGCTAGCTCATAACTATGTTTTCAATTGTATTGCTTTGTGTGCTTTAAATTGTGGGTTGCTTGGGAGTTCTATAGATCCTACACCCGGATCTGGGGGATACCTTTCTTAGAAGGTAGCAACAAGGCTGTGAGGGAACTGTGCGGGGTATACCGACACGGTTGAAACAGTCTGCTACGTTGATGTGGCACTTTGGTGTGTACCGGTAACCCTTGAGTTCAGTCAAGGAGAGTACGGGGCCTCCGCGTGGTGTCATGAAGCATCAACTGACCTTAGGAACCTTAATTGAACTATCTTGGCCTCTTTAGGGTAGTGAGATAACTGACTTTGGTGCAGTCCGAGGTTGGTTGATACTCGATACTACGCTCAATTGAGGGTTGCTTTCCTGGAATATTTCGGTCGCCAGTTCAGTGGCTAAATCGAAACGATGAACAATGAAAGCAATCCCGTGATATTGGGAACCTTAGAACCCGGTTACTTTGATTAGGACAGGTTGAACCCACCAACTCAAGAGGGTACTACCCAGACCCCATGCTGGCCTTAAACCTTAAGGGCTTGTCTTGTGTGCCTTGTTTGCCCTACATGTCTGTCTTTGTAAATATCTGTGGTGTGTTTAATCATAGCATCATGACATCATCCAGCATCACATGCATTGACTAACCATTTCAGGGGTTCGGATTTTCATCTTTGTTCTTGTTTTGTAGGACATGGAAACTGCTCGTAGAAAGACAATTCAGGTCAATCTTATAAGGATCCCTCCTCAGCTTAAGGAGCTTATATCCAGGATTCCCGAGAACTCTTCATTCAGTGACAGGCATGGAAGCCTCATCAGCTTGGTCAACACCAACATTGAGGAAGATATGATAAAGGTCCTGTTCCAGTTCTTTGATCCTCTGCATCACTGCTTTACCTTCTTGGACTATCAGTTGGTACCTACATTGGAGGAGTTCTCCCGGCTCCTGAAGATCCCTATCCTAGATCAGCTACCCTTCAACGGTACAGAAAAGGAACCTAAGCTTGAAGAGATTGCCAAAGCCTTGCACCTACAGCCATCTGACCTCAAGGGACATTGGGAAGTCAGAAGTGGTATCAAAGGGTTCTTAGCCAGGTTTCTGTTTGAAAAGGCCCTTGAATGTTGGAACTCCCTTGACTTGCAAGCTTTTGAAGAAGTGGTAGCCCTCCTTGTTTATGGCTTGGTATTGTTCCCTAACCCAGATCAGCTCATTGATATCAGTGCCGTTCAGATCTTTATGTCCAGGAATCCTATACCTACATTGCTGGGGGACATCCTTCACTCATGTTACACTCGAACCATGAGAAAAAGAGGTGTCCTTATGTGTTGCACTCCTCTCCTGGGAAGGTGGTTTATTTCGCACCTTCCCCAATCAGTCCTGAAGAATGAGCGGGGTTTGAGATGGTCACAACGGTTGATGACTCTTACCCATGCAGATATACATTGGTGTCCTAGATCCAGAGGAGATGTCACTATCATTGACCGTTGTGGTGAGTACCCTAATGTTCCTTTACTTGGAATCAGAGGAGGTATTACTTATAGCCCATGCCTGGCTTGGAGACAGTTTGGTTATGCTCGGAGGGACGGTCCTCATGACATGTTAATTCCCGACATAGTTTTTGACTTCGACAGTGATACTCAAGGACTTCGTCAGAGATTTATCAGAGCCTGGAGGATGCCTAGTAGGATAGACAGCAAGACACTGGGGCACAGGAACTCCATCCCTTTGGAGCCTTATCTCAAGTGGGTACGCGCTCGCTCTCAGAAGTTAATTATGCCTTATCCTCACATGCTTCCAGTAATCAAAGAACCTGTCTTGGAAGGGGAAGTGTCTCATGTTATTCAGCACCCTGATATGCCCACGTCCTGGGAAGAGATGCAGAAGAGCTGGATCCAGCTTAAGGGGGAAAGGAATTCTCTCGAGACTAGTCTGTATGCCAGTGAAAAGAAGGTCCTGGAGCTCACTCGCCTGTTGCATGAGGAGAGGAATCTCAACACCTACATAGCTCCGAAAAGGATGCGCAGTGTATTTTGGGATTGACTTGACTTTTGTATTTCTTTTTGCCCATGAGGCCTTGATGTATTAAACAATGATTTCGTTAATGATAACGTGTGTTCTTTTCTTGTCTACAACGAATTTGAACTTTCGAACCCTTGAATGCATTGCATACGCATTTCATACATCATGTGCATAGCAGGTTTCTCCCTTTTCAGGTTGCTTACAGTTCTTCGCTGTTTATTTCAGCATCATGAATTCCGGATCTGAATCAACAGAGACATCAATCAAAGCTCTCCAGGCGCAGAATGCGCAGTTTCAAGAGCTAATCCTGGGTCTAGCTAAGGGCCAAGAGGAATTAAAGACTATGCTCCTGAAAAAGAAGAAGAAAAGAAGAACTGTTCTATTCAACTCGGGCCGAAGGTTGGGTAATACTCTACACCATGAAGAGGTTGCTTCTTCTGTTGGCAAGAGTCCTTCTCAGGCGGAAGCAAGGGTTCCTAGTCCGGTGGTCTCCGACGACGAGACAGATTTTGATGAAGAGCAGTACCCTCCTGAAGACAACAGATACAAACAACTGGAGGACAGGCTGAAAGCTATGGAGGTGCAACAGGCACCTGGGCTGGATTTCGGAGATCTGGGTTTGTCAACTGGTGTGATCATTCCACATAAATTCAAAGCTCCCACCTTCTCCAAGTATGACGGGGCATCTTGTCCCAAGCTGCATTTGAGGTCCTATGTGCGAAAGATTCAGCCGTACTCTGCGGACAAGAATCTATGGATCCACTTCTTCCAGGAGAGTCTTTCAGGGACTCATCTCGAATGGTTCTATCAGCTGGATGGGACCAAAGTTCGTAACTGGGAGGAGCTGGCCACTGCTTTCTACAAGCAGTATCAGTATAATGCCGACCTTGCCCCCACGCGTACCCAACTCCAGGGTATGTCGTTGGGCGTAAGCGAAGGTTTTAAAGAGTACGCGCAGAAGTGGAGAGACTTGGCTGGCAGGGTGCAGCCACCTTTGACTGATCGAGAGTTAGTGGACATGTTCTTGGGGACCCTATCTGGGCCGTTCTTCAACCATCTCATCGGGAATTCTTCTGCTGGTTTCACCGACTTAATCTTGACTGGAGAAAGGATTGAAGCTGGGTTGAAGTCTGGGAAGATTGCAAAGGCTGCATCATCATCTAGTTCGGACAAGAAGCCGTTTAAAAAGGAGTCTAGTGCCGTGTATGGTTCTAGGAAATCAGAAAGACCTGATCGCCGCCAATCTGTCAGTGCGGTCATGATTGCTACGCCTGCTGCCGCTCCCCGGCCAAACAATCCCCAAAGGGCTGATAGACCTCGGAGAGAGTTTACCCGGTTAAGCATGACCCTATCGCAAATCCTGCCACAGTTACTATCCACCAATTTGGTGACTGTCAAGGAGGCGCCAAAGTTCTCAAACACTACCTCTCCTAAGTACAACCCGAATGCCCGTTGTGCTTACCATTCAGACAGCCCGGGGCATGCCACTGATGACTGTTGGGCGTTAAAGAATAAGGTGCAAGACCTTATCGATGCTAAAGAGATACAATTCGAGGCGCCTGCAAAGCCGAATGTAGTTACTGCCCCTATGCCTCAGCACGGGGTAAATGCTGTTGATGAAGATGTTTATGCTGTTTCTGTGGATGATCTAGCCACTCCTTTAAAGATCATTAAGAAGAACCTACTGCAGGCCGGTTTATTTCCGGGTTGTAGTGAGGGTTGCCTGTTCTGTGTTGTGTCCCCGTCCGGTTGTCCCTTGCTAAAGTTAGGCATCCAAAGCTTAATGGATAACAAGGAGATTTTATTCAAGAAGTCTGCTGTTCGTATGGTTCCAATGGAAGAAGTCTCTGTGGTGACTATCTTCAACAATCCGATCCCGGCTCTCCAGAAGAAGCCCATCCAAATTCTGACCGTTGCACCTGTCACTATCACTGTTCCTGGGCCCCTGCCCTATGTATCCAACAAAGCTGTCCCTTGGCACTATGGGGCAGATGTATATATAAACGGAGTTAAGCAAGAGCTCAACGCTGGCGCCAGCATCTGTGACATCACTGGCCCGGCCAAAGTTACCCGCAGTGGCAGGCTCTTCTCGCCTGACATTGCGCCACCTGCTGCTAGAAGACCACTCCTGATAATTCCTGCAAGTACACCTGCTCCCGTTGCCGATCAAGTTGTTGTTCCTGCTACTGATCCAATTGTTTCTCCTGCTGCCGAGTCATCCAATGCTCGGGGCAAGGGAATTGAAACTGAGCCTGCCCAGATGGAGGTACCCATACCCATAGCTGCTGAGGCCTCCCCACAAGAGATGGAGGAGATTTTGAAGATTATAAAGAAGAGCGATTTTAACGTTGTGGAACAGTTGGGGCATACGCCCTCCAAAATCTCCATGCTCTCTTTACTGCTGTGCTCTGAGGCCCATGCAAAGGCCCTCATCTCATTCCTCAAGAAGGCCCATGTGCCACATGAAACCTCTGCAGTCCAGTTCACCGATTGCGTGGCAAGTCTAACGGCAGACAATGGCTTGGGTTTTTCAGACGCTGATTTGACCATGAAGGGGAAAGATCATAATGATGCTCTGCATGTCTCAATCGAATGCAGGGGCACCACCTTGGCACATGTGTTGGTTGATACCGGGTCATCTTTGAATGTACTACCCAAGAAGGCTCTGGATCGTCTAGATTGTGAAGGCCTGGATTTGAAGCCCAGCAACATCATTGTCAGGGCCTTTGATGGTTCAAAGAGGATGGTCCATGGGGAGGTGGACATTCCGATTCGTGTAGGCTCTCAGGTGTTCGACTCCACTTTTTATGTGATGGACATCCGTCCATCTTACTCTTGTCTGCTGGGTCGACCCTGGATACATAAGGCTGGGGCAGTGACTTCTACCTTGCATCAAAAACTGAAGTACCCCGTCAGAGGGAAGATCGTCACCGTGCAAGGTGAGGAAGAATACATGGTGAGCCACCTAAACTCGTTCAGATACATTGAGATGGATGGGGAGTTCATTGAGACCCCCTTTCAGCATTTCGAGGAGGTGTTTCCAATCGCAGCAGAAACAGCAGAAGCAGGTGGTCCTCTGAAGATGGCTCCCCTAAAGGATGCCAGGGCTGTAGTGCAAAAGGGTGAAGGTGCTAACTGGGGCAGACTGCCAGACTTCACCCAGAAGACTGATAAACTTGGGCTGGGTTTCACCTCAGAAGGGCAGAGAGCTATGAGGAAAGAGAAGATCGGAAGGCCTCCGGTATTTATTAAAGGTTCAGAAGCGAATGCTGTTGGGGAAGACCTTGAAGTGGACGAAGCCGAATTCAACAGCTGGATTTATCCGACGGCCGAAGAAGGATTGAACAATTGGAGTGCAAAGGATCATACCCCTGTTACCTTTGTGACACAGTAATGAATTCCAATGTTTTTGTTATTTTGTAATAAACATTGATAAACTCTATGGCCCGGTGTCTTACCCGAGGCACCGTGGTTCTATTTGTGAGGGCATATGAACTGTCATTTTATACATCATGAATGAAAATCTTGGACTTTTCGCATTACAAATATTGTGTTCCTTTTTATCTTTCATTTCCTTTACATAATTTTCAAAAACAGCTGTATTTACACACACACTCACTCATACAGGTTCCAATCCACTCTGGATCTCACTGATAACAGCTCTGCTAATGCCAATTATGACTTCGAAAATCCGATCAACTTAGCCGAAGACGAAGGTGAAGATGATTGCGAAGTGCCTGGCGAGCTTGCAAGACTGTTGCTTCAGGAAGAGAGGGAAATTCAACCCCATGAAGAGCCAGTGGAAACCATAAACTTGGGTACTGAGGCAGACAGAAAAGAGGTAAAGATTGGTGCCAACCTAGAGCTCAGCGTGAAGCAACGGTTAACCAAGATGTTACATGACTATATGGAGATCTTTGCCTGGTCCTACGAAGACATGCCAGGGTTGGATACCGATATTGTCGTCCATCATTTGCCGACTAGGGAAGACTGCCCTCCAGTTAAACAAAAGGTTCGTCGGATGCGTCCAGAGATGTCCGAGAAGATTAAGGCCGAGGTGATGAAACAGTTTGATGCCGGGTTCCTTGCAGTAACTTCTTACCCTCAGTGGGTTGCTAATGTGGTGCCGGTACCTAAAAAGGACGGCAAGGTCAGAATGTGTGTTGATTACAGGGATCTGAACAGGGCCAGCCCCAAAGATGACTTCCCCTTGCCTCACATTGATGTCCTTGTTGATAATACAGCTCAACACAAGGTATTCTCTTTCATGGATGGTTTTTCAGGCTACAATCAGATCAAGATGGCACCTGAAGACATGGAAAAGACTACATTTGTTACTCAGTGGGGCACCTTCTGTTACAAGGTCATGCCGTTCGGGTTAAAGAATGCTGGGGCAACCTACCAGCGTGCCATGGTTGCCTTGTTTCATGATATGATCCATCATGAGATCGAAGTGTATGTGGACGACATGATCGCTAGGTCCCAGACTGAGGAAGAGCATCTAGATCATCTACAGAAGTTGTTTGACCGTCTGAAACTGTACAAGCTGAGATTGAACCCGAACAAGTGCACCTTCGAGGTGAGATCTGGGAAATTGCTAGGCTTCGTGGTCAGTGATAAAGGTATTCAAGTGGATCCTGCTAAGGTCAAAGCTATTCAAGAGATGCCAGTTCCTAAGACAGAGAAGGAAGTCAGAGGCTTTTTAGGACGCCTGAATTACATCGCTCGATTCATATCTCATTTGACTGCTACCTGTGAGCCAATCTTCAAGCTGCTGAAGAAAGATCAGGTAGTACGTTGGAACGATGAATGTCAGGCTGCTTTCGACAAAATCAAAGAGTACCTCCAAGAACCACCCATCCTCATGCCACCGGTTGAAGGGAGACCTCTGATCCTATATCTGACAGTGCTAGACAACTCAATGGGGTGTGTGCTGGGGCAGCATGACGAGTCTGGCCGAAAAGAGCATGCCATTTATTACCTTAGCAAAAAGTTTACCGACTGTGAGACCCGATACTCACTGCTTGAGAAAACTTGCTGCGCTTTGGTATGGGCTGCTCGCCGGCTGAGACAGTATATGCTGACTCACACTACCTTGTTGATCTCAAAGATGGATCCGATAAAGTATATATTTGAAAAGCCTGCTCTGTCTGGGAGAATTGCAAGATGGCAAATGATCTTGACGGAATACGACATTCAGTACACCACCCAGAAAGCCATCAAAGGGAGTGTATTGGCAGACCACTTAGCTCATCAAGCTGTAGATGACTACCAATCAATGAACTTCGAGTTTCCGGACGAAAGCATCATGATAGTAACTGATTGTGAAGTACCTGGGCCGGATGAAGGACCTGAACCAGGATCCCGATGGTCTATGCACTTTGACGGGGCTTCCAATGCTTTGGGAAATGGTATCGGCGCCATTATCATATCTCCACAAGGTACTCATACTCCACTCACTGCCCGGTTATGTTTCAACTGTACCAACAACATGGCGGAGTATGAGGCGTGTATCATGGGTCTTCAAGCTGCGATCGACTTACGGATCAAGTTCCTCAGTGTCTTCGGAGATTCCGCTCTAGTGATCAATCAGATCAATGGAGAGTGGGATACGAAACATCCAAACTTGATTCCTTACAGAGAATGTGTGTTGACCCTGATTCCCCACTTCACGGAGATAACCTTTGAGCACTTTCCAAGAGAAGAGAATCAGTTAGCGGACGCGTTAGCTACAATGTCTTCAATGTTCAAGGTTAAATGGGATAATGAAGCTCCTCGGATCATCATCTGGAAACTGGACGAACCGGCATACTGTTGTGATCTCGAAACTGAATTGGTAACTGAGAAGCCTTGGTACCACGAAGTGAAGAGATATCTGGAAGCTCAGGAATACCCTGAAGGTGCCTCCATCAATGATAAGAAATTCCTGAGGAGGTTCGCAGCCAAGTTCTTTCTAAGCAACGGCATCTTGTACAAGAGGAACCATGATTCAACCTTACTGCGTTGTGTGGACAAAGCTGAAGCAGAACGAATCATGGAAGAGCTACATGAAGGGACCTTTGGTACGCATTCCAGTGGACATACTATGGCTAAAAAGATCCTACGGGCAGGATATTACTGGTCCACTATGGAAGCCGATTGCTACCAACATTCTAGGACATGCCACAAGTGCCAGATCTATGCGGATAAGGTGCATGTTCCTCCGGTTCCCCTGAATGTTCTGACTGCGCCTTGGCCGTTTACAATGTGGGGCATAGACATGATCGGCGAGATAAAACCTACAGCATCCAATGGACATCGCTTCATCCTAGTAGCGATTGATTATTTTACGAAGTGGGTTGAGGCAGCATCCTATGCTACAGTGACCAAGACTGTTGTGGCACGGTTTATTCGGCACAACCTGATTTGTCGATACGGCGTCCCTGAACGGATTATTACAGACAACGGTACCAATCTGAACAATAAGATGATCGCTGAGCTCTGCGAACAGTTCAAGATACAGCACCACAATTCTTCTCCTTACAGACCGAAGATGAATGGGGCTGTAGAAGCAGCTAACAAAAACATCAAGAAGATCGTGCAGAAAATGACAGTGACGTACAAAGATTGGCACGAGATGTTACCGTTCGCTCTGCATGGGTACCGTACCTCAGCTAGGACGTCAACCGGGGCAACTCCCTTCTCTCTGGTTTATGGTATGGAGGCAGTCTTGCCGATCGAAGTGCAAATTCCCTCTCTCCGGATAATGAAGGATGCAAATCTGAACGAAGATGATTGGATCCAGACACGACTTGATCAACTCAATCTCATTGACGAAAAGAGACTTGCTGCTATCTGTCATGGTCAGACGTATCAGAAACGGATGATCAGGGCATTTAACAAGAAAGTCAGACCACAAGAATACCAAGTCGGGGATCTGGTTATCAAGAGAATCATCCTTCCTCAGAGTGATCCAAGGGGCAAATGGACCCCTACGTACGAAGGGCCATTTGTGGTTAAGCATGTGTTCTCAGGAGGAGCAATGATCTTAACCAACATGGATGGTGACGACCTTCCTCACCCCGCCAATGCAGACATAGTTAAAAAATACTACGCATGAAAAAAGACCCGCTAGGCTGACATGCCTAGGCAAAAGTTAGGGCTTCCCGTCGAACCAAAAGGGTTCGGGCAAAATGTAGGGATGAAAATGAAAAAAATCTGTACACCCGGCAAGTCGAAAACCTGAAAGGGCGGCTTGGGCAAAAATGGGTATCTCGGTGGACTGAAAACCCGAAAGGGCGGTCCAGGCAAAAATTAGGGATAAAGCGTAAAACTATGTCTCATTGATCACTTTGCATCCAGAATCCGGTATCTGCATCAAGTTCAAACGGCATCGATCAGTCAGCTTCACCTTCAACCAAGGTCATCAAGTGATGAGACGCTCGGAGTTATAAAGGCAATAGCAGAGTTGAAACCCAGTGGATCATTCATCTTTCACACAGCTGTTTTATTTTCATTTGTACAAAACTTGTATAAACTCTTTTGATCGGCGACGTACCTCTTACTAGGGCGTCAGCCTCTTGTACACAAAACGCCTATTCAGGCCATTCAAAAATCAATAAAAATATATCTTCAGTTAAATGTGCCAAGTGTTTTTCTTTTTTCTGTTTTGTTTTGCGAAGAACGTCCAAGGTTCAATTTGTGATGTATGCATTGACAATAATTTGCTAACTCATAAATATTTGCATAGGAAACAAAGGAATTAATTACAGGTGACACTAGAAACAGGGGCAATAAAGAGTTGTCTGAGCAGTCCAATTGTTATATCCTTTAAGGTACCGAGGTAGGTTCAGCTAAAGAACACGGCCAAGTGTATCTCAATTCCCCAGGGAGTGGTTCAGTAAAACAGTACGTCTCTCTCCAAACAAAATCATCAAATATCAAGGAAATTGAGTATCCCCCTGTAGATCTCAATACCTCCCCAGCAGCACGCATTCTTAACAAGCATCCCCGGCAGTCTTGGTCTAAAGATTGTTCCCCGGCGGTATCTCAATATTCAAAGGAATCACTTCTCCAGCATATCAAACTCCCCAGAAGAGTCCAATCCAGCTTCACCAACAAAGTTGGAAGTCATATCCCTCAAGCAGTAAGCTTATCCCCAGTAGATTCTGGAAGCTTATCCCCTCGCAGAGCACGAACGCGTCGTCCCGGCTTGATTTAAAGAGTTATTTCCGTAACAGGATATAACTGGGTTATCCTCAGCCAAAAGCCACGGAAAGAGCGTCCTCGGCAAAATATCTGCCTACCCCCAGCGAAGTCTATCAACACTTCCAGCACGACAAGGATATCCTCAGCATAACTCATCCACGGTATCCCCAGCGGAGTTATCTTCATCAACTCAGCAAAGCATCGCTATCCCCACAGAGTAGCACTTCCCAGCATGATCGCTAGAGTATCTTTTCTCCCGCAGAAATTATTTCATTTGCCAAGTTTATTCCTCAACGGAGTTATCTTCTCCTATCGGTATTCTTGCAACGAATCATCCACAGCGGAAGCAAAATCTCTTCCTCAACATCAGCCCAGGATATGACTTCCCGGCACCCGTCAAGGATTTATTTTCCTAGACGAAAACATACATGAATCATCACATACATCATTATAGCATGCATGTACACATCATATCATATAAATCGTATCCATGTTTGCTTGATCCATATCATGCATCGCATATAACTAACCTCTACCTTTCAGGAAGGGTGCAGTTGAAATTCTCAAACATATTTCAAAGACTTCTCCAGTCCAGTTAAATCGACTCCAAACAGGTTTTTCTGATAAAGACTCAGTAGAAGTTCTCTTATGGTCCCCTCTCCAACAGCGTGTGAGGTGGTAATTCCTTCCGCAGATGTTCTCCTCTCCGGCATGAGCGTGAGGTGATATTCTCTTGGTCCCCTCTCCAACGGCGTGTGAGGTGGTAATTCCTTCTTCAGATGTTCCCCTCTCCGGCATGAGCGTGAGGTGATATTCTCTTGGTCCCCTCTCCAACGGCGTGTGAGGTGGTAATTCCTTCGTCAGATGTTCCCCTCTCCGGCATGAGCGTGAGGTGATATTCTCTTATGGTCCCCTCTCCAACGGCGTGTGAGGTGGTAAGTCCTTCTTCAGATGTTCTCCTCTCCGGCATGAGCGTGAGGTGATATTCTCTTATGGTCCCCTCTCCAACGGCGTGTGAGGTGGTAAGTCCTTCTTCATATGTTCTCCTCTCCGGCATAAGCGTGAGGTGATATTCTCTTATGGTCCCCTCTCCAACGGCGTGTGAGGTGGTAATTCCTTCTTCAGATGTTCTCCTCTCCGGCATGAGCGTGAGGTGATATTCTCTTATGGTCCCCTCTCCAACGGCGTGTGAGGTGGTAATTCCTTCTTCAGATGTTCTCCTCTCCGGCATGAGCGTGAGGTGATATTCTCTTATGGTCCCCTCTCCAACGGCGTGTGAGGTGGTAATTCCTTCTTCAGATGTTCCCCTCTCCGGCATGAGCGTGAGGTGATATTCTCTTATGGTCCCCTCTCCAACGGCGTGTGAGGTGGTAATTCCTTCTTCAGATGTTCCCCTCTCCGGCATGAGCGTGAGGTGATATTCTCTTATGGTCCCCTCTCCAACGGCGCGTGAGGTGGTAATTCCTTCTTCAGATGTTTCCCTCTCCGGCATGAGCGTGAGGTGATATCTCCTTTCAGATTATAATTTCCTATAGTTCCCTCCCCAACGGTGAGTGAGGTGACTCCCTTTGAGATTATAATGTCCTTTGGTTCTCTTCCTGACACTGCGAAGATGGTAATTCTCACCAAGATTTTCTCAACGAGCGTTGTTGAGGTTGAAATCATTCAGGATTCTCTTACCATCCATGCTAAGGCAATAACCATCCCTGGTTCATTCATCAGCGTTTGAAGCTCCAGACCCAACTCCTGTAACCAGTCAGGACATATCTATATCAAGCATCTAAAATCAGCTCCTGCGACGTATCAGGTACTCATTTTTCTGTTTTTGCAGGTATGCAGGTTCTCGCTAAGGAATCTCCTACGCGATCAACGTCCAGATGGCATCTATAAGCCCATCATCCTATCCAGCAATCTCTAAATGGCATCTATAAGCCCATTCCCTCATCATCACTGCTACTATGTGAGCGCAAATTTCTGGGCACTTTAGTGTTCAATCATCTTCTACCTTCGGATTACGAAAGGCATGTCAGCCAATCTGCATCCTCAGGTCTAAGAAGATTGAACAGGGGCAACTGTTGTACCCCAAAATTTGCCCTCCCATATTCATCAAGAAATTGTCAAAGTCAAGGTCACAAAATTCCCCAAGGACTATGCAGCTCAACTGTCTCCTATACAGTCAAAACTAGGGTTTGAGTTCTGATCAAGAAAATGAACTTTTCAAAGGCCCAATCAAGTCTCATATGCCTACAAAGATGGTCAAGCATCCTCATGTCAAGTTTCAAGGCATTCAGCTCAGAATTGCACAGTCAAAACCCTAAATTGCACTACAGTCAACTGTAGGGGCAAAATGGTCATTTGACAGTCAAAAGTTCAAATTTTTGGTCAATATATCATTTTGAAGCCACAAACATCATTTGATCAATGCTTGATCATGATTCTCAAAATTTGGCTCAGAAATCATCAAAGATGCAAAAGTTACTATATTGGGACAGCTGAAAAAGTCAACTGAAATTGACCAGGGCATAACTTTCACATGGATTATCAGAAAAATTCCATCCAAAGCTCATTTTGAAGAGAAAGACATTTCCTACAATTCATCTTCATGTTCCAAGTCCAAGAAATGCTCTCACAAAAAGTTATCAATTTCAACATTATAGGTCATTTTCAAAAGTCAACAAAAAGTGACTTTAAGTCAAAGGCCATAACTTGAGATTGGTAAATCAAAATGACATGGGACCAAAGGCATTGGTTAAAGGACTCAAAGACCTTTCCAAAATGTCCAAGAACATGTGAAAAGCTTAAAAATTGACCAAGTTATGCCTTGTGGAAGTTGGGAAATTTTTGGAAATTTTTGAAAGTCAACAAGGATGCAAAAGGCCTAAAAATGCAAATGGGCCCAATTATCTTCCAAATTTCTTCATGCCAAGCCTATGCACGACCACTAGGCCCAAGGGGAAGTATTCTCATATTTTTTAATTATTTATTTGAATTAATATTAATTTATATTCATTTAAATCATTTTAATTCATGAAAAATATAAACCTTAACCTAAAAAATCTTTTTATGCATGCTTTGGACTCTATAACTCGTGCACATGCTAATAGGGAAGGATTTGATGCTAATTGATCAGATTTGGCACAAAAACCATAAAAAAATATTCAAAAAGATCTTGTAAAATCAAATATGTGAAAATCATCAATGCTTGAGATTTTGTGTAGTTTTGTTAACCTAAATCACTCTATACATACACAGCATCACAACCCTAAGCATCCAAGACTGCAAGCTGCGCTCAGAACCTCATTACAAACTTGCAAAAATTCTCAAAAGTTGGATTCTGAAATCAAGGTTATAGGGCGATTCAAGGCACCAAACCAATTGCAATAGCTTCCTTGAACAATTCTGAACGTGTACCAATCATTAACAACAGCAAAAACATCTTGAATTGGTATCAAGAACTCAAACTGAACCTCAAAAATTTTGAATTCGCATATCATATTCTAAGCATTTTTTATGAATTTTGTTTGTGGATTCTCGTTCATGTTGAAGTTTCAAAGCTAACCCTCATATTTAATTGCGTTTTTCTATGCCATATGAGGTTATGCCATGACTGAATATTAGGTTTTTCTTGAGCTTCAAATTGGGGGTTCTCACTAGGGGAAAAATTGGACCATGCCAGTACCATCATCACGCTCAGCTCATCCAGACGAAGAAGATGGCACCCTCGCGCTCAATTTATGAGCGACGAGGGGCTAGTCGCTATTTTCTCATAGCCCCTCTAACACCACACTTCTAAAACCGTGGCCTCTGCGTTTTGCTTTTACAGGGATGAAGATGATGATGTCGTGTCATAAAGGGACTGGCTCATTTAAATGTTGCGCGCGCTAATCCACTCATGTTTGGTTTTCTTATTATATTGTTTATTTGCTAATTATATTATCAAAAGCATAAATGGCTCAGTGGGCAGGGATAGCGCTTAGAACCATCAAGACCTGGGTTCAAGTCCCAGGTCTGGCAAATACTCCATATTATTTTTCAATAATTGATTCCATGCAGCATAAATGTTGAGGTGTGCCATATGTGTCAAGATCTAAAAGTCCACGCGTCCAAGATGATCAGATCAATGGCCAATATTCCAGATGCACCATGCACCAAGTCAAAGCGCTGACACCTGATCCTAGAAAGTCAACCAATTTCCAAGCAAATGGGCCTTGAATTACCAGGCCTTACCTCCTAATATGGGGCAGCACCCCACTTTGGTTTGCTCTTCTTTTTCTTTTATTATTTTAATTATTGTATTATTAATTTTTATTGCTTTAATTAATTAATTTTCTCCCTTTTATAAAATACAAAAAAACATTATAAAAATCAGAAAATACAAAAAAAACATAATATTTATTTTATTATAATTATTTTTCATAAATAAATTAGAATGTAAATTATGTAGTGTAATTAGGTTTTAATTTTAATTCGTTTTTTTAATAAAAATCCAAAAATGTAGAATTTAGGTTTTAATTTTAATTCGTTTTTTTAATAAAAATCCAAAAATGTAGAATTTAGGTTTTAATTGTTAATTCTTTTTGTTTCCCTTTTTCCACAATAATAATTATTATTTATTTATTTATTTATTTTCCTATTTAAATTGTACATAATAAATTTTAGGTTTAATTTAGATCTTATTTTAATTCTTTCTTAATAACTAAAAAATATTAGAATTAGGGTTTACTTCTTAATTTAATTTTAATTAACTCCTTTTTCTTTTAAATCTTAAAAAATACAAAATATCAAAAACATTTAATTCTTTTTTTATTATTTTATTTTTAATGCTCATTAACCTTTAATTATTTGCAAAAGAGTCCAACGCCCGTCATTTCAATTATTAATTCTGCGCATTTACTTTTTATCGTTTATATAATTATGTAATTGTCCCTAAGCCATGTAATTTTACTTTTCGCACTTTATTTTCTTCGCTTTATTTATTTTCCGCTAAATCGGGTCCGGTTTATTTTGGCGATGTGGACCCGCGCCATTTGTAATAGTTTAGATTATTTCCTCGCAAAATATTTAACTGTTAACCAAGCATGAAAGAATGAATGACAAATTAAAATCAAGCGTAGAACACGATGACATGACAAGACAAAATAACTGAACATGACACACAAATCACACACCACCCCTAGGGTACGCCTCACTGTTGCCTTGCCTCGAAAGGTGATCGTCGAGTAGAGGATGTCTTAGTAAGTCCTCATGATCCGGGAACCTGGCATGAGGGTAGCTTCTAAGGTGTCTTCCCATTGCTCTGGTGATCACCATGTCCCGAACCTCGAATTGACCCGAACACCTCCAACGGTGGTGCTACCTACCTCTCAATGGTGGGATGGCACTACTTTAAAGGACATTTACACAGACGAATTCCTTAGGGTAGGTAGGTTCTCAAGGATACTTGCTCTAATCTCAAAATCTTTTCACACCAACACATTTTCAAAAGCTTTCAAAGCGAATTTTTCAAACACTCTGACGTATGAGTCGATCTGAAATTTTTCAAAGGAACTTTTTAAAACCCACATTGAAAAGCAAGCAAACACTTTTGAAAACACATTAAGCAAGTATCTAAGAGCCCATGGATAACCATGGATAGAAAGGGTGCTAACACCTTCCCTTTCTATAACCTACCTCCCGAACCGAGAGCAATCTCTTTAAAGGAATTTTTCTGTGCTTTTGTCCTTTCCATTTGGAGAAAATAAAAGACGGTGGCGACTCTTGCTTCCGCGACATTTCGCGAACCAGCGTTAAACAGTCAGTTCCAGATCCACCGATCACACATGGCTTTGGGAGAATTACAGAAAAAGAGGAAATAGAATAAGCGCGCGAATTGGAATTACGATCGAATGCGAGGGCGTTGGACCCTTTTTAGGAAATTAAATTATAATTAATAAAATTAATTAAGTTAAATGAGAAAAGAGATTTTTTTTGAGTTTTTTGTATTTATGAATTTTAATGAGAATTAAATGAAATTAAAAAGTTAATTAACCCTAATTCTAACTATTTTTACTTATTAAGAAATATGTTAAAGTTGAACCTAAAATTAACCTAATTATTTACATGGTAATTTATTTACAAAAAATAATAATTAATAATCAATGATGATAAAAGAAAAGAAAAAAAGATGAAAGTAATTAAAACCCTAATTTTACATTTTTTAATTTATTAAGAAAAACATTTAAAATTAAATCTAGAATTAAAAACTAAATTAATTAACAAGATTTTATTTACAAAGAAAATGCTTAGGTGAAATATATTTATATTTTATCTTTTCTGATTTTTTGGCATTTTTATGTTTTATGGGAATATATTAGATTAAAGAATTAAATTAAAATTAAATTAAACAAGTAAAATAGAAAAATAAAAAGGGTGAAAGAAAGCAAACAATGGGGGGTTTGTAGGCCCATTTGGAGGTATGCTATAGCAATCAGGCCCAATGTTTCAAGGCTTTATTTGACTTTTCTGGGCGCGTGTATATGCATTGACTGGTGAGTACGATGTTCATCAGATCTGGGCCCTTGGATGGATATTCTGAGACATGTGGCGTGCTTGGATATTGAGTGTATGGTAGGCCTTTGAGGGGAACGCTGCACGTAAACATGAGGAGAAAAATAATATGGAGAAAGGAGGGGGACCTGGGGTTCGAACCCAGGTCCCAGAGTTTACCAATGCAACGCCTGACCAATTGTGCTGCTGACCTTCTTTGTTAATTATATGGACCACAATCATTATAAGAAAAGACAAAAGTTAGTGGTCTGAGTCAGTAAAACGCGCGCCAATCTTTGAATAGACCAATGGCCTTGCTCCATGCATGCATCTTCTTCGTTGATTTGTTTTGCCCTGAAAAAAAAACAATTAGATAGCGGGGGTTTTAAACCCCCACTAAGTGATAAACAGGATAATAGCGATTAGCACATGGTGGCTCATAAATTGAGCGCGACATGTGTGTTCGATTCACGTGAAGCTTCTGAATCCAATAGCCTTGGTCTCGTGGTCTAATTTTTCTGGACGAGGAAACCCCTAATTTTGCAACTCTGCAACCCTAGGGAGCTTCAATGGTGATTTCTCATACGATGCACAAAAACTCAATTGAAGAGCATGGTTAGATTCAGAATGGTTCAATTAGTATAAATCAACAAAGAAAATGCAATGAGGATGCTTAAAAATTGAAACACGAATATGCATAAAGTGTGAGAAATTTTGAGTTCTATGTACCAATTCTTGATGCTATGGGCGTGGAAAAGTATCCAGTCAGGTTCAGTAATGCCTTAGGAAGCTTTTGGGATCAATATTTTCCTTTGAATCGTCCTCCAAGGCAGTTTTCAGTTTTTGATTTTTTTGATAAAAATGCAAACTTTGTTCTTGAGATCAGGCGCAGCTTAGAGGTCTCCAGGCATTAGGTTTTGATCAGTATAAGTATGGGATGGATTAGGGTTGAGATTTGAGTCAAGAGATCAATGCAATCATGAATCAAATATTGGATTTTAATGGCATATTTTTTTCAATCTTTTTCCATGTGTTTTGATACCAATCATGTCCAAATCACCTTGATTCTTTCCATATCAGATAATGCACGAAATCTTGAAGGTATTCTATGCATAAAAAGATTTGAAAAGCATGGATGAGTATTTTTCCCATATTTTATTTAATTAAATGAATTAATGTGATTAAAAATTCAAATAAATAATAAATAAATGATGAAATAACTCCCCTTGGGCCAAATGGTCGTGCATATGCTTTGGATGATGATTCTTGGAAGAAAATGTGGCCCATTAGCATTTTTAAGGCATTTGAAGCAAAGTTGACTTTTCAAAATGCCCAAAAATTTCCCAACTTCCACAAGGCATATCTTGCTCAATTTTTAAGCTTTGATCATGTTCTTGGACATTTTGGAAAGGTCTTGAAGTCCTATAACCAATTCCTTTTGTGCCATATCATTTTGATTTACCAATATCAAGTTATGGTCTTTGACTTAAAGTCCCTTTTTGTTGACTTTTGAAAATGACCTATAATGTTGAAATTGATAACTTTTTGTGAGAGCATTTCTTGGACTTGAAGTGTGAAGAGGAGTTGTAGGAAATTTCATTCTCTTCAAAATGAGATTTGGATGGAATTTTTCTGATAAACCATGTGGAAGTTATGCCTTGGTCAAGTTACAGTTGACTTTTTCAACTGTCCAAATATGGAAACTTTTGCATCTTGAGACTTTTTGAGCCATGCCTTGAAAATCATGATCAAGAATTGATCAAATGATGCTTGTGGCTTCAAAATAAGATGTTGACCAAATTTTTTGACTTTTGACTGTCAAATGACCATTTTGCCCCTACAGTTGACTGCTGAGCAATTAGGGTTTTTGACTGTGCAATTTTGTGCTGTAAGTCTTGAAACTTGGTATGATGATGCTTGAACATATTTGTAGGCATGTGGGACTTGATTGGACCCTTGAAAACTTCAATTTCGTTTCCAGAACCAAAACCCTAATTGTTGACTGTTAGGAGGCCCTTGAACTGTGCAACCCTTGGGGAGATTTTGAAGCATGCTCTTTGCAATTCTTGAAGAATATGGGAGGGCAAATTTTGGGGTACAACACAATGCTTTTCAAAATTACTCCGAAATAAGAACTGAGGCTGCTGGTTGTTAATTTGCATTTGTTTGGGTTTAATCAGTGAAAGGAGGCATGTGGACGTTTTGTTTGATTAACTGTCGTCTGGTTTGATTAACTGTGCTTTGCTTTGGATAATTGGAGCGTCGGGGTTGTTATTAATTATAAGACCAGTGTTTATCAATTGATTATTTATTTTAAGTTAGAATAATTGGAATTTATTTCCATTTTATTATAATTTAAGAATTATAAACAATTAGATAAATATCTGAAGAAGAATTAAAATTGAATGTCAATAAAAGGGCTTTTTTATCTATCTTTAAATTATTTGTATAATTGTTATTGTTTACAAAATATTTACAATAATAATGTTACAGTAATTTAAATTTAAATAAAACTATCCTAAATTCATAAGTCTTCAATTCTTCATCCTCCATTTGTTGCTATTCCTCTCCATTTGATTTTTTAGCTGCAAAGAAAAGAAGAAAAAGTCAGAAGCATATAAATTGAATTAAAGAGACAGACAATTAATTTGGGCTCATCATTAAAGGCAACTGGCTGGAATCAGTTCGCCCTCTCTGCAAATCACGGGATTTCTCCCGGTTCACAAAGAGGGATGAATATTGCTTGCTAAACATGAAATGCACAAAGTTGTAAAATGCACAAATTCAAAAGGGGTCAAACAAAGCTGCATAGTTCAAAACAAACAGCATGTGCAAATACAAAGTCCAAATCCAAATTGAACCATAAAGTCCAAACTGAGTTCACATTCAAACTAAGCCAAAAGCTGTCAAACTGTCCAAAATATGGAAAGATATCAAGATATCAAACAAAAGGCTACTCAGTACTGTCACAAAGATGCAGGAAAGCTGAAGAAAGAAAGTATGCAGGTTAAAAACCAATATTGCAAGCAAGGTTTCATTGTCATCATTTTCCAGCAGTGCCTTTTCAGAAAAAAGTACAAACATAAACATTATTTAATGTTTTAACTGTACTAGAGAGAGAGGGAAGAGAGAAAAGAGGATGGGCTTACTGGCTTAAGGCATGAAGAGATATATAACAAACTGATCAAGACAGTAAAAGGGGGCAGAAATCACAAACCAAAGAGAACTCAGAACATAAAGCCCTAGGCCTGAACCTGTTTTCAAAAACATAAACAAACCCAAAACTTGAAGTTCCAAAGGTCCCATAAACCTAAAACCTGTGATTTCAAACACACTGCATAAACAGAACATAAAGCCCCAGGCCTGAACCTGTTTTCAAAAACATGAACAAAAGTCCCAAACCCTTACAAACGTTTGTCTCAAGCAGTGGGCCTCAACCCTCTTCATTTCCCTTAAGCCCAAACGAGTTCCATTTGGCACCCCCTCCCTTGGCTTCTGTTTCATATTTTAATTGGGCCCATGATCCACCCTTAAGCCCATTCCTTTTTATACATAACTTAACTTTTTTTTTTCTTCTTAATAAAAATATTACTAACCCTTTTCATTAATACTAAATTATATTAATACATAAAAATTAAAACTTTTTTCTTTTCTTTTATTAAAACTCTTTTTTATTTAAATGTAAATTTTACTTAAAACATTTATAAAAGATACATAAAGAAATAGGTTTTTAGTTTGAGTATTCTTTTTAACTAAAAAAAAATGCTTTGTAAATAAAATACTAATACATAAAAATAATCTTTAAGTTAAATACTTTTCTTTTTTTCAAAATATTTTGTTTTGTACAAAAATACGAGAATACAAAATCAAATAAATAAAACACTTAATTTTCTCATTAAATTAAATACATTTCCACTTGTAAATAAATCTCATACGCAATACACAAATACGTTGACACACATTTACAATACATACACTTACACATTCGCAACTTGCAAATACATTTACTTTGCTTTACACATATACAATTGCTATTCTTATACATTGCTATACATTACATTGTTTACATTTGATCGCGATTCGATTTGGTTGTAACTATTTAAGTCTCATCCCCATTTGTAACTAATTGTACCCCCACTCCCGGATACTATTTGTAATAGTTTAGGACTTTAAATTCCCGCAATTTACTGCTTTCGAATTATACCATGGTTAGACCTAGGGTTGTATGTAAATAAAATCCGACGCTAGATAACCTAATACAAGACAAATACATGAAATCAATACACAATCATACTTGCACCCTCTAGGGTAATCCCACATGTTGCCTTCCAAAATGGGCCATGCTTGCACGTCGAGTTTCTTTGGCAAAACAATTCAAATGATCATAAGTCCCTCGATGACGCTTTCGAAAGTTGCCTATCAAAATGATCATAGTCCCTTCAAGAAAAATTGCCAAAGACACTTGGCACCATTGCATTCGTGGTCCATACGATGACCCGCGCCTGTCCCGTTAAACATCCTAAACGCAAGATTGTCCACCAAATTCAATGGTGGAACAAAATTGTTAAAAAGGGTTGAAAACATAGAGAAAACCTTTGAGTACAATAGGGGTAGACAAAACTCTTAGTTACTTGAAATCAACTTGCAAAAACACTTGCCTCCTTTTCAAAACCACACTTCACAAACACTTTCAAAACAAACTTCCAATAACATTTTGAAACATATTTTCGAAAAGATACACACCGTTGTATATACTCAAACACGAGTCATTACAATGGTTGCCGAAACAAAGGCGTCTATTTCAAAAACATTTTCAAAACACACACACACACACACCACAATTTTAAGCAATCGAAAATCAAGGCAAGTGATCTAAAACCAAGTAACTAAGAGCCCATGGATAACCATGGATTAAAAGGGTGCTAATACCTTCCCTTTTCATAATCTACCCCCCGAACCCACGAAACATCTCAAAAGGTTTTTCCTGTGCTTTTTTAACCTTTCCTTTAGGATAAAATAAAAAGTCGGTGGCGACTCTTGCTAAACCGAACAAGTGCGAATACAAACGCAAAACCTCAAGTCAGTTCTCCCACCGTATCACAGAACTGGCGACTCTGCTGGGGATTGGATTCTTAAAAGTGGGGTTACCTTAGGGTTTAGATCACCTTTACATTCTTGCTTTGATTGCCTTGATTGATTTATCTTTTGGGTCCTTGTTTGGGTTTGTTGTAAATCCTATACCCGGATTTGGGGCACCTTTTTAGGTAAATAGCAAAAAAAATTGTGAGGGAATTGTGCGGGGTATACCGACACGGTTGAAGCAGTAAGCTATGTTAGTGTGACATATTTGTGAGTACCAATAACCCTTGAGTTCAATCAAGGAGAGTACGGGGCCGCTGAGTGATATCGTGAAGCACTAACGAACTCTTAGAACCTTAATTGACAATCCTAGCCTTTTTAGGGGTAGTGAGATGACCGACTTTGGCGCAGTCCGAAGTTGGTAGATACTCGACACTACACTCATTGAGGGTTGTTTTCTTGGAATATTTTGGTCGCCAGTTAAGTGGCTAAACCAAAACGATGAACACAGAAAACAATCCGATGATATTGAGCTCCTTAGAACCCGGTTTCTATTTTAGGACAGGATGAGCCAACTAACTTCAAGAGGGTACTTACCTACAACCCCATGCAAGCCTGAACCTAAGGACTTGTTTTGCTTTGTGTGAATATGATTACCTGTATATACACTCATTGGCTTTTGCATACATGTACATAACATCATGACATCATACCATAGCATTTTTTCACTAACCTTTTCAAGGATCTCGAGGGTCTGTTGATGCAGGGTCACGTTGAACCAGACATCTACCAAGAGGCAAGAGGTTTATCCTCTAAGCAAATGCCAATCAAAGATCAAGTGCAACAACTTGAATCAGGGGCTATGACCCACTCGACATGGTGAGCTTGATTCTCGTGGAAAGACATCCACCGGTGCAAAGTTCTCCAATCAAAGATCGAAGTTCAACCTCTAACATTCTCTTGTGTTTACCCCAAGAGATCCTTGAAAGCATGCATCCACACATCATGCATTTCATCATAACAGTTTTTCCTTTTCAGGTGTCCTTACCTTCCTACTGTTTATTTCAGTAAGATGGACCTGGAACAAACGGTGAAAGATCTCCAGGCTCAAAATGCTCAGTTCCAACAAATGCTGCTGGCTATGGGTAAAGGGCGAGAGGATCTGACAGCTCTCCTTCTCAAAGACAAGAAGAAGAAGTCCAAGAAGGCAACCAACATCCTGAACTTGAGGAGAAGACCTAAAGCCCAAGATCTTCCAACTCCATCCAATATGGGGGATAGTCTTGAAGAAGACCACAATGTGGAGATTGATGAAGCTGAAGCTGACTACTCCGAGGAACAATATCCTCCCGCTGATTACAAGTACAAAGAGTTGGAGGATCGCCTCAATGCTATGGAGATCCAACAAATACCTGGCTTGGATCTAGGAGACATGGGTCTAGTTCCTGGATTGGTCATCCCTTCAAAGTTCAAAGTCCCTATGTTGTACCCCAAAATTTTCCCTCCCATATTCTTCAAGAATTGCAAAGTCAAGCTTCAAAATCTCCCCAAAGGTTGCACAGTTCAAGGGCCTCCTAAGCAGTCAAAATTAGGGTTTTTGTTCTGATCAAGAAAATGAAGTTTCCAAGGGTCCAATCAAGTCTCACATGCCTACAAATATGGTCAAGCATCCTCATACAAAGTTTCAAGACTTTCAGCACAAAATTGCACAGTCAAAACCCTAATTGCACTACAGTCAACTATAGGGCAAAATGGTCATTTGACAGTCAAAAGTTCAAATTTTTGGTCAACATCTCATTTTGAAGCCACAAACATCATTTGATCAATGCTTGATCATGATTCTCAAAGCTTGGCTCAAAAATCATCAAGATGCAAAAGTTTCCTTATTTGGACAGCTGAAAAAGTCAACTGTAAATTGACCAGGGCATACCTTTCACATGGATTATCAGAAAAATTCCATCCAAAGGTCATTTTGAAGAGAAAGACATTTCCTACAACTCATCTTCATACTTCAAGTCCAAGAGATGCTCTCACAAAAAGTTATCAATTTCAACATTATAGGTCATTTTCAAAAGTCAACAAAAAGGGACTTTAAGTCAAAGGCCATAACTTGAGATTGGTAAATAAACATGACATGGGACCAAAGGCATTGGTTAGAGGACTCAAATACCTTTCCAAAATGTCCAAGAACATGAGCAAATCTTAAAAATTGAGCAAGTTATGCCTTGTGGAAGTTGGGAAATGTTTGGATATTTTGAAAAGTCAACATTGATTCAAATGACCTAAAATTGCTAATGGGCCTCTTTTTCTTCCACAATTCATTATCCAAGGCATGTGCACGACCATTTGGCCCAAAGGGAAGTTTTTCTCCATTTTTATTTATTTATTTGAATTTTTTATTATTAATAATTCATTTAATTAAATAAAATACATGAAAAATATAAAACCAATGAAATCAAATCTTTTTGTGCAGAAAATATTCTCATTGGACACTCAAGATTCGTGCATAATCATTTGTGGAAGGTTTTGTCATGATTTGATACCAAATAGCATGGAAAATATTGAAAAAAGATCTTGAAAAATCAAATCTTCCAAACCATGAATGCAAAGGTTTTGGATCAAGTTTTCAACCCTAAATCATTCATACATAAGTACCAAATGCAACCCTAATGCCATTAACCTAAAAGCTGCGCAGAAAAGCATACACAAACTTGTAATTTTTGCTTGAAAATCCAAATCTGAAAACCAGGTTAGAGGACGATTCCAGGCAAAAGACTTGTGCCATCACCTTCCTAAAGCTTCAAGGAAGGATTTCCAATCGAATTCAATCATCCCAACACCCAGAATTGGTATACAGAAATCAAGTTTTCTCATATTTTTTTCAAAATCGTATTTCAAGATTTAGACATTTTCATGGCATTTTGATTGTGTATTCATACTGAGTAATGTATTCTGAAGCTAACCATATGGATTAATTGTATTTTTATACACTATATGCAAATATGCCATTGTTGTTTTTTAGGGTTTGTAAAGCTTTGAATTAGGGTCTTTTGATTAAGGAACAATTGGCTCATGGGACCTAGGCTATCCAACTCAGCGCTCTTAGACGAACACAAAATGACCCTCGCGCCTAATTTCTAATGCTAGGACGCCTATTCGCTATTTTCCAGAAACTGGCCTAAGAGAACGTTTGTAAAACCGTTGCCAATGTTTGTGTTTCAGAAAAAAAAATAAAACAACGAGGAAGATGATCTCGTGGCATCAGTTGATTGGCTGGTTCAAATTTCGCGCGTAAAGCGCTCCACTAACCATTATTTATTTTATATTTATTGTTTGTTGTTTAAGGTACAATACGCGCGTTTGGCTTGGTTGACAATGCTTGCAAGTGGTAATGTTCAGGACCTGGGTTCGAGTCCCAGGTCCCCACTTCCTTTCATGTTATTTTTCACATAATACTCCTATGCAGGTTCAACGCTAACGGTACCATGCACCCTCAAAATCAAGCCCTCCACGCGTACGCCAGGACCAATCAAAGGGTCACGATTGCAGGACCATGATGAACGTCAGTCAACGCCTGGACATCCTAGTGGCAAAAGTCAAAGAGGCCAAGGTTGATGGGCCCAAATTGCTAAGGAGAAACCTCCAAATTAGGGGCAGAACCCCCTAGGTTTGCCAAATTTTTTTTACTTTCTTTATTTTCATTATTTTTATTTTCTTTTAATTATTGTTTTATTAATTAATTTAATATTTTTATAATATATAAAAAACACCATAAAAAACCAGAAAAGATCAAAAAAATGATAAATATTTTATTTTAGTAATTAAATTGCATGTAAAATAATTAGGGTTAATTTTAGGTTAAACTTTAATATGTTTTCATAATGAAATAAAAATTGTAGAATTAGGTTTAATTGCATTTAATTCTTTTTTCCATTAAAATCATAAAATAACAAAAAATACCAAAAAAAACAAGTTCTTTTCCTTCTTTAATTAATTAATTTCACCATTTAATTTAATTTTGCAAAAAAAGGGTCCAACGCCCTCGTTTTTAATTCTTATTTAATTCGCGTGTTCATTTCTTTTTTCGTTTAATATTTATGTATCTCTCCCAAGGCCTTGTAAATTAATTTCTCGCACTTTGCTTTGCTTTTACTTTCTTTATTTTTCTGTCAAATCGGGTTCAAGAAATTTTGGCGATGTGGACCCGCGCCTTTTGTAATAGCTTAGAATCTTTTACTTTTCGCAATTTTTAACTGTTAATCAAGGCATGAAAGAATGAATGGACAAAAATAAAAACAAACGCTAGATCACCAATAACATGACAAAAGACAAAAATATCTGAAAACGACACACAAATCACACACCACCCCTAGGGTACGCCTCACTGTTGCCTTGCCTCGAAAGGTGATCGTCGAGTAGAGGATGTCTTAGTAAGTCCTCATGATCCGGGAACCTGGCATGAGGGTAGCTTCTAAGGTGTCTTCCCATTACTCTGGTGATCACCATGTCCCGAACCTCGAATTGACCCGAACACCTCCAACGGTGGTGCTACCTACTTCTCAATGGTGGGATGGCACTACTTTAAAGGACATTTACATAGACAAATTCCTCAGGGTAGGTAGACGACTCTAGATACTTGCTCTAATTTCAAAACAAATTCAAAAAATACTTTTCACACCAACACATTTTCAAAAAGCTTTCGAAAGCAATTTTTCAAACACTCTTGAGGACCGATACAAGAGTCGAACTGGAATTTTCAAAGAAACTTTTTTAAAGCCCACAGTTGAAAAGCAAACAAAACATTTTGAAAACACAATGAGCAAGTATCTAAGAGCCCATGGATAACCATGGATAGAAAGGGTGCTAACACCTTCCCTTTCTATAATCTACCTCCCGAACCGAGAGCAATCTCTATAAGGAATTTTTCTGTGCTTTTGTCCTTTCCATTTGGAGAAAATAAAAGACGGTGGCGACTCTTGCTTCCGCGACATTTCGTGAACCAGCGTTAAACAGTCAGTTCCAGATCCACTGATCACAGAACTGGCGAATCTGCTGGGGACTTAACTTAAAGTGCGGTGTACCTTAGGGTTAGTTCATAACTGTGTTTTCAATTGCTTTCCTTGTTTGCTTTAAATTGTGGGACTGTCTTGGGAGTTCTATAGATCCTAACCCGGATCTGGGGGATACCTTCTTAGAAAGTAGCAACAAGGCTGTGAGGGAACTGTGCGGGGTATACCGACATGGTTGAAACAGTCTGCTACATTGATGTGGCACTTTGGTGTGTACCGGTAACCCTTGAGTTCAGTCAAGGAGAGTACGGGGCCTCCGCGTGGTGTCGTGAAGCATCAACAGACCTTAGGAACCTTAATTGAACTATCTTGGCCTCTTTAGGGTAGTGAGATAACTGACTTTGGTGCAGTCCGAGGTTGGTTGATACTCGATACTACACTCAATTGAGGGTTGCTTTCCTGGAATATTTCGGTCGCCAGTTCAGTGGCTAAATCGAAACGATGAACAATGAAAGCAATCCCGTGATATTGGGACCCTTAGAACCCGGTTACTTCTAATAGGACAGGTTGAACCCACCAACTTCAAGAGGGTACTACCCAGACCCCATGCTGGCCTTAAACCTTAAGGGCTTGTCTTGTGTGCCTTGTGTGCCTTACATGTTTGTCTTTGTAAATATCTGTGGTGTGTTTAATCATAGCATCATGACATTATCCAGCATCATATGCATTGACTAACCATTTCAGAGGTTCGAATCTTCATCTTTGTTCTTGTTTTGTAGGACATGGAAACTGTTTGTAGAAAGACAATTCAAGTCAGTCTTGTAAGGGTCCCTCCTCAGCTTAAGGAACTTATATCCAGGATTCCCGAGAGCTCTTCATTCAGTGAAAGACACGGAAGCCTCATCAGCTTGGTCAATACCAACATTGAGGAAGATATGATAAAAGTCCTGTTCCAGTTCTTTGACCCTCTGCATCACTGTTTCACCTTATTGGATTATCAGCTGGTACCTACATTGGAGGAGTTCTCCCGGCTCCTGAAGATCCCTATCCTTGATCAACTACCCTACAACGGTACGGAAAAGGAATCTAAGCTTGAAGAGATTGCTAAAGCCTTGCACCTACAGTCATCTGACCTCAAGGGACATTGGGAAGTTAGAAGTGGTATCAAAGGGTTCTTAGCCAGGTTTCTGTTTGAAAAGGCCCATGAATGTTGGAACTCCCTTGATTTGCAAGCTTTTGAAGAAGTTGTGGCCCTCCTTGTCTATGGTTTGGTGTTGTTCCCTAACCCAGATCAACTTATTGATATCAGTGCTGTCCAGATCTTTATGTCCAGGAATCCTATACCTACGTTGCTGGGGGACATCCTTCACTCATGTTACACTCGAACCATGAGAAAAAGAGGTGTCCTTATGTGTTGCACTCCTCTCTTGGGAAGGTGGTTTATTTCGCACCTTCCACAATCAGTTTTGAAGAACGAGCGGGGTTTGAGATGGTCACAACGGTTGATGACTCTTACACATGCAGATATACATTGGTGCCCTCGGTCTAGAGAAGATGTCACTATCATTAATCGTTGCGGGGAGTACCCTAATGTTCCTTTACTTGGAATCAGAGGAGGTATTACTTACAGCCCATGCCTGGCTTGGAGGCAGTTTGGTTATGCTCGGAGGGATGGTCCTCATGACATGTTAATTCCTGACATAGTTTTTGACTTTGACAACGATACTCAAGGACTTCGCCAGAGATTTATCAGAGCCTGGAGGATGCCAAGTAGGATAGACAGTAAGACACTGGGGCACAGGAACTCCATCCCGTTGGAACCTTATCTCAAGTGGGTACGAGCCCGCTCCCAGAAGTTAGTGATGCCTTATCCTCATATGCTCCCTGTGATCAAAGAGCCAGTCTTGGAAGGAGAAGTGTCCTACACTATTCAGCACCCTGATATGCCCACATCCTGGGAAGAGATGCAGAAGAGCTGGATCCAGCTTAAGGAAGAACGGAATTCTCTTGAGACCAGTCTACATGCCAGTGAAAAGAAGGTCTTGGAGCTCACCCGCCTGTTGCATGAGGAGAGGAATCTCAACACTTACATAGCTCCAAAGAGGATGCGCAGTGTATTTTGGGATTGATTTGCTTTTGTATTATTTCGCCCATGAGGCTTTGATGTACTAAACAATTATTTCCTTAATGATAATGTGTGTTCCTTTTTGTCTACAACAAATTTGAACTTTCGAACCCTTGAATGCATTGCATAAACACATATCATTCATCATGTGCATAGCAGGTTTTCCTCTTTTCAGGTTGCTTACAGTTCTTCGCTGTTTATTTCAACATCATGAATCCTGACTCATCATCAACTGAGACATCCATCAAAGCTCTTCAGGCGCAGAATGCGCAATTTTAGGAATTAATCAAGGGTTTGGCTCAAGGCCAAGAAGAGCTGAACGCTCTGCTCCTGAAGAAGGAGAAGAAGAAGAAGAGAAGAACTGTTCTGTTTAGCTCGGGCCGAAGGTTTGGCAATACTTTGCAGAATGAAGAGGCTGGTTCTTCCATTGGCAAGAGTACTCCTCAAGCGGAAAAGGGTCCTAGTCCGGTAGTCTCCGACAACGAGACTGATTTTGATGAAGAGCAATATCCTCCGGCAGAAGACCGTTACAAGCAGCTGGAAGACAGGTTGAATGCTATGGAAATACAACAGGTACCTGGGCTGGATTTCGGAGATCTGGGTTTGTCTACTGGTGTGATCATTCCTCGGAAGTTCAAAGCGCCATCCTTCACTAAATATGACGGGGCGTCTTGTCCCAAGCTACATCTCAGGTCCTATGTTCGGAAAATCCAACCGTACTCAGCGGATAAGAATTTGTGGATCCACTTCTTCCAGGAGAGTCTTTCAGGGACTCATCTCGAATGGTTCTATCAGCTGGATGGGACCAAGGTTCGTAACTGGGAGGAGTTGGCTACTGCTTTCTACAAGCAGTATCAATATAATGCCGACCTTGCCCCTACACGTACCCAACTCCAGGGTATGTCGTTAGGTTCAAGTGAAGGTTTTAAGGAGTACGCTCAGAAGTGGAGAGACCTGGCTGGCAGGGTGCAGCCTCCGTTGACTGATTGGGAGTTGGTAGACATGTTCTTGGGGACCCTATCTGGGCCATTTTTCAACCATCTTATCGGGAATTCGTCTGCAGGGTTCACTGATTTGATTCTGACTGGAGAAAGAATTGAGGCTGGGTTAAAGTCTGGTAAGATTCCGAAGGGTGCATCGTCTAGTTCTGAGAAGAAACCCTTCAAGAAGGAGGCTAGTGCTGTATACGGTTCCAAGAGACCAGAGAGATCTGAGCGCCGCCAATCTGTCAGTGCGGTAATGATTGCTAAGCCTACTGCCTCTCCTCGGCCAACCAATCTTCAAAGGGCTGAAAGACCCCGGAGAGAGTTTACCCGTTTGAGCATGACCTTGTCGCAGATCTTACCACAGTTGCTCTCAACCAACTTAGTGACCGTCAGAGAGGCTCCGAAGTTTCCAAACACTACATCTCCCAAGTACAACCCGAATGCCCGCTGTGCGTACCATTCTGATAGCCCGGGGCATTCTACTGATGACTGTTGGGCATTAAGGAGTAAGGTGCAAGACCTTATCGACACGAAAGAGATACAGTTTGAAGCGCCTGAGAGGCCGAATGTGGTTACTGCTCCTATGCCTCAGCATGGGGTAAATGCTGTTGATGAAGATGTTTATGCTGTTTCTGTGGATGATCTAGCTACTCCTTTGAAGACCGTCAAGAGGAACCTACTGCTGGCCGGTTTATTTCCGGGTTGCAGTGAGGGTTGCCTGTTCTGTGCTGTTTCCCTATCCGGTTGTCCCTTGCTGAAGTTAGGCATCCAAAGCCTAATGGATAGCAAGGAGATTCTGTTTAAGAAGTCTGCTATTCAGTTGGTTCCGGTAGAAGAAGTTTTTGTGGTTACCATCTTTAATAATCCAATCAAGGCTCTCCCGAAGAGGCCTGTTCAAATCATGACTGTTGCACCTGTGGTTATCACTGTTCCGGGACCTCTTCCCTATGTATCTGATAAAGCTGTCCCCTGGCATTATGGGGCAGATGTGTATGTAAATGGGATTAAACAAGAGTTCAACGCTGGCGCCAGTATCTGCGATATCACTGGTCCAGCCAAGGTTACCCGCAGTGGCAGGCTCTTCTCGCCTGACATTGCACCGCCTGCTGCTCGAAGACCCCTCCTCATAACTCCTACAAGCGTACCTGTTCCTGTTGCTGATCAAGTTGTTTCTCCTGCTGCCGAGTCATCCAATGCTCGGGGCAAAGGAATTGAAGTTGAGCCTGCCCAGATGGAGGCACCAATACCTATAATTGCTGAGGCCTCCCAACAAGAGATGGAGGAGATCTTGAAAATTATAAAGAAGAGTGACTTCAATGTTGTGGAACAGCTGGGGCACACGCCCTCCAAAATCTCCATGCTCTCTTTATTGCTGTGCTCCGAGGCCCATGCTAAGGCCTTGATCTCGTTCCTCAAGACGGCCCATGTGCCACAGGAAACATCTGCAGTCCAGTTCACTGATTGCGTAACAAATCTGACAGCAGACAATGGCTTGGGTTTCTCAGATGCTGACCTGACTGCGAAGGGAAGAGACCACAATGATGCCCTGCATGTCTCTATCGAATGCAGAGGCACTACTCTGGCACATGTATTGGTGGATACGGGTTCTTCCTTGAATGTTCTACCAAAGAAGGCTTTAGACCGCTTGGACTGCGAAGGCCTGGAATTAAAACCCAGCAATATCATCGTCAGAGCCTTTGACGGTTCAAAAAGGATGGTTCATGGAGAGGTTGACATTCCTATTCGTGTGGGCTCTCAGGTGTTTGACTCTACTTTTTATGTGATGGATATCCGTCCATCGTACTCTTGTCTACTGGGTCGACCTTGGATCCATAAAGCTGGGGCAGTGACCTCTACTTTGCACCAGAAGCTGAAGTACCCCGTCAGAGGGAAGATCGTCACTGTACAAGGAGAGGAGGAGTATATGGTAAGCCACCTGAATTCCTTCAGATACATTGAGATGGATGGGGAGTTTATTGAAACCCCCTTTCAGCATTTCGAGGAGGTGCTTCCAATTTCAGCAGCAGCAGAAACAGCGGTCGAGGAGAATGTTCCTTTGAAGATGGCTTCCCTGAAGGATGCCCGGGCTGTGGTTCAAAAAGGTGAATGTGCTAACTGGGGAAGGCTTCCAGACTTTACACAGAAAACTGACAAATTTGGGCTGGGTTTTACTGCAGAGGGTCAGAAAGCTATGCGGAAGGCGAAGACCAGAAGACCTCCTGTGTTCATTACAAATCCAGGAGTGAACGCTGTTGGTGAAGACAATGAAGTGGATGAAGCAGAGTTTAATAGCTGGATCTATCCAACGACTGAAGGCGGATTGACCAATTGGATTGCTAAGGACCATACTCCTGTTACTTTTGTTACGCAGTAATAAACTTCCCTGTTTTGTTATTTTGTAATAAACAATAATAAACTCTATGGCCCGGTGTCTTACCCGAGGCACCGTGGTTTCATTTGTGAGGGCATATAAATTGTCATTTCATATATCATAAATGAAAATCTTGGACGTTTTCTCGCATTACAAATCTTATGCTCCTTTTCTGTCTTTCCTTCCTTTACATATATTTCAAAACAGCTGTATTTACACACACACTCACTCATACAGGTTTCAATCCACCCTGGATCTCACTGGTAACGACTCTGCTACTGCCAATTATGACTTCGAAAATCCGATCAACTTAGCCGAAGACGAAGGTGAAGATGATTGCGAAGTTCCTGGCGAGCTTGCAAGACTGTTGCTTCAGGAAGAGAGGGCAATTCAACCCCATGAAGAGCCAGTGGAAACAATAAACTTGGGTACTGAGGCAGACAGGAAAGAGGTAAAGGTTGGTGCCAACCTAGAGCTCAGCGTGAAGCAACGGTTGACTCAGATGCTGCATGATTATATGGAGATCTTTGCTTGGTCCTACGAAGACATGCCCGGGTTGGATACCGATATTGTGGTCCATCACTTGCCAACTAAGGAAGATTGCCCTCCAGTTAAGCAAAAGGTCCTTCGGATGCGCCCAGAGATGTCTGAGAAGATCAAAGCCGAGGTTATGAAGCATTTTGATGCTGGTTTCCTTGCAGTGACTTCTTACCCTCAGTGGGTTGCTAATGTGGTGCCGGTACCTAAGAAGGACGGTAAGGTCAGAATGTGTGTCGACTACAGGGATCTGAACAGGGCCAGCCCCAAAGATGACTTCCCGTTACCTCACATTGATGTCCTTGTTGACAATACAGCTCAGCACAAGGTGTTCTCTTTCATGGATGGCTTTTCAGGTTACAATCAGATTAAGATGGCACCTGAAGACATGGAAAAGACTACATTTGTTACTCACTGGGGCACCTTCTGTTACAAGGTCATGCCTTTTGGACTGAAGAACGCTGGGGCAACCTACCAGCGTGCCATGGTTGCTTTATTTCATGACATGATCCATCATGAGATAGAAGTATATGTTGACGACATGATCGCAAGGTCCCAGACTGAGGAAGAGCACCTAGATCATCTGCAGAAATTGTTTGACCGGTTGAAACTATACAAGTTGAGGTTGAACCCGAACAAGTGCACCTTCGGGGTAAGATCGGGAAAGTTGCTAGGCTTCGTGGTAAGTGATAAAGGAATTCAAGTGGACCCTGCTAAGGTCAAAGCTATTCAAGAGATGCCAGTTCCCAGGACAGAGAAGGAAGTCAGAGGCTTTTTAGGACGCCTGAATTACATTGCTCGATTCATCTCACACCTAACTGCTACCTGTGAGCCAATCTTCAAGCTGCTGAAGAAAGATCAGGTAGTACGTTGGAATGATGAATGTCAGGCTGCTTTTGACAGAATCAAAGAGTATCTCCAAGAACCACCCATCCTTATGCCACCGGTTGAAGGGAGACCTCTGATACTATACCTGACAGTACTTGACAACTCAATGGGGTGTGTGCTGGGGCAGCATGACGAGTCTGGCCGAAAAGAGCACGCCATTTATTACCTTAGCAAAAAGTTTACCGACTGTGAGACCCGATACTCACTGCTTGAGAAAACTTGTTGTGCTTTGGTATGGGCTGCTCGCCGGCTGAGACAGTATATGCTGACTCATACCACCTTATTGATCTCAAAGATGGATCCTATAAAGTACATATTCGAAAAGCCTGCTCTGTCTGGGAGAATTGCAAGATGGCAAATGATCTTGACAGAATACGAAATTCAGTACACGACCCAGAAGGCCATCAAGGGAAGTGTATTGGCATACCACTTGGCTCATCAAGCTGTAGACGACTATCAGTCAATGAACTTCGAGTTTCCAGATGAAAGCATCATGATAGTAACGGATTGTGAAGTGCCTGGACCGGACGAAGGACCTGAGGAAGGATCCCGATGGTCTATGCACTTTGACGGAGCCTCCAACGCTTTGGGAAACGGTATCGGCGCCATAATCATATCCCCTCAAGGTACTCATACTCCGCTCACTGCCCGGCTATGTTTCAACTGTACCAACAACATGGCGGAGTATGAGGCGTGTATCATGGGTCTTCAAGCTGCGATCGACTTAAGGATCAAGTTTCTGAGTGTCTTCGGAGATTCCACTCTTATGATCAATCAGATCAAAGGAGAGTGGAATACGAAACATCCGAATCTTATTCCTTACAGAGAATGTGTGTTGACCCTGATCCCCCACTTCACGAAGATAACCTTTGAACACTTCCCGAGAGAAGAGAATCAGTTGGCGGACGCGTTAGCTACAATTTCTTCTATGTTCAAGGTCAAATGGGACAATGAGGCTCCCCGGATCATCATATGGAAACTGGACGAACCGGCATACTGTTGCGATCTTGAGACTGAATTGGTAACTGAGAAGCCTTGGTACCATGAGGTGAAAAGATATTTGGAAACTCAGGAATACCCTGAAGGTGCCTCTATCAACGATAAGAAATTCCTGAGAAGGTTCGCGGCCAAGTTCTTCCTTAGCAACGACATTTTGTATAAGCGAAACCATGATTCAACCTTACTGCGTTGTGTGGATAAGACGGAAGCAGAAAGGATCATGGAAGAGCTACATGAAGGGACCTTTGGTACACATTCCAGTGGACACACTATGGCTAAGAAGATCCTTCGAGCAGGGTATTACTGGTCCACAATGGAAGCTGACTGCTACCAACATTCCAGGACATGCCATAAGTGCCAGATTTATGCAGACAAGGTGCATGTTCCTCCAGTTCCCCTGAATGTTCTGACTGCGCCTTGGCCGTTTGCAATGTGGGGCATAGACATGATTGGTGAGATTAAACCTACGGCATCCAATGGGCATCGCTTCATCCTAGTGGCGATTGATTATTTTACGAAGTGGGTCGAAGCAGCATCCTATGCTACGGTAACCAAGACTGTTGTGGCACGGTTCATTCGGCACAACTTGATCTGTCGGTACGGCGTCCCAGAAAGAATCATTACAGACAACGGTACCAATCTAAATAACAAGATGATCACTGAGCTCTGCGAGCAGTTCAAGATACAGCACCACAATTCTTCTCCTTACAGACCGAAGATGAATGGGGCTGTCGAAGCAGTAAATAAAAACATTAAGAAAATCGCGCAGAAGATGACAGTGACCTATAAAGATTGGCACGAGATGTTACCGTTCGCTCTACACGGGTACCGTACTTCAGCCAGGACGTCAACCGGGGCAACTCCTTTCTCCTTGGTTTATGGTATGGAGGCAGTCTTACCGATCGAGGTGCAAATACCCTCTCTCCGGATAATGAAGGATGCAAATCTGAACGAAGATGATTGGATCCAGACACGACTTGATCAACTAAACCTCATTGATGAAAAGAGACTTGCTGCTATCTGCCATGGTCAGACGTACCAGAAACGAATGATCAGGGCATTTAACAAAAAGGTCAGACCACAGGAATATCAAGTTGGGGATCTGGTAATCAAGCGAATCATCCTTCCTCAGAGTGACCCAAGGGGCAAATGGACTCCTACATACGAAGGGCCATTTGTGGTTAAACATGTGTTCTCAGGAGGAGCCATGATTCTAACCAACATGGATGGTGACGACCTTCCTCACCCCGCCAATGCAGACATAGTAAAAAGATACTACGCATGAAAAAGACCCGCTAGGATGACATGCCTAGGCAAAAATTAGGGCTTCCCGTCGAACCAAAAGGGTTCGGGCAAAATGAAGGGATGAAATGAAAAAAAACTGTACACCCGGCAAGTCGAAAACCTGAAAAGGCGGCTTGGGCAAAAATGGGTATCCCGGTGGACTGAAAACCCGAAAGGGCGGTCCAGGCAAAAATTAGGGATAAAGCGTAATACTATGTCTCATTGGATCACTTTGCATCCAGAATCCGGTATCTACACCAAGTTCAGACGGCATCGATCAGTCAGCTTCATCTTCGTTTAGGTCATCAAGTGATGAGACGCTCAGAGTTATAAAGGCAATAGCAGAGTTGAAACCCAGTGGGATCATTCATTTCACACAGCTGTTTTATTTTCTTTTGTATAAAATTTGTATAAACTCTTTTGTTCGGCGGCGTTCTCTTACTAGGACGTCAGCCTCTTGTACACAAAACGCCTATTTACAGGCCATTCAAAAATCAATACAAATATATTTTTCAGTTAAAAGTGCCAATTGTTTTTCTTTTTCTGTTTCGTTTTGCGAAGAACGTCCAAGGTTCAATTTGTGATATATGCATTGACAATAATTTGCTAACTCATGAATATTTGCATACGAAACAAAGGATTAATTACAGGTAATATTAGAAACATGGGCAATAAAGAGTTGTCTGAGCAATCTAATTGTTCTGTCCTCCAAGGTACCAAGGTAGGTTCAGCTAAAGAACATAGACCGGCATATCTTAATTCCCCAGAGAGTACGTCAGCAAGTCAGTGCACTCTCCCCGAGCAAAGTTACAATCAAATTTAAGGAAGTTGAGTATCCTCCAGCAAATCTCAACATTCCCCAGCAGCATATATACATATATTCTTAACAAGCATCCCCGGCAATCTTGGTCTAAAGATTGTTCCCCGGCGGCATATCAAACATTCAAAAGAATCACTTCCCCCGCAGCTCAAAACTTCCCCAGGAGAGTCCAATCCAGTTCCCCCCAGGAAAGTTGGAATCCATCTCCCCAAGCAGTAAGCTTATCCCCAGTAGATTCTGGAAGCTTATCCTCGCAGAGCACGAACGTGTCTTCCGGCTTTATTCAAAGAGTTATTTCCTTACCAAGATATAACTGGGTTATCCTCAGCCAAAAGCCACGGAAAGAGCGTCCTCGACGAAGTCTTCTTATTCCCAGCGAAGTCTATTAACACTTCCAGCACAACAAGGGTATCCCCAACTACTCAACAAAGTATCTCTCTCCCCACAGAGCATCGCTTCCCAGCAAGATCGTCAGGGTACTTTCCTCCCCACAGAGTATTCCATTCGCCAAGTTTATTCCCCAACAGAGTTATCTTCTCCTATCGGTATTCTTGCAGCTATCATCCCCAGCGGAAGCGAAATCTATTCTTCAACATCAGCCCAGGATATGACTTCCCGGCACCCGTCAAGGATTTACTTTCCTAGACGAAAAATACATTTCATAAACATCGCACTTCCATACATCATTATAGCATGCATAGACGCATCATATCTTACAAGCCTCATTTATGTTGAGAACATCATTGCTTGGTTCATATCATGCATTGCATATGACTGACCTTTACCTTTCAGGAAAGATTCAGTTAAATTCTCAATTATATTTCAAGACCTAGACCGGTTCAGTTAATCGACCCTAAGATTCTCTATTTCTTATCCAGTCAAAGGCCTTCTCTGGTCCAGTTAAATCGACCCCAAACATATTTTTCTGATGAAGACTCAGTAGAAGTTATCAAAGGTTTTTCTCAATGATTGCTTTTGAGATTATAATTACCTATGGTTCTCTCCCCGATCCTGCGGAGACGATAATTCCATTCCAGGTTTTTCTCAATGTTTGCTTTTGAGATTATAATTTCCTATGGTTCTCTCCCCAATGCTGCGGAGACGATAATTCCATTCCAGGTTTTTCTCAATGTTTGCTTTTGAGATTATAATTTCCTATGGTTCTCTCCCCAATGCTGCGGAGACGATAATTCCATTCCAGGTTTTTCTCAATGATTGCTTTTGAGATTATAATTTCCTATGGTTCTCTCCCCAATGCTGCGGAGATGATAATTCCATCTAAGGTTTTTCTCAATGTTTGCTTTTGAGATTATAATTTCCTATGGTTCTCTCCCCGATACTGCGGAGACGATAATTCCACTCCAGGGTTTTCTCAATGTTTGCTTTTGAGATTATAATTTCCTATGGTTCTCTCCCCAATGCTGCGGAGACGATAATTCCACTCCAGGTTTTTCTCAATGTTTGCTTTTGAGATTATAATTTCCTATGGTTCTCTCCCCAATGATGCGGAGATGATAATTCCATTCCAGGTTTTTCCCAATGATTTCTATTGAGATTATAATTGCCTATGGTTCTCTCCCTGACACTGCGGAGATGGTAATTCCCACCAAGATTTTGCTCAATGTTTGCTGTTGAAGTGAAGTTATCCAAGATTCTCTCAACAATTGCTGTTAAAGTTAAAATCATCCAAGGTTCTCTCACCGTTCCTACTGAGGTAGTAACCACCCCTGGTTCATTCATCATCTTTTGAAGCTCCAGATCCAGCTCCTGTAACCAGTCAGGACACATCTATACAAAGAGTTTGAAGACCAGCCCCGTAACAGGTCAGGTAATCATTTTCTTTTTTGTAGGTATGCAAGTTCTCGCTAAGGAATCTCTTATGCGATCAACATCCAGATGGCATCTATAAGCCCATCATCCTATCCATCAATCTCCAAATGGCATCTATAAGCCCATTCCCATCATCATGCTGCTGCTATGTGAGCGCAAATTTCTGGGCACTCTAGTGTTCAATCATCTTCTACCCTCGGATTACGAAAGGCACGTCAGCCAATCTGCATCCTCAGGTCTAAGAAGATTGAACAGGGGCAACTGTTGTACCCCAAAATTTGCCCTCCCATATTCTTCAAGAATTGCAAAGTCAAGCTTCAAAATCTCCCCAAAGGTTGCACAGTTCAAGGGCCTCCTAAGCAGTCAAAATTAGGGTTTTTGTTCTGATCAAGAAAATGAAGTTTCCAAGGGTCCAATCAAGTCTCACATGCCTACAAATATGGTCAAGCATCCTCATACAAAGTTTCAAGACTTTCAGCACAAAATTGCACAGTCAAAACCCTAATTGCACTATAGTCAACTGTAGGGGCAAAATGGTCATTTGACAGTCAAAAGTTCAAATTTTTGGTCAACATCTCATTTTGAAGCCACAAACATCATTTGATCAATGCTTGATCATGATTCTCAAAGCTTGGCTCAAAAATCATCAAGATGCAAAAGTTTCCTTATTTGGACAGTTGAAAAAGTCAACTGTAAATTGACCAGGGCATAACTTTCACATGGATTATCAGAAAAATTCCATCCAAAGCTCATTTTTAATAGAAAGACATTTCCTACAACTCATCTTCATACTTCAAGTCCAAGAGATGCTCTCACAAAAAGTTATCAATTTCAACATTATAGGTCATTTTCAAAAGTCAACAAAAAGGGACTTTAAGTCAAAGGCCATAACTTGAGATTGGTAAATCAAAATGACATGGGACCAAAGGAATTGGTTAGAGGACTAAAATACCTTTCCAAAATGTCCAAGAACATGAGCAAATCTTAAAAA
Source organism: Vicia faba (assembly GCA_948472305.1). NCBI lineage: Eukaryota > Viridiplantae > Streptophyta > Magnoliopsida > Fabales > Fabaceae > Vicia > Vicia faba. Next base: position 214,224,684 of record OX451736.1, read on the forward strand.
TTGAGCAAGTTATGCCTTGTGGAAGTTGGGAAATGTTTGGATATTTTGAAAAGTCAACATTGATTCAAATGACCTAAAATTGCTAATGGGCCTCTTTTTCTTCCACAATTCATTATCCAAGGCATGTGCACGACCATTTGGCCCAAAGGGAAGTTTTTCTCCATTTTTATTTATTTATTTGAATTTTTTATTATTAATAATTCATTTAATTAAATAAAATACATGAAAAATATAAAACCAATGAAATCAAATCTTTTTGTGCAGAAAATATTCTCATTGGACACTCAAGATTCGTGCATAATCATTTGTGGAAGGTTTTGTCATGATTTGATACCAAATAGCATGGAAAATATTGAAAAAAGATCTTGAAAAATCAAATCTTCCAAACCATGAATGCAAAGGTTTTGGATCAAGTTTTCAACCCTAAATCATTCATACATAAGTACCAAACGCAACCCTAATGCCATTAACCTAAAAGCTGCGCAGAAAAGCATACACAAACTTGTAATTTTTGCTTGAAAATCCAAATCTGAAAACCAGGTTAGAGGACGATTCCAGGCAAAAGACTTGTGCCATCACCTTCCTAAAGCTTCAAGGAAGGATTTCCAATCGAATTCAATCATCCCAACACCCAGAATTGGTATACAGAAATCAAGTTTTCTCATATTTTTTTCAAAATTGTATTTCAAGATTTAGACATTTTCATGGCATTTTGATTGTGTATTCATACTGAGTAATGTATTCTGAAGCTAACCATATGGATTAATTGTATTTTTATACACTATATGCAAATATGCCATTGTTGTTTTTTAGGGTTTGTAAAGCTTTATATTAGGGTCTTTTGATTAAGGAACAATTGGCTCATGGGACCTAGGCTATCCAACTCAGCGCTCTTAGACGAACACAAAATGACCCTCGCGCCTAATTTCTAATGCAAGGACGCCTATTCGCTATTTTCCAGAAACTGGCCTAAGAGAACGTTTGTAAAACCATTGCCAATGTTTGTGTTTCAGAAAAAAAAATAAAACAACGAGGAAGATGATCTCGTGGCATCAGTTGATTGGCTGGTTCAAATTTCGCGCGTAAAGCGCTCCACTAACCATTATTTATTTTATATTTATTGTTTGTTGTTTAAGGTACAATACGCGCGTTTGGCTTGGTTGGCAATGCTTGCAAGTGGTAATGTTCAGGACCTGGGTTCGAGTCCCAGGTCCCCACTTCCTTTCATGTTATTTTTCACATAATACTCCTATGCAGGTTCAACGCTAACGGTACCATGCACCCTCAAAATCAAGCCCTCCACGCGTACGCCAGAACCAATCAAAGGGTCACGATTGTAGGACCATGATGAACGTCAGTCAACGCCTGGACATCCTAGTGGCAAAAGTCAAAGAGGCCAAGGTTGATGGGCCCAAATTGCTAAGGAGAAACCTCCAAATTAGGGGCAGAACCCCCTAGGTTTGCCAATTTTTTTTTACTTTCTTTATTTTCATTATTTTTATTTTCTTTTAATTATTGTTTTATTAATTAATTTAATATTTTTATAATATATAAAAAACACCATAAAAAACCAGAAAAGATCAAAAAAATGATAAATATTTTATTTTAGTAATTAAATTGCATGTAAAATAATTAGGGTTAATTTTAGGTTAAACTTTAATATGTTTTCATAATGAAATAAAAATTGTAGAATTAGGTTTAATTGCATTTAATTCTTTTTTCCATTAAAATCATAAAATAACAAAAAATACCAAAAAAAACAAGTTCTTTTCCTTCTTTAATTAATTAATTTCACCATTTAATTTAATTTTTCAAAAAAAGGGTCCAACGCCCTCGTTTTTAATTCTTATTTAATTCGCGTGTTCATTTCTTTTTTCGTTTAATATTTATGTATCTCTCCCAAGGCCTTGTAAATTAATTTCTCGCACTTTGCTTTGCTTTTACTTTCTTTATTTTTCTGTCAAATCGGGTTCAAGAAATTTTGGCGATGTGGACCCGCGCCTTTTGTAATAGCTTAGAATCTTTTACTTTTCGCAATTTTTAACTGTTAATCAAGGCATGAAAGAATGAATGGACAAAAATAAAAACAAACGCTAGATCACTAATAACATGACAAAAGACAAAAATATCTGAAAACGACACACAAATCACACACCACCCCTAGGGTACGCCTCGCTGTTGCCTTGCCTCGAAAGGTGATCGTCGAGTAGAGGATGTCTTAGTAAGTCCTCATGATCCGGGAACCTGGCATGAGGGTAGCTTCTAAGGTGTCTTCCCATTACTCTGGTGATCACCATGTCCCGAACCTCGAATTGACCCGAACACCTCCAACGATGGTGCTACCTACTTCTCAATGGTGGGATGGCACTACTTTAAAGGACATTTACACAGACGAATTCCTTAGGGTAGGTAGACGACTCTAGATACTTGCTCTAATTTCAAAACAAATTCAAAAAATACTTTTCACACCAACACATTTTCAAAAAGCTTTCGAAAGCAATTTTTCAAACACTCTTGAGGACCGATACAAGAGTCGAACTGGAATTTTCAAAGAAACTTTTTTAAAGCCCACAGTTGAAAAGCAAACAAACCATTTTGAAAACACAATGAGCAAGTATCTAAGAGCCCATGGATAACCATGGATAGAAAGGGTGCTAACACCTTCCCTTTCTATAATCTACCTCCCGAACCGAGAGCAATCTCTATAAGGAATTTTTTTGTGCTTTTGTCCTTTCCATTTGGAGAAAATAAAAGACGGTGGCGACTCTTGCTTCCGCGACATTTCGCGAACCAGCGTTAAACAGTCAGTTCCAGATCCACCGATCACACCCTACCTTTGCTCTGTACGATGGAGTCTCTTGCCCTAAGATGCATCTAAAGTCTTATGTTTGCAAAATTCAACCATACACAGCTGATCCAAGGCTTTGGATCCATTTCTTCCAAGAAAGCCTGGTGGGGGCTCAACTCGAGTGGTTCTATCAATTGGAGAGTTCTTGCATCCACACCTGAGAGGATTTAGCTAGGGCTTTCTACAAACAATATCAGTACAATGTTGATCTTGCACCAACTCGTGTGCAACTGCAGAACATGACCATGGGTTCTGACGAGAGCTTCAAAGGATACGCTCAAAAATGGAGAGATTTGGCTGGTAGAGTGCAACCTCCTTTGACGGACAGAGAGCTGATTGACATCTTCATGGGAACTTTGACTGGGCCTTTCTTCAATCACTTAATTGGGAGCTCCTCAGCTGGGTTCACCGAGTTGATACTGACCGGCGAAAGGGTCGAAGCTGGCATCAAGAGTGGAAAGATCCATGGAGCTACAACCTCCGATACTCAGATAATTCCCTACAACGGAAAGAAAGAGTCTAATGCTGGGAACAGTCAAAGGAGTCGTCATGATCAACATGCAGGGGTAGTCCTGATCTCTGGTTCTACGTCACGCCGACAACAGCCCAGGGGAAGTCAACAACGACCAGACGAGCCTAAGAGACAGTTCACCAATATCAACATGCCGTTGTCTCAAGCACTGCAACACTTGTTGAAGATGAATCTGATTGCATTAATAGGGCCTCATCCAAACCCCAAGACTTCATCTCCTAACTACAATCCTAATGCAACTTGTGCTTATCATTCTGACAGTCCCGGGCATGACACTGACGACTGTTGGGCTTTGAAGTACAAGATTAAGAATTTGATTGATGCCAAGGAAATTGAGTTTGGTCCTCCAGGGGCCCCAGCATGATCACTGCTTCTATGCCAGCTCATTGAGATTGTGTTTGTTTCATTTTGAACTTTCAAAGTTGTAATCTTTTGTTATTCGAACAATTATCTTTTAATGTCAAACTCTGTTTCATTAATGCATTGCATATGTTTGTCTTGAATTCATACATTCGTTTTCACTACTCTTATTCTTTCTTTATGATATTTAACTTTAGATAAAAAGCTGCAATCCTTTAGAGGGAGGATGACGAAACAATACCACAGTCTCATACAGTATGCTTTTGAACAGACCTTGCTGATGATGTACAGGCATTTCTTTCAATTCCCAAACACTGGAGTTATAAGGAAGATAATCCCTAGTCAACCCCTTCGAGCCAAAGAAGTAGGAGTTTTCTGTTCTAAACAATCAAAACCTTTGATATAAACCTGGGGCAGGGTGGTCTCTCAGTTAATTCAAAAAAGGTGCGCATTGAAGTCGCAAACTCTCAGTTCGTAACACAACGAACGACGTCAAAAAAAGAAAGAAAGAGAAAGCATGCCTTTGGAATCAAAAGACAAGGGTGGTCCCTTATCACATAGGCAGTCAATCTCTTAAAAGAAAAAAAGCCCACCAAGCCAAAACCTGTAAAGGAGGCTTAAGAAAGTTGTGGCATCCCGCTGACTGTGATCTCAAAAACAGAGACGGTCAGGCAAAAGTTAGGGATAACAAATCAAAATCAAAATAGTGAGGTCATTACAAACCCTCAACAACATGGAAAATGTTGCAAAGAAAAAAGGAGATGATGACAGTCTCCCAAATTCAATTGGTGAACCATCACCCGAAAAGTCGTTCCAAACTCAAAACAGAGGGCGACGCGCAATTAACTAAGCTTAGGATTGAAGAACATCACGAAGAGCGGGTGGGTACAAATACACTTTGAGCCTTTATCATTTGTTTCTTAAGCCGTGAACCAGGCCACGTTACAACCCTTCAAAAGTCCTAACTGAAGCATGGGTTAGTTCGAAAGCATATTGTTCAAAAGGTATCCTGACTCCTGTAAGGCTTTGCTCTAAATCATATGTTGATCTGTCTTATAAAAAGTTTTCTGCTAAAAACGCATTTTTCAAAACTTCGAGACAAACATAAACTTTGCATTGCTTGAATATCACTATCTGCATTTGACTATTTGTTTGACAGCGAAGAAATTCATACAGCGAATGTTCGGAGGAACGAAAACTCTCTCAGTAAACAAAATCACTTCAAAAGGATGACACTTCCATTACAAGTCTCCTATCAACAAGGGGCATGACATGTCACTATCCAATTAACCTGGGGCAATCCAGTCAAGATTTCGAGAAATCTCTCAATTTGCAGAGTAATCTGATTCAAGACTCCTATATCACCACTTGGGGCATTCGAATGTCAAAAATGTTCAACAATTCCTTCATCACCTGATTGGAAGATGCAGTTCTACACGGACTCATCATGATGCAACCCTACACAGGTTCCTTCTCGAAACCCGATGAAGTTTTACACTGACTCATCATGAAGAAACCCTACACAGGTTCCTTCTCAAACTCCAGATGCTGTTTTACACGGACTCATCATCAGGAAACCCTACGCCGGTTCCTTCTCAAACTCCAGATGCAGTTTTACACGGACTCATCATCAGGAAACCCCACACCGGTTCCCTTTCAACTCCAGATGCAGTTTTACACGGACTCATCATCAGGAAACCCCACACCAGATCCCTTTCAACCTCAGATGCAGTTTTACACGGACTCATCATCAGGAAACCCTACACCGGTTCCCCCTCGACCCCAGATGCAGTTTTACACAGACTCATCATCAGGAAACCCTACGCCGGTTCCCTTTCAACCTCAGATGCAGTTTTACACGGACTCATCATCAGGAAACCCTACACCGGTTCCCCCTCAACCTCAGATGCAGTTTTACACGGACTCGTCATCAGGAAACCCTACACAGGTTCCTTCTTTCAACTTACAATTCAACACATCTCCAGTAACTATCCATCCTATCTCCAAATGGCATCTGTAAGCCTATTCCCGAGATTAACACCTGCAGCAATTAGAAGATTCTTGCAATCCCCAGCCAGAGAGTCTTCCAGAATCTAATTCCCCTAAGAGTCAAGTTTCATTATCCCCAGCGGAGCTAAAACTTCCAACTATCAATCCCCAAGCAGAGTGAAGACTCTCATTCTCAGCATCTCGCAGAATATTCGAATATTCCCCAGTGAAGATCTCCTCAAGACAAGAATCCCCAGTAGATTGGCATACAACCAAGCTTCTGATTCCCCAACAGTGGTCCCAGGACTTCTCATTTTCAACGATCAGAAGATTCTTGCCCTCCCCAGCAGCAGCCAAGGATTGGTTCTCCCCGGCAGCAGTCAAGATTCTTTTATCTTTAGCCATCCAGGATTCATTTATCCTCAGTAAGACAGCTCTTCAGCTTACATACGCATTCATCACATTCATATCATAAACATTGACATAACATACATTGCATCACGCATCATGACATTGCATACAACTAACTCTTTACCTTTTCAGGTAAGATCAGTCGACAAACAAAGATCATCATATTCCAGATTCACTCACAGATAGTTCAGATGTGATCCAGACACGACGACATTCTGATACTTATTCCCGATTCATCCAGATGCAGTTTTACACGGACTCATCATCAGGAAACCCTACACCGGTTCCTCCTCCACTTCAAGACTTCTGAAAACAGGTTACAGATTCTTCTCAACAACGGATGTTAATCTATCGCTTGTTCAGATGCAACTTTTGAAAATAGTTTACGGACGCTTCCCAACAACGGATGCTGCTCTATTACTTATTCAACTTCAAGACTTTTGAAAACAGTTTACGGATTCTCCAAACATGGATGTCAATCTATTGCTTGTTCAGACCCCCAGTTCTGAGATGTTCCAAAACATGGATACCTTTCTGATACTCGTCCACTCACCAGTGACATACAGTTCAACAATCACCTTCAGATGGCATCTTTAAGCCCATTTCCAGATGGCATCTATAAGCCCATCCTCCTATCAGCAGTCACCAAATGGCATCTTTAAGCCCATTTCCAGATGGCATCTCTAAGCCCATCCTCCTATCAGCAGTCACCAAATGGCATCTTTAAGCCCATTTCCAGATGGCATCTCTAAGCCCATCCCCCGACAAGATTCTATCACATCACCAAATGGCATCTGTAAGCCCATTCCCTCTACCATCACATCGCCGAGTGCAAATTTTCTGGGCACTCTAGTGTCCAATCTCCTTTTACCCTCGAGTCGCGAAAGGCAAACTTGCCAATCTAACTCTTCAGGTTCAAGAAGATTGAACAGGGGCAACTGTTGTACCCCAAAATTTGCCCTCGTATTTTTCCCCAAGAAATCACAGCTTCGAGCTTTTCCTGATTTTTCAGACTGGCTCAAGAATCAGTCAAACAGACTTTTCTCGTCGGTCAGACAAAATTAGGGTTTTCATTGATTTTTAAGGCCGTTCAGGCGGATTGCTAAGGTTTGGTTGAGTTGGCTCAAGTTTCAATCAGGCGAACGCTTCGTTGGCGTTTAATCAAGAATCAGGGTTTTATGCGCATATTTCTCAAGAAGAGTTAGTTCTATCAATGCTTTTCAAAATTACTCCGAAATAAGAACTGAGGTTGCTGGTTGTTAATTTGCATTTGTTTGGGTTTAATCAGTGAAAGGAGGCATGTGGACGTTTTGTTTGATTAACTGTCGTCTGGTTTGATTAACTGTGCTTTGCTTTGGATAATTGGAGCGTCGGGGTTGTTATTAATTATAAGACCAATGTTTATCAATTGATTATTTATTTTAAGTTAGAATAATTGGAATTTATTTCCATTTTATTATAATTTAAGAATTATAAACAATTAGATAAATATCTGAAGAAGAATTAAAATTGAATGTCAATAAAAGGGCTTTTTTATCTATCTTTAAATTATTTGTATAATTGTTATTGTTTACAAAATATTTACAATAATAATGTTACAATAATTTGAATTTAAATAAAACTATCCTAAATTCCTAAGTCTTCAATTCTTCATCCTCCATTTGTTGCTATTCCTCTCCATTTGATTTTTTAGCTGCAAAGAAAAGAAGAAAAAGTCAGAAGCAGATAAATTGAATTAAAGAGACAGACAGTTAATTTGGGCTCATCATTAAATGCAACTGGCTGGAATCAGTTCGCCCTCTCTGCAAATCACGGGATTTCTCCCGGTTCACAAAGAGGGATAAATATTGCTTGCTAAACATGAAATGCACAAAGTTGTAAAATGCACAAATTCAAAAGGGGTCAAACAAAGCTGCATAGTTCAAAACAAACAGCATGTGCAAATACAAAGTCCAAATCCAAATTGAACCACAAAGTCCAAACTGAGTTCACATTCAAACTAAGCTAAAAGCTGTCAAACTGTCCAAAATATGGAAAGATATCAAGATATCAAACAAAAGGCTACTCAGTACTGTCACAAAGATGCAGGAAAGCTGAAGAAAGAAAGTATGCAGGTTAAAAACCAATATTGCAAGCAAGGTTTCATTGTCATCATTTTCCAGCAGTGCCTTTTCAGAAAAAAGTACAAACATAAACATTATTTAATGTTTTAACTGTACTAGAGAGAGAGAGGGAAGAGAGAAAAGAGGATGGGCTTACTGGCTTAAGGCATGAAGAGATATATAACAAACTGATCAAGACAGTAAAAGGGGGTAGAAATCACAAACCAAAGAGAACTCAGAACATAAAGCCCCAGGCCTGAACCTGTTTTCAAAAACATAAACAAACCCAAAACTTGAAGTTCCAAAGGTCCCATAAACCTAAAACCTGTGATTTCAAACACACTGCATAAACAGAACATAAAGCCCCAGGCCTGAACCTGTTTTCAAAAACATGAACAAAAGTCCCAAACCCTTACAAACGTTTGTCTCAAGCAGTGGGCCTCAACCCTCTTCATTTCCCTTAAGCCCAAATGAGTTCCATTTGGCACCCCCTCCCTTGGCTTCTGTTTCAGATTTTGATTGGGCCCATGATCCACCCTTAAGCCCATTCCTTTTTATACATAACTTAACTTCTTTTTTTTTTCTTCTTAATAAAAATATTACTAACCCTTTTCATTAATACTAAATTATATTAATACATAAAACTTAAAACTTTTTTCTTTTCTTTTATTAAAACTCTTTTTTATTTAAATATAAATTTTACTTAAAACATTTATAAAAGATACATAAAGAAATAGGTTTTTAGTTTGAGTATTCTTTTTAACTATAAAAAAATGCTTTGTAAATAAAATACTAATACATAAAAATAATCTTTAAGTTAAATACTTTTCTTTTTTTCAAAATATTTTGTTTTGTACAAAAATACGAGAATACAAAATCAAATAAATAAAACACTTAATTTTCTCATTAAATTAAACACATTTCCACTTGTAAATAAATCTCATACGCAATACACAAATACGTTGACACACATTTACAATACATACACTTACACATTCGCAACTTGCAAATACATTTACTTTGCTTTACACATATACAATTGCTATTCTTATACATTGCTATACATTACATTGTTTACATTTGATCGCGATTCGATTTGGTTGTAACTATTTAAGTCTCATCCCCATTTGTAACTAATTGTACCCCCACTCCCGGATACTATTTGTAATAGTTTAGGACTTTAAATTCCCGCAATTTACTGCTTTCGAATTATACCATGGTTAGACCTAGGGTTGTATGTAAATAAAATCCGACGCTAGATAACCTAATACAAGACAAATACATGAAATCAATACACAATCACACTTGCACCCTCTAGGGTAATCCCACATGTTGCCTTCCAAAATGGGCCATGCTTGCACGTCGAGTTTCTTTGGCAAAACAATTCAAATGATCATAAGTCCCTCGATGACGCTTTCGAAAGTTGCCTATCAAAATGATCATAGTCCCTTCAAGCAAAATTGCCAATGACACTTGGCACCATTGTATTCGTGGTCCATACGATGACCCGCGCCTGTCCCGTTAAACATCCTAAACGCAAGATTGTCCACCAAATTTAATGGTGGAACAAAATTGTTAAAAAGGGTTGAAAACATAGAGAAAACCTTTGAGTACAATAGGGGTAGACAAAACTCTTAGTTACTTGAAATCAACTTGCAAAAACACTTGCCTCCTTTTCAAAACCACACTTCACAAACACTTTCAAAACAAACTTCCAAAAATATTTTGAAACATATTTTCGAAAAGATACACACTGTTGTATATACTCAAACACGAGTCATTACAATGGTTGCCGAAACAAAGGCGTCTATTTCAAAAACATTTTCAAAACACACACACACACCACAATTTTAAGCAATCGAAAATCAAGGCAAGTGATCTAAAACCAAGTAACTAAGAGCCCATGGATAACCATGGATGAAAAGGGTGCTAATACCTTCCCTTTTCATAATCTACCCCCCGAACCCACGAAACATCTCAAAAGGTTTTTCCTGTGCTTTTTTAACCTTTCCTTTAGGATAAAATAAAAAGTCGGTGGCGACTCTTGCTAAACCGAACAAGTGTGAATACAAACGCAAAACCTCAAGTCAGTTCTCCCACTGTATCACACAGTCATTCTTCGGGCTTCACAATATGATGGAGAAATCAAGATATTATCCAGTCGAATCCGGGCTTCATAGCTTGAACTTTGTGAGAATTTGATTGTATCTTTCCCTGAAAAGTAAAGAGTTAGTCATATGTAATGTCATGATGTATGCCATTTATCGAGTAATGATGCTCTCAAAATAAATGAGATTGTGTTGTATGATGCGTATGTGCATGCCATGATGTATGGATATGCAATGTTCTCGTGATGTTTTCTAACTGGGGAAAATAAATCCTGGATTGCTGCTTAGAGAGTACAAAGAGTTTCGCTCGCTGGGGATAACGACCGAAGATGATTGCCAGAGACCTGTGTCCATTTTTTTTGAGAACATTTCGCCGGGAGAAACTCTGCTGGAGAATAGATTGGTGGGAGAATGACTCTGTGCGGAAAAGAGATACTCTTCTATAAGATCTGCTGATTTAGAGAAATAACCTCGGCTGGGGATGAATTACCGTTGCTGGTGATGATGAACTCTGTCGGGGGTTGAATTTCTGACCGTGGAAGAAATAAACTCCACTGGGGATAGTCTTCCATTGTTGGTGATAGATGAACTCTGCTTGGGGAGAATTTTGCCGACTTATTCGTGATTATGAACTTCGGCTGGGGAGAGCTAACACCACTGTCTTCAGATACTTCCTACTCTATGGGGAGTGTATGCACTTTAAGTCACATTCTCAGGCTGGCCCTGTACCTGGTGGGTTGAGCAACTGTAAGGTTTGTACACTTTTGTTTGCCCTTGTTCCTGAAATTACTAGTAATTGTCTTTTGTTTCGCATGTAAATATTTATGAGCAACAATTATTTTCAAATGCATATATCAAAATGAACCATTGGATGTTCTTGCAAAACAAAACAGGAAAAGAGAAACAACTTTGAAATTTATTGTAAAATGAATTGTATTGATTTTTGAAGTTAGCCTGTAATAGGAGTTTTGTACAAGAGGCTGACGTCCTAGTAAGAGAATATCATCGAAAGGAAATATTTTATACAGTTTGTGTAAAAGAAAGAAAAACAACTATGTGAACAATCTCATTGGGTTCCAACTCTGCTATTGCTTTTATATCTTCGAGCGTCTCATCACTTTGATACTTGGTTGAAGGTAGATCAGATTGATTGGCGTCGTCCGAGCTTGATAGTCGATACCAAAGTCTGGTTGAAAGATGATCCAATGAGACATAGTGTTATGCTTTAATCCCTAAATTTTGCTTGAACCGCCCTTTTGGGTTTTCGGTCCACCGGGATACCCTTTTTTTTCCCAAGCCGCCTTTTCAGGTTTTCGACTTGCCAGGTGTACAGGTTTTTTCATTTTCATCCCTTACTTTTTCCCGAACGCTTTTGGTTCGTCGAGAAGCCCTTATTTTTTCCTAGGCCAGTCAACCTAGCGGGTCTTTGATTGTACATAGTATTTTTTCACTATGTCTGCATTAACGGGGTGAGGAAGGTCGTCACCATCCATGGTGGTTAGAATCATAGCTCCTCCTGAGAAAATGTTCTTAACCACAAATGGCCCTTCGTACGTAGGGGTCCATTTACCCCTGGGATCACCTTGTGGCAGTATGATGCGTTTGATCACCAGATCCCCGACTTGATACTCTTGTCGTCTAACTTTCTTGTTAAATGCCTTGATCATTCACTTTTGGTACGTCTGACCATGACAAATAGCAGTAAGTCTCTTTTCACCGATTAAGTTCAGTTGATCAAGCCAGGTTTGGATCCAGTCATCTTCGCTCAAACCTGCATCCTTCATAATCCGGAGAGAAGGTATCTGGACCTCAATAGGCAGGACCGCCTCCATGCCATACACCAGAGAATATGGTGTTGCCTATGTTGATGTCCGTGCTGAGGTGCGATACCCATGAAGAGCGAATGGTAACATCTCATGCCAGTCTTTGTAGGTCACCGTCATCTTCTGCACAATCTTTTTGATATTCTTATTAGCCGCTTCAACAGCCCCATTCATCTTCAGCCGGTAGGGAGAAGAGTTGTGATGATGTATCTTAAACTGTTTGCAGAGCTCGGTGATCATAGTATTTTTGAGATTTGTACCATTGTCCATAATGATCCTCTCTGGTACACCATATCGACAGATCAGATTGTGTCAGATAAGCCGCGCCACGACGTTCTTTGTTACTGTAGCAAAGGAAGCTGCTTCAACCCACTTTGTGAAATAATCAATAGCTACCAGAATGAAATGATGCCCGTTGGACGCAGTAGGTCTGATCTCGCCAATCATGTCGATGCCCCACATTGCGAAAGGCCAATGAGCTGTCAAAACATTCAAAGGTACTGGAGGTACAGGCACCTTATCAGCATAGACTTGGCACTTATGACAGGTCCGAGAATGCTGATAACAACCGGCTTCCATAGTAGACCAATAATATCCTGCCCGTAGGATTTTCTTTGCCATGGTATGTCCACTGGAATGAGTTCCGAAGGTACCTTCATGTAATTCCGCCATGATCCTTTATGCCTCGCTTTTGTCCACACATCGTAGTAAGGTTGAATCATGGTTACACTTATAAAGAACCCCATTACTGATGAAGAACTTTGCAGCGAATCTTCTCAAGAATTTCTTATCATTAACAGATGCACCCTCGAGGTACTCTTGAGCCTCAAGATACCTCTTTACCTCATGAAACCAGAGTTTATCTGCTACCTCTTCAGTCTCAACGTCACAACAATGTGCGGGTTCGTCCAACCTCTCGATGGTAATCTGGGGAGCTTCATTGTCCCACCTGACCTTGAACATAGAAGACATGGTAGCTAGCGCGTCCGCTAACTGATTCTCCTCTCTGGGGAAATGTTCAAAGGTTATCTCCTCGAAGTATGGGAGCAACGTCAGTACATACTCTTTGTAAGGAATAAGATTTGGGTGCTTCGTATCCCACTCGCCTTTGATCTGACTGATCACTAAAGCGGTATCTCCAAACACACTCAAGAACTTAATCCTTAGGTCAATAGCAGCTCGATGGCCCATGCTGCACGCTTCATACTCCGCCATATTGTTGGTGCAGTTAAAACATAATCGGGCGGTGAACGGAGTATGACAGTCCTCAGGAGATATGATCACGGCGCTAATTCCATTATCCAACGCGTTTGAAGCTCCGTCAAAATACATAGACCATTGGGATCCTTCCTCAGGTCCTCCATCCGGTCCAGGTTCTTCATAATTGTTCACCAACATGATGTTCTCATCCGGGAATTCTAAATTCATGGTTTGGTAATCGTCCACGGCCTGATGCGCCAAATGATCTGCTAATACACTCCCTTTGATCGCTTTCTGGGTTGTGTATTGGATATCATACTCAGTTAAGATCATCTGCCATCTTGCTATTCTTCCGGACAAGGCGGGATTTTCGAAGATATACTTGAATTGATCCATCATTTATATCAATAGGGTAGTGTGAGTCAGCATATACTGTCTCAGCCGGCGAGCATCCCATGCCAAAACGCAACAAGTTTTCTCAAGCAACGAGTATCGGGTCTCGCAGTCAGTAAACTTTTTGATAAGGTAGTAAATAGTGTGCTCTTTTCGGCCAGACTCGTCATGCTGCCCCAACACGCACCCCATTGAATTATCCAGTACGGTCAAGTATAAGATCAAAGGTCTTCCTTCAACTAGAGGCATCAGAATTGGTGGCTCTTGGAGGTATTCCTTGATCCTTTCGATAGCGGTCTGACATTCATCATTCCATTTTACCACTTGATCTTTCTTCAGCAGCTTGAAGATTAGCTCACAAGTAGCAGTCAGATGTGAAATGAATCTTGAAATGTAATTTAGACGTCCCAAAAAGCCTCTAACTTCCTTTTCCGTTCAGGGAGCTGGCATCTCCTGTATGGCCTTCACCTTTGCAGGATCCACTTGAATACCTTTATCACTAACGACGAAACCCAGCAGCTTACCAAACCTTACCCCTAAGGTGCACTTGTTTGGGTTTAACCTCAGCTTGTACATCTTCAACCTGTCGAACAACTTCTGGAGATGGTCAAGGTGTTCTTCTTCATTCTGGGACCTTGCAATCATGTCATCAACGTAAACCCCAATCTCATGGTGAATCATGTCGTGGAACAAAGCGACCATGGCGCGTTGATAAGTTTCCCCAACATTCTTCAACCCGAAAGGCATTACCTTGTAACAGAAAGTGTCCCACTGTGTAACAAAAGTTGTCTTCTCCATGTCCTTGGGAGCCATCTTAATCTGATTGTAACTGGAAAAACCATCCATAAAGGAGAAGACCTTATGTTGTGCGGTATTGTCGACCAGAACATCAATGTGAGGCAGCGGGAAATCATCCTTGGGACTCGCCCTGTTCAGATCCCTATAGTCCACACACATCCATACCTTACCATCCTTCTTAGGCACCGGAACCATGTTGTCAACCCACTGTGGGTAAGAAGTGACAGCTAGAAATCCGGCGTCAAACTGTTTCATGACCTCAACTTTGATTTTCTCAGACATCTCAGGGCGTATACGGCGAACCTTCTGCTTTACCGGAGGACAGTCTTCTTTAGTTGTCAGGCGGTGTACCACAATATCAGTGTCCAAACCAGACATATCTTCATAAGACCAGGCAAAGATCTCAACATAGTCGCATAGCATCTGTATCAACCTTTGCTTGACACTAGGCTCCAGATTTGCACCTATCTTGACCTCTTTCTTGTCTTTCTCTGTACCCAAATTTACTGATTCCACTGGCTCTTCATGAGGCTGTATGGCCCTCTCTTCCTGTAGTAACAGTCTAGAAAGTTCCCCATGCACTTCACAATCATCCTCACCTTCGTCCTCGGCTTGGTTGATCGGATTTTCGAAGTCATAACTGGCAGTAGCAGATTCGTTATCAATGGGATCCAAAGTGGATGTGGATCTTCATTATGATACGTGAGTGTGTGTAAGACAATAGCTGTTTTGATAAAGTGTGAGATAGAAAAGAAGAACAAAGAGCGTAAAATTTGTAATGCAAGAAACTTCCAATGCTTTATTGATGATATATGAAAATGACAAATAATAAGCTCTCACAAACAAAGCCAAGGTGCCTTGGGCAAGGCACCGGGCCGTAAAGTTTTAAACTGTCTGTTATAAATCTCAAAACAAAAGTCAATTACTGTGTAATAAAAGAAACGGGTACGAAGTCCTTCGCCGTCCAGTTGTTCAAGCCACCATTGGTTGTAGGGTAGATCCAGCTGTTAATATATGAATCTTCTTCACCATCTTCAATTGCATTCACTCCCTGATTACTGATATGCAGAGGAGGTCTTCCAATCTACGCGCGCTGAACAGCCCTTTGAGCCTCTACAGTAAAGCCCTAACCAAACTTTTCAGTTTTGTGTGTGAAATCAAGGAGCTGACCCCAATTTGCACACCCACCTTTTTCAATTACAGCCCTGGCATCCTTAAGGGAAGCCATCTTCATCGGAGATTCGTCAATAGCAGCTTCAGTCGACGCTAAAGTCTGGGGGACCACTTCAATGTTCTGACACGAGGTTTCGATGAACTCCCCATCCATTTCCATATAGCGAAAGGAATTAAGATGACTCACCATGTACTCCTCTTCACCTTGTACCGTGACGATCTTCCCCTTTACTGGATATTTCAACATCTGATGGAGCGTAGAAGTCACTGCCCCAGCCTTAACTGTCATCAAAGGAGTAGAAATTTCTTCCACGGAGGTTACAAATAAATCATCATCCACAACATTTACTCCATGACCATGCTTGGGCATGGGAGCAGTTATGACGTTGGGTTTCTCCAGAGCGTCAAACTCAATCTCCTTGGCTTCGATCAAGTCTTGCACCTTATTCTTCATGGCCCAACAGTTGTTTGTATCATGACGGGGCCATCAGAGTGATAGGCACAATGGGCATTCGGGTTATATAGCGGAGATGTGGTATTGAGATTCTTTGGGGCTTCCCTCAGAGTCACCATGTTGGTCTTCAATAATTGTGGTAGAATTTGAGATAAGGTCATATTGAGCCGAGTGAACTGCCTTTGTGGTCTCTCCACCCTTTCCTAATTGTTGCATTATGGGGCAATGGTGGGTCTTGATATTACTACCGCATTTATTGCTTAATGGCGTTCAGGTCTGCTTTGGCTCCTCGAGCCGTAGACTGCACTAGCTTCTTTCTTACCGGTGAAAGGCTTCTTTTCTGCACTTGATGAAGTACCTTTCTGTATCTTACCACTTCAGATACCAGCTTCTACTCTCTCCCCAGTCAAAATCAATTCAGTAAACCCAAATGACGAACTGCCGATCAGATGATTGAAAAATGGACCAGACAACGTCCCTAGAAACATATCAACCAACTCCCTATCAGACAAAGGGGGTTGGACTCTTCCAGCCAGATCTCTCCACTTCTGAGCATAGTCCTTAAAACCTTCACTTGCACCCATAGACATATCCTGAAGCTGAGTACGAGTAGGAGCAAGGTCGGTGTTATATTGGTACTGCCTGTAGAAAGCAGCAGCAAGGTCCTCCCTGTTTCAGATATTAGCTCCTTCCAATTGATAAAACCATTCAAGCTGAGTCCCTGACAGACTGTCTTGAAATAAATGCACCCACAAATTTCTATCAGCAGTGTAAGGTTGGATTTTTCTGACATACGAGCGGAGATAGAGTTTTGGATAGGATACTCCATCGTACTTAGCAAAAACCAGATCTTTAAACTTATGAGGGATCACCACCCCAGATGCCAGTCCCATTTCTTCAAAATCCAAACCAGAGACCTTCTAACACTCCATAGCACTCAGCCGGTCTTCAAGTTGTTTGTACCTATCCTCAGCAGGAGAATACTGTTCTTCATCATAATCTGTATCATTATCAGAACCTGCAGGACTGGGGCCCTTTTCTTCTTCTTGGCCCTCCTCTCCTTTGGATGAAAGAGACTGATCAACTTGTTGTTTCAGCCTATCCCCAAACCTTTTACCCATACTCAAAAGAATAACCTTCTTCTTCTTCTTCTTCTTCTTCTTCTTCTTCTTCTTCTCCTTCTCTCTCTCTCTTTTAGGATGAGAGCTTTCAAATCCTCTTGCCCTTTAGCCAAGCTTAAGAACATCTCTTGGAATTGGGCATTTTGCGCCTGAAGATCTTTGATAGCTTGATCAGAAGACATTTCTGCTGAAATAAACAGCGAAGAAGATGAGAAACCTGTAATGGTACCTGCAATGGTGTGCATGATAATGGGATGCGTATGTAATGATTTCAAAGACCTTGGGAGATTTAAATTTGCAAACCAAGAAATAAATAAACTTTATTAGATTAAACTTGTAAAAAGGTTCAACAATGCCTTTAAGGCATTTACAAAGAAGTAAATGAAAAACAAATCTAACCTAGAAAAAGCAAAAATCAGAAATCCCATGGACGCTTCCCCTTCGTCTGACGTAGTCATTGATCATTCTTTCATTATCGAGTTGCCTGGTGAGCTTCAAGATCTTCCTTTCTTGCTCATGGTACTTGTCCCGGTAGGTATCCCTCTCCTCTTTCATCTGAATCTAGGATCTCTTCAATGCCCCAAGATCAGTGGGCATGTAGAGATAAAGGACTGTATAAGGAACACCCTCTTCATTGGTGGGCTCCACAATCACTGGCAACACAGCTTCATAAGGCATCCCAAGATTCTGAACACGAGCTCGGACCCACTAGAGATAAGGCTGCATAGGGAGGGAAGTCCTTGGTCCTAGCTCTTAAGGGTCAGATCTGTTCACCATGCCCCAAGCTCGTATAAACCTCCGGCGGTGCTCAACAACGTCCTCCTTGTAGTCAAAAGCAATATCTGTAAGAAGTAGCTCATGAGGACCGTCTCTCCGAGCACGACCGAATTGTTGCAAAGCTAAACAAGGACTGTAGGTTATCCCCCCTATGATTCCAAGCAACGGGACATTAGGGTATCCCCCACATCGATCAATGACAGCAATGCTTTCCATAGCCTTAGAACTCCAAAGAATGTCTGTATGGGCAAGAGACATTATCCTGTAAGACCATCCTAGACCTTCCTCATTTTTCAACACGGACTTGGGGAGGTGCGAAATAAACCACCTCGCCAGCAACGACATGCAACACATGAGGGTCCCTCTTCTTCGCATAGTACGAGTGTAGAGGGCATGCAAGATATCACCCAATAGAGTAGGCACAGGATTGCGAGACAGGAAGATCTTAAACGCATTCACATCTATGAAGGAATCTGGATTCTGGAAAAGAACCAAACCGTAGATAAGGAGAGCTAAGATGTCTTCTTAAGCCTGAAAATCCAAACTATCCCAGAATAGCTGAGATTGATCTATCAGAAACTTGGCTATGAAACCTTCAACCCCGCTTCGTGTCTCCCAATTGGATACTACATCAGCCCGTTTCAAATGCATAGCTGAGGCAATGTCTTCTGGTATAGGAGTCTCTTCCAAACCCGTGAAGGGCATCTTCTCAAGGATGGATATGCCCAATAAATGAGAAAATTCTTCCATAGTGGGAACTAGCTGATAATTCGGGAACATGAAGCAATGATGCACAGGATCGAAGAACTGGAAAAGCACACTCATCATCTACTCATCAAACTATCTGGTAACCAAGCTAAGAAGCTGACCATGTCTCCTAATGAATGAAGAAGTATCAGAAACTCTCGAGGCTAAATCTTTGAGTTGAGCAGGTATTTGCACAAAGTTAACTTGAATGGTGTTTCTGCGCACGGAAGCCATAATCTGCAAAACAGAACAAAGATAAATCCCCTCGGTCTTTGAAATGGTTAGTGTAATGAAGTATGCATGCTATGTTATGATGTATGATGTCATGATAAAACACACAACAGGTATAGAAAATAACAGACATGGTAAAGGCAACCAAGTCACACAAGAGCCCTTCAGTTTTAGGCTTGCATGGGGTCTAGGTACTACCCTCTTGAAGTTCAATTGGTTTCAACCTATCCTAATAATAGTAACCGGGTTCTAGAGATTCTCAATATCACTGACCATCCTCCACCGGTCATGGTTTTAGCTTACGCAATCTTTTCTTGCGGCCGGAACTATCTCGAGAGTATGGTCTCAATTAGTGTAGTATCGAGTATCAACCAGTTCTCAGCTTTACACCGAGGCCGGCTATCTCACTACTTCCTACTGGCTAAGTTGGTCAATTATGGGTTCTAAGGTCAGTTGGTGCTTAACGACACACATAGCAGCCCCGTATTCTCCTCGTTTCTCCACAAGGGATACCGGTACCAACCAATGTGCCACATCAACGTAGCTACTGCTTCAATCGTATCGGTCTACGCTGTATAGTTCCCTCACAGTTTATTGATACTTACCTAAAAGGTGTCCCTCAAATCCGGGTTAGGATCTATAGTAACTCCCAATACAAAACCCTCAAAAGTAAAGCAATCAAATCAAACAAAAGAAGCAATTTATGATGAACTAATCCTAAGGTATACCCCACTTATATACTCCCCACCAGAGTCGCCAGTTCTGTGATACGGTGGCAGAACCAGACTGTTTTAGAAAAATGCTAGTTTGCGTTTTGTGTTTTGTGTTCGCAAAATGTCGCAGTAAGCAAGAGTCGCCACCGACTTTTATTTTATCCAACTGGAAAGGAAAAAAGCATAGAAAAATTCCTTTTTCGAAATTTTGAGTACGGGGGGTGGATTATAGAAAGGGAAGGTATTAGCACCCTTTTTACCCGTAGTTTTCTACGGGCTCTTAGGTACTTGCTCATCATTTTAAAAATTGCTTCCGTGTTTGTGTGTTTTGAAAAGTTTTTGTTTTACTTTGTTTTAACCCTTGTATCAGTCCTCAAGAGTGTTACGAAGTTGTTTTGAAAACTTTGTTTGAAAAGAGTGTAAGTGTGGAAAAGTTTGATTTTGAGAAAGTACCTACTAGCATCTACCTACTCGAAAAAAGAATGTTTTTGTTCTTGTTTCCTTTAGACAGTGCTATCCTACTATTAGTGAGTAGTTAGCACCGTTGTTAGAGTTGTAAGGGTCAATTCGAAAGGGACGTACGATCACTAAAGCAATGTTAGGACGTCTTAGTAATAACCCTAATGTCTTAGGATCATATTCTATGCAACATTTCCGAGGCAACCTTTCCGAGGCAACATTTCCGAACAGGACATTTGATCTTTGTTTAGACAAGAGGGCAACCACTAAGACACCTTATACTTAATGATCGTTTACCGAAGGCAACCGAAGTGAGAGTATACTCTAGGAGTGCGCATGTGCGAGTGATTTGATTTCAGTTATTATCTGTGCACATTTAGGGTTTACTAACCATTTTAAAATTAACATACATTCTTGTCATGCAATCCTATTGTCATTCATCTAACAGTTAATATTTGCGAAAATTAAAATGCGAGAAATAAAACTATGCTATTACAAGGCTTCGGGGAGGGGGATTAATTACATAGCCAAAAACCCGTAAAACAATAAATAAAAAGAAAAATCCTAATTAAACTAATATATCCCAGGAGCAGTTACATTAATATTTGCAAAAAATAATAAATGCGCGCGATGAAACGAGAACGAGAAAATTAGGGTTTTGACCCCGTCTAAACCTAGTTGAAAGAAAAATCCTATTTTTGTGTTTTTGATTATTTAAAAAAAAAGGTTTTAATGAATAAATATAAACCTAGTTACTAATTAATTTAATTTGAGAAAAATAATTAATTTGACCTATTTTTATATTTTTATTGTTTTAAGAAAAGAAAATAGAAATTAAATCAAACAAATCCTAATTTCCCAATTGATTTTATTTTATTTACAAAAAGGTTAAAATTATCCTAAAATTAAATTAAACTAATTATTAAATTAAATTTGATAAAAAAAACCTAAATCTAAATTGTTGAAAATTGATTTTATGAGTTTTTGTAAAAAAAAATTAATTTTATGTTAGAAAATAATTAATCAAAATAAATAACTAAAAGAAAATAAATATAAAAGGAAAATAAATGGGCCTGGTATCAAAGCAAAAGGGGGGTGCAATTGCATATCTGAGCCCAATAAGCCTTGGTCCACGTTTGACTTCTCAGATCCCATGCATTGGCTTGACTAGGGTGCATCATGGACCTTCAAAGAATGGCATTTGGATCCAGCTTGTTGGACATCTGGTTGGCTGAACATTGAGGGTGTATGGTGATCTCCTTGCCTGTACATGTGCCTGATTATGCAAGAAAAAACATTATGAAATAATAGGGGGACCTGGGGATCGAACCCAGGCCCTTTGGCTCTTCCAAGTGCTTCCTGACCAACTGAGCTAGCGTGCATGTTTGTATATGGGATAACAATTAAATATTATATTAGAAAAGCAAATTAATTCATCAAAACGCGCGAATTTTTGAATAGATGAATCACTGCCTGCCACGCCACCTTTCTTCTTCCTCCCTCCGTTGGAAAAAGTCCAGACTTTTACCTACAGTTTTCTGGGCGTATGTATAAGCATGTGTTTCTCCAAAATCCCATACGAACTAGATAAATGCCCAACAATGGTGCCAATCAACTCGTGGAAACCTCACGAGCATCATAGTTCCAATTTCCGTGGCTAATTGTTCCTGCAATGAAAAACCCCAAAAACGAGCCAAGAACCCTAACTATGGCATCTTGCTCTACAGTTAATAAAAATGCAATTGAATTTTACCATTAGCTTGCAAATGTTTCAAGGATGCAGAATATATAAACAAATCATGCTAACAATACCAGATTGATGAGATTCGATTTCAAGAAAACATGGAGTTCGTGGGATACTTACAGTGCGTATTTGGGCACGAAAATGCTTGCTGATGATTGGGATAGAATCCTTAGATGCCCAGCAAGCGAATGGTGTGCTTGGAATGGCTTGAAAAAACCTGGAAATTGGAATTTGATTCACCACTTTTGTTGAATTTTTGCAAGTTTTCTTCCAGCTTCTCACGCCTCTAATCCTTGTTCTTTTGCTTTGGATTTATTCAATATATATCATAGAGTGCATTAGAGTTACAAGTTTGCATCAAATCCTTGCAACTATGAGGATTTGATCATTGATTCACCCTTGCATCAAATCTTTCCAAAACAAGAAAAATTCAATCTTTTTCTGTCCAAACATGCCTTGCACGATTTGATTCTCTTCCCAGCTGTATAAGAGACCTAAACATGCACAAAATCTCAAGCTTTGATTAGTTTTGATATTTCCATGATTTTATTTTGATTTAATTTGATTTCATTGAAATAAAAATCAAAATAAATGACAAAAATAAAATAAAGGCAAGTGGAAAGGATCATGGGTCGTGGATCATGTTACCAACTCAATACAAACACAAAAATTTGGGTCCATTTGACAAAAATTGCAATTTTGACCACTTTTGACTTTTGTCAATTTTGCAAAAAGGTCAACTTCACCAATGCATAACTCCTTCAATTTTGACCCTAGAGATGTATTCTTGGACTTTTTAGAAAGCTCAATATGTCCTCTAAGCAACCCTATTGGACTCATCTCAATTGAGTCTTCCATGTTCATGTATGAAGCTTTGACAAAAAGGGTGTTTTTGTTGACTTTTCAAAATGACCTATAATGTCCAAATTTGTAACTTCTTGTGAGTGTATATTTTGAACTTGGAAGATGAAAATTAATTGTAGAGCATTGCATCCTCTTCATAGTGAGCTTTGGATGGGTCATTCTTGATAAAGTATGAGAAAGTTATGCTTGGTCAAAGTTGAGTTGACTTTTCCTGCAAAATCATGATTTAGCAACTTTTGGGTTTTGATTAATTGTGAGAAATCCTTGAGGAATCATGATCAACCCTAGATAAAATGATTAATAATACTTCAAAATGAGGATGTTGACCAAAAATCTTGAAGTTTGACTGTATATGGGCCACAATTGACTTTTGCCCTAGCACAATCGATTTTCAGGCCTTTGAGCAATTGACTAAGCAAACTTCCTCTGCAAGGCTTGAAACTTGACATGGATGATCTTGAGAACATATTAGGACAATAGTGAGAATTTGGGACCCCTTGGACTCAAGTACCTTGATGCAAACTGAAACCCTAATTTGAGGTAGACTGCCTTAGGAGAGAGTTTGTCTGGTTAACCCTTGGACTTCCTTGAGCAATTTGAGGACTTCAGTTGAAATGTATTGAGAAATATGGGAGGGAAAATTTTGGGGTACAACAACACACAATCAGAGATTCGGAACATACCTTAGAGGTTGAAAAAAAGGTAACTCATTATTAATTTCGATTTGGTTTGCTCTTACCTTCCTTACTCTTTTGCAATCGCTGTATCATCTTGATTTGGGGCTTTAGGGTTTCTCCGGGCATGAGGGTAGCATCGTTAGGACAGTAAAAACAGTCAGGAAAAACTAGGGATAACAAATCAAAAGAAAGAGGTCACTACAAATCCTCGATAACATGGAAAGTGTTACAAAAATGACTGCCTTCCGACAAATTTAACTTGTCTGAACCATCCCCAAGACGTCATTCCAGATTCAATTGGAGTTCGAACGCACAATTAACTGAGTTTAGAACTGAAGAACATCACGAAGAGCGGGTGGGTATAAATACACTTTGAGCCTTTATCCTTTGTTTCTTAAACCGTGAACCAAGCCACACTACAACCTTTCAAAGTCCTAATTGAAGCTTGAGTTAGTTCGAAAGCATACTGTTACAAAAGGTATCCTGACTCCTGTAAGGCTTTACTCTAAATCCTGAGTTTGAATTTTCTTACAAAACTTCTTTACTTGCTAAAATTCATTTTCAAAATTTCAAGAGAAGCATAAACTTTGCATTATTTATCGCTGTTTGCATATGGCTATTTGTTTCACAATGGAGAAATTGACACAGCGAATATCCAGCAAATGAAAGCTCTCTCAATAAACAGAATCACTTCAAATGGAAAGACATTTCTAATGACAAATCTCTCATAATCAAGGGGCACGACATGAACTTTGTCCAACACATCTGGGGAAGTCAAGTTAAGATTCAAAGAATCTCTCAAAAGAATTGTTGAATAACCAGGGGCAAAGCTCCATCTGAGTCACTCAAGGGGCAATGTTATGTTGATCATAGGTTTGAACAATATCCACTATGAAGACTTCCAGTACCATCAAATTGCTTACCTGTACCAATAGTATCAGATGTTGTCAGTATCAGGTCTTCGGTTTCTTCCACAATAGTCTTAGAAGATATCTCTAAGAAGTTCTGGGCTACCGGAAATGTGATCAAAATCTCAAGCGTCGAGGTGCACCAGATTAACTCTGGGGGAAAACAGGCTCCCACATAAAGGGTCATGTGCAACCAAGCAAATATTTTCTGGCATTACTACAACACTTATTACTAGGGGAAGCGACAAATATCCCCAAGATCCTTCTCATAGGATGACTCCCAGCCAGAGTTTCAATCTCTGAAAACTTTCTCACCAGCTGAGTCGACCTCAAGAACCCTCGAGGATTCTCCCCATTGAAGGAAACACCTCTCCAACAGACCGACAATAGGGATTATTTCCCTAACAAACTACAAATTACCAAACCTGAGTATGCCTCTTCAACTAATACAAATAAAAGGACCACAACTCCTCTTCCCCATTAGACTACTCTACAATCCCGAGCAAATTACTGTGAAACCTGGACCCGACCAGACATCAGTTCAACTTTGACTCCCCAGTAGAGAAACAGACCACCGAGACTCCTCATCTCTTTTCCCCAAGCAGGAATCAATACTCTCTACAGAGTTTTCAACATTCACCAGCGGAGTTCTCCTCAAATAACAAAACAGGAATCCTTGGTGGAAATATTATAAGTAAAGTTTGAAGACTCGCCTACTCTTCAACAGCAGTCCGGAATTTAATGACTCCCCAACATTTGTCAAGGATTTATTTTCCCAGACAAAGATACATTCAAATAACATTTCACCCTTCATACATCATATTACATACATGACAAGTGCATGCGACACAATCTCATTTATTTTAAGAACATCATTGCACCATGCATTTCATACATCATGACATTGCATATAGCTAACGTTTTACCTTTTACAAGAAAAGGTTAATCAACAGATGGCTATTGTCAATAATCTTCAAAAGGTCAGAAATTAATACATGTAACAAGGCAGGGAAATTATCTACACGACCAACTGAAGCAATCCTACACGGGTTCCTTTCCATACACTCTTCTAGAAACAGTTCATATGTGATCCATATATGGCTGACATTATGACACTTATTCCAGATTTCCTTCTAGAGACGGTTCAGATGTGATCCAGATATGGCTAACATTCTGATACTTATTCCAGATTTCCTTCTAGAGACAGTTCATATGCGATCCAGATATGGCTGACATTCTGATACTTATTCCAGATTCTCTTCTAGAGACAGTTCAGATGCGATCCAGATATGGCTGACATTCTGATACTTATTCCAGATTCTCTTCTAGAGACAATTTAGATGCGATCCAGATATGGCTGACATTCTGATACTTATTTCATATTTCCTTCTAGAGACAGTTCAGACGCGATCCAGATGTGGCTGACATTCCGATACTTACTCTAGATTCTCTTCTAAATACAGTCCATATACGATCCAAATTCGGATGTCATTTTGTCACTCATTCAAATATAGTCCAGATACGATCCAAATACGGATATCATTTTGATACTTATTTCAGCATACCTTTCCAATACAGTCCATATACGATCTAGATATGGATGTCATTCTGACGCTCATTCAGCACATCTCTCAGATACGAGTCAGATACAATTCATTTATGAATATTATTCTGATGCTCATCCAAGACCACTGCTGGTTCAGTTTAAATGTCTCAACTGTTTATTCTGATTCTTTCCCGCATATATCTTTCTTTGGTTTAGATAAATTGCTCCAAGATTTATTCTGATTCTCTCCAGTTAGAGAATATTCAAGACCCCTGTCGGTTCAGTTTAAATCTATCAACGGTTTATTCTGATTCTTTCTCGCATACATCTTTCTCTGGTTCAGATAAATTGCTCCAAGATTTATTCTGATTCTTCTCCAGACCCCTGCTGGTTCAGTTTAAATCTCTCAACGGTTTATTCAGATTCTTTCCTAGTAGACACTTTTTCTGGTTCAGATAAGCCGCTTCACGATTTATTCTGATTCTTCTCCAGATCCCTGTCGGTTCAGTTTAAATCTCTCAACGGTTTATTCTGATTCTTTCCCGCAGACGTCTTCTCTGGTTCAGATAAACCGCTCCAAGATTTATTCTCTTCAGCTAGAGAATATTCAAGACCCCTGCCGGTTCAGTTTAAATCTCTCAACAATTTATTCTGATTCTTTCCCGCAGATATCTTTCTCTGGTTCAGATAAATCGCTCCAAGATTTATTCTGATTCTTCTCCAGACCCCTGCTGGTTCAGTTTAAATATCTCAACAGTTTATTCTAATTCTTTCCTAGTAGATTCTTTTCTGGTTCAGATAAGTCGCTTCATGATTTGTTCTGATTCTTCTCCAGATCCCTGCCTGTTCAGTTTAAATCTCTCAACGGTTTATTCTGATTCTTTCCCGCATACGTATTCTCTGGTTCAGATAAATCTCTCTATGATTTATTCCGATTCTTCTCCAAATCCTTGCTAGTTCAGATAAATATCTCAATGATTTATTCTGATTCTTTCCTAGTAGACACTTTCTCTAGTTCAGATAAATCGCTCAAAGATCTACTCTGATTCTCTCCTGTTAAAGAATATTCAAGACCTCTTTTGGTTTAGTTTAAACCTCTCAACGATTTATCCTGATACTTTCCAAATGAACATTTCTGGTTCAGATAAATTGCTCCAAGATTTATTCTGATTCTTCCCATACAAACAACATACAAGACTTCTACTAGTTTCAGATAAATCGCTCCAAATATTTATTCTGTTTCTTTTCTAGTTGAAATCAAGTTCAGACTTAGTCCTTTTTCTGTCAACAGTCACCTTTGGATGACATCTACAAGCCCATCTCCGGTAAATCTCCATCATTTCTCCAAATGGAATCTTTAAGCCCATTCCCTACACAATCAGCCAACACGTCATCAAGTGCAAATTTCTGGGCACTCTAAGTGTTCAATCATCTTCCACTTTCAAGCTACGAACGACAAGCGTGTCGATATCGCTTTTCAAGTTTAATAAGATTGAACATGGGCAACAGTCGTATCCCAAAATTTTCCCTCCTATTTTTCATATTCTAGGGTTTTTCGAATACCCAATTTGGCTCAGAAGTTGGTCAGACAGATTCTCCCTAGGCAGCAAATCAACAATTAGGGTTTGGTATTTCTCAGAGAAAATTGAGTTTTCAAGGTATCAAATGGTCTTCATAGGTCTTCATGTCTCCTCAAGGATGTTTATTCCAGTTTTCAAACTTTGCATTGCAAGTTTGCTCAGTCGATGGCTCAGATAACTGAAAATGACTACATTGACCCAAAAATTGACCTTTTGCGAGAGCGAGTTCAAACGATTGTAACGTCTTCATTATTCGATATTTTTTAGCGGTTCTTTTTGCATATGATTCTGCTTAATGTCATCTCCAATTTCTCTTCACAAATCAAGAGCTGATTATGTGTAGAAGATCACAAAAATTCGAATATGTTAGAAGTCGCATCATGGACTTTGACCTAATCTTAAGTAACCGTCGCCTGATTTCTAAGAATTGTGATTTCCTCAAATTACAAGATCTTGGGACGATTATTTTTGCATATGGTCATAAGTAATGTCTCTCACGATTTTATCCTCAAAGATCGAAATAAAATTGTGTTTGGAAGACTTCGAAAGTTATCGGATCATCGCAAGTCATTTGTTTGATTTCAAATGTTCTTAATCACAATTATTTTGAAATTTGTTAACTCTACAAGGTTGATTAATGTTCTTAAAGCATGTTTGTTTGGCAATGAAGTTCCATTTTAATCAAGCATGGTGTGCGAGTTCATTTTGAATGAAAATTTGATTTGGACAAGAGGTGAAGATTAAGACTGTCATTTAGATGACCATGGTTTTGGGTTTGAGTTAACCAAGTTGGAATTGAATTCTTAAACATTTACTTTATTTAGAAATTTTATTGGAGTACAAGGCGCGTGGTTTACTTGAAATACAAGTTACAAGAGTCGTTTGTGATTGCTTGAAGTTCAAGTTATCAAATCAAAGTGTATCATTCAAACCATTCAAATTGGGATTTTCAAAGTTCAATTAAAATTAAAGATTGGTACAATAAATTTCATCCCACCAAATTTATTCAAGGCTTTGTGTTCATTACATTATAAGTAAAGTGAAATTACAAATTTTGTTTTGATTACAAATGAAATATATTACAAAATTTGTTTTGTTTACAAAGAGAGAAATTTTGTTTTATTTCTTCAAGTCTACATTACTTCATCTTCAAGCAATCCATCCAATCCTCGTGTCCATGAAACTAGAAGAAGAGAAAGTTAGCAAGCAATTCAAGCAAAAGTGATGTGTAAAGAAAGGAAAAATTCATCATTAGGGTTTGTATTTAGGAATCAGATTTTAAGGTTTGTTTTATCATAATCCCTCTTCTCCCATTTTTGCAAATCACAAGGTTGGGCCTTGGTTCACAAAAAGGAAAAGAAAATTTACAAGCAAGCCCAAGGATGTCAAAATTGTAAGAAAGTATGCAAGCCCAAGGCTGTCAAAACAAGCAACAAATATCACAACAAGCCAAGAAAAGGCAGGTTGCAAGAAGCATGCAGCAGCTGCTATAAACATAGCAGCAAGAACATGCTGTAATGCAGCAACATAGCAGCAAAAGCATGCAACAAACCTGCAATAAATATATGCAGCAGCTATTGTAAACATAGCAGAAAAAGCATGCAAAAAAACAATAATAAAATATTGCAACATAGCAGCAAAAGCAAGGTCATCCTGCAACAATATTGTAGCAAAGCAGCAGATGCTGTGAACATGGCAAGAAGGCAGCAACAAGTAAAACAAAAATAGGACAAGGCAAAACAACAAGCTAGCTTGCTCAACAAACAAGTTACATCATCATTTTCCCTAAATTATACAAACCCTTCAGAAAATGATATAGAAAAAGTAAATAGCCTTACATTTTCATTGAAAGATTCAAGAGGAAAGAGACAGTTTGAAAGATATCACCTAGCTTACACAACATGCCAAAGTCAGCTCTGCCCAAAACTCAGCCCAAATGTTGCACAAAATAGGCAACTTAAGGCCTGCACCTCAAGATATTCAAAGTCAGCATATCAGAAAATATTCAAATCCTCAAATTTCCCCCCCACTTTTTCACCCTGTTTTCAATATAATAACACTTACTGCTTCACAAAGCAAAGGGGGAGAGGGCAAGACAATATACAAACCAACAAAGCAGAAAAACCAGCAAAGAGATAACCAGGCCAATATACATACAAAAGCCAGAAAACAAAAAAAGAAAGAACAAGATTCATCACCATAATCTGTACCAAACACATATTGAACAAACTTCAACCCAACTAATATTTCCTCAAAGTTCCACACATAAATCACAGCGTGGAATCAAAAGCAGAAAAGATGATGAACTAAAAACCACTTCTCACTTACCCATCAATCTTCATCTTCATCCCCACACAACTTCTAACCTCTCCCTGGAACTCTGTCAAACTATCTCAAACCTAGCAAAACCATAACCTTTCAAAAAACACACATCATTGCCTCTACATCAATCGCACCATCATCAACTTTAAGCATCCAATATTGTATGCAACATCACAAAATTTTTGCAACAACTCCAACAAACATTTATTAACAGACAAAACACATAGAAAAGAGAATTAGAAAAAATCACACACAATCAGAGATTCGAAACATACCTTAGAGGTTGAAAAAGAGGTAACCCATTATTAATTTCAATTTGGTTTGCTCTTACCTTCCCTTACTCTTTTGCAATGGTTGTATCATCTTGACTTGGGACTTTAGGGTTTCTCGGGAGATGAGGGTAGCATTGTTAGGTTTAAATCCTAGGAGATGAGAGAGATAACAGAAAGGGAGAGGACATACCATTAGAACAGAGAGACATCGAGAGAGAAGGAAGAAGATAACGTGAGATTAGGAAGAGAGAAAAAAGGTTTTCTATTTAGGCTTTCCCCTTTCCTAAATGAAACAACAACGATAGCGCCCCCCTTCTGTTTAGGGTTTCCGAACCTTTCAATTTCCTTCCCAAAACTAGGTTTGGGTCGGGTTTATTTTGGCCCAACCCATCTTTTTAATTTTACATTATATATTTGCGAAGTTAATTAGTATAACGAATGAATATTTGGTGTGATGGTTAAGGCGTTAGTGTTTGGAGAGGAAGTCCCGGGTTCAAGACCCCTTGTGTACGTTTTTCCCCTTTTTTTCTGATTATTTGTTTCATTTTCTTTTTTTAAAACAAAAATCCCATGGTCTTAAGCATCTAAAGCCCATGCTTCAAAAAAGACAACATCACCCCATTTTCAATTTAACACCACACCTCCATTTTGTTTTGTTTTAAATATTTAATTTGGTTTTACTTGATTCTACTAATTTAGTAACTCGTGATCTTTGTTAATTAATTTTCTTAATTAAGTTTAGTTCTTAGTTCTAATTTAATTTAGAAAAAAAACTTTGTAAATATTTTTACTAATTCATTTTTGTATTTTAGTCTTAATTTGTTTATTTAATTTCTTAATAAAAAAAAACCCTAAAAGAAAAAATACATGCATTCGATTTAATTTCTTTAGCTAATTAATAGAATAGATTTTTCTATTTTTCTTTTCAAACTTTTCAAACAAAAAAAACAAGAATTTTATTTCCTTATCTTTATTTTTTTAATTAATTTTTACTTCATAAATTTGTTGTAATTTCGATTAATTACTCTATTCGATTTGGTTGTATTGTTTGCCTATTTGGACATTTAATTGCATTAATCCATCCCTGTGATACGGTGGCAGAACCGGACTGTTTTAGGAAAATACTGGTTTGTGTTTTGCGTTTTGTATTCGCAAAATGTCGCGGTAAGCAAGAGTCGACACCGACATTTATTTTATCCAACCGGAAAGGAAAAAAGCACAGAAAAATTACTTTTTTGAGAAATTCTGAGTACGGGGGGTAGATTATAGAAAGGGAATGTATTAGCACCCTTTCCATCCGTAGTTTTCTACGGGCTCTTAGGTACTTGCTCATAATTTTAAAATTGCTTCCATGTTTGTGTGTTTTGAAAAGTTTTGTTTGACTTTGTTTTAACTCTTGCTTCTGTCTTCAAGAGTGTTACAAAGTGTTTTTGAAAACTTTGTTTGAAAACGTGTAAGTGTGAAAAAGGATTGTTTCTGTTCTTGTTTCCTTTAGACAACGCTATCCTACTATTAAGAAATGGGTAGCACCATCGTTGGAGTTGTAAGGGTCAATTCAAAAGGAACGTACAATCACTAAACCAATGTTAGGACGTCTTAGTAATAACCCTAATGTCTTAAGATCATATTCGAGGCAACATTTCCGAGGCAACATTTTCGAACGGGACGTTTGATATTTGTTTAGACAAGAGAGCGACCACTAAAACACCCTATACTTATTGATCGTTTACCGAAGGCAACCGAAGTGAGAGTATACCCTAGGAGTGCGCATGTGCGAGTGATTTGATTTCAGTTATTATCTTTGCACCTTTAGGGTTTGCTAACCATTTTAAAATTAACATACATTGTTGTCATGCAATCCTATTATCATACGTCTAACAGTTAATATTTGCGAAAATTAAAATACGAGAAATAAAACTACGCTATTACAAGGCTTCGGGGAGGGGGATTAATTACATAGCCAAAAACCCGTAAAAACGATAAATAAACGAAAAGTCCTAATTAAACTATTACATACCATGAGCAGTTACATCAATATCATAAAAATAAATAAACGCGCGATGAATCGAGAACGAGAGAAAATTAGGGTTTTAACGCCGTCTAAACCTAGTTGCAAGAAAAATCATTTTTTGGTTGTTTTTGATTATTTTGAGAAAAATAAGGTTTTAATTAAATAAGTACAAACCTAATTACTAATTAATTTAAATTAAGAAAAATACTTAATTTGACCTATTTTCACATTTTGGTTAAAAGAAAATAAAAATTAAATCAAACAAAAACCTTAATTTCTAATTTGTTTTAAATTATTTACAAAAGATTAAAATTATCCTAAAGTTAAATTAAACTAATTATTAAATTAAATTTGAAAAAAAAATAAATAAAAAGCCTAAATTCTAATTTGATGAAAATTGATTTTATGAGTTTTTTTTGTAAAAAAGAATTAAATTTGTGTGAGAAAATAATTAATCAAAATAATTAAAAGAAAAATATAAAAGAAAAAGAATATGGGCCTGGTGTCAAAGTAGAAAGGGGGGTGTCATTCTGACTTCTGGGCCCCAAACTCCTTGGCCCACGTTGACTTCTCGTGATCCAATGTGTTGGCTTGACTATGATGCATGGTAGACCTTCATGTGCCAGGCGTTAGATTCAGTTTGCTATAGATCCAATGGTTGAAAGTTGATGACCCATGGTGGATTTATGGGAAGCCTGCGCATGGAAATACACATAGCAAAATAATATTGAAGAAACAAGAGGACCTGGGGATCGAACCCAGGCCCTTTAGCATCTGGCCATAGCGTGCTTACCAGCTGGGTTGGCTGGTTCTTTTGTATCTGAAATAAGCAATAATTAATATAATGGAAAACAAGATAATGGATCTAAAAACGCGTGAAGTTTGAATGGACCAGTCAGGGGGTGCCACGCCACCCTTCTTCTTCCTCCCTCCGTTGGTAAAAGTCCAAGACTTTTACCTACGGTTTTCTGGGCGTAGGTATAAGCCTGCGTTTCTCCAAAATCCACTGCACGCATGATAAATCAACTCTAGTGGTACTAATCAACTCGTGGCAACCTCACGAGCATCATGGTACCACTCTTCATGGCCAATTTTCCCTGCAATCAAAAACCCCTAAAAACGAAACCTAAACCCTAATCATGGAAAATATCTGTATGGCTAACAAAAACGCAATTGAATATTATCATTAGCTTGCAAATGTTTCAATGAACAAGATTATGTAAAGAATTCATGCTACAAATGCCAGAATCGTGATATTGAATTTCAAGAAAGTATCAATGTCGTGAGATACTTACAGTGCATTTTTGGGCACGAAAATGCTTGCTAATGGTTGGGATAGAGTCCTTAGATGTCCAGCAAGTGAATGGTATGCTTGGAATGGCTTGAAAGCGCCTGGAGCTATGAAATCAGATTGCCACTTTTCTTGAGTTTTTGCAAGTTTTCCCTGAGCTTCTCACGCCTCCAAATTCATGCTTTTGCTTTGGATTTGTTTTATATGTACCCTTGAGTGAATTAGGTTTACAAGTTTGCATCAAATCTTTGCAATTATGAAGATTTGATCATTGATTCACCCTTGCATCAAATCTTTCCAAAACAAGCAAATTCCAATCTTTTTCTGTCCTAACAAGCCTTGCACGATTTGATCTCATTTCCAGCTATTCATGGACCTGAAATATGCACAAAATCTCAAGGTTTAAATGATTTTTGATATTTTCATGATTTTATTTTGATTTAACTTGATTTAATTGAAATAAAAATCAAAATAAATGCCAAAAATAAAATAAAGGCAAGTGGGAAGGATCATGGGTCGTGGATCATGTTACAAACTTAATTCAAGCACAAAATGTTGGGCCCTTTAGACAAAAATTGCAATTTGAGACACATTTGACTTTTGGCAATTTTGCAAAAAAGGTCAAATTTGCCAATGCATAACTTCCTCAATTTTAACCCTAGAGATGTGTTCTTGGACTTTTTAGAAAGCTTAGGATGTCCTCTAAGCAAACCTTTTGGTCTCATCTCAATTTAGTCTACCATGTTCATGTATGAAGCTTTGACAAAAAAGGTGTTTTTGTTGACTTTTCAAAATGACCTATAATGTCCAAATTCATAACTTCTTGTGAGTGCATATTTTGAACTTGGGAGATGAAGATGAATTGTAGGTAATTCCATCCTATTCAAAATGAGCTTTTGATGAGTCATTATTGATAACGTATGAGAAAGTTATGCTTGGTCAAAGTTGAGTTGACTTTTCCTACAAACCCCTAATTTAGCAACTTTTGGGTTTTGATGAATTGTGGGAAATCCTTGAGGAATCATGATAAACCCTTGATCAAATGATGAATAATACTTCAAAATGAGGATGTTGACCAAAAATCTTGAAGTTTGACTCTATGTGGGCCACAATTGACTTTTGCCTTAGCACAATCGATTTTCAGGCCTTTGAGCAATTGACTGAGCAAACTTCCTCTGCAATGCTTGAAAATTGACATGGATGATATTGAGAACATATTAGGATAATGGTGAGCATTTGGGATCCCTTGGACTTAAGCACCTTGATGCAAACTGAAACCCTAATTTAAGGTAGACTGCCTTAGGAGAGAGTTTGTTTGGTCAACCTGTGGACTTCCTTGAGCAATTTGAGGACCTCACTTGAAATTTATTGAGAAATATGGTAGGGAAAATTTTGGGGTATAACAGATGCCCCTGTTCAATCTTCTTAAACCTGAGGATGTAGTTGGCTTGCTTGCTGTGATCGGTGGATTTAGAACTGACTGTTTAACGCTGGTTTCACGAAATGTCGCGGAAGCAAGAGTCGCCACCGTCTTTTATTTTCTCCAACATGGACAGGACAAAAGCACAGCAAAATTCCTTATGAGATAGTTTCTCGGTTCGGGAGGTAGATTTATAGAAAGGGAAGGTGTTAGCACCCTTTCTATCCATGGTTATCCATGGGCTCTTAGATACTTGCTCATTGTGTTTTCATAAGTGTTTTCTTTTCAAAGTGTGAGTGGGTTTGAAAAAGTTTCGTTTAAAGATTTCAGAATGACTCTTGTATCAGTCCTCAAGAGTGTTTGAAAAATTGTTTTGAAAGCTTTTTTGAAAGTGTCGGTGTGAAAAGAATTTTGATTTGTTTTTTAGAGCAAGTATCTATGAGTCATCTACCTACCCTAAGGAATTAGGCTGTGTAAATGTCCTTAAGGTAGTGCCATCCCACCATTGAGAGATAGGTAGCACCACCGTTGGAGGTGTTCGGGTCAATTCGTTTGTAGGGACAGTGTGGTCACCGAAGCAATAGTAGGACACCTTAGAAGCTACCCTTATGCCCTTGATCCTTTTTTAATCCGAGGCAACCGTTTCGAGGAAACTGGATCATGGACATAAGGACTTACTAAAACGTCCTATACTCGACGACCACGTTTCGAAGGTAAGGCAACAGGTGAGGCGTACCCTAGGAGTGGTGTGTGAATTTGTGTGTTATTTTCATGTTTAGCAATTATCTTTGATCATGACATGGTGAGCTACGCATTGTTTTTAATTAGCCATACATTCTTTCATGCAATTAGAATTTAAAAGTGCGGAAATTTAAATGCGGAAAGTAAAATCCTACGCTATTACAAGGCGCGGGTCTATACATCGCCAAATTACAAAGACCCGTTTGATAAAAAATGCGAAAAGTAAAAAGACCTAATTACTATTACAAGCCTTGAGCAATTACATAATATTCGAAAAGAAAATAAAAATAACGCGAAAAGAAAATTAGGACGTCCGAGGGTTTTGACCCTTTTGAAATTAAATTGAAATTAAAAAGCTAATTAATTATTTAATTAAGAAAAGAAATTGTTTTTATGTTTTTTTGTATTTATGAAAATAAAGAAAATTAAAAATCAAGAGAAACCCTAATTCTAAATTATTTTAATTATTTAAGAAAATATTCAAGTTAATCTAATTTACACTAATTAATTAAATTACATGTTTATTTACAAAAATATTTAGTAATTAATAATAATAATAATGAGAGAAAATTATTTATTAAAAAAAAAAGATGAAAAGGTCAAAAACCCTAATTCTACTTATTTTATTTATCAAAAAAAGTGTTAAAGTTTAAAACCTAATTTACTAAATTAATGGTTAGAGTTTATTTACAAAGATAATTTAATAGTGAAATTAATAAGAATTAAACATATTTTAGTTTCTGATTTTTTATAGAAAATTATTTTATGAAATTAAAGAAAATAATTAAAGCAATAAAAGGAATAAAAAGGAAAAAAGAAAATGAAATTAAATATACAAACAGGGGGGGTGTCTGGCCCATTTAGGAGGTTTTTTGAAGTAGTTTGGCCCATGAAACAAAGGCCTTGTTTGACTTTCTGCGCCTGCGTGTGGGATGGTTGACTGAGTGTACCATGGACCTCATCCTGCAGCCTTCAGATTGTACCTTGAAGCCACTTGGCAAGCTAGCGTATGAGCGTGTATGGTAGGCCATGGAATGAGCGCTGCATGGAAACACAGTATAACAAAATTCATGAATTAAATGGGGGGACCTGGGAATCGAACCCAGGTCCCAAGGCTTGCAACACACATCCCTTGCCAATTGATCTATCATGTTCATTTGTATATAATATAATAAAGAAACATAATATAAAAAAGATGCCCACTATGCTGAAAAACGCGCCAACGTTTAAACCTCCCAATCATGTAAGGCCACGTCCATCTCCTTCCTTGCTTTTTCCTGCAAATAGAAAGCAAATAGCGGGGGTTTTAAACCCCCACTAAATGAAGCCTGAAAAAATAGCGATTAGAACATGCCTCAATATAAAAAGGGCGCGATTGCTTCATTGAATTCGTCTTGTTGTCACGATTTGGTCTGCACCGGTTTGAAGGTCTAATTTTGCCATATATGAAAACCCCTAATTTGTAGTTTCTGAAACCCTAGGTTTCATCCATGGCAGATTTGGATACAAGCATCGTTAGTTCAATTAAATGGTACCATTCGCTTCAGAACATCATTATTAGTGTAAATCAACAAATAAAACATATGAATAATGCTTGGAAATCAAAAATCGATTATGGACATATTCATGAAAAGTGTGACTCTGTTCTACCAATTCTTGGAGTATGGAGACTGGAAAATGGTTGCAATCGACTCCTAGCAATGTCAGGAATGTATTAGAATGCTTGTTATGCTTTGAAACACCCTGTAACTGTGATTTCAGTTTTCAACTTTTGGTGGAAATTTTACAATTTGGTTATGGCCTCCTGAGCAGTTTTTCGTGTGTCTTTGCATTAGGTTAGGTTATGCCTTTGTATCTGAATGGAATTAGGTCAAGAACCAAGCCCATATGTCCATCAATTAATGTTTTGAAGATTTGATTTTCAACATATCTTTTTCAATCTTTTTGCCATGAAACCCTTGCCAATCATGGAGAATCTTTCCTTTTTGAATGAGAAACGATTTTCCACCTTGCCCTAGTTTGATTTGCTGCACAAGAAAGATTTAAAAAGCATGATTTGATATTTTCTCATAATTAAATCTAATTAAATGAATTAATAATAATAAAAATTCAATTAATTAATCAAAAATAAGAAAATAAATCCCTTTGAGCTCAATGGGTCGTGCATATGCTTTGGGTAATGTTTCAAGGAAGAATTTGAGGCCCATTAGCATTTTTGAAGCTTTTGAAGCAAAGTTGACTTTTCAAAATTCCCAAAAATTTCCCAACTTCTCCAAGACATATCTTGCTCAATTTTGAAGCTATGATCTTGTTCTTGGACATTTTGGAAAGGTCTTGAAGTCCTCTAACCAATGTCTTTGGTCCCATGTCATTTTGATTTTCCAATCTCAAGTTATGGTCTTTGACTTAAAGTGCCTTTTTGTTGACTTTTGAAAATGACCTATAATGTTGAAATTGATAACTTTTTGTGAGAGCATTTCTTGGACTTGAAGTGTGAAGATGAGTTGTAGGAAATGTCATTCTCTTCAAAATGAGCATTGGATGGGATTTTTCTGATAAACCATGAAGAAGTTATGCCCTGGTCAATTTGCAGTTGACTTTTTCAACTGTCCAAAAATAGAAACTTTTGCATCTTGAGACCTTTTGAGCCATGCTTGTGAAATCATGATCAAGAATTGATCAAATGATGTTTGTGGCTTCAAAATAATATGTTGACCAAAATTTTTGACTTTTGACTGTCAAATGACCATTTTGCCCCTGCAGTTGACTGTGGAGCATTTAGGGTTTTTGACTGTGCAATTTGATGCTGTGAGCCTTGAAACTTGACATATGGATGCTTGACAATGTATGTAGGCATGTGGGACTTGATTGGACCCTTGAAAAACCTCAACTTCTTTGTAAGAACCAAAACCCTAATTTTGATTGTGTTAGGAGGCAATTGGACTGTGCAACCCTTGAGAGATTTTGAAGCTTTTGGAGATTGATCTTGACAAATCTTGAAGAATATGGGAGGGAAAATTTTGGGGTACAACACTTGCCTTTCGTGATCCAAAGGTGGAAGATGATTGAACACTAGAGTGCCCAGAAATTTGCACTCGCATGAAGTGGTACTTGTCTTGTGATGTCGGGAATGGGCTTATAGACGCCATTTGGAGATTTATGATGGAATATGGGCTTAAAGATGCCATCCGAAGGAGTTACAATCGCATAAGAGATTCCTTTGCAAGAGCTTGTATACCTGTTATTGAGGAGGACTTCGCTGGGGAATGTTGGTCTCTGTCTTGGTAAAAGTTGAATTTTAGGAGCTTCGGTCGTCCGTTATTCTACTGGGGAATCGTCTCTTAATCGAAGAGGTGAAAATGAACTATTATCTGGTCGTGATCCAGGCTTCATAGTGATAATATCGACTTCTATCTGGTCGTGCTCCAAGCTTTACAGTGACTTACTGGGGAGATGAGATTAAACTTGCTATCTGGTCGTTCTCCAGGCTTCGCAATTTCTCAATTCCTATCTGGTCGTACTCCAGGCTTCAGAAAGAATTAAGTTGTTATCCGGTTGCATCCAGGCTTCAACCTGAATTTAGGGTATACTAATATCCAGTCGACTCCGGGCTTCTTAGTAATTGTCCAAGTAAACTGCTATTTGGTCAAAATCCAAGCTTTGTAGTGTCTCATACTATTATCTGGTTGTAATCCCAGGCTTCAGTGTCCTTTACCGCTATCTGGTGGTAATCCAGGCTTTACGATGTCTTATACCATTATCTGGTCGAATCCAGGCTTCATGGTGTCCTGTACTGCCATCTGGTTGATTCCAGGCTTCACAATACCTTACTTCTTATCTGGTCGTATTCCAGGCTTCAGAAGAAATCAAGTGGTTATCCAGTCGCATCCAGGCTTCCATTTGATTTTTTTTAGGCCTACTAATATCCGGTCGATTTCCGGGCTTTATAGTAATTGGCCAGGTAGACTGCTATTTGGTAGAAATCCAAGCTTCGCAGTGTCCCTCACTGTTATCTAGTCGCAGTCCCAGGCTTCAGTGTCTTTTACCGCTATCTGGTCGTAATCCAGGCTTCACGATGTATTATACCATTATTTGGTCGAGTCCAGGCTTCATGGCGTTTGGAGAAATCAAGATATTATTCGGTTGAATTCGGGCTTCATAACTTGCATTAAAGATATACCACTATCTGGTCGACTCCAGGCTTCATAGTATTCTTGGCTGCTATCTGGTCATAATCCAGGTTTCACAACGTCTTCTACCATTATCTGGTCGAGTCCAGGCTTCATGGTGTCTTGTATTGTTATCTGGTCGTAATCCAGGCTTCACAATAACTTGCTGAGCTGTTATCCGGTCGATTTTCGGGCTTCACGGCTTGTGTTTATGATATACCACTATCTGGTCGATTCCAAGCTTTGCGGTATTTTGGTACTGTTATCTGGTCGTTCTCCGAGCTTCACAATATGATAGAGAAATCAAGATATTATCCGGTCGGATCCGGGCTTCATAGCTTGAACTGGAATAGAAATCTTAGCACTGATTTAACTGAACCAGGGAAAACTTGTGAGAATTTGATTGTATCTTTCCCGGAAAGGTAAAGAGTTAGTCGAATGAAATGTCATGATGTATGAAATGTATTGAGCAATGATGTTCTCAAAATAAATGAGATTGTGCTGTATGACGTGTATGTGCATGTCTTGATGTATGGATATGCAATGTTCTTGTGATATTCTCTAGCTAGGGGAAATAAATCATGGACTACTGCTGGAAAGTAAAAGGAGTTGAATTCTTCGTTCTTGCTGGGGATAACGACCGAAGATGATTTGAGAATAAATTGGCGGGAGAATAACTCTACTGGAGAATAAACCGGCGAGGGAAAGACTTTGTGGGGAAGAGATACTCTGTCAGAAAATCTGCTAATCTGGAGAAATAAACTCGGCTGGGGATGAATTACTATTGGTGGTGATGATAAACTCTGTTGGGGATTGAGTTTCTGCTTGTGGAAGAAATAAACTCCACTGGGGATAGTCTTCCATTGTTCGTGATAGATGAACTTTGCTTGGGGAGAATTAACACCGCTGTTTTTTTAGATACCTTTTACTCTGTGGGAGGTGTATGCATTTTTAGTCATTTTCTCAAGCTGGGTCTAAACCTGTACCTGGTGAATAGAGTAACTACAAGGTTTGTACATTTCTTGTTTGCCCCTGTTCCTGAAATTACCGGTAATCGTCTTTCATTTCACATATAAATATTTGTGAGCAACAATTATTTTCAAATGCATATATCAAAATGAACCATTGGACGTTCTTGCAAAAAAACAGGAAAAGAAAAACAACTTTGAAATTTATTATAAAATGAATTGTATTGATTTTGAAGTTGTCCTGTAATAGGCATTTTTTACAAGAGGTTGACATCCTAGTAAGAGAACGCCGCCGAAAGATAGAAATTATACAATTTGTGAAAAACAAAGAAAAACAACTATGTGAACAATCCCACTGGGTTCCAACTCTGCTATTTCCTTTATATCTTCAAGCATCTCATCACTTTACTACTTGGTTAAAGGTATATCATATTGATCGGTGCCGTCCAAGCTTGATAGTCAATACCGAAGTCTGGTTGCAAGATGATCCAACGAAACATAGTGTTACGCTTTGATCCCTAATTTTTGCTTGGACCGTCCTTTCGGGTTTTCAGTCCACCGGGATACCCTTTTTTCCCCAAGCCGCCTTTTCAGGTTTTCGACTTGCCGGGTGTACAGTTTTTTCATTTTCAATCCTTATTTTTGCCCGAACCTTTTGGTTCACCGGGAAGCCCTTATTTTTGCCTAGGCCAGTCAACCTAGTGGGTCTTTGATTATGCGTAGTATTTTTTCACTATGTCTGCATTGACGGGGTGAGGAAGGTCGTCACCATCCATGGTGGTTAGAATCATAGCTCCTCCTGAGAAGATGTTCTTAACCACAAATGGCCCTTCATAAGTGGGGGTCCATTTGCCCCTGGGATTACCTTGTGGTAGTATGATGCGTTTGATCACCAGATCCCCGACTTGATACTCTTGTCGTTTGACTTTCTTGTTAAAAGCCTTGATCATCCGCTTTTGATACGTTTGACCCTAACAAATAGCAGTAAGTCTCTTTTCATCGACTAAGTTCATCTGATCCAGCCGGGTCTGGATCCAATCGTCCTCACTCAAACCTGCATCCTTCATAATTCGAAGAGAGGGTATCTGGACTTCAATGGGCAGGACTGCCTCCATGCCATACACCAAAGAGTAGCGTGTTGCCCCTGTTGACATCCGCGCTAAGGTGCGGTACCCATAAAGAGCGAATGGTAACATCTCGTGCCAGTATTTGTATGTCACCGTCATCTTCTGCATAATTTTCTTGATGTTCTTATTAGCCGCTTCAACAGCCCCATTCATCTTCGGCCGATAAGGAGAAGAGTTGTGATGTTATATCTTAAACTGTTTGCAGAGCTCAATGATCATTGTATTGTTGAGATTTGTACCATTATCCGTGATGATCCTCTCTAGTACACCATATCGACAGATCAAGTTGTGTCGGATGAACCGCGTCACGACGTTCTTGGTTACTGTATCAAAGGAAGTTGCCTCAACCCACTTCGTGAAATACTCAATTGCTACCAGGATGAAACGATGTCCATTGGATGCAGTAGGTCTGATCTCTCTGATCATGTCGATGCCCCACATTGCAAAAGGCCAAGGAGCTGTCAAAACATTCAGAGGAAGTGGAGGTACATGCACCTTATCAGCATAGACTTGGCACTTATGACAGGTTCGAGAATGCTGATAACAATCGGCTTCCATAGTAGACCAATAATATCCTGCCCGTAGGATTTTCTTCGCCATGGTATGTCCACTGGAATGAGTTCCGAAAGTACCTTCATGTAACTCTTCCATAATCCTTTCTGCCTCGTTCTTTTCCATACATCGCAGTAAGGTTGAGTCATGGTTACGCTTGTAAAAGATACCATTACTGATGAAGAACTTCGCCGCGAATCTCCTCAGAAACTTCTTATCATTAACAGATGCACCCCCGGGGTACTCTTAAGCCTCAAGATACCTTTTCACCTCGTGAATCCAGGGTTTATCTGCTACCTCTTCAGTCTCAATATCACAACAATGTGCGGCTTCGTCCAACCTCTCGATGGTAATCTGGGGAGCTTCATTATCCCATCTGACTTTGAACATAGAAGACATGGTGGCTAGCACGTCTGCTAACTGATTCTCTTCTCTGGGGAAATGTTCAAAGGTTATCTCCTTGAAGTGTGGGAGCAACTTCAGTACATAGTCTTTGTAAGGAATAAGATTTTGGTGCTTCGTATCCCACTCTCCTTTGATATGACTAATCACTAGAGCAGAATCTCCGAATACACTCAAGAACTTAATCCTCAGGTCAATAGCTGCTCGAAGGCCCATGATGCATGCCTCATACTCCACCCATATTGTTGGTGCAGTTAAAATATAATCGAGCGGTGAACGGAGTATGACAATCTTCAGGAGATATAATCACAGCATCAATGCCATTAC
Source organism: Vicia faba (assembly GCA_948472305.1). Taxonomy (NCBI): domain Eukaryota; kingdom Viridiplantae; phylum Streptophyta; class Magnoliopsida; order Fabales; family Fabaceae; genus Vicia; species Vicia faba. The sequence continues at coordinate 214,267,844 of OX451736.1, forward strand.
CTAACGCATTTGAGGCTCCGTCAAAATACATAGACCATCGAGATCCCTCCTCGGGTCCTTCATCCAATCCAGGTTCTTCATAGTCGGTCACCAACATGATGTTCTCATCCGGGAACTCGAAATTCATGGATTTGTAATCATCCACGGCCTGATGCGCCAAATGATCCACCAATAAACTCCCCTTGATTGCTTTTTGGGTTGTGTATTGGATGTCATACTCAGTTAAGATCATCTGCCATCTTAATATTCTTCCGGACAGGGCAGGATTTTCGAAGATATACTTGATTGGATCCATCTTTGATATCAATAGGGTAGTGTGAGTCAGCATATACTGTCTCAGCCGGTGAGCAGCCCATGCCAAAGTGCAACAAGTTTTCTCAAGCAGTGAGTATCGGGTCTCACAGTCGGTAAACTTTTTGCTAAGGTAGTAAATAGCGTGCTCTTTTCGGCCAGACTCGTCAAGCTGCCCCAGCACACACCCCATTGAATTATCCAGTACTTTCAAGTATAAAATCAAAGGTCTTCCTTCAATTGGAGGCATCAAAATACGTGGCTCTTGTAGGTATTCCTTGATCCTTTCGAAGGTGGTCTAACATTCATCATTCCATTTTACCACTTGATCTTTCTTCAGTAGCTTGAAGATCGGCTCACAATAGGGATGGCAACGGGTCGGGTCGGGTGCGGGTTTCACACTACCCACACCCGCACCCGAAATCATCACCCGAACCCAAACCCGAACCCGAAGGCTATTCGGGTGACAAAATCACACCCGCGCCCGCACCCGCTGTGTTCGGGTTTTTTCACCCAAACCCGAACCCGATGGCTATTCGGGTGACAAAATCACACCCGCGCCCGCACCCGTTGGGTTCGGGTTTTTTTCACCCAAACCCAAACCCGCACCAAAAATCAAAAAAAAAAACCAATTAAAATAAGGTCTCTTTACATTGTCTTCAAGAAAATGCAATTACAATTATCTTAACATAGTCTTCAACATCTTAACATTACAATTAAAATTAAATTCTACAATCAAATTACAACTTTTCAACAACAACAAGCTAATATATTACAATTTTCTTGTGTAAGATTAGATGTTCCTTCCGGCTCCGGAGTTGTGTTCACTTGATATATTTTACCTATTACAAAGAAAATATATTTCACATGTTAAGAAACACTAATAGATATTATCATCATAATTTTAAATTATAATAACAAACATGTGAAACTTAGAACATATAAAACATGTAACTTAATTCTTGGTAATGCTGAACTTTTAAATTGTAATAAGAAGAATCCTTTAGACCACTTCTTGATACATACAGAGATGTAATAGCTTACAACACAGATAACATATCGCTTTTAAATTGTAATGATTTTAACATGCCATATTCTTGATAATTTATCATGTTTGCAACTGGAATAAAACTGCCTATAATAATATTTGTCTACTAACTTTCAGCATGCTTGCATGCGCGTTAAATATCATGTTTTTGAACTGTCTAGAAACATAAGCACAACACTAAAAGAACTGTCTAATATCAAAAGCATTAGTGCAAATTAGTCGGGGCAACAATGGTGGAAGATAGAAACAATAATACTCACCATGTTAACATATAGAAACAACAACTTCTAATCTTCAAAATGGTAACCCAAACAACCTTCCATCAACTCAGCTGTATTAACAAATAAATTGATGTTAAATAAAACACTAAAGCTTAAAACTTATACACTAAATGAAGTACAAAATACCTTCATCGTCTGACTCCATTTCATTCAACACAGTAGCAATTTCTTCTGCAACTCTAAAAATTCCTATATATATTATATAACAAGAAAAATTAGTAATATATTATTTGCCAATGACATACCAAAGTAGTAATACATTATATAACAAAAAAATTAAGGTAGAAAGTAAAAATAATTTGACAATGACATACCGTTATTCTCAGCAGCCCATAGCCAACTCCTAGCACACATCAAAGCCTCTACGGTAGTCCAGTTAAGTCGGCTACGATGAGGACTCAATATTCTACAACTATTACTGAAGGCCGATTCAGAAGCTAATGTAGAGATAGGAATAGCTAACACATCTCTTGCAATTGCTTGAAGTGTTGGATACACAACTCCATTTACCTTCCACCAATTCAAAATGTCAAATTCTGGAGTATTTTTTATAACTGGCTCTTTCAAATAATGATCTAACTCATACTTAACACTTGAACTTGAGTCTTCGGCAACGGCAATTGTCTCAACGTATGCATCAAATTCAGCCTCGTCATCAATAATAGCAGTTGTACCAATGGATGGAGCAGTAGGTTGTGCATCTCTAAGTTTAATCTGTTGATAATCATTGAGCAAATCATAACACATGTCTTTGATTCTACTAACTTGTGCACTTGATTCTTCTCCATACAACTTAGGAAACCAGAAATTAAGTACAACCATCTTCTTCCTAGGATCCAAAACTGCAGCAACTCCCATCATATAATGAACACCACTCCAATAATTTTGAAAATTTTCCATCATTCTTGTGGCCATCATCTCAATAATTGAATTGGAGGACTTCTTCCATTCCTCTATTGCCAACTTAATCTTACAAATCTTAGGAAAGTACAAGTTGGCAGTTGGATATTTTGTACCAGAAATCAACTCAGTTACTTCATTAAATAATTTTAAGCACCCACAAACATCTTTAGCAAATTGCCATTGTGAATTAGTTGGAAGACAAGTGTACAAAGACTCACGTTGCTTCAACCGAATAAATACATCCTTGTACTCTATGGCAATATCAAGCATCTTATATGTGCTATTCCATCTTGTTGGACAATCCAGAGCTAACTTTCTAGTGCAAATAATCTCAATTGTCTAGCGGTATCTTCAAATTTTTCATACCTTTTAGGTGTAGCACTCCAAAATCCTACACTATCCCGAATATTTTCTATGCCATCCTTAATCACTTGTAGCCCCTCCTGAACAATTAAATTTAGGATGTGCGCACAACAACACATATGTAACAAAGACCCATCCCTTATTAAACATTCCAACGACAACTTATCCTTAATTTTCCTAATCATTGAGTCATTTGTGCTACAATTATCTAAAGTAATCGTAGAAAGCTTTGAATCAATGTTCCAGTCCATTAAACAATTAACAAGTGCTTCAGCAAGTCTTTCACTAGTGTGAGGGGCTGGAACATAAATGAACCTAACATAATATTTACAAAAAACAAGTCTTTCACTTATTGTCATTAAGAATAAAAAAAAAGATACAATTAAGTTATAAAATATAAACATTGTTACCTCAAGATTCGACTCTGTAAAGTCCACGAGCCATCAATATAGTGAGCCGTAACCGCCATATACCCTTTTTTTTTTGGTTGCTTGAAGTCCACATATCTGTGGTAATTGCCACTCTCCCTTCATGGTTATCTAACATCTTCATAGCACATTTTTTCTCAAAATCATAAACTTTCAATACCTCCTTCTTGATTGTGTTTCGAGTAGGAACTTTAAACAATGGTTGGAGAGAAACAAAGACTCTTCCAAGACCAATGTGATCCACAATTGATAGTGGATAATCGTGCATAATAATAGCTTCAACAATCAACTTCTTCACATGTTCTGGATCATAAGTTCCAATTCCCAACTCTTGCTTTCCTTCTGAGATAGTCGGTAGGAGAAATGGTTGTCCTTTGTCATGGTTTCTAGTCTTGATCTTTTTTTGAATACAACTCAAGAGATGTCCTTTCAAGTGATTTGTTCCATTCTTTGAAGTGCCACTAAGTTGTTTTTTACACCAGATGCATTCAGCCTTATCTTTTCCATTCACTTTCATCTTTTTAAATTCTTGCCACACATTACTTCTAAGTTTCTTTGATGCAGGTTCTAAAATTGTATCAATTTCTTCTTGTTGCCCAATATCAGGTTCAGGTGTCGGATTCGGATTAGAAGATACCTCCTGAGTTGGACATGTACTTTCTTGTGTAGGATTAGATGATCCTTCTGGTTTCAGGGTTGTGTTCACTTGATCCATTTTACCTACTACAAACAACAAGAAATTTCATAAACATCCCACTTCAAGAAAATAACAAAATAGTAGAAACCAACACAGTTGGAGAAAAATGAATCTCTACTTTCACATGTTGGAACAATGATTATGTTTGAACAAGTAACAACATACATTTACATGGCTGAGCAGCTATTGAGTTACAAAAAAAATCTCTACCGATCAAAGTTCTTTACAATTCATTTTATTTTCTAAATAAAATTTCAATTTCTTTTCTTTAAGCCTAATTTGTGATGACAAATCAATAAAAAAAAGGGAAACCATTTGCTAAAACTATTTCTATTGTGTCTTCTTGTATTAACCAAAAATCATAATGGTATAGATCTTACTACATGTTGCAGAATCAACCATTCCAAATTCAAAATATTCAAAAAAAAGTGCTGAAACTTTCAACGGGATTTAATTCTTCCAGCATTGAAGCTGCCTGAAAGTAGTCTGCAACATCACTCAATACCAAGTAATACCAAAATATTCAAAAAAAGTGTTGAAACTTTCATCGTGCTTGTGAACCAATCCCAAGTAATACCAAGGCATCTGATTGTTTGGTTCTATTCTAAGTGCATCAGACAACATGCTTTTTGCAGCAGGCAACGCCTTTGTACCCATTTTGTGAATCAAAGCAGTCATTAAGATTTTGTTAGGAATGTGGTTTGATTTAATTAGTGCAACATTAATAGAAGCATTGAGAGCTTCTATATTCTGGTCGCGTCCTTCTAACAAAATACCTGATATAGAAGTATACAAAAGAGTAAATAAATATCATACAAGTTGATAATTCTAAGCTTTTATTGACAAAGGATCTAGCCTTGCCTTAAGTGTGCAAAATTGCTGCAATGTACTCCTTCAACACCCGGTTTCGATATGCTGGAACCGAGAAAAACTTTAGGAGTGTCTCAAGCTGAGAGACAAAAATTAAAAGAGTTAAGTAGAGACTAATTAGTACATTGAAGCTAATTGTGTAAATTATTTAACAGCCTTGGCAATGCTAATTTTATAGCTCAAAGGGTTAAGTAGAGACTAATTAGTAATCATAAAGGTAAACCACTAATTAATAGGAATAATATGTAGTCTATGTCATCTATCTCAAATCTTAATAGCTACATGACTATCACAACTTTTCAAATCCCAATAATACAAATACAAATACAATTAACCCCTATTCAATCAAGAAAACACAAACTGAATTTAAAACAAGCAAATAAGTTTAATTTAGAATACAAAAAATTCTTGAAGTTTTTTAAAAACCTGTGTGGGATGTTCAAGCTTTGATCTCACGAAAGAGGATTCTTTCCTTCCCCGCCTTCCTCCAAAAGCTATAAAAAGGAGTGAATAAAGTATATCACATGTTAGTTAGATATGAGACCAGGTTGAGAGAAAGTTATATAAAATAATATACAATGACACAAATGTTATGCTTCTTTGCCACATTGAGATATAAAACTGCACAGAAACTTTTTTGACGGTTAAAGAAAAACATGAGCAGAGTATATGATTACATATCCTTGCAACCATGAGCAGAGATGATGCTCTACATCAATATCATAACATTCACTTCAGTCTGGTTAATCTAAAGATATAAAACAGGTGATACAACAGAGACATCATGATTATACAAAATTAATTAATAAGAAGAACAAATATGTAACTCAACAGGCTTATTTCAGTAACCAACTAATCATGCCCTTTGGAGAAAATAAAACCTACAGTAGAATACAAAATTATTTACTCATCAAGTAATGACAACAATTTCTTGACAATCCTAGCAGCCCGTCAATTTTTCTTATTCCAGCACAAAAGGAGACTATAAAAATTCAGTAAGAATGAAAATTGTATGTAACAGAAGCAATCATGCATACAAGACAGTACAAGCATTCTATGGCTATAAATAGTATTATCCAACTCAAGCACAATACGCGCATATTAGTTACACTGCTAAGGATGAAACAAAGAGTAGTAGAATACTTGCTGGAGAAAAGGCATGTGACTCGTGTCATAACCATTTTTTCTCTTTGTAATATGATTTGCAATAACTTGTGTTACTGTCAGAATTTTTGTAAAGCAACTCGGTTGAATAATAAAAACAAACAAAAACAAGTAAAAGAATGGCAAATTCACTATATTAGTGTGTGAATGACAGATGGTAGGTATATTTTAGCAAACAGAGGATATCCTGAATAGGTTTGGCTGATATTTAATCAAACAACAAATAAAAATGACTTTCCTAGCTAGTAGTAGTGACAGACAGACAGTCTAGTTCCCAATCCATTGGAAGATGCTATGCATCTTTCGACTCAACCTTCTACACTCTACTCATCAAATTCCAAATTCTCTGCCAACAAATTTTGCTATTGTTGGAATCAAAGTCAATTGGTCTCGATCTTTTAGCTGATTTCAAAGTTCACGGAGAACAAGTTGACTACAGAGATAGAGTGTTTGGGTTTTTCAGAATTCAGTGTTCATTAGTAAAACATAGACAAAACACAAACTGAATTCAACTTCTTGTTTGTTCTATCGAATATCGAGTCTATATGGTAACAATAGTGCAATCCCTTGTTTATAAGAACGCAAGGCACTTACAATAATCCAGATCATTCATAACAAACCATTAACATGAAAAAGTTATTTACAAGTGATAAGAATTGTGTAAACTGCAATCAGTCTAGCATATGATAGACAGAAGTTCAAATGCTTTAAATCGCCCGAATCCGAACAAAACTATTCACAATTCACCATGTCGAACCAATTTTTAAAAACATTGATTGAATCAGAACGGTTATTCGGATGTGAATCCATTCCAGCATATGATGTAGATTTTCATGTGAGACTATATACCAGAAATATATACAAAATGTGCAATTCTACAAATAAAAACTAGAAAATTGAAAGAAGCAATGAATAGTAAAATTGATTCACAAAATTTATGAGAAACGTGTAACAATCTATGGTGGCCACAAATCACAGTGAGGAATGAAAATCTGAAAAGAAAAATAAGCAAGATATAGAAGGAAAACCTTCTGGCGGAGTTTCTGGCTGTTACGGCGGTCAACGAGGTACTCCGGTGGGTTTTTCCGGTGAGGTTTTCGTTTGTACGGTGGATTGAGTTGAGTGTTACTTCAGTCCAAACCAATTTGTTTCTTTCTGATTCAACAAAAGAGCAAAGGGGGGATTTTGTTGTTTTTGATGGAGGTGCTGCGTTTTGATTAATAGCTATGGATGAGTGATTCATGTACCTTTGGAGAATGGCGAGAAGAGGATTGTATGAAGAAGATGACGGAGGAGTTTGTAGGCGCCGGTGAAGAGGCGAAGGAGACGGAGAAACGAACTAACGAAGGTGACAGTCTGACGGAGGTGACGAAGGTGACGGAGGTGGCGTAGGTGACGATGGCGGTGGCCGGTGGGTGCAGTGAAGTGAGCGTGACTGCGTGAACTTGAAAGTTGAAAGTTGTAAACCCTACATTTTATTTTTAATTATTGAAATATATATATATTTAGGGATAGTTTTGTAATTTAACATATAAGCGGGTGTGGTTTCGGGTTTCGGGTGCGGGTTTAAGCTATCCCAAACCCACACCCGAAATATCGGGTGGCACCCGAACCCGAACCCAAACCCAGTCAATTCGGGTTTCACCCGTTGACTCGGGTGCGGGTGCGGGTGGGGCCCGCGGGTTTGGGTCTGCTTGCCATCCCTGGCTCACAAGTAGCAGTCAGATGTGAAATGAATCTTGCAATGTAATTTAGACGTCCCAAAAAGCCTCTAACTTCTTTTTCTGTTCGGGGAGCTGGCATCTCCTGTATAGCCTTCACCTTTGTAGGATCCACTTGAATACCTTTATCACTAACAACGAATCCCAGCAGCTTACCAGACCTTACCCCGAAGGTGAACTTGTTCGAGTTTAACCTCAGCCTGTACATCTTCAACCTGTCGAACAGTTTCTGGAGATGGTCTAGGTGTTCTTCCTCAGTCTGGGATCGGGCGATCATGCCATCAACATAAACCTCAATCTCATGGTGAATCATGTCATGGAACAAAGCGACCATGGTGCGCTGATACGTTGCCCTAGCATTCTTCAACCCGAAAGGCATTACCTTGTAACAGAAGGTGCCCCACTGCGTAACAAAGGTTGTCTTCTCTATTTCTTCGGGAGCCATCTTAATTTGATTGTAACCAGAAAAACCATCCATAAAGGAGAAGACCTTATGCTGCACGGTGTTGACGACCAAAACATCAATGTGAGGCAGTGGGAAATCGTCTTTGGGGCTCGCCCTGTTCAGATCTCTATAGTCCACACACATCTGCACCTTACCATCCTTCTTAGGCACAGGAACAACGTTGGCAACCCACTGCGGGTAAGAAGTGACAGCTAGAAATCCGGCATCAAACTATTTCATGACCTCAGCTTTGATTTTCTCAAACATCTCGGGGCGCATAGAGCGAACCTTCTGCTTTACCGGAGGACAGTCTTCTTTAGTTGGCAGTCGGTGTACCACAATGTCAGTGTCTAAACCAAGAATATCTTTATAAGACCAAGAGAAAATCTCAACATAGTCGCGTAACATCTGTATCAACCGTTGCTTGACACTAGGATCCATAATTGCGCCTATGTTGACCTCTTTCTTGTCTTTCTCTGTACCCAAATTCACCGATTCCACTGGCTCTTCATGGGGTTGTATGGCCCTCTCTTCCTGTAGTAATAGTCTAGCAAGTTCCCCAGGCACTTCACAATCATCCTCACCTTCGTCCTCGACTTGGTTGATCGGATTTTCGAAGTCATAACTGGCAGTAGCAGAGTAGTTATCAATGGGATCCAGAGTGGATGTGGATCTGCATTATGATATGTGAGTGTGTGTAAGACAACAACTATTTTGATAAAGTTCAAGATAGAAAAGAAAAACAAGGAGCCTAAAATTTGTAATGCAAGAAAACGTCCAATGCTTTATTGATGATATATGAAAATGACAAATAATAAGCCCTCACAAACAAAGCCAAAGTGCCTCGGGCAAGGCACCAGGCCGTAAAGTTTCAAACTGTCTGTTACAAATCTCAAAACAAAAGTCAATTACTGTGTAATAAAAGAAACAGGTATGAAGTCTTTCGCCGTCCAGTTGTTCAAGACACCATTGGTTTTAGGGTAGATCCAGCTGTCGATATCTGAATCTTCTTCACCATCTTCAATTGCATTAACTCCTTGATTACTAATATGCAGAGGAGGTCTTCCAATCCGCGCGCGCCGATCAGCCCTTTGAGCCTCTGCAGTAAAGCTCAAACCAAACTTGTTAGTTTTATGTGCAAAGTCGGGGAGCTGACCCCAATTTGCACACCCACCTTTTTCAATTACAGCCCTGTCATCCTTGAGGGAAGCCATCTTCATCGGAGGTTTGTCAGCAGCAACTTCAGTTGACGCCAGAGTCTGGGGTACCTCTTCAAAGTTCTGACACGGGGTTTCGATGAATTCCCCATCCATATCCACATAGCGAAAGGAATTAAGATGACTCACCATGTACTCCTCTTCACCTTACACCTTAACAATCTTCCCCTTTACTGGGTATTTCAACATCTGATGGAGTGTAGATGTCACTGCCCCAGCCTTATAAATCCAAGGGCGACCCAGCAAGCAAGAATAAGATGGTCGGATATCCATCACATAGAAAGTAAATGCAAAAGTCTGAGAGCCAACTTTAACAGGGACGTCCACCTCCCCATGCACCATCCTTTTTGACCCATCGAAAGCTCTAACCACAATATTGCTCGGCTTCAGAATCAAACCTTCATAGTCCAGATGGTCTAGTGCTTTCTTTTCCAAAACATTCAATGAGGACCCAGTATCCACCAGTACATGGGCCAAAGTGGTGCCCCTGCACTTGATCGAGACGTGCAGAGCATCACTGTGATTTCTTCCTTTAGCAGTCATATCTGCGTTTGAGAAACCCAACCCATTGTCGGCAGTCAAACTAGCTACACAGTCTTTGAATTGATCAGTAAAAGTTTCCTGCGGCACATGTGCAGTTTTGAGTAAAGCAATTAAATCCTTTGCATGGGCTTCCGAGAATAATAACAAGGATAACATGGAGATTTTTGACGGGGTCTGCCCCAGTTGCTCGACTATGTTGTAGTCACTCTTCTTGATAATCTTCATAATTTCCTCTATCTCCTGCTTAGAGGTTTCTAAAATGATCTTCTTAGGCGCCTCCGTCCGGGCAGGCTCACCTGTGATTTCTTTGCCCCGAGTGCCAGATGGCTCGGCAACAGGGGTGATAACTGGAGTGGAAACTGGGATATTAGTTGATGTACCAGCATATGGAATGACAACAGGTTTGTGGACAGTCGGAGGGGAAATCTCGGGAGAAAAGAGTCTTCCACTTCTGGTGACCTTGCTAGCCCCGATAATATTGTTGATATCAGCATCAGCTTCTTCAATCTTTAAGTCTTACTTAACTCCATGTTAATACACATCGGCCCCATAGTGCCAAAGGAAAGCCTTATCCGAAGTGTATGGGATAGGACCAGGGATAGTAATGATTAATGGAGCGATTCTTGGAACGGGTGTAATCCTAACAGGCTTTCTCGAGGAAGCCTTGGAAGGATTGGCGGAAATGGTTATGATGGCAACATCTTGAATTAGAACCAACAGAATCATAGTTTTCTCGAACAGGATCTCTTTGTTATCCATCAGGCGTTGAACACCTGATTTCAATAAGTGGCAACGAGCAGGCAGAATTGAACATACGTGGCAACCTTCGCCACAGCCCAGAAATAAACCGGCCAACAATAGATTCTTCTTAACTGTTATCAAAGGAGTGGAAACTTCTTCCATGGAGGTCACAAATAAATCATCATCCACAGCATTCACTCCATGACCGTGCTTGGGCATGGGATCAGTTATGACGTTGGGTTTCTCTGGAGCGTCAAACTCAATCTCTTTAGCTTCGATCAAATCTTGCACCTTATTCTTCAAGGCCCAACAGTTATTTGTATCATGACCTGGGCTATCGGAGTGCTAGGCGCAGCGGGCGTTCAGATTATATAGCGGAGATGTGGTAATGGGATTCTTCGGGGCTTCCCTCAGATTTACCAGGTTGGTCTTCAACAATTGTGGTAGAATTTGAGACAAGGTCATATTAAGCCAAGTGTACTGTCTCTGCGGTCTCTCCATTCTTCGCTGATTGTAGCATTGTAGGGCAACGGTGGGTCTTGATGTTACTACCGTATTTACTGCTTGACGGTGTTCAGCTCTGTTTTGGCACCTAGAGCTGTAAATTGCCCTAGATTCTTTCTTACCGGTGAAAGGCTTCTTTACTGCACTTGACAACGTATCCTTCTGTATCTTACCACTTTGGATACAAGCTTCTACTCTTTCCCTAGTCAAAATCAATTCAGTAAACCCAGATGACAAACTACCGATCAGATGATTGAAAAAAAGACCAGACAACGTCCCTAGAAACATATCAACCAACTCCCTATCAGACAAAGGGGGTTGGACTCTTCCAGCCAGATCTCTCCACTTCTGAGCATAGTCCTTAAAACCTTCACTTGCACCCATAGACATACCCTGAAGCTGAGTACGAGTGGGAGCAAGGTCGGCGTTATACTGATACTGCTTGTAAAAAGCAGCAGCAAGGTCCTCCCAATTTCGGACATTAGTTCCTTCCAATTGGTAAAACCATTCAAGCTGAGTCCCTGATAGACTATCTTGAAAGAAATGCACCCCAAAATTTCTATCAGCAGTGTAAGGTTGGATTTTTCAGACATACGAGCGGAGATGGGGCTTTGGACAGGATACTCCATTGTACTTAGCAAAAACAGGAGCTTTAAACTTATGAGGGATCACCACCCCCGATGCCAGTCCCAAATCTTCAAAATCCAAACCAGGGATCTTCTGAATCTCCATAGCGCTCAACCGGTCTTCAAGTTGTTTGTACCTATCCTCAGCAGGAGGATACTGTTCTTTATCATAATCTGTATCATTATCAGAAACTGCAGGACTGGGGCCCTTTTCTTCTTCTTGGTCCTGCCCTCCCTTGGATGAAAAGGACAGATCAGCTTGTTATTTCAACCTGTCCCCAAACCTTTTTCCCGTACTAAAGAGAACAACCTTCTTCTTCTTCTTCTTCTCATTCTCTTTCTCTTTCAGGATGAGAGCTTTCAAATCCTCTTGCCCTTTAGCCAAGCTTAAGAACATCTCTTGGAATTGGGCATTTTTTGCCAGAAGATCTTTGATAGCTTGATCAGAAGACATAATTGCTGAAATAAACAGCGAAGAAGATGAGAAACCTATAATGGTACCTGTAATGGTGTGCATGATAATGGGATGCGTATGTAATGATTTCAAAGACTTTGGGAGATTTAAATTTGTAAAACAAAAATAAAACAAACTTTATTAGATTAACTGGTAAAAAGGTTCAACAATGCCCTTGAGGCGTTACAAAGAAATAAATGGAAAACAAATCTAAACTAGAAAAAGCAAAAATCAGAAATCCCATGGACGCTTCCCCTTGGTGCTGACGTAGTCATTGATCGTTCTTTCATTCTCAAGTTTCCTCGTGAGCTTCAAGATCTTCCTTTCTTTCTCATGATACTTTTCCCGGTAGGTATCCCTCTCCTCTTTCAACTGAATCCAGGATCTCTTCAATGCCCCAAGATCAGTGGTCATGTAGGGATAAAGGACTGTATAAGGAACACCCTCTTCATTGGTAGGCTCCACAATTACTGGCAAAACAGCTTCATAGGGCATCCCAAGCTTTTGGGCTCGAGCTCGGACCCACTAGAGATAAGGTTGCATAGGGAGAGAAGTCTTTGGTCCTAGCTCTTAAGGGTCAGACCTGTTCACCATGCCCCAAGCTCGTATAGACCTTCGGCGATGCTCGTCAACATCCTCCTTGTAGCCAAAGGCAATATCTGTAAGAAGTAGCTCATGAGGACCGTCTCTCCGAGCACGACTAAATTGTTGTAAAGCCAAGCAAGGACTATAGGTTATTCCCCCTTTGATTCCAAGCAACGGGACATTAGGGTATCCCCCCCATCGATCAATCACAATAATGCTTTCCATAGCCTTAAAACTCCAAAGAATGTCTGTATGGGAAAGGGACATTATCTTGTATGACCATCCTAAACCTTCCTCATTCTTCAACACGGATTTGGGGAGGTGCGAAATAAACCACCTCACCAGCAGCGGCATGCAACACATGAGGGTCCCTATTCATCGCACAGTACGAGTATAGAGGGCATGCAAGATATCACCCAAAAGAGTAGGCACAAGATTGCGAGACAGGAAAATCTTAACTGCATTCACATCTATGAAGGTATCTGGATTCGGGAAAAGAACCAAACCGTATATAAGGAGAGCCAAGATGTCTTCGAAAGCCTAAAAGTCCAAATTATCCCAGAACCGTTGAGCTTGATCTATCAGAAACTTGGCTAAGAAACCTTCAACCCTAATTCGTGTCTCCCAGTTGGATACTACATCAGCCCTTTTCAAATGTAGAGCTGAAGCAATGTCTTCTGGTTTAGGAGTCTCTTCCAAACCTGTGAAGGGCATCTGCTCAAGGATGGATATACCCAATAAGTGAGAAAAATCTTCCATAGTGGGAACTAGATGATAATCCGGGAAAGTGAAGCAATGATGCACCAGATCAAAGAACTGGAAAAGCACACTCATCATCTGCTCATCAAATTTTGAGGTAACCAAGCTATGAAGCTGACCATGTCTCCTAATGAATGAAGAAGTATCAGAAACTCTTGAGGTTTAATCTTTGAGTTGAGCAGGTATTTGCACAAAGTTAACTCGGATGGTGTTTCTGCGCACGAAAGCCATAATCTACAAAACAGGACAAAGATAAATCCCCTTGGTCTTTGAAATGGTTAGTATAATGAAGTATGCATGCTATGTTATGATGCATGATGTCATGATAAAACACACAACAGGTATAACAGACATGGTAAAGGCAAACAAGTCACACAAAAGCCCTTAAGTTTAAGGCTTGCATGGGGTCTAGGTATTACCCTCTTGAAGTTCAGTTGGTTTCAATCTTTCCTAGCAAAAGTAACCGGGTTCTAGAGGTTCTCAATATCACTGACCATCCTCCATCGGTCATGGTTTCAGCTCACGCAATCTTTTCTTGCGGTCGGAACTATCTCGAGAGTATGGTCTCCATGAGTGTAGTATCGAGTATCAACCAGTTCTCAGTTTTACACTGAGGTCGGCTATATCACTACTTCCTATGGCCAAGTTGGTCAATTATAGGTTCTAAGGTCAGTTGATGCTTAACGACACACGCAACGGCTCTGTATTCTCCTCGTTTCTCCACAAGGGATACCGGTACCAACCAATGTGCCACATCAACGTAGCTACTGCTTCAACCATATCGGTCTATGCCGTACAGTTCCCTCAAAGTTTATTGCTACTTACCTAAAAGGTGTCCCCAGATCCAAGTTAGGATCCATAGTAACTCCCAATACAAAACCCTTAAAAGTAAAGCAACCAAAACAAACAAGAGAAGCAGTTTATTATGAACTATTCCTAAGGTATACCCCACTTATTTATTCCATAACAGAGTCTCCAATTCTGTAATACGGTGGCAGAACCAGACTTTTTTAGGAAAATGCGGGTTCATGTTTTGCATTTTTGTATTCGCAAAATGTCGCGGTAAGCAAGAGTCGCCACCAAATTTTATTTTATCCAACCGGAAAGGAAAAAAGCACAGGAAAATTCCTTTTTTGAGATTCTGAGTACGGGGGGGGGGGGGGGGGGGGGGGGTAGATTATAGAAAGGGAATGTATTAGCACCCTTTCCATCCGTAGTTTTCTACGGGCTCTTAGGTACTTGCTCATCATTTTAAAATTGCTTCCATGTTTGTGTGTTTTGAAAAGTTTTGTTTGACTTTGTTTTAACTCTTTCTTCTGTCTTCAAGAGTGTTACAGAGTGTTTTTGAAAACATTGTTTGAAAAAGTGTAAGTGTGAAAAACTTTGTTTTTGACCAAGTACCTACTAGCATCTACCTACTCGAAAAAGGATTGTTTCTGTTCTTGTTTCCTTTAGACAGCACTATCCTACTATTGAGAAATGGGTAGCACTGTCGTTGGAGTTGTAAGGGTCAATTCGAAAGGGACGTACGATCACTAAAGCAATGTTAGGATGTTTTAGTAATAACCCTAATATCTTAAGATCATATTCGAGGCAACATTTCTGAGGCAACATTTCCGAACGGGAAGTTTGATCTTTGTTTAGACAAGAGAGAGACCACTAAAACACCCTATACTTAATGATCGTTTACCGAAGGCAACCGAAGTGAGAGTATACCCTAGGAGTGCGCATGTGCGAGTGATTTGATTTCAGTTATTATCTTTGCACCTTTAGGGTTTGCTAACCATTTTAAAATTAACATACATTCTTGTCATGCAATCCTATTATCATACGTCTAACAGTTAATATTTGCGAAAATTAAAATACGAGAAATAAAACTACGCTATTACAAGGCTTCGGGGAGGGGGATTAATTACATAGCCAAAAACCCGTAAAAACGATAAATAAACGAAAAGTCCTAATTAAACTATTACATACCATGAGCAGTTACATCAATATCGTAAAAATAAATAAACGCGCGATGAATCGAGAACGAGAGAAAATTAGGGTTTTGACCCCGTCTAAACCTAGTTGCAAGAAAAATCATTTTTTGGTTGTTTTTGATTATTTTGAGAAAAATAAGGTTTTAATTAAATAAGTACAAACCTAATTACTAATTAATTTAAATTAAGAAAAATAATTAATTTGACCTATTTTCTCATTTTGGTTAAAAGAAAATAAAAATTAAATCAAACAAAAACCCTAATTTCTAATTTGTTTTAAATTATTTACAAAAGATTAAAATTATCCTAAAGTTAAATTAAACTAATTATTAAATTAAATTTGACAAAATAAATTTAAAAAAAAAGCCTAAATTCTAATTTGATGAAAATTGGTTTTATGAGTTTTTTTTTTGTAAAAAAGAATTAAATTTGTGTGAGAAAATAATTAATCAAAAATAATTAAAAGAAAAAAAATATGGGCCTGGTGTCAAAGTAGAAAGGGGGGTGTCATTCTGACTTCTGGGCCCAAAACTCCTTGGCCCATGTTGACTTCTCATGATCCAATGCGTTGGCTTGACTATGATGCATGGTAAACCTTCATGTGCCAGGCGTTAGATTCGGTTTGCTATAGATCCAATGGTTGAAAGTTGATGACCCATGGTGGATTTATGGGAAGCCTGCGCATGGAAATACACATAGCAAAATAATATTGAAGAAACAAGGGGACCTAGGGGTCGAACCCAGGCCCTTTAGCATCTGGCCATAGCGTGCTTACTAGCTGGGCTGGCTGGTTCTTTTGTATCTGAAATAAGCAATAATTAATATAATGGAAAACGAGATAATGGATCTAAAAACGCGTGAAGTTTGAATGGACCAGTCATGGGGTGCCACGCCACCCTTCTTCTTCCTCCCTCCGTTGGCAAAAGTCCAAGATTTTTACCTACGGTTTTCTGGGCGTAGGTATAAGCCTGCGTTTCTCCAAAATCCACTGCACGCATGATAAATCAACTCTAGTGGTACCAATCAACTCGTGGCAACCTCACGAGCATCATGGTACCACTCTTCATGGCCAAATTTCCCTGCAATCAAAACCCCTAAAAACAAAACCTAAACCCTAATCATGGCAAATCTCTGTATGGATAACAAAAATGCAATTGAATATTATCATTAGCTTGCAAATGTTTCAATGAACAAGAATATGTAAAGAATTCATGCTACAAATGCCAGAATCGTGATATTGAGTTTCAAGAAAGTATCAATGTCGTGAGATACTTACAGTGAATTTTTGGGCACGAAAATGCTTGCTAATGGTTGGGATAGAGTCCTTATATGTCCAGTAACTGAATGGTATGCTTGGAATGGCTTGAAAGCGCCTGGAGCTATGAAATCAGATTTCCACTTTTCTTGAGTTTTTGCAAGTTTTCCCTGAGCTTCTCACGCCTCCAAATTCCTTCTTTTAATTTGGATTTGTTCTATATGTACCCTTGAGTGAATTAGGTTTACAAGTTTGCATCAAATCTTTGCAATTATGAAGATTTGATCATTGATTCACCCTTGCATCAAATCTTTCCAAAACAAGCAAATTCCAATCTTTTTCTGTCCAAACAAGCCTTGCACGATTTGATCTCATTTCCAGCTATTCATTGACCTGAAATATGCACAAAATCTCAAGGTTTAAATGATTTTTGATATTTTTATGATTTTATTTTAATTTAACTTGATTTAATTGAAATAAAAATTAAAATAAATGCCAAAAATAAAATAAAGGCAAGTGGGAAGGATCATGGGTCGTGGATCATGTTACAAACTTAATGCAAGCACAAAAAGTTGGGCCCTTTTGACAAAAATTGCAATTTGAGACACATTTGACTTTTGGCAATTTTGCAAAAAAGGTCAACTTTGCCAATGCATAACTTCCTCAATTTTGACCATAGAGATGTGTTCTTAGACTTTTTAGAAAACTTAGGATGTCCTCTAAGCAACCCTTTTGGTCTCATCTCAATTGAGTCTTCCATGTTCATGTATGAAGCTTTGACAAAAAAGGTGTTTTTGTTGACTTTTCAAAATGACCTATAATGTCCAAATTCATAACTTCTTGTGAGCGCATATTTTGAACTTTGGAGATGAATATGAATTGTAGGTAATTCCATCCTATTCAAAATGATATTTGGATGGGTCATTCTTGATAAAGTATGAGAAAGTTATGCTTGGTCAAAGTTGAGTTGACTTTTCCTACAAAACCCTAATTTAGCAACTTTTGGATTTTGATGAATTGTGGGCAATCCTTGAGGAATCATGATCAACCCTTGATAAAATGATGAATAATACATGAAAATGAGTATGTTGACCAAAAATCTTGAAGTTTGACTGTATGTGAGCCACAATCGACTTTTGCCCTATCACAGTTGATTTTCAGGCCTTTGAGCAATTGACTGAGCAAACTTCCTCTGCCAGGCTTGAAACTTGACATGGATGATCTTGAGAACATATTAGGATAATGGTGAGAATTTGGGATCCCTTGGACTCAAGCACCTTGATGCAAACTGAAACCCTAATTTGAGGTAGACTGCCTTAGGAGAGAGTTTGTCTGGTCAACCCTTGGACTTCCTTGAGCAATTTGAGGACCTCACTTGAAATGCATTGTGAAATATGGGAGGGCAAATTTTGGGGTACAACAATCCCCATTTGTAAATTTGTACCCCCATTCCCGAAAGCTCTATAATAGCGTAGAAATTTAATTTCCGCAATTTACTGTTTTCCTTATACTGTATAGTAATTAGGCGTGCATGGCAAGATTTAAAATCAATCGCTAGAGAACCTAACTTTAAAGACAAAATAACTTGAATCAAACACCTTTTTTCACACACACACCTCTAGGGTAACCTCGCTTGTTGCCTCGGAAATACACTCATGTCCCTCGAATATGGGACGCTTTAGCAAAGACGCTTCGATAAAAAAAGATCGTAGTCCCTCGATGTCCCTCGATGTTGCCTTCGATAAAACGATCTAGTCCCTTACGAAAAATTACTAAAGTGTCTCACAAGTTGCTTTCGATGACTGTACGATTGACCCGCGCCTGTCTCTTCACATCCAATTATGGGGATTCTTACCAAATCAATGGTATGATAGCAACATCTAAAGGAGGAAGAAAAGCACATTTAAGACCTTTCGAGTAAATAGGTTGCTCTTAGTTGCTCGCTTGCTCACGACAAAAACATTTTACATACCAAAACTTTCATTTTGAAACATTTTCAAAAGACAAAATCTTTTTTATGTGTTCTTATAGATACGAAAACCATTACAAAAACATCTTTTCAAAAACACTTTCAAAAAACACACTACACGAACACTTCTTTGAACTATTTTCCAAACAAACACTTTGTATGCGTTCTTATAGAGACGAGAACCATTACAAAGACATTTTCAAAATACTTTCAAAGCCCACACCACAAGCACATTGTCAAACAAAAGCAAGTGATCTAGCAAGTAACTAAGAGCACGTAGATAACTATGGATGAAAAGGGTTCTAACACCTTCCCTTTTCATAACCTACCCCCCGAACCCAAGAAATAATATCGAAAGGTCTTTCCTGTGCTTTTTTACCTTTCCTTTTGGATAAAAGAAAAGTCGGTGGCGACTTTTGTTATTCGCACAATTGTGATCAAAAGTAAAACAACCCGAGTCAGTTCTCCCACCGTATCATAGAACTGGCGACTCTGCTAGGGAGAAACTTAAAAGTGGGGTTACCTTAGGGCTAGATCACCTTTACTTGCTTTCTTTGTTTGACTTGTATGCTTTACATTTTGGTTCTTTGTTTGGGCTTAAATCCTCTACCCGGATTTGGGATACCTTATAGGTAAGTAGCAATAAATTGTGGAAATTGTGCGGGGTATACCGACATGGTCTAAGCAATAGCTACGTTAGTGCGACATATTTGTGGGTACCGGTAGCCCTTGAGTAGTCAAGGAGAATACGGGGCCGCTGAGTGATGTCATGAAGCACTAACTGACTTTTAGAACCTTTACTTGAACAACTTGGCCATTGTAGCGGTAGAAATGTGCAAGACTAAGCCATTAGATTGACTAGACTTTATACAAATCAAAATAAAAATAGCTACCACGCTTTATTGTTTCCAAAGGAATGGGAAAAGAGCGAATAACCCAAAAAGAGGGGGAAAGATTCAAGGTAAGGGGGTTGGTTATGCAAAGGGAAGGTATTAGCACCCTAAACATCCACGGTACTCCGCAGGAACCTCTTTGTAAAATCTATATATTTTGGCTATAAAAAATGTGTTGTATATAAAATGGATGGTGGAGGTGAGAAAAGAAATATTTTTATGATTTTTGCACCCGCCGCGGTTGCGAACCTTTAGTGCCTACGTACCACCTTTCGTGCAATAGGGTATCAGGGTACACGTAGTTCATCTAGAAAAGACTTGTTTGTTGGTTGATTTTAAACAAGGAGACAAGTCGTCATTGTTAGGAGAGAAATCTCGACTAACGCCCACAAGGTATGAGAAAGATGGACCATGCATCAACAAGAGTGAGGGTTTGAGAACGCCTCTAGTACTCAAGTGGAAAAGTCGACACCTATATAACCATAGGGATAGGAGAATGTTGCTCGACTATCAATGAATCATGTCTCACCTTGAAAAAAGTTTTGAATGTAAAAGTGTGCTCGAGGGCACAAAAGAGTTTGAATGTGTTGAATTGTTTTGTTAATTTTGAAAGATGTCAAAGTATGATTAAGTGAATTAAAGTTTGTTTAAAGAAAAGAAGTTTTGAAAGAAAAGGCACTCGACAAGGTCGAGGTTTATTATGAAAGCAGTTTGATGTTAAAAAAACAAAGAAGATTTTGAAAGAAGATGAGAAGGTTTTAAAAATTAAAGAAGATGGGAGGAGATGAAGGGACTATCCTAAAGCATAAGGTAAAAGCTAGGGATAAGAACCGTCTAACCAACATGAAGCCGATACTTGACATTATAAGCCAATGTAGTATTCCCATTCTTTGGAGTGAAACCAAGCAAGAAAGAATACTAGACCCCTTGAGAGAACCAAACTTCAAGTGTTTTAAGTCTTCGCAAAAATTGGGCAGAAAAACGGCTGTATACGGGTGAATTCCAGATTACAAACAAAGTATGTAATCACAATAACCTGCACACAAAACAAACAAACAACCCAATGTCTTGAGGTAAACCTCAAGAACTCCAGACAAAATATCAAATAAAGTTACAAAGTCTCCAAGATAGGCCAAGGTCTCTAATCCTAAGTCCAAGAAGTCCATCACTCCATAATGCAAAGGATAGTAACCATGTAGTCCAAGTATCATTAAAGTTTTTTATGGTTCATGTTGATTATTAAGTGTCTTTAAAAGGAAAAGAAAAAGCTCAAGTGAGCAAAATAAAAATTACATAAAATTAAATGCTCAAGTGAGCAAAGATGAAAATAGCATGAAATGTAAAATGCTAAAAGTAAATGGTACATAAAGCATAAAAATAAAAGCGTAAAGTAAAGTTAATTGTTAGTAATTAGTGGTTAGTTGGATGACCATCTTGAAACTTGCATTTGGAACTCATTAGGGGATTGATAGAACCAAATCCTCTACACAACAAGTTGCATTTTCTTTTTGTCAAGTATATCATCCATTTTGGAATTCTCACAAGGCAACATGTAATGATCAACGATGTTTAAGTCATCCGCGTTGACCAAAGGTGTTGTAGATCCATCAGAGGATTGGTAGAACCAAAGCCTCTACACAATGAATCTCAAGGTTATTGTATCAAAGAGATCAAATTAACATACTTGGGCTTGCAATCATAAGTTTAGGCCACGAATGATCATTTATTCGAATCGGGACAAAATTTAGCGCTATGTTAAGCAATCGTAAGTGGACTTATGTAGAAGTCGCACCTATTTTGAGGCCGGTCAATAGCAATCTATGTACTTCATGTTTGGATAAATGATATAGAGATCACCATCCCTTAACATGTAGCACAATTAAAAAAGAAAGGGGTAAGATGAAGAGGGAGGGAAATGATAAGCCAATTTGGATCACCATTTCAAAATTCTTTCATCTTTAAATTCAACCACTCCTCTAGATGGATTAAAGCACTAAACATATCATTAATCCAAAGCACCAAAAATGAATTAAATAATTCACTCTTAGGTAGATTTGAATTGATGAACATTTATCCAACTTCATCTACATCACAAAGTCCATTGAGTTTAAAGACAAATTGGACATTTAAAATTGCAATCCAAACCAACAATCACAAGGAATGAGTAGAAAAAGCATCTTGGATCAAAGCTGCCCCAAAACAAGGCAAAAAATACATTTTATTCTGGTGTAAATCGATTTACACTACTATGTAAATCGATTTACACAGTATAATTTTCAAAAAAAATGTGCAAAATTGTGCTGTGTAAATCGATTTACACATAGTGCAAATCGATTGCACACAGAACAGCAGCCAAAAACAACATTTTAAAAGGCCAATTTCTTGTTCAAACTTTCCATCAAACACCTTATGATCATGGATCCACTTGAGCACGAAAATTCCATCAAATTATGAGAAAATAACACCATTGGAATCACAAAATAATGCTCAAAGAATCAATCCCAAAGATCACCAAGAGATCACATTGTGAAAGATGAATTATCCAAACTTACCAAAGGTAGATCTAGAGAATTATCAAAACAAATTCAAGAATTTGCTTCAATTCAACCACAAGAATCAATTGACCAAGCTTGGATGTAGAGAATTGATGGAGAAAAAGTGTTTGGATGAAGGTTTAGCTCAAAGATTAGTAAGCTTCAATGCAAAGCTTACTAACTTTTTGAAAATGGAGCTTTGAGTGAATTTGGTAGATGGAGAGAATTGAGAGATTTTTTAGCAAAGTGGATTTGGCTATCAAAAGCTTGAAATTTTAATGAGATGAGGGCTCTATTTATAGAGTTTTGAATTGGGATTAGTGGTAATTTGGTAATTGATTCTTGGAGCCAAAATTTGAATTAATGAATTATTTCAAATATTAGAGCCAAAATTTGAATTAATGACAATTCTTTCAAATATTAGAGCCAAAATTTGAATTAATGATAATTCTTCTTAAAAATGAAAGATTGGCACTAAAATTTGAATTAATTATACATCTTTCAAAAGTGAAGGAAAATTGGAGCCAAACATTTGACAAGTTTAAAATGCTGATTTTTTTTTAATTTTCACTCTATGCAAATCGATTGCACTATATTGCAAATCGATTTGCACAGTGTATTTTTTCCAAAAATTGTGCAAAATTCACTTTGTGCAATCGATTGCACTCTAGGAGCAATCGATTGTACAGTGAAAAAAAATGAAATTTTTTTAATTCTTTTTCTTTGCAAATAGAGATTTTTAGGGAAATAATACCGAAAAACCTTATTTGCCATATGCTTCGACTCGGTACCTACAAAACACAAATATGCAAAGACAAAGACAAATATTTTTGGCATTTTGAGTAGAAGTTAGTCAACAACACAAGAGAAAACTTAAAGATAGGATGCAAATGTGATGAATAAAGTTATTTATTAATGATTGTGACTGAATGATAAAATATGGTATGAAAGTGCGATTGAAAAAGTTAGGGGCAAAATTTAGGGTACAACAACTGCCCCTATTTAATTATCTTTTAGCCAGATAGGCAGAAAGTAATTAAATACAAACAGACCTGAATTTTGTCCCTGATGCAATGAGATGATAGCATATGTTATGAATGAATGCATGGACTCTTTTTTGACATTTTTTTTAAATGTTATATGAGATGAGACAAACTCTGTGGGAATGTGGAAAGACTCGAAACTGGAAACTTGTGGTAGTTTAGATGAAATGACGCGGAAAGACACACCGGGGAACAACAAGATACTTCTGGATATCTGTCAGGGTGACAAGGAGTAACCAGCAATACTTGGAAAAAAGAGATAAAACTTGAGAAGGCAAGCAACGACATCCAAGAATGGCATTGAATGAGGCGAGCAACTCTCTGGAAAAGGCAATCAGAAGCATCTAGAAGAACATTAGATGTGGGACGAGACCAAATCTGAAGCTACATCAGAGTCGTCCAAGAAAAACGCTGGACGGAAAAGAAACACGACATCCAATACTGGCTTTGAATGAAGGGAAAACTCAACGTCTAATACTGGCTTTAGACGAGAGAAAAGATCACAACATCCAATACTGGCTTTGGATAGAAGAAGAGATCTTGACATTCAATACTGGCTTTGAATGAAGAGAAAACTCAACGTCTAATACTGGCTTTAGACGAGAGAAAAGATCACAACATCCAATACTGGCTTTGAATGAGTGAAAGAGATCTTGACATTCAATACTGGCTTTGAATGAAGAAAAAGCTCAACGTCTAATACTGGCTTTAGACGAGAGAAAAGATCACAACATCCAATACTGGCTTTGAATGACTGAAAGGGTTCTTGGCATTCAATACTGGCTTTGAATGAAGAAAAGCTCAACGTCTAATACTGGCTTTAGACGAGAGAAAAGATCACAACATCCAATACTGGATTTGAATGAGTGAAAGAGATCTTGACATTCAATACTGGCTTTGAATGAAAGAAAAGCTCAACGTCTAATACTGGCTTTAGACGAGAGAAAAGATCACAACATCCAATACTGGCTTTGAATGAGTGAAAGGGATCTTGACATTCAATACTGGCTTTGAATGAAGAAAAGCTCAACGTCTAATACTGGCTTTAGACGAGAGAAAAGATCACAACATCCAATACTGGCTTTGAATTAGTGAAAGAGATCTTGACATTCAATACTGGCTTTGAATGAAGAAAAAGGTAACAACATCCAATACTGGCTTTGGATGAAAAAAGAGATCTTGACATTCAATACTGGCTTTGAATGAAGGGAAAACTCAACGTCTAATACTGGATTTAGACGAGAGAAAAGATCACAACATCCAATACTGGCTTTGAATGAGTGAAAGAGATCTTGACATTCAATACTGGCTTTGAATGAAGAAAAAGCTCAACGTCTAATACTGGCTTTAGACGAGAGAAAAGATCACAACATCTAATACTGGCTTTGAATGAGTGAAAGGGATCTTGACATTCAATACTGGCTTTGAATGAAGAAAAAGGTGACAACATCCAATATTGGCTTTGGATGGAAAAAGAGACAGCTGAACTGATGTTTGCTTTGGTAGGATCCAAGTAAGTTGGGCTTTGATCTCAAGGTGACATGTCAACTGCAACAAGACCTCGGAAAATGCAAATGAGGATGCAGCACTCTTGTTATGCATTATGTATGGATTTTGTTATGCATGATATGTGAATGATCTATGCAGGTAATGCCGACGTTTACGACAATGGAGTTTGACTCTTTTGTGAAGGTAAGATTGGAAGTTTGATTCCTCAACACAGAGAACTCTGCCAAATTTTCTTGGAAAGAAAGTATCCTGAACCCAAATTTGTCACACTTGAAAACTGTGTTGAACTGATGATCTTCTGAAGAAGGATACGGAGAGCTGCTTGGGGACTCGTCCCAGATTAGCTGACTGTTGAGGATAAACTGATCATGGCTTCAGTTGAAAGTTGTTGGAAATGAGCTGATCATGGCTTCAACTTCAAAATGACTATTGGAGATAAACTGATCATGGCTTCAGTTCTTGAAATGTCCATTGGGAATAAACTGATCATGGCTTCAGTTCTGAAATGATTGTTGGAGATAAATGCCCCTGTATGAGTCTTGAAAATGATTTCCTGGCTGGCCAATTCTGAGAAAACTCGCATTGAGCAGCAAATCTTGAACTGATTCACAAATGGACCTGGAAGATACTTGCCCCTGATAGGGTCACTGACCAAGTTTCTCAGCTGTTTGAAATTCCTTGATGAGGAAAGCTTGTTTGCAAGCAAAATTGTTTATTCAAACATGGTAATTTTAATGCAAAGTTCATGCAAAAGTTTTGAATCCAAAATCATTTTTGAAATGATGTTATTGGTGTATAGAAAATGCATCACTGGTTAAAACACAGTGGTTTATACTTTTAAAGTGGAAGAGAAAGCAAAGGTATGAAACCAAAACAAATGATTCGCAAAAGATCATAGGAG
Organism: Vicia faba; assembly: GCA_948472305.1. Lineage (NCBI taxonomy): Eukaryota > Viridiplantae > Streptophyta > Magnoliopsida > Fabales > Fabaceae > Vicia > Vicia faba. Next base: position 214,293,570 of record OX451736.1, read on the forward strand.
TCAGTTTTCGCAACCTTGTTGTAGTATGCTTTCAAAATAAACCTGGCTTCAATTAGGTCTTTTGAGGGTTGTAACGTGGTCTGGTTCACGGTTTAAGAAATAAAGGATAAAGGCTCAAAGTTTATTTGTACCCACCCCAATCTTCATGATGTTATCCAGTCCTACGTTCAGTTAAATCAGACTATGCATTCAGGTTCCAAGAGATTTTGGAATTGCACTGATGGTAGTAATGAAGATGATTTAGAAGCTAAGGAATTTTGAGAATGGCAGTCATTTCTTCTTACATCTTTTTGCTGTTTTGAGGACTTTTGTCAACTCTGGCGGAGAATTTTGAGGATTTGAAGACCTCTTCTGATTGGATTTATTATTCCCAACTTTTGCCTGAACTGTTTCATTTGAGATTACAGTCAGCAGGATGCCCTAGTTTTTTGCCTGAACTGTTTCATTTGAGATTACAGTCAGTGGGATGCCCCAGTTTTTTTGCCTAAGTCTCCTTCAGAGGTTTTGACTTAGCGGGATTTTTCATTTGATTTTTCTTTTCATTTCATTTCTCTTTTTGGAAAGATAATGACTGTCTTGCTCAATGATTACGGGGAACCATCTTCGTCATTTTTTGTTTGAGAGCATCTTTGACACTTCTTGCTGTGTGCAAAGGAAAGTTTGATCGCAACCTTTGTTGAAAGGTGTCTTGCATGATTTCTCTTGTAATTGAATGCACAACCAAATTAACTGAGAACTACCCATCCCCGGGTTAAGATTGCGGGTTTTTCTGTATAGAAAGAAACTCCAACTTCTAGGCTCAAAGGGGTGAACGAGGGATTAACTTCCTTATTTCTCCAGTGTTTGGGAGTTGAAACAATGCTTGTATATCCTCAGCAAAGTTTTATTCGAAAGCATACCAGCAATAATTATGGCTATTTCGTTTTCATCATCCTCCCTTAAATCTTTGCATAAACAAAAGCTTGATAAAAGGAGTAAACAAGAGAAATATATTTGAAAGCAGTAAATGAAAATGATTTGAATTAAAACATTGCAATGCTCATTTCATTAAACTTAACATGAAAGTATAAACAGTATTTGAAAGCAACAATTTTAACATAAACAAGGAAAAATGCAAACAGAAAGAAACATGGCTTAGTGACTAATCAGTGACAAGGATGAGTTGTCCTGTCTGAAACACTAGCTTTAGGAAGTGACTTGAGGGTATCCTGACTCAGTCTTCAGCCACTTTGTTTTGGCAAAGGATTGTTGATGACATTAGGACCTGCCTCTTTGAAAGTGAGAATATTGTTTTTCACCAATTCTTGCACTTTGTTTTTCAATGCATAACAACTCTCTAAATCATGACCGGCATCTCCTTGATGAAACTCACAGTGAAGGTCAGATCTGAACCCGGCTGGAGGAGGATTTCGAGAAATCAGAGGCCTAGTTGTAATCAAGCCCTTCTGCACCAATGCAGGATACAATTCAGTGTACGTCATAGGGATGGGATCAAACTGAGCCCTATTCCGATTCTGATTCTGTGCAATATTCTGTCGTTGAGGGACATGAACTAGTTGAGCATTGACCGCAGGAGCAACAACCGCTACTTGTGGTTGATCAGTGTACTGAGGCCTACGGCGAGGTCCTCTTCTCTCAGTCGAGACAACATTGGCTTCTACCTCTTTCTTCTTCTGAAAGTTCCCAAGGTATTTCTTTGCACCATTAGAAGATTCAGCAGCTTTAGACACTTTACCATTCTTGATCCCTTCTTCTAATCTCTGGCCAATAGTCACCAGGTCTGTGAAGTTGGACGACATACTACCAATCATCTTCTCCCAAAAGAAAGGGGATAAAGTGTCCATGAACAAACCAGTTAACTCTTTCTCTTCCAGAGGCGGTTCAACTTGAGATGCCAGTTCTCTCCATCGTTGAGCATACTCCTTGAAAGATTCTTTCTCATTCTGAAACATATTTTGTAGTTGGCGACGATCAGGTGTCATGTCAAGGTTGTATTTGTATTGCTTTATGAAAGCATCAACAAGATCTTGGAAGCATTGGATACGACCTTTCTCAAGTCCCATATACCATTTCAATGAAGCTCCACTCAGACTGTCTTGGAAACAATGGATAAGCAGCTTGTCATTCTTGGTGTAAGCAGACATCTTTTGAAAGTACATCACTAAATGACTTCTTGGACAAGTGTGCCCCTAGTATTTCTCAAACTCGGGAGTCTTGAACTTTGCAGGCATAACCAGATCAGAAACCAAGCATATGTTGTTAGCATCAACACTGAAGAAATCATTTCCTTCCATAGCTCTGAGTCTCTTCTCCAAAGTCTGATATTGTTCTTTGAACTCTTCAAACTCACCAAAGTCTCCCTGACTCATACTTCGAGGACTAGCAGCATGGTACTCAAAGAGAGGATTCATAAAAGCAGCTTGTGCAGCAGGTTGAGGAAAATCAATATGAACAATTGGCTGAGGTTCAGTGAAAACTGGAGCTTGAAAGACTGGTCGGGAAGACTGGCCAACCATTGAGGTAATTGCAACAGGTGGAGAGTAATTTTGAGGTAACCCAAACTCTGGCCATGCAGTAGATGTATGCTGGATAGGTTGAGTGTCAACAACAGCAGTTGGGATTTCAGATATCATAGTCCTTTGAGGTGGCTCTCCTCTGGAAATTAGGACTTGCATCATCTCAGTAAGTTTGGCAATGCCTGACTTCAACTCATCGATTTCCATTCTGACTTCCGTGTTGTTTTGTTCTTGGTTTTCCATTCTCAATCTGACAGCAGCTCTAGTCCCGTAGTTGTGTTGAGGAATCATCTTGACGGTAGACGACTAACTGGAAGGAAGAAGCAACTGGGAATAAGATCCTGAACAACCTGGATGTATGCAGAATGATGTAGAGGATGCAAATGATATGCAATGTTATGCAACACACTGTATAGTAACAAGATCACACGGTTCAGAGTCACGAGCCTGGAGTAAAAGGTATAACCCATAAGGTATGGACTAACGGTTATCACCTGCCGAACAAGGTTCTAAGAGGTTCCCAGAGTCTACATCCTTCCTTCGGATATTACCAACGTCCCAATTAACTCGGTAATTAGTAATATTCTCAAGAAAGACTCGTCTGAGCGTAGTATCGCGTGACAACTACTTCCGGATTACTCCGTCATAGCTTCCGCACTACACCTAAAAGGCCAAGAGGGGTTAGGTAATCTACAGTCCTCAGCTTCGCAGGCTCCCAGGTCGAAAGCAGTACGTCTTCCCGATTACTCGGTAAACGATACTACAGTCAAAGGGGCCTCCACTGAGTGGGGGATCTCATGCCACCTTTTTTGGGATTACTCCCTCAAAGTTAACATGACTATACCACCCGTCCTATCTTAAAGTGTGCCCAAGTCCGGGTATAGGACTTATGAGTAATCACCAAGCACCCTGAAAACCGGGAAAATCCAGATAAACATATATACAAAAATATAACACATAAACAACAATAGCACATATACAGATAGAAACAAAGATAGGTTTAACCCACTTAGGGATGGACCAGCAAAAGGTCAATCTTTCCCCAGTGAAGTCGCCATTTTTTTTCTGTAGTGGTAGAAATGTGCAAGACTAAGCCATTGGATTGACTAGACTTTATACAAATCAAAATAAAAATCGCTACCGCGCTTTATTGTTTCCAAAGGAATGGGAAAAGAGCGAATAACCCAAAAAGAGGAGGAAAGGTTCAAGGTAAGGGGGTTGGTTATGCAAAGGGAAGGTATTAGCACCCTAAACATCCATGGTACTCCGCAGGAACCTCTTTGTAAAATCTGTATATTTTGGCTATAAAAAATGTGTTGTATATAAAATGGATGGTGGAGGTGAGAAAAGAAATATTTTTATGATTTTTGCACCCGTCGCGGTTGAGAACCTTTAGTGCCAACGTACCACCTTTCGTGCAATAGGGGATCAGGGTACACGTAGTTCATCTAGAAAAGACTTGTTTGTTAGTTGATTTTAAACAAGGAGACAAGTCGTCATTGTTAGGAGAGAAATCTCGACTAACGCCCACAAGGTATGAGAAAGATGGACCATGCGTCAACAAGAGTGAGGGTTTGAGAACGCCTCTAGTACTCAAGTGGAAAAGTCGACACCTATATAACCATAGGGATAGGAGAATGTTGCTCGACTATCAATGAATTATGTCTCACCTTGAAAAAAGTTTTGAATGTAAAAGTGTGCTCGAGGGCACAAAAGAGTTTGAATGTGTTGAATTGTTTTGTTAATTTTGAAAGATGTCAAAGTATGATTAAGTGAATTGAAGTTTGTTTAAAGAAAAGAAGTTTTGAAAGAAAAGGCACTCGACAAGGTCGAGGTTTATTATGAAAGCGGTTTGATGTTAAAAAAACAAAGAAGATTTTGAAAGAAGATGAGAAGGTTTTGAAAATTAAAGAAGATGGGATGAGATGAAGGGACTATCCTAAAGCATAAGGTAAAATCTAGGGATAAGAACCGTCTAACCAACATGAAGCCGATACTTGACATTATAAGCCAATGTAGAATTCCCATTCTTTGGAGTGAAACCAAGCAAGAAAGGATACTAGACCCCTTGAGAGAACCAAACTTCAAGTGTTTTAAGTCTTCGCAAAAATTGGGCAGAGTAACGGCTGTATACGGGTGAATTCCATATTACAAACAAAGTATGTAATCACAATAACCTGCACACAAAACAAACAAACAACCCAATGTCTTGAGGTAAACCTCAAGAACTCCAGACAAAATATCAAATAAAGTCACAAAGTCTCCAAGATAGGCCAAGGTCTCTAATCCTAAGTCCAAGAAGTCCATCACTCCATAATGCAAAGGATAGTAACCATGTAGTCCAAGTATCATTAAAGTTTTTTATGGTTCATGTTGATTATTAAGTGTCTTTAAAAGGAAAAGAAAAAGCTCAAGTGAGCAAAATAAAAATTACATAAAAGTAAATGCTCAAGTGAGCAAAGATGAAAATAGCATGAAATGTAAAATGCTAAAAGTAAATGGTACATAAAGTATAAAAATAAAAGCGTAAAGTAAAGTTAATTGTTAGTAATTAGTGGTTAGTTGGATCACCATCTTGAAACTTGCATTTGGAACTCATTAGGGGATTGGTAGAACCAAATCCTCTACACAACAAGTTGCATTTTCTTTTTGTCAAGTATATCATCCATTTTGGAATTCTCACAAGGCAACATGTAATGATCAACGATGTTTAAGTCATCCGCGTTGACCAAAGGTGTTGTAGATCCATCAGAGGATTGGTAGAACCAAATCCTCTACACAATGAATCTCAAGGTTATTGTATCAAAGAGATCAAATTAACATACTTGGGCTTGCAATCATAAGTTTGGGCCACGAATGATCATTTATTCGAATCGGGACAAAATTTAGCGCTATGTTAAGCAATCGTAAGTGGACTTATGTAGAAGTCGCACCTATTTTGAGGCCGGTCAATAGCAATCTATGTACTTCATGTTTGGATAAATGATATAGAGATCACCATCCCTTAACATGTAGCACAATTAAAAAAGAAAGGGGTAAGATGAAGAGGGAGGGAAATGATAAGCCAATTTGGATCACCATTTCAAAATTCTTTCATCTTTAAATTCAACCACTCCTCTAGATGGATTAAAGCACTAAACATATCATTAATCCAAAGCACCAAAAATGAATTAAATAATTCACTCTTAGGTAGATTTGAATTGATGAACATTTATCCAACTTCATCTACATCACAAAGTCCATTGAGTTTAAAGACAAATTGGACATTTAAAATTGCAATCCAAACCAACAATCACAAGGAATGAGTAGAAAAAGCATCTTGGATCAAAGCTGCCCCAAAACAAGGCAAAAAATACATTTTATTCTGGTGTAAATCGATTTACACTACTATGTAAATCGATTTACACAGTATAATTTTCAAAAAAAATGTGCAAAATTGTGCTGTGTAAATCGATTTACACATAGTGCAAATCGATTGCACACAGAACAGCAGCCAAAAACAACATTTTAAAAGGCCAATTTCTTGTTCAAACTTTCCATCAAACACCTTATGATCATGGATCCACTTGAGCACGAAAATTCCATCAAATTATGAGAAAATAACACCATTGGAATCACAAAATAATGCTCAAAGAATCAATCCCAAAGATCACCAAGAGATCACATTGTGAAAGATGAATTATCCAAACTTACCAAAGGTAGATCTAGAGAATTATCAAAACAACTTCAAGAATTTGCTTCAATTCAACCACAAGAATCAATTGACCAAGCTTGGATGTAGAGAATTGATGGAGAAAAAGTGTTTGGATGAAGGTTTAGCTCAAAGATTAGTAAGCTTCAATGCAAAGCTTACTAACTTTTTGAAAATGGAGCTTTGAGTGAATTTGGTAGATGGAGAGAATTGAGAGATTTTTTAGCAATGTGGATTTGGCTATCAAAAGATTGAAATTTGAATGAGATGAGGGCTCTATTTATAGAGTTTTGAATTGGGATTAGTGGTAATTTGGTAATTGATTCTTGGAGCCAAAATTTGAATTAATGAATTATTTCAAATATTAGAGCCAAAATTTGAATTAATGACAATTCTTTCAAATATTAGAGCCAAAATTTGAATTAATGATAATTCTTCTTAAAAATGAAAGATTGGCACTAAAATTTGAATTAATTATACATCTTTCAAAAGTGAAGGAAAATTGGAGCCAAACGTTTGACAAGTTTAAAATGCTGATTTTTTTTTTTTAATTTTCACTCTATGCAAATCGATTGCATTATATTGCAAATCGATTTGCACGGTGTATTTTTTCCAAAAATTATGCAAAATTCACTTTGTGCAATCGATTGCACTCTATGAGCAATCGATTGTACAGTGAAAAAAATGAAATTTTTTTAATTCTTTTTCTTTGCAAATAGAGATTTTTAGGGAAATAATACCGGAAAACCTTATTTGCCATATGCTTTGACTCGGTACCTACAAAACACAAATATGCAAAGACAAAGACAAATATTTTTTGCATTTTAAGTAGAAGTTAGTCAACAACACAAGAGAAAACTTAAAGATATGATGCAAATGTGATGAATGAAGTTATTTATTAATGATTGTGACTGAATGATAAAATATGGTATGAAAGTGCGACTGAAAAAGTTAGGGGCAAAATTTAGGGTACAACAGCCATTAGGACGTAGTGAGATGATCGACTTTGGTGTTGTCCAAAGTTGGTAGATACTCGATACTTCACTCATTGAGGTTTGATTTTCGGGATATTTCGGTCACCGTGAAAGAGGCTTGCGCTGAAACAATACTCGAGAAGACAAGTCGGTGATATTGAGATCCCTTAGAACCCAGTTACTATCACTAGGATAGGTTGAGCCAACTAAACTTCAAGAGGGTACTTACCTACAAACTCCATGCAAGCCTAAACCTAAGGACTTGTCTGCTTTATGTGTATATGATTATTTGCATATAAACTTGCTTACTTTGCATACTTATACATAACATCATACCATAGCATTTTCAATAAACGTTTCAAGGATCTCAAGGGCCTATGATGAAGGGTCACGTTGAACCAGACGTCTATCATGGGACAAGAGGATTTATTTTCATCTAACCAAACGCTGTCAAAGATCAAGTACAACAACTTAAGTCAAAGGCTATGACCCACTCGACATGGTGAGCTTAATTATCGTGGAAGGACATCCACTAATACAAAGTTCTCCAATCAAAGCTATTGATCAAAGTTCAACTTCTAACATTTTTTTGTGTTTACCCCGCGAGGTCCTTGAAAACATGCATCCACATACTATGCATCATATCATGACATGTTTCTCCCACACAGGCCTCCTTATCTTCCTATCGTATATTTCAGTAAGATGAATATGGAACAAACTGTGAAAGATCTCCAAGCTCAAAACTCTCAATTCCAACAAATGTTCCTGGCTTTGGCTAAGGGGCAAGAGGAACTGAAGACTCTTCTTCTCAAAGACAAGAAGAAAAAGTCCAAGAAGTCAGTAGGCGTCCTGAACTTGGGAAGAAGACTTAAAGGACCAGTCAAGGGGGGATCTAGATCTTCCAACTTCATCCAACATGGGGGATAGTCATGAAGAAGACAACGGTCTGGAGATCGATGAAGTCGAAGCTGACCACTCTGAGGAACAATATCCTCCCGCTGATGACAGGTACAAACAAATGGAGGATCTCCTCAATGCTATGGAGATTCAAAAGATACCTTCTTGGATTTAGGAGACGTGGGTTTGGTTCCTGAGGTGGTCATCCCGCCAAAGTTCAAAATCCCTTCCTTTTCCCTGTACGATGGAGCCTTTTGCCCTAAGATGCACTTAAAGTCTTATGTTCGCAAGATTCAACCATACACAACTGATCCGAAGCTTTGGATCTATTTCTTCCAAGAGAACCAAGTAGGGACTCAACTTGAACGGTTCTATCAATTGGAGAGTTCTCGCATCCGCATCTGGGAGGATTTAGCTGGTGCTTTCTACAAGCAGTACCAGTACAATGCTGATCTTGCACCAACTCGTGTATAATTGCAGAACATGACCATGGGTTCCAACGAGAGCTTCAAAGATACGCCCAAAGGTGGAGAGATCTGGCTGGTAGGGTGCAACCCTCTTTAACTAATAGGGAGCTGATTGAAATCTTCATGGGAACTTTGACAGGACCTTTCTTCAAACACCTAATTGGAAGCTCCTCGACCGGGTTCACCGAGCTAATACTGACTGGCGAAAGAGTCGAAGTGGCATCAAAAGTGGAAAGATCCAAGGAGCTACACCCTCTGATGCTCAGATAAAGCCATAAAATAGGAAGAAAGAGTCCAATGTTGTGTATAGTCAAAAGAGTCTTCATGACTAACACGTAGGAGCAATCTTGATCTCTAATCCTACGCCTGCTCAATAAAGACAGGGGCATCAGTGTAAGGAGGTTGCGCCTAAAAGACAATTCACTAAGATCAACATGTCACTGGCTCAAGCACTACAACACATGTTGAAGGCAAAGTTGATTACGTTAAAGGCTCCTCTCTGGAACCCCAACACTTCCGCTCCTACCTATCAACCCAATGAAAGGTGTCCATACCACCAGGATAGTCCAGGACACGACACGAACAGCTGTTTGGCTCTGAAGAACAAGATCCAAGACTTTATTGATGCAAAGGAGATTGAGTTTGACCCTTTGGAGACTCCAAACGTGATCACTGCTCCTATGAAAAATCATTGAAATATTTTGTTCATTTGAATTTTCAAGTTGTAATCTCTTTCGTTGTTCAAACACCTATCTATTAATGTTAAACTCTGTTTCATTAATGTATTGCATATGTTTGTCTTGATTTAATCCGCTCGTTTTCATTATATTTAAACTATGCTTTTTACTCCCTTTATGATATTCGACTCTTGTTTCAAAAACTTGCAAGCCTTTAGAGGGAGGATGACGAAAACAATGCCATAATCTCATACAGTATGCTTTTGAACAGACCTTGCTGACGATGTACATGCGTTCTTTGAAACCCTAAACACTAGAGTTATAAGGAAGATAATCCCTAGTCAACCCCTTTGAGCCAAAGAAGTAGAAGTTTTCTTTTTACACAAATTGAAACCTTTAATCAAAACCTGGGGCAGCGTAGTCTCTCAGTTAATTCAAACGCGTGTTTAGCCGCAAACTCTCATTCTGTAATACAACGAATGATATCAAAAAAATTACTCTATAATCAAAAGGCAATGATGGTTCCCTACCAAATAGGCAGTCATTATATCTCAAAAGAAAACCCCACTAAGTCAAAACCTACAAAGGAGACTTAAGAAAAACTGGGGCGTCCCGCTCACCGTAAGAACAGTCAGGAAAAATTAGGGATAACAAATCAAAAGAAAGAGGTCACTACAAATCCTCGACAACATGAAAAAGTTACAAAAATGACTACCTTCTGACAAATTTAACTTTTCTAAACCATCCCCAAGACGTCATTCTAGACTCAATTGGAGTCCGAATGCACAATTAACTAAGTTTTGGACTGAAGAACATCACGAAAAACGGGTGGGTATAAATACACTTTGAGCCTTTATCCTTTGTTTCTTAAACCGTGAACCAAGCCACGCTACAACATTTCAAAGTCCTAATTGAAGCTTGAGTTAGTTCAAAAGCGTACTATTACAAAAGGTATCCTAACTCCTGTAAGGCTTTACTCTAAATCCTGAGTTCGAATTTTCTTACAAAACTTCTTTACTTGCTAAAATGCATTTTCAAAATTTCAAGACAAGCATAAACTTTGAATTATTTATCGCTGTTTGCATATGGCTATTTGTTTGACAGTGGAGAAATTCACACAGTGAATATCCAACAAATGAAAGCTCTCTCAATAAACAGAATCACTTCAAATGGAAAGACACTTCCAATGACTAATCTCTCATAATCAAGGGGAACGACATGACCTTTGTACAACACATCTGGGGCAGTCAAGTCAAGATTCAAAGAATCTCTCAAGAATTGTTGAATAACCAGGGGAAAAGCTCCATCTGAGTCACTCAAGGGGCAATGTTATGTTGATCATGGGTTTGAACAATATCCACTATGAAGACTTCCGATACCATAAAATTGCTTGTCTGTACCAATAGTATCATATGGTGTCAGTATCAGGTCTTCGGTTTCTTCCACAACAGTCTTAGAAAATATCTCTAGGAAGTTCTGGGCTACCGGAAATGTGATCAAAATCTCAAGCGTCGAGGTGCACCAGATTAACTCTGGGGGAAAACAGGCTCCCACATAAAGGGTCATGTGCGACCAAGCAAACATTTTCTAGAATTACTACAACACTTACTACTAGGGGCAGCGACAAATATCCCCAAGATCCTTCTCATAGGATGACTCCCAGCCAGAGTTTCAATCTCTCAAAACTTCTCACCAGCTGAGTTGACCTCAAGAACCCTCAAGGATTCTCCCCAGTGAAGAACACACCTCTCCAACAGACCGACAACACGGATTATTTCCCCAACAAACTACAGATTCCCCAGCCTGAGTATGCCTCTCCAACTAATACAAATCAAAGGACCACAACTCCTCTTCACCATTAGACTACTCTACAATCCCCAGCAAATTGTTGTGAAACCTGGACCCTACCAAACATCAGTTCAACTTTGACTCCATAATAGAGAAACAGACCACCGAGACTCCTCATCTCTTTTCCCCAAGCAGGAATCAACACTCTTTATAGAGTTTTCAACATTCCCCGCCGAAGTTCTCCTTAAATAACAAAACAGGAATCCTTGGTGGAAATATTCTAAGCAAAGTTTGAAAACTCGCCTACTCTTCAATAGCAGTCCGGGATTTAATGACTCCCCAACATTTGTCAAGGATTTATTTTCCCAGACAAAGATGCATTCAAATAACATTTCACCCTTCATACATCATATTACATACATGACAAGTGCATGCGACACAATCTCATTTATTTTGAGAACATCATTGCACCATGCATTTCATACATCATGATATTGCATATATCTAACGTTTTACCTTTTACAGGAAAAGGTTAATCAACAGATGGATATTGTCAATAACCTTCAAAGGGTCAGAAATTAATACATATAACAAGCCATGGAAATTATCTACACTACCAGCTGAAGCAATCCTACACGGGTTCCTTTCCATACACTCTTCTAGAAACAGTTCAGATGCGATCCAGATATGGCTGACATTCTGACACTTATTCCAGATCTCCTTCTAGAGACAGTTCAGATGCGATCCCGATATGGATGACATACTGATACTTATTCCATATTTCCTTCTAGAGACAGTTCATATGCGATCCAGATATAGCTGACATTTTGATACTTATTCCAGATTCTCTTCTAGAGACAGTTCAGATGCGATCCAGATATGGCTGACATTCTGATACTTATTCCATATTATCTTCTAGAGACAGTTCAGACGCAATCTAGATATGGATGAAATTCTGATACTTATTTCATATTTCCTTCTAGATACAGTTCAGACGCGATCCAGATGTGGCTGACATTCCGATACTTACTCCAGATTCTCTTCTAAATACAGTCCAGATATGATCCAAATTTGGATATCCTTCTGTCACTCATTCAAACACAATCCAGATACGATCCAGATACGGATATCATTCTGATACTTCTTTCAGCATACCTTTCCAATACATTCCAGATACGATCCAGATACGGATGTCATTCTGAAGCTCATTCAGTACATCTCTTAGATACGAGTCAAATACAATTCATTTATGAATATTATTTTGATGCTCATCCAAGACCACTATTGGTTCAGTTTAAATCTCTCAACGGTTTATTCTGATTCTTTCCCGCAAATATCTTTCTTTGGTTCAGATAAATCGCTCCAAAATTTATTTTGATTCTCTCCAGTTAGATAATATTCAAGACCCCTGCCAGTTCAGTTTAAATCTCTCAACGGTTTATTCTGATTCTTTCTTGCAGACATTTTTCTCTGGTTCAGATAAATTGCTCCAAGATTTATTCTGATTCTTCTCCAGACCCCTGCTGGTTCAGTTTAAATCTCTCAACAGTTTATTCTGATTCTTTCCTAGTAGACACTTTTTTTGGTTCAGATAAGTCGCTTCAAGATTTATTCTTATTCTTCTCCAGATCCCTATTGGTTCAGTTTAAATCTCTCAAGGGTTTATTCTGATTCTTTCCCGTAGACGTCTTCTCTGGTTCAGATAAACCGCTCCAAGATTTATTCTGATTCTCTCCAGTTTGAGAATATTCAAGACCCCTGTCGGTTCAGTTTAAATCTCTCAACGATTTATTCTGATTCTTTCCCGCAGACATCTTTCTCTAGTTCAGATAAATCGCTCCAAGATTTATTCTGATTCTTCTCCAGACCCGTGCTGGTTCAGTTTAAATCTCTCAAAGGTTTATTCTGATTCTTTCCTAGTAGATACTTTTTCTGGTTAAGATAAGTCGCTTCACGATTTGTTCTGATTCTTCTCCAGATCCCTGTCGGTTCAGTTTAAATCTCTCAACGGTTTATTCTGATTCTTTCCCGCAGACGTCTTCTCTGGTTCAGATAAATCTCTCAACAATTTATTCTGATTCTTCTCCAAATTCGTGCTTGTTCAGATAAATATCTCAACGATTTATTATGATTCTTTCCTAGTAGACACTTTCTCTTGTTCAGATAAATCGCTCAAAGATCTACTATGATTCTCTCCAGTTAAAGAATATTCAAGACCTCTTTTGGTTCAGTTTAAACCTCTCAATGGTTTATCCTGATACTTTCCAAATGAACATTTCTGGTTCAGATAAATTACTCCAAGATTTATTCTGATTCTTCCTAGTCAAACAATATACAAGACTTCTGCTAGTTTCAAATAAATTGCTCCAAAGATTTATTCTGATTCTTTTCAAGTTGAAATCAAGTTCAGACTTAGTCCATTTTCTGTCAACAGTCACCTTTGGATGGAATCTACAAGCCCATCTCCGGCAAATCTCCATCATTTCTCCAAATGGTATCTTTAATCCCATTCCCTGCACCATCAACCAACACGTCATCAAGTGCAAAATTCTGGGCACTCTAAGTGTTCAATTATCTTCCACTTTCAAGCTATGAACTACAAGCGTGCCGATCTTGCTTTTCATGTTTAAGAAGATTCAACAGGGGAAGCTGTCTTACCCCAAAATTTGCCCTCCCGTTTTTCATATTCTAGGGTTTTTTGAATACTCAATTTGGCTCAGAAGTTGGTCAGACAGGCAGCAAATCAACAATTAGGGTTTGGTATTTCTCAGAGAAAATTGAGTTTTCAAGATTTCAAATGGTCTTAATAGGTCTTCCTGTCTCCTCAAGGATGTTTATGCCAGTTTTCAAACTTTGCATTGCAAGTTTGCTCAGTCGATGGCTCAGATAACTGAAAACGACTACATTGACCCAAAAATCGACCTTTTGTGAGAGCGAGTTCAAATGATTGTAACTTCTTCATTATTCGATATTTTTAAGCGTTTCTTTTTGCGTATGATTCTCCTTTATGTCATATCCAATTTCTCTTCACAAATCAAGAGCTGATTATGTGTAGAAGATCACCAAAATTCGAAGACGTTAGAAGTCGCATCATGGACTTTGACCTAATCTTAAGTAACTGTTGCCTGATTTCTAGGAGTTTTGATTTCCTCAAATTACAAGATCTTGGGATGATTATTTCTGCATATGGTCATAAGTAATGTCGCTCACGAGTTTATCCTCAAAGATCGAAATAAAATTGTGTTTGGAAGACTTCGAAAGTTATCGGATCATCGCAAGTCATTTGTTTGATTTCAAATGTTCTTAAATACAATTATTTTGAAATTTGTTAACTCTACAAGGTTGATGAATGTTCTTAAAGCATGTTTGTTTGGCAATGAAGTTCCATTTTAATCAAGCATGGCGTGCAAGTTCATTTTGAATTCAAATTTGATTTGGACAAGAGGTGAAGATTAAGACTGTCATTTAGATGACCATGGTTTTGGGTTTGAGTTAACCAAGTTGGAATTGAATTCTTAAACATTTACTTTGTTTAGAAATTTAATTGGAGTACAAGGCGCGTGGTTTACTTGAAATACAAGTTACAAGAGTCGTTTGTGATTGCTTGAAGTTCAAGTTATCAAATCAAAGTGTATCGTTCAAACCATTCAAATTGGTAATTTCAAAGTTCAATTAAAATTCAAGATTGATACAATAAATTTCATCACACCAAATTTATTCAAGGCTTTGTGTTCATTACATTACAAGTAAAGTGAAATTACAAATTTTGTTTTGATTACAAATGAAATAAATTACAAAATTTGTTTTGTTTACAAAGAGAGAAATTTTGTTTTATTTCTTCAAGTCTTCATTGCTTCATCTTCAAGCAATCCATCCAACCCTCGTGTCCATGAAACAAGAAGAAGAGAAAGTTAGCAAGCAATTCAAGCAAAAGTGATGTGTAAAGAAAGGAAAAATTCATCATTAGGGTTTGTATTTAGGAATCAGATTTTAAGGTTTGTTTTATCATAATCCCTCTTCTCCCATTTTTGCAAACCACAAGGTTGGGCCTTGGTTCACAAAAAGGAAAAGAAAATTTACAAGCAAGCTCGAGGCTGTCAAAATCGCAAGAAAATATGCAAGCCCAAGGCTGTCAAAACAAGCAACAAATATCACAACAATCCAAGCAAAGGCAGGCTGCAAGAATCATGCAGCAGCTGCTGTAAACATAGCAGCAAGAACAGGCTACAGTGCAGCAACATAGCAGCTAAAGCATGCAGCAAACCTGCAACAAATATATGTAGCAGCTGCTGTAAACATAGCAGCAAAAGCATGCAACAAAACAGCAATAAAATATTGCAACATAGCAGCAAAAGCAAGGTCATCCCGCAACAATATTGTAGTAAATCAGCAGCTGCTGTAAACATGGAAAGAAGGAAGTAACAAGTAAAACAAAAATATGACAAGGCAAAACAGCAAGCTAGCTTGCTCAACAAACAAGTTACATCATCATTTTCCCTAAATTATACAAATCCTTCAGAAAATGATATAGAAAAATCAAATAGCCTTACATTTTCATTGAAAGATAAAAGAGGAAAGAGATAGTTTGAAAGATATCACCTATCTTACACAACATGCCAAAGTCAGCTCTGCCTAAAACTCAGCCCAAATGTTGCACAAAATAGGCAACTTAAGGCCTGCACCTCAAGATATTCAAAGTAAGCATATCAGAAAATATTCAAACCCTCAAATTTTCCCCCCACTTTTCACCCCATTTTCAATATAATAACACTTACTGTTTCACAAAGCAAAGGGGGAGAGGGGAAGACAATATACAAACCAACAAAGCAGAAAAACTAGCAAAGAGATAACCAAGCCAATATAGACACAAAAGCCAGAATACAAAAAAAAGATAGTACATGATCCATCACCATAATTTGTATCAAACACAGATTGAACAAACTTCAACCCAACCAACATTTCTTCAAAGTTCCACACATAAATCCCAGCATGGAATCAAAAACAGAAAAGATGATGAACAAAAAACCACTTCTCACTTACCCACCAATCTTCATCTTCATCCCCACACAACTTCTAACCTCTCCTTGGAACTCTGTGAAACTATCTCAAACCTGGCAAAACCATAACCTCTCAAAAAAACACATCACTGCCTCTACATCAACTGCACCATCATCAACTTCAAGCATCCAATATTGTGTGCAACATCACAAAATTTTTGCAACAACTCGAACAAACATTTATCAACAGACAAAACGCATAGAAAAGAGAATCAGAAAAAATCACACACAATCAGAGATTCGGAACATACCTTAGAGGCTGAAAAAGAGGTAACTCGTTATTAATTTCGATTTGGTTTGCTCTTAACTTCCCTCACTCTTTTGCAATCGTTGTATCATCTTGATTTGGGGCTTTAGGGTTTCTCCGGGGATGAGGGTAGCATCGTTAGGTTTAAATCCTAGGAGATGAGAGAGATAACAGAAAGGGAGGAAGACAAGCCATTAGAACAGAGGGACTTCGAGAGAGAAGGAAGAAGATAACGTGAGATTAGGAAGAGAGAAAAAAGGTTTTCTATTTAGGTTTTCCCCTTTCCCAAATGAAACAATAACGATAGCATCCCCCTTCTGTTTAGGGTTTCATACCCTTTCAATTTCCTTCCCAAAACTGGGTTTGGGCCTGGTTTATTTTGGCCCAACCCATCTTTTTAATTTTACATTATATATTTATGAAGTTAATTAGTATAATGAATAAACATTTGGTGTGATGGTTAAGGCGTTAGTGTTTGGAGAGGAGGTCCCGGGTTCAAGACCCCCTTGGGGACGTTTTTCCCTATTTTTTCTGATTGTTTGTTTCATTTTATTTTTTTAAAACAAAAACCCTATGGGCTAAAGCCTCTAAAGCCCATGCTTCAAAAAAGACAGCATCACCCCATTTTCAATTTAACACCACCCCTCCATTTTGTTTTGTTTTAAATATTTAATTTGGTTTTACTTGATTCTACTAATTTAGTAACTCATGATCTTTGTTAATTAATTTTCTTAATTAAGTTTAGTTCTTAGTTATAATTTAATTTAGAAAAAAAAAACTTTGTAAATATTTTTACTAATTCATTTTTGTATTTTAGTCTTAATTTGTTTATTTAATTTCTTAATAACAAAAACCCTAAAAGACAAAATACATGTATTCGATTTAATTTCTTTAGCTAATTAATAGAATATATTTTTCTATTTTTCTTTTCAAACTTTTCAAACAAAAAAAAACAAGAATTTTATTTCCTTATCTTTATTTTGTTAATTAATTTTTACTTTATAAATTTGTTGTATTTTCGATTAATTACTCGATTCGATTTGGTTGTATTGTTTGCCTATTTGGACATTTAATTGCATTAATCCATCCCCATTTATAAATTTGTACTCCCATTCCCGAAAGCTCTGTAATAGTGTAGAAATTTAATTTCCACAATTTACTGTTTTCCTTATACTGTATAGTAATTAGGCGTGCATGGCAAGATTTAAAATCAATCGCTAGAGAACCTAACTTCAAAGACAAAATAACTTGAATCAAACACACTTTCACACACGCACCTCTAGGGTAACCTCGCTTGTTGCCTCGGAAATACAGTCATGTCCCTCGAATATGGGACACTTTAGCAAAGACCCTTTGATAAAAAAAGATCGTAGTCCTGCGATGTCCTTCGATGTTGCCTTCGATAAAACGATCTAGTCCCTTACGGAAAAATTGCTAAAGCGTCTCACAAGTTGCTTTTGATGACTGTACGATTGACCCGCACTTGTCTCTTCACATCCAACGATGGGACTTCTTACCAAATCAATGGTAATATAGCAACATCTAAAGGAGGAAGAAAAGCACATTTAAGACCTTTCGATTAAAATGGTTGCTCTTAGTTGCTCGCTTTCTCACGACAAAAACATTTTACACACCAAAAATTTCATTTGGAAACATTTTCAAAAGACAAAAGCTTTTTGTATACGTTATTATAGAGAGACGAGAACCATTACAAAAACATCTTTTCAAAAACACTTTCAAAAAACACACTACACGAACACTTCTTTGAACTATTTTCCAAACAAAAACTTTGTACGCGTTCTTATAGAGACTAGAACCATTACAAAGACATTTTCAAAATACTTACAAAGCCCACACCACAAGCACATTGTCAAACAAAAGCAAGTGATCTAGCAAGTAACTAAGAGCCCGTAGATAACTACAGATGAAAAGGGTGCTAACACCTTCCCTTTTCATAACCTACCCCTCGAACCCAAGAAATAATCTCGAAAGGTCTTTCCTGTGCTTTTTTAACTTTCCTTTTGGATAAAAGAAAAGTCAGTGGCAACTTTTGCTATCCCCTTAATTGCGATCAAACGCAAAACAACCCGACTCAGTTCTCCCACCGTATCACACACACCATGCTGACTTCCAGGCCCAGACGAAAAGCATGCCTACACTGATTCTAGGCCCAGTCGAAAGGCACTCCCTCACTACTTTCAAACCCCATTTGAAGGAGGCTAAAAGGCATATTACATCTTGCGCTGGTTCCAGGCCCAATCGAAAGGCACAACATGCTAACTTCCAGGCCCCAATCGAAAGGCATAATATGCTGACCCCCAGGCCTCAGTCGAAAGCCATGCCTTCACCCCTTCTAGGCCAGATCGAAAGGAGCCAGAAAGAGCAGAATCGAAGGATGTTACTGCCTGGATCGAAAAGGCTTATTTTCCATTCTTTATTTTGTTTTTGTCTTTACATTTTCCTGTTATTCAATATGGTTGTAATAGTGTAGGATATTTATTTTCTGCATTTTTATTGCTTTATATAAATGTTAGTAATTAGGATGTATGGCAAGATAAAACCAACAAGTAGACAACCCAAAGATCAAAGACAAAAGGTATGCAATCAAACACACTATTCACACATACACCCCTAGGGTTAACTCCACTTATTGCCTAAAAATGGTCATGTTATGCATGTGAGACGTCTTAGCAAAACAATTAAAAATACAAGATCATAGTCCCTCGATGACGCTTCGAATGTTACCTTACAAATGATCGTAGTCCCTCAAGAGAAATGCAAAGATATCTCACAACATTGCTATCATGACTATACGATAACCCACACCCGTCCCTTTACATCCAAAGATAAAGCTTCTTATCAATCAATGGTAAGATAGTAACATCTAAGGAAGGAGGATAAGAACAAAGACTTTTGAGTAGGTAGAAATGTTCTTAGTTGCTTGCTCATTTTCAAAACAAACATCTTTTCTAAACACACATTAAACACTTTCAAAGCATGAAATATTTTCAAAAGTCCAACACTTTGTATACATTCTTATAAAGACAAGAACCATTACAAAGTTTTCCTAAACGAAGGCGCTTTTCACAAATACTTTCAAAAAACACCATAAAGCACATTTTCAAACAAAAGTAATGATCTAGCAAGCAACTATGAGCCATAGATAACTATGGATGAAAAGGGTGCTAAAACCTTCCCTTTTCATAACCTACCCCCCAAAATCAAGAAAATAATCTCAAAGGTCTTTCCTGTTCTTTTCACCCTTTCCTTTATTGGATAAAAGAAAAGTCGGTGGTGACTCTTGCTATCTGTAACAATTGCAATCAAATGCAAAACATCCCAAGTCAGTTCTCCCACTGTGTTACAGAAATGGCGACTATGTTGGGGAAATCCCTTAAAAGTGGGGTTACCTTAGGGCTAGATCACCTTTACTTGCTTTCCTTATTTGACTTGTATGCTTTACATTATGGTTCCTTGTTTGGTGTTGTTTTGATCCTCTACCCGGATCTAGGGCACCTTTTTAGGTAAGTAGCAATAAGTTGTGGAAACTGTGCGGGGTATACCAACATGGTCTAAACAATAGCTATGTTAGTGTGACACATTTGTTGGTACCGGTAGCCCTTGAGTAGTCAAGGAGAATACGAGGCTGTTGTGTGATGTCATAAAGCACTAACTAACTTTAGAACCTTTACTTGAACAACTTGGCCATTAGAAAGTAGTGAGGTAGCCGGCTTTGGTGCAGTCCGAAGTTGGTTGATACTCGATACTACGCTCATTGAGATCGGCCTTTCGGGATATTTCGGTCGCCATTAAAGAGGCTTGCACTGAAACAATGCCCGGTGAAGAAAGATCAGTGATATTGAGATCCCCTAGAACCTGGTTACTATTACTAGGACAGGTTGAGCCAAATAAACTTCAAGAGGGTACTTACCTACAAACTCCATGCAAGCCTAAACCTAAGGACTTGTCTTCTTTGTGTGTATATGATTATTTGTACATAACAACTTGCTTACTTTGCATACTTATACATAACATCATACCATAGCATTTTCAATAACCATTTCAAGGACCTCAAGGGCCTATGATGCAAGGTCATGTTGAACCAGACACCTATCAAAGGGAAAAAGGATTCATTCACTAATCAAATGTCATCGAAGACCAAAGCACGTTAGCTTGAGTCAAGGGCTATGACCCACTTGACATGGTGAGTTTGATTCTCGTGAAAGGAAATCCACCGATACAAAGTTCCCAAATCAAATTTGTTGATCAACGTTCAAATTCTAACATCTTCTTGTGTTTACCCTGCGAGATCCTTGAAAACATTGCATCCACATACCATGCATGTCATCATAACAGGTTTTCCCGTACATGCTTTCTCATATGCTTATTGTTTATTTCAGTAAGAGATAGCTCTAGAGAAAACAGTTAAAGATCTCCAAGATCAAAATGCTTAGTTCCAAAAAGTGCTCATGAACTTGGCCCAGCAGCATGAAGATCTGAAAACACTCTTCACCAAAGAGAGAAAGAAGAAGAAAAAGGATGTTATCCTCAACATGAAAAGATGGTCCAAGGGGCATGCCCAACTAGATCAAAAAGAAGATGTTTCTTCTAAAGAAGAAGACATTCAAGAAGAGGAAGATAGAAGCATTAGAGCTAACATAGGTACTGATGATGATGATTCTTCTGAGGAGCAGTATTCACCGGCGGATGAAAAATACAAACAACTTGAAGACAGACTAAAAGTTGTGGAGATCCAAGTTGTGCCTGGCTTGGACTTAGGAGACATGAGTTTGGTTACTGGAGTGGTCATCCCACCAAAGTTCAAAACCCCTACCTTTACCCCGTATGATGGAGTCTCTTGCCCTAAGATGCACCTAAAGTATTATGTCTGCAAGATTCAACCATACACAACTGATCAGAAGCTTTGGATCCACTTCTTCCAAGAGAGTTTAGCTGGGATGCAACTTGAGTGGTTCTATCAATTGGAGAGTTCCGACATTCACACTTGGGAAGATCTAGCTGCTGCTTTTTACAAGCAGTACCAATACAACGCTGATCTTGCACCAACTCGTGTGCAATTGCTGAATATGGACATGCGTTCCAATAAGGGCTTCAAAGAATACACCCAACTGGAGAGACCTGGCTGGAAGGGTGAAGTCACCCTTAACTAACAGGGAACTGATTGACATATTTATGGGAACTTTGACGGGACCTTTCTTCAAACACCTAATCGGAAGCTCCTCAGCCGGGTTCACCGAAATAATACTAACGGGCGAAAGGGTAAAAGCTGGCATCAAAAGCGGTAAAATCCAATGGGGTGCATCCTCGAGTACATGGAAATAACCTCTCATTGGGAAGAAAGAGTATGATGCTGCGTACGGTCAAAAAGTTCGAAACCAGGGTAACCATGACCAGCACGTAGGGGCAGTTTTGATCTCCAATCCTGTATCGGTGCAACAACAACAACAGGGGCATCAGTGTAAGGAGGTTGCGCCTAAAAGAAAATTCACTAAGATCAACATGCCACCAGCTCAAGCGCTATGACACATGTTAAAACCAGAGTTGATTACGTTGAAGGCTCCTCTCTGGAACCCCAACACTTCTGCTCCTGCCTATCATCCCAATGAAAGGTGTGTATACCATTCTGATAGTCCTAGACACGACACAAACAACTGTTGGGCTTTGAAGAACAATATCCAAGATAAGATTGATGCCAAGAAGATTGAGTTCGACCCTCCAATGGCTCCTAATGTGATCACTGCTCCTATGCTGAATCATTGAGAGCGTCTTGTTCATTTTGAATTTTCAATTGTAATCTTTTTGTTGTTCAAACACTTATCCATTAATGTCAAACTTTGTTTTATTAATGAATTGAATCTGTTTGTCTTGAATTAATCTATTATTTTCATTATATTTAAACTATGCTTTTTACTCCCTTTATGATATTCAACTCTTGTTTTAAAATTTGCAAGCCTTTAGAGGGAGGATGACGAAAACAATGCCTTAATCTCATACGATATGCTTTTGAATAGACCTTGCTGACGATGTACATGCGTTCTTTCAAATCCTAAACACTAGAGTTATAAGGAAGATAATCCCTAGTCAACCCCTTTGAGACAAAGAAGTAAGAGTTTCCTTTTTACACAAATTGAAACTTTTAATCAGAACCTGGGGCAGGGTAGTCTCTGAGTTAATTCAAATGTGCGTTCAGTCGTAAACTCTCACTTCGTATACAACGAATGACATCAAAAACATTCCTCTGGAATCAAAAGATGACGGTGGTTCCCTATCACATATTCAATCATTATCTCTCAGGAGAAAAGCCCACTAAGTAAAAACCTACGAAGGAGACTTAAGAAAAAAATTGGGGCATCCCGCTGACTGTAATCTCAAAACAGGAACAGTCAGGCAAAAATCAAGGATAATAAATCAAAAAAGGAGGTCACTGCATATCCTCAACAACATGGAAAATATGGTAAAAATGACCGTCTTCCAACAAACTTAACTTGTCTGGACCATCACCAAAACATCATTCACACTCAATGGGAGTTCAAACGCACAATTAACTGAGTTTAGGACTGAAGAATATCACGAAGAATGGGCGGGTACAAATACACTTTGAGCCTTATCCTTTATTTCTTAAACCGTGAACCAATCCACGTTACAACCCTTCAAAATTCCTAATTGAAGCATGGGTTAATTCAAAAGCATATTGTTACAAAAGGTATCCTGACTCCTGTAAGGCTTTACTCTAAATCCTGATTTGAATTCCCATACTTACAAAATTCTTTTCTCTGCTAAAACGCATTTTCAAAATTTCAAGACAAGCATAAACTCTGCATTATTTGAATATCGTTATTTGTGTATGGCTATTTGTTTGACAACGGAGAAATTTGCACGACGAAATCCGGTGAAAAAAAACCCTCTCAATGAACAAAATCACTTCAAGTGGGAAGACGCTTCTGTTGTACCCCAAATTTGCCCTCTCATTTTTTACAAGATCTTATCTTACATGGGTGGTTACAAACACTTGCTTGAAGAAAAAATAACAATTTTTGAAGTTGGTCAAAGTGTCCTTCAATGAGGTGTCTTTTGATTGGCATCTTAACAATGTCTTTCGATTGGCCTCTGGACAAAGACGTCTTCGATTGGCATTTTGACGTCACTTCGATTGGTCCCAACTGAAGGAAATTGAAGAGAGCAGAACAAAGTTTTCGATAGATCAACAAGGTACTTCTATTGGCGTCTGAGCAAGGCACTTTGATTGGTATCAGAATGAAGTATCATTCGATTGGAATTTCAACAAGGTCTTCGATTAGCATGGATACAAGGCCTTTCGATTGGCCTCATAGCCAAGCTCTTCGATTGGCATGGATACAAGGCACTTCGATTGGCCTCATGGCCAGGACCTTCGATTGGCATGGATACAAGGCCTTTCGATTGGCCTCATGACAAGCCTTTCGATTGGCATGGCAAAGAATCCTTCGATTTAGCATCTCAAACAAGGCAACTTCGACATGCATGTTAACCAAGTACACTTCGATTGGCCTTTTGGTAAGACCCTTCGATTGGCGTTTCAACAAATACCGTTCGAGTGGTATTTGGGAAAAGGATTTTCAAATGACAGGAGGGTGTTCGAAGGAGTCAATTGCCCAGGTTCATCCAAGATTTCCAAAGAGACATGAATGTTTCAAAAAAGGAATGGTTTTAATTTGTCTGATTCTTGTCTCATGGCTTTAAAGGCCTGTTTAATTGGTTGTCTCTAGTCATTACTAGGCGCCATCATACTCCTATAAATACAAGAGCAATCACACAGTACCAGGGCAAAAAATGAAAGAGAGGACATAGGGAGACGGACACGCATACATACTGCACACAAAGAGATCACACACACGCACTACTCAATCAAAACACCTTTTGCAGGTTCTCTCATCCAGGAGTCCACACCGGCTTCTAAGAAAGTTTCTCCACACCCAGTAGTGTCAAATCGAAGCACCTAACAACCTCAGTCCACGCGTAAATTCTAGTTTCAAGAAAGGTAGGTCTTCTTGGCCTTGCATCTTTCGTTTTAGCATAACATGTAAATGACCTTTTATTCATTTTTTTCGTTTTTGTATTTTTTTCTTAGTTTGTTTGTTCTTCTTGTCCAACTAACCTGTACAGGCTCAAACAAAATACAAAAAGAGTATGAACGAAGGACCTTCCCTCATGTTGCTATGTTGGTCTATATTGCTTCATAGGCCCATCGAAGTAAGCAAAGGAAAGGTGAATCAAAGGAGTCTACTGCCTGGGTCGAAAGGCAGCATCCCCTTGGATCGAAACCCCCCTTTCTTCACCCTAATCGAAGGATGCCTCTTTGTGTTCTTGTTTTGCTTTTGTTCTTTTCTTTATTTTTTTATTGGAATTTTTATCTTTTTAATTAACATTAACTCAAAAAAATCACAAAAATTAAGCTTAGATATTTTAATTAAATAATTAATTTCTTAATTAATTAATTAATTAAATTTTAACCATTTTCTTAACTTAAAATAAATTAGAATCTAGGACTTAATTTAGATTTAATTTTCTTTTCATGATAAAAACAAAACAAAAGATTTTTATTTCTTAGGATATTTTTAGACGTTATTTCCAATTTCGCGCGCGTTTATTTTTACTCTAGCATTTTATGTAAGTATTGTAACTTCCCATGGGTGTAATAGTCTTAGATTTAAAATTCCACATTTTATTTCATGCACTTATATTGTATCCCCTCCCCGAAGCATTGTAATAGCGTAGGATCTCTATTTTCTGTATTTTTTACTGCTTTTCATATTAAGTGCTAGTAATTAGAATTGTATGATAAGACTAATAATCAAACGCTAGAAAACTTAACAAAAAGACAAAAAAAAATAACCAAAACACAACACAATTGCACACAAGCACCTCTAAGACACACCCACTTTGGTTGCCTTTAAAAAAACAGTCATGAGGCAGGAATGCTTTAGCAAAGACCCGTAAAATCAAAAGATCATAGTCCCTCGATGACCCTACAGTTGGCTTCTCGGTAAATGATCTAGCCCCTAAAATAGAATTGCTAATGCATATCCATAAATTGCCTTCGTGACTGTAACGTCCCTTCGATTGTCCCTCAACATCCAATGATAAGGCTACCTACTCACTAATAGTAGGATATCACTATCTAAAGGAAAAGAGGAAAAGAACGACCCTTTTCGAGTAACAAAGTAGATAACTGTTAGAAGTTTGCTCAAACTATTTTTGTACTTACACACAAAAACTACTTTTCAAAAGACATTTCAAAACACTTTATGTACGTTCTCTACTATCCCGAGAAACATTACAAAAGTATTTTCAAACGTACAAAGCACAAAAGTATTTTAAGAATGAGCAAACCTCTAAGAGCCCGTGGAAAACCACTGATGGAAAGGGTGCTAACACCTTCCCTTTCCATAATTTACCCCCCTTACTCAGAAAACATCTCGAAAAGGTCTTTTTCTATTCTTTTCACCCTTTCCTTTGTTGGATAAAAGAAAAGACTGTGGTGGCTCTTACTTACCATACATTTGAGAACAAAAATGCAAAACTAGTATATAACAGTCAGTTCTGCCACCATATCATAGAACCGGTGACTCTGCTGGGGACTTATTATAAAGTGGGGTTACCTTAGATTTATTTCATTATTTAACTGTTTTTTTGTGCTTTGTTGGCTTTACCCTTGGACGGCTGTTTGGGTTGTTTCTATAGATCCTACACCCGGATCTGGGGAACACTTTTAGGTAAACAGCAATAGATCATGGAGACTGTATGGTGTAGACCGATATGGTTGAAGCGATGGATGTGTTGGTGTGACACTTTGGTTGGTACTGGTATCCCTTGTGTTGAATCGAGGAGAATACGGGGCCGCCGCATGGTATCGTGAAGCACTAACAAACCTTAGAACCTTAGTTGAACAAACTTGGCCATTAGAAAGTAGTGAGATAGTCGGTCTCGGTGTAAATTTAGGAATTGATTGATACTCGACACTACACTCATTGAGATCGTACTTTTGGGATGTTTCAGCTACAAGAAAAGATTGCTAAGCTGAGATAATACTGATAAAGGAAGATCAGTGATATTGAGACTCCTTAGAACCCGGTTACTATTTCTAAGACAGGTTGAGCCAACTTAACATTCAAGAGGGTACTTACCTACAAACCTCATGCAAGCCTAAACCTAAGGTTGCTTGTGTCACTTGTTTGCCTTCATTGTCTAACAACTTGAATTCTTTGCAGGGCTGTGTTTGTCACCTTACATTTTGCTTAACACATAGCATACACATCATAGCATCATGCCACATCATTTACTTAACCATTTCAAGGATCTCAAGGGTTTATGAATAAGGTTATGATAAATCAGACGTCTAGCAAGGGGAAAGTGGATTCATTTTCCTCTAACCAATGATGTCAAAAGACCAAACACGACAACTTGAGTCAGGGGCTATGACCCACTTGATATGGTGAGCTTAACTCTTATAGAAGAACCTTCAATGATACGAAGTTATTCAATCAAAGTTGAAAATTTCAATTTCTGACATTTTCTTGTTTACCTTGTGAGATCCTTGAAAACATTTCATACATATATCATACATATCATTGTATAAACAGGTTTCATATCAGGTTTCTCATCTTCTCCGCTGTTTATTTCAGCAATGGCTCTTGAAAAATTAATCAAAGACCTTCACCCTCAAAATTCTCAGTTCCAAAAAATGTTCTTGACTCTGACCCAGGGGCAAGAAGACCTGAAAGCTCTGGTCATCAAAAAGAAGGCTAAGAAGGCAAAGAAACCAGTTCGTGTTTTGAGTGTGGGAAGAAGAAGACCAGCTAACCGATCTCTAGATTTTGCAACCTCATCAAAGGGAGGTGTTGTACCCCAAAATTTTCCCTCCCATTTTCACACAAGACATACTCTTAGAGGTCCACAATTGCTCAAGTTGACTAAGGATTGACCAGACAAACCCTCCTCCTAAGACAATGAGCCTCAAACTAGGATTTCACTCCTCATCAATATGTTTGAGTTCCAAGGGTCCTAAATGGTTTCCATTTCTCTAATATGTTCTCAATATCATCCATGCCAAGTTTCATGCCTTGCACAAGAAGTTTGCTCAGTCAACTGCTCAAATGCTTGAAAATCAACTACACTAGGTCAAAAGTCAATTGTGGCCCACATACAGTCAAACTTCAAGATTTTTGGTCAACATCAACATTTTGAAGTCATATATATCATTTGATCAAGGGTTGATCATGATTCCTCAAGGAATGCTCTTAATTCATCAAAACTCAAAAGTTGCTAAATTAGGGTTCCTATAGGAAAAGTCAACCAAACTTTGACTAGGCATAACTTCCTCATACTTTATCAGAAATTTTTCATCCAAGGCTCATTTTTAATAGAATCCAATTACCTACAACTCAACTTCAGCTCTCAAGTTCAATAAATACACTCATGAAAAGATATAAATTCAGACATTATAGGTCCTTTTTAAAAGTCAACAAAAACACCTTTAAGGTCAAGCTTCTTACATGAACATGGAAGATCCAATTGAGATGAAACCAAATGGGTTGTTTATAGGACATCCTAAGCTTTCTAAAAAGTCCAAGAACACCCTCTTAGGGTCAAAAATGAGAGAGATATGCAATGCTAAAGTTGACCAAATTTTGGAAATGTGCATAAAGTCAACATTGATCAAAATTGATTTTTTTCCAAAGGGGCCCATGTTTTCTTGTTTGAAACTTGTTCTTAAGAGGACCCACGACCCCTGAGCTTATACACTTATTATTTTATTATTTTTATTATTTGTTTTGATTTTTTATTCATTTAAATCAAAATAAATCAATTTAAATAATGGACTAATAAAATAAAATCAAAGATTGGATTTTATGAGCACATTATAGGTCTATAATCAGCTAGAAAATCAAGATTTTCGTGCAAGGAATGATTGGGATGAATAGAGCATGTTTTGGCCAAATTTAGAAACTTAAAGAATCAATTGTAAATTAAATCCTCTTCCTCCAAATCTTCAAGATTGCATCCAATTTTATTGACCTAATGCACTCTAGTATATATTCATAACCTTGCCTGGTCAAAAAAGAGGGTTTTGGCCGCATATAACACTGACTGCAAGTTTCAGTTTTTCACAAAAAAAAAGTGGCAATTGGTTTGATTCTTTGACGTTTGCAATTCGTTCCTGGGGGCATTCTGAAGCTAACAATATCATTCCCAAGCATCACAACATCCAGAATTGCCATCTACATCATCACAGTTTTCCCTTCATATTTTGAATTCAATTTTGATCATACACACATTACAAATAGGTTTTGATTATGCATTATTGTTTGTATGAGCATTTGGAATGTATTTGAATACCTAATTTCTAGTTTTTATACATATATGCCAAACGGCCATTGTTAGGGTTTTAACCTTCATTTTAGGGTTTTGAGATGCAGGGAAAATTAGACCTAACGATGTATACCATCATGCTCAGGAGATCAAACCCATTTGATCCATGGCTTTAAATTGCATTTATATTGCTCGTGGTATCCAATTGGGAAACAAGAAGTGGAGTCAAGAGTTTTCTAGCCAAGTTCCTAATAGAGAAGGCCTAGCTGTTTTGGGATGATTTGGACTTTCAGGCTTTTGAGGTGGTTTTGGCTCTTCTAATTTATGGGTTAGTACTGTTCCCTAATCCATACTTACTCATAGATGTGAATGCTATCAAGATCTTCCTCTCTCGTAACTCTGTGCCTACCTTTCTCGGAGATATCTTGCATTCTCTCCACACTGTACAATGAAGAAAAGAGGGGTTCTTATGTGCTGCATGTCGTTACTGTCGAGGTGGTTTATTTCTCACCTCCCTAAGTCAGTGCTGAAGAACGAAGAAGGTTTGGGTTGGTCGGAAAGGATAATGTCACTTTCTCACGCAGATATTCTCTATTATTCCCGATCTATAGGAGATGTTTCTATTATTAATCGTTGCGGGGAGTTCCCTAATGTCCCACTACTTGGTATTAGGGGAGGCATAACTTATAATCCTTCTTTGGATCTGTGAAATTTTGGTTACGCTCGAAGGGATGGTCCTCATGAGATGCTTATCCAGGGCATTGTATTTAACTATAAGGATGATGTTCAAGGGTATCTCCAGAGGTTCATACGAGCCTGGGGCATGGTAAATAGATCTGACGTCAAGACTTTGGGGCCAAAGACTTCCATTCCTATGGAACCTTATCTCCAATGGGTACGAGCTCGTGCTCAGAAACTTATGATGCCATACTCAGTTGTCTTATCAGTGATTGTGGAGCTCATTACTGAAGGGGATATTCCTTACATGGTTCTTCATCCTGATATGCCCACCGATCTTGAAGAATTACAGAGGTCCTGTATTCAGTTGAAGAAGGAGCGGGATACTTATAGGGACCAGTTCTATGCCCAGGAGAAGAAAGTTTTAGAGCTCATAAAGCAGCGTCATGAGGAGAGAAGCCTTAATGTCTATCTCGGCACGAAGAGGAAGCATCCATGGGAAACATATTTTTTTTTTAGTTTTTAGAATTTTCAATTGAAACTCCTAAAGGGCAATTGTACTTTAAATTCTACTAATAAAATCTTTGTTTCATTTTGGTTCACAAATTTAAATTTCCCAAAGTCCTTGAAATCATTGCATACACATGCCATACATATCAATGCATAAACAGGTCCCATAACAGGTTTCTCATCTTCTTCGTTGTTTATTACAACAATAATGATTTCTAAACAAAGTATCAAGGATATCCAGGCACAAAATGCCTAATTTCAGCAAATGTTCGTAGCTTTGGCTAAAGGGCAGGAAGACCTAAAGGCCCTCATTCTGAAAGATAAAAAGAAGAAGACAAAGAAGACTGCTGGTGTCCTGAATCTGGGCAGAAGATTCAAGGGACCGTTGAAGCAACCAGGTGATCTGACCTCTTCATCTAAAGAAGGGGAGAATCAAGAGGATGAGACAAGGGAGGAAGACCATAGTCCAAGGGTTTTTGAGGATGAATCTGATTACAATGATGAACAGTATCCTCCCACTGAGGATAGATACAAGCAGTTAGAGGATCGTCTGAATGCAATGGAAATCCAAAGAGTACCAGTGCTGGATTTTGAAGAGATGGGTTTAGTATCCGGGGTTGTCATCCCACCAAAGTTCAAGGCTCCGGTATTTGCAAAGTATGATGGGGTTTCTTGCCCTAAGCTTCATCTCCGTTCTTATGTGAGGAAGATCCAGCCTCACACTGCTTATAGGAACTTGTGGGTCCATTTCTTTCAAGACAGTCTGTTCGAGGCTCAGCTTGAGTGGTTCTATCAGCTAGAGGGAATCAATGTCCGCAACTGGGAAGATCTGGCTATTGCTTTTTATAAGCAGTATCAATATAACACTGACCTTGCTCCTACCCGTACTCAACTCCAGAGTATGTCCATGGGTGCAAGCGAAGGTTTTAAGGACTACGCTCAGAAGTGGAGAGATTTGGCAGGGAGAGTCCAACCCCCTTTGTTTGATAGGGAGTTGGTGGACATGTTTCTTGGTACGCTATTTGGTTCTTCCTTTAATAACTTGATTGGTAGCTCCTCAGCTGGTTTTACTGAGCTGATATTGACTGGAGAAAGGGTAGAAGCTGGGATCCGAAGTGGCAAGATCCAGAAAGACACCTCTTTAAGTATAGTGAAAAATCCATTCATGGGTAAGAAGGAGGTCAATGCTATTTACAATCCAAGAAGTCAAAATAGAACCGAGCATCGTCCAACGGTAGGGGTTGTGATGATACCTAGGCCTGCGGCTACTCAAAAACGAAATAATCATCCAAGGGCAGAAAGACCTCAAAGGCAGTTCACCCTGATTAATATGACGTTGTCTGAGGTTTTACCCCATATGTTAAAATCTAACTTGGCAACCTTAAAGGAGGCTCCCAAAAATCCTAACACCACATCTCCTCGTTACAATCCAAATGCTCAGTGTGCTTGCCATTCTGAGAGTCCAGGCCATGATACAAACGACTGTTGGGCTCTGAGGAATAAGATACAGGATCTGATCGAAGCAAAGGAGATTTAGTTTGATGCTCCTGAGATGCCTAATGTCATAACTGCTCCCATGCCCAAGCACAATTATGGTGTTAATGTCGTTGATACTTATCTATTTGTTATTTCTGTTGATGAAGTTTCTACCCCTCTTATGACCATCAAGAAGAATTTGTTACTAGCCAATTTATTTTTGGGTTGTGGTGAAGGTTGCCACATGTGTTTATCTCTGCCTTCTGGTTGTTGTTTGCTGAAAGCAGGTGTTCAACGCCTGATGGATAACAAAGATATTTTGTTTGAAAGGACTTCGTTTCTAACTGTTTTACATGAAGATGTTGCTATCATAACCATTTTCGCCAATCCTTCCAAGGTCTCCTCCAAAAGACCTGTTAGGATTACACCTGCTCCAAGAATTTCTCCATTAATAATCACTTTTCCTAGCCCTATACCATACTCCTCAGACAAAGATGTTCCTTGGAATTATGGTGCTTACGTTTACTACCATGGCGTCAATCAGGATTTGTTAACCATCAAAGATGAAAAGACTAAAGAGGCTGATCCCGATATCAGTAACATTGTCAGGACCAGCAAAATTACTCGAAGTGGAAGGGATTTCTCTCCCGAGATCTCCCCGAAGACTGTTGCTAAGCCTGTTATTGTTCCATCTGTTGTTCCTGCTAGTACTTCTGCTACTACTCCCATCCTTACTCCAGTTGTTACCCCTACCAATGAGTCATTTGGGGCTCGGGGAAAAGAAGCTATAGGTAAGCCTTCTCAGACGGAGGCACCTAGAGAAGTTATTTTGGAATCCTCTAAACAAGAAATGGAGGAGATTTTAAAAATGATCAAGAAGAGCGACTACAATATGGTCGAACAGTTGGGGCAGACCCCTTCGTAGATATCAATGTTGGCTCTTCTATTATGTTCTGAGTCCCATGCAAAGGCTTTGATTACATTTCTCAAGACAACACATGTGCCGCAAGAAACCTCCGCTGACCAATTCAAGGAATGTGTGGCCAGTTTGACTGCCGATAATGGGTTGGGTTTTTCTGATGCCGATTTGACACCCAAGGGGAGAAAGCATAATGATGCTCTGTATGTCTTGATCGAATGCAAGGGCACTACTATGGCCCATGTGCTAGTGGACACTGGATCGTCACTAAATGTTCTGCCCAAGAAGGCTCTTGATAGGCTAGATTGTGAAGGTTTGACCTTAAAGCCTAGTAGTATTGTGGTGAGGGCTTTCGATGGTTCAAAAAGAATGGTGCATGGGGAGGTGGATATCCCTGTCAAAGTGGGTTCCCAGACCTTTGAATCCACCTTCTACATGATGGATATCAGGCCATCTTACTCTTGTTTGTTGGGTCGTTCTTGGATCTATGAAGCTGGGGCCGTTACTTCTACGCTGCACCAAATGCTGAAGTATCCAGTGAAGGGGAAGATTGTCACCCTGCATGGTGAAGAGGAGTACATGGTGAGTCATCTGAACTCTTTCAAGTATGTGGAGATGGACGGTGAGTTCATAGAGACCCCTTGTCAAAATTTTGAAGAGGTTCCCTAGATTATAGCATCAACCGAGACTATCACCAGTACGCCAAAGATCACCAAACCTCCTTTGAAGATGGATTATCTCAAGGACGTCAGGGCAGTAGTTGAAGAAGGTGGGTGTACCATTTAGGGACAACTCCCTGATTTTCCTCATAAAACTGATAAATTTGGTTTGGGATTTACTTCAGGAGCTCAAAGGGCTGTTCGACGTGCTCGGGATGGAGGACCTCCCCTACGCATCAGCAATCGTGGGGTCAACACTATAGAAGAAAATAATGAGGATTCTGATATTGGCAGTTGGATCTACCCTACTACCAACGGTGGACCTAGTAACTGGACGACCAAAGATTTTGTGCCGATTACTTTTGTTTAGCAGTAATTTTCTTACTTGTTTTTCGAATTTGTAATAAACAATATAAACTCTATTGCCTTGTGTCTTACCCGAGACACAATGGTTTATTTGTGAGGGTTATTATATGTCATTATCATATGTCATCAATAAAACATTGGACGTTCTTGCATATAAATTTTGCACTCTCTGTTTTTATTTTATGCCTTTTACTTTATCAATACAGCTATACTCCTACATACACTCACATATCAAACTACAGATCCATATCCACTCTGGATCCCATTGATAACAATTCTGCTATTGCTAGTTATAACTTCGAAAATCCGATCAACCAAGTCGGGGACGAAGGTGAGGAAGATTGTGAGGTACCTAGAGAACTTGCTAGATTGTTACAGCAGGAAGAGAGGGCTATACAGCCTTATGAAGAGCCAGTTAAGACGATAAACTTGGGCACAGAGGTAGATAGAAAAGAAGTCACGATTGACGCAAATCTGGAGCTTAGTGCCAAATAGCAGTTGATACAAATGTTACATGACTATGTCGAGATCTTTGCCTGGTCATATGAAGATATGCCTGGTTTAGACACTGATATTGTGGTACATCATCTGTCGACTAAAGAAGATTGTCCTCTGGTTAAGCAAAAGGTCCACTGTATATGCCCTGAAATGTCAGAGAAGATCAAAGCAGAGGTCATGAAACAGTTCAACATTGGGTTCCTAGCTGTCACCTCCTATCCGCAGTGGGTTGCTAATGTTGTTCTGGTACCAAAGAAAGACGGCAAGATACGGATGTGTGTGGACTACAGAGACCTGAACAGGGCAAGCCCCAAGGAGGACTTCCCGCTTCCCTACATCGATGTTCTAGTAGACAACACCGCACAACACAAAATATTTTCCTTCACGAAAGGTTTCTCTGGCTACAACCAGATCAAGTTGGCACCCGAAGACATGGAGAAGACAACCTTCGTCACACAGTGGGGCACTTTCTGTTACAAGGTGATGTCTTTTAGGTTGAAGAATGTTGGGGCAACTTATCAGCGAGCCATGGTAGCTTTGTTCCATGATATGATTCACCATGAGATAGAGGTTTATGTTGATGATATGATAGCCAGGTCTCAAACCGAGGAAGAGCACCTTGATCATCTACAAAAGTTGTTTGACAGGTTAAAGACATACAAGTTGAGGTTGAATCCGAACAAGTGCACCTTCGGGGTAAGGTCTGGTAAACTTATGGGGTTCATCGTTAGTGACAAAGGTATTCAGGTAGACCCTGCAAAGGTGAAGGCCATACAAGAGATGTCGCTCCTTGTATTGAGAAGGAGGTCAGAGGCTTTTTGGGACGCCTAAATTATATTGTCAGGTTCATTTCACATCTGACTGCTACTTGTGAGCCAATCTTCAAACTCCTGAAGAAATATCAAGTAGTAAAATGGAATGATGAATGCCAGACTGCCTTCGAAAGAATCAAGGAATAACTTTAAGAACCACCAATTCTGATGCCTCCAATTGAAGGAAAACCTTTGATAATGTACTTAACGGTGCTAGACAATTCAATGGGGTGTGTGCTGGGGCAGCATGATGAGTCTAGTCGAAAAGAGCATGCAATATACTACATTAGCAAAAAATTTATCGACTGTGAGACAAGATACTCACTTCTCAAGAAAACTTGATATGCTTTGGCATGGGCTGCTCGCCGACTGAGATAGTATATGTTGACCCACACTACTTTGTTGATATCTAAGATGGATCTGATCAAGTACATATTTGAGAAGCCCGCTCTCTCCGGAAGAATAGCGAGATGGAAGATGATCTTAACCGAATACGATATCTAATATACAACCCATAAAGCAATTAAGGGAAGTGTATTGGCTGATCATTTGGCTCATCAGGTCGTGGATGACTACCAACCCATGAATTTTGAGTTCCCGGATGAGAATATTATGCTAGTGAGTGACTATGAAGAACCTGGACTGGATGAAGGACCTAAAGAAGGATCTCGATGAACTATGGTTTTTGATTGAGTTTCAAACGCACTCGGTAATGGCATTGGTGCTATAATCATATCTCCTGAGGGTTGTCATACTCCTTTCACTACCCGATTATGCTTCAACTGTACCAACAATATGGCAGAGTATGAAGCATGCATAATGGGTCTCAAAGCTACTATCGACCTGAGGATCAAGTTCTTAAGCATTTTCAGGTATTCAGACTTGGTGATAAGTCAGATCAAAGGAGAGTGGGATACGAAGCACCCGAATCGCATTCCGTACAAAGAGCACGTGTTGACATTACTCCCACACTTTGAGGAGGTAACCTTTGAACATTTCCCACGAGAGGAGAATCAGTTAGCAGACGCGCTAGCCACCATGTCTTCTATGTTCAAGGTCAGGTGGGACAACGAAGCTCCCTGAATCACCGTTGAGAGGTTGGATGAACCAGTGTACTACTGTGAGATTGATACTGAAGAGGTAGCTGAAAAACCTTGGTTTCACGAAGTAAAAAAGGTATCTTGAAGCTCAAGAATATCCTGAGGGGGCATCCGTCAACAAAAAAAGATTCTAAGAAGGTTCTCCGCGAAATTCTTCCTCAATAATGGAATCATCTACAAGCGCAACCATGACTCTACCTTACTGCGGTGTGTAGACAAGAGCGAAGCAGAGAGGATTATGGCAGATTTATATGAAGGTACTTTTGGCACTCATTCCAGTGGACATACCATGGCTAAGTTGATCCTACGGGCAAGATATTATTGGTCCACTATAGAAGCAGATTGTTATCAGCACTCCCGAACTTGTCACAAGTGCCAAATCTACGCTGATAAAGTACATGTACCTTCGGTTCCCTTAAATGTATTGACGGCTCCTTGGCCCTTTACAATATGGGGCATTGACATGATCAGAGAGATTAGACCTACCACTTCCAATAGGCGTCGCTTCATCCTGGTGGCCATTGATTACTTCACGAAGTGGGTTGAAGCTTCCTCTTTTTCCACTGTTACCAAGAATGTTGTGGCATGGTTTATCAAGAATAACCTGGTTTGTCGTTACGGTGTCCCTGAAAGAATAATCACTGACAATGGTACGAATCTCAACAACACAATAATCACCGAACTCTATAAGCAATTCAAGATACAACACCATAATTCTTCCCCCTACCGGCCGAAGATGAATGGAATTGTGGAGGCTGCTAACAAGAACATCAAGAAAATTGTACAAAAGATGATGGTGACATACAAAGACTGGCATGAGATGTTACCATTTTCTCTTCATGGGTACCACACCTCCGCACAAACATCGACAGGGGAAACACCCTACTCTCTGGTATATGGAATGGAGGTTGTCCTGCCTATTGAGGTCCAGATCCCTACTCTGAGGATTATGAAGGATGCGGGTTTAAACAAAGACGATTGGATGCAGACTCGACTTGATCAACTGAATCTGATCGATGAGAAGAGACTTATTATTGTCTGTCATGGTCAAATGTATCAAAAACGGATGATTAAGGCTTTCAACAAAAAGGTTAGGCGCCAAGCATATCAAGTCGGGGATCTAGTGATCAAGCGCATCATACTGTCGCAAGGTGATCCCAAGGGAAAATGGACTCCCACATACGAAGGGCTATTTGTGATCAAAAACATTTTCTCGAGTGGAGCCATGATTCTGACCACCATGGACGGTGACGACCTTCCTCACCCTGTCAATGCGGACATAGTGAAAAGATACTACGCATGATTAAAGACACGCTAGGTTGACTGGCCTAGGCAAAAGTAAGGGCTTCCCTGTGAACCAAAAGGGTTCGGGAAAAAAAATTAGGGATGAAAACAAAAAAATATGTACACCCGGCAAGTCGAAAACCTGAAAAGGCGGCTTGGGCAAAAAAGGGTATCCCGGTGGACTGAAAACCCGAAAGAGCGGTCCAGGCAAAAATTAGAGATTTAAAGCGTATCACTGTGTCTCATTGGATCACCTTGTGACCAGACCTCAGTATCATCTATCAGCTTCAAACGGCACCAATCAATCCATCCAGCTTCAGACAAGTAGCAAAGTGATGAGATGCTCGAAGACATAGAGACAATAGCATAATTGAAACTCAATGGGATAATTACACATAGTTGTTTTCTTCTCTTTGTACATAATATTGTATAGCTTTCATTTTCACGGCGGTGTTCTCTTACTAGAGAGTCAACTTCCTTGTACAAAAACGCCTGTTATAGGCCAACTTCAGAAATTAATACAAGTCATTTTTACAAATCCATTTGTTTTTCTTTTTCTGTTTTGTTTTGCAAAAATGTCCAATGATTTATTATTGACATATTCATTTGAATATGATTGTTATTCATAAATAATTGCATAAAAAACGGAAAGACAATTGCTGGTAACTTAAGAAACAGGGGCAAAAACTATAAAAAAAACATGTCGAGCCCGACAGTTACTCTGTTCAGCATGGTACAGAGGCAGGTACAGTTTTGAAACAAGGTCACCATTACATGTGACCCCGTGACATCTACGCTGCCCACAGAGTAGAGGCAACCAAAGCTTTGACATTGGCTTCCCCAAATAGGAGCTACTTTCCCCAGCAAAGTTCCTTCAAAGAGCCGACGTCTATATTCCCCAATTGAATTTTATAATCGCAAGCGGTTCATAAAGTGTTCTCCCGAGCAAATTTTATTTCTCTGAATACAGAAACTCAATTACCAATAGAGTTTATTCCTCCAGCCAAGGAAGTTCATCCCCTAGCGGAGTTTATTTCTCAGAATCGGCAAAATCTTCCAGCAAAGCATCTCCTCTCTCAAACAGAGCTATTCCCCCGTAGAGTTATTCTCAAGCAGAGTCTCTCCCCGACAGAATATTCACAAGTAGAAAAAAGTAAATCCACGGCATAGTCATCTCCGTTCACCATCCCCAGCGGAAGTAGAAGAACCACTTTTTCTACAACGGTCAAGAATTCAATTTCCAGTACTCTCCAACAGCAGTAAGGGATTTATTTTCCCAGACTCGGATATGTCACAATAGCATTTCATGTTCATACATCATGACGTGCACATACATATTGCATACAACATAATCTCATTTATTTTGAGAACATCATCACACAATGCATTTCATGCGTCACATATAATTAATCCTATACCTTTTTCAGGAAAGATGGTTATCATCAACAATTCCAACAGTTCAAGGTTAAATCCATGAAGCTATACATGTCATATCTGCAGACAACTAATGGAAAATCAGTTCCCAAAACCAAATGGGTCAACTAATCTATGTGATCAAATGAGGTAAGCCCTACTATATGAGCTTTCATTTCAAAGTAACCCTACTACCTAGTTTCCTTCTCATAGCCCTACTATCTAGGCTTTCATTTCAAAGTAACCCTACTATACAGGTTCCTTCTCACAGACCTACTATCCAGGCTTTCATTTCAAAGTAACCCTACTATCCAGGTTCCTTCTCACAGCCCTACTATCCAGGCTTTCATTTTGAAGTAACCCTACTATCCAGGTTCCTTCTCACGGCTCTACTATTCAGGATTTCATTTTGCAGTAACCCTACTATCCAGGTTCCTTCTCACAGCATTACTATCCAGGATTTTATTTCGAAGTAACCCTACTATCCAGGTTCCTTCTTACAGCCCTACTATCCAGGCTTTCATTTCGATGTAACCCTACTATCCAGGTTCCTTCTCATAGCCCTACTGTGATACGGTGGGAGAACTGACTTGGTTGTTTTGTGTTTGATCGCAATTGTGCAGATAGCAAGAGTTGCCACCGACTTTTCTATTATCCAAAAGGAAAGGCTGAAAAGAATAGGAAATACCTTTTGAGATGTTTTCTTGAGTTCGGGGGGTGGATTATGAAAAAGGAAGGTATTAGCATCCTTTTCATCCGTAGTTATCTAAGAGCTCTTAGTTGCTTTCTAGATCACTTGGTTTTTGTTTGAATGTGGTGTGGGTTTTGAAAGTATTTTGAAAATGTCTTTGTAATGGTTCTCATTTCTATAAGAACGCATACAAAGTGTTGTTTCGAAAATAGCTCAAAGAGGTGTTTGTGGAATGTGTTTTTGAAAGAGATTTTGAAAAAGGTGTCTTCTTTGTAATGGATCTCGTTTCTATAAGAACGCGTACAAAGTGTTGTCTTTTGAAAATGTTTCAAAGAGGTATTGGTGTAAAAATGTTTTTGTTGTGAGCAAGCGAGCAATTAGGAGCGAATCTACCCACTCAAAAGGTCTTAGGTGTTCTTTTCCTTCCCCTTTAGATGTTGCTATCTTACCATTGTTTTGGTAAGAATCCCCATCATTGTATGTGAAGGGACGGGTGTGGGACGTTTTTGTATAATCATAGAAAGCAACCTATGGGTTGTTTTATCAATGCCGTTTAAGGACTAGATCGTTTACCGAAGGCAACATCAAGGGTTATCGAGGGACTATGATCTTTTATCGAGGGTCTTTGCTAAAATGCCCATGTTCGAGGGACATGACTATTTTTCTGATAGGTGTGGCGGTAGAAATGTGCAAGACTAAGCCATTGGATTGACTAGACTTTATACAAATCAAAATAAAAATTGCCACCGCGCTTTATTGTTTCCAAAGGAATGGGAAAAGAGCGAATAACCCAAAAAGAGGGGGAAAGATTCAAGGTAAGGGGGTTGGTTATGCAAAGGGAAGGTATTAGCACCCTAAACATCTACGGTACTCCGCAGGAACCTCTTTGAAAAATCTGTATATTTTGGCTATAAAAATGTGTTGTATATAAAATGGATGGTGGAGGTGAGAAAAGAAATATTTTTATGATTTTTGCACCCGCCGCGGTTGCGAACCTTTAGTGCCTACGTACCACCTTTCGTGCAATAGGGGATCAGGGTACACGTAGTTCCTCTTTTAAAAATTTGAAACACAAGTGTGTTGGTTGATTTTATGAGATAAGACATCATCGCAATTGTCCGTGTGAAAAAACATACTTACTACCCACAATCATGAGAAAGGAGAATTTGCATCATCTCAAAGTGGAGGATATGGCTTGGATTTTAAAATCAACAATGCCTCACTCAACACCCAAGTGGAAAATATCTCACTTCACTACATATTGTAGAAGTATAGTTGTTTGCATCACTACAAGGATTGACAAGAGTCTAATCTTTTGAGAAAAGTTTAAAGATAAAAGCCAAAGTGGCAAAAATGGTTTGAAATGAGATTGATTGACTTTTAGTCTTCTCACAAAAAAAAGGTCAAGGTATTATTAAATTGATTGAAATTTATTTATGAAAATGTTTCGAAGATGCATGGACCTAAGTCCAAGTTTATTATGAAAATGTTTCAAGTTTCAAAACAAGAAGAGTTTTTTTTTAAAGGAGGGAGAAGATTTTTGAAATTAAAGAAGATGGGAGGAGAAGAAGAGGCTATCCTAAAGCATAAGGTAAAAGCTAGGGATAAGAACCATCTAACCAACAAGAATCCAATACTTGACATTATGATTCAATATAGAATTTTGATTCTTCGGATTGAAACCAAGCAAGCAAAGATACTAGACCTCTTGAGAGAACCAAACTTCAAGTGTTTTAAGTCTTCGCAAAAATTGGGTAGAGTAACGGCTGTATACGGGTGAATTCCAGATTACAAACAAAGATTGTAATCTCAATAACCTGCACACAAAACAAACAAACAACCCAATGTATTGAGGTAAACCTCAAGAACTCCAGCCAAAATATCAAATAAAGTCACAAAGTCTCCAAGATAGGCCAAGGTCTCTAATCCTAAGTCCAAGAAGTCCATCACTCCATAATGCAAAGGATAGTAACCATGTAGTTCAAGTATCATTAATTATTTTTATGGTTCATGTTGATTATTAGGTGTCTTTAAAAAGAAATAAAAGCTCAAGTGAGCAAAATAAAAATGACATAAAAGTAAATGCTCAAGTGAGCAAAGATGAAAATAGCATGAAATGTAAAATGCTAAAAGTAAATGGTACATAAAGCATGAAAATAAAAGCGTAAAGTAAAGTTAATTGTTAGTAATTAGTGGTTAGTTGGATGACCATCTTGAAACTTGCATTTGGAACTCATTAGAGGATTGGTAGAACCAAAGCCTCCACACAATAAGTTGCATTTGCTTTTTGTCAAGTATATCATCCATTTTGGAATTCTCACAAGGCAACATGTAATGATCAACGATGTTTAAGTGATCCGCGTTGACCAAAGGTGTTGTAGATCCATTAGAGGATTGGTACAACCAAAGCCTCCATACAATGAATCTCAAGGTTATTGGATCAAAGAGATCAAATTAACATACTTGGGCTTGCAATCATAAGTTTGGGCCACGAATGATCATTTATTCGAATCGGGACAAAATTTAGCGCTATGTTAAGCAATCGTAAGTGGACTTATGTAGAAGTCACACCTATTTTGAGGCCGGTCAATAGCAATCTATGTACTTCATGTTTGGATAAATGATATAGAGATCACCATCCCTTAACATGTAGCACAATTAAAAAAGAAATGGATAAGATGAAGAGGGAGGGGAATGATAAGATAATTTGGATCACCGTTTCAAAATTCTTTCATCTTTAAATTCAACCACTCCTCTAGATGGATTAAAGCACTAAACATATCATTAATCCAAAGCACCAAAAATGAATTAAATAATTCACTCTTAGGTAGATTTGAATTGATGAACA
This sequence comes from Vicia faba, assembly GCA_948472305.1. NCBI lineage: Eukaryota > Viridiplantae > Streptophyta > Magnoliopsida > Fabales > Fabaceae > Vicia > Vicia faba. The sequence continues at coordinate 214,335,507 of OX451736.1, forward strand.
TTTATCCAACTTCATCTACATCACAAAGTCCATTGAGTTTAAAGACAAATTGGACATTTAAAATTGCAATCCAAACCAACAATCAAAAAGGAGTGAGTAGAAAAAGCATTTTGGATCAAAGCTTCCCCAAAACAAGGCAAAAAAGTGCATTTTGTCCCTGTGTAAATCGATTGCACTATTGTGTAAATCGATTTACATAGTTCAGTTTTCTAAAAATTATGCAAAATTGCTTCTACGAAATCGATTGCACAGTTACTGCAATCGATTGCACACTGTTACAGTAGCAAAAACAACATTTTTAAAGGCCAATTTCTTATTCAAACTTTCCATCAAACACCTTATGATCATGGATCCACTTGAGCATGAAAATTCCATCAAATTATGAGAAAATAACACCATTGAAATCACAAAATAATTCTCAAAGAATCAATCCCAAAGATCACCAAGAGATCATATTGTGAAAGATGAATTATCCAACTTACCAAAGGTAGATCTAGAGAATTACCAAAACAACTTCAAGAATTTGCTTCAATTCAACCACAAGAATCAATTGACCAAGCTTGGATGTAGAGAATTGATGGATAAAAAGTGTTTGGATGAAGGTTTATCTCAAAGATTAGTAAGCTTCAATGCAAAGCTTACTAACTTTTTGAAAATGGAGCTTTGATTTAATTTGGTAGATGGAGAGAATTGAGAGATTTTTTAGCAAGGTGGATTTGGCTATCAAAAGCTTGAAATTTGAATGAAATGAGAGCTCTATTTATAGAGTTTTAGGATTGGGATTAGTGGTAATTTGGTAATTGATTCTTGGAGCCAAAATTTGAATTAATGATAACTCTTTCAAAAATTAGAGCCAAAATTTGAATTAATGATAATTCTTTCAAATATTAGAGCCAAAATTTAAATTAATGATAATTCTTTTTAAAAATGAAAGATTGGCACTAAAATTTGAATTAATGATACATCTTTCAAAAGTGAAGGAAAATTGGAGCCAAAATTTGACAAGTTTAAAATGCTGGTTTTTTTTAAAATTTTCATGCTGTGCAATCGATTGCAGAGTGTATTTTTTTCAAAAATGGAGCAAAATACACTATGTGCAATCGATTGCACTTTAAGAGCAATTGATTGCATCAGTGAAAAAAATGAAAATTTTTAATTCTTTTTCTTTGCAAATAGAGATTTTAGGAAAATAATACCAGAAATCCTTATTTGTCAGATGCTTCGACTTGGTACCTACAAAACAAAAATATACAAAGACAAAGACAAATATTTTTTGTATTTTGATTAGAAGTTAGTGAATAACACATATACAAAATACACAACCAAGGTGCTTGGAGATTCCTCAAGAGCAAACTTAAAGATAGGAAAAAAGAGGAAGAACAAACCCTAATATGATCTTGTTATGATCGAGTTGATATGATATGATAGAGGAATCTTAGGGGCAAAAATTGGGGTACAATAGTTGCCCTTATTTAAGTGTCTTTTATCCGGAGATACGAAGGTTACAAATCTTCGTGTCGACGCGATTGAAGATACTTAAATATAAAACAAGCCTTATTTTTATCTCTAAGATGCCATGCAATGCTTATGATTATGGATGCATATGAACAGAACAAAAGAGACGCAAAGTAACACTGGGGATGCCACAAAAATGAAGAAACAAAGGAGCAACCCCACCAGGAAAATAAATCACTGGTGGACCAAAAGAATAGAATCAGAGAGGAGGATAACAAGCATCGACGTTCACTGCCGATGTCTACCAACGTTCACTGAAGGTAGAGAGAAGAAGATATACCTACTCACAGATGACGATAAACTACTAACTCAATAGTTGAAGGTAGAAGAGAAAATATATCATGCCATTGCCGTTCACTGACGAGGAACTATCACCGTTCACTGATGATAGCAAAAAGATAAGAAACACTGACATTCACTGCTGATGCACTACTAACATTCACTGAAGGTAGATTTTGAAAATATCATACCATCGTCGTTCACTGACGAAGAACCACCACCGTTCACTGATGATAGCAAACAGATAAGAAACACTGACGTTCACTGCCGATGCACTACCAACGTTCACTGAAGGTAGATTTTGAAAATATCATACCATCGTCGTTCACTGATGAGGAACTACCACCGTTCACTGATGATAGAAAAAAGATAAGAAACACTGGCGTTCACTGCCGATGCACTACCAACGTTCACTGAAGGTAGATTTTGAAAATATCATACCATCGCCGTTCACTGACGAGGAACTACCGCCGTTCACTGATGATAGCAAAAAGATAAGAAACACCGACGTTCACTACCGATGCACTACCAGCGTTCACTGAAGGTAGATTTTGAAAATATCATACCATCACCGTTCACTGACGAGGAACTACCACCGTTCACTGATGATAGCAAAAAGATAAGAAACACTGACGTTCACTGTCGATGCACTACCAACGTTCACTGAAGGTAGATTTTGAAAATATCATACCATCGCCGTTCACTGACGAGGAACTACCGCCGTTCACTGATGATAGCAAAAAGATAAGAAACACCGACGTTCACTGCCGATGCACTACCAGCGTTCACTGAAGGTAGATTTTGAAAATATCATACCATCACCGTTCACTGACGAGGAACTACCACCGTTCACTGATGATAGCAAATGGATAAGAAACACTGACATTCACTGCCGATGCACTACCAACGTTCACTGAAGGTAGATTTTGAAAATATCATACCATCGTCGTTCACTGACGAGGAACTACCACCGTTCACTGATGATAGCAAAAAGATAAGAAACACCGACGTTCACTGCCGATGCACTACCAACGTTCACTGAAGGTAGATTTTGAAAATATCATACCATCGCCGTTCACTGACGAGGAACCACCACCGTTCACTGATGATAGCAAAAAGATAAGAAACACCGACGTTTACTGTCGATGCTCTACCAACGTTCACTGAAGGTAGATTTTAAAAATATCATATGTTCCCCAAACTTCTGGTGTTTCACCTAGAACGGGTCTCAACTTCTTCCTTAACCAAGGAATTCCGCCTGGAAAGGGTAATATGTAAGCTGTCTCAAATAAAGAGACTTCCACTTGCAAAGATTTCACAACGAGCAATTTCTGTGAATTTGAAAGTCTTGCCATCCACTGGCGTAAACTGACAACGGACTGCAAGCTAACCACTCATAGAGGAAATAGCAAAAAAAGTTACGTCGACTTGTACATGGAAGCACGAGTTGCTCAAACAAAGATACTTATTGCTTGTTATCATGGAGGATTGAAAAAAGAAACGACTTTCTGGGGATAGAAATGTGGCTTCTCGGGGAAAGAGATATGACTTACTAGGGATAGAAATATGGCTTCCTGGGGATATAGATATGACTTCCTGGGGAAATGAGATATGACTTCCTGGGGAAATGCCACATTATTCCTGCTGAAGAGATAAAGTCTTCTCGTGCAAAATAAATGCACAAATCAAAGCTCAAAGTCCTCAAAAATCCAGAGTAAATAATATTGTCATGCAACCACGAATCCAATTAGAAACAAACTGGAGCAAGACGGCCAAAGAAGATACATCCTTTGAGAAATAAACTCAAGAGGGAAAAGCAAATCCAACTAAGCAAGGAGCGCTGCAGGAAGGTTTGAACACAATGTCAATAAAAAAATGATTTGTAACAATGCATGATGCATGTATGAATGTATGAGTGATATCATGCATATGATGGTAAAAGGATACACAATCGAACAAAACTGCCTCAGGTACTAACAACATTGGTCTAAACTTAAACCAGAAAGATCAATCCAAGAAAGGTAAAAGCAACTGCGGAAACCAAACCTATTGTCTGTCCTAACTTCACTGAGGAGAAACATAATCCAGATGTAGCTAAATCAAACAGATACCGGGATAAAACATCTTTCTTCCGTTTTCATCGGAGAAACCAGTTTTCCAAAAACAACGTGCCTACTGAAGATTGCAAAACTAGTCTCAAATAAAGCAGACTGACGCCGAGACAACCAAACCTCACTGAGGAATTCAAACCCACTTCCCTGGAGAGAAAAAAAAACTGAGGATTAAAAAATTTTCATCATGAATACTCATTCCAACAAGAGATACCCTGGGATAACCTTCCCAGGGAATAACACACAAACTTCCACGGGGAAAACAAATGTTTCACAGTCCGTACTCCTACTGGGGATTTCGATACTGATTGTGAATAAGGCAAATGGAAACCAAATGGTCAAAACATTCACTGGGGAAATCAGGCCCACTTTGAAGGAAGAAAAATATACGGGCTTCACTAATGGAGACCATACTTCATCATCGAGACCTCTACCGGGGACTTCATGCTGACTTCATTGGGGAGGTCGACACCACATCATCGAGGGGAAACCAAGATACGTTCTTCACTGGGGAAAAAGGACTTCTATCAAATAAATAAGGCCTTCACTAGAAAATACTGGATTGAGTCTTCATATCAACCAAACCTATTCCAACAAAAGATGCCCTGGTGTAGTCTTCCTGGGAAATCAAGAAGTCAACATTAATGCCAATACTGTAAAAAGAGTGATATCTTAGCACACCAAGGGAATAAAACCTTTCATCATATGAGGGAAAACTTCGTTGGGGAACCTGGGACACAGGCTTCTGACCATGCAAACCCAAAATCAAAAGCGAACCAAGACTTGGCCGGGGATCATGGGATCACAAACCTAATACTGTACCTTACGCCAACTGGTATCGTCTTTAATTATCTGAGAAACACACAAAGATTGCGCATATACCAACAAGATGACTTGAGAAAAACCTTCACGAAGGAAGTAAATATTCTTAAAACAACCGGAGTTTTTTCATTCCAGGGATCGCCATTTTTGTTGTCATTGTTTCATCACAAATCCCAAAGTAAATTGAATTGTAAAGATGTCTTTCTTTTTGAAAAGTCAACTTTGTTTTTTTTAATCTTTTTGCTTTGAAAGTTATTATCAGTAATAAATGAAGTCTTTGCAAGCTAAATAAAAATAAGAACACAAAGAATTGGGCAAAAGCTCGAATTTTATTAATAGAATGGTAGTCTGTGAATGGCGAGACTCCATGGATGATTACAAAGTTTAGGAAATGGTAATATATAATGGAAAAGATACATTGAGATACAATGACCACCATTCCCCTAACAACTTTTAAAGTCCTGAGCAGCAGCTTTTGTTGAATTATGGTGAGGATCCGAGAAGATTGTTGCTTCAATGATCAAGTCTTGTCTGACGTAGTTACTTGCCAAGAAAAATCCCTAACTTTTGCCTAAGCTGCCCTTGCGGGTTTTCAACTTAGCGGGAAATTTATTCTGTTTATGTCTCTAATTTTTGCCTAGACCGCCCTTTCGGGTTTTCAGCCTACCGAGACGCTCCTTTTTGCCTAAGCCTCCCTTTCGGGTTTTCAACTTAGCGAGCTGTTCTTTTATTTCTTTAGGCGAAGTATTTCTTGACTGCGTCAGCATTCATGGGACATGGGAACTCCTCGCCATCCATAGTTTCAAGAATTAATGCACCACCAGAGAAGGCTTTCTTGACAACATACGGGCCTTCAAAATTGGGAGTCCACTTGCCCCTAGAATCAGTGTTAAAAGACATGATCTTCCTGAGCACGAGGTTGCCTTCTCTGAATTCACGAGGTTTGACCTTTTTATCAAATGCTTTCTTCATTCTTTTTTTATATAACTGCCCATGACATAAAGTTGTCATCCTCTTCTCTTCAATCAAATTCAATTGGTCAAACCTGTTTTGGACCCATTCAGCCTCTGTCAACTTGGCTTCCATTATCATACGCAACGAGGGAATCTCTACCTCAATAGGGAGTACATCTTCCATTCCATATACCAGGGAGAACGGGGTTGCTCCTGTTGAAGTGCAAACAGATGTTCGATATCCATGCAGAGCAAAAGGGAGCATTTCATGCCAATCCTTATAAGTAATAACCATTTTCTGGATAATTCTCTTGATATTCTTATTAGCAGCCTCAACAGCCCCATTCATCTTTGGCCTGTATGGAGACGAATTGTGATGGACAATCTTGAATTCTTCACACAGTTCTGTCATTATTTTGTTGTTCAAATTTGAGCCATTGTCAGTGATGATTCTACTCGGCACACCATACCGGCATATCAGATTGTTTTTTATGAAACGCACAACCACTTGTTTGGTAACATTGGCATAAGAAGCAACCTCTACCCATTTGGTAAAGTAGTCATTCGCTACCAAAATGAAACGGTGTCCATTCGAAGCTTTGGGTTCTATCATCCCGATCATGTCAATACCCCACATAGAGAAAGGCCATGGGGAGGAAATTACATTGAGAAGTGTCGGAGGCACATGGATCTTATCTGCATAAATCTGGCATTTATGGCACTTCTTTGCAAATTTGCAACAATCAGATTCCATTGTCAACCAATAGTAACCTGCCCTTAGCATCTTTTTAGCCATCGAATGTCCATTAGCATGAGTGCCAAATGAATCTTCATGAATCTCATGCATCAACATGTCTGCTTCGTGTCTATCCACGCATTTGAGCAAGACCATGTCATAATTTCTCTTGTATAGCACATTTTCACTGAGGAAGAAACTGCCTGCCAATCTTCTCAATGTATTTCTATCTTTCCTCGATGCACCAATCGGGTATTCCTGAGTCTGAAGAAAATGCTTGATATCATAATACCAAGGTTTTTCATCTGCTACCTCCTCTGTCGCAAACACATGAGCGGGCCTATCCAGCCGTCGAACTGTAATACGGGGTATATCATTCCAAGAATTCACTGGATACATGGAAGCCAGAGTTGCTAGAGCATCCGCCATTTGATTTTCATCTCTAGGGATGTGATGGAATTTAACTTTATTGAAGAAGGGTAGCAATCTTCTAGCATAATCTTTGTAAGGGATCAAGCCAGTGTGACGAGTATCCCATTCTCCTTTAATCTGATTTATTACCAAAGCTGAATCACCATGCACATCTAGAATTTTGATTCTGAGATCAATAGCTTCCTCAAGACCCATGATGCAAGCCTCATATTCCGCCATATTATTAGTGCAATTAAATGTTAGCCTCGCAGTAAAAGGAATGTGTGATCCATGAGGAGTAACAATCACAACACCAATTCCTTTACCATAAGCATTCACCGCTCCATCAAAAATCATACTCCAATGAGATTCAGGGTCAGGGCCTTCCTCAGGCAATGGTTCATCACAATCTTTCACTTTCAAGAACATCACATCCTCATCAGGGAATTCAAATTCTACAGACTGATGATCTTCCACCGGTTGGTGAGCAAGGTAATCTGCCAACACACTACTTTTAATAGCTTTTTGAGTGCGGTACTCAATATCATATTCAGACAACAACATCTGCCAGCGGGAAATTCTCCTGGTAAGAGCAGGCTTCTCAAAAATATACTTGATTGGATCCATTTTGGAGATCAACCAAGTGGTATGATTCAACATATACTGCCGCAAATGCTTTGCCGCCCAGGCCAAAGCACAACATGTCTTTTCTAATGTGGAATACCGCAACTCACAATCAGTGAACTTTTTGCTGAGATAATAAATGGTGAACTCTTTCTTTCCCGTTTCATCATGTTGTCCCAGAATATAACCCATGGATTTATCTAACATCGTTAGATACATAATCAGCGGTCTTCCTTCTACGGGAGGGAGCAAGATAGGAGGTTCACGCAGATGCTCTTTAATACTCTCAAATGCCCTTTGGCAGTCATCCGTCCATACACAACCTTGATCTTTCTTTAACAAATTAAATATCGGTTCACACTTTGCAGTCATGTGGGAAATGAATCTGGAAATATAATTCAAACGCCCGAGGAAACCCCTGACTTGCTTTTCAGTTCTTGGTGCTGGCATTTCTTGAATTGCTCTGACTTTATCAGGATCAACTTCAATTCCTTTCTGGCTAACAATAAAACCCAACAATTTCCCCGATCTAACTCTGAAGGTGCATTTATTTGGATTCAAGCGGAGACGGAACTTCCTCAAACGCTGAAACAACTTCAACAAATATTTTATATGCCCTTCTTCAGTTTGGGATTTGGCAATCATATCATCAACATATACTTCAATTTCCTTGTGTATCAGATCATGGAATAAGGTTGTCATAGCCCTCTGGTACGTTGCACCAGCGTTCTTCAACCCGAAGGGCATCACTCTGTAACAGAATGTTCCCCAGGGTGTGATAAATGTTGTTTTTTCCATGTCCTCTGGAGCCACTCTTATTTGATTATACCCGGAAAATCCGTCCATGAACCAGAATACTTTGAATTTTACTGTGCTATCCACTAACATATCAATGTGAGGCAATGGAAAGTCATCTTTTGGACTAGCTTTATTTAGATCTCTGTAATCTACGCACATGCGGACTTTTCTGTCTTTTTTCGGTAATGGAACAATATTGGCAATCCATTGAGGATACACTGACGTCACAAGAAAACCAGCATTAATCTGCTTTAGGACCTCCTCTTTGATCTTTACTGCCATATCTGGGTGGGTTCTTCTCAACTTTTGTTTAACTGGCGGACACTCTGGCTTCAATGGCAAATGATGCTCAACAATGTCTGTATCTAGACCAGGCATATCTTGATAAGACCAAGCAAAAATATCCACATACTCTTTCAACAGCTCAATCAACCCGCTCTTCACATCAAGATGCAACGATGCTCCAATCTTAATCTCTTTCGGATCTTCTTCTGAACCCAAATTAATCACTTCCAAAGGCTCCTTATATGGCTGAATGGTATTATCCTCGTGCTCAAGAAACCGTGAGACCTCTTCTGGAATCTCATCATAATCTTCTTCTTCAGCCCCAAACACAAGACATTCAAAGTTGGGAGAGGGTGCCGGGTCATTGTATTCAACGGGTTTTTTAATTAATCTGCACATATGATTTATGATTGTTTTTAGAAACTGACACATATAACAAGTGATCATGCAGATTAATTTTCAGTTATCATTTATTTTGAAAGGGTTTTTTATTTGATTACCATTTCCCAAGAAAAAGCAGAAAATAAAGACATATTTTTGGAAGCAAAGACAACTTTTATTAATGATCTTAAAAATCAAAGCAAACGGATAAGCCCATACAATACTTTCACCTTGGGCAGAGTGAAAGCTTTTCAAAGAAAGAAACAGATTAACAAAACAAATTACTTTGAAATATGTATGCAAGAAGGAACATCAATGGTGACCCAGTTCTGAACTCGGACTCTATTCGTCACAAAATTCGGTACTTCCTGCTCTGCTTCATCTTTTTCAACAGCATTGATTCCAGAACCAATTGGATTGAGGTAGCCTCCGCTGCGGAAAACATCATGATAACTGTTCACAGGAGACTTTGACTTCAAACTTTCTCCTTTGCCATTCTTCGAAGAAAAACCCAAACCATTTATGTTCTTGTTCACGGGTGGATCCACCAGTCGTCCCCAAACTGCATTATGACCATTGCGCACAACCTGTTGCGCGTCCTTCAGGGAAACTACAGAATTCTCATTCCTCCTTATGTTGTCAATGGATAGGGCTTGGAATTGGGTTCCAATAGCAGCCTCATCCGCTTCTACAATACTGAAAGAGGATATATGGGATATCAACAACGCCTGCTCCCCATTTATGATCACTACCTTCCCTTCACGCACAAATTTTAGCTTCTGATGCAGAGTTGAAGTGACAGCCCCTGCTTCGTGTATCCATGGTCTTATGCAGGGGAATTCATCAATAAGGCTAGAATAGATATCTTTGAAGGAGTCTGCAATAGCTGATCTACAATTCTGTAATCGCTCATCTTAATTATATACAAGATATCATCCACTTCTTTCTCTAATGTAGCTCCACTAGTCCCTCATGCAGACTTCTTAGGTTCATCATTCTCAGCAATCTTCTTTCCAGCAACAACATCTCTTCGAATGACCGACGCAAATACACGACCACTACGGGTCACTATGCTATTATCAGCTATATTTCCAACATCTGGCATCAGATAGATGGGAATCTCCACCCCATCTTCTAAGATTGTAGCGTTGTATTTGTAAGGCACATCCTTATCTGATTCATAGGGAACAGGACCTGGCAGACTAATTACCAATGGGGCAACAACTGGTTTGCTATGGTACTCCACCTCAAGATAAGTGGGTGCACCAAAACAAGGTACAATGAAATTCACCCCTTCCTCAACACAATCAGCCATCAAAATTTCATTTCCGGCAAACAAATCTTCGTCTAAAGAGAAATACTCATCTACGGAGGCATACTCTTCCTCTGACTCTTCCATCAAACAGACTTCAACCATATCAATCTCATGATAATCATCTCTCTGACCTGTGATCTTGATGGTTCCATTGTCTAACAACAACTGAACACCTTCCCTCACAACAGAACATCCTTGGGGATTTTGACAACAAATTATGTAAGATCCATATTGGTGTTCCACCTGACCAGCAGTATGGCAGAAGGTAGCATGTAACTGCACTAGATCCCCATTCAAATGATCCACATCAAAAATTCTGAATTCACCCGGACATCCAGAAACCATATTCACTTCCTCTTCATATTCTGCCCTAGGCCTGATTATATGGATTAAACCTTCAGCCATCATCTCCTGCAAATCAGCATTTATCTTCTCGCAACCTTGTATATTTGTACTGCAAATAGCACAACCGGTATGGTCATGCGTATAATAACTGAATTTATAGAGATCTACGTGCATCTTCACCAAATCCCCTCTAACCAGATTAATGTCAAAAATTCGAAAGTCGCTTGGACAACCGGCCACCATATTCACATCATTCACTCCCCCGTGCTTGGGTAGAGGATTATCTTTCACATTAGGTCCCACGTCTTTGAAAGATAAAATTCCAGACTTCACCAACCTTTGCACTTCAGTCCTCAAAGGATAACAATTCTCAACACTATGCCCTGGTGCTCCCTGATGAAAGGCACACGTCTGGTCTGCTTTGTAATACCACGGCAATGGTGATGGTACAGTGGGAGTTGGTCGTGTCTGGACCAACTTATTCTGAACCAATGCTGGTAATAGCTCTGCATAGCTCATGGGAATAGGATCATAGTTCTCCCTTCTCTGATTATACCATTGATTCCCCTGTTGGGATGGTCTCTAATAAGCAACGGTAGTTGGAGCGGCATTCATAACAGGAGTAACTGAGGCGACTTGCTGATGACGCTGATAATTCCTTCTAGGAGCGTTTACCTTTCTCTCTTGCATAACAACATTTGTATCCCCCTTTTTCTTCTTTGTAAACCCGTAAGATGGCTTCTTCACACCTCCAGATCCTTCACCCTTTGTCAAACGGCCTTCTCTTACTGCCTCTTCTAGGCGGACACCCATTCCTACCATCTCTATAAAATCACTTGGGGCACTTGCTACCATTCTTTCGTAGTAGAAAGCTCCTAGCGTCTTTAGAAAAATCTTGGTCATTTCTTTCTCTTCCATGGGCGGAATCACTTGTGCAGCCACTTCACGCCATCTCTGCGCATACTCTTTGAATGATTCTCTGTCTTTCTGAACCATGGCCCTAAGCTGGTCACGGTCAGGCTCCATGTCCACATTGTACTTGTATTGTTTAATGAATGCTTCTCCCAAATCATTAAAAGTATGGATGTTGACGCTGTCTAAACTCATGTACCATTTCAACGCAGCACCAGTCAGACTATCCTGGAAAAAATGAATCAGCAGACGCTGATCATCAGTATGGGTAGACATCCTTCTCACATACATCACCAAATGAGCACGAGGGCAAGTGTTGCCCTTGTACTTCTCAAATTCCGGGAATTTGAACTTAGCAGGCACTTTAACATTCGGGACCAAACACAACTCATTCACATTCTGCCCGAACAACTCTTTTCCCCTAAGAGCCTTCATCTCTCTTTGCATTCTATCAAACTGCTCTTGTAAATCATCCATTCTATCATAAAGACCCAAGTCTTCACTCGGCGGAGAGAAAGGATGACACACATCTTCATTAACAAACAGAACCAAATTCATCGAAGGAGGTGCAGCAGGAACAGTATGCACCACAGGAGGTGCAGGAGTAACAACATTTGGAACCACTGGAGCATCTTGAGGACCCAAATTGAAGCCTTCAGGTGCAAAATTCTCTGGCATTCCCCACGGATAACACTGAGGCATACGGTTTTGAACAATAGCCGGAGTAGCGGATACAGGAACAGTCAGAACTTCAGTACTTGCCCTTGTTGGTTGAGGTTGAACACTCAGTGGCTGATTCTGAGCAACCACCAGAGCTTCCATCAGAGTAGTCAAGTTGGCCAAGCCAGCCTTCAAAGCAGAAACTTCTTCGCACAGCTCTCGATTCTCCTGTTCTAAGTTGTCCATCTTCTTTTTGAAATTAGCCCGAGTGTTGTAGTGATGAGTCAGCTTGCTGAATGAAGTAAAGAAGTTGGGTAAGGCACCTGGATATGCATAACAAATGCAAAAACATGTGCAATATGATGCATGATATTCAATGTATATGATTATTATTATTTTATCATTTAACATTTCAAGGGATTTAAGATTTACAAACATATTGCAAACATCAAAATAACAATGCATTTGAAATACTGAAAACTTTTATTATAATAACTTCGAAATGGGTTACAAGTTTCAATGATCCCAAGTCCAAGATGAAAATACAATCTAAAATCCTGAGAAAGGAACTAATAGAGATCAATCTGTACGAATGCGCTTCCCTGTGAGCCTGGTAATCTGAGCTCTCAACCTCTGGTTTTCTTCCCCATGTCTGATGGTAACCTCCTTCCAATCATCTGAATCAGGAAGTGAACAAACAACACCTATTTGAGGCTTAGGAGAAAATAAATCTCCTTGCCTCTCCATAGACTCTACTGCTCGACTCTCAAGGATCTCGATCAAATCATCTCTCTCCTTCAGGTCTGCTCTGTAGGAACTCTCTAAAGTCTGGAACTTGTTCTTCCAAGCATCCCTTTCCTGTTGCATCCTAACCCAAGCAAGTTGCAGCTCTTCTAGATCATCTAATAAGGGAGGAGTGGTCTTCACAAACAAATCAGGCATGGGTGTCTCCCGAGTATTCGGCATCTTCAACTGAATGGCTCTCGATCGGACCCACTGAAGATATGGCTCCAAAGAAACAACACCCCTAGGTCCCAAATCCTTCCTACTCTTCTTATGAATGTGACGCCAGGCCTTTGCAATCTGCTCCCTAGCTTCCCTGTGGTCTTCTCCTTCCTTCAGAAAGAAACTACTCAGATGAATATTGTTCGGTTTATCCCTCATCGGATAACCAAGTTGTCGCCGCGCAAGAACAGGGTTATAGTTAATTCCTCCCTTTGTACCAAGAAGAGGCACATTGGGGAAACTACCACAACTGTCAATAATCTCCGCATCCTGGTAAGCTCGATGATACCAATCAATATCTGAGTGAGTAAGTGCCATGATCTTAGGAGCCCAACGGGGTTCCTTCTTGACATCCCAAAAAGCGTCAGACTGAAGCATATGAGAGGTAAACCACCGATACAACAAAGGCATGCAACAGATAATCATTCCCCAATGATAAGAATTCCGAAGATGAACAGAGTAATAAGTATCACCCAACAGTGTAGGAACCGGGTTTCCAATCATGAAAATATTGATAGCGTTAGTGTCGACAAACTTGTCCACATTAGGAAATAAGAATAATCCATAGGCGAGTAAAGCAAAGATGGCCTCAAAAGCAATCGTACTCTTCATCCTGGAAAAGTAACGAGCTTTCTCCAATAAGAACTGAGCTGGTAATCCTCTAATCCCTCCTTTGGTAGTCATATGAGCTTCCACCTCAGACTTCCCCAGATGAATCAAAGCAGCAATCTCATGTGGTTTTGGCTCACCCTCCAAACCAGTAAAAGGAACGCGATCGGTAAAAGGTAAATCCAATAGATAGGAATACTCTTCCAGTGTTGGCATCAACTGATAGTCGGGAAAAGTAAAACAGTGATACACCGAATCATAGAACTGGACCAAAGTTAGGAGAAAACCCTCCTTCATCTTCAGCTTCATGAGAGGAATAATGGATCCATACTTCTTCCGAAAGTCTACAGAACACTCGATCTCAGGAATTAGAATGATCAAATCATCTATCTTAGGATTCTTGAAACTGTATTTCCCGGTCTTTCTCTTTCCAGAATCCATGGTTTAAAAGTACCTGAGATATTCACAAATAGTCAACCTTTAAATCCCTTGAAATATTGTTTTTTCAAAAGATGCTTATAAGTGCATGGATGCATGATGCAACAATCACACACAAGATCACACATATAGGGTTCATAGGTTCAACGTCACGAGCATGAGGTCGAAGGTACTACCCATAAGGTATTGGTCTAAAAAGTTATCACCTACCAAACAAGGTTCTAGAGGTTCTCAGAGTCTACATCCTTCCTTCGGATATTACCAACTTCCCGATTAACTCGGTAATTAGTAATATTCTCAAGAAAGACTCGTCCGAGCGTAGTATCGCGTGACAACTACTTCCGGATTACTCCGTTATAGCTTCCGCACTACACCTAAAAGGCAAAGAGGGGTTAGGTAATCTACGGTCCTCAGCTTCGGCAGGCTCCCAGGTCAAAAGCAGTACGTCTTCTCGATTACTCGGTAAACGACACTACAGTCAAAGGGGCCTCCATTGAGTGGGGGATCTCATGCCTCCTTTTTTGAGATTAATCCCTCAAAGTTAACATGACTATACCGCCCGTCCTATCTTAAAGTTTGCCCAAGTCCGGGTATAGGACTTATGAGTAATCACCAAGCACCCTGTAAACCAGGAAAATCCAGACAAACATATAGACAAAATATAACACATAAACAACAATAGCACATATACAGATATAAACAAAGATAGGTTTAACCCACTTAGGGATGGACCAGCAAGAGGTCAATCTCTCCCCAGTGAAGTCGCCATTTTTCTGTGGCGGTATAAATGTGCAAGACTAAGCCATTGGATTGACTAGACTTTATACAAATCAAAATAAAAATTGCCACCACGCTTTATTGTTTCCAAAGGAATGGGAAAAGAGCGAATAACCCAAAAAGAGGGGGAAAGATTCAAGGTAAGGGGGTTGGTTATGAAAAGGGAAGGTATTAGCACCCTAAACATCTACGGTACTCCGCAGGAACCTCTTTGAAAAATCTGTATATTTTGGCTATAAAAATGTGTTGTATATAAAATGGATGGTGGAGGTGAGAAAAGAAATATTTTTATGATTTTTGCACCCGCCGCGGTTGTGAACCTTTAGTGCCTACGTACCACCTTTCGTGCAATAGGGGATCAGGGTACACGTAGTTCCTCTTTTAAAAATTTGAAACACAAGTGTGTTGGTTGATTTTATGAGATAAGACATCATCGCAATTGTCCGTGTGAAAAAACATACTTACTACCCAAAATCATGAGAAAGGAGAATTTGTATCATCTCAAAGTGGAGGATATGGCTTGGATTTTAGAATCAACAATGCCTCACTCAACACCCAAGTGGAAAATATCTCACTTCACTACATATTGTAGAAGTATAGTTGTTTGCATCACTACAAGGATTGACACGAATCTAATCTTTTGAGAAAAGTTTAAAGATAAAAGCCAAAGTGGCAAAAATGGTTTGAAATGAGATTGATTGACTTTTAGTCTTCTCACAAAAAAAAGGTCAAGGTATTATTAAATTGATTGAAATTTATTTATGAAAATGTTTCGAAGATGCATGGACCTAAGTCCAAGTTTATTATGAAAATGTTTCAAGTTTCAAAACAAGAAGAGTTTTTTTTTTAAAGGAGGGAGAAGATTTTTGAAATTAAAGAAGATGGGAGGAGAAGAAGAGGCTATCCTAAAGCATAAGGTAAAAGCTAGGGATAAGAACCATCTAACCAACAAGAAGCCAATACTTGACATTATGAGTCAATATAGAATTCCCATTCTTCGGATTGAAACCAAGCAAGAAAAGATACTAGACCTCTTGAGAGAACCAAACTTCAAGTGTTTTAAGTCTTCGCAAAAATTGGGCAGAGTAACGGCTGTATACGGGTGAATTCCAGATTATAAACAAAGATCGTAATCTCAATAACCTGCACACAAAACAAACAAACAACCCAATGTCTTGAGGTAAACCTCAAGAACTCCAGCCAAAATATCAAATAAAGTCACAAAGTCTCCAAGATAGGCCAAGGTCTCTAATCCTAAGTCCAAGAAGTCCATCACTCCATAATGCAAAGGATAGTAACCATGTAGTCCAAGTTTCATTAATAATTTTTATGGTTCATGTTGATTATTAGGTGTCTTTAAAGAGAAATAAAAGCTCAAGTGAGAAAAATAAAAATGACATAAAAGTAAATGCTCAAGTGAGCAAAGATGAAAATAGCATGAAATGTAAAATGCTAAAAGTAAATGGTACATAAAGCATGAAAATAAAAGCGTAAAGTAAAGTTAATTGTTAGTAATTAGTGGTTAGTTGGATGACCATCTTGAAACTTGCATTTGGATCTCATTAGAGGATTGGTAGAACTAAAGCCTCCACACAACAAGTTGCATTTGCTTTTTGTCAAGTATATCATCCATTTTGGAATTCTCACAAGGAAACATGTAATGATCAACGATGTTTAAGTGATCCGCGTTGACCAAAGGTGTTGTAGATCCATTAGAGGATTGGTAGAACCAAAGCCTCCACACAATGAATCTAAAGGTTATTGGATCAAAGAGATCAAATTAACATACTTGGGCTTGCAATCATAATTTTGGGCCACGAATGATCATTTATTTGAATCGGGACAAAATTTAGCGCTATGTTAAGCAATCGTAAGTGGACTTATGTAGAAGTCACACCTATTTTGAGGCCGGTCAATAGCAATCTATGTACTTCATGTTTGGATAAATGATATAGAGATCACCATCCCTTAACATGTAGCACAATTAAAAAAGAAAGGGATAAGATGAAGAGGGAGGGGAATGATAAGCTAATTTGGATCACCATTTCAAAATTCTTTCATCTTTAAATTCAACCACTCCTCTAGATGGATTAAAGCACTAAACATATCGTTAATCCAAAGCACCAAAAATGAATTAAACAATTCACTCTTAGGTAGATTTGAATTGATGAACATTTATCCAACTTCATCTACATCATAAAGTCCATTGAGTTTAAAGACAAATTGGACATTTAAAATTATAATCCAAACCAACAATCAAAAAGGAGTGAGTAGAAAAAGCATTTTGGATCAAAGCTGCCCCAAAACAAGGCAAAAAAGTGCATTATGTCCCTGTGTAAAACGATTGCACTATTGTGTAAATCGATTTACACAGTACAGTTTTCTAAAAATTATGCAAAATTGCTTCTGTGCAATCGATTGCACAGTTACTGCAATCGATTGCACACTATTACAGTAGCAAAAACAACATTTTTAAAGGCCAATTTCTTGTTCAAACTTTCCATCAAACACCTTATGATCATGGATCCACTTGAGCATGAAAATTCCATCAAATTATGAGAAAATAACACCATTGAAATCACAAAATAATGCTCAAAGAATCAATCCCAAAGATCACCAAGAGATCACATTGTGAAAGATGAATTATCCAACTTACCAAAGATAGATCTAGAGAATTACCAAAACAACTTCAAGAATTTGCTTCAATTCAACCACAAGAATCAATTGACCAAGCTTGGATGTAGAGAATTGATGGATAAAAAGTGTTTGGATGAAGGTTTAGCTCAAAGATTAGTAAGCTTCAATGCAAAGCTTACTAACTTTTTGAAAATGGAGCTTTGAGTGAATTTGGTAGATGGAGAGAATTGAGAGATTTTTTAGCAAGGTGGATTTGGCTATCAAAAGCTTGAAATTTGAATGAAATGAGAGCTCTATTTATAGAGTTTTAGGATTGGGATTAGTGGTAATTTGGTAATTGATTCTTGGAGCCAAAATTTGAATTAATGATAACTCTTCAAAAAATTAGAGCCAAAATTTGAATTAATGATAATACTTTCAAATATTAGAGCCAAAATTTAAATTAATGATAATTCTTTTTAAAAATGAAAGATTGGCACTAAAATTTGAATTAATGATACATCTTTCAAAAGTGAAGGAAAATTGGAGCCAAAATTTGACAAGTTTAAAATGTTGATTTTTTTTTAATTTTCACGTTGTGCAATCGATTGCACTACAGTGCAAATCGATTGCACGGTGTATTTTTTTCAAAAATGGCGCAAAATACACTATGTGCAATCGATTGCACTTTAAGAGAAATCGATTGCATCAGTGAAAAAAATGAAAATTTTTAATTCTTTTTCTTTGCAAATAGAGATTTTAGGAAAATAATACCAGAAATCCTTATTTGTCAGATGCTTCGACTTGGTACCTACAAAACAAAAATATACAAAGACAAAGATAAATATTTTTTGTATTTTGATTAGAAGTTAGTCAACAACACATATACAAAATACACAACCAAGGTGCTTGGAGATTCCTCAAGAGCAAACTTAAAGATAGGAAAAAAGAGGAAGAACCAACCCTAATGTGATCTTGTTATGATCGAGTTGATATTATATGATAGAGGAATCTTAGGGGCAAAAATTGGGGTACAACAATAGGCAACAAGTGGGATTACCCTAAGGGGTGCGTGTGTGAATAGTGTGTTTGATTTGCATGCATTTAATCTTTGATTAGGGTAATCTACTTGTTGATTTTATCTTCCCATACAAACCCTATTTACTAGCATTTATATGAAAGCGATAAATTACAGAAAGTAAATGTTCTACGCTATTACAATCATTAGGGGGATGGGGTATATAAATTTAAAAATGGAGATTGCAAGAAATTAAACCTAATTATCTATTACAACCATATTGAAATAATGTACAAGAAATGAATAAATATAATGTACAATGATATAAATGGAAAAGAAAAGGATTTTTGTTTGATTTTTTGAGGAAAGGGTATTGGTTTTAACCTAATTAACTAAAATAAGTAATTAATTAAATTAAGAAAATTAAACCTAAATTAATTAAGAAAAGAAATTAAGTTAGAAAGCATTTTTAGGGTTTTTTAGAAAAGGTTTTAAGTTTAATAAAAATAGTATGGAAATTAATTAATTAAAAAAAAACCTAAATTCTAAGTTAATTTTAATTAAAAAGAGAATAACTAAACCTAAATATAATTATTAATTTAATAAGAAAAAGAAATTAAGTTTTTTATAAGAAAAATGTTTTTTTGTCTTTTGTTTTTGAAGGAATAAAATATATAGAATGCAAATAATAAATAAAAATATTTTTTTGGAATTTTTTATATGAAAATAATAATAATAAAAATATAAATAAAAAGTAAAAATAAAATTAAAAAAGGTTAAAAAAATGTTTTATGAGCTGACACATGAGCTTGTGTGTTGGCTCATGCAGGTTTCGTATTAGCTCATGTGGCGGCTCATGTATTGGCTCATGTATGTTTCTTACTCCTGAAAGTCGAAACAACTCAGTATGAGTCGATGCATACTGGTTTCATATCGACTCATAATCATTTCGTGTCGATGCATACGTGTTTCGTGTCGACTCATAACCTGTTTTGAGCATAATATGTGTCGACTCATGGCATTTCGTGTCGACACATAACTGTTGTTTTTTACTTTTATCACTGTTTTGCTACATGTAAAAGTTAGTTATCAACACATGGTTAGTGAAAATTAAAAGCAAGCATATGGTTAGATTCAAGGCAATGATATCTACATTTTATCTTCACAAATGAACCATTAATGATGCTTGTATGAAGAGTTCAAAGTCAAGAAAACTTACCTTGAAACTGAAATTTGTGCTTTGAGTTTGAGTTGTTGTATGGGTTGTTGTTGAGCTTGGTAAGTGATGATAGTGATGTTACAGAAGTTGTTTTTGTGTTTGAACAACTTCTATATGATGTATGTGAAGTGTTTGGATGGTTTGTTTGGAGAAAACTTGCAAGGTATGAGATTCAAAGATTTGGACTTCAAAGCTCAAAAATGGAGGTTTTGTGGGCAATTCTGGTTTTTGACAGCAAAAATTATTTTGAGTGTTAGTTTCCCCTTATTTTTTCTGACCTCTTTCTCTTGCAATTGGCCTCTCTATATATAGAGAAGGTTTGAGACTTCAAACAACTCAGATTTTGAATACGTGTTATGGCTATCTTGCTTGTTTTTGAAGCAAGCATGAAGAACATGTTTCCAATGCTTGTACCAAGATATCTAAAGTGGTTAATCACTTTAAACATGTTTTTTTTACTTGTATAATTTGAGTGTGATTAGAACAACAAGTTATAGGCTCAAGAAATTGACTTTATGATTAAAGTAAACTTTGCAAGAATGGCAATGGTGCCTTTGTATAAAAAATGGAAAGATGTAATGGATAATACTTGAACCACTTGGATAATAGTTCATTCAATTGTGTAAACATCTGATTATGGATAGATTTGCAAGTCAAGAGGCCTGCAAAGTGAATATTATGCATCATGGCTAAGATTTTGGTTCCTTGTTCATCACAAATCTGCCTTGTAAATCAAGAATGAATGTCCAACTTCAGATCCTTGAATCTCCTAGCTCAAATATGATAAATTCATACTCATGGATATTTTGGAAAGCTTGAAACACCCTCTATAACTTTCATGTTGGCCATTTTGACAAAATCATCTTGTAACTATGTGAAACAATTCCAAGAAGTTTGGATAAAATCCTGACCAAAACTGCTGAAAATTTCTCTAAGTGTTTATTCAAAAATGCTATGACTTCATGAATTTATAACTCAAAATCCAAGAATTTCTAGAAAAGTCCTGCCCTACAAAGTTTTATATCTCATTGAGATCTACAACTTTCATGTTGGAAGTTTTCCTTGAATCATCTTGCATCATGGTGAAAAGTTGGCATGAAGAAATGAAATTATCATGTATAAAAAACACTTAGAAACATTTATAAGTCTTAAATTGTTTGAATTTTCACATTGACTTTTAAATTTCTTGATTTCTTGATGATAAAGTTTCATATTTTTTAATGTCTTGATGAATTTTGATCTTTGAGACTTAATGTTAACCAAAAAGTCAAAGTTTGACTTTGATGCTACAGTTGACTTTTTCATCAGTACAACTGATTTTTGGTCTCTTGGTCAATTGACTGAGAAGACTTGAAACTTGACATGAGCATTCTTGAAGGTCCATAATGATCCAAGAATGTCACTTGAAGTATTAGAAGTCCAATTGTCCTTATTCAAATTCAAACCCTAATCTTGAGGTATCAGTGTTAAGGAGATGGCTTGACCTAGTCAATACTGGTGCAAGCTTGAGCTTTTGCAGATCTTATGAGAAAATTATTGAGAAATGAGAGGGAAAATTTTGGGGTACAACAGCTTCCCCTGTTCAATCTTCTTAAACTTGAAGAGTTAGATTGGCGGGTCCGCCATTCTTAACTTGAAGGTGGAAGATGATTGAACACTAGAGTGCCCAGAAATTTGCACTCGAAGATGAATTGTGAATAGGCTTATAGATGCCATTTGGAGGAATGATGGAGATTTTCCAAAGATGGGCTTGCAGATGCCATCCAAAGGTGACTGTTGACAGAAAATGGACTAAGTCTGAACTTGATTTCAACTGGAAAAGAATCAGAATAAATCTTTGGAGCGATTTATCTGAACTAGAAATGTTCATTTGGAAAGTATCCTGATAAACCGTTGAGAGGTTTAAACTGAATCAAAAGAGGTCTTGAATATTCTTTAACTAGAGAGAATCAGAGTAGATCTTTGAGTGATTTATCTGAACTAGAGAAAGTACCTACTAGGAAAGAATCAGAATAAATCGTTGAGAGATTTATCTGAACCAGCAGAGATTTGGAGAAGAATCACAATAAATTGTTGAGAGATTTATCTGAACCAGAAATGTTCATTTGGAAAGTATCAGTATAAACTGTTGAGAGGTTTAAACTGAACCAAAAGAGGTCTTGAATATTCTTTAACTGGAGAGAATCAGAGTAGATCTTTGAGAGATTTATCTGAACCAGAGAAAGTGCCTACTAGGAAAGAATCAGAATAAATCATCGAGAGATTTATCTTAACCAACAGGGATTTGGATAAGAATCGGAATAAATCATTGAGAGATTTATCTGAACCAGAGAAGACGTCAGCGAGAAAGAATCATAATAAATCGTTGAGAGATCTAAACTGAACCGACAGGGATCTGGAGAAGAATAAAAATAAATCGTTGAGAGATTTGTCTGAACCGGAGAAAACGTCTGCAGGAAAGAATCAGAATAAACCGTTGAGAGATTTAAACTGAACCAGCAGGGGTCGAGATTAACCTTGACTGGAATGGAAATCAAAAGAATCTTAGGATCGATTCAACTGAACCAGACAAAAGTCTTGGAATATCTTCAACTGGAATAGAAATCAGAGAGATCTTAGTGTCGATCTGACTGAACCAGAGAAAAGCGAAGATGTTTACCGGAAAGAATCAGGATAAACCATTGAGAGATTTAAACTGAACCAGCAGAGGTCTTGGATGAGCATCAGAATAATATTCATAAATGATTTGTATTTGACTTGTATTTGAGAGATGTACTAAATGAGCGTCAAAAAGACATCCGTATCTGGATCATATCTAGACTGTATTGGAAAGGTATGCTGAAAGAAGTATCATAATGATATCTGTATCTGGATCGTATCTAGATTATATTTGAATGAGTGGCAGAATGACATCCGAATCTGGATCGTATCTGGACTGTATTTTGAATTAGTGACAGAATAACATCTGAATCTGGATCATATCTGGACTGTATTTTGAATGAGTGACAGAATGACATTTGAATCTGGATCGTATCTAGACTGTATTTTGAATGAGTGACAGAATGACATCCAAATTTGGATCGTATCTGGACTATATTTAGAAGAGAATATGGAGTAAGTATTATAATGTCAGCCATATCCGGATCGCATCTGAACTGTTTCTAGAAGAGTACCTGGAGTAAGTATCAGAATGTCATCCATAACTGGATCGCATCTGAACTATTTCTAGAAGAGAATATGGAGTAAGTATCAGAATGTCATCCATATCTAGATCACATCTGAACTATTTCTAGAAGAGAATCTAGAGTGAGTATCAGAATGTCAGCCATATCTGGATCGCATCTGAATTGTTTCTAGAAGAGAATCTGGAGTAAGTATCAGAATGTCAGCCATATCTGGATCGCATCTGAATTGTTTCTAGAAGAGAATCTGGAGTAAGTATCAGAATGTCAGCCATATCTGGATCGCATCTGAACTGTTTCTAGAAAGAATCTGGAGTAAGTATCGGAATGTCAGTCATATCTGGATCGCATCTGAACTGTTTCTAGAAGAGAATCTGGAGTAAGTATCAGAATGTCAGCCATATATGGATCGCATCTGAACTGTTTTTAGAAGGAATTTGGAATAAGTTTCAGAATTTCAGTCGTATCTGAATTGCATCTGAACTGTTTCTAGAAGAGAATCTGGAGTAAGTATCAGAATGTTAGCCATATCTGGATTGCATCTGAACTGTTTCTAGAAGAGTGTATGGGAAGGGGCCCGTGTAGGATTACTTCAGCTGGTCGTGTAGATAATTACCCTGGCTTTTTACAAGTATTAATTTCTGACCTTTTGAATATTATTGACAATAGCCATCTATTTAGTAACCTTATCCTGAAAAAGGTAAAACGTTAGCTGTATGCAATGTCATGATGTATGAAATGGATGGTGCAATGATGTTCTCAAAATAAATGAGATTGTGTCGTATGCACTTGTCATGTACGTAATATGATGCATGAAGGGTGAAATGTTATTTATATGTATCTTTGTCTGGGAAAATAAATCCTTGACAAATGATAGGGAGTCATTAAATCTCGGACTGTTGTTGAAGAGTAGGTGAGTCTTCAAATTTCACTTAGAATATTTCCACCAAGGATTCTTGTTTTGTTTTTTGAGGAGAGCTTTGCTGGGGAATGTTGAAAACTCTATGGAGAGTGTTGATTCTTACTTAGGGAAAAAGAGTTCAGGAGTCTCAGTTGTTCGTTGCTCTACTGAGGAGTCAAAGTTAAACTGATATCTGGTCGGGTCCAGGCTTTACAGTAACTTGCTGGGGATTGTAGAGTAGTCTACTGGGGAAGAGGAGTTGTGGTCCTTCAATTTGTAGTAGTCGGAGAGGCAAACTCAAACTGGGGAATCTGTAGTTTGTTGGGGAAATAAACCCTGTTGTCAGTCTGTTGGAGAGGTGTCTTCTTCACTGGGGGAAATCCTCGAGAGTTCTTGAGGTCGACTCAGCTGGTGAGAAGTTTTTAGAGATTGAAACTATGGCTAGGAGTCATCTTATGAGAAGGATCTTAGGGAGATTTGTCACTGCCCCTAGTAGTAAGTGTTGTAGTAATGCCAGAAAATGTTTGCTTGGTCGCACATGACCCTTTATGTGGGAGCCTGTTTTCCCCCAGAGTTAATTTGGTGCACCTTGACGCTTGAGATTTTGATCACATTTCCGGTAGCCCTGAACTACCTAGAGATATTTTCTAAGACTGTTGTGGAAGAAACCGAAGACCTGATACTGACACCATCTGATACTACTGGAACAGACGAACAAATTGGTGGTACCCAAGATCTTTGGTCAAGCCTCCGAATTTTCTAAGAATTGTCATGGGAGGATCCGAAGACATGATACTGGCACCATCAGATACCGACACCATCTGATACTATTGGTACAGACAAGCAATTTGATGGTACTGAAAGTCTTCACAGTGGATTTTATTCAAACCCACGATCAACGTAATATTTCCCCTTGAGTGATACATATGGAGACTTGCCCCTGGTTATTCAACAATTCTTTGAGAGATTCTTTGAATCTCGACTTGACTGCCCCAGATGTGTTGGACAATGGTCATGTCGTGCCCCTTGATTATGAGAGATTTTTCATTGGAAGCGTCTTTCCATTTGAAGTGATTTTGTTTACTGAGAGAGCTTTCGTTCACTGGATATTCATTGTGTGAATTTCTTCGCTGTCAAACAAATAGACACATGCAAACAGCGATATTCAAGTATTGTAAATTTTATGTTTGTCTTGAAATTTTGAAAATGCGTTTTAGCAAGTAAAGAAATTTTGTAAGAAAAATTCAACTCAAGATTTAGGGTAAAGCCTTACAGGAGTCAGGATACCTTTTATAACAATATGCTTTCGAACTAAGCCAAGCTTCAATTAGGACTTTTGAAAGGTTGTAGCGTGGCTTGGTTCACGGTTTAAGAAACAAAGGATAAAGGCTCAAAGTGTATTTGTACCCACCCGCTCTTCGTGATGTTCTTCGGTCCTAAACTCAATTAATTATGCATTTGAACTCCAATTGAGTATGGAATGACGTTTTGGTGATGGTTCAGACAAGTTTAGTTTGTCGGAAGGCAGAAATTTTTTGCAATGTTTTTTATGTTGTCGGGGATTTGTAGTGACCTCTTTCTTTTGATTTGTTATCCCTAATTTTTGCCTGACTATTCTTGTTTTAAGATTATGGTCAGCGGGATGCCCCAGTTTTTCTTAAGTCTCCTTTGTAGGTTTTGATTTAGTGGACTTTTCTCTTGAGAGATAATGACTGCCTATTTGGTAGGGAACCATCACTGTCTTTTGATTCAAGAGGAATGTTTTTGATGTCATTTGTTGTATTACGAGATGAGAGTTTGCGGCTAAACACGCGTTTGAATTAACTGAGAGACTACCATGCCCCAGGTTTTGATTAAAGGTTTCAATTTGTGTAAGAAAGAAAACTTCTTCTTCTTTGGCTCAAAGGGGTTGACTAGGGATTATCTTCCTTATAACTCCAGTGTTTAGGATTTGAAAGAACATTTGTACTTCGTCAGCAAGGTCTGTTCAAAAGCATATTGTATGAGATTATGACATTATTTTCGTCATCCTCCCTCTAAAGACTTGTAACTTTTAGCAAGAGTTGAATGTCATAAAGGAAGTAAAAACAATATAGTTTAAATATAATGAAAATGAATGTATTAATTCAAGACAAACATATTCAATGCATTAATGAAACAAAGTTTTACATTAATAGATAAGTGTTTGAACAAGCAAAAGAAATTATAACTAAAAATTAAAATGAACATAAGCCTCTTTGTATGAACTTGTCACTTTAGGTGGTGAGCCTTTGAGGGATGACAGAAGAATTCAGTCTGGCCATCTTGTGTGAACTCCAACATTCCTTCGTCGACCAGGTTTTGAATCTTGTACTTTAACGCCTAACAATCGTTTGTATCATGCCCAGGACTATTGGAATGATAGGCACACCTGGCAACAGGATCGTAGCTGGGAGAAAAAGTTTTGGGATTTGGATAAGGTCTTATTGGTGTAATCAGATTCATCCTCAGCATGTGTTGCAAAGCTTGAGACAGTGGTATGTTGATGTTGGTAAACTGTCTTTTGGGCTCGCTTTGCCTTTGTTGATTTTTCGGTTGATGTTGATGAATTCATTGTTGGGCTCGTGACGTGGAAGCAATTTGGGAAGGTCTTGTCTCCCTTAAACCAACTTTTTGTCTCACGGGAGGCTGAATGATGACTTGATCCCCAATTCTAGCTGTTTGCCCCATTTGGTTACATCTGTCTTGACGAAGCTTGTTGATGAGGACTCTCAGCTCTTCTTGTCCCTGAGCCAAGTTTTGGATGAGAGCCATCTGGCCGACCAGTAGTCCCATCATCTGGAATTTCATTATGACTATCTCGGTTTGTAGCCGCTCTAACTGGTCATCTATGTCGTCCCCAAAATTTCCCATGATCATGCACCTGGTGAGGAGTGCCTTCACCTCTTCTTATCCCTTGGATAGGTTCAAGAACATCTCTTGAAGTTGGGTGTTTTGAGCCTGGATGTCTTTCACCATTTGTTCCATATCCATATTAAGTTTTGATTGGAGAACTTTGTATCCGTGGATGTCCTTCCACGAGAATTAAGCTCTCCATGTCAAGTGGGTTGTAGCCCTTAACTCAAGTTCGTTGTACTTGATCTTTGACGGTGTTTGTATAGAGGAAAATAAATCATCTTTCCCCTTGATAGACGTCTGGTTAACCGTGACCCTGCATCATAGACCCTTGAGATCCTTGAAATGGTTATTGACAATGCTATGGTATGATGTCATGATATTGTGTACAAGTATGCAAACTAAGCAAGTTATTATGTACAAATAATCATATACACACAAAGCAGACAAGTCCTTAGGTTTAGGCTTGCATGGGGTTTGTAGGTAAGTACCCTCTTAAAGTTCAGTTGGCTCAACCTATCCTAGTTAATAGTAACTGGGTTCTAAGGGATCTCAATATCATTAACCTTTCCCACAAGCTTCATTCGATAGGCGATTGACTCGCAACCAAACAAAACTCAGGAGTCAAGTCTCAATGAGTGTAGCATCGAGTATCAACCAACTTCAGACTGCACCAAAGCCGGTCATCTCACTATGTCCTAATGACCAAGTTGGTCATGTAAATGTTCTAGAAGTCAGTTAGTGCTTCATGACACCACACAACGGCCCTATATTCTGCTTGACTACTCAAGGGCTACCAGTACACACAAATGTATCACACTAACGTAGCTATTGCATAGACCATGTCGTTATACCCCACACAATTTCCACAACGTATTGCTACTTACCTATAAGGTATCCCAGATCCTGGTAGAGGATCAAAACAAACCCAAACAAGGAACCAAAATATAAAGCAAACAAGTCAAACAATTTAAGCAAATAAAGGTGATCTAGCCCTAAGATAACCCCACTTTTAAGTTATCCCCAACAGAGTCGCCAGTTCTGTGATACAGTGGGAGAACTGACTTGGTTGTTTTGTATTTGATCGCAATTGTATGGATAACAAGAGTCGCCACCGACTTTTCTTTTATCCAAAAGGAAAGGCTGAAAAGAACATGAAAGACCTTTCGATATGTTTTCTTGAGTTAGGGGGGTAGATTATGAAAAGGGAAGGTATTAGCACCCTTTTCATCCGTAGTTATCTACGGGCTCTTAGTTGCTTTCTAGATCACTTGCTTTTTGTTTGAATATGGTGTGGGTTTTGAAAGTATTTTGAAAATGTCTTTGTAATAGTTCTCGTTTCTATAAGAACACGTACAAAGTGTTGTTTCGAAAATAGCTCAAAGAGGTGTTTGTGGAATGTGTTTTTGAAATAAATGTTGAAAAAGGTGTCTTCTTTGTAATGGCTCTCATTTCTATAAGAATGCGTACAAAGTGTTGTCTTTTAAAAATGTTTCAAAGAGGTGTTGGTGTATAAAATGTTTTTGTTGTGAGCAAGCGAGCAACTAGGAGCGAATTTACCTACTCAAAAGGTCTTAGATGTTCTTTTCCTTCCCCTTTAGATGTTGCTATCTTACCATTGTTTTGGTAAGAAGCCCTATCATTGGATGTGAAGGGACGGGCGTGGGACGTTTTTTTATAGTCATAGAAAGCAACCTATGAGATGTTTTAGCAATGTCGTTTAGGGACTAGATCATTTACAGAAGGCAACATCGAGGGTCATCGAGGGACTACGATCTTTTATCGAGGGTCTTTTCTAAAACGCCAATGTTCGAGGGACATGACTATTTTTCCGATAGGCAACAAGTTGGATTACCCTAAGGGGTGTGTATGTGAATAGTATGTTTGATTTGCATGCATTTAATCTTTTATTAGGATTATCTACTTGTTGATTTTATCTTCCCATACAAACCCTATTTACTAGCATTTATATGAAAGCGATAAATTGCGGAAAGTAAATATTCTACGCTATTACAATCATTAGGGGGATGGGATATACAAGTTTACAAATGGGGATTGCAAGAAATTAAACCTAATTATCTATTACAACCATATTGAAATAATATACAAGAAATGAATAAATATAATGTACAAGGATATAAATGGAAAAGAAAAAGATTTTTGTTTGGTTTTTTAAGGAAAGGGTCTTGGTTTTAACCTAATTAACTAAAAGAAGTAATTAATTAAATTAAGAAAATTAAACCTAAATTAATTAAGAAAAGAAATTAAGTTAAAAAGCATTTTTAGAGTTTTTTAGAAAAGGTTTTAAGTTTAATAAAAATAGTATGGAAATTAACTAATTAAAAAGAACATAAATTCTAAGTTAATTTTAATTAAAAAGAGAATAACTAAACCTAAATCTAATTATTAATTTAATAAGAAAAAGAAATTAAGTTTTTTATAAGAAAAATGTTTTTTGTCTTTTGTTTTTAAAGGAATAAAATATATAGAATGCAAATAATAAATAAAAAAAAATTTTTGGAATTTTTTATATGAAAATAATAATAATAAAAATATAAAGAAAAAGTAAAAATAAAATTTTAAAAAAAAGGTTAAAAAAATGTTTTATGAGCTGACACATGAGCTTATGTGTTGGCTCATGTATTGGCTCATGCAGGTTTCGTATTGGCTCATGTGTCGGCTCATGTATGTTTCTTGCTCTTGGAAGTCAAAACAACTCAGTATGAGTCGACGCATACTGGTTTTATATCGACTCATAATCATTTCGTGTCGATGCATATGTGTTCCGTGTCGACTCATAACCTGTTTTGAACATAATATGTGTCAACTCATAACATTTCTTGTCGATGCATAACTGCTGATTTTTGCTTTTATCACTATTTTGCTACATGTAAAAGTTAGTTCTCAACACATGGTTAGTAAAAATGAAAAGCAAGCATATGGTTAGCTTCAAGGCAATGATATCTACATTTTATCTTCACAAATGAACCATTAATGATGCTTGTATGAAGAGTTTAAAGTCAAGAAAACTTACCTTGAAACTGAAATTTGTGCTTTGAGTTTGAGCTGTTGTATGGGATATTGTTGAGCTTGGGAAGTGATGATAGTGATGTTACAGGAGTTGTTTTTATGTTTGAACAACTTCTATATGATTTATGTGGAGTGTTTGGATGGTTTCTTTGGAGAAAACTTGTAAGGTATGAGATTCAAAGATTTGGACTTCAAAGCTTAAAAATGGAGGTTTTGTGGGCAATTATGGTTTTTGACAGCAAAAATGATTTTGAGTGTTAGTTTCCCCTTCTTTTTTCCGACCTATTTCTCTTTCAATTTTCCTCTCTATTTACAGAGAAGGTTTGAGACTTCAAACAACTCATATTTTGAATCCATGTTATGGCTATCTTGCTTGTTTTTGAAGCAAGCATGAAGAACATGTTTCCAATGCTTGTACCAATCTATCTAAAGTGGTTGATCACTTTAAACATGCTTTTTATGACTTGTAGAAGTTGAGTGTGATTAGAACAACAAGCTAGAGGCTCAAGAAATTGACTTTATGATTAAAGTGAACTTTGCAAGAATGGCAATGGTGCCTTTGTGCCAAAAATGGAAAGATGCAATGGATAATACTTGAACCACTTGGATTATGGTTCAATCAATTATGTAAACATCTGATTATGGATAGATTTGCAAGTCAAGAGGCCTGCAAAGTGAAGATTATGCAGCATGGCTAAGATTTTGGTTCCTTGTTCATCACAAATTTGCCTTGTAAATCAAGAATGAATGTCCAACTTCAGATCTTTGAATCTCCTAGCTCAAATATGATAAATTCATGCTCTTGGATGTTTTGGAAAGCTTGAAACACCCTCTATAACTTTAATGTTGGCCATTTTGAGAAAATAATCTTGTAAATATGTGAAAAAATGCCAATAAGTTGGGATAAAATCCTGACCAAAACTGCTGAAAATTTTTCTAAGTGTTTATTCAAAAATGCCATGACTTCATGAATTTATAACTCAAAATCCAAGAATTTATAGAAAAAGTCATGACCTACAAAATTTTAGATATCATTGAGATCTACAACTTTCATGTTTGAAGTTTTCCTTGAATCATCTTGCATCATAGTGAAAAAGTTGGCATAAAGAAATGAAATTATCATGTATAAAAAACACTTAGAAAAATTTCTAAGTCTTGAAGAGTTTGAATTTTCACATTGACTTTTGACTTTCTTGATTTCTTTATGATCAAGTTTCATATTTTTGAATGTCTTGATGAATTTTGATCTTTGAGACTTAATGTTGACCAAAAATTCAAAGTTTGACTTTTGGTGCTACAGTTGACTTTTTCATCAGTACAACTGATTTTTGGTCTCTTGGTCAATTGACTAAGAAGACTTGAAACTTGACATGAGCATTCTTGAAGGTCCATAATTACCCAAGAACTTCACTTGAAGTATTAGAAGTCCAATTGTCCTTATGCAAATTCAAATCCTAATCTTGAGGTATCAGTGTTAAGGAGATGGCTTGACCTAGTCAATACTGGTGCAAGCTTGAGCTTTCGCAGATCTTGTGAGAAAATTCTTGAGAAATGAGAGGGAAAATTTTGGGGTACAACACCTACTATCCAGGCTTTCATTTCGGAGTAACCCTACTATCCAGGTTACTTCTCACATCCCTATTATCTAGGCTTTCATTTCGAAGTAACCCTACTATCTAGGTTCCTTCTCACAGCCCTACTATCCAAGCTTTCATTTAGAAGTAACCCTACTATCCAGGTTCTTTCTCACAGCCCTATTATCCAGGCTCTTATTTCGAATTAACCCTACTATCCAGGTTCCTTCTCACAGCTCTACTATCCAGGCTTTCATTTCAAAGTAACCCTACTATCCAGGTTCCTTCTCACAGCCCTACTATCCATGCTTTCATTTCGAAGTAACCCTACTATCCAGGTTCCTTCTCACAACCCTACTATCCAGGCTTTCATTTCTAAATAACCCTACTATCCAGGTTCCTTCTCATAGCCCTACTATCCAGGCTTTCATTTCGAAGTAACCCTACTACCCAGGTTCCTTCTCATAGCCCCACTATCCAGGCTTTCATTTCGAAGTAACCCTACTATTCAGGTTCCTTCTCTTTTTATCTCCGAACAACAGTTTACAACACTGTAAAACTTGGACCCGACCAGATACGGTTGATTTCATATTCCCCAGTAGAGTAATGGACAACCGAAGCTCCTAGACTCTATTTCCATGGACATAAACCAACATTCCCCGATGAAGTCCTCCTTAATGGTAGGTGCCGTAATTCTCACAAAGGAATCTCTTATGCAACTGATATCTTTTCTGGATGGCATCTTTAAGCCCATCTCTGACATTTCTCCATCACCTTCCAAATGGCATCTGTAAGCCTATTCCCGATATTATCAATCAGTATTACTTCATGCGAGTGCAAATTTCTGGGCACTCTAGTGTTCAATCCTCTTCCACCCTCAGATCACGAAAGGCAAACCATCCAATCTACATCCTCAGGTTTAAGAAGATTGAACAGGGGCAGATGTTGTACTCCAAAATTTGTCCTCCCATTTTTACACAAGACATACTCCTAGAAGTCCTCAATTGCTCAAGTTGACTAAGGATTGACCAGACAAACCCTCCTCTTAAGACAACGAGCCTCAAACTAAGGTTTCACTCCTTATCAATATGTTTGAGTTCCAAGGGTCCTAAATGGTTTCCATTTCTCTAATATGTTCTCAAGGTAATCCATGCCAAGTTTCATGCCTTGCACAAGAAGTTTGCTCAATCAACTGCTCAAATGCCTGAAAATTAACTACACTAGGTCAAAAGTTAACTGTGGCCCACATACAGTCAAACTTCAATATTTTTGGTCAACATTAACATTTTGAAGTGATATCAATCATTTGATCAAGTTTTGATCATGATTCCTCAAGGAATTCTCCTAATTCATCAAAACTCAAAAGTTGCTAAATTAGGGTTCCTATAGGAAAAGTCAACCAAACTTTGACCAGGCATAACTTCCTCATACTTTATTAGAAATTTCTCATCCAATGCTCATTTTGAATAGAATCCAATTCCCTAAAACTCATCTTCATCCCTCAAGTTCAAGAAATGCACTCATGAAGTGATATAAATTCAGACATTATAGGTCCTTTTTAAAAGTCAACAAAAACACCTTTTGGGTCAAAGCTTCTTACATGAACATGGAAGATCCAATTGAGATGAAACCAAAAGGGTTGATTATAGGACATCCTAAGCTTTCTAAAAAGTCCAAGAACACCCTCTTATGGTAAAGAATGAGAGAGATATGCATTTCTAAAGTTGACCAAATTTTGGAAATGTGCATAAAGTCAACATTGATCAAAATTGATTTTTT
Source organism: Vicia faba (assembly GCA_948472305.1). Lineage (NCBI taxonomy): Eukaryota > Viridiplantae > Streptophyta > Magnoliopsida > Fabales > Fabaceae > Vicia > Vicia faba. The sequence continues at coordinate 214,368,676 of OX451736.1, forward strand.
CTCTCCAAAGGGGCCCATGTTTTCTTGTTTGAAACTTGTTCCTAAGAGGACCCACGACCCCTGAGCTTATCCACTTATTATTTTATTATTTTTATTATTTGTTTTGATTTTTTATTCATTTAAATCAAAATAAATCAATTTGAATAATGGAATAATAAAATAAAATCAAAGATTGGATTTCATGAGCACATTATAGGTCTATAATTAGCTGGAAAATCAATATTTTCGTGCAAGGAATGATTGGGATGAATAGAGCATGTTTTGGCCAAATTTAGAAACTTAAAGTATCAATTACAAATCAAATCTTCTTCCTCCAAATCTTCAAGATTGCATCCAATTTTATTAACCTAATGCACTCTAGTATATATTCATAACCTTGCCTGATCAAAAAAGAGGGTTTTGGCCGCATAGAACACTGACTGCAAGTTTCAATTTTTCACAAAAAAAGTGGCAATCGGTTTTATATTTGCAGAAGGATTCAAGGAGTTTTGATGTTTGCAATCTGTTCTTAGGGGCGTTCTGAAGCTAACAGCATCATTCCCAAGCATCACAGCATCCAGAATCGCCATCTACATCATCACGGTTTGCCCTTCATATTTTGAATTCGATTTTGATCATACACATATTAGAAATAGGTTTTGATTATGCATTATTGTTTGTATGAGCATTTGGAATGTATTTGAATACCTAATTTCCAATTTTGATACATATATGCCAAACTGCCATTGTTAGGGTTTTAACCTTTGTTTTAGGATTTTTAGATGCAGGGAAAATTCGACCGAACGATGTATACCATCATGCTCAGGGGATCAAACCCAGTTGATCCATGGCTTTAAATTGCATTTATATTGCTCATTGTGAATTTTGGAGATTTGCAGGTCTTTTAGTGACGGATTTTGTCTGTAGGTAGAAGTTCTGCCTAAAACGACAACCATTAGGGAAGACAACTGTGTGGCAAGAGCTGGTTGGCTAGTTTGAATGGCGCGCGCGTTTTGTTATAACTACTGCCAATTATTAAATATATTATATTTTGTTCATAGCTATTAACAAAAGGCCAATTGGCCCAGTGGCAAGCAAGAAAGGTTACAAGATGCGCACGTGTAGGAGGTTAGGGGTTCGATCCCTACCTCCTACCATGCCAAACGTCCTCACCATACACCTCAACATCTCATGCATCAGATCCATCATGGGATCAAATCTAAATGCTCAGCAAGCAAAGAGCATGGTAGACCCTCCAAAGGTGAACCACATTGGATCCAACGATGTATTGGGCCAGCTATTCTGGGCCTGGAAAAGTCAATCCTGCATCCCCAGAACTACTTCTCATATCAGGCCATTTTTTATTTTAATTTCTTTAACCTTTTATTGTTTTTATTTATTTTTAATTGTTTTAAAAAATCTTTTTTTCAATAAAATCTTAAAATCATAAAAAACACAAAAAATTAGAATTAGGTTTTTCATAAAATATTTAATTCCATTAATTAACTAAGTTAATTAGGATAACTTAAATTCCTTTTTTTCATAATTAAAATTAATTAGAAATTAGGTTAATTTGCAAAATTAATTACTTTCTCAAAAAATCCAAATAAATATTTTTCTTTATTCACTAAATTAAATTTCTTTGAATTTAACTTTAATTCCTCATTTAATTCATTCTCGCGGGCATTTATTTATTCTTTTTTCAATTAATGTAATTGCTCCGAGTTTGTAATAGCTTTTAACTTAGGTTTATTATTATTTTCATTTACTGCTTTCCCCAAGTTTTTGATTATGTAATCCCCCTCCCCAAAGCCTTGTAATAGCTAGGTTTAAACTTCTCGCACTTTTACTTTCTGTCATTATAAACTGTTAGATGATTGATAATAGGATTGTATGTAAAAGATAAATCAATAATTTAAAACAGTAGAAATCCCTAACTGTGCAAAGATCAAATAAACTGAAATCAAACACTTGCACATGCTCACTCCTAGGGTTATTCCCCCCTTCGGTTGCCTTCGATAAACGATCATGAAGTATAGAGAGTTTTAGTGGTTGCCCTCTAGTCCCAAAAGATCAAAAATTACCCATTCGAATGTTGCCTCGGAAAGATCTTTAGGACTCTAGGGTAACTACTAAGGTTTCCTAATCTTTGCTTTAGTGGTCGTACTCGTCCCTTTCGATTGTCCCTCAAACTCCAACAATGGAGCTACCTACTCCTTAATAGTAGGATTGCGCTGTCTAAAGGAAATAAGAAGAACGAACAGTCTTTTTCGTGTAGGTAGAAACTTTTAGGTACTTGCTCAAACAAATTTTTACACCATACACTTTCAAACAAACTTTTCAAACTAAAGTTTTCAAAAACACTTTATCACACTCTTGAGGACTGATACTAGGGTTACCATAAAGTGAAATGCTGCACTAAGGCAATTTCAAAACTTTTTAAAGCACACAAATACACAAAAGCATTTTAAGAATGAGCAAGTACCTAAGAGCCCGTGGAAAACCACGGTTAGAAAGGGTGCTAATAACTTCCCTTTCTATAATCTACCCCTCGTACTCAGAAACATATCGAAAAAGGTTTTTTTGTTCTTTTTCCCTTTTCCTTTGCTGGATAAAATAAAAGACGGTGGCGACTATTGCTTACCGTACATTTGCGAACTAAAAACGCAAAATCAAGAGTAACAAAAAACATTTGGTTCTGCCATCGTATCACAGGAGGGGATGATCAAGAGGAAGATGATGAGGAATCAGAGGAAGAAGACAATAATACAGCGTCTGAAGAATATGAACCTGACTACTCTAAGGAGCAATATCCTCTTGCTGGCGATAAATACAAACGGCTGGAGGATCGACTCAATGCCATGGAGATTCAAAGGGTTCCCAGTCTAGATTTCGAAGAATTAGGTTTGGTTCCAGGGGTGGTCATCCCGCCTAAATTCAAGGTCCTTATCTTTGCAAAGTATGACGGTGTTTCCTGTCCCAAGTTTCACTTGAGGTCATATGTCAGAAAGATCCAGCCTCACAATGCTGACCGGAAGTTATGGGTCCATTTCTTCCAAGAAAGTTTGGCTGGCACTCAACTGGATTGATTCTATCAGCTAGGAGGAACTGAAATCCATACCTGGGAATACTTGGTTGTTGCTTTCTATAAGAAGTACCAATACAATGCTGACCTGGCACCAACTCGAGTACAACTGCAAAATATGTCCATGAGCTCAAGAGAAGGGTTCAAGGAGTATGCACAAAAATGGAAGGATCTAGCTGGTAGGGTACAACCTCCTCTGAATGATCATGAAATGGTAGTCATGTTCATGGGCACTCTGACATGCCCATTCTTCAATTTGTTGATTGGGAGTTCCTCATTCAGGTTCACAGAGATGGTTCTGACTGGAGAGAGGATCGAAAGTGGTATCAGGAGTGGGAAGATCCCGATGGCTGCACCTTCTAATGCTGAGAAGAATCCATTTGGTGGTAACAGGGAAGCCAATTCTATGCACGGTCAGAAGGGTCGTAATAAGACAGACTACCACCAATTTGTGGGGGCAGTGCTGGTCTCTAATTCAGCACGCATGCAATGACCATGACAACAGGGTAATCAGCAAAGGCAAGACGATCCCAAGAGACAGTTTACCAAGATCAACATGCCGCTGTCTCAAGCATTACAACATATGTTAAGGATGAATTTAATTACGTTGATAAGACCTCATCTGAATCCCAAGACTTCTTCCCCTAACTACAATCCTGATGCAAGGTGTGCCTATCATTCTGGCAGTCCGGGGTACGATACTGACGATTGTTGGGCGCTGAAATACAAGATTCAGAATATGATTGAAGCCAAGGAGATTGAGTTCGACCCTCCTGAGACTCCCAATGTGGTCACTGCTCCCATGCCAAATCATGGCTAGGATTGAGAGAATTTTTGTTCATTTGAATTTTCATTTGTAATTTCATTTGTTGTTCAAACAATTACTGTCATGTCAAACTTTATTATTTCATTAATGCATTACACATGTTTGTCTTGAATTGATTTGTTTTCACTATATTTAAACTACTTTCCTTTTGTGATATTAAACTCTCGATTAAAAGCTCTAAGCCTTTAGAGGGAGGATGACGAAAACGATACCACAATCTTATACAATGTGCTTTTGAACAGACCTTGCTGACGATGTACAGGTGTTGTTTCAAATCCCAAACAGTGGAGTTATAAGGAAGATAATCCATAGTCAACCCCTTTGAGCCAAAGAAGTAGGATTTTTCTTTTCACACAAATTAAAACCCTTAATCATAACCTAGGGCAGGGTAGTTTCTCAGTCAATTCAGACGCGCACTTAGTCGCCATCTTCCGCTTCGTACACAATGAATGGCATCGAAGACGTCCTTCCAAATCAAAATATGGTCATGGTTCCGCATAATCATTAAGAACAGGCAATCATTATTTCTCAAAATAAAAGTCCATTAAGTTAAAACCTATGAAGGAGATTTAAGAAGAAAACTAGGGCATCCCGCTGACTGTAATCACAAAAGAAACAGTTCAAGCAAAAGACAGAGATAACGAAAACCAAAAAAAGAGGTTACTACAAATCCTCGACACAAAAAAAAAAGATAACAAAAATGACTGCCTTCTCAAACAAACATTCAATCTCTGAACCATCACTGGAATATCAAGGACATTCCAAAACTCAACTGGGATTCAAAATGCACAATTAACTGAGCATAGGACTGAAGAACATCACGAAGAACGTGTGGGTACAAATAAATTTTGAGCCTTTATCCTTTGTTTCTTAAACCGTGAACCAGGCCACGTTACAACCCTTAAAAGTCCTAGGTGAAGCAGGGGTTAGTTTGAGAGCATACTATTACAAAGGTATCCTGACTCCTGTAAGATTTTCTATAAATCATGAGTTGATATCACATTCTTGCAAATTTTGTTTTACTACAAAAAATGCATTTTCAAAAAATTTTCAAGACAGACATAAGCTTTGCATTCTTTAAATGACATTGTTTGCATATGGTTAATTGTTCAAATGACAGAGAAATTCACAGACGAATATTCAATGAACAAAAATCCTCTCAATGAGCAGAATCGCCTTAAGTGGAAAAACACTTCCAACCAAGGGGCACGGCATGATCATTGTCCATCAACTAGGGCAGTCAAGTCAAGATTCAAGGAATCTCTCAAAGATGCCAAATAGCCAAGGGCAGATCTCCATTTGAGTCACTTGGGGCATTGGTACATGAATTCCAGCAACGAATCATGTACGATTAAACAAATGTCTTCTGGAAGTATGGAAATGCTTACTACTATGGACAATGACAATTCTCCGTACCCGGTGAACATGGACATAGTCAGAAAATACTCTGCATGTAAAAGACCCACTAGGTTGACAGGCCTAGGCAAAATTAAGGGCATCCCAACGAACCAAAGGAGTTCGGGGGAAAATTAGGGATATATACAAAAAACATTGTACACCCAACAAGTCGAAAACCTGAAAAGGCGGCTTGAGCAAAAAGGGGTATCCCGGTGGACTGAAAACCCGAAAGGGCGGTCCAGGAAAAAGTTAGAGATTAAAGCGTACGACTATGTCCCGTCATCTTGTCATTTGTTTATCAGTAGGAGACTCATCATCCTGATCAGCATTTACCAAGCACCCCAGGAGTTGGGATGACACTCAAACCATCCACAAAGTCTCTGTAGGTACTTCCTCCATTAGGTACAGAGGTAGGGGCATCTCACTAAAAAGTCACTGCCATATCCTCAGCTTACAACCTAGTGATGTCATGTGCTCTTGTATCCCCGGTAGAACAGGAATTTCCAACCGCTGCTCCGACATCAGGTTTTCCCCAATGAAGTCGTCAAACTTGTCAGGATTCCCCAATAGGATTTCACAAAATACTCAGGCAGTGCACAGAGCTTTCCTTCCCCAACAGAGTTTATTTCTCTAACAACGGAAGATCATCTCCCAGCAGTTCAGCTTCAACAAAACTTGAAGACCTACTCTTCATCTCCAACTGCAATCAGGGATTTATTTTCCCTAATTCAACAGTGCTGCAATAGAACAACTGATACATTCACATATTGCATTCATACATCATTCTACAAACGCCATAACATCTGCAGTACAAATGCATACATCCCAATCTCATTTATTTTGAGAACACCATTACACAATGCATTCCATACATCATGACATTGCATACAACTAATGCTTTACCTTTTCAGGAAAGATCAATCAATAGATATTTATCATCAACAATTTTCAACAGGTCCAGGATTAGCTCCTGAAATAAAACAGAGTAATTATCCGTGCGACTAAATACAGCTTTAAACGGGCTCATCATGAAGCAATCTTACACGGGTTTCTTCTAACTTCCAAATACAGCTTTACACGGCCTCAACATGAAGCAATCTTACACGGGTTTCTTCTGATTTCCAAATACAGCTTTACACGGGCTCTTCATGAAGCAATCTTACACAGGTGTCTTCTGACGACTAAATACAGCTTTACACGGGCTCATCATGAAGCAGTCTTATACGGGTTTCTTCTAACTTCCAAATACAGCTTTACACGGGCTCAACGTGAAGTAATCTTACACGAGTTTCTTCTGATTTCCAAATACAGCTTTACACGGGCTCTTCATGAAGCAATCTTACACGGGTTTCTTCTGACGACCAAATACAGCTTTACACGGGCTCATCATGAAACAATCTTACACGGGTTTCTTCTGACTTCCAAAAGCAGCTTTACACGGGCTCATCATGAAACAATCTTACACGGGTTTCTTCTGACTTCCAAAAATAGCTTTACACGGGCTCTTCATGAAGCAATCTTACACGGGTTTCTTCTGACTACCAAATACAGCTTTACATGGGCTCAACATGAAGCAATCTTACACGGGTTTCTTCTGACTTCCAAATACAGCTTTACACGGGCTCAACATGAAGCAATCTTACACGAGTTTCTTCTGACTTCCAAATACAGCTTTACACAGGCTCATCATGAAGCAATCTTACGGGGGTTTCTTCTGACTTCCAAATACAGCTTTACACATGTTCAACATGAAGCAATCTTACACGGGTTTCTTCTAACTTCCAAATACAGCTTTACACGGGCTCAACGTGAAGCAATCTTACACGAGTTTCTTCTGATTTCCAAATACAGCTTTACACGGGCTCTTCATGAAGCAATCTTACACGGGTTTCTTCTGACGACCAAATACAGCTTTACACGGGCTCATCATGAAACAATCTTACACGGGTTTCTTCTGACTTCCAAAAGCAGCTTTACACGGGCTCATCATGAAACAATCTTACACGGGTTTCTTCTGACTTCCAAAAATAGCTTTACACGGGCTCTTCATGAAGCAATCTTACACGGGTTTCTTCTGACTACCAAATACAGCTTTACATGGGCTCAACATGAAGCAATCTTACACGGGTTTCTTCTGACTTCCAAATACAGCTTTACACGGGCTCAACATGAAGCAATCTTACACGAGTTTCTTCTGACTTCCAAATACAGCTTTACACAGGCTCATCATGAAGCAATCTTACGGGGGTTTCTTCTGACTTCCAAATACAGCTTTACACATGTTCAACATGAAGCAATCTTACACGGGTTCCTTCTGACTTCCAAATCCAGCTTTACACGGGCTCAACATGAAGCAATCTTACACGGGTTTCTCCTTCTGAAATGCAGCTTTTACACGGGCTCAACATGAAGCAATCTTACACGGGTTCCTTCTCCTTCGGAAATGCAGATTTTACACGAGCTCTTCATGAAGCAATCTTACATGGGTTCCTTCTCCTTCTAAAATACATCTTTTACACAGGCTCTTCATAAAGCAATCTTACATGGGTTCCTCCTCCCTCCTTGTGAAGTTTTACACAGACTTATCCCAAAGAAGCCCTACACAGGTTCCTTCTGAAGTTTTACACAGACTTATCTCGAAGCAACCCTACCCAGGTTCCTTCTTACAATCTCCAGATGCAGTTTTACACGGACTCATCCTGAAGCAACCCTACCCAGGTTCCTTCTCACAATCTCCAACTGAAGTTTTACACGGACTCATCCTGAAGCTTCCCTGCCCAGGCTCCCTCTCATATATCTCCTAAAACAGCCCTACCCAGGTTCCTTCTCATACACTTCCAGATAAAGTCTTACCCGGACTCATCCTAAGACAGCCCTACCCAGGTTCCTTCTCATACACTTCCAGATGAAGTCTCACCCGGACTCATCCTGAAACAGCCCTACACAGGTTTCTTCTGATACATTTCCAGATAGCAGTTAATTTCATTCTCCCCAACAAATTGCTGCGAAGCCTGGATTTCAACCAGAAAACAACAAACTTTCATCTCTCCAATCCAGGGATAACCCCTCAGTAGAGCCATGGACAATTGAAGTTCCTAGACTCTATTCCCCAGAGTTTTCCTCAAACAGGAAAACAACAGAAATCGACATCCCCCAGGGGAGTCCTCCTCAATAACAAGAACAAGAATCCCCACAAAGAGACTTCTTATGAAGTCAACATCTACTTTGGATGGAATCTTTAAGTCCATCTTCGACGACTCTCCGTCATACCCTTTGGATGACATCTTTAAGCCCATCTCCGACGACTCTCTGTCATCTTCTCTAAATGGCATCTGTAAGCCCATACTCGCCATCATCAACAATCAGTGTTACTTCATGTGAGTGCAAATTTTTGGGCACTCTAGTGTTCAATCATCTTCCACCTTCAAATCACGAAAGGCAGGCAAGCCAATCTACATCTTCAGGTTTAAGAAGATTAAACAGGGGCAGCTGTTGTACCCCAAATTTGCCCTCTCATTTTTTACAAGATCTTCTCTTACATGGGTGGTTACAAACACTTGCTTGAAGAAAAAATAACAATTTTTGAAGTTGTTTAAAGTGTCCTTCGATGAGGTGTCTTTCGATTGGCATGTTAACAATGTCTTTCGATTGGCCTCTGGACAAAGGCGTCTTCGATTGGCATTTTGGTGTCACTTCGATTGGTCTCAACCGAAGAAAATCGAAGAGAGCAGAACGAAGTTTTCGATCGGTCAACAAGGTACTTTGATTGGCGTCTGAGCAAGGCACTTCGATTGGTATCAGAACAAAGTATCATTCGATTGGCATTTCAACAAGGTCTTCGATTGGCATGGATACAAGGCCTTTCGATTGGCCTCATGGACAAGCTCTTCGATTAGCATGGATACAAGGCCTTTCGATTGGCCTCCTGGCCAGGCCTTTCGATTGACATGGATACAAGGCCTTTCAATTGGCCTCATGACAAGCCTTTCGATTGGCATGGCAAAGAATCCTTCGATTTAGCATCTCAAATAAGGCAGCTTCAACAAGCATGTTTGAAGGGGTGAAAAACACAAGAAGGGGGGGTTGAATTGTAAAACTGAAATCTTAAAGCAATTGACAAGATATTTTTATCCTGGTTCGTTTGATCTCAAACTACTCCAGTCCACCCGTCAAGGTGATTTCGCCTCTCTCCAACGAGGTCTTAATTCACTATATTCAACTGAATATTACAGACTGCTTTAACAACTGCTAAAGCCTTCTTGATTCAAACCACAATCCGGTTTGTCAAGGCAACACTTTCTTACAAAGGTATAAAACAATGTGTGTGAATGTTTTCTATAAAACTTTATCACAACTGTGATGTATACACAAATGAAGCTTAGAAACTAGATTGCTAAACACTAATGGAGTATCAGAGTTTGTGGTTTAGCAAAACTGGTAGATGAAGATTATTGTTCAGCTTTGTGCGTGTAGAGATTTGGAGAGCATTAGCCATTATAATCTTCGAAGCCTTGTTTATATAGCACTTGAGAAGATGAACGTTGAATGCAATATTCTTGATTCAATGCTAATAACAAGCTTTCCTTTTTGAGCAGATCTTGTCTGGAATGAAGCCGTTGGAATTAATTAGCGTTCAATGCACAGTACCGTTGCTTCTTCAATGCACGTTCTGGCTTGGCTCATTCTGATTCTGCTTCGCTGCTGATGAACTATTTGATTCTGTATCAGAGTATTTACGCGCAGTTCTGTTCATCAAGCTTCAGCATGTACGTGAGTTGATCATCTGATCTTGACGTTCTGATTCAGCAACTTCTGATGCTGGTGTATGAAATCAAATTCTGATGCTGAAGACGTGATCTTGCTTATTTTAATCAGCGTATCTGCAAGTCAGAGCATAGTAATTTTAGGCAGCATATAGTTCAAACATGAAACATATAAATACTATATCTTTTCACTTTGTTATCATCAAAACTCAAATATAGGGTAGTAGATTCAAACATTGTTCTAACAATCTCCCCCTTTTTGATGATGACAAAAACTAGATATTTTAAATGAAAAATAATGTGAAAAGGTGTCTGGGAAATGTTTCAGAGTTAAGAAGTAAGGAGAAATCAGAGTTAAGAGATACTCCCCCTGAGTTGATTACTTCCCTTTGATGATACGTGTACTTCAGGATCAGATCTTTTTCTTTCTTTGAACATCAGCTTATCAGAGTCTTTGACTTATCAGAGAGCAGAGCTTCAGAGCTTTTCCTGTCAGAGCTTTGCTTTGGATCAGAGTGTTTGGTCGATCAGAACTTCATATTTGATCAGAGCAACATTGATCAGAGCTTCTACATTTTGATCAGAGCTTCTAGTCTTCATAGTGTTCAGGAGCTTCCTTGTGCCTGTAGACTTTAAACAAAACAGAAAAAACATTTCAAGTAATAGAGTTAGAATGTTTGAGAATTTCTGTCTAGTTAGCCGTTATTGATTTTAAATATCATTCTTGTTCTCCCCCTTTTTGTCAGCAATCAAAAAGTGTTGGTGATGTGCTAAAACAATTTAGATCAGAAAAACAAATTATATTAAAATAGTTCATAATCAGAGCAAAAGAACATTACAAACCATAGTCAAAACAGTACATCAGAAAATGAAGAAAGCATGAAAAAGTTATGCATGAAAAAGATTTAAGGTTGAGGGGGCATGCGTGAGAACAGGCTTTCCAGCATTGCTTGAATCTTTTCAGAAGTTTCATTCTGCTTCTGAACCATGTTGACAACAGTGTCAATTTTGCTGTCCTGCACATCCATTCGTGCTTTCATCTTCTGATCATTCTCTTCCATCCGCTGCTGTAGACGCAAGTCATTCAGCCTTGATTCTTCCAGAGCCTGCATGTCCAAGGCAGCTTGAGAAGTGTCAGAGGGAGGAAGCTTCTCAGAACTTTCAGCGACATCTTCTGCTGGATTTTCTTCAGCCTGAATGGTCTTGTCTTCTTCTGATGGTTGCACCTTTGCAGCTTGCTCTTTCTCAGACCAAGATTCACTGTCCAGAGGGAGCATAACTTCTTGAGGCAGCTGACTTTCAACTTCCTTCAGCAGCTTGCTAAAGTTCTGTTGAGCCTGCTCATAGTTGACGTCCTGCAGCTTGAGGGCTTCAGCACGTACCCATAGTCTGAACTGTGACCAGAGCTGATCAGAAGCAGCTGGGTCGATCATCCCCGGACAGACTTGCTTCAAAGAAGCAATCCATTGCAGCATACCTGTTTCAAAATTCAAAATACCAGAGCCAACATCTGGTTGCTTTGGTTTGGGGATGGCAATTTTGTGTCTTAGATCAGCAAGACGTTCAAGACTTGTTAAGTCAATGAAAGTTCTGCTGGGGTTTTCAGAGGTTTGCTGAGGGGCTGTTTGTTTTGGAGGAAGGGTATCAGAATCAGAGTCAGATATTTCTATTGGAGTGGTTGGAGTTTTTGGAGGTGTTGATTCCTCTGAAGATGGCAACTGGGGCCTGACAATAGTGGTTCCACATGGCAACTGGATTGCCAGCGGTGAAGGTTGAGGTGAGTGGGGGTCAGAATGATGAGGAGAAGGGGTTTCATAGCGGTGAAACTCTGTTTGTGGTGCAGGTGGATTATTTTCTGGTTGGGGAGGTGGAATCTCTGATTGCTCAGGGATCAGAGGTTCTTCTGTGAGTGGTTGTTGTGATTGTGGTTCTGGTTCTGGTTGTTGTTGTATTTCTGGTTCAGGTTGTGGTTCAGGTTGTGGAGGAGGAATATTTGGTGGTTCAGAATTTGGTTGAGCAGAAGCATGTTCACGCTCAATATCAGCTAGCACTCTATCAAGTGCTGGTGTTGTTGAAACAGTTGGTTGTTTGGGAATCTTAGTTATGGGTCTTCTGAGTAGTAAGGCCTCAGAAGGGTCTTCTGGTATGGTTTCATCAATGGTAGGGATTGGGATTGAAATTCTGTGAGAGGTTTGAGAAGGGGCAGCAGATGTTGGAATAGTAGATGAAATTGAAGTAGGGGCAGCAGATGAAATACCTCTTTTCTTTGGAGTCTGATGAGATGATCCTTCTGTTGGCGCTTTCCTCTTCTTTGTCTTCTTCTGAGTCACTTCAGGTTGGGGTTGACTCAGATCTTTGATCTTCAGCTTTGAACCTGTATCTTCTTCCTTGTATGAATCTGGATACTTGAGAAACATATCAGGTTTGGATTCCATTTCAGAAAATTTTGGGAAATCACTCAGAGGCACTCTTCTGCTGGAGATGTCAGCAGTTGAAGTAGCTCTGGGTTCCTTCTTAATATTTTCTATCAGCTTCATCTTTTTCAGGTTCTTAGCGTTCAGCGGTTTTCCAACAGTTGGTTCAATAGTGCTCAGCACTTGAGCTTCGCTCAGATACTCTATCAGCTTATTCTCTGTCAGAATATCTGATATGAGCCTTCCAAACGGTATCCAGTCCCTTTTGGTCCTTTCTTCTTCTCTTGTTTCTTTGACACTGGTCTTGAGATGGTTGAACAGGAAGTGTGCCAGATTGATCTTTACCCTCTGATCAATAAAGTAGATCAGAAATTGCTGATCCACGTTTATATAATCAGGAGAACTTGTTGGTTTCCTGTGGTTGAAGCATCCAAGAACAATCTTAGCCCATACTCTGCAGTGATCCTTCAGATCCTTAATTTTGCTGCTGGGCATTCCAAGAGTGAAAATGTTGTTGGCTACCACACCTACATCAGGGCATCTTTCAGCCATGTCCACACAACGGACTCCACCACCACTTTGACCGATTAGCTTTGCAATGAGATCTTCAGAAATCACTATCTTCTTTCCCATGACAGAAGAGATGACTAGATGTTTATAAATCTTGGCGTGAATCCAAAATTCCTTGACTAGCGCTGGGAATGTTGGTCCAACCAACCTATCGAAATACCTCTCCCACTTTTGAGCCCTAATTTCTTCAGTTAGGTCAAATCCATTTTCCTTCAAACTTTCAAAGTCGATGATTAACTCAGAGAGAACTTCAAGATTCTTTACCGGTGTGAGAAGAGTTCTGAGGGGTACCTGATATTGTTCAGAGGTTTCTTTCTTCTGATTGCCTGCAGAAATGCTGGAGGATGCCATTGTTCTCACAAAAAAAGCTTTGAGAATGATTTGAGAGAAAAAGGTTTGTAGGAGATAAACTCAGAAATATGCAGAAAATACTTGAATGATTATGAGAAAGTGTAAAGAATAAGAATGAAGGATTAATGTGCTTAAATAGAGTTTTCAAAAATTATTTTGAAAAATTAAACGTTTTTAAGAGAGAGAGAAAATAATGATTGCCATTTAACAAGCGTGATTACTTTTCATTAAATGCTTGCTGATTTTGGGGGATTTGAGAAAGATACTTAAAAACGGTTACCAGACATGTGTCTCAATGCACCCAATCAGCGCTTTGCCTTCTCAGAAGCGTGCACGCGTTCTGCTTCAGAGATTTGCTGATGATTGGATGACACTTGTTTGATGTAGTGATCAGCACGTCTGTCTTTGAGAATAGACTCTCAGATCTTTAGACTTGCATCTGATACAATCTGCATGTTCTATCTTTCTGAAAGAAGATTGATCAGAAGTTCACAGTAATATAATTACATTCTGAAGATAAATATATGGAATTAAAGCATTTTCATTCTGGGCATACTTTCATGCTGAGATGTTTCAGAATGAAATTAAACCTATCTTCTGAAAGGGGTTTAGTAAAGATATCAGCCCATTGATGGTCTGTATCTATAAATTTCAAGTTCAAAATACCTTTCTGAATATAGTCCCTAATGAAATGATGCTTAATTTCTATATGCTTAGCTCTAGAATGTAAAATAGGATTCTTACTTAAGCAAATAGCAGAAGTATTATCACAAAGAATAGGAATGTTACTCTCAAAAATCTGGAAGTCTTCAAGCTGACTTCTCATCCAGAGCATTTGTGTGCTACATCCTGCTGCTGCTATGTACTCAGCTTCTGCTGTTGACAGAGCAATTGTTGATTGCCTTTTGCTGGACCACGAGATCAGATTTTCTCCCAGAAACTGGCAGCTTCCAGAAGTACTTTTACGTTCCACTCTGTCTCCAGCAAAATCAGCATCACAGTAGCCTACTAAGCTGTAATCACTAGATTTTCTATAAAACAAACCCAGATTAGTAGTACCTTTCAGATACTTGAAAATTCGCTTAACAGCTGTTAAGTGAGATTCTCTAGGATCTGATTGGAATCTAGCACAAATACATACGCTGAATAAGATATCAGGTCTTGAAGCTGTCAGATAAAGGAGAGAACCAATCATACCTCTGTAGACTTTCTGTTCTACACTTTTGCTTACCTCTTCTCTTTCCAGAATGCACGCGGGATGCATTGGAATCTTTGATGGCTTACATTCTGAGAGGTCAAATTTCTTCAGAAGATCTCTGATGTATTTGCTCTGATGAATGTAAGTTCCTTCTGGAGTTTGATTGATCTGAATTCCTAGAAAGAATTTCAGTTCCCCCATGAGGCTCATCTCAAATTCTGCCTGCATACACTTAGCAAATTTTCTTCCAAGAGAAGGATTAGTAGAACCAAAAATGATATCATCAACATAAATTTGACAGACTAAAATGTCACTCTTAACTGTTTTACAGAATAGAGTAGTGTCCACTTTCCCTCTGGTGAATTCATTTTCAAGCAGAAAGTTACTTAGCCTTTCATACCAAGCTCTGGGAGCTTGTTTCAGACCATACAGTGACTTTTTCAGTTTGAAAACATGTTCTGGATGTTTTGTATTTTCAAAACCTGGGGGTTGGTGAACATAAACTTCTTCTTCTATATAACCATTTAAGAATGCACTTTTGACATCCATCTGATACAGAGTGATGCCTCTATTAACAGCAAATGAAATTAAAAGTCTGATAGATTCTAACCTGGCGACTGGGGCAAAGGTTTCTGTATAGTCTATCCCCTCTTGCTGACTATAACCTTGTGCAACCAGTCGTGCCTTGTTTCTGATGACTTCACCTTGTTCATTTAGCTTGTTTCTGAACACCCATCTTGTTCCAATGACGTTGAATCCTTTTGGTCTGGGAACGAGATCCCATACGTCGTTTCTGGTGAATTGATTCAGCTCTTCTTGCATTGCCAGAATCCAGTCATTATCCAGAAGTGCTTCATCAATAGAAGAAGGTTCAATCAGAGACACAAGTCCCATAAGAGTTTCTTCAGAGTTTCTGAAGCTTGCTCTTGTTCTGATTGGATCTTCCTTTCTTCCTAGGATAGTCTCTTCTGGGTGATCCAAACTGCTTCTGGGCAATCTCTTCTGAGGTTGATCAGCAGCTGTTGTAGGCTTTCTAGCATTGCTCCTTTCAGACGTTGAAGGAATGTCTGTGTTGAGAGCTTCTGATGACTTGTCTTCAGAACCTGCAAATTCAATTTCTATACCTGCAAGATTTTCATTCTGCTTTGACTTTTCAGAGTCAAGCTTGTCATCAAAACGAACACTGATTGATTCTTCCACAATCTGTGTTTCTGTATTGTATACTCTGTACCCTCTTGAGCGTTCAGAGTATCCTAACATAATACACTTCTGTGCCTTAGAATCAAACTTGTTCAAATAATTCTTTGTATTCAATATAAAGCAAGTACATCCAAATGGATGAAAATACGAAATGTTGGGCTTTCTGTTCTTCCACAATTCATATGGAGTCTTTTCCAGAATAGGTCTTATTGAGATTCTATTCTGAATGTAGCACGCTGTGTTTATTGCCTCTGCCCAGAAAGTCTTAGCAACGTTTGTCTCATTGATCATGGTTCTGGCCATTTCTTGCAATGTTCTGTTCTTTCGTTCTACAACTCCATTTTGTTGGGGAGTTCTAGGACAAGAGAAATCATGCAGAATGCCTTTGTCATTAAAGAATGACTCAAAATCTTTATTTTCAAATTCTCCACCATGATCACTTCTGACTTTAACGATTCTAAGATCTTTTTCATTCTGAACTTGGTTACAGAAGGTAACAAACACAGAGTGTGACTCGTCCTTGTGTCTTAAGAACTTTACCCATGTCCATCTGCTATAGTCATCTACGATTACTAACCCATACTTCTTACCACTGACTGAAGCAGTTTTAACTGGTCCAAATAAGTCAATGTGCAGAAGTTCTAATGGCTTAGAGGTGGAAACAACATTTTTGGATTTAAAAGAAGGTTTTGCAAATTTGCCTTTCTGACATGCTTCACACAGAGCATCTGAATTGAACTTCAAATTAGGAAGTCCTCTGACCAGATTGAGTTTGTTAATCTGAGATATTCTTCTCATACTAACATGCCCCAATCTTCTGTGCCAGATCCACTGCTCGTTGTTAACAGACAGAAGACATTTTACGTTCTGACTCTTTAGTTCAGAAAGTTTGATTTTGTAAATGTTGTTTTTCCTCTTACCATTAAACAGGATAGTCCCATCTTTCTGACTAACAGCTTTACATGATTTTTGATTAAAGATTATATCATAACCGTTATCACTTAATTGACTTATGGATAACAGATTATGCATCAATCCATCAACTAGCAGAACATTATTAATAGAGGTAAGATTTCCGTTACCTACAGTTCCAGAGCCAATAATCTTTCCCCTCTGATTGCCTCCAAAGCCAACGTGGCCTCCAGGCTTAAGTTCCAGGCTTTGGAACATATGCCTTCTTCCCGTCATGTGTCGTGAGCAGCCAGAGTCCAGGTACCATGACTGGTGTTTCTGACTTGCTGCTAAAGATATCTGCAACATGTATTATTTTATCCTTAGGTACCCAGATCTTCTTGGGTCCTGATTTGTTAGTTTTACCAAAACTCTGGTTGAATTTTGGTTTCACAGAGTGCTTACTACTAGTATATTTGATGTCATGTGTGTGACCATACACAAAGTGTGAATTTAAAGGAGTGTGTTTAATGGTTAAATCCATGACATTCTTAGGTGTAGGAACCTTACCTAGGTATCCTATTCCTTTCCTGCCGTTTCTGCTAACTCCATAGATCATTGAAGCCATTCTGCTTCTATCTATGCTTTTAGCAAGGAACTTCTGGAAACTGTGATCATACTCCTTGATGATCTCATCAGCGTTGCTGGGAGTTTCAGAAATTGGTTCCTTCTGAGAGTTTTGTAAAGAGTTTTCTAATTTTGAAATTTTATCTCTCAGCTCAGAGTTTTCCAATTTGAGACTCTCAGACTTATTAGAGTCAGATTCAAGATTCCTTTTCAGGTCTCTGAATTTGGCTCTAATCTGCTGATAACGTTCCAGAATTTCATTGAGGCTTTCAGCAAGTTCAGCCTTTGTAAAATTAACAGCGAAGTTAGGGAATACCTCTTCTGTGTCTGATTCTGAGTCTGATTCAGAAGCTTCACTATCATCTGGAATGTTAGCCATGAGCGCTATGTTTGCCCTTTCATCATCTGATTCTGAGTCAGCTTCAGACGAGTCAGAGTCATCCCATGTGGCCATGAGACTTTTCTTCTTCTCTCTTCCAAACTTCTTTTTTGGCTTTTCCCTCTGAAGCTTTGGGCAGTCACTCTTGTAGTGTCCTTGCTCATTGCACTCGTAGCAGATGATGTCTTTTGTGTTTGGCTTCTTGCTACTGGAGGAGCCTTCAGATCTTCTGTATCCAGAGGAAGAATCTGTCCTTCTGAATCTGGAAGAAGACTCGTTCTGATCAGATCTTCTGGGATTCCTGAACTTCCTTTGTCTTTGCTTCCACAGTTGATTTACTCTTCTGGAGAGAAGGGAAAGTTCGTCTTCTTCTGATGAGGATCCATCAGATGTTTCTTCAACTGCCTGCAAAACTTTAGACTCAGATTTTCTGTTAGATTTTAAAGCTAAAGGCTTACCTTGCTTCTGAGGCTCGTCAGCTTCTAGTTCTATCTCATGACTTCTGAGGGAGCTTATAAGTTCCTCCAGAGTGATTTTGTTGAGATCTTTCGCTAGCTTCAGAGCAGTAACCATAGGCCTCCACTGCTTGGGTAAACTTCTGATTATCTTCTTGACATGGTCAGCAGTAGAGTATCCTTTGTCCAGAACTTTGAGACCAGCTACCAGAATCTGGAATCTAGAGAACATAGTTTCAATGGATTCAGATTCTTCCATTTTGAACGCCTCATACTTCTGAATGAGCGCCAGAGCTTTTGTTTCTTTGACTTGAACGTTGCCCTCATGCGTCATTCTGAGAGAATCAAAGATGTTCTTAGCTGTGTCTCTGTTGGAGATCTTTTCATACTCAGTATAGGAGATGGCACTGAGGAGGATGGTTCTGGCCTTATGGTGATTCTTGAAGTCACGCTTTTGTTGATCAGTCATTGATTTTCTTTCAATCTTCTGACCAGTTGCATTCACAGGGTGCGTGTATCCATCTGTCACCATATCCCACAGATCAGCATCATGTGCTAGAAAGAAGCTTTCAATTCTGTCTTTCCAGTAATCAAAGTTTTCTCCATCAAAGACTGGAGGTTTGCCGCTGAATCTGTCTCTGTCCTCATTGTTGTCATTGCTGAAATGAGAGTTGTTTCCTGCCATTGTGTTTTTCTGACGCTGGATCTTGTACTGACACGGTTAAGTGTTTTAGCTCAGAACCAGGCGCTCTGATACCAATTGAAGGGGTGAAAAACACAAGAAGGGGGGGTTGAATTGTAAAACTGAAATCTTAAAGCAATTGACAAGATATTTTTATCCTGGTTCGTTTGATCTCAAACTACTCCAGTCCACCCGTCAAGGTGATTTCGCCTCTCTCCAACGAGGTCTTAATTCACTATATTCAACTGAATATTACATACTGCTTTAACAACTGCTAAAGCCTTCTTGATTCAAACCACAATCCGGTTTGTCAAGGCAACACTTTCTTACAAAGGTATAAAACAATGTGTGTGAATGTTTTCTACAAAACTTTATCACAACTGTGATGTATACACAAATGAAGCTTAGAAACTAGATTGCTAAACACTAATGGAGTATCAGAGTTTGTGGTTTAGCAAAACTGGTAGATGAAGATTATTGTTCAGCTTTGTGCGTGTAGAGATTTGGAGAGCATTAGCCATTATAATCTTCGAAGCCTTGTTTATATAGCACTTGAGAAGATGAACGTTGAATGCAATATTCTTGATTCAATGCTAATAACAAGCTTTCCTTTTTGAGCAGATCTTGTCTGGAATGAAGCCGTTGGAATTAATTAGCGTTCAATGCACAGTACCGTTGCTTCTTCAATGCACGTTCTGGCTTGGCTCATTCTGATTCTGCTTCGCTGCTGATGAACTATTTGATTCTGTATCAGAGTGTTTACGCGCAGTTCTGTTCATCAAGCTTCAGCATGTACGTGAGTTGATCATCTGATCTTGATGTTCTGATTCAGCAACTTCTGATGTTGGTGTATGAAATCAAATTCTGATGCTGAAGACGTGATCTTGCTTATTTTAATCAGCGTATCTGCAAGTCAGAGCATAGTAATTTTAGGCAGCATATAGTTCAAACATGAAACATATAAATACTATATCTTTTCACTTTGTTATCATCAAAACTCAAATATAGGGTAGTAGATTCAAACATTGTTCTAACAATGTTAACCAAGTACCCTTCGATTGGCCTTTTGGCAAGACCCTTCAATTGGCGTTTCAACAAATACCCTTCGAGTGCTATTTGGGCAAAGTATTTTTGAATGACAGGAGGGTGTTCGAAGGAGTCAAGTGTCCAGGTTCATCCAAGATTTCCAAAGAGACATGAATGTTTCAAAAAAGCAATGCTTTTAATTTGTCTGATTCTTGTCTCATGGCTTTAAAGGCCTGTTAAATTGGTTGTCTCTGGCCGTTACTAGGCGCCATCATACTCCTATAAATACAAGAGAAATCACATAGTACCAGGGCAAAAAATGAAAGAGAGGACATGGGGAGATGAACATGCATACATATTGCACACGAAGAGACCACACACACGCACTGCTCAATCGAAAAACCTTTTGCAGGCTCTCTCATCCAGGAGTCCACACCGGCTTCTCCATACCCATGAGTGTCAAATCGAAACACCTAACAACCTCAGTCCACGTGCAAATTCCAGTTTCAAGCAAGGTAGGTCTTCTTGACCTTGCATCTTTCGTTTTAGCATAACATGTAAATGACCTTTTATTCATTTTTTTTCGTTTCTGTATTTTTTCTTTGTTTGTTTGTTCTTCTTGTCCAACTAACTTGTACAGGCTCAAACGAAATACAAAAAGGGTATGAATGAAGAACCTGCCCTCATGTTGCTTTGTTGGTCTATACTGCTTCATAGGCCAATCGAAGGAAGCGAAGGAAAGGTGAATCGAAGGAGTCTACTGCCTGGGTCGAAAGTCAGCATCCCCTTGGATCGAAACCCCCTTTTCTTCACCCCAATTGAAGGATGCCTCTTTGTGTTCTTGTTTTTCTTTTGTTCTTTTCTTTATTTTTTATTGGACTTTTTATCTTTTTAATTAACATTAAATCAAAAAAATCACAAAAATTAGGCTTAGATATTTTAATTGAATAATTAATTGATTAATTAAATTTTAACCATTTTCTTAACTTAAAATAAATTAGAATCTAGGACTTAATTTAGATTTAATTTTCTTTTCATGATAAAAACAAAAGAAAAGATTTTTATTTCTTAGAATATTTTTAGACGTTATTTCCAATTTCGCGCGCGTTTATTTTTTTTCTAGAATTTTATGTAAGTATTGTAACTGCCCATGGGTGTAATAGTCTTAGATTTAAAATTTCGCATTTTATTTTATGCACTTATATTGTATCCCCTCCCCGAAGCATTGTAATAGCGTAGGACCTCTATTTTCTGCATTTTATTGCTTTTCATATTAACTGCTAGTAATTAGGCTTGTATGATAAGACTAATAATCAAACACTAGCAAACTTAACAAAAACACAAAAAATAACTGAAACATAACACAATTGCACACAAGCACCTCTAAGGTACGCCCACTTTGGTTGCCTTTAAAAAACAGTCATGAGGCAGGAATACTTTAGCAAAGACCCGTAAAATTAAAAGACCATAGTCCCTCGATGACCCTACAGTTGCCTTCTCGGTAAATGATCTAGTCTCTAAAACAGAATTACTAAAGCATCTCCATAAATTGCCTTCGTGATTGTAACATCCCTTCGATTGTCCCTCAACATCCAACGATAAGGCTACCTACTCAATAATAGTAGGATATCACTGTCTAAAGGAAAAGAGGAAAAGAACGACCATTTTCGAGTAACAAAGTAGATAGTTGTTAGAAGTTTGCTCAAACTATTTTTGCACTTACACACAAAAACTGCTTTTCAAAAGACATTTCAAAACACTTTGTATACATTCTCTACTATCCCGAGAAACATTACAAAGTTCTTCGTACTAAGGCGTTTTTCAAAACATTTTCAAACGCACAAAGCACAAAAGTATTTCAAGAATGAGCAAACCTCTAAGAGCCCGTGG
Source organism: Vicia faba (assembly GCA_948472305.1). Classification (NCBI taxonomy): domain Eukaryota; kingdom Viridiplantae; phylum Streptophyta; class Magnoliopsida; order Fabales; family Fabaceae; genus Vicia; species Vicia faba. Next base: position 214,390,410 of record OX451736.1, read on the forward strand.
AAAATCACGAATGGAAAGGGTGATAACACCTTCCCTTTCCATAATCTACCCCCCTTACTCAGAAAACATCTCGAAAAGGTATTTTTCTGTTCTTTTCACCCTTTCCTTTGTTGGATAAAAGAAAAGATGGTGGCGACTCTTGCTTACCGCACATTTGCAAACAAAAAACACAAAACCAGTATATAACAGTCAGTTCTGCCATCGTATCACAACTTTAGATAACATATTCCCTATAAGCAAGTGCGCATGATGTGTCACTATCCAACATACCTGGGGTAGTCCAGTCAAGATTCCAAGAAATCTCTCAAGAAACGCTAAATATACCAGGGGAAGGTCTCCATCTGAATCACTTGGGGCATTGGGCACGAGTTCCAGCAACGAATCATGTACGATCAAACAAACATCTTCTAGAAGTGTGGCAACACCTACTACTAGGGGCAATGACAAATCCCCCACAAAGTCCTTTTCATAGGGTGACCCCTAGCCAGGGTTTCAATCTCTAAAAACTTCTCCCCAACTGAGTCGACCTCAAGAATCCTCGAGGGTTTCTGCCAAAATAAGACACCTCTCCAAAAGACTGGAGTCAGGGTGTATTTCCCTAAAAAACTACAGATTCTCTAGCTTAAGTTTGCCTCTCTGATTGCTACAAATAAAGGGACCACAACTCATCTTCCCCAGTAGACTGCTCTACAATCCCCATCAAGTTACTGTGAAGCCTGGAAATCGACTAGATAACAGTTAACTTCAGTAAGTTGTTGTGAAACCTGGAATCCGATCAGATAACAATCAAATTCAGAATATGTTATGAAGCCTGGAATTCGACCAGATAACAATCAAATTCAGTAAGTTACTGTGAAGCCTGGAAACCGACCAGACAACAGTTAACTTCAGTAAGTTGTTGTGAAGCATGGACCCAACCAGATATCAGTTTAACTTCATCCTTTCAAGTAAGTTACCGCGAAGCATGGAAACTGACCAGATAACAGTTTAACTTCCCTCTCCCAAGAAATTTTATGCGAAGCCTGGAATACGACCAGCTAACAGTTAATTTAATATTCCCCAAGATAACTCCCCAATAGAGCAACAGACAACTGAGACTCTTGAACTCTTTTCCCCAAACAGAGATCAACACTCTCCACAGAGCCTTCTTAAACAAGCCAGTATTCCCCAACGGATTTTCTCCTTAAAACAACAAAACAGGAATCCCCAGCGGAAACATCCTAAAACAAGGTCCGAAGATGAGCTTACTCTTCATCCACAGCAGCAGTCAGGGATTTAATGACTCCCCAACACTTGTCAATGATTTATTTTTCCAAGAAAAAATTACATTCCAAAAACATTCCATGCATCATATTTACATACATGATAAATGCATACAGCACAATCTCATTTATTTTGAGAAACATCATTACGCCTTGCATTTCATCCATCATGACATTGCATACAACTATTTCTTTACCTTTTCAGGAAAAAAAATCAACAGATAAATGTCATCAATCTGTAAACTTCTCCAAGACAAAATCAAGCTTGGATTTCTTCATCCTTTTGGAGTAGCAATCGTCCAAGTTTCCTTCATTATCTGTTGAGATTCCTTCTAGAAACATTTCAGATGCAATCCAGATATGGCTGACATTATGATACTTACTCCAGATTCTCTTCTAGAAACAGTTTAGATGCAATCCAGATATGGATGACATTCTGATACTTACTCCAGATTATCTTCTAGAAATAGTTCAGATGCGATCCAAATATGGCTGACATTCTGATACTTATTCTAGATCTTATTATACAAACATTTCAGATGCGATCCAGATATGGCTGACATTCTGATACTTACTCCAGATATTCTTCTAGAAACAATTCAGATGTGATCCAGATATGGCTGACATTTTGATACTTATTCCAGATATTCTTCTAGAAACAGTTCAGATGTGATCCAGATATGGCTGACATTCTGATACTTATTCCAGATCTTCTTCTAGAAATAGTTCAGATGTGATCCAGATATGGCTGACATTCTGATACTTATTCCATATTCTCTTCTAGAAACAGTTCAGATGCGATCCAGATATGGCTGACATTCTGATACTTACTCTAGTTTTTCTTCTAGAAACAATTCAGACGCGATCCAGATATGGCTGACGTTCTGATACTTACTCCATATTCTCTTCTAGAAACAGTTCAGATGCGATCCAGATATGGCTGAAATTCTGATACTTACTCTAGATTCCTTCTAGAAACAGTTCAGATGCGATCCAGATACGGCTAACATTCTGATACTTACTCCAGATTACTCCTGAAATAGTTCAGATATGATCCAGAGACGGATATTACTCTGATACTTATTCCATATTTTCTCCTGAATACAGACCAGATATGAACCAGATACGAATTTTATTCTGCCACTCATTCAGCATACCATCCAAAACATCATAAATAAGCATCAAAACATCAAAACACCATCTACTTCACATAGACTCATATAATCATACTAAATTAATTAATTAAATAATTAATCTAAAATCCGGGGTGTTACAACTCTCCCCCACTTAAAAGAATATTCGTCCTCGAAAATTACCTGATGGAAACAACATTGGATTAGACTATCTCATATGATCCTCACGTTCCCAAGTCCAACCCTCACCATCTGGTATACCCCACAACACCTTCACTTAGGATATCTCTTTGCCTCATAATTTCTTCACTTCTTGACCTTCTACTCGCATTGGCAACATCTCAATAGTAAGATTATCTCTCACATGTCCGTCATCCATCTGAATGACATGCGAAGAATTTGGCATATACTTCCTCAATTGAGACACATGAAACATATCATGCAAATTCGCAAGTGACGATGGATAAGTAACTCGGTAAGCCACCTCAGCTACCTTCTCTGATATATGATATGGTCCAACAAATTGCGGCATAAGTTTCCTCGATTTCAACGCTCTACCGACACCGGTTAATGGAGTAACTCTCAAAAACACATGATCATATTTCTTGAACTCAATGTCCTTTCTCCTCTTATCATGGTAACTCTTCTGACGACTTTAAGAAGCATTCATATTCTCTTGGATCATATTTATCTTCTTAGTTGTTTCTTACACAACCTCAGGTCCAAGTATAACACTCTCACCTGACTCATACCAATACAATGGAGTTCTACACCTCCTACCATACAAGGCTTCATACGGTGCCATCCTAATACTAGAATGGAAACTATTATTATAGGTAAGCTCAATCAATGGAAACTGGTTGTCCCAAGCACCACCTTGTTCCAACATATAAGCCCTCAATAAATCTTCCAAAGATTGGATAGTCCTCTCCGTCTGACCATTCATCTGCGGATGATATGCAAAACTCAACCTCAACTTAGTACCAAAAGCATTCTGCAACCTGTCCAAAATTTTAAAGTAAACCTTGGATCTCTATCCTACATAATACTCGAAGGTATTCCATGCAATCTCACAATTTATTCAATATACATCTCAACTAGCTCTCCACCGGATGCTCAATCTTCATCGGCAGAAAATGCACTGACTTAGTCAACTTGTCAACTATTTCCCAAATTGAATCATTTCCTCTAACAGTCTTTGGCAATCCTGTCACAAAGTCCATGGAAACAATATCCCATTTCCACTTGGGAATACTCAATGGTTGCATAATACCCATAGGCTTCTGATGCTCATATTTTGACTTCTGACAAGTCAAACAAGCATAAACAAAATTAACAATTTCCTTTTTCATACCCGACCACCAAAATAACTTCTTTAAGTCCTGATACATTTTCGTAGCACCTGGATGAATACTCAATCCACTTCTATATCCTTCCTCAAGAATACTCTTCTTAAGTTCTGGAACATCTGGAACATACACTCTATCGCCAAACCTCATTACACCATTCTCATCAATTCTGAACTTATCTCCTTTGCCTTGGTTAATTAAAGTCAATTGATCAACCAACTTCAAATCAAACTTATGACCTTCTCAGATTTCCTCTATTATACCACTAGTCAGCTTTAACATACCGAACATCACACTATCAGGAGTTTCTACATATACCAAGCTCATATCTCGGAATTGTTCGAGCATCTCCAATTCTCGAACCATAAGCATCGACACATATAGCGACTTCCTGCTCAATGCATCGACAACTACATTTGCTTTATGAGGATGGTAACTCAAATCAAAGTCATAATTCATCAGTAATTCAAGCCACCTTCTCAGTCTCATGTTTAATTCCTTCTGGTCAAACAAATACTTCAAACTCTTATGATCACTAAACACCTCAAACTTATAACCAAAAAGATAATGTCTCCAAATCTTCAACATAAACACCACTGCCGCTAACTCTAAGTCACGCGTAGGATAATTCCTCTCATGAACTGTGAGTTATCTATAAGCACAAGCAATAACTTGTCCATTCAGCATTAGCACACCACTAAGACCCATCTTAGATGCATTCATAATACACTACAAATGACTCACTCGGATTAGGCAAAACCAATATTGGGGCAGTCGTCAATATTTTTTTTAGTTCTACAAAACTTTCTTCACATGAAACATCCCAAACGTAAACCTGGCCATTTCGAGTCATCTGAGTCATTAGTAACGCCAACTTAGAAAATCCCTCAATTAATCTTAGGTAGTAACCTGCTAACCCAAGAAATCTATGAATCTCAATTGTAGATTTTGTTGTCTCCCACTGCAACACTACATCAACCTTAGAAGTATCTACCGTAATTCCACCACTAGAAATCACTTCCTTCAACCAAAATTCACACTTCGATAGTTTCGCATACAACCTCAAGTCTCCAAACTGTTCAATAAGTCTCAACTCTTTCACAGTTAGTTATCCATTAGATTCACCAAAAATGATGAACGGATATTCCCTTGATGGAACATTAAACACTTAACACACCATTAAGCTGGTAAGATAAGGCTATCACATCCAACACAATCCTGTCTACTATCAACAAGAGATCAAGGGTGATCATATCCTCAATTTGTCAATAGGTATCTGACAACCATGATAGCGCATAAACCATCATTACTAAACCAGAATAGTGTTTCTTTAAAACTTATACTAAAAGTTACCTAAAGCACCATGTTCCGATTAATATTCGTCATTCTAATCATTCTTACTTGGCATAAGTTTTATCTCCATGCGCTCCTCTAATATCTCCATATTCTCCCTAATACCAAACATCTCATTCCTTCAATTCATTCATTTACAACATATCATACTTGACCTCGTCATAAACAAGCTATGACAATAACTAGTTAAGCCTAAGAAGCTTCTAATCTCTGTAACCGACTTTGGAGTCTCTCAATGTAGAACTATACATGCTTTGGATGGATACATATATACCATCATTCAAAATAACATGATCAAGAAAATTCTCCTCCTCATACCATGATCTACACCTTGACAACTTAGCATAAAGTTTCTTCCCTTTCAACATTGTAATTCACAACATTCGACATTCCCTTATTCTGACTTAGATTAACTCATAATGTACTAAACAAACATTGTAACAAACTAATCCAAATATTCGTAATGCCTACACAAGTTCTAAAACTTGTCCTCTAACTATCCTCACCCTTTATCCAAATCTGAAGGTAACCCTCCTTAATTCGATTATATTGTATACATACTCGCCTAACAGTTGCTCCATCAAATCATCAATCCTTTTGAAGTGGATATTTAATCTCAATCATTATCTTACTCAATGGTCGATAATCCACACACGGCCTCATTCAATTGTTGTCACAAACATGCAAACCTCTAAGCCTCATATACCAAGGATTATCCTACATGCTTAGCAGATAAAAACATTAGTTCTCTATTGTCACCAAACTCAGATCCATGCTCTGGAGGTAAGTCACAGATATCCTTAGGAAAAACTTCAGGAATCACACAACACTGGCATATCACTAGCCGTCACATTTCTCTCTATTCTTCGAGAAGCAGACATCAACAACACCTGATCGTTCTCCCTCAAAGACAATCCCAACTTGACTGGCAGAGAGAAATCACAAATCCATACTCTCTTAAGTTTCGAGAAACAACATAGCTCCAACAACACTTGCACTCTTGCAATTCAACAGTATATTGCACCAACTCACACACCTGAAACATCTCAGAGAAGCAATAGCTTCTCCCACACTTGTTTCAAACCAATCCATGCAGACAAACATTTAGAAAAATAAGCAAGTATCGACAGTGTTTTACACACATGTCGCATACTAAGGAACAAACAACATTAGACAACCTGCTCGGACGTACCGACATGCTCTGATACCAATTATAACACCCCATTTTCCCATATAAATATTTATAATGAAATATACGACAAATGCATCAGAGTTCACAATGGGATGTGTGATACGGTGGCAAAACCGACTGTTTAATACTGGTTTTTCGTTTGTGTTTGCAAATGTTGCGGTAAGCAAGAGTCGCCACCGACTTTTCTTTTATCCAAATTAAGGAAAGGGTGAAAAGAACAGAAAAATACCTTTTCGAGATTTTCTAAGTAAGGGGGTAGATTATGGAAAGGGGAGGTGTTAGCATCCTTTCCATCTGTAGTTTTCTACGGGCTCTTAGAGGTTTTCTCATTTTGAAATACCTTTGTGCTTTGTGTGTTTGAAAATGTTTTGAAATGCCTTAGTGCGGTGATTCACTTTATGATAACTCTTGTATCAGTCCTCAAGAGTGTTGACAAAGCGAATGTTTTTGAAAGTTTTTTGAAAAGTAGAATTTGTGTAAGTTCAAAAAAAATTTTGAGCAAACTTCTAACAGCTATCTACTTTGTACTCAAAAAGGTAGTTCTTTTCCTCCTATCCCTTAGACAGCACTATCCTACTATTAATGAGTAGGTAGCCCTATCGTTGGATGTATTAGGGACATTCGAAAGGGATGTTACAGTCACTAAGGCAACTTATGGAGACGCTTTAGCAATTTTGTTTAGGGACTAGATCATTTACCGAGAAGGAAATTGTAGGGTCATCGAGGGACTATGATCTTTTTGATTTATGGGTCTTTTGCTAAAGCGTCCCCGTTTCGAGGGACATGACTGTTTTCTGAAGACAACCGAAGTGGGATACCCTAGAGGTAAGCATGTACAAGTGTGTTATGTTCAGTTATTTTTGTCTTTTTGTTAAGTTTGCTAGCGTTTTGATTCCAGTCTTGCCATACATGCCTAGTTACTAGCAGTAATATTGTACAGAAAATAAAGTGCGGAAAGTGTAAATCTAGACTATTACATGGCTTTGGGGAGGGGATTTACAATGTATAAAAAGCTAGGGGGAAGAAAAATAGAAAAAGCAGATAAAAGTCCTAATTAGTTATTACATACCAGTATGCAGTTACAATAATGTAAAAATGCGAAAAATAAATAACACGCGAAAGATTGAAAGTTCGTCTAAGAAAAACCTAATAAGAAAAATCTTTTTTTGTTGTTTTTGATTTAAGAAAAATAGTCAATTATCCTAAAGTCTATATAATAAAATTAAATTAGGAAAAATAATCTAATTTCTTTTTAGTGTTTTTATCATTTAAAGAAAATAATTAAACATAAATTAAGTCCTAAGTTCTAATTTATTTTTAATTAAAGAAAAATAGTTAAAATAGTTATTAACTAATTCACAAAATTAATTTAATTAAAAAACTAAAACTATATTTTTTGTGATTTTATTATTATATTATACTAATTAAATAAATGAAGAAAATAAATTAAAATAAAAAATATAAAGCAAAGTGACAAACAATGCGAAATGGGCCGGGATAATTAGAAATTGGGGGTGCTGAAATTGAATTTTGCTATGCACAAGTGAATGCTAAGCCCAGACCATGCTGGATCAAGTAAGATGAGGCCTTGAGGGCGCATGATGGATCTAAAATTGAAACCTTTAGATCTAGACCCCTTATGATTTGAAGGCTAGATCTGATGGTATTTGGTACACTTCCGGCCATGTAGTGCATCGAATCTGCATGAAACAAGTTAGAAAATGTAAAATGGAGCTTGTTGAGGCGTTTTGTAATATTTCAGGACTTGGTAATGATTGTAAAAGCTCCACGGAGCCTCCAGGAATGTATTTGGATCTTTTGTTTGGACCGAGGAAGGTTGGAACCTAAAATCGAATTTTACAACTTTGATAACTTTTGCAAAATTTGTAGAGCTTTTCCAGGCTATATATTGTGTGTCTTTAAGCTTGCTAATGTGTCCTTTATATATAGAGGAGGGAGGAGACAAGAGAACAAAGGTAATAACAACCATAAACATGTGTTTTTAAAGCCATGAATGATGTTTTATAACTTTGCCAAAGATATGGAATCTTGTCCTTTTTGAATTTGAATGAATGTGGACATTTCTTGCATGAAATTTTATGGGCCTAGGCTGTACAAAACATCAACCCAAAGCTCAAAGCCCATTTCCAATTATTTTATACATTTTATTTTATATTTAATTGAAATAAATTAAAATAAATATGAATAAAATAGTTAGCAAATGCAAGGCATGGCAAGAATAATTTTAGAGGTCTTATATAGGCTTAGGAATATGTTTGAAGTCCAAGAAATTAAGCCACTGACCTAAAAATTCAAGTTTGCTTAATGCATAATTCTTGAAAATTCCCAAATTTCCCCAACTCGGGCAAGCCATAACTTGCTCAATTTTTATTTCATGATGATGATCTTGAAATTTTTGTAAATCCCAAGATGTCTAATTCAATCCCTCTTTTGATGAATTTTTCATTTGAATTATTTATCTTGATGTAAATGGTCTTGACAAAAAGTGCCTTTTGTTGACTTTCTGAAAAGGACATGTAATGTATAAGCTTGTATCTTTCAAATGGTGCCTTTCTTGGACTTGAGGGCTGAAGAGAAGTTGTATGGAATTGGATTCTATTAAAAATGAGATTTAGCTGGTAAAAATGGATGAAGTATGAGAAAGTTATGCCTGGTCAAAGTTTGGTTGACGTTTCCTATAGAAACCCTAATTAGCAATTCTTGACTTTTGATGAATTAGGAGAATTTCTTCAGGGATAATGATCAACCCTTGATCAAATGATGGATATCACTTCAAAATGTTGATGTTGACCAAAAATATTAAAGTTTTACTGTATATAGACCATAGTTGACTTTTGACCTAGACAGTTGATTTTCAAGCATTTGAGCAATTGACTGAGCAAACTTGTAGTGCAAGGTATGAAATTTGTCATGAATAATATTGAAGACATATTAGGACCATGGAAGACATTTGATACCTTTGGAGCTCACACATCTTGGTGAAAAATGAAACCCTAGTTGGAAGGCCAATGCTTAGGAGGAGAATTTGTCTGATCAGTTTTTGGTCAACCTTTAGCAATTTAGGATCTCTAGGAGTATGTCTTGTGCGAAAATGGGAGGGAAAATTTTGGGGTACAACAGCTGCCCCTGTTCAATCTTCTTAAACCCGAGGATTTAGATTGGCTTGTCTTCCTTTCGTGATCTGAAGGTGGAAGATGATTGAACACTAGAGTGCCCAGAAATTTGCACTCGCGTGAAGTAATACTGATGAATGATGACGTCGAGAATGGGCTTACATATGCCATTTGGAGAAGATGACTGAAAGTCGTCGGAGATGGGTTTAAAGACACCATCCAGAGAATATGACGGAGAGTCATCGGAGATGGGCTTAAAGATGCCATCCAGAGTAGATGCTGACTTCATAAGAGGTCTCTTTGTAGGGATTCATGTTCCTGTTGCCTGAGGAGGAGTCCACTGAGGGATGTTGATTTCTGTTATTTTCTTGTTTGAGATAAAATCTATGGGGAATAAAGTCTAGGAACTTCAGTTGTCCATGGATCTACTGAAGGGTTATCTCTGGATTAGAGAGATGAAAGTTTGTTATTTTATGGTTGAAATCCAGGCTTCACAGTAATTTATCGGGGAGAATGAAATTAACTACTATCTAGAAATGCATCAGAAGAAACCTGTATAGGGCTGTTTCAGGATGAGTCCGGGTAAGACTTCATTTGGAAGTGTATGAGAAGGAACCTGGTTAGGTCTGTTTTAGGAGATATATGAGAGGGAGCCTGGGTAGGGGCAGCTTCAGGATGAGTCCGGGTAAAACTGCATCTGGAAATTATAAGAAGGAACCTGGGTAGGGTTACCTCAGCATGAGTCCGTATAAAACTGCATCTGGAAATTGTGAGAAGGAACCTGGGTAGGGTTGCCTCAGGATGAGTCCTTGTAAAACTTCATCTGGAAATTCAAGAGAAGGATCCTGGGTAAGGTTGCCTCAAGATGAGTCTGTGTAAAACTGCATCTAGAGATTGTGAGAAGGAACCTGGGTAGGGTTGCTTTAGGATGATTCCGTGCAAAACTGCATTTGGAAATTCAAGAGAAGGAATCTGGGTAGGGTTGCCTCCGGATGAGTCCGTGTAAAACTGCATCTAGAAATTCAAGAGAAGCAACTTGGGTAGGGTTTCCTCAGGATGAGTCCGTGTAAAACTGTATCTGGAAATTCAAGAGAAGGAACCTGGGTAGGGTTTCCTCAGGATGATTTCGTGTAAAACTACATTTGGAGATTGTGGGAAGGAACCTGGATAGGTTTGCCTCAGCATGAGTCCGTGTAAAACTGCATTTGGAGGTTGTGAGAAGGAACCTGGGTAGGGTTGCTTCAGGATGAGTTCGTGTAAAACTGCATCTGGAAATTCAAGAGAAGGAACCTAGATAGGGTTGCCTCATGATGAGTCTGTGTAAAACTGCATCTGGAAATTCAAGAGAAGGAACCTGGGTAGGGTTGCCTCAGGATGAGTCCGTGTAAAACTGCATCTGGAAATTCAAGAGAAGAAACCCAGGTAGGGTTGCCTCAGGATGAGTCTGTGTAAAACTTCAGAAGGAGGGAGAAGGAACCCGTGTAAGATTGCTTCATGAAGAGCTTGTATAAAGCTGTATTTGGAAGTCAGAAGAAACCCGTGTAAGATTGCTTCATGAAGAGCCCGTATAAAGCTGTATTTGGAAGTCAGAAGAAACTCGTGTAATATTGCTTCATGATGAGCCCGTGTAAAGCTGTATTTTGAAGTTAGAAGAAACCCGTGTAAGATTGCTTCATGTTGAGCCCGTGTAAAGCTGTATTTGGAAGTCAGAAGAAACCCGTGTAAGATTGCTTCATGATGAGCCCGTGTAAAGCTGTATTTAGAATTCAGAAGAAACCCGTGTAATATTGCTTCATGTTGAGCACGTGTAAAGCTGTATTTGGAAGTCAGAAGAAACTCGTGTAAGATTGCTTCATGATGAGCCCGTGTAAACATGTATTTGGTTGCACAGATAATTACTCTGTTTTGTTTCAGGAGCTAATCCTGGACCTGTTGAAAATTGTTGATGATAAATATTTGTTTATTGATCTTTCCTGAAAAGGTAAAGCGTTAGTTGTATGCAATGTCATGATGTATGAAATGCATTGTGTAATGGTGTTCTTAAAATAAATGAGATTGGGATGTGTGCATTTATACTGCAGATGCTATGACATTTGTAGAATGATGTATGAGTGCAATATGTGAATGTATCAGTTGTTCTATTGCAGTGCTGTTGAATTAGGGAAAATAAATACCGGATTGCGACCGGCGATGAAGAATGTAGGTCTTCAGATTTTGTTGAAGCTGAACTGCTGGGAGATGATCTTCCGTTGTTAGAGAAAAAAACTCTGTTGGGGAAGGAAAGCTATGTGCACTGCCTGAGGATTTTGTGAAATCCTATTGGGGAATGCTGAGAAGTTTGACGACCTTATTGGGGAAAACCTGATGTCGGAGCAGTAGTTGGAAACTCGTGTTCTTTCAGGGATACAAGAACACATGACATCACTAGGTTGTAAGTTGAGGATATGGAGGTGACTTTTTAGTAAGATGCCCCTGCCTCTGTACCTGCTGGAGAAAGTACCTGCGGAGACTTTGTGGATGGTTTGAGTGTCATCCCAACTCCTGGGGTGCTTGGTAAATGCTGATCAGGATGATAAGTCTTCTACTGATAAACAAATGACAAGATGACGGGACATAGTCGTACATTTTTAATCCCTAACTTTTTCCAGGACCGCCCTTTCGGGTTTTCAGTCCACCGAGATACCCTTTTTTGCTCAAGCCGCCTTTTCAGGTTTTCGACTTGTCGGGTGTAAATTTTTTTTGTATATATCCCTAATTTTTTCCCGAACTCTTTTGGTTCGCCGGGATGCCCTTAATTTTTCCTAGGCCTGTCAACCTAGCGGGTCTTTTTCATGCGTAGTATTTTCTTACTATGTTTGTGCTCATAGGATGTGGAGAGTTGTCACCGTCTATGATAACAAGTGTTGTAGAAATGCCAGAAAATATTTATGTGATCGCATGTTCCCTTTCATACGTGGGAGCCTGTGTTTGGCTGCTTCAGGATGAATCTGGTGCACCTGATGTTTGATCAAGTTTCTGATAGTCTTGAATTTCCTAGGTATCTTCTCTAAGAACTGTCATGGAAGGATTTGAAGACATGATACTGGCACCATCTGATACTACTGGAACAAACAAGCAATTTGGTGGTACCAAAGATTCAAATTTCACAATGATTTTCTGTTGGAATCTCCGATCAATGTAACAGCCCCCAAGTGATTCAGATGGAGATCTGCCCCTGGCTATTTAGCATTTTTGGAGAGATTCTTTGCATATTGGCTTGACTGTCCCAGATTAATTAGACACCATGTCATGCCCCTGGATTATGAAAGGTTTGTTATTGGGAATGTTTTTTCTGCCTGAGGTAATTCTTTCCATTTAGAGGGTCTTCGTTCATTGAATATTAGTTGTGTGAATTTCTCTGCCATTTGAACAATTAACCATATTCAAACAATGTCATTTAAAGAATGCAAAGCTTATGTCTGTCTTGAAATTTTTTGAAATGTTTTTTTTTATAGTAAAACAAAATTTGCAAGAATGTGATATCAACTCATGATTTATAGCAAACCTTAAAGGAGTCAGGATACCTTTGTAACTGTATGTTCTCAAACTAACCCATGCTTTAGCTAGGACTTTTAAGGGTTGTAATGTGGCTTGGTTCACGTTTTAAGAAACAAAGGATAAAGGCTCAAAACTTATTTCTACCCACCCGTTCTTCGTGATGTTCTTCAGTCCTATGCCAGTTAATTATGCATTTCGAATCCCAATTGAGTTCTGGAATGTAGGCCCCGATATTCCGGTGATGGTTCAGAAATTGAACGTTTGTTTGAGAAGGCATTCATTTTTGTGACCTTTTCTTTTTGTTGAGGATTTGTAGTACCTCTTTCTTTTTTGATTTTGCTATCCTTGTCTTTTTCCTGAACTGTTTCTTTTGTGATTACAGCCAGCGGGATGCCCCAGTTTTTTTCTTAAGTCTCCTTCATAGGTTTTGACTTAGTGGGATTTTATTTTGAGAGATAATGATTTCCTGTTCTTAATGATTATGTGGAACCATCACCATCTTTTGGAGAGCATATTCTACACTATTTTTCGTGTATGAATGGAAAGCTTGCGACTGAATGCACATCAGAATTAACTAAGAAAACTACCCTACCCCAGGTTATGATTAAGGGTTTTAATTTGTGTGAAAAGAAAACTCCTACTTCTTAGGCTCAAAGGGATTGACTAGGGATTATCTTCCTTATAACTCCACTGTTTAGGATTTGAAACAACGCTTGTACATCGTCAGTGGGGTCTATTTAAAAGCATATTGTAGAAATTGTGGTATCGTTCTCGTCATCCTCCCTCTAAAGGCTTAGAGCTTTTAATCAAGAGTTGAATATCACAAAAAGGAAGTAAGTAAGTAGTTTAAGCATAATGAAAACAAATTAATTCAAGACAAACATGTACAATGCATTAATGAAATAACAAAGTTTGACATGACAATAATTGTTTGAACAAAAAAAGAAAATACAACTTGAGAATTCAAATGAACAAAAATGCTCTCAATCCTGGCCATGATTTGGCATGGAAGCAGTGATCACGTTGGGAGTCTTAGGAGGGTCGAACTCAATCTCCTTGGCGTCAATCATATTTTGAATCTTGTATTTCAGTGCCCAACAATCTTTAGTATCGTGCCCAGGACTACCAGAATGATAGGCACGCCTTACATCAGGATTGTAGTTAGGAGAAGAAGTCTTAGGGTTTGGATGAGGTCCTATCAACATAATCAAATTCATCCTCAATATATGTTGTAATTCTTGATACAACGGTATGTTGATCTTGGTAAACTGCCTCTTAGGCTTGTCTTGCCTTTGTTGATTACCCCGTTGTTATGGTCGTTGCACGCGTGCTGAATTAGAGACCAGCACTGCCCCTACAAATTGGTGGTAGTCTGCCTTATTACCACCCTTCTGGACATACACAGCATTGGCTTCCCTCTTACCATCAAATAGATTCTTCTCAGCATTAGAAGATGCAACCATCAGGATCTTCCCGCTCTTGATACCACTTTCGATCCTTTCTCCAGTCAGAACCATCTTTGTGAACCCGGATGAGGAACTCCCAATCAGCAGATTAAAGAACTGGCATGTCAGAGTGCCCATGAACATGTCTACCATTTCCCGATTCAGAGGAGGTTGTACGCTGCCAGCTAGATCCCTCCATTTCTGGGCATATTCTTTGAAGCCTTCTCTAGAACCCACAAACATGCTTTGAGGTTGGTACTACTTGTAGAAAGCAATAGCCAAGTCTTCCCATGTATGAATGTCAGTTCTTTCTAGCTGATAGAACCACTCTAGTTGTGTGCCGGCTAAACTTTCTTGGAAGAAATTGACCCATAACTTCCGGTCAGCAGTGTGAGGCTGGATCTTCCTGACATAGGACCTTAAGTGTAACTTAGGGCAGGAGACACCATAATACTTAGAGAATGTGGGAACCTTGAACTTTGGTGGGATGACCACTCCAGGAACCAGCCCTAACTTTTCAAAGTCCAGGCCAGGTACCTGCTGAATCTCCACAACATTGAGATGATCCTCTAGCTGTTTGTATTTATCGTCAGCAGGAGGATATTGTTCCTCAGAGTAATTAGCTTCTTCTTCATCAGCCTCGGGGTTGTTGACTTCTTCATTATTATCCCTTTCATTTGATGGAGTTGTGAGATCTAGAGCTCATTTAACCGGTCCTCTGAGTCTTCTTCCCATATTCAAGATGTCAGTCGGTTTCTTTGCCTTCTTCTTCTTCTCTTTGATGACGAGAGCTTTCAGTTCTTCCTGCCCCTGGGCCAAAGCCATGAACATTTTTTGGAACTGAGTGTTTTGAGCTTGATGGTCTTTTACTGTTTTTTCAAGGGCCATTTCTTTTGCTGAAATAAACAACAAAAAGATGAGAAACTTATACTGGAAGGCATGTTATGAAATGGCATTCATGCAATGTTTTCAAGGATCTCGCGGGGTAAACAAGAAGATGTCAGAAGTTGAAATTTGTAGCTTTGATTGAAGAACTTCGTATCATTGAGTGTCCTTCTATGAGAGTCAAGCTCACCATATCAAGTGGGCCATAGCCCCTGACTCAAGTTGTTGATTTTTTATCTTTTGGCGGCATTGGCTAGAGGAAAGTAAATCCCTTTGCCCCTTGCTAGACGTCTGATTTATCATAACCTGCATCACAAACCCTTGAGATCCTTGGAATGGTTAAGGAAATATTGTGACATGATGTTATTATGTGTATGTTATGCGTTAAGCAAAAGTGTAAGCTGATGAAGACAAGTGAGTCTAAGAAGTCTAGGTTACTGGATAATGATTGTAAACAAATCCTGCAAGGAGATCATGTTGTTAGATAAAAACCCTGCAAGTAGCTCAAGTTGAAAACAAACAAATCACACAAGCAACCTTTGGTTTAGGCTTGCATGGGGTTTGTAGGTAAGTACCCTCTTGAAATTTAGTTGGCTCAACCTATCCTAGTAATAGTAACCGAGTTCTAAGGGGTCTCAATATCACTGATCTTTTCCACAAGTTTTGTTCCGATCGACAACTGACTTGCCACCAAACAAAACTCGGGAGTCAAATCTCAATGAGTGTAGTATCGAGTATCAACCAACTTAGGACTACACCAAAGACGGCTATCTCACTACTTCCTAATGGCTAAGTTGGTCAATTAAAGGTTCTAAAGTCAGTTGATGCTTTATGACACCACGCAGTGGCCCTGTATTCTCCTTGATTACTCAAGGGCTACCGGTACCAACCAAAGTGTCACATCAACGTAGCTATCGATTCAATCGTGTCGGTATACCCCGCACATTTTCCATGATCTATTTTTCTACTTACCTAAAAGGTTCCCTAGATCTGGGTGTAGGATCTATAATAACCCAAACAAAGCCCTCAAAAGTAAAGCAATCAAAGCATACAAAGTAGTTAAATAATGAACTAACTCTAAGGTAACCCCACTTTTTGTATTCCCCAGCTGTTGCAACTGATTTTAAATACAGAGTCGCCACTATTAGTTTTTATCCTAGGGAATAGAATCTAACAGAAAACCCTAATTCGTAGACATAGATTCTAGGTTTTGAACTCAATTAGATGAAAGGAAGGTGTTAGGCACCTTTCATCTACCTTGTTCACAAGGATACTAGGTTTTAGGTTTAAGTAAAATAGGGTTTTGATTTTATATAGGGAAAAAGGGTTTTAATTTTTAATTGGAGAACTCGCTACGATTTTTGATCGTATGCCTACGCATCCTCTTATGAGGAATCAGAGTCCCAATTCGTAGTTCGCATGGGGTTGGTGTTTTTTAGGGGTTGCAAACATATTTTGAATCACCTCGCGCTTTGGTCGGGAATAGTGATTGCGGAGATTTTGACTAAGTGCGCGGTAAGTCAAAATCTGTTTGAAACCCTTTTGTAAAAATAGTTGATTAGCTTAGTTTATTGCAAAAAAATGGTTTGATGATTGGTTAGTGTTTTTTAATCGTATTGACTGCAAGAATATATTGATTAATGCATGATTCAAAAAAGATTTAATGAAAATAATATACAAAATAATATATGCAACTTGGATATAAAAACGATTTGAATGTTAATATAGTAATATTTAAATAGTAAATAAAATATATTAGTATTAATAATTAATAATAAGAATAATAATATTTATAAAAAAAAAGGAATTATAATAATATATAAAAATAAGAAAATGAAATTAATAGTTAATAATCATAATATAATAATAAGGAAATAAAATTAAGATATAATAACTATAATAAAAATGTAGGAAATAGTCAATTACTAAGGGGGTGTAATTTCTAATTAACAAATAAAAGTAGGGGGTGCTGAAAAAAGTTTGGGTTAGGCCCAAACATGAGTCCAGATAGGGGGGTGCGTTGTTATTTGGAATTTAGCAATTAAGGGAGAAGGGGGTGTATGAAGCAAATGAGCTTGGGCCCATACGTTTGGGAGAGGACTGGTTGGACCTGATGTTGTGAGGGTGTACGCTAGCTACCATGTAACTTGGCCTAGTGACCGTTTGATTGAAATCACGCGGAGGATAGCGAGGGAGTATGATAATTAGTGTGGGCGTGCGTGCATGGGTCAATACGGATCATATTATCTGTTTTAATTCATTTTCTTCATTTTTGTTTTACAGCAAGCTGATCGTTCTCTTCCTCTCTCTCACGCTTCAACATAGACCTTTTCACTTTATCAATCCTAACCAACCTTGTAACTACACCGCGGCAGCGCCCTAAACACCACCCAATACCCTTTGATTACCACCATCCATCAAAACCCCTAAATACAAGAACCCTAAAAGAAAGCTGAGATTTTTTTACCCCTCTCGCTATTGTGATTCCGGCTTTGTGCTTCTGAATTCCAACTCTAATCCCTCCTTCTTCTCTTTGTTTGCGGGTCCAGAAGGTGGTTAATGGTGGTGTTGGGATGATGGTGTACGATTACCAGCGGCAGGGAGGCGACTGGGCTAGCGAGGCCGATTAGGGTTTCGGATATCGAAACCCCAATCGGTGCTTCGTTCTTCTTCAACCTTTCTTCGTGCTCTGTCCTCGTCGTAATCTCTTCCCCCTCAGCTTCAGGATTCTGTTCTTTATCTTCTGTATTTCTTCTTTTTCGGTATTACCGTCGGCCCCCTGTACGGTCTTTGTATACTTTGTTTACTGTCAAATCCTCCCCCTTCTGTAAATCATTCACTTAGTATTTATAAGCTTTTGATTTGGGTTTTTAGAGTTTCCCTTAGAATTAGGGATTAGATTAGGTTTTCGTAATTGATTGTAATTGATTATGTAATGGATTGGCTTGTGTAATAAGAGATTAAGATTTGTTGATTTGATTTTTTTTGAATGCGATTGATACTGTAATTTTGGGCTTAATGATGTTTCTGGATATTAGATTGGATTCGATTCAGTTGAAAACTTGATTTCAACAGTAATTGTTATTGCAAAAAATGCATTTCTTGGAACAGTACGTGTTTCTAATATTTGGGCCAGCATAGATGTTATATTTTTTTTAGTTACAACAAAAAAAAGCTTTTTTTCAATTGGGCCTAACTATTTTCAAAACTTGATCCAACATCTTTATGAACCATACTCTTTACTATATAAAACATTATTGTAAAAAAGAATACATTATGTTTTTCTTCCTAAAAAAGAGATATAAATTTTTTTTATTAAAATAATAATAGCAAGGAATTTTGCTAATAATGCCTTTTTTTCTTTAAAACAAAATCCTTCCTCAAACAGTAAAATAGTTTAAAACTCTTACTAAAACTTGTGAAATAAATTAACAAACAAACAAAAATCAGATAATAAGTTCACAAATGCAAAATGGGATAACTAAGTAAATTACCCCCGCCCTTTTTACTAATAACAAAGTAACACCTAATAAATTCAAATAAATTCAATTATTATTTAATAGCAATTTTAATTTCAAAAATAACAACTATTTGGTAGTTATTATTCTAAAATAACTTTACATTTTCGAGTCGCATGGGCCATTGGCCAACATGCCACGCGAATGGGTTATTGGATACACGTGTCTTTCTGATTTAGAAAGCACCGCTTTCCAGAATTTAAGGTACACTCTCCTAGTCCGATAAAGATGGGTCATCAGATATTGTTGTACCATCTTTAATTAAACATTTCTTCTATTTTAATCTCGAAAAATAAAATCATCGAGGTAGGACAAATTTGGGGTACGACACCAGCAGAGTCGCCAGTTCTGTGATACGGTGGTAGAACCGACTGTTTAATACTAGTTTTGTATTTGTGTTTGCAAATGTTGCAGTAAGAAAGAGTCGCCACCGACTTTTCTTTTATCCAAATTAAGGAAAGGGTGAAAAGAACAGAAAAAGACCTTTTCAAGATTTTCTGAGTAAGGGGGTAGATTATGGAAAGGGAAGGTGTTAGCACCCTTTCCATCTGTAGTTTTGTATGGGCTCTTAGAGGTTTGCTCATTTTGAAATACCTTTGTGCTTTGTGTGTTAAAAAATGTTTTGAAAATGCCTTAGTTCGGCGATTCACTTTATGATAACTCTTGTATCAATCCTCAAGAGTGTTGACAAAGCGAATATTTTTGAAAGTGTTTTAAAATGTTTTTGAAAAGTAGAATTTGTATAAGTACAAAAATGTTTTTGAGCAAACCTCTAACAGCTATCTACTTTGTACTCGAAAAGGAAGTTCTTTTCCTCCTATCCCTTAGACAGCGCTATCCTACTATTAATGAGTAGGTAGCCCTATCGTTGGATGTATTAGGGACGTTACAGTCACGAAGGCAACTTATGGAGACGCTTTAGCAATTTTGTTTAGGGACTAGATCATTTACCGAGAAGGCAATTGTAGGGTCATCGAGGGACTATGATCTTTTTGATTTACAGATCTTTGCTAAAGTGTCCCCGTTTCGAGGGACATGACTGTTTTCCAAAGGTAACCAAAGTGAGATACCCTAGAGGTGACCATGCGCAAGTGTGTCACGTTCAGTTATTTTTGTCTTTTTGTTAAGTTTGCTAGCGTTTTGATTTAATTCTTGCCATACATGCCTAGTTACTAGCAGTAATATTGTACAGAAAATAAAGTGCGGAAAGTATAAATCTAGACTATTACATGGATTTGGGGAGGGGATTTACAATGTGCAAAAAGTTAGGGGGAAGAAAAATACAGAAAGCGGATAAAAGTCCTAATTAGTTATTACATACCAGTATGCAGTTACAATAATGTAAAAATGCGAAAAATAAATAACGCGCGAAAGATTAAAAGATCATCCAAGAAAAACCTAATAAGAAAAATCTTTTTTGTTGTTTTTTATTTAAGAAAAATAGTCAATTATCCTAAAGTCTATATAATAAAATTAAATTAAGAAAAATAATCTAATTTCTTTTTAGTTTTTTTATTATTTAAAGAAAATAATTAAACATAAATTAAGTCCTAAGTTCTAATTTATTTTTAATTAAAGAAAAATAGTTAAAATAGTTATTAACTAATTCACAAAATTAATTTAATTAAAAAAATTAAAACTATATTTTTTGTGATTTTATTATTATATTATACTAATTAAATAATTGAAGAAAACAAATTTTAAAAAAATATATAAAGAAAAGTGACAAAAACAATGCGAAATGGGCCAGGATAATTAGGAATTGGGGGTGCTGAAATTGAATTTTGCTAGTCCCAAGTGAATGTTAAGCCCAGGCCACACTAGATCAAGTAAAATGGCCCTTGAGGGAGCATGGCGGATCTCAAATTGAAACCTTTAGATCTAGACCCCTTATGATTTGAAGGCTAGATCTGATGGTGTTTGGTACACTTCTGGCCATGTAGTGCATCGAATCTGCATGAAACAAGTTAGAAAATATAAAAATGGAGCTTGTTGAGGCGTTTTGTGATGTTTCAGGGCTTGGTAATGATTGCAAAAGCTTTAGGGAGTCTCTAGGAACGTATTTGGATCTTTTGTTTGGACCGAGGAAGGCTGAAACCTAAAATGCGAATTTTACAACTTTGATAATTTTTGCAAAATTTGTAGAGCTTTTCTAAGTTGTATATCGCATGTCTTGAAGCTTGATAATGTGTCCTTTATATATAGAGGAGGGAGGAAACAAGAGAACAAAGGTAATAACAACCATAAACATGTGTTTTCAAAGCCATGAATGATGTTTTGTAACTTTTCCAAAGACATGAAATCTTGTCCTTTTTGAATTTGAATGAATTTGCATATTCCTTGCACGAAATTTTATGGGTCTAGGCTGTCCAAAACATCAACCCAAAGCTCAAAGCCCATTTCCAATTATTTTATACATTTTATTTTATATTTATTTGAAATAAATTAAAATAAATATGAATGAAATAGTTAGCAAATGCAAGTCATGGAAAGAATAATTTTAGAGGTCCTCTATAGGCTTAGGAAGATGTTTGAAGTCCAAGAAATTAATCCATTGACCTAAAACTTCAAGTTTGCTCAATGCATAATTCTTGAAAATTCTCAAATTTTCCCAACTTGGGAAAGCCATTACTTGCTCAATTTTTATCTCATGATGATGATCCTTGACTTTTTGGAAATCCCAAGATGTATACTTCAATCCCTCTTTAGATAAATTTTGCATTTGAATATTTTATCTTGATGTAAATGGTCTTGACAAAAAGTGCCTTTTGTTGACTTTCTGAAAATGACTTGTAATGTATAAGCTTGTATCTTTCAAATGGTGCATTTCTTGGACTTGTGAGATGAATAGAATTTGTAGGGAATTGGATTATATTCAAAATGACATTTGGTTGGGAAAAAATGGATGAAGTATGAGAAAGTTATGTCTGGTCAAATTTGGTTGACTTTCCCTATAGAACCCCTAATTAGCAATTCTTGACTTTTGATGAATTAGGAGAATTTCTTGAGGGATTATGATCAACCCTTGATCAAATGGTGAATGTCACTTCAAAATGTCGATGTTGACCAAAAATATTAAAGTTTGACTGTATATAGACCATAGTTGACTTTTGACCTAGTAAAGTTGATTTTCAAGCATTTGAGCAATTGACTGAGCAAACTTGGTATGAAATTTGTCATGGATAATATTGAATACATATTAGGACCATGGATTGCAACCTTTTGAGCTCAAACATCTCGGTGAAAAATGAAACCCTAGTTGGAAGGCCAATGCTTAGAAGGAGAATTTGTCTGATCAATTCTTGGTCAACCTTGAGCAATTGAGGACCTATAGGGGTATGTCTTGTGTGAAGATGGGAGGGAAAATTTTTTGGTACAACAGGATGCCACATAAATCTTAAGATCCATAAATTTCTCAAAATACTTTATTACTTCGTGTATCTAAAAATGGTTATTCGGCAGCGGAAAATCAATATAAAAATAGTTCATTGGCATTCTAACCATAACAACAATTCAAATCCACAATACGTGGTCCATCATAAGTTTAAAAGAAAATGTGCAACATTCAAAATCATGCAAAACATAATGAAAATCCCATATCCCGTGTTACATATCAGAGCGACTCCTAAGTCTCAATCTGGTAACATCACTTCAAGCAGTACTCAAATACCTGATTATTTGTACTCTCGAAGAGTACAGACACAACAACACAAAAGGGGTGAGAATTTGATTGAATAATTACACAATGAAATAAAATATGCTAAGGAGTAGTAAATCGCAACATACAGAAAATTCATCACAAACAACCATCATCATATCATACAACATCAATTCAGTGTTTATGCAATGAAATAGTCCTACATCAATATGCATGTGGTACCATCAAGGCATAAGCCTTCCACTCAATGCCAATTGGGCAATAACAGAGCATATGGCCCTCAACACAACGCCAATCCAGGCCAACATCATGGCATTAGCCCTCATCCATGAATGCAAGTAATATGAACATGCTACAACGTGAAATTATACAACCGCAAAGCATGAGCCTTCATCACCATGGAAATATAAGCCATCCATATCATCCTCATCATAATCACCAACATTGCCTCATACCGGCATCATCATCAAAAGAACATCGTAAGAAAATAACCCACCGTTTCGGTGTAACAATGGGGAATAATTCCTATTTTAACTAAGTTACTAGAATTATCCTTCTAAATATTTATTTTATTCTACCTACTTCAAGTTTATGGTTTTATCTATCCAACGCTTTGAACGGTATATCAACAAAGTTACGGTTCAAAATTTATGGCCTTTAGAAAAATCTATCAAATAATTGGATTGCTTGAGTCGATGCATGCCCCCTTTGAGTCGACACATAGGTATTCTGTCTGCCCCGAGTGTGCTCAGGTCGACCCAATGAGTCGATGTATACAGAGTCTTAAACCTTCACGAGTTGATGCATGACCTCTTTGAGTCGACGCATGCTATTTTGTGCTAAATTTTTCTGCGATTTTTCTGTGATTTCACTACCTTATAGGTCCTAAAACATCACCTAATCATAGGGATTCATCATCCATTATAATTCTATGTTTATACATCAATTATACATCATTTTGGAATTATTATTCATCTTATATTTCATAACAACGCAAATCACAACAACAATCACAACATAGCATCATAGATCCATGTATAATCATATACAACACACCAATTCAATCAAACCAAACAAATTATGTATCAATCATATAAAACAACCTAAGAGGGGAAGGAACCCTCACTACCCTCTCATGTAAGATCACCAATTAGAGAATTCATTCACCCCTTTACCTTAATTCAAAGCTTTGATCTTCCCAAAAGTTATGGAATCCTCTTGCCCTAGCTTTTCCCTTCTCCTTGCTTTTTCTCATTCTACGATCTGCTTTGTCGTATTCTCACTCTTGTTTTTCTTATAATACAATTTAGACCCCTAATACCTATATCCCAAAAATGCCCTCACTTAGCATTATACCATTTACCATCATGCCCTCACTCTTTCTATTAATTACCATCTTGCCCTTATTCCCTCTACACTTCTATTATTCTATTATTCTAATTACTTAAATCCAAATAATTCCAATTAATCACTATTAAATCTAAATAATTCCAAAATAATTATTTAAATTCCAAACCTTCTTACTAACTCATCCTACACCACACAACTCATCATCTTAAACACATTATTCATCAAATCATCGCTATTTGAATCACAATTGCATCAGGAATACATATGATATATCGTCACAAGGACTCATACAAGGCACTAAAACATCATAAATAAGCATTAAAACATCAAAACACCATCTACTTCACATAGAATCATATAATCATACTAAATTAATTAATTAAATAATTAATCTAAAATTCGGGGTGTAACATTTGTCACCTAATTAGAAAAGAGATGGTGATGTACAAGGGATTAAAAAGCAATATTTGGAAGATAAAGCCCTTTATTTTTCCAATAAGAAAGAACGGGAGTCTTGGGTTGATTGTTTGGGATTGTTTGTCTTTGCTGTAATTCGATTTCCGTGGACCTTGGACTATATTTTCCCTAAATCTATTAGTGTGTTTAAGGGCGCGAAAGCTTTGAATACGGACCCAACTCCCGCTCTACTTGTCGATGTCTACTATGATATTCACACTCATTATGAAAAGGGGAGGGGTACACTGAATTGTTGTATCCCAATCTTATATTCTTGGCTTATGTCTCATCTTTATAAGGAAGACTACATGGTCAAAACTATGACACGATTTAAGTGGCGTTAAAAATTAAGGTCTCTCACTGTTGACTCTGTTCTATGGTATGAAAGGAAGCTAAACATTGGAGATATCATTTACAGTTGTGGAGATTTTCCGAATGTTCCATTGATTGGGTCACGTGGTTGCATCAATTATAACCCTACTTTGGCGTTGCGACAACTTGGGTACTCTTTGGTGGATAAACCTTTCGATAAACAACTTCAACAATTGATCATTCACGACATGGGAAAAAATGACTGAGAGTTGCTCAACAAGATCATTCGAGCTTGGGATAGGGTCAACAAAAGAAAGGCCGGAAGGAAGAATGTTGTGGCAAGACAACCCTACACTCAATGGGATTTGGATAGGGTTCAAGTTGTTAAGCTACCATTCGAAATTAATCCTGAGTACAAGTCGGATGTCCCATATCCTCTTCCTATGTCCTTAAAAGAGATAGACAACTTGAAGAAAGCCTTAAATCGAGCTCAAAAGGAGAAAGAGGAATTGGAGCTTAGCCTTCAAAACCTTGCTAAGGAGAAAAGACAGATGCAATGCGAGCTTGAGTCAAAAGACCAAAATATTCATAAAGACCGTGAAGCATTTAAAAGGAGAGTCTTAAGCGTAAACGTTTGACCAAAGGATTATTGGGTGCTACCTTCAACTTGGATTCCCACAACCAACGTTTAAAGGATGCTGCTAGGGAAATTGGGAAGCTAAATAAGTGGTACGAAAAGGCGATACAAGACAAAAAGGATATGGAAGAGAACTTGAGAGCTAAAATTCAAAGTTTGGCACAAGCTTCTCTAGATCAAGAAGATAAAATTCAATATCTTACTACGAGACTCCAAGATAGCCAAGAACCGGATGTAGGAGAACGTCTCAAGAGGATGAGGGTAGAAAGACTTCTCTCCCAAAAGACTGGTGAATATGAGCAAGTTTGTCATGAGTTAGAAGAACTCCGAAATAATTTCCTCATACAAAGGAGACTCTATACGGAGATGAGGGCTGAAAAATTATATTGGGAAGGGCAGTATGAAAAGATCGCCAAAGCAGGGAAGGATAATCATAAGATAATTTCGAACCTCTACAAGGAATATCGGTTCTACAAAGACAAGCATGCAAGGCTCGCCTACTTAGCCAACAATATTATTGGTGACATCCCTAAAAGTTTGAAAGATGCAGAAAGTGTGATGGTCCCTCTCCCGAAAGATGTTGAAGACTTCCTAAAGCTCTGTAGGAGGATGGTTGACGACTTCAAGGCAGGTATTCGCAAGCTCACTTAGAAGATTGATGTTTTCCCTTTGCTATTTCTTTCAACAATTAAATTTTTATGTTTTAGTTCAAATATTTTTCAATATCTGAATTGTATTCCCTTATGAGGACAATTGTTATTTCAATAAAAGCTCTTTTAGTTTCTATATTCTGATGGCGTATTTATTTTGAGATACTCACCAATAAAAAAGCAAAACCTGGAATAAATATATATACAAAAAATAATATAAAAATCCGAGTGAGTAAGACATTCAAAAACAAAACCCTTAGCATATTCATACACATATATGCATTTGCAAACATTTCATTTCATATTTCATACAAAAAATCATTATTTTTCAAAATCATCTCTAGTGAATCATTGGTAAAAAATAACCACCTCCCCGACCGCCATATCAGACAAGAGCTCATCAAAAGAAAGTGATGGTGTTGTACCCTAAAATTTTCCCTCTCGTCTTATCAAGATTTCCCCTCATAAGACTCTTTGGACTCAAGACAGGATTAGGGTTTGCTCAGCTCAAGACATCTCCTTGCACTGATGACCTGAAATTAGGGTTTGAGTTTTCACAAGGATTTTTGGACTGCCAATGCCTCATATGACTTTCATACTTCATATTGGACTCCTAATATTTCTCATACCAAGTTTCAAGCCTTGAATCAAATTTTTGCCCAGTCAATTGGATAGTTGGCCTAAAAATCAACTGTATTGGGAAAAAGTCAACCATGGCCAATTTACAGTCAAACCTCGTAATTTTTTATCCACATAAACATTATAGACTCATATGAACCATTTTATCAAGTTTGGACCACAACTCCTCAAGAAATTTGATCAGATCATCAAAAGGGCAAAATGGTCAAAATTAGGGTTTTGACTATAGAAGGGCAATTTCTGATTTTTCACCTAGCCAATGGAAAATTGGGTTCAAGCATGGTTTCAAGGACTCAATGGAATCATCTTGACCTAATCACGAGGTTCAAAAGATCTCAAATGCATTGGATTGACAAATGAATTTTCCAGTCAACTAATCAAAAATCAACTGTACACTGAAAAGTCAAACTTTGACTTTTTGGTCAAAATCAAGTGCCAAGGATAATTTTTCATCAAGATGTGTCAAAACATGAAACTTGTTCACCAAGAAACCTAATTTTGGAAATTAGGGTTTAAGTTTGAAAATTTTCATAACTTAGAATTTTTCTAAGTTATGAAAATTTCTTATTTTTTCCCAACTTTTCCCAACTTTTTCACCATGATGCAATTTGATTCAAAGAAAACTTACAACATGAAAGTTGTAGTCCTCCATAAAATCTACAACTTTGATTAACAAATTTATCCCAAAAGATGATTGGATCTTAAGTTATGATTTTGTGAATAAGGGTCCATGAAACATTTAACTTAGTGAAATTTTGCCCTAGTTTAGGCAGATTTTTGACCTAACTTCATGGAAACTTTTCACATAGTTCCAAGAGGAATCTCCAAATTCATTTCAAATATGGATTGTAAAGCATGTTACAAGCTTTCTAAAATGTCCAAGAACTCTCCAAGATCATTTATGGTTAGGGAGAATCGAAGGAAAGTAAATGGCAATTTCTCACTTTTGTCCAAGGCATTTTGCACATTGCTACAACTTGCAAATCAGTTTGAATCTTGCTTGTACTTGCATTACAGGTTCTAATCCTTTTTACACTCCAAAATTGAATGCAAATACATTGGAAAATGGCATTGTTTTGATCTTTGAAGCTTTGTACAAAGGTTTAATCCAAAAATGGCAAAAAGTTTACATTGGACCTAGACTTTTACTGCAAGCAAAGTCCACAAATACCAGGAAATTTGTACCAACTCTCCTTAGGCCTTGAGCTAGCCTGTACAGGCTTTGAGCTTTGTCAACTCAACTTTTGCTTCAAAAGCAAGTAAGCTTGCAAAAAGTCCATAACTTGAAAATCTGATAAGAGCAAGCCTTGATATCATTTCAAACAACCTCGGCATATGGTACCAAGCCAGAAACACTATTTTCCAAGCTCTCAAACACCCTAAAACACAAAATCACAAGTTCTTGCCCAAACAGGGCATCTTCTGCAGAACCACTTCCAAAACATATTCCACTCATGCGTTTTGCTTGGAACCACTTCAAACACATTCCCTACAACCCACCTGAACTATCCAAGCACCTGTCCAGCAACTGTAACCTCATTTTCACACTTCACCATTTTCATTTTGAAGCTTTGCAGGTTGACTTCTTCAGGGACATTTAGGCAAGTTCAAAGCAAGCTAAGCATTGGGAAAGGTTGAGACAACTTCAGGCAAGCTAACACGACCTTCAGGCCTCACTCACAACTCCTACATTGCCATATCCAAACTTAACTGAAACAGGTATTTGTCAAGATTCTAACTCCTTATTTAGGCATCATTAGGCTTAGTTTGTGAAGCAAAAATGTAGTCCTTAAGTTCCTTGAGCTGTACATATGCATAGTTCTTATTTATATTAACTGAGCTACAAGTATTTGGATGCTGAAGTTGCTGAAAAAACTAGGTTAGAATTTAGGGCCACTGAAGTTCTCTCTGTCCTTTGAGAGTTAGGTCACAAAATGGATATGGTTGGAATCGTGATTGAAAATGCTATAACTTTCATGTTGTAAATTTTTTATTTCATGCAAGTAATAGAGAGAACAAGATTCAAGCACAGAACCAGGGCGCGCGCATTCAGAGGACAGGGATGAAGTGAAGTGGGGCTGGCGCGCTTGGGCTTGTTTCTTTCTGCACCCCTCTTTTGCTTTTTGCGCCCCCTTAGCCCATTTTCTATATTTTTGTATATTTTTCATTTCTTTTATATTTTCTGACTTTATTTATTTTTTCTAAACATTTAAAAATCTCAAAAATATTTTCTTAATTTTTTGTATTTTATTTTATTATTTTTATTATTTTTTTGGACATAAAAATAGTTTATTAAATAACATATACTTTATTTTCTTAAATAAAATTGTAAATAATATTAAAATACTTACATATTTTATTTTATTATATTATACATATAAAATAATATTTTCAAGAAATATTTAATTTGTAACATTTTTGTACATATTATTATTATTTTTCTTGAATAAAAAAATAAATAATATAAAGCATAATTTCTTTAAAACAAAATTAGGGTTTTCACCCTTCCAAAAAATAATCATTTTATTTTCCCTTATTTTTTGACTTAAATAAATTCATTTTTACATGCATAAAAACAAATACAAAAAAAACATTTTGCATATTTATATTTAATTCCATATTTAAATATCTGCTTATTGATTTATTGGTACAATGATTTCAATATGGTTGTAATAGTTTTAGGGTTTTATTTTGAGCAATATCCCCCTATTCAAACTTGTACCCCCCCCCCCCCCCCCCTTCCCATAATAATGTTGTAATAGTTTAGATTTACTTTACGCATTTTATCGCTTTCATATACCATGATAGTAAATTAGAGTTTTGTATGTAAAGACCAAAAATCAAACAAATAGCATGACCTAACACAAGACAAAAATGCATGAAAAATGACAACACTATGCACACAAGCACCCCTAGGGTTTCATCCACTTTGTTTCCTTAAAATGGCCATGGTATGCATGCTAGGTATCTTGGCAAAATCAATCAAAACAAAAAGATCATAGTCCTTCGATGACGCTATCAAAATGTTATCTAAAAACAAATGATCTTAGTCCCTCAAAGGTTGCTAAGATACTTGGAACCATTGCTATCATGGTCATACGATGACCCACATCTGTCCCGTTTAAAATCCAAAGATAAGGTTGTTTACCAAATACAATGGTAAAACAACAATGTCAAAGGGTTAAAAATGTACAAGAAAGACTTTTGATTAGGGTAGACAACTCCTAGTTACTTGATAAATTTGCAAACCATCCTTGCTATTTTCAAACAAACACACACACAATTTCAAAACAATTTTCAAACAAACTTTCAAACATTGAAACATTTTTCAAAAGACAAACATCTTTGTATAAATTCTTCAAACAAGAATCATTACAAAGATTTCCACAACGATGGCCTCTTTTCAAAATACTTTCAAAACCACAAAAAGCACCATTTCAAACAATTGAAAAAGCAAAGCAAGTGATCTAAACAAGTAACTAAGAGCCCATGGAAAACCATGGATGAAAAGGGTGCTAGCACCTTCCCTTTTCATAATATACCCCCCGAACCCAAGAAAATATCTCAAAGGTATTTCCTGTGCTTTTTGACCTTTCCTTTGGATAAAATAAAAAGTCGGTGGCGACTCTTGCTAAACCGAAACATTTGTGAACACAAACGCAAAACATCAAGTCAGTTCTCCCACTGTATCACAGAACTGGCGAATCTGCTGGGGAGGAATCTAAAAGTGAGGTTACCTTAGGGTTTAGATCACCTTTACATGCTTTTCTTGCTTGACTTGTATGCTTTACACTTTGGTTCTATTGTTTGGGTTTGAATCCTCTACCCGTATTTGGGAAACATTCATAGGTAAATAGCAATACATTGTGGAAACTGTGCGGGGTACACCGACATGGTCTAAGCAATAGCTATATTAGTGCGACATATTTGTAGGTACCGATAGCCTTTGAGTCAATCAAAGAGAATATGGGGCCGCTGAGTGATGTCATGAAGCACTAATGGACTTTTAGAACCTTTACTTGACCATCTTGGCCTTTTAGGATATAGTGAGATGATCGGCTTTGGTGTAGTCCGAAGTTGGTAGATACTCGATACTACACTCATTGAGGTTTGTTTTCTTGGAATATTTAGGTCGCCAGTAAAGTGGCTAAATTGAAACAATGAACACAGAAAACAGTCCATTGATATTGAGCTCCTTAGAACCCGGTTACTATTTATAGGACAGGTTGAGCCAACTAAACTTCAAGAGGGTACTTACCTATGAAACCCCATGCAAGACTAAACTAGTAACTTGTGTGATTTGTTTATACATATATACTTGTGCATGATATCATAAACATCATGAAGCATAATTTGCATCCACTAACCATTTCAAGGATTTTAGATTTTCATCTTTGTTCCTGTTTTGTAGGTTATGGAATCACTTCGCATGAAAACTATTCAAGTCAATCTTGTGAGAATTCCTCCTCAACTCAAGGAGCTTGCTTCCAAGATTCCAGAGTATTCTCCATTCACTGAGAGACATGGTCGACTTCTCAACTTGGTTAACTCCAACACAGAGGAAGACATGGTGAAAGTTCTCTTCCAGTTCTTTGACCCCCTACACCACTGCTTCACATTTCCTGATTACCAGCTGGTGCCTACTTTGGAGGAATTTTCTCAACCCTTGAGGATTCCTATTCTCCATCAACTACCTTTCAACGATACAGAAAGAGATCCAAATCATGAAGATGTTGCTCAAGCCCTGCACTTGCAACCATCAGATGTCATAGGCCATTGGGAGACTAGAAATGGTGTCAAGGTTTTCTTGGTAAAGTTCCTGTTTGAAAAAGCTCAAGAATGCTGGAATTCTCTAGACCTGTAAGCTTTTGAGGAGATTGTAGCTCTTCTCATCTATGGGTTGGTCTTATTCCCAAACCCTGACCAGCTTATAGATGTCAATGCTGTCAAAATCTTCATGGCTCGCAACCCGGTGCCTACTTTACTTGGGGACATCTTACACTCTTTTCACACTCGAACAATGAGGAAAAGAGGTGTTCTCGTGTGTTGCACTCCTCTACTGGCAAGATGGTTTATTTATCACATTCCCTAATCAGTCTTGAAGAATGAGCAAGGTTTGAGGTGGTCACAATGATTGATGACTCTTACACATTCAGATGTTCATTGGTGTTCTCGATCCAGAGAAAATGTTATCATCATCGACCGTTATGGGGAATTCCCTAATGCCCCTCTACTTGGCATTAGGGGAGGCATTACCTACAACCCCTGCTTGGCTCTGAGACAGTTTGGGTATGGCCTAAGGGATGGCCCATATGACATGCTGATTCCAGATTTGGTTTTTGACTTTGACAACGATGATCGAGGACTTCGACAAAGGTTCATCCGAGCCTGGAGGATGCCCAACAAGGTAGACAGTAACACCTTGGGACACAAGAATTCCATCCCCCTTGAGCCTTACCTCAAGTGGGTACGAACCTGTGCCCAAAGTCTTATGATGCCTTACCCCTCTATCCTCCCTGTGATTATAGATATTGTTATGGAAGGAGAGGTTCCATACACCCTCCTACATCCTGACATGCCAACATCACTTGAAGATCTGCAAAGGAGTTGGATACAGCTCAAGGGAGAACGCAATACGTTTGAAGCCCAATTATATGCCAGTGAGAAGAAGGTTTTGGAACTTACTCGTCAACTTCACGAAGAGTAGACTCTCAACACCTACATTGCACCAAAGAGGATGTGCAACGTCTTTTTACACTAGAATTTTGTATTATTTTGCCCATGGGGCATTGATGTACTAACAATTCTATCTTATTAATATGACGTGTGTTTCTTTTTTTGTTTAAAACGAATTTGAATTTCTGAATCCTTGAATGCATTACATGAATACATATCATTCCTCATATGCATAAACAGGTCTTCACACCAAGTTTCCTCATCTCTCTACTATTTATTTCAGCAAGATGGATATTAAACAAACGGTCAAAGACTTACAAGCTCAGAATTCACAATTCCAACAGCTACTCATGACTTTGGCTAAGGGTCAGGAAGAGCTCAAGACTCTACTGGAAAAGGAAAAGGAGAAAAAGAAGAAGAAGAGAGTTGGTGCGGCTACCTTGGGCATAAGATTTAAAGGTCAAGCCAGAAGGGTCCTGGATTTTCCATCAACATCTGAAGAGGGTGAAGGAAAGGGTAAAGGAGTTGTAGTGCCTTCTGATTCTGAAGCTGAAGAAGAGGATGATGAGGATTACTCAGAACAACAATATCCTCCTGCAGATGAAAAATACAAAAACTTGGAGGAACGTCTGTCAGCTATGGAAATTCAGAGAGTGCCTGGGCTGGACTTTGAAGAGTTAGGGTTGGTATTTGGAATTGTAATCCCTCCTAAGTTTAAGGTGCCACTGTTTGCTATGTACGATGGGGTGTCTTGCCCAAAGATGCACCTACGGTCTTATGTCATGAAAATTTAACCACATTCTTCTGACAAAGATCTATGGGTCCATTTTTTCCAAGACAGTTTGTCGGGGACGCAGTTAGATTAGTTCTACCAGCTAGAGAGGTCTGATGTGCACAATTGGAAGGATTTGGCTTCTTCCTTCTACAAGCAGTATTAATACAATGCGGACTTAGCACCAACCCGTACTCAATTACAGAGTATGGGCATGGTCTCAAATGAAGGCTTTAAAGAGTATGCCGAAATGGAGAGACTTGGTGGGAAGAGTACAACCACCTCTATCTGAGAGGGAACTAGTAGACATGTTCTTAGGGACTCTGTCAGGGCCTTTCTTTAATCACTTGATAGGAAGCTCCTCTGCGGGATTCACTGAGTTGATTCTAGTTGGTGAGAGAGTTGAAGCCGGAATCAAAAGCGGTAAAATTCAAAAAGATGCATCTGCTTCCGCTGCCATCAAAAAGCCTTTTCCAGCAAAGAAGGAAGTATCAGTTGTCTACTCCCAAAGAGGTCAAGGAAGAGTTGAGCGCCGTCCAGCGGTGGGGGTCGTAATGATTCAGAAGTCTGCAGCTGATCAGCCCAGAAACAATCAACCCAGAACCAACCAAACAAGGGTGGAAAGGCCTG
Source organism: Vicia faba (assembly GCA_948472305.1). Lineage (NCBI taxonomy): Eukaryota > Viridiplantae > Streptophyta > Magnoliopsida > Fabales > Fabaceae > Vicia > Vicia faba. The sequence goes on from OX451736.1 coordinate 214,423,998, forward strand.
CTCGGCAATTCATCCAGATAAACATGACTCCTGCTCAGGTTATGCCCTATCTCTTGAAGTTAAACCTTGTCAGTCTGAAAGAGGCCCCGAAAAATCCGAATACAACTTCTCCTTTCTACCATTCAAACGCCAAGTGTGCTTATCATTCAGGGAGTATAGGGCACGACACCAACAATTGTTGGGCCCTGAAGAATAAGATTCAAGATTTGGTAGATGCTAAAGAAGTGGAATTCGATGCCCCTGAAAAGACGAATGTGATCTCTGCTCCAATGCCAAGGCATGGCCACAATGCCCATGCTGTTGAAGAGGATCTTTTTGTTGCTACTGTTGATGATTTGATGACTCCGCTACCAATAATTAAGTTAAATTTGCTGAAGGCTGGGATTTTTCCAGGTTGTGAAGAAGATTGTTGTTTTTGCTCATCCTTACCAACCGACTGTCCATTGTTGAAGTTAGGCATCCAATGCCTAATGGATAACCAAGAAATCCTTTTTGAAAAGACTCATGTTACACCGACTCCTTTCAATGATGTTTCAATAATAACCATATCCGCCAATCTTTCCAAGGTCTCCAAAAGACCTGTTAAGATTACATCCGCTCCGAAGATTGCACCTTTGAAGATAACCATGCCCGAGCCCGTCCCATACAAGTCCGACAAATCAATACCATGGAACTATGGTGGAGATATCTACTACCACGGTATTAAAAAAATTAAATCAACTGAAGAGAGTTCTGATGAAGAGACTTCCGACATTGGAAACATTGCCGGAACAAGCAAAATCACCCGCAGTGGGAGAATTTTCTCTCCAGAGATTGCGCCTCCAAAGGCAATCTTTGGACCCTCAAATGCTCATAAGGTTACCCCTGTGTCGGTCAACATATCTGCGAGAACTCCAATTATTGAAGAAGTTGTAACTCCTGTGGTTGTCCCCTCTGCTGCTGTCGATGATAGAGGGAAAGGGATCCAAGAAGCGTCTGTCAGGACGAGGGCTCAGCCTTTGGTCATCCCTGAGACCACTCAAAAAGAAATGGAAGAGATTTTGAAAATAATCAAGAAAAGCGATTATGATGTTGTGGAACAACTGGGGAAAACCCCCTCAAAGATCTCTATGTTGGCCCTGCTGCTTTGTTCAGAGGCTCATGCCAAAGCTTTGATAAGATTCTTGAAGACGACCCACATGCCACAGGAAACCTCCGCGGATCAGTTCTAGGAATGTGTAGCTAGCTTAACAGCTGACAATGGTCTAGGATTCTCCGATGCCGATTTAACATCGAAGGGGAGAAAACATAATGATGCTTTGCATGTCTCGGTGGAATACAGAGGGACTACCCTAGCACACGTTCTGGTAGACACTGGTTCGTCTTTAAAAGTCTTGCCGAAGAAAGCCTTGGACAAATTAGACTGTGAAGGTTTAACCCTGAAGCCTAACAATATAATTTTCAGAGCCTTTGATGGTTCTAAAAGGATGGTCCACAGGGAGGTGGACATCCCGATTAAAGTGGGAACTGAAACCTTCAACTCCATATTCTATGTGATGGACATCCGTCCTTCCTATTCTTGCTTATTGGGAAGACCCTGGATTCACAACGCTGGAGCCGTCACTTCCTCTCTGCATCAAATGCTCAAATACCCTGTCCAGGGGAAAATCATAATTGTTCATGGCGAAGAGGAATACATGATAAGCCATCTAAATTATTTCCGCTATGTAGAATTGGATGGTTAATTCATCGAAACCCCTTTTCAGCATTTTGAAGAGGTAGCTCAGGAGATTGCGGCAACCAAGACATTGTCTTCTATACCCATGATTACCAGACATCCGCCTCGGATGTCGTCTCTTAAAGATGCAAAGGCTGTGATTGAAGAAGGAGGAAGCACAATCTGGGGGCAACTTCCAGACTTTCCTCACAAATCAGATAAATTCGGCTTGGGATTCACTGCTCCTACTCAAAAGGTTGTACGTCGCGCCCATGCGGGAGGGCCACCAGTGAAGATCTTGTCTACCATGCCGAATACGAAGGTGATGAAGACTGTGAAGTGCCGGGAGAATTAGCTAGACTGCTACAACAGGAAGATAAGGCTATTCTACCTCATGAGGAGCTGTTAGAGACAATCAACTTGGGTACTGATGAAGACAGAAAAGAAGTCAGGGTGGGTGCCAACCTAGAGCCAAGTGTCAAAGAGCGCTTAGTTCAGTTGTTGAATAAATATGTTGAGATCTTCACCTGGTCTTATGAAGACATGCCGGGACTCGATACAGATATTGTGGTTCACCGTCTGCCCACAAGAGAAGACTGTCCACCAGTTAAATAGAAAGTCCGCCGCATAAGGCCCGACATGTCAGAAAAGATCAAAGCAGTAGTTATGAAGCAGTTCAATGCTGGGTTTCTTGCTGTTACTTCCTATCCACAATGGGTTGCTAACATTGTGCCTGTGCCTAAGAAGGACGGAAAAGTCAGAATGTGCATGGATTACAGAGACTTAAACAGGGCTAGCCCTAAAGATGATTTCCACTACCGCACATTGACATCTTGGTTGACAATACAGCTCAGCACAAGGTATTTTCTTTCATGGACGGATTTTCAGGTTACAACCAGATCAAAATGGCACCTGAAGACATGGAGAAAACTACTTTTGTTACACAGTGGGGTACGTTCTGCTACAAAGTGATGCCATTCGGACTAAAGAATGTCGGGGCAACCTATCAGCGCGCCATGGTAGCTTTGTTTCATGACATGATACATCATGAGATTGAAGTTTACGTAGACGACATGATAGCCCGATCACAAACAGAAGAAGAACACCTCGACCATTTGCAAAAGCTTTTTGTCAGGCTGAAGGAGTACAAGCTCAGATTAAACCCTAACAAGTGCACTTTCGGAGTCAGGTCCGGTAAACTCTTGGGTTTCATTGTGAGGAGCAAAGGCATCAAGGTTGATCATGCCAAAGTCAAAGCTATACAAGAAATGCCTGCCCCTCGCACTGAGAAGGAGGTATGAGGTTTCTTGGGACGCCTAAACTACATTGCTAGGTTCATCTCTCACCTAACATCTACCTGTGAGCCAATCTTCAAGCTGTTGAAGAAAGATCAAGTGGTTAAATGGAATGATGACTGTCAGTCTGCTTTCGATAAAATCAAGGAGTATTTGCTAGAACCTCTCATCTTGATGCCACCCGTCGAAGGAAGACCATTAATCATGTATCTGACTGTTTTGGATAATTCAATGGGGTGCGTATTGGGCCAACATAACGAGTCTGGCCGAAAAGAGCATGCCATTTATTACCTTAGCAAAAAGTTTACCGACTGTGAGACCCGATACTCACTGCTCGAGAAAACTTGATGCGCTTTGGTATGGGATGCTCGCCGGCTAAGGCAGTATATGTTGAATCATACCACTCTGCTGATATCTAAGATGGATTTGATCAAGTACATCTTCGAGAAGCCTGCTTTATCTAGAAGGATAGCTAGATGGCAAATGATTTTGGCAGAGTATGACATACAGTACACGACCCAAAAAGCTATAAAGGGGAGTGTATTAGCTGACCATCTAGCTCATCAAGTTGTCGAAGATTACCAATCTATGAAGTTTGACTTCCCTGACGAGGATATCATGACCTTGGACAACATTGAAGATTTCAGACCGTATGACGGACCTGAACAAGGATCCCGATGGACCCTGTACTTTGATGGTGCCTCCAATGCACTTGGAAACGGTATCGGCGCGATACTCATCTCCCCACAAGGTTGCCATACACCTTTCACAGTCAGACTTTGCTTTAACTTCACCAACAACATGGCCGAGTATGAAGCTTGTATCTTTGGTCTCAAGGCTGCTATAGACTTGGGAATCAAATCCTTGATTATGTTTAGGGACTCAGCTTTGGTCATCAGTCAGATCAAAGGAGAATGGGAAACTAAACATCCCAACCTCATCCCTTACAAAGAACATGTCTTGACATTGTTACCACACTTCGACCAGATTACCTTTGAGCATTTCCCGTGAGAGAAAAATCAGCTAGCAGATGCTCTAGCTACAATGTCATCCATGTTTAAACTTAACTGGGATAATGAGGCTCCCCAAATCACCATTGAACGGATGGATGAACCTGCACATTGTCACGAGATTAATACCGAAGAAGTAGTGGACCGACCTTGGTTTCATGAAGTCAAAAGGTATCTCGAGGCCCAAGAATATCCTGAAGGAGCTTCAGTCAACGACAAAAAGTTCTTGAGGATATTCTCTTCCATGTTCTTCCTGAGCAATGGTATCCTGCACAAGCGCAATCATGATTGCGTTCTGCTCCATTGTGTGGACAAGATTGAAGCTGAACAGATCATGGCTGAACTGCACAATGGTACCTTTGGCACTCACTCTAGCGGACATACAACAACTAAGAAGATTCTAAGGGCAGGCTATTACTGGTCTACCATGGAAGCTGACTGCTATCAACATTCCAGGACTTGTCAGAAATGCCAAATCTATGTGGACAAGGTACATATACCTCCAGTTCCTCTCAATGTCTTAACAGCTCCTTGGCCATTCGCTATGTGGGGAATCGACATGATTGGAGAGATCAAGCCTACAACATCCAATGGACACCGCTTCATCCTGGTGGCCATTGATTACTTTACCAAATGGGTCAAAGCAGCTTCCTTCGCCTCCGTTACAAAGAATGTTGTTGCCCGCTTCATCAAGCAGAACCTCATTTGCCGGTACGGTATCCCCGAAAGGATCATCACTGACAACGTACAAACCTTAACAACACTGTGATCACCGCCTTGTGCGAGCAGTTCCAGATTCAACATCACAATTCATCTCCCTATCGTCCAAAGATGAACGGTGTTGTCAAAGCTGCGAACAAAAATATCAAGAAGATCATACAAAAGATGACAGTCACCTATAACGACTGGCATGAGATGTTACTGTTTGCTATCCATGGGTACTGTACCACGGCGCGTACATCAACTGGGGCAACACCCTATTCTTTGGTATACGGCATGGAAGCTGTTTTGCCTATCGAGGTTCAGATTCCCTCCTTGAGAATCATGAAGGATGCTGGTTTGAGTGAAGACGATTGGATTCAGACCCGGCTTGATCAACTTAACTTGATCGATGAAAAGAGACTTACTGCTGTTTGCCATGGTCAGGCGTATCAGAAACGAATGATCAAGGCTTTCAACAAGAAAGTCAGACGCCAGACATATCAAGTCGGGGATCTTGTAATCAAGTGGATCATCTTACCGCAAAGTGATCCCAGGGGAAAATGGACTCCTACCTACGAAGGACCATTTGTGATCAAAAACATCTTTTCTGGTGGGGCAATGATATTAACCACCATGGACGGCAATGACTTGCCGCACCCTGCGAACGCAGACATAGTCAAAAGATACTACGCATAAACGACCTGCTAGGTTGACACATCTAGGCAAAAAAAGGGCATCCCGGTGAATCGAAAACCCGAAAGGGCGGTTCAGGAAAAAGTTAGGGATAAATAAAAAAAAAAGATCTATACACCCGGCAAGTTGAAAACCCGAAAGGGCGCCTTGGGCAAAAAAGGGTTTCCCGGTGGATCGAAAACCCGAAAGGGAGGTTGTTGTACCCCAAAATTTGCCCTCCCTTTTCTTCAGGAAACCATCTTAGATTTTTCAAAGTCCCCCGAAACAAATCCAAGTCCTGGGTTATCCTTTTGCCCAAGCAAGCCACTTACAAGAGCAAGATGGTCTCACAAACTCCGGAAACAACGCTTTCATCTTGAGAAAAATCAAATTCTAAGTGCTTCTTTAAAATAAGTGTTTTTAGAAAAATCAGCGCTCCAGAACTTCTGGACCCATTCCAGATGAAGACGGTCAGAAGTTGCAAGCTTGGCTCAGCGTGGTCAGAAGTTGGCTCTTCAGCAGCTACATCAGTTCAATCAGAAGTTGTAAACGTGGTTCAGAGTGTAAGCCTCAAACAGAACATGCCCCTTCAGCAGTTACACAAGCTCAGTCAGAACTTGCTAAAGGAATGCAAGAGAAACAGGAAAGTATGAAGGCTCCTTCAGAACAGGTTGAAATCAGAAGATGAAAGGCCAGAAGGATAGATGTCACATTGGTACAGAATCTCTAAGTCCAGATTGTCCAGAAGTAGATCCAAGGAACACACCAGAAAACCAGGAGAATCTCCAGAGTTTGCTAAGACAACAGGTAGCCAAGGCCAGAGCATGGTTTACGCTGCTGATTCAACGCTGGTTTCCCTTACCAGAATGTTGGTATTGACAGGTCTTGTCACCATTTAATGCCCATTAATGCTTCCAACCACTCCTGAGCATTCACGTGTAGCTTGGAAAATGCTTTTGCACAGATTCTGGCATGGGTCTTCACGCCACCGCCCACTTCAGAGGTCACTTCCCCCAATCTACGCCTGCTGCTGCAACCTAGGCTGAAAGATAGCTGTTATCACAACTTCCCAGGAATTTCTGTCAAAGAACAAATTCAAACTCTGTTGGCGCCTTAAATGTTCAAGGCATCCACAAGAACTTTGCCTATAAATAGAGAGCTTCCACCACTGCAAAAGGCGTTCAAGAAAAGAAACAGAAAAATTGCTAAGAGAGAAACGAAACTCCTAGCAACGTAGCATTCTGAAACTCTGCCAAAATCTCCAGCTTTGTTTCATAACTTTAAGTTTTTTCACCTTCAACTTCATCAAACATCCAGCTCTTTTCTGTAAATCAAAAACGCTCTTTCCAAACTTCTGACCCTATACACGTATACACCTTCACTTCCTCTTTTCCAAATCTGTCCAGAACACCACCAGAACCAAAAGCTAAACTTTCACTCACCAACTTTTCCAAACAGTCAGGTAAGCACCTGCTGACCCTCATCACACTGTTAAGCATCATCAGCTGTGCATATTCAAGTAACATAATGTAAATATTCATGTCATTTGCTGTTTATGTTCTGAGGATTTTCATACTTCAGAACGTTCTGAGCCAGTATAAGGACTTGCCTGTGACCTTGGTGATTCTGACCTCTGAAACATTTTTGCTATTTTGCTGGATCTGTTCCAAATATGTTTCCTGTTTTGTGGAGTAACAACATGATTGCAGATGTTCTGATTAGTACAGGGAAAAGCCAAATGCTGACTTTGACGTTAGCACATCTGAAGCCTGTTTTGCTGTCAATGACATCAGAACCTCTGAGAGTTATTGCCTTTTCAGCAGAATCAGAACTTCTGGTTTCTCCACTAACAAACTTCTATCTTGCAGCGCAGGGAAATCAGAACTTCTGATTTCCCCACTAACAAGGTTCTGTTTTGCAGGTTCTAGAGTCAGAAGTTCTGACTCATCCAGTTTCACCAACAGGTTGATCATCTGACAGCGGATCTGGGTCAGAACTTCTGATGGCCTCCCAACAGCGCGCGGGCTCCCTCTCTCTCTCTACATATCTTGTTTTTCGCTATTTTCTTTTTTGTCTATTTTTCTCGTTGAACCCCCCATGTACAAATGTGTATCCCCCTCCCCTAATTGTTGTAATAGCGTAGAATTTTACATTTCCGCTTCTTATTGCTAGTAATTAGGACGTGTATGACAAGATAAAATCAATGAAATAGAAAAACCTAATTCAAAGAAAAAACTCTTGTATGCAATAAAAAACACTTGCACACTAACACCCCTAGGGTTATATCCACTTGTTGCCTTTCAAAATTGGGCCATATTGCATGTTAGGTCTCTTTGGGCAAAACAAACACAATTCAAATGATCATAGTCCCTCGATGACGCTTTCGAAAGTTGCCTAAAAAATGATCAAGTCCCTTAAGGAAAATGCCCAAAGATACTTGGCACCATTGCAATTATGGTCTAAACGATGACCCGCGCCCGTCCCTTTCACATCCTAACACAAGATTGTCCACCAAATACAATGGTGGAACAAAATTGTTAAAAGGGTTAAAAACATAACAAAACCTTTGAGAAATTTAGGAGTAGACAACCTCTTAGTTACTTGAATCAAACTTGCAAAACAAAACACTTGCCTAATTTCAAAATCACACATCACTACACTTTCAAAACAACTTTCAAAAACAAATGAAAACTTTTTCAAAAGACATACATCTTTGTATACATCCCCACATGGATCATTACAAAGATTGCCACCACATTGGCCTCTTTTCAAAACATTTTCAAATCCACACACACAAAGCACCATTTCAAACAAATTGAAAACAAAAGGCAAGTGATCTAAGCAAGTAACTAAGAGCCCATGGATAACCATGGATAGAAAGGGTGTTAATACCTTCCCTTTCTATAATCTACTCCCCGAACCCAAGAAAACATCTCAAAAGGTTTTTGTTGTGCTTTTTAACCTTTCCTTAGGATAAAATAAAAAAGTCGGTGGCGACTCTTGCTCAACCGCACATTTGCGAAAACAAACGCAAAACCTCAAGTCAGTTCTCCCACCGTATCACAGAACTGGCGACTCTGCTGGGGATTTACCATTTTAAAAGTGGAGTAACCTTAGGGCTTAGATCACCCTCTTGCATGACTAATTGTTTGATTTGCTTGCTTTATGCTTTGGCTCTATTGTTTGGGTTTACAATCCTCCACCCGGATTTTGGGAAACATTCATAGATAGCAATACGTTGTGGAAACTGTGCAGGGTATACCGACACGGTCTAAGCAATAGCTATATTAGTGCGACATATTTGTGAGTACCGGTAACCCTTGAGTTCAATCAAGGAGAGTACGGGGCCGCTGAGTGATGTCACTAAGCACTAATGACCTAGAACCTTACTTGACCATCTTGGCCTTTCATTAGGGGTAGTGAGATGACCGGCTTTGGTGCAGTCCGAAGTTGGTAGATACTCGATACTACACTCATTGAGGGTTGTTTTCTTGGAATATTTTGGTCGCTAGTTAAGTGGCTAAACCGAAACAATGAACATTGAAAATAATCCAATGATATTGAGCTCCTTAGAACCCGGTTACTATTTATAGGACAGGTTTTTAAGCCAACTACACTCAAGAGGGTACTTACCTATGAAACCCCATGCCAGCCTGAAACTAGGGTTTGGTGTGATTTGCTTGTACATATGTTTTGTGCATACATCATAAACATCATGAAGCATCATATGCATTTACTAACCATTTCAAGGGTTTTGGATCTTCATCTTTGTTCTTGTTTTGCAGGACATGGAGATTCCTCGCAGAAATACCATTCAAGTCAGCCTTGTGAGAATCTCCCCTCAACTCAAGGAGCTCACCTCAAGAATTCTGGAAAATTCATCCTTCAGTGAAAGACATGGTAGACTGCTCAGCCTAGTCAACACCAACATTGAAGAAGACATGATGAAAGTGCTATTCCAGTTCTTTGACCCTCTTCACCACTGTTTCACTTTCCCCGATTATCAGTTGGTACCCACTCTGGAGGAGTTTTCTCAACTCCTGAGAATTCCTATCCTTAATCAACTACCCTTCAACGGTACGGAAAAGGAACCAAAGCCGGAAGATGTTGCTCGAGCATTACATCTACAACCATCCGACATCAAGGGGCATTGGGAAACCAGAAGCGGCATCAAAGGATTCTTAGCCAAGTTCTTGTTTGAGAAGGCACAAGAATGTTGGAACTCATTGGACCTACAAGCCTTTGAAGAGATTGTGACACTCCTTATCTATGGGTTGGTCTTGTTCCCAAATCCTGACCAATTGGTAGATGTCAATGCTGTCAAAATCTTCTTATCCAGAAATCCAATACCAACATTGCTTGGGGACATCCTTCACTCATTCTACACACGAACAATGAGAAAGAGGGGTGTTCTCATGTGATGTACTCCCCTCCTTGCAAGGTGGTTTATTTCGCACCTTCCACAATCTGTCTTGAAGAATGATCAAGGTACAAGGTGGTCCCAACGATTGATGGCTCTTACCCATTCGGATGTGCATTGGTGTTCTCGGTCCAGAGAAAATATCATCATTGTCGATCGTTGCGGAGAATTTCCTAATGTTCCTTTACTTGGAATTATAGGGGGTATCACCTACAATCCTTGCCTAGCTTTGAGGCAATTTGGATATGCCCGGAGGGATGGCCCTCATGATATGTTGATTCCTAGCTTAGTTTTTGACTTCGACAACAATGCGCAAGGACTTCGCCAAAGATTCATCAGAGCTTGGGGAAAACTCGACAAGGTTGATAGCAGGACTTTGGGACACAAGAACTCCATCCCTCTTGAACCTTATCTCAAATGGGTACGAGCCCGGGCCCAAAGGTTAATGATGCCTTATCCTCATATTCTCCCTGTGATTAAAGAGCCCGTCAATGAAGGAGAGGTTCCCTACACCATCCTACATCCAGACATGCCTACATCGTGGGAGGAGATGCAGAAAAGCTGGATTCAGCTCAAGGAGGAACGTAATACTTTTGAGGCTAGCTTCTACGCCAGTGAGAAGAAGGTCCTAGAGCTTACCCGCCGACTCCATGAGCAAGAGGTCCTCAACACCTACATCGCACCAAAAAGGATGCGCAATGTCTTTCTACCCTGAGAAATTATTTTGTATTCCCATGGGGCATTTATGTACTAACAAATCTTTTCTTATTAATATGACGTGCGTTCCTTTTGTCTACAACAATTGTGAATTTCCAAAACCCTTGAATGCATTGCATAGATAGCATCTCATGCATCATGTGCATAACAGGTACCCATTTTTTCTACAGGTTGCTTAATCTTCTTCGCTGTTTATTTGGAACAGTCAGTCATCATGAATCCAGACTCATCCAGTGAGCAAGCAATCAAGGCCCTTCAGGCCCAAAGTGCACAGTTTCAAGAGATGGTCCTAAGCCTAGCCCAGGGTCAGCAAGAGTTGAAGACTCTACTCCTGAAGAAGAAAAATAAAAAGAGGATTGCATTGTTCAACACCGGACGCAGATTTGGGAACACACTCCATAATGAAGTTGATCCAACTACTTCTTCTGCTGAGAAGAACAGTCCCCAAGGGGGAGGAGCTCCTAGTCCCGCAGTCTCCGACAACGAGACAGACTATAACGCCGAACAATACCCACCTGCTGCTGACAGATACAAGCGATTGGAGGACCGCTTGAGCGCCATGGAAATTCAGAATGTGCCAGGGTTGGATTTCGGAGATTTGGGGTTATCCTCTGGGGTAGTAATTCCACACAAGTTTAAGGCACCTGCCTTCGCCAAGTATGATGGGGTCTCCTGCCCAAAGCTGCATCTGAGGTCGTACGTAAGGAAGATCCAACCTTACACGGCGGATAAGAACCTCTGGATTCACTTCTTCCAAGATAGCCTCTCAGGGTCACAGCTTGAATGGTTCTACCAATTGGATGGAACCAGCATCCGACACTGGGAAGATTTGGCAAGCGCATTCTACAGACAATACCAATACAATTCTGATCTCGCTCCTACGCGTACCCAACTTCAGGGTATGTCCCTAGGGACAGGTGAAGGGTTCAAAGAGTACGCTCAAAAATGGAGAGATTTGGCTGGCAGGGTGCAACCTCCATTGACTAATCGAGAGCTGGTTGATATGTTTCTGGGGACGTTGTCTGGTCCGTTTTTCAATCATTTGGTTGGTAACTCCTCCGCTGGGTTTACAGATTTGATATTGACGGGAGAAAGAATTGAAGCTGGCATCAGGTCAGGCAAGATACAAAAGGCTGCCTCTACGAGTGCTGAGAAGAGGCCGTTTAAAAAAGAAGCAAGTGCCGTCTATGGTCCTAGAAGACAAGTCAAGCCCGAAAATCGCCAAGCCGTCAATGCTTTGGTCATCTCAAAACCTGTTGCTGCTCCTCAGCAGTACAATCAACAAAGAAGCGAAAGACCCAAGAGGCAGTATACTCGGTTGAGTATGACCTTATCTCAAATTTTACCCCAACTGTTATCCACCAACCTGGTGACCCTCAAAGAAGCTCCTAAGGTAGTCAACACTGCGTCTCCTAAGTATAACCCAAATGCCCGGTGTGCTTATCATTCTGATAGTCCCGGGCACACTACTGATGATTGCTGGGCCTTGAGAAACAAAGTGCAAGATCTGATCGACGCAAAGGAAATTCAGTTTGAAGCGCCGGAGAGACCAAATGTCGTAACTGCTCCTATGCCCCAGCATAGAGTAAATGCCATTGAGGAAGATTTGTATGCTGTTTCGATAAATGAAGTCGTTACCCCTCTGAAGACTGTCAAGAAGAACCTACTGCGGGCCGGTTTATTTCCGGGTTGCAGTGAAGGTTGCCTGTTCTGTGCGGTTTCCCTATCTGGTTGTCCCTTGCTAAAGTTAGGTATCCAAAGCCTAATGGATAGTAAGGAGATTTTGTTTCAGAAGTCTGTTGTTCAAGTGGTTCCAATAAAAGAAGTTTCCGTGGTTACCATCTTCAATAATCCAATCAAGACTCTCCCGAAGAAGCCTGTTCAAATCATGACTGTTGCACCTATGGTTATTACTGTTCCGGGGCCTCTCCCCTATGTGTCTGATAAAGCTGTCCCCTGGCATTATGGGGCAGACGTATATGTGAATGGAATCAAACAAGAATTCGACACTGGCGCCAGTATCTGCGATATCACTGGTCCAGCCAAGGTCACCCGCAGTAGCAGGCTCTTCTCGCCTGACATTGCACCACCCGCTATTCGAAGACCCCTCCTTATAAAACCTACAAGTTTACCTGTTCCTACTGCTGATCAAGTTGTCTCCCCTGCTGCCGAGTCATCAAATGCTCGAGGCAAAGGGATTGAAGAGGAGCCTGCCCGGAGGGAGGCACCAATACCTATAAATGCTGAGGCCTCCCAACAAGAAATGGAGGAAATCCTGAAAATAATAAAGAAGAGTGACTTCAATGTTGTCGAGCAGCTGGGGCATACGCCCTCCAAGATCTCCATGCTCTCTTTATTGCTATGCTCCGAGGCCCATGCTAAGGCCTTTATCTCATTTCTCAAGACGGCCCATGTACCACAGGAGACATCTGCAGTCCAGTTCGCTGATTGCGTAGAAAATCTGACAGCAGACAATGGCTTGGGTTTCTCATATGCTGACCTGACTGCGAAAGGAAGAGACCACAATGATGCCCTGCATGTCTCTATCGAATGCAGGGGCACTACTCTGGCGCATGTATTGGTGGATACTGGTTCTTCCTTGAATGTTCTACCGAAAAAGGCTTTAGATCGCCTGGATTATGAAGGCCTGGAATTGAAACCCAGCAATATCATCGTCAGGGCCTTTGACGGTTCAAAAAGGATGGTTCATGGAGAGGTTGACATCCCTATTCGTGTGGGCTCTCAAGTGTTTGACTCTACTTTTTATGTGATGGATATACGTCCATCGTACTCTTGTCTACTGGGTCGACCTTGGATCCATAAAGCTGGGGCAGTGACCTCCACCTTGCACCAGAAACTGAAGTATCCCGTCAGGGGGAAGACCGTCACTGTGCAAGGAGAAGAGGAGTACATGGTGAGCCATTTGAATTCCTTCAGATACATTGAGATGGATGGGGAGTTTATTGAAACCCCCTTTCAGCATTTCGAGGAGGTACATCCAATTTCAGCAGCAGCAGGGACAGCGGTCGAAGAGAATGTTTCCTTGAAAATGGCTTCCCTAAGGGATGCCCGGGCTGTGGTTCAGAAAGGCAATTTTGCAAACTGGGGTCAGCTTCCTGACTTCACTCAGAAGAACGACAAGTTTGGGCTAGGCTTTACTGCAGAGGCTCAGAGGGCTGTGCGCAAAGAGAGGATCAGAAAGGCTCCGGTGTTTATTTCCAGCTCAAGGGTGAATGCTATCAAGGAGGATGTAGAGGAAGCAGAATTTGACAGTTGGATCTACCCGACCACCAGCGACGGACCAAGCAACTGGACGGCAAAGGATTTTACCCCTATCACATTTGTCACACAGTAATTAATTTCTTTTGATTTCCAAATTTGTAACAAACAATATGTTAAAACTTTGTTGGCTCGGTGTCCTACCCGGGGCATCGTAGCTCCATTTGTGAGGGCTTTTTGTATGACATTTTCATATATCATCAATCAAAGCATTGGACGTTTGTTGCATTTCAAATCTTGTGCTCTTTTCCTTTGTGTTATATATATTGCAAAACAACTATATTTACACACACTCACTTATACAGATTTCAATCCACTCTGGATCTCACTGGTAACAGCTCTGCTACCGCCAGTTATGACTTCGAGAATCCGATCAACGTGGCCGAAGATGAAGGTGAAGATGATTGCGAAGTGCTCGGTGAACTCGCAAGACTGCTACTCCAGGAAGAGAGAGCTATTCAACCACATGAAGAGCCGGTGGAGACAATTAACCTGGGTACCGAGACGGATAGGAAAGAGGTCAAGATTGGTGCCAATCTAGAGCTTAGCGTGAAGCAACGATTGATCCAGATGTTACAAGATTACATGGAAATTTTTGCTTGGTCCTATGAAGATATGCCTGGTTTGGATGCCGACATTGTAGTTCACCACCTGCCAACCAAGGAAGATTGCCCTCCGGTAAAGCAAAAAGTCCGACGGATGCGTCCAGAGATGTCTGAAAAGATCAAGGCCGAGGTTATGAAACAGTTTGATGCCGGGTTCCTTGCAGTAACTTCTTACCCTCAGTGGGTTGCCAATGTGGTGCCAGTACCGAAGAAGGACGGTAAAGTCAGAATGTGTGTTGACTACAGGGATCTGAACAGGGCCAGCCCCAAGGATGACTTCCCCCTACCTCACATTGATGTCCTTGTTGACAATACAGCTCAACACAAGGTGTTCTCCTTCATGGATGGATTTTCAGGGTATAATCAGATCAAGATGGCTCCGGAAGATATGGAGAAGACTACCTTTGTGACTCAGTGGGGCACCTTCTGTTATAAGGTCATGCCATTCGGATTAAAAAATGTTGGGGCAACCTATCAACGTGCCATGGTTGCTTTATTTCATGATATGATCCATCATGAGATTGAGGTATACGTTGATGACATGATTGCAAGGTCTCAGACTGAGGAGGAGCACCTTGACCATCTGAGGAAGTTATTTGACCGACTCAAGTTATACAAGCTAAGGTTGAACCCCAACAAATATACCTTTGGGGTAAGATCCGGAAAATTGCTAGGTTTCATTGTAAGCGATAAAGGTATTCAGGTGGACCCTGCCAAGGTAAAAGCCATACAAGAGATGCCGACTCCAAGAACGGAGAAAGAAGTCAGAGGTTTCCTGGGACGACTGAATTACATTGCCCGATTCATCTCACATCTGACTGCTACTTGTGAGCCAATCTTCAAATTACTGAAGAAAGATCAAGTAGTACGCTGGAATGATGAATGTCAGGCTGCCTTTGAAAAGATAAAGGAATATCTCCAAGAGCCACCCATTCTTATGCCACCGGTGGAAGGAAGACCTCTGATACTATACTTGACAGTGCTTGATAAATCAATGGGGTGTGTGCTGGGGCAGCATGACGAGTCTGGCCGAAAAGAGCACGCTATTTATTACTTGAGCAAAAAGTTTACCGACTGTGAGTCTCGTTACTCACTGCTTGAGAAAACTTGCTGCGCTCTTGTATGGGCTGCTCGCCGACTAAGACAGTATATGCTGACTCACACTACTCTATTAATTTCAAAGATGGATCCCATCAAGTACATATTTGAAAAACCTGCTCTGTCCGGAAGAATAGCGAGATGGCAAATGATCTTAACAGAATATGACATCCAGTATACAACTCAGAAAGCAATTAAAGGAAGTGTACTGGCCGATCATTTGGCACACCAACCTATGGACGATTACCAATCATTGAACTTTGATTTTCCAGATGAAGACATCATGGTGGTAAATGACTGTGAAGTACCTGGATCGGATGAAGGACCTGAGGAGGGATCCCGATGGTCTATGCATTTTGATGGAGCCTCCAATGCTTTGGGTAACGGCGTCGGCGCTGTAATCATATCCCCCAAAGGAACTCATACTCCACTCACCGCCCGATTATGTTTCAAATGCACCAACAACATGGCAGATTATGAGGCATGTATCATGGGTTTACGAGCTGCAATCGACTTGAGGATCAAATTTCTAAGTGTCTTCAGAGATTCCGCTCTTGTGATCAATCAGATCAAAGGCGAGTGGGATACGAAACACCCGAATCTTATTCCTTACAAGAAGTATGTGTCGACCTTGCTTCCCCACTTTGAAGAGATAACTTTCGAACACTTCCCTAGAGAGGAGAATCAGCTAGCGGACGCCCTAGCTACGATGTCTTCAATGTTCAAAGTTAAATGGGATAATGAGGCTCCCCGAATCATTATCTGGAAGTTGGATGAACCGGCATACTGCTGTGAGTTGGAGGCTGAGAAGGTGATTGAAAAACCCTGGTATCACGAGGTGAAGAGGTACTTGGAAGCTCAGGAATACCCTGAAGGTGCATCTGTCAATGATAAGAAGTTCATGAGGAGGTTTGCCGCAAAATTCTTCCTCAGCAACGGCATTCTCTACAAACGGAATCATGATTCAACTCTGCCACGTTGTGTGGATAAGGCTGAAGCAGAGAAAATTATGATGGAATTACATGAAGGCACGTTTGGAACGCATTCCAGTGGACACACCATGGCTAAGAAAATCCTTCGGGCAGGATATTTCTGGTCCACAATGGAAGCCGATTGTTACCAACACTCCCGAACTTGTCATAAATGCCAGATCTATGCTGACAAGGTGCATATCCCGCCGGTTCCTCTGAACGTCCTGACGGCGCCTTGGCCTTTTGCAATGTGGGGCATCGATATGATTGGTGAGATCCGACCGACGGCATCTAATGGGCATCGCTTCATTCTAGTAGCAATCGATTACTTCACAAAGTGGGTTGAGGCAGCATCCTATGCCACAGTAACCAAGAGCGTCGTGGCACGTTTCATCCGGCATAATCTGATCTGTCGGTACGGTGTCCCAGAAAGAATCATTACGGACAATGGTACCAATCTCAATAACAAAATGATCACTGAGCTCTGTGAACAATTCAAAATACAGCACCACAATTCTTCTCCCTACCGGCCGAAGATGAATGGGGCTGTAGAGGCAGCCAATAAAAATATCAAGAAAATTGTGCAGAAGATGACAGTGACCTATAAAGATTGGCACGAGATGGTACCATTCGCTCTTTATGGGTACCGCACCTCAGCAAGGACGTCAACCGGGGCAACTCCTTTCTCCTTGGTCTATGGCATGGAGGCCGTCTTGCCAATTGAAATCCAGATACCCTCTCTCCGGATAATGAAGGATGCAGACTTGAATGAAGATGATTGGATCCAGACTCGACTTGATCAATTAAATCTGATTGACGAAAAGAGGCTCACTGCTATCTGTCATGGTCAAACGTATCAAAAACGGATGATTAGGGCATTTAACAAGAAAGTCAGACCGCAAGAGTATCAAGTTGGGGACCTGGTAATCAAACGCATCATCCTTCCTCAAAATGATCCCAGGGGCAAATGGACCCCTACTTACGAAGGGCCATTTGTGGTTAAACGTGTGTTCTCAGGAGGAGCCATGATCCTAACCACCATGGATGGTGACGACCTTCCTCACCCCGCCAATGCAGACACAGTGAAAAGATACTACGCATAAATAAAAGACCCGCTAGGTTGACATACCTAGGCAAAAATAAGGGCTTCCCGGCGAACCAAAAGGGTTCGGGCAAAAATAAGGGATGAAATGAAAAAAATCTGTACACCCGGCAAGTCGAAAACCTGAAAAGGCGGCTTGGGCAAAAATGGGTATCCCGGTGGACTGAAAACCTGAAAGGGCGGTCCAGGCAAAAGTTAGGGATAAAAGCGTAACACTATGTCTCATTGGATCACATCGCATCCCGAATTCGGTATCAACTACCTGGCTCAGACTTCGGCATCGACCAATCAGCTTCATCTTCAACCAGGCAGCAAAGCGATGAGACGCCCGGAGACATAAAGGCAATAGCAGAGTTGGAACCCAGTGGGATCGTTCACATAGCTGTTTTATTTCCTTTTCAAAATTCTATGTTATTTGGCGGCGTCCTCTTACTAGGATGTCAGCCTCTTGTATAAAAACGCCTATTCACAGGCAAAGTTCAAATCAATACAAATTCACTTGTCCATACAAATTACCATTGTTTTCTTTTTTCTGTTTTGTCTTGCGAAGAACGTCCAATGTTCATTTTTGATATATGCATTTGACATTAAAATTGCTGATTCATAAATATTTGCATATGAAACAAAAGATCAATTGCAGGTGACATCAGAGACAGGGGGAATGTGAAGTTGTCTAATGCAGTCTGGTTGTTTTGACCGCCAAGGTACCAAGGTAGATTCAACTGAAGAATATGGCCAAATCATCTCAACTCTCCGCAGAGTAAAACAAGATTCAGCAATACTTTCCCCAAGCGGAGTTGATTCCCCGTCAACCCTGAAAAAGCAAAACCACCCCGGCAGGTCTTAAAGCTTATCCCCAGTGGATTCTGGAAGCTTGTTCCCTGCAGAATACGGACGTCTCTCCCTAACTTTATTCAGAGTCATTCCTCACAAGGGCTTATAACTGGGTTATCCTCAGCTAATCGCCACGGAAGATCGTCCCCAACAAAGTTCTTTCAAATCCCCAGCGGAGTTTATCTTTCAAATCCCCAGCGGAGTTTATCTTTCAAATCCCCAGCGGATTTTATCTTTGGTATCCCCAGCGGAGTTTATCTTTCAAATCCCCAGCGGATTTTATCTTTGGTATCCCCAGCAGAGTTTATCATCGTTATCCCCAGTGGGATCCATCATTAAAGTCCTCAACAGGCCTCTCATCAAAACTTCGGCCAAGTATCTCTTCCCCAGAGCAACTCCCCGGCCGTTCGTCAAAGATCTACTTTCCTAAAGACGAAAACACATTCATAAACATTTCACACTTTCATACATCTCGCTTACATGCATGATAAAGTGCATACACTATCTCATGTTGAACATCATGCACATCATACATCATGACTTTGCATACAACTTATGTTTTTGCCTTTTCAGAAAGAGACAATCCCAAAAACAACTACCTTCAACTGTCATAAATTCCGGATTCGATACCTGTATCTAGCCAGGGCATATCTGAGAGTGATCAGTTTCCAGACTCGATTCCTGTATCTAGCCAGGGCACGTCTGAAGAGTTCAAAGATTCGATTCCTGTATCCAGCCAGGGAACATCTATCAACTACAACGTTTCCAGACTCGATTCCTGTATCTAGCCAGGGCACGTCTGAAGAGTTCAAAGATTCGATTCCTGTATCCAGCCAGGGCACATCTATCAACTACAACGTTTCCAGACTCGATTCCTGTATCTAGCCAGGGCACGTCTGAAGAGTTCAAAGATTCGATTCCTGTATCTAGCCAGGGCACATCTATCAACTGTCACGTTTCCAGACTCGATTCCTGTATCTAGCCAGGGCACGTCTGAAGAGTCCGAAGATTCGATTCCTGTATCCAGCCAGGGCACATCTAGTAACGACTATTTCCAGATTCGACTCCTGTATCCAGCCAGGGCACATCTGTGAGCAACCGATTGTAGATTCGATACATGTATCTAGCCAGGGCACACCTGCATAAGGAGATTGAAGATCAAACACCTGTAACAAGCCAGGAAAACATCCGTCTTTCTCAAATATACAAATTTCTCGCTAAGGAATCTCTTATGCGATCGACACTTCCAAATGGCATCTATAAGCCCATTCCCGACAAGGTTCTGTCACGTCTCCGAATGGCATCTGTAAGCCCATCTCCCTATCTACCGCCTCTCCAAATGGCATCTGTAAGCCTATTCCCATCGCTGATACTCTACTAGGCGAGTGCAAATTTTCGGGCACTCTGGTATCCAATCTCCTTTTACCCTCGAGTCGCGAAAGGCAAACCCGCCAATCTAACTCTTCAGGTTCAAGAAGATTGAACAGGGGCAACTGTTGTACCCCAAAATTTGCCCTCCCTTTTCTTCAGGAAACCATCTTAGATTTTTCAAAGTCCCCCGAAACAAATCCAAGTCCTGGGTTATCCTTTTGCCCAAGCAAGCCACTTACAAGAGCAAGATGGTCTCACAAACTCCAGAAACAACGCTTTCATCTTGAGAAAAATCAAATTCTAAGTGCTTCTTTAAAATAAGTGTTTTTAGAAAAATCAGCGCTCCAGAACTTCTGGACCCATTCCAGATGAAGACGGTCAGAAGTTGCAAGCTTGGCTCAGCGTGGTCAGAAGTTGGCTCTTCAGCAGCTACATCAGTTCAATCAGAAGTTGTAAACGTGGTTCAGAGTGTAAGCCTCAAACAGAACATGCCCCTTCAGTAGTTACACAAGCTCAGTCAGAACTTGCTAAAGGAATGCAAGAGAAACAGGAAAGTATGAAGGCTCCTTCAGAACAGGTTGAAATCAGAAGATGAAAGGCCAGAAGGATAGATGTCACATTGGTACAGAATCTCTAAGTCCAGGTTGTCCAGAAGTAGATCCAAGGAACACACCAGAAAACCAGGAGAATCTCCAGAGTTTGCTAAGACAACAGGTAGCCAAGGCCAGAGCATGGTTTACGTTGCTGATTCAACGCTGGTTTCCCTTACCAGAATGTTGGTATTGACAGGTCTTGTCACCATTTAATGCCCATTAATGCTTCCAACCACTCCTGAGCATTCACGTGTAGCTTGGAAAATGCTTTTTCACAGATTCTGGCATGGGTCTTCACGCCACCGCCCACTTCAGAGGTCACTTCCCCTAATCTACGCCTGCTGCTGCAACCTAGGCTGAAAGATAGCTGTTATCACAACTTCCCAGGAATTTCTGTCAAAGAACAAATTCAAACTCTGTTGGCGCCTTAAATGTTCAAGGCATCCACAAGAACTTTGCCTATAAATAGGGAGCTTCCACCACTGCAAAAGGCGTTCAAGAAAAGAAACAGAAAAATTGCTAAGAGAGAAACGAAACTCCTAGCAACGTAGCATTCTGAAACTCTGCCAAAATCTCCAGCTTTGTTTCATAACTTTAAGTTTTTTCACCTTCAACTTCATCAAACATCCAGCTCTTTTCTGTAAATCAAAAACGCTCTTTCCAAACTTCTGACCCTATACACGTATACACCTTCACTTCCTCTTTTCCAAATCTGTCCAGAACACCACCAGAACCAAAAGCTAAACTTTCACTCACCAACTTTTCCAAACAGTCAGGTAAGCACCTGCTGACCCTCATCACACTGTTAAGCATCATCAGCTGTGCATATTCAAGTAACATAATGTAAATATTCATGTCATTTGCTGTTTATGTTCTGAGGATTTTCATACTTCAGAACGTTCTGAGCCAGTATAAGGACTTGCCTGTGACCTTGGTGATTCTGACCTCTGAAACATTTTTGCTATTTTGCTGGATCTGTTCCAAATATGTTTCCTGTTTTGTGGAGTAACAACAGGATTGCAGATGTTCTGATTAGTACAGGGAAAAGCCAAATGCTGACTTTGACGTTAGCACATCTGAAGCCTGTTTTGCTGTCAATGACATCAGAACCTCTGAGAGTTATTGCCTTTTCAGCAGAATCAGAACTTCTGGTTTCTCCACTAACAAACTTCTGTCTTGCAGCGCAGGGAAATCAGAACTTCTGATTTCCCCACTAACAAGGTTCTGTTTTGCAGGTTCTAGAGTCAGAAGTTCTGACTCATCCAGTTTCACCAACAGGTTGATCATCTGACAGCGGATCTGGGTCAGAACTTCTGATGGCCTCCCAACAGCGCGCGGGCTCCCTCTCTCTCTCTACATATCTTGTTTTTCGCTATTTTCTTTTTTGTCTATTTTTCTCGTTGAACCCCCCATGTACAAATGTGTATCCCCCTCCCCTAATTGTTGTAATAGCGTAGAATTTTACATTTCCGCTTCTTATTGCTAGTAATTAGGACGTGTATGACAAGATAAAATCAATGAAATAGAAAAACCTAATTCAAAGAAAAAACTCTTGTATGCAATAAAACACACTTGCACACTAACACCCCTAGGGTTATATCCACTTGTTGCCTTTCAAAATTGGGCCATATTGCATGTTAGGTCTCTTTGGGCAAAACAAACACAATTCAAATGATCATAGTCCCTCGATGACGCTTTCGAAAGTTGCCTAAAAAATGATCAAGTCCCTTAAGGAAAATGCCCAAAGATACTTGACACCATTGCAATTATGGTCTAAACGATGACCCGCGCCCGTCCCTTTCACATCCTAACACAAGATTGTCCACCAAATACAATGGTGGAACAAAATTGTTAAAAGGGTTAAAAACATAACAAAACCTTTGAGAAATTTAGGAGTAGACAACCTCTTAGTTACTTGAATCAAACTTGCAAAACAAAACACTTGCCTAATTTCAAAATCACACATCACTACACTTTCAAAACAACTTTCAAAAACAAATGAAAACTTTTTCAAAAGACATACATCTTTGTATACATCCCCACATGGATCATTACAAATATTGCCACCACATTGGCCTCTTTTCAAAACATTTTCAAATCCACACACACAAAGCACCATTTCAAACAAATTGAAAACAAAAGGCAAGTGATCTAAGCAAGTAACTAAGAGCCCATGGATAACCATGGATAGAAAGGGTGCTAATACCTTCCCTTTCTATAATCTACTCCCCGAACCCAAGAAAACATCTCAAAAGGTTTTTGCTGTGCTTTTTAACCTTTCCTTAGGATAAAATAAAAAAGTCGGTGGCGACTCTTGCTCAACCGCACATTTGCGAAAACAAACGCAAAACCTCAAGTCAGTTCTCCCACCGTATCACAGAGGTCCAGGTAAAAGTTAGGGAATTAAAGCGTATGACTATGTCTCGTCGGATCACTTTAAGGACAAGCTCTTCACAAACAAGCTCCGGGCTTCTGATCAACTCAATCATCTTTGGACGAAGCAACGAATGGACAAGATATTCAGAGTTACGAAGGCTATAGCAGAATGGGAACCCCATGGAATTTTTTTTACACATAGCCATCTTTCTTTGTATAAATTATTTCTCATTTTTATGGCAACATTCTCTTACTAGGACGTCTGTCTCCTTTGTACAAAATACTTACACAAAGTTAATACAAAGATACTTCAAAGTGCAGAAAACTATTTGCCTTTTCTTCTTTTTACACTTGTGTTTTATTTGAAAACGTCCAATGATTTATTAATGAGCATATGCATTTGAATATAATCACATGTTTACAAATAAACAAAACGAGAAAGAATAATTAATGGCAGGTTGAAAGTATAGGAAAACGTCTTTAGGCTATTCCAAGAGAAATCCCCTGCAGTACATCATCTAGGTCCTCAACAGAGCTAAAACCCTGAAATACATATCCCCAGCAGAGTTATAATCCTTAATTCCCATCAGAGTTAAAACTTCAAACTCCCAATCCCCAGCGGAGCCAAAACTTTGAATCACAATTCCCCAGTGGAGATGAAACCTTCTTCCCCAGCGAAGTCAAATTTCCAACTATCAATTGCCAGTGGAAACCATTCAGTTTCCCCAGATTCCCCAGCAAGTTGTCTTAAAGCCTGGAAGTCAACCAGATAACAGTTAACTTTTATCCCCAACCTAGGATAATTCCCCAGTAGATTGGTATACAACCCAAACTCCTGAACTTTTTCCAAACAGGAATAAGCTTTTCCCCAGAGTCCTGAACTTACTCTCCAACAGGATAGCTACTCTCCAGCAGTATAGCTATTCCCCACAGAGTTTTTCATCCCCTAGCAGATTGAAGATTCTCATTCTCATTTCCCCCAGTAAAGTTTCCAGAGCCTTCTTTACTCCCCAGCATGAAGTTGCCAAAGTTTTCATTACTCCTCAACAGAATGAAGATTCTCATTCTTAGTTCCCCGTAGAAGTCATCCGAATTTTCCCTATTCCCCAGCCGAGTAAGGATTCCCATTGTGTAACCCCCAGTAGAAGTCTTCAAAGTTCTCTGGATTTCCCAAGCAGGTTTCTCAAGCAACACTTGGCATTGTTCTCACAACAGAATGTTTATCATTCTCCAACTCCAAAGACTTGAAGGATCCCTATATCCCTAGGAAAGTCATGAAGGATTCTCACATCCCCACAGAAGTTGTCAAGGATCTTTAATCCCCAAGCAGTCAGCAAGGATTTCTCATCCTTAGAAATCAAAGATTTTGAATCTCCAGCAGCGGTCAAGGATTTATTTTCCCCGGCAGCAGTCAAGGATTTCATTACCCCCAGCTATCAAGGATTTATTTTCCTCAGCAAATCAGCTTACATGCGCATACATTACATTCATGTATCATAAACATTGATAAAACACATTTATTGCATCATACATTACATGCAACATAACTCTGTGTTTCAGCTAACATTTTACCCTTTTCAGGATAAAGTTTAACAGCTATCTTTAACAAATATTCAAAGATTTCAGATACGGTATAGATACACTCCAAACGCGGAAGTCATTTTGTTACTCATTCAGAATTCAAAGTCAAGATACAGTACAGATACACTCCAAACACGGAAGTCATTCTGCTACTCATTCAGATCTTTTAGTCAAGATACAATATGGATACACCCCAGACACGGAGGTCATTCTATTACTTATTCAGAATTCAAAGTCAAGATACAGTCCAGATACGCTCCATACACGGATGTCATTCTGTCGCTCATTCGGACTTCAACAATCAGATGCAGATTAGATACGCTCCAGATACGGAAGCCATTTTATTTCTCATTCAGATTCAACTATCAATTTCAAGTTCAGATACACTCCAGACATGGAATTCATTATGTCACTCATTTAGATCCCAGTTACAGTACGGATACACTCCAGGCACGGAATTCATTCTGCTACTCATATAGATCTCAACTTCAGATACAGTCTAGATACACTCCATACACGACTGCCATTTTATCACTTATTCTGACTTTTTCCCCAGCTCAGAGATGCTCCAGACACGGATGCCATTCTGTTGCCCATTCAGATTTCAGACTCAGATACAATACAGATACACTCTAGATGCGAAAGTCATTCTGTTACTCATTCAGATTCAAATACAGTTACAGCTCGGATACGCTCCAGACACTGATGTTATTCCCTTGCTCATACATATCCAATCTCCAGATACAACTCAGATGCGTTCCAAATACGGATACCATTCTGATGTTCATTCTCCTGATTTTCAACAAACATTCTTGGATGGCATCTTTAAGCCCATCTCCGACAAGATTTTGTCACCTCTCCAAATGGCATCTTTAAGCCCATTCCCTAAACTATGCTTTGACGAGTGCAAATTTACGGGAACTCTAGTGTCCAATCATCTTTTACCTTCAAGTCACGAACGGCAAAACTCGCCAATCTAACTCTTTAAGTTCAAGAAGATTGAACAGGGGCAGCTGTTGTACCCCAAAATTTTCCCTCTCATTTTATCAAGATTTCCCCTCACAAGACTCTTTGGACTCAAGACAGGATTAGGGTTTGCTCAGCTCAAGATATCTCCTTGCACTGATGACCTAAAATTAAGGTTTGAGTTTGCACAAGGATTTTTGGACTCCCAATGCCTCATATGACTTTCATACTTCATATTGGACTCCTAAGATTGCTCATACCAAGTTTCAAGCCTTGAATCAAATTTTTGCCCAGTCAATTGGACAGTTGACCTAAAAATCAGCTGTATTGGGGAAAAAGTCAACCATGGACAATTTACAGGTTCTAATCCTTTTTACACTCCAAAATTGAATGCAAATACATTGGACAATGGCATTGTTTTGATCTTTGAAGCTTTGTATAAAGATTTAATCCAAAAATGGCAAAAAGTTTACATTGTTACTTTGATAAAGTTCACTTTATGTAACTTTATTTATCTTGAGCCATGGACCTAGCCTTTTACTGCAAGCAAAGTCCACAAATACCAGGCAATTTGTACCAACTCTCCTCAGACCTTGAGCTAGCCTGTACAGGCTTTGAGCTTTTTCAACTCAAATTTTGCTTCAAAAGCAAGTAAGCTTGCAAAAAGTCCATAACTTGAAAATCTGATAAGAGCAAGCCTTGATATCATTTCAAACAACCTCAGCATATGGTACCAAGCCAGAAACATGATTTGCCAAGCTCTCAAACACCCTAAACTACAAAATCACAAGTTCTTTCCCAAACAGGGCATCTTCTGCAGAACCACTTCCAAAACATATTCCACTCGTGCGTTTTGCTTGGAACCACTTCAAACACATTCCCTACAACCCACCTGAACTATCCAAGAACCTGTCCAGCAACTGTAACCTCATTTTCACACTTCACCATTTTCATTTTGAAGCTTTGCAGGTTGACTTCTACAGGGACATTCAGGCAAGTTCAAAGCAAGCTAAGCATTAGTAAAGGTTGAGACAACTTTAGGCAAGCTAACACGACCTTCAGGCCTCACTCACAACTCCTACATTGCTATATCCAAACTTAACTGAAACAGGTATTTGTCAAGATTCTAACTCCTTATTTAGGCATCATTAGGCTTAGGTTTGTGAAGCAAAAATGTAGTCCTTAAATTCCTTGAGTTGTACATATGCATAGTTCTTATTTATATTAACTGAGCTAGGAGTATTGGGATGTTGAAGTTGCTGAAAAAAATAGGTTAGAATTTAGGGCCACTGAAATTCTCTCTGTCCTTTGAGAGTTAGGTCACAAAATGGATATGGTTGGAATCGTGATTGAAAATGCTATAACTTTCATATTGTAAATTTTTGATTTCATGCAAGCAATAGAATGAACAGGATTCAAGCACAGAACCAGGGCGCGCGCGTTCAGAGGACAGGGATGAAGTGAAGTGGGCCTGGCGCGCTTGGGCTTATTTCTTTCTGCACCCCCCTTTTGCTTTTTGCACCCCCTTGGCCCATTTTCTATATTTTTGTATATTTTTCATTTCTTTTATATTTTCTGACTTTATTTATTTTTCTAAACATTTAAAAATCTCAAAAATATTTTCTTAATTTTTTGCATTTTATTTTTTTTATTTTATTTTTTTTTTTGGACATAAAAATAGTTTATTAAATAATATATACTTTATTTTCTTAAATAAAATTTTAAATAATATTAAAATACTTACATATTTTATTTTATTATATTATACATATAAAATAATATTTTCAAGCAATATTTAATTTGTAACATTTTTGTACATATTATTATTATTATTTTTCTTGAATAAAAAATAAATAATATAAAGCATAATTTCTTTAAAACAAAATTAGGGTTTTCACCCTTCCAAAAAATAATCATTTTATTTTCCCTTATTTTTTGACTTAAATAAATTCATTTTTACATGCATAAAAACAAATACAAAAAAAACATTTTGCATATTTATATTTAATTCCATATTTAAATATCTACTTATTTATTTATTGGTACAATGATTTCAATATGGTTGTAATAGTTTTAGGGTTTTATTTTGAGCAATATCCCCCTATTCAAACTTGTACCCCCCTTCCCATAATAATGTTGTAATAGTTTAGATTTACTTTACGCATTTTATCGCTTTCATATACCATGATAGTAAATTAGGGTTTTGTATGTAAAGATCAAAAATCAAACAAATAGCATGACCTAACACAAGACAAAAATGCATGAAAAATGACAACACTATGCACACAAGCACCCCTAGGGTTTCATCCACTTTGTTGCCTTAAAATGGCCATGGTATGCATGCTAGGTATCTTGGAAAAATCAATCAAAACAAAAAGATCATAGTCCCTCGATGACGCTATCAAAATGTTTCCTAAAAACAAATGATCTTAGTCCCTCAAAGCTTGCTAAGATACTTGGCACCATTACTATCATGATCATACGATGACCCACGCCCGTCCTGTTTAACATCCAAAGATAAGGTTGTTTACCAAATACAATGGTAAAACAACAATGTCAAAGGGTTAAAAATGTACAAGAAAGACTTTTGATTAGGGTAGACAACTCTTAGTTACTTGATCAATTTGCAAACCATCCTTGCTATTTTCAAA
This sequence comes from Vicia faba, assembly GCA_948472305.1. NCBI lineage: Eukaryota > Viridiplantae > Streptophyta > Magnoliopsida > Fabales > Fabaceae > Vicia > Vicia faba. Next base: position 214,451,937 of record OX451736.1, read on the forward strand.
CAAACACACACACAATTTCAAAACAATTTCCAAACAAACTTTCAAACATTGAAACATTTTTCAAAAGACAAACATCTTTGTATACATTCTTCAAACAAGAATCATTACAAAGATTGCCACAACGATGGTCTCTTTTCAAAATACTTTCAAAACCACACAAAGCACCATTTCAAACAATTGAAAAAGCAACGCAAGTGATCTAAACAAGTAACTAAGAGCCCATGTAAAACCATGGATGAAAAGGGTGCTAGCACCTTCCCTTTTCATAATCTACCCCCCGAACCCAAGAAAATATCTCAAAGGTCTTTCCTGTGCTTTTTGACCTTTCCTTTGGATAAAATAAAAAGTCGGTGGCGACTCTTGCTAAACCGAAACATTTGCGAACACAAACACAAAACCTCAAGTCAGTTTTCCCACCGTATCACAGATGGAAAAGATCGAGGAAAATTAAGTCATTTTCCAAGAAGATTTGGAGCAAGTGAAAAACGACATTGACTTAATGAAAGGAGACATGAGTCAAGTTCTATTAGCCTTGAAGAACATCATCGAAAGGCAAGATCAGATTCCTTGGGCAGCCTTTGAAGAAGTAGCCCAGACTATTGGTGCATCGAGCCGTCATCAACCAAGAAGAGAACCAAAATAAGGACTCTAAAGTCAACAGTGGCTCAACAAGAGGCCGAGCAAGCTGATATCGAAGGATTTTTCCCACCTCCACCAAAGGTAAGGGCATCTCATACTTTAAAAATTCTGGTCAACGATGTGGATAATTACATAGATCTACAGTATGGAGACCATGACTTATAAGATGCCAACCAAGTACCTCAAAGAACTACCCATGCTAATGTTGCTGAAAATCCAATGGTGCTTACTCAGTTTAAAGCTCATGAATAAAGGTTGAAGGCTGTAGAGGGTTACAATGCTTTCGACGTTAATGCTCTCGAAATGGGTCTAGTGTCAGATGTAGTAATTCCCTCAAAATTCAAAGTACCTTATTTTGAAAAATATAAGGGACTCACATGCCCAACGAACTATCTACACATTTACTGCCGAAAAATGCATGCCTATGCTCAAGATCAGAATTTGGTGATCCATGCTTCTAATACAGTTTGAGTGGGGTATCTCTATATTGGTACATGCAATTGGAGCGAGTTCATATTTAAACATGGGAAGATCTTGCCAACACTTTCTTAAGACAATACAAGTATAATTTGGACATGGCTCCTAACCGTATGCAGCTCCAGAACCTATCTCAAAATAAAGATGAATCCTTCAAAGAGTATGCCCAAAGATGGAGAGAAATGGCAGCCAGTGTACAACCACCACTCCTCGAGAATGAATTGGTCGATATGTTCATGAGCACTCTACAAGGCCTATATTATGATTAAATGGTAGGAAGCGTCTCTTCTAGGTTTTCTAATTTGGTAACTATTGGTGAAAGGATTGAAGCATGCATAAAAAGTGGCAAGATACAAGGGGTATCATCCAGTACCCCTTACAATTCAAAGAGGCATGTTCCTAACTTCTCGAAAAAGAAGGAATGAGAAATTAATGATGTGGCATCACATCTAAGAGCACTGCAACCATTGGTGATTACAGAGAGAAATAACAAAACAGGTTTGAAAGGCATCCAAGAAAATTTGATCCTCTCCCCATGCCTCATAGTCAATTATTGCATCACTTACTCAAAGCATCTTTGGTGGAGCTGAAGCCATTAGCTCCTCCAATTGGGGCATTCCCGCCAAAACATGATGCTAATGTGAGGTGTGAATATCATGCCAGTTCTCCGAGGCATACCATAGAAAAATTTTAGGCCTTCAGACATAAGGTGCAAGATTTGTTGGATTCTCAAGACATCACTTTTGATAAACTGAACATCAAGACAAATCACATGCCTCCACATGGCAGGCCAGTTGTGAATGCAATTGAGGTAGTCACTGACTTTGGGGCAACCAGACGAGTAAAAGCTAAAGGTGTGAAGAAAACGCAAGAAAGGGAGGGGGGTTGAATTGGGTTTTCCTTTCTTGAATAACTTTCACTTCTAAGCATTATTCGTTGAAAAATGCTTCTGAGTGTTACTTCTAAGTAATGCTTCTAATAAAGTTAAGAAAACACAAACTCTAACGCATAAGCAAAAGTAAAGAACACATGATATATCCTGGTTCACTTGAGAAATACCTAAGCTAGTCCAGTCCACCCTACCAAGGTGATTTCTCCTTGAAATCAAGGACTTATTCCACTATAACCAATCTGATTACAATCGCATGGGCAACCGCTGGTGACTAACATCCAATGACACGTACAGTGATCCAGACTGGATATAACGTTCATTGACCCAATAGAATATGATCCCTCAGAATCTCCTACCAGGATTTCCTTCCAATGATATCTATGATACGGTGGGAGAACTGACTTGAGGTTTTGCGTTTGTGTTCGCAAATGTTTCGGTTTAGCAAGAGTCGCCACCGACTTTTTATTTTATCCAAAGGAAAGGTCAAAAAGCACAAGAAAGACCTTTGAGATGTTTTCTTGGGTTCGGGGGGTAGATTATGAAAAGGGAAGGTGCAAGCACTCTTTTCATCCATGGTTTTCCATGGGCTCTTAGTTACTTGTTTAGATCACTTGTTTTTGCTTTTCAATTGTTTGAAATGGTGCTTTGTGTGTGGTTTTGAAAATTCTTTGAAAAGAGGCCATCGTTGTGGCAACCTTTGTAATGATTCTTGTTTGAATATATACAAAGGTGTTTGTCTTTTGAAAAGATATTTCAATGTTTGAAAGTTTGTTTTGGGAAATGTTTTGAAATTGTGTCGTGAAGTCTGTTTGAAAATAGCAAGGATGTTTTTGCAAGTTTTGATCAAGTAACTAAGAGTTGTCTACCCTATCTACTCAAGAGTCCTTCCTACACATTTTTAACCCTTTTGACAGTGTTGTTTTACCATTGCATTTGGTAAACAACCTTGTATTTGGATGTTAAATGGGACAGGCGCGGGCCATCGTATTGACCATGATAGCAATTGTGCTAAGTATCTTTAGCAAATTTTTAAGGGACTAGATCATTTTTGTATAGGCAACCAAGATAGCGTCATCGAGGGACTATGATCTTTTTGTTTTATTTTGTTTTTTTTTTGCTTTGCCAAGATACTCAACATGCATAACATGGCCATTTTAAAGGCAACAAGTGGAAGAAACCCTAGGGGTGCATGTGTGCATTGTGTTGTCAATTTGCATGCTTTTATATCTTGTATTAGGTCTAGCTATTTGTTTTGATTTTGGATATTGCATACAAACCCTAATCTCTATCGTGGCATATTTGAAAGCTATAAGTGCGTAAAAAATAAATCTACGACTATTACAACATTGATATGGGGAGGGGGATACAATTTTGAATGGAGAGTATTTGCAAGAGAATAAAACCCTAAGATTTACTATTACATCCAAATTGAACTCTTTGCATCAAATAATAAATAAGCAAAATTTAAATAAGCAATTTAAATATAAATATGCAAAATATTATAAATATATAAAAAATGTTTTTTGTTTATTTTTATGTATGTAAAATATTTAATGCATTAAAAAATAATAAAATGAAAGATTAGTTTTATTAAGGGTAAAAACCCTAATTTTTTTAAGAAAGTATATATATATATATATATATATATATATATATATATATATATATATATATATATATATATATATATATATATATATATATATATATATATATATATATATATATATATATATATATATATATATATATATATATATATATATATATATATATATATATATATATATATATATATATATATATATATATATATATATATATATATATATATATATATATATATATATATATATATATATATATATATATATATATATATATATATATATATATATATATATATATATATATATATATATATATATATATATATATATATATATGTACAATAAAATAATAAAATATATACAAATGTCAAAAAAATAAAAATATATTAGAAAAATATTATTTAAGTATGTAAATAATAAAGAAAATAAAAATATAATATTTTTATGTATTATTTTCAAGTCCTTATTAAAGAAAATAAAAGTATGTTATTCAACAATTATTTCTAAGTCTAAAAAATAATAATAAAAATAATAATAAAATAAAATGTGAAAATTAAATAAAATATTTTTGGTAATTTTGAAGTTTAGAAAAAATATTTTAAAGTCAGAAATAAAAATAAAAATAGAAAAATATCAAATAATAAGGAAATGGGTCAGGGGGGTGCAATCAGCAAACTGGAGGTGTCAAAAGTGAGAAACAAAGGCCCATCTCAGTTCCAGCTTCATCTTCAACCTTTGAAACAGAAAAAGCGCGCGCCTGTGTACAAATGTCCAACTCTTGTATACGTGCTCTAAAGCAAAAACTCATAACACCAAAGTTATAGCATTTTTCAAGACGATTCCAACCATATAAAGAACTTAATCTAACTCTCAAAGACCAGAGAGAATTTCTCTGGCCCTAATTTCTAACCTAACTTTTTCAGAATGTTCATCAATCAAATTCTCTTAGCACACTTAACTTAAATGAAATCTATGCATATGTACAGCTTAAGGGCTATGAGTACTACATTTTTTATTCACAAACCTAAGCCTAATGATTCCTAAATAGAGAGATAGAAAGTTGGAAAATACTTATTTCAGTTGAACTCGTGTATGGCAATGTGGAGCTTTTCAGTGAGACCTGAGGTGCTTGGGAGCTTACCTGAACTTCCTCTGACCTTCCCCAATGCTTAGTTTGCTTTGGACTTGCTTGAACAAGCTTGTAGAAGTCAACCTGCACAAGCTGAAAACAGAAATGGTGAAGCTTGCAAATGGAGTTACAGTCAATGGCCAATGATTGGGATAGCTCAGGTGGGTTATATGGAGGGTATTGGAACAGGTTTGGGGCAAAACGCACGAGTAGTTTTTGTTATGGAACTCCAAATGTAGAAGCTGCCCTGTTTTGCAAGAGGAATGTGTTTTGATGTTCAAGAGTGTTTGAGGGATGGATGGCTCGTGTTTTTGACTCAAGGCAATGTGTGAAACTTGTTTGGAATGGTCACTAAGCTTGGTTATATCAGATACTCAAGATCTGTCCTTTTGGCAAGTTGACTTATTTTGAAAGAAAAGTGTGAAATGATATAAGATAGGCCTGTACAGGCTATCTCCAAGCATGCACAAGATTGTTGTACTTTTGCCTAAGTTTATGGAACTTGTTTGCTGCAAAGAGAGAGGTCCAATGCTCAAGGGAAGCAATGTTGACATAAAGTTGCCTTTATGAAAATGGAAATGCTACCTTTTTGCCATTTTAAGATTAATTCAATGTGTAAACCTCTATTGCTCAGAATAACACCTTAAACCAATGAGTTTGCATTAAATTTTTGAGTGTGGAAGGGTTTAGAGACCTGTAATCAAGTACAAAGCAAGTTTGGACAGATTTTGCAACTTGTGTCAACATGAAAATGCCATGGATCAGAGTGAGTTTTTGCCAAATTCAAATCTTTGATTCTCCCTAACCATAAATGATTTTGGAGAGTTCTTGGAAATTTTGGAAATTTTGTAACATGCTCTACAATCCATCTTTGAAATGCATTTTGAGATTCTAAGTGGAACTATGTGAAAAATGGTCATGAAGATAGGTCAAAATCCTGCCTAAACTAGGGCAAAAATTCACTAAGTTAAAAGTTTCATGGACCCTTGTTCCAAAAATCATAACTTGAGATCCAAGCTTCTTTTGGGAAAACTTTGTGAATCAAAGTTGTAGACTTTGTGTAGGAATACAAATTTCATGTTGAAAGTTTTGTTTGAATCCAATTGCATCATGGTGAAAATGTTGGGAAAAGTTGGGAAAAAATAAGAAAATTTCATAACTTAGAAAAATTCTAAGTTATGAATTTTTTCAATCGTAAACCCTAATTTGCAAAATTAGGTTTCTTGATGAACAAGTTTCATGTTTTGACACATCTTGATGAAAAATGACCTTTGGCACTTGATTTTGACCAAAATTTCAAAGTTTGACTTTTCAGTGTACAGTCAAATTTTGATCAGTTGACTGAAAAATTCATATGTCAATCCAATGCATTTGAGATCTTTTGAACCTTGTGAATAGGTCAAGATGATGCCATTGAGTCCTTGAATCCATGCTTGAACCCAATTTTCCATTGGCTAGGTGAAAAATCAGAAATTGGCCTTATACAGTCAAAACCCTAAAAATGACCATTTTGCCCTTTTGATGATCTGATCAAATTTCTTGAGGAGTTGTGGTCCAAACTTGATCAAATGTTTCATATGATTCTATAATGTTAATGTGGATCAAAAATTATGAGGTTTGACTGTAAATTGGCCACAGTTGACTTTTTCCCCAATACAGTTGATTTTTAGGTCAATTGTCCAATTGACTGGGCAAAAAATTGATTCAAAGCTTGAAACTTGGTAGAGCCAATCTTATAAGTCCAACATGAAATATGAAAGTCACTTTGAGCATTGAAAATCCAAAAATCCCTGTGCAAACTCAAACCCTAATTTAGGTCATCAGTGCAATGAGATGTCTTGAGCAGAGCAAATCCTAGCTTGGTCTTGAGTTCAAAGAGTCTTGTGAGGGGAAATCTTGATAAAATGAGAGGGAAAATTTTGGAGTACAACAACTGCCCTTATTCAATCTTCTTGAACCTGAAGAGTTAGATTGGCGAGTTTTCCTTTCATGACTCAAAGGTCAAAGAGGATTGGACACTAGAGTGCCCGTAAATTTGCACTCGTCAAGGTATAGTCGAGAGAATGGGCTTAAAGATGCCATCCAAGAATGTTTGTTGAAAATCAGGAGAATGAGCATCAGAATGGTATCCGTGTCTGAGGTATCTCTGAGCTGTTTTCTGAACTCTTTGAATTTGAATAAGCAATAGAATTGCATCCGTGTCTGGGGCGTCTCTAAGTTGTTTTCATGATTGTATATTGGTAGCTTGTTAATCTTATCCTGAAACAGGTAAAATGTTAGCTGAAACACAAAGTTATGTTGTATGAAATGTATGATGCAATACATATGTTTTATCAATGTTTATGATATATGAATGTAATGTATGCGCATGTAAGCTGATTAGCTGTCTTGCTGAGGAAAACAAATCCTTCATAGCCGGAGATAATAAAATCTTTTACTGTTGCTGGGGAAAGTAAATCCATGACCGCTGCTGGAGATTCAAAATATTTGATTGTTGAGGATGGGATATCCTTGGACCACTGCTAGGGATAGAAAAATCCTTGGCAACTCGCAGGGATTATACGATGAGAATCCTTACTCGGCTGGGGAATAAGGGAAACTCTGGAGATCTCTACCGGGAATCGATCAAAGGAAAACCTTGGTCTGCTGGAGGATAAGGAATGCTCTGATGGCTCCTGCGGGGAACTGAGAATGAGAATCTTCGATCTGTTGGGGGAGTGAAAAAATATGTGGGGAGCAGTTGTCCCGATGGGGAAATCAGGAGTTTGGGTTGTATGCCAATCTTCTGGGGTTTCAAGAATGAGAATCTTCATTCTGTTAAAGATATCAGGAGCTTGGGTGTATGCCAATCTTCTGGGGTTTCAAGAATGAGAATCTTCATTCTGTTAAAGATATTAGGAGCTTGGGTGTATGCCAATCTTCTGGAGTTTCAAGAATGAGAATATTCATTCTGTTAAGGGTATCAGGAGCTTGGGTGTATGCCAATCTTCTGGAGTTTCAAGAATGAGAATCTTCATTCTGTTAAGGGTATCAGGAGCTTGGGTGTATGCCAATCTTCTGGAGTTTCAAGAATGAGAATCTTCATTCTGTTAAGGGTATCAGGAGCTTGGGTGTATGCCAATCTTCTGGAGTTTCAAGAATGAGAATCTTCATTCTGTTAAGGGTATCAGGATCTTGGGTGTATGCCAATCTTCTGGATTTTCAAGAATGAGAATCTTCATTCTGTTAAGGTTATCAGGAGCTTGGGTGTATGCCAATCTTCTAGAGTTTCAAGAATGAGAATCTTCATTCTGTTAAGGGTATCAGGAGCTTGGGTGTATGCCAATCTTCTGGAGTTTCAAGAATGAGAATCTTCATTCTGTTAAGGGTATCAGGGGAAAACTGAATGGTTTCCGCTGGGGATTGGTAGCCCAAAGTTTCATCTTCGTTGGGGATTGGTAGCCCAAAGTTTCATCTCCGTTGGGGATATGCATTTCAAGGCTTTAGTTCCGCCGAGGATCTGGATGATGTATTGCAGGGGATTTCTCCTGGAATAGCCTAAAGATATTTTCCTATACTTTCATCTTATCAGTAATTATTCTTTCTTATTTCGTTTTATTTGTAAGCAGTGATTATATTCAAATGCATATGCTCATTTAATAAATCATTGGACGTTTTCAAATAAAACACAAGTGTAAAAAAGAAAGAAAAGGCAAACAATTTTCTGCACTTTGAAGTATCTTTGTATTAACTTTGTGTAAGTATTTTGTACAAAGGAGACAGACATCCTAGTAAGAGAATGTTGTCATAAAATTGAGAAAAATTTATACAAAGAAAGATGGCTATGTGTAATAATTCCATGGGGTTCCCATTCTACTATAGCCTTCGTAACTCTGAGTATCTTATCCATTCGTTTCTTCGTCCGCAAATGATTGGATTGATCGGAAGCTTGGAGCTTGTCAGTGAAGAGATTGTCCTTAAAGTGATCCGACGAGACATAGTCATACGCTTTAATTCCCTAACTTTTGCCTGGATCGCCCTTTCGGGTTTTCGATCCACTGGGAAACCCCTTTTTTGCCCAAGTCGCCCTTTCGGGTTTTCAACTTGCCGGGTATACAGATTTTTTTGTTTATCCTTAATTTTTGCCTGAACCGCCCTTTCGGGTTTTCGATTCACCAGGATGCCCGTTTTTGCCCAAATTGCCCTTTCAGGTTTTCAACTTGTCGGGTCGTTTATGCGTAGTATCTTTTGACTATGTCTGCATTTGCAGGGTGCGGTAGGTCATCGCCGTCCATGGTGGTTAGAATCATAGCCCCACCAGAAAAGATGTTTCTGATCACAAATGGTCCTTCGTAAGTAGGAGTCCACTTGCCCCTGGGATCATTTTGCGGCAAGATGATCCGCTTGATTATAAGATCTCCGACGTGATACACCTGACGTCTGACTTTCTTGTTGAAAGCCTTGATCATCCGTTTTTGATACGTCTGACCGTGACAAACAGCAGTAAGTCGCTTCTCGTCAATTAAGTTAAGTTGATCAAGTCGGGTCTGAATCCAATCGTCTTCACTTAAACCAGCATCCTTCATAATTCTCAAGGAAGGAATCTGAACCTCCATAGGTAAAACAGCTTCCATGCCATATACCAAAGAAAAGGGGGTTGCCCCAGTTGAAGTACGTGCCGTGGTACGGTATCCGTGTAGAGCAAACAGTAACATCTCATGCTAGTCCTTGTAGGTGATTGTCATCTTTTGAATGATCTTCTTGATATTTTTGTTTGCAGCTTCGACAACACCGTTCATCTTTGGCCTATATGGAGATGAATTGTGATGTTGAATCTTGAACTGTTCGCACAGAGCGGTGATCATAGTGTTGTTCAGGTTTGTACCATTGTCCGTGATGATACGGTCTGGGATATCATACCGGCATATGAGGTTCTTCTTGACGAAGCGGGCAACCACATTCTTTGTAACGGAGGCGAAGGAAGCTGCTTCGACCCACTTGGTAAAGTAATCAATGGCCACCAGGATGAAGCGGTGTCCATTGGATGTTGTAGGGTTGATCTCTCCAATCATGTTGATTCCCCATATTGCGAATGGCCAAGGAGCTGTTAGGACATTGAGAGGAACTGAAGGAATATGTACCTTGTCCGCGTAGATTTGGCATTTGTGACAAGTACGGGAATATTGATGACAGTCAGCTTCCATGGTAGACCAGTATTAGCTTTCCCGTAGAATCTTCTTAGCCATCGTATGTCCGCTCAAGTGGGTGCCAAAAGTACCATTATGCAGTTCAGTCATGATCTGCTCAGCTTCAACCTTGTCCACACAACGAAGCAGAACGCAGTCATGGTTGCGCTTGTATAGGATACCATTGCTCAGGAAGAACTTGGCAGAAAATCTCTTTAAGAACTTTTTGTCATTGACTGAAGCTCCTTCAGGGCATTCTCGAGTCTCGAGATACCTTTTGACTTCGTGAAACCAGGGTTGGTCCACTACTTCTTTGGTATTAATCTCTTGACAATGTGCAGGTTTGTTCATCCGCTCAATGGTGATTTGGGGAGCCTCATTATCCCAGTCAAGTTTAAACATGGATGACATTGTAGCTAGAGCATCCGCTAGCTGATTTTCTTCTCGCGGGAAGTGCTCGAAGGTAATCTGCTCGAAATGAGGTAACAATGTCAGGACATATTCTTTGTATGGGATGATATTGGGATGTTTAGTGTCTCACTCTCCTTTGATCTGACTGATGACCAAAGCGGAGTCTCCAAACACAACCAAAGATTTGATTCCCAAGTCGATTGCAACCTTGAGACCAAAGATACAAGCTTCATACTTGGCCATGTTATTGGTGCAGCTGAAGCAAAGTCTAGCGGTGAAAGGTGTATGGAAACCTTCTGGAGAGATGAGCATATCACCGATACCGTTCCCCAGTGCATTTGAAGCACCAACAAAGTACAGGGTCCATCGGGATCCTTGTTCAGGTCCGTCATACGGTCTGTTACCTTCAATGTTGTCCAATGTCATAATGTCTTCATCGGGGAAGTCGGACTTCATGGATTGGTAATCTTTGACAGCTTGATGAGCTAGATAGTCAGCTAGTACACTCCCCTTTTATAGCTTTTTGGGTTGTGTACTGTATATCATACTCAGTCAGGATCATTTGCCATCTAGCGATTCTTCTGGATAAAGCAGGCTTTTCGAAGATGTACTTGATCGGATCCATTTTAGAAATCAGCAAAGTGGTATGTGTCAACATATACTACCTTAGCCGGTGAGCAGCCCATACCAAAGTGCAACAAGTTTTCTCGAGCAGTGAGTAACGAGTCTCACAGTCGGTAGACTTTTTGCTAAGGTAATAAATGGCATGCTCTTTTCGACCAGACTCGTCATGTTGGCCCAGTACGCACCCCATTGAATTATCCAAAACAGTTAAATACATGATTAGCGGCCTTCCTTCGACGGGTGGAATCAAGATAGGAGGTTCTAGAAAATACTCCTTGATTTTATCGAAAGCAACTTGACAGTCATCATTCCATTCAACCACCTGATCTTTCTTCAACAGCTTGAAGATTGGTTCATAGGTAGATGTTAGGTGAGAAATGAACCTTGCAATGTAGTTTAGGCGTCCTAAGAAACCTCTGACCTCCTTTTCAGTGTGTGGGGCAGGGATTTCTTGTATGGCTTTGAATTTGGCAGGATCAACCTCGATGCCTTTGTTGCTGACGATGAATCCCAAGAGTTTACCGGATCTGACTCCGAAAGTGCACTTGCTAGGGTTCAGTCTGAACTTATATTCCTTTAACCTGACAAACAACTTTTGCAGATGGTCGAGGTGTTCTTCTTCTGTCTGTGAACGGGCTATCATGTCGTCTACGTAGAGTTCAATCTCATGATGTATTATGTCATGAAACAAAGCTATCATGGCTCGCTGATAGGTTGCCCCGACATTCTTCAGTCCGAATGGCATCACTTTATAGCAGAAGGTACTCCACTGCGTAACAAAAGTAGTCTTCTCCATGTCTTCGGGGGCCATTTTGATCTGGTTGTACCCTGAAAATCCATCCATGAAAGAAAATACCTTGTGTTGAGCTGTGTTGTCAACCAAGATGTCAATGTGCGGTAGTGGAAAGTCATCCTTAGGGCTAGCCCTGTTTAGGTCTCTGTAATCCACGCACATTTTCACTTTGCCGTCCTTCTTGGGTACGGGAACAATGTTAGCAACCCATTATGGATAGGAAGTAACAGCAAGAAACCCGGCATTGAACTGCTTCATCACTTCGGCTTTGATCTTTTCAGACATATCGGGCCTCATTCGGCGGACTTTCTATTTAATTGGTGGACAGTCTTCTCTTGTAGGGAGACGGTGAACCACAATATCTGTATCGAGTCCCGGCATGTCTTCATAAGACCAGGCGAAGATCTCAACATATTCATTCAACAGCTGAACTAAGCGCTCTTTGACATTTTGCTTTAGGTTGGAACCCACTTTAACCTCTTTTCTGTCTTCGGCAGTACCCAAGTTGATAGTTTCTAACAGCTCTTCATGGGGCAGAATAGCCCTTTCTTCCTGTTGTAGAAGTCTAGCCAACTCTCCAGGCACTTCACAGTCTTCATCACCTTCGTATTCGGCATGATTGACCAGATCTTCAGATTCACTTAAGGCCATAGCAGAATTGTTACTCATGGAATCCGGAGTGGATGGGTACCTGCATTTTGTAAGTGTGGGTGTGTGTAAGGGATAGCCACCTTTAAATAAAATAAAAATGTAAAAAGAAATAAAATGAACACAAAAGTTTATATATGAAAATGTCCATGATTCATTAAAAATGGCATATGAAGATGAAAAAATCAAGCCCTTACAAATGGACCTATGTGCCCCAGGTAAGGCACAAGGCAAAAAGAGTGTACAAATTGTTTAATAATTATTAAAGACCAACAGAAATGTTCAAAAGATAAATTACTGATTTATGAAAGTAATGGGAACAAAGTCTTTCGCCTCTCAGTTGTTTAGTCCTCCTTCAATAGTCAGGAAAATCCAATTTTCAAAGTTGCTCTCATCTTCAACATCCTCCAAAGCATGAACTCCATGATGAGTGATCTTTAATGGTGGCCCTCCAGCCCGGGAGCGGCACACAGCCTTCTGACTAGTAGCAATGAAACCCAAACCTAACTTATATGTCTTGAAAGTAAAATCTAGTAGCTGACCCCATAATGTGCTTCCTCCTTCCTTGATCACAGCCTTCGCATCTTTAAGGGATGACATCCAGGACACAGGCTTGGTAATGATGGGTACATAAGTCATTGTCTTGGCTGCCGCAACTTTAGGAGAAACCTCTTCAAAGTGTTGGAAAGGGGTTTCTATGAATTCACCATCTAACTCCACATAGCGGAAAGAATTAAGGTGGCTTATCATATACTCCTCCTCGCCATGAACCGTTATGATTTTCCCCTGGACTGGGTATTTGAGCATTTGGTGTAGAGAAGAAGTGATTGCCCCAGCGTTGTGGATCCAGGGTCTTCCCAACAAGCAAGAATATGAAGGAAGGATGTCCATCACATAAAATATAGAGTTAAAAATTTATGTTCCCACCTTAATAGGGATGTCCACCTCCCCATGGACCATCCTCTTAGAACCGTCAAAGGCTCTAACAATGATATTGCTGGGCTTTAGGGTCAAACCTTCACAGTCCAATCTGTCCAATGCTTTCTTTGGCAGTACATTTAAAGATGACCCGATATCAACCAGAACGTGAGCAAGTGTGGTCCCTCTGCATTCCACCGAGAGATGCAGCGCATCATTATGCTTTCTTCCCTTAGATGTTAGATCGGCATCAGAGAAGCCAAGACCATTGTCGGCGGTTAGGATGGCTACACACTCCTGGAACTGGTCCGCAGAGGTTTCTTGAGGCACGTGGGCCGTCTTCAGGAATTTGATCAAGGCTTTGGCATGAGCCTCGGAACAGAGCAATAGGGCCAGCATGGAGATTTATGAAGGGGTTTTCCCCAATTGTTCTACGACATCATAGTTGCTTTTCTTAATTATTTTTAAAATCTCCTCCATTTCCTTTTGGGTGGTCTCGGGGATGACCAAAGGTTGAGCCCTCGTCCGGACGGGCGCTTCTTGGATTCCCTTACCTTTATCAGTAGTAACAGCAGAGGGTACAACTATGGGAGTAACAATTTATTCAATAACTGGACTTCGCACAGAGATGTTGACCGGCACAGGAGCACTTGAGGGTCCGAAGATTTCCCTTGGAGGAGCAATCTCCGGAGAGAAGATTCTTCTGCTGCGGGTGATCTTACTTGTCCCCATAATATTTCCTATTTCAGGAGTTTCTTCATCGGAATTCTCTTCCACTGATTCAATCTGCTTAACACCGTGGTAGAAGATCTCTCCTCCATAATTCCACGGTATTGTCTTGTTGGACTTGTATGGGATAGGCCCCGGCATAGTTATCTTCAGTGGTACAAGCTTTGGATCGGGTGTAATCTTAACAGGTCTTTTGGAGACCTTGGAAAGACTGGCGGAAATGGTAATTATAGCAATATCTTCTACAGGAATTGGAGTAACAGAAGTAACAAGAGTTTTCTCAAAGAGGATTTCTTGATTATCCATTAGGCGTTGGATGCCTAACTTCAATAACGGACAGTCGGATTGGAGGGACGAACAGAGGTAACAATCTTTTTCATAGCCTGGGAAAATCCCAGCTTTCAACAGATTCATCTTGATTATTGGTAAAGGGGTCATCAAATTATCAACAGCAGCAACATACAGATCCTCTTCAATAGCATGGGCATTGTGACCATGCTTTGGCATTGGGGTAGAAATCACATTCGGATTTTCGGGCGTGTCGAATTCCACCTCCTTGGCATCTATTAAATCCTGGATCTTGTTTTTGAGGGGCCAACAATTGTTGGTGTCGTGCCCCAGGCTGTCCGAATGATAAGCACATTTGGCGTTGGCATGGTAAAAAGGAGAAGTTGTATTCGGATTTTTTGGTGCCGCTTTCAAGGTTGTAAGGTTTAACTTCAAGAGGTGAGGTAGAACCTGAGCGGGTGTCATGTTTATCCGGGTATATTGTCGTTGTGGCCTTTCCACCCTTTGTTGGTTGGTTCTAGGTTGATCGTTTCTAGGCTGATCAGCTGCAGTCTTTTGAATCATTACAGCCCCTATCGCTGGCCGGTGCTCGATTCTTCCTCGACCCCTTTGGGAGTAAACAGCTGACACCTCCTTCTTGGCTGGAAAAGGTTTTTTAACGGCAGCGGAAGCAGATGTATCTTTTTGAATTTTACCGCTCTTGATGCCAGCTTCGACTCTTTCACCAGTCAGAATTAATTCGGTAAACCCCGCCGATGAACTCCCTATCAGGTGATTAAAGAATGGACCTGACAGCGTCCCCAAAAACATATCAATAAGCTCTCTTTCAGACAATGGTGGCTGCACCCTTCCAGCCAAATCCCTCCACTTCTGGGCATACTCCTTAAAGCCTTCATTAGAGACCATACCCATACTCTGTAGTTGAATACGAGTAGGTGCTAAGTCTGCATTATATTGATATTGTTTGTAGAAGGCAGCAGCCAAATCCTCCCAATTGTGTACATCAGATCTCTCAAGCTGATAGAACCAATCTAATTGCATCCCCGAAAGACTATCTTGAAAAAAGTGGACCCACAGATCCTTATCAGAAGAATGAGGTTGGATCTTTCTGACGTAAGACCGTAGGTGCATCTTTGGACAAGACAAACCATCGTATTTAGAAAATGTAGGCACCTTGAATTTAGAGGGAATCACAATCCCAGCAACCAACCCTAGCTCTTCGAAGTCCAGCCCAAGCACTCTTTGCACTTCCATGGCTGCCAGATGCTCCTCCAGATTCTTGTACTTGTCGTCTGCAGGAGGGTACTGTTGCTCAGAATAATCTTCATCCTCTTCTTCTTCTTCTTCTTCAGCCTCATACTCAGATGGTACTGCAGCTCCCTTTCCTTTACCTACCCCTTCCTTAGATGTTGAGGGGAAATCCAAGACCCTTCTAGCTTGGTTCTCAAATCTTCTACCCAGAGTAGCCACACCGACTCTTTTCTTTTTCTTTTTCTCTTTTTCCTTTTCTAACAGTGCTTTAAGGTCCTCCTGGCCCTTTGCCAAGGTCATGAGGAGTTGTTGGAACTGTGAATTATGCGCTTGTAGATCTTTGACCGTCTGCTCTATATCCATCTTGCTGAAATAAATAGCAGAAAGATAAGGAAACCTGGTGTGAAGACCGGCTTATGCATATGATGAATGATATGTTATTCATGTAATGCATTCAAGGATTCAGAAATTCAAATTTGTTGTAAACAAAAAAGAACGCACGTCATATTAATAATATAGAATTGTTAGTACATAAATTCCCCATGGGAAAAATAATACAAAATTCTAAGGTAAAAAGACGTTGCGCATCCTCTTCGGTGCGGTGTAGGTGTTGAGAGTCTGCTCTTCATGGAGTCGATGAGTAAGTTCCAAAACCTTCTTCTCACTGGCGTAGGAGGGTGTATGGAACCTCTCCTTCCATAATAGGCTCTTTGATCATAGGAAAAATATAGGGGTAAGGCATCATAAGACTCTAGGCGCGGGTTCGTACCCACTTGAGGTAAAGCTCAAGGGGTATGGAATTCTTGTGTCCCGGTGTCTTACTGTCCACTTCGTTGGGCATCCTCCAAGCTCGGATGAACCTTTGTCGAAGTCCTTAAGCGTCGTTGTCGAAGTCAAAAACCAAGTCTGGAATCAGCATGTCATGAGGGCAATCCCTTCGGGCATACCCAAATTGTCTTAGAGCCAAACATGGGTTTTAGGTAATGCCTCCCCAAATACCAAGTAGTGGGACATTAGGGAATTCCCCACAATGATCAATGATGATGACATTTTCTCTGGACCAAGAACACCAATGAACATCAGAATGTGTAAGAGTCATCAACCGTTGTGACCACCTCAAGCCTTGCTCATTCTTCAAGACTGATTGGGGAAGGTGAGAAATAAACCACCTTGATAGAAGAGGAGTACAGCATATGAGAACACCTCTTTTCCTCATTGTTCGTGTGTGAAATGAGTGGAGGATATCCCCAAGCAATGTAGGCACAGGATTCCGAGATATGAAAATCTTGACAGCATTCACATCTATAAGTTGATCAGGGTTTGGGAACAAGACCAACCCATAGATGAGAAGTGCTACAATATCCTCAAAAGCTTGCAGATCTAGAGAATTCCAGCAGTCTTGTGCCTTCTCAAACAGAAACTTCGCCAAGAAACCCTTGACACCACTTCTGGTTTCCCAATGACCCTTGATATCAGATAGTTGCAAGTGTAAGGCTTGAGCTACATCTTCAGGATTTGGTTCTCTTTTCGTACCGCTGTAGGGTAGTTGATAGAGAATAGGAATCCTCAGGAGTTGAGAAAATTCCTCCAAAGTAGGTACTAGTTGGTAATCAGGAAATGTAAAGCAATGGTGTAGGGGGTCAAAGAACTGGAAGAGAACTTTCACCATGTCTTCTTCAATGTTGGAGTTGACCAAGTTGAGAAGTCTACCATGTCTTTCAGTGAAGGGAGAATTCTCTGGAATCTTGGAAGTAAGCTCCTTGAGTTGAGGAGGAATTCTCACAAGGTTGACCTGGATTTTTTTTCTGCGGAGTGATTCCATAACCTACAAAACAGGAACAAAGATGAAAAACCCAAACCCTTGAAATGGTTAGTGGATGCATATGATGCTTTATGATGTTTATGATGTATGCACAAGTATATGTACAAACAAGTCACGCAAGTTCCTAGTTTCAGGCTTGCATGGGGTTTCATAGGTGAGTACCCTCTTGAAGTTTAGTTGGCTCAACCTGTCCTATAAATAGTAACCGGGTTCTAAGGAGCTCAATATCACTGAATTATTTTCTGTGTTCATTGTTTCAGTTTAGCCACTTTACTGGCGACCGGAATATTCCAAGAAAACAATCCCCAATGAGTGTAGTATCGAGTATCTACCAACTTCGGACTGCACCAAAGCCGGTCATCTCACTACCCCTAAAAAGGCCAAGTTGGTCAAGTAAAGGTTCTAAAAGTTCATTAGTGCTTCATGACATCACTCAGCGGCCCCGTATTCTCTTTGATTGACTCAAAGGCTACCGGTACCCACAAATATGTCTCACTAATATAGCTATCACTTCAACCATGTCGGTATACCCCGCACAGTTTCCACAATGTATTTCTATTTACCTATGAATGTTTCCCAAATTCGGGTGGAGGATTTCAAACCCAAGCAATAGAACCAAATGTAAAGCAATCAAAGCAAACAAGGTAAGTATGTAAAGGTGATCTAAACCCTAAAGTAACCCCACTTTTCAAAATCCCCAGCAGAGTCGCCAGTTCTGTGATACGGTGGGAGAACTGACTTGAGGTTTTGCATTTGTGTTCGCAAATGTTTCGGTTTAGCAAGAGTCGCCACCGACTTTTTATTTTATCCAAAGGAAAGGTCAAAAAGCACAGGAAAGACCTTTGAGATGTTTTCTTGGGTCCGGGGGGTAGATTATGAAAAGGGAAGGTGCAAGCACCCTTTTCATCCATGGTTTTCCATGGGCTCTTAGTTACTTGTTTAGATCACTTGCTTTTGCTTTTCAATTGTTTGAAACGGTGCTTTGTGTGTGGTTTTGAAAATGCTTTGAAAAGAGGCCATCGTTGCGGCAACCTTTGTAATGATTCTTGTTTGAATATATACAAAGGTGTTTGTCTTTTGAAAAGATATTTCAATGTTTGAAAGTTTGTTTTGGGAAATATTTTGAAATTATGTTGTGAAGTATGTTTGAAAATAGCAAGGATGTTTTTGCAAGTTTTGATCAAGTAACTAAGAGTTGTCTACCCTATCTACTCAAGAGTCTTTCCTACACATTTTTAACCCTTTTGACAGTGTTGTTTTACCATTGCATTTGGTAAACAACCTTGTATTTGGATGTTAAACGGGACAGGCGCGGATCATCGTATTGACCATGATAGCAATTGTGCTAAGTATCTTTAGCAAATTTTTGAGGGACTAGATCATTTTTGTATAGGCAACCAAGATAGCGTCAACGAGGGACTATGATCTTTTTGTTTTGTTTTTTTTTTTTTTTTGCTTTGCCAAGATACTCAACATGTATAACATGGCAATTTTAAAGGCAACAAGTGGAAGAAACCCTAGGGGTGCATGTGTGCATTGTGTTGTCAATTTACATGCTTTTATGTCTTGTATTAGGTCTAGCTATTTGTTTTGATTTTGGATATTGCATACAAACCATAATCTCTATCATGGCATATTTGAAAGTTATAAGTGCGTAAAAAATAAATCTACGACTATTACAACATTGATATGGGGAGGGGGATACAATTTTGAATGGGGAGTATTTGCAAGAGAATAAAACCCTAAGATTTACTATTACATCCAAATTGAACTCTTTGCATCAAATAATAAATAAGCAAAATTTAAATAAGCAATTTAAATATAAATATGCAAAATATTATAAATATGTAAAAAATGTTTTTTTGTTTATTTTTATGTATGTAAAATATTTAATTCATTAAAAAAATAATAAAATGAAAGATTATTTTTATTAAGGGTAAAAACCCTAATTTTTTTAAGAAAGTATATATATATTAATTATATTATTTATGCACAATAAAATAATAAAATATATACAAATGTCAAAAAATAAAAATATATTAGAAAAATATTATTTAAGTATGTAAATAATAAAGAAAATAAAAATATAATATTTTTAGGTATTATTTTCAAGTCTTTATTAAAGAAAATAAAATTATGTTATTCAACAATTATTTCTAAGTCTAAAAAATAATAATAATAAAAAATAATAAAATAAAATGTGAAAATTAAATAAAATATTTTTGGTAATTTTGAAGTTTAGAAAAAATATTTTAAAGTCAGAAATAAAAATAAAAATAGAAAAATATCAAATAATAAGGAAATGGGCCAGGGGGGTGCAGTCAGCAAACTGGAGGTGTCAAAAGTGAGAGACAAAGGCCCAGCCCAATTCCAGCTTCATCTTCAACCTTTGAAACAGAAAAAACGCGCGCCTGTGTACAAATGTCCAACTCTTGTATACGTGCTCTAAAGCAAAAACTCATAACACCAAAGTTATAGCATTTTTCAAGACGATTCCAACCATATAAAGAACTTAATCTAACTCTCAAAGACCAGAGAGAATTTCTCTGGCCCTAATTTCTAACCTAACTTTTTCAGAATGTTCATCAATCAAATTCTCTTAGCACACTTAACTTAAATGAAATCTATGCATATGTACAGCTTAAGGGCTATGAGTACTACATTTTTTATTCACAAATCTAAGCCTAATGATTCCTAAATAGAGAGATAGAAAGTTGGAAAATACTTGTTTCAGTTGAACTCGTGTATGGTAATGTGGAGCTTTTCAGTGAGACCTGAGGTGCTTGGGAGCTTGCCTGTACTTCCTCTGACCTTCCCCAATGCTTAATTTGCTTTGGACTTGCTTGAACAAGCTTGTAGAAGTCAACCTGCACAAGCTGAAAATAGAAATGGTGAAGCTTGCAAATGGAGTTACAATCAATGGACAATGATTGGGATAGCTCAGGTGGGTTATATGGAGGGTATTGGAACAGGTTTGGGGCAAAATGCACGAGTAGTTTTTGCTATGGAACTCCAAGTGCAGAAGTTGCCCTGTTTTGCAAGAGGAATGTGTTTTGATGTTCAAGAGTGTTTGAGGGATGTATGGCTCGTGTTTCTGACTCAAGGCAATGTGCAAAACTTGTTTGGAATGGTCACCAAGCTTGATTATATCAGATACTCAAGATCTGTCCTTTTGGCAAGTTGACTTGTTTTTAAAGAAAAGTGTGAATACAAGATAGGCCTGTACAGGCTATCTCCAAGCATGCACAAGATTTATGTACTTTTGCCTAAGTTTATGGAACTTGTTTGCTTCAAAGAGAGAGGTCCAAGGCTCAAGGGAAGCAATGTTGACATAAAGTCGCCTTTATGAAAATGGAAATGCTACATTTTTGCCATTTTAAGATTAATTCAATGTGTAAACCTCTATTGCTCAGAATAACACCTTAAACCAATGAGTTTGAATTTAATTTTTGAGTGTGGAAGGGTTTAGAGACCTGTAATCAAGTACAAAGCAATTTTGGACAGATTTTGCAACTTGTGTCAACATGAAAATGCCATGGATCAAAGTGAGTTTTTGCCAAATTCAAATCTTTGATTCTCCCTAACCATAAATGATTTTTGAGAGTTCTTGGACATTTTGTAAATCTTGTAACATGCTCTACAATCCATCTTTGAAATGAATTTTTAGATTCTAAGTGGAACTATGTGAAAAATGGTCATGAAGATAGGTCAAAATCCTGCCTAAACTAGGGCAAAAATTCATTAAGTTAAAAGTTTCATGGACCCTTGTTCCAAAAATCATAACTTGAGATCCAAGCTTCTTTTGGGAAAACTTTGTGAATAAAAGTTGTATACTTTGTGGAGGAATACAAATTTCATGTTGAAAGTTTTGTTTGAATCCAATTGCATCATGGTGAAAATGTTGGGAAAAGTTGGGAAAAAATAAGAAAATTTCATAACTTAGAAAAATTCTAAGTTATGAATTTTTTCAATCTTAAACCCTAATTTGAAAAATTAGGTTTCTTGATGAACAAGTTTCATGTTTTGACACATCTTGATGAAAAATGACCCTTGGCACTTGATTTTGACCAAAAAGTCAAAGTTTGACTTTTCAGTGTATAGTCAAATTTTGATTAGTTGACTGAAAAAATCATCTGTCAATCCAATGCATTTGAGATCTTTTGAACCTTGTGAATAGGTCAAGATGATGCCATTGAGTCCTTGAATCCATGCTTGAACCCAATTTGCCATTGGCTAGGTGAAAAATCAGAAATTGCCCTTATACAGTCAGAACCCTAAAAATGACCATTTTGCCCTTTTGATGATCTGATCAAATTTCTTGAGGAGTTGTGGTCCAAACTTGATCAAATGGTTCATATGAGTCTATAATGTTAATGTGGATAAAAAATTATGATGTTTGACTGTAAATTGGCCACAATTGACTTTTTCCCCAATACAGCTGATTTCTAGGTCAACTGTCCAATTGACTGGGCAAAAAATTGATTCAAAGCTTGAAACTTGGTAGAGGCAATCTTATAAGTCAAACATGAAATATGAAAGTCACTTTGAGCATTGAAAATCCAAAAATCCCTGTGCAAACTCAAACCCTAATTTAGGTCATCAGTGCAAGGAGATGTCTTGAGCAGAGCAAATCCTAGCTTGGTCTTGAGTTCAAAGAGTCTTGTGAGGGGGAAATCTTGATAAAATGAGAAGGCAAATTTTTGGGTACAACAATATCCATCAGGGATCTCACAAGGTTGACCTTCACTCAGTCCCCTTTGATATATGACTACCATTGACCCAATAGAATCCACTGCCAAGATTTCATCTACGATGACCGCAACCAAAGTCTTCTCAAGTCTTTTGATCTTCACTCGACCACTTGAGGAACCAACCAATTCTAAACAGAATTGTTTTATGGAGATTACATGAGTTCTTCTTATCAAGTAGATTACTCCTAATTTAAGTATATATTGTTTGACACAATTCTGAGCCACGACTCTTGTGTACAAATAATTTACATGAAGATCTTAAGCAATAACACAATCTGAGCAACAACTCTTGTGTTTTTACATATTTCTACAAAGATGAATATAATCTAAGTTAAGTGCAACTTCTTGTATATGATTGTTCATAATTCCTTGCTATGAGCAAGCTATGAGCAACAACTCCTTACTTCTTCATAATTCTGTCAAGATGTATATGATTGATAGTTTAAATGACATATTGTAGAATTCTTCATCTTCATCTTATTTCTTAATTAAGCAAGATATGAGCAACAACTCTTTGCTTTTTCATAATTCTGCCAATATGTATATGATTGGTAGTTTGAATAGCATCTTGTATAATTCTTCATCTTCATCTTCTTTGGTTAGCTTCAACATGTTCAGCATAATTGTTGTTCTTGTTGTTGTTATAGTGGTTGATAGCTTTTTGGTTGTGTTCCAATAATGACAACTTTCATTTTAACATTTAACACCAACTTCTTTCAAACATATGATTCTTTTCTTATATAGCCAAGAAAAATAGAGTTGTTGGCTATTTGAAAAAGAGTCGTTACAAATAGTGCTGCTACATCCTTTTCTCTTCCAAAATTGAAGCTAGTTAAGAGGTATCAGAATAAGTCTTTTTTGTACGGTGTACTATTGTACCATGTTACCATTATATTTTTTCCTTATGTACTTCAGAGGCTTCTATGAGCATGAGTATTGAAGCAAGAACATAACATAAGGTCTTCAGAACTTCAAGTCTTCAGAACTGTGTCTTCAGAGTCTTCAGCACTTGGTCGTGAGAACCCTTTGTAGAGAACCTTGGATTAGAAGACCTTCAAGTCTTCAGAGTCTTAATATCTGCGTCTTTAGAGTCTTCAGCACTTGGTCTTGAGAACCCGTTGTAGAGAACCTTGGATCTTTAGAACTTCAAGTCTTTGGAATCTTCAGAACTTCCGTCTTTAGAATCTTTAGCACTTGGTTCTTTAAGAATCCTTTTAAGAACCTTGTTATTAGAGACACAAGTCTTCAACATCTGGACTTTAGTAGAAACTTTGTCTTCAAATTTTTTAACTTTGTCTTCTTGTAAACAAGTTGTCTTTTAGAAACTAAGTTTTTAGCATCTGGACTTCAGTAGAAACTTTGTCTTCAGATCTTCTAACTTTGTTTCTTTGGAACACATTGTCTTTAGAAACTTGAGTCTTTAGCATCTGGACTTTAGTAGAAACTTGAGACTTCAGATCTTCTGACTGTTTCCTTAGAAAATGTTGTCTTTAGAAGCTTGAGTCCTTAGCATCTGGACGTAAGTAGAAACTTATGTCTTCAGATCTTCTGATTGTTTCTTTAGAACCTGTTGTCTTTGAGTCCTTAGCATCTGGACGTAAGTAGAAACTTCTATCTTAAAATCTTCTGACTGTTTCTTTAGAACCCGCTGTCTTCAGAAACATGAGCCTTTAGCATCTGGACTTAAGTAACAACTTATGTCTTCAGATCTTCTAACTGGTTTCTTAGACAAACATTAGAGCTTACACTTAAGAGCCTTATGGAGTGTCTTGCTATTGTTCAACAAAACTTGTATAGCCCAGAAGCAGAATTAATTTTATTCTAATGTCTTGGCCACTCCATCCATCAGAAGCAGGATCTGTTTTTTAAGTACTCAACAATAACAAACATTAGAGTATCAAAATTGTTCATACAAATATACTCATTTTTTATCATCAAAACTCAGAAAAATATTGCAGAACCAAATCTTGTTCTTACAAAAGCTCTGATTAATCTCCTGAAGGAATATCTGTTCGAACATGGTTTCCTCTTGGAGCACAATGAAGATTTTGAGAAGATATTATAGAAATTGGTGGATCTAGGGATAGTACAATTCGAGAAATACCCTGAAGAAGAATATGTAGTTGCGGTTGATGAAAAGACAAAGAAGTCATTGGTAATTTCTTGCCAAGGGCCTAGTCCTGCTAAGAAAACTACTGTGATTCCTTGGTGAGAGTCAACAGAAGCACTAGTGATGATACCACGCCAGGCTCTGAGGATACTAGTAATTCTGAAGACTACAATGGTGATTAGGGGGCCATCTCATATTCCTTACAAAAGTGACAAAGCAGTAGCGTGGAGTTATGATATTACTATCTATGTTAATGGTCTAAAGCAAGAATGTGAGCCATCAACAAGCTAAGAACCTAGAATCATAAATATAGATTAGACAGGGGGCATGACTCGCAGTGGTTGAATCTATGGTCCCGAACAAAAAAAGAAGGATAATACTATGGTTAAGGACAAAGGAAAAGTTATGGTGGAGGAAAGTCAAGAACAAGAACCTCCAAGAAAGAATTTACCGACCTAGAGGTGGAAGAATTCTTAAAAATAATCAAGAAAAGTGACTATATGGTGGTGGATCAGCTACATCAGACCCCGACTAATATTTCAATACTCTCGTTGCTCCTCAGTTCTGAAGTGCACTGAGATTCCCTAATAAAGGTTCTGAGTTCCGCTCATGTTACAAAGGAGATTACAGTAAATTAATTCGACGGAGTCGTAGCAAATCTAACATCTGGATCATGCTTATGCTTCAATGACACTAAGTTACCTCCACAAGGTAGGGCTCACAACAAAGCGCTACACATTTCTATATAGATAGGAATAACTATCCTATCAAGGGTGCTCACTGATACTGGTTCCGCTCTAACGTATTACCGAAATCCAGCCTGATGAAGCTAACACTAGACGATGTTGTCATAAGTCCAAGTTCTATAATAGTTTAAGCTTTTGATGGTTCTCAAAGTTCGGTGTTTGGAGAAGTGGATCTCCCTATTAAGATCGGTACACATATGTTTTATATTACCTTTCAAGTGATGGATATAGAGCCAACATATACATGCTTGCTCGAACGACCTTGGATTCATGTTGCAGGGGCTGTTACCTCAACCCTACATCAAAAATTGAAGTTCCTTGTTGAAGGAAAATTGGTTATAATCGACAATGAAGAGGACATATTTGTAATCCATATAGAATCCTACAGATATATCAGTATGGATGAAGACTACATAGCAACACCATTCCAAGTCTTAGAGGTTGCTTCAATGGTAACCCTACCAGTGGAGAAAATCAAGAAACCTACTATAACTTCATGGAGATATTTTCAAGCATTTGTGGAAGATCATGCCCCAAAAGATTGGGGTAAAATTGTGGAAATATCTGAGAAGAAAGATCATTTTAGTTTGGGCTATAAACCGTCAAAGGCTATTCTGAAAGGCAAGGCGCAATTTCCACTCATTCAGGAAACCTTCATGAACAAAGGAGTAGAGCATGGTGATTAAGTGGCGATGATATCTAACAAGAGAAACACTAAAAGAGCGTCTGACTTCATCCGTGAGTGTGCTCCAAGCGAAGAACTCAAGAATTAGACATCCGTGGAGATTCTAGAGATCTTTTTCTTTCCAAAGTAATTTTTCTTGTTTTTAAAAAAAGAACATATGTCAAGCCTGAGGCATATGGGTAGCTTGTAAGGGCCCCCCATTAGTTTCAAACTGTATTTGCAATTAATAAGAGTTATGTTTTTCATTCAATTAAGATCTATGCCTTTATCTTGCATTTATCTCTTATGTTTTAAAATGACAATACTTTTCTTCATATGCATTTTCCAAATTCACATACTAAAGCTGCACTAAAACATGATAAATGTGCATATGCATGCTTAAAATGATTGATAATGTTACTACTGTTATGCGATATAATTTTGATGCGCCAATCAACCAAGTGGAAGAGGAAGATGGTGAAGATCTTTAACACTCCAAAGAATTGGCAAGGGTGTTAGAGCAAAAAGCGGACAATATACAACCGTACCAAGAATCTATTGAGATCATCAACTTTGGCACATATAAGGATCCGAAAGAGATCAAGCTAGGGGAAACCTTGGAGGAAAGCGTCAAAGAAAGGCTGATCAGACTTTTTCATGAGTATGTGGATATATTTGCCTGGTCTTACAGAGATATGTCGGGATTGGATATATATTATGGTGCATAGATTACCTCTTAAAGAAGGTTGTTCTCCAATTAGACAGAAGCTCAGAAGAACTCGTCCAGACATGTCTAACAATATTCGAGAAGAAATCCTTAAATAATTTGATGCAAGGTTCTTAGTAGTGGTAGATTATCCACCTTGGATAGCTAACATTGTGCCAGTTCCCAAGAAGGACGACAAAGTACACATGTGTGTAGATTATTGGTGTGATACGGTGGGAGAACTGACTTGAGTTTTGCGTTTGTATTCGCACTTGTTCGGTTGAGCAAGAGTCTCCACCGACTTTTTATTTTATCCTAAAGGAAAGGTTAAAAAGCACAGCAAAAACCTTTTTCGTGGGTTCGGGGGGTAGATTATGAAAAGGGAAGGTATTAGCACCCTTTTCATCCATGGTTATCCATGGGCTCTTAGTTACTTGGTTTTTTGGATCACTTGCCTTGATTTTTGATTGCTTTGAAATTGTGGTGTGTGTGTGTGTGTGTGTTTTGAAAATGTTTTTGAAGAGATGCCTTGTCTTAGGCAACCAATGTAATTGACTAGTGTTTGAGTGTTTTTACAAAAGTGTATATCTTTTCGAAAAGATGTTTCAAATGTTTTTGAGAGTTTATTTTGAAAGTGTGTATGAAGTGTGGTTTTTTGAAAAGGAGGCAAGTGTTTTTGCAAGTTGATCTCAAGTAATTAAGAGCTTTGTCTACCCCTATTGTACTCAAAGGTTTTCTCTATGCTTTCAACCCCTTTTAACAATTTTGTTCCACCATTGAATTTGGTGGACAATCTTGCGTTTAGGAAGTTTAACGGGACGGGCGCGGGTCATCGTATGGACCATGAATGCAATGGTGCCAAGTGTCTTTGGCAATTTGCTTTGAAGGGACTATGATCATTTTGATAGGCGACTTTCGAAAGCGTCATCGAGGGACTTATGATCATTTGAATGTTTTGCCAAAGAAACTCGACGTGCAAGCATGGCCCATTTTGGAAGGCAACATGTGGGATTACCCTAGGGGGTGCAAGTGTGATTGTGTATTGGTTTCATGCATTTTTCTTTGTATTAGGTTATCTAGCGTTCGATTTTATGTACATACAAACCCTAGGTCTAACCATGGTATAATTCGAAAGCGGTAAATTACGGGAATTTTAAAGTCTACGCTATTACAAATGGTATCCGGGAGTGGGGGTACAAATTCACAAATGGGGATGGGACTTAAATAATTACAACCAAATCGAATCACAATCAAATATAATCAAGGTATAGCAAAGTATAGCAAATGTATAATGCATCAAAATGTAAAATGTATTGTGTGAGTGTACATGTATGAGAATTGTTTACAAGTTAGGGAAATGTGAATTTGAATGTATTATTAAGTATCGTTTATTTATCAAGTATTGTTATCCACTTTTGATTTAAATTTGTATTTTTATATCTTTGTTTGATATGTACAAAAACAAGTATTTTAATTAAAAGAAAGGAAAATGTTTTAAATTTTAAATTTTAATTATATTATGTATATTAAAAAAGAGTATTTTATGATTATGTACAAATTAATGTATTATTAGAAAAGAAAATGTTTTTGGTGTATTGTAATTAATGTTTTAGTTAAAAAGAAAATTCAAACTAAAAAAAATCTATTTCTTTATGTATTTTTTTTATAAATGTTTTAAGCAAGATTTACATTAAAAATAAAAAAGGAGTTTTAATAAAAGAAAAGAAAAAAGGTTGTAAGTTTTATGTATTTAGTATTAATGAAAAGTGTTGGTAATATTGTTATTAAGAAAGAAAAAAAATTAAGAAATTAAGTTATTAAGTTATGTATAGAAAGAGATGGGCCAAAGGGGGTCTTGTGGCCCAAACACCATTTACAGAGAACGAAACAGAAAGGGGGGTACGAACTGGAAATACGCTTGGGTTTTTGGCTTAGGAAGCGGGTCAGGCCCAATTTATTTGAAACAAAATTTTTAGGGTTTTATGACTCTTGTTTCATTTGGGATATGGCTTAGGCTTAACATGCAGAGGCGCCGTTTGTTCATCTTCGCCTTCGTTCATCTCTCAAGTCCAGAACCATGGATTCAGAGCAACATCCTCCTCGCCTAAGCCACCAACGCCACCGTTTCCCCTTCTCCCTCAGTGTACTGTTCAGGCGACGCTTGTAAGGTTGTTAGTGCTTTCGTTGTATCTTTTGATTTTTATGATTTGCATGTTTAGTTTGCATTCATTTGATTCTGTTTCTTGGTTCACGCGAGGTTTCAAAAAGGAATGGAAAGAAATTCTACCTGTTGGAGACGGAGGAGGAGGAGAGGAGGCGTTTGGAGGCTTGACGAGCGGAGGGACAGTGCTTGATGAACTTGGTGTCCTGGTTTGTACTTTGCCCCCTTTTTTTGTTGCCTTGATGATGATGATGATGAACTGAATCACTTTTGTAATTTTTCTTCTTCTCTCTTTGCTGCCTTGGTGATGATGATGACCTGAACCACTTTTATATTTTTTTCTCTTCTTCTCGGCCTCGTTGCTTTCTTAGTTGCCTTCTGGATGCTTATGTTGCCTTTGAGTTGCCTGTTTACTGAGTTGGTGACGGTTGATACCTTGAAATGCTTCTTTTCCTCGTTTCTGACTTTGAGTTGAATGTTATGGTGTCGTTGCTGTTAGTTGGCCCAGTGATGACGTTTTATGAGGGTCTTTTGTGGGTTGCCTTGTATGCTCGATCTTCCTTTTCCTCTCGTTGGTTTACTGAGATGCTTGTTTGTTTGACATGCTTATTGGTATGTTGCTGGTTTTTGATGGTTAAGGGATTATGCTTCAGTTTTTGGCATGGCTCAGGGGCTTGGACAGCAGGTTGTATGCTTTCTTTTAGTGCAGGTTTTTGGCTTCTGGCCAGTTTATGCGTTTGAGTTTTTGTTGAGGTCTTTGAAAGGTTCACAGGTTTTAGCTTTGGGCTTCTGGTTTACTGGTTGTTAAATTTGACAGGTTAAAGGCTTGAATGGTTATTGAGGCTTTTTGGCTTATGCTTTGAAAGGCTTCAGGTTTTTGAGAAGGTTGAAAATTTTTACTGGTTTATGCAGGTTCTGGTTTTTTAGGCTTGGGAGCTTATGTTTCAGTTTTGTTTTGGCTTGTGATATCTATCTTGAACACAGGTTTTTGCTTTTTTGTTTGAGACTTGTTCTTTTCATATATGCTTAGCCTCTTTTTGTTTTGGCGCCTCTGATGTCTTTGAACTATGCAGTTTTGATATCTTTTCTTTTGGTCAAGCTAATGGGCAGGTTTGCAGGGTTTTAAAATGGAAAGATAATTTTGTTACACTTTGTGGGCAGTTTTGTTTCCATGCTAATTCCTTCATACTGATGCCTTCTGCTTCACTATTTTATTGCAGTTTCTGTGTTTATATTTTTTTTATGCCTAAAGCCAAACCAGTAAGCCTACACTTCTCCTCTCTTTTTCTCTCTCTCCAATACTTAAGCATATTATATTGCTTAACATGTATTAGTTCTGAAAAAGCACATTGGCCTGGAAATGATGAACTGAATTTGCTTGCAATAGTAGCCTAACTCTGCATATTTTGTCTTCTTCTTTCCATGCTTTCTGCTTCTTGACAGCATTGATGATACTTTTGTGTTTTGACATCCTTTGGACAGCTTTGACATTGGAACTGAGTTTTGAAATTTAAGCATGCTTTAGGACATTCAGTTTGGTAACTTGGACTTTGTTATTTGCCTATGCTGTCTTTGAACTACGCAGTTTTGACAAACTTTGAATTGTGCAATTTTTAACTTGTGCATTCATTTTCAATTTGCAAATATTTTTTTCATCCCTCTTTGTGAACCGGGAGAAATCCCGTGATTTGCAGAGAGGGTTAACTGATCCCGGCCATTTGCTTTTAATGATGAACCCAAAACTTTAATTGTCTGTTTTTAATTTTTTATCTGCTTCTAACTTTTCTTCTTTTCTTTTGCAGATAAAAAAAAATCGAATGGAGAGGATTTAGCAACAGATGAAGAATGAAGAAATGAAGATTTAGAAAAAATTAGGATAGTCTTATTTTAAATTTAATTATTGTAACTATTATTATTATAAATACCATGTAAATTAATACTTGTATTTACATAATAATTTGTAACAAATATTTAAAGATGAAATAAAAATGCTTTTTATCCAATTAATTCTTTTTATCCTTTTCAATTATTTATTTTATTATTTATAATTCTAAAATTATAATAAATGGAAATAAATTCCAATTATCTAAACTCAGAATAATAAACAATTAAATAAACAATCTTTCAGCATCGATCAACTAATAAATTTGGTGCTTCACAAATCCAAAGCAAAGCACAGTCAATCAAAACGACTGCCCAGACGTATTTTCCCTTTACTGATTCTAACCAAACATTGCAAATTCAATCCCAATGCATCCTTTCACTGATTTAGCCACGCATTGTGAATTCAATCCAAATGTTTCAATCCACATCTCAGCATGACTTGAAAAACAACTGTAGAGTTAAACCTTTCTGAGGAACCGCGCATAAAAAACCCTAATTCCTGGTTAAATGCCAAAGAAACGTTCGCCTGATCAAAGTTGAGTCAAAATCAACCAAAAACCCTAAGCAACTGTAAGAACTGTTCTAAAGCCATGAAAATCAATGAACACCCTAATTTTTGTCTGACTGACGAGAGAAGTTTGTTTGACCGATTCTTGAGCCAGTTTGAAAAATCAAGAAACGCTTGAAGCTGTGATTTCTTGAGGAAAAATGCGAGGGAAAATTTTGGGGTACAACAGTTGCCTCTGTTCAATCTTCTTGGACCTGAAGAGTTAGAAGGGCAAGTTTGCCTTTCGCGACTCGAGGGTAAAAGGAGATTGGACACTAGAGTGCCCGGAAATTTGCACTCGCATGCAGGAGTATCAGCAATGTGATGGCAGGAATGGGCTTATAGATGCCATTTGGAGATAGGATAGATAGGAGGATGGGCTTATAGATGCCATCTGGAAGCGTGACAGAACCTTGTCGGGAATGGGCTTATAGATGCCATTTGGAAGTGTTGATCGCGTAAGAGATTCCTTAGCGAGAACTTGCGTACTTTGAGAGAGGAAGATGTTTCCTGGCTTGTTACAGGTGTTGATCTTTAGTCCCTTCATACAGATATGCCCTGGCTGGATACAGGAATCAAATCTGGAATTGTTGTCTTCAGATGTGCCCTGGCTGGATACAGGTATCGAATCTGGAATTGTTGTCTTCAGATGTGCCCTGGCTGGATACAGGAATCGAATCTGGAATTGTTGTCTTAGATGTGCCCTGGCTGGATACAGGTATCGAATCTGGAATTGTTGTCTTCAGATGTGCCCTGGCTGGATACAGGAATCGAATCTGGAATTGTTGTCTTCAGATGTGCCCTGGCTGGATACAGGTATCGAATCTGGAATTGTTGTCTTCAGATGTGCCCTGGCTGGATACAGGTATCGAATCTGGAATTGTACAAGGTTGGTGGAGATGGCTTTCCTGGCTGGATGCAGGGGTAAACCTCTGTCCTGAGAATGAAAGATACTTTCCTGGCTTGTTACAGGGGTTGATCTTCATACTCTTTATGCAGATATTCCCTGGCTAGATACAGGTATCGAATCTATAATCAATCACTCATAGATGTTCCCTGGCTAGATACAGGAATCGAATCTGGATTCGTGATATTTGATAGTAATCATCTTTTGGGTTGATCTTTTTCCTGAAAAGGCAAAACATCAGTTATATGTAATGTCATGATGTATGAAATGCATGATGTCATGATGTTCTCAAGAATAAATGAGATTGTGTGTTTATGATGCGTATATGCATGCGTCATGGTGTATGATAATGCGATGTTTATGAATGTATTTTCGTCTAGGAAAATAAATCATTGACGTGTGCCGGGAGTTTGTTAAATCCTGGGCTGCTGTTTGAAGAGTAGAGTTCTTCATTTCCGCTGGGGATGATGGTCGCAAGATAAACCGATAGGAGACGATGACTCCGTTGGGGCATGCACTTGTTGGGAAAATCACTCTGAGGGGAAGTACTCTGTGGGAAGAGATAGTTTGTTGAGGCTTTGATGAGAGTTCCGCTGGGGGTTCTGCTGATAAATTATGTCGGAGAATTTGATGAACTCCGCTGGGGATTGTTGAGGTAGCCTGGTCATGTTCTTCAGTTGAACCTACCTTGGTACCTTGGCGGACAAAGCAACTAAACCGCTTGGTCACTTCAAAATTGCCCCATGTTTCTGATGTCACATGTCATTAATCCTTTGTCTTGTATGTAAACATTTATGATCTAGTAATTTAACGTCAAATGCATATATCAAAAATGAACATTGGACGTTCTTTGCAAAACAAAACAAAAAAAAGGAAAAGCAATGGATAATTTGTCTGAAAAATCGAACTTGTATTGATTTTGAAATTTGCCTGTAAATAGGCGTTTATGTACAGGAGGCTGACGTCCTAGTAAGAGAACGCCACCGAACAACATAGAGTTTATACAATTTTGAAAAGGAAACAAAACAGCTATGTGAAAAACTAATCCCAATGGGTAACGACTCTGCTATCGCCGTTATGTCTTCAAGCGTCTCATCATTTTGCCGCTTAGTTGAAAGTGAAGCTGATTGATCGATGCCGAAGTCTGAGCCCTGATAGTTGATGCCGAATTCCGGATGCCAGGTGATCTAATGAGACATAGTATTACGCTTCATCCCTAACTTTTGCCTGGCCTGCCCTTTCGGGTTTTCAGTCCACCGGGATACCCATTTTTGCCCAAGCTGCCTTTTCAGGCTTTCGACTTGCCGGGTGTACAGATTTTTTTTATTTCATCCCTTATTTTTGCCCGAACCCTTTTGGTTCGCCGGGAAACCCTTATTTTTTCCTAGGTGTGTCAACCTAGCGGGTCCTTAGTTCATGCGTAGTATCTTTTTACTATGTCTGCATTAGCGGGGTGAGGAAGGTCGTCACCATCCATGGTGGTTAGAATCATGGCTCCTCCTGAGAACACATGTTTAACCACAAATGGCCCTTCGTACGTAGGGGTCCATTTTCCCCTGGGATCACTTTGAGGAAGAATAATGCGCTTGATTACCATGTCCCCAACTTGATACTCTTGTGGTCGGACTTTCTTGTTAAATGCCCTGATCATCCGTTTTTGATACGTTTGACCATGACAGATGGCAGTGAGTCTCTTTTCGTCAATCAGGTTTAATTGATCAAGTCGAGTCTGGATCCAGTCATCTTCGCTCAAGCCTGCATCCTTCATTATCCGGAGAGAGGGTATCTGGACTTCAATCGGCAAGACTGCCTCCATGCCATAGACCAAGGAGAAGGGAGTTGCCCCGGTGGACGTTCTTGCTGAGGTACGGTACCCATGAAGAGCAAACAGTAACATCTCGTGCCAATCTTTATAGGTCACCGTCATCTTCTGCACAATCTTCTTGATATTCTTATTTGCTGCTTCTACAGCCCCATTCATCTTCGGTCGGTAAGGTGAAGAGTTGTGGTGCTGTATCTTGAATTGCTCGCAGAGCTCAGTGATCATTTTGTTGTTAAGATTTGTACCATTGTCCGTAATGATCCTTTCAGGTACACCGTATCGACAGATCAGGTTGTGTCGAATGAATCGCGCCACGACGCTCTTGGTTACAGTGGCGTAGGAAGCTGCTTCAACCCACTTTGTGAAGTAATCAATCGCTACCAAGATGAAGCGGTGCCCATTGGATGCCGTAGGTCGGATCTCTCCGATCATATCGATGCCCCACATTGCAAAAGGCCAAGGTGTTGTCAAGACGTTCAGAGGTACCGGAGGAATGTGCACCTTATTAGTATAGATCTGGCACTTATGACAAGTTCGCGAATGCTGATAACAGACGGCTTCCATTGTGGACCAGAAATACCCCGCCCGAAGGATTTTCTTCGCCATGGTATGTCCACTGGAATGTGTTCCGAATGTACCTTCATGTAATTCTACCATAATCTTTTCTGCTTCAATCTTGTCCATACAACGCAGTAAAGTTGAATCATGGTTTCGCTTGTAGAGAATGCCATTACTGAGAAAGAACTTTGCCGCAAACCTTCTCAAGAATTTCTTGTCATTAACAAATGCACCTTCGGGGTATTCTTGAGCTTCCAAGTATCTCTTTACCTCATGATACCAGGGTTTCTCTGTTACCTCTTCGGCCTCAAGATCACAGCAATACGCAGGTTCGTCCAATTTCCAGATAATGATCTGGGGCGCTTCGTTGTCCCACTTGACTTTGAACATAGAAGACATTGTAGCCAACGCGTCCGCCAACTGATTCTCTTCTCTTGGGAAGTGTTCAAAAGTTATCTCCTCAAAGTGGGGAAGCAATGCTAGCACATACTCCTTGTAAGGAATAAGATTTGGGTGTTTCGTATCCCACTCACCTTTGACCTGATTGATCACGAGAGCGGAATCTCCGAATACACTCAGAAACTTGATCCTTAAGTCGATTGTGTTGTACCCCAATTTTTGACCTAAGATCCCATTTTTATTTTTGCATTTTTTAAGATAAGTCAAGGTCACGAAATACAGTCGATTTTAACCTCTCACCTTCGAGCTTTGACTATGCGAAGATTGTCAAGTGTTTTGAACATTTTTAGCCCATGTATCACTAATTTCTAATCGCATACAAAGGTGTATGTTCATGTTTTCTTTTGTGTCATGTGCAGAGACAGGTCTGAATCAAGAGCATCAGGTGTCGCGCCTCAATTAAGGTTTTGAGTCTCCCAAGCCAAAAGTACGGTTGATTATGGATTCTCGAAGACTGATTTATCAAGGCACAACTGTCGCACCCCATTTTTCGCCCCTTCACTTTTTTCGACTGGTGCATATTTTGTCGTTAATTTGAAAAATCGATCATTTCGCATACTTTCTTGTTTTTATTCATCATTTTAATTTCTATTTAAAAAAAAGAATTAAAATAGTTTATCATTTGCATTTTCTATCATATTTCCAATGAATTTGTTTTAGTTCAAAAATTTGTCTTATTATTATTTTTTTCTTATTTTAATCTATTTCTATTTCTTTTAGATATTACTAACTATTTCCCCTTTTCTCATTATTATTATTATTATTATTAGTATCTTTATTGCATTTTATTATTTCATCTTTTATTGTTACTAATTATTTTTATTTTTGTTCTCATTATTGTTATTATCATTGTTGTATTTTATTATTTTATTTTATTTATTGTTACTAATACTTTTTTCTTCTTCTTCTTATATTATTGTTACTATTATGTTATTATTTGTTTGTTTTTGTCAAAAATAGAGAAAGAAAATTGCAGAGTGGGACCATCCAATAAATAAAGTTACTATTATGTTATTATTTGTTCATGACTTTTTGCAGCAATAACAAAACTGGATATCAAATAAATCATTTTCTAAAAGCTGAAATCCTCACCATCCATTCAAATATTTATCAACAGTCTCAAACACTGCTCAAAAACTTCACGCGGATCGACATCCAACTTCACACAAAAACAACAACAGTACATAGACACAAAACCCATGTTTTTTAATCTCCGAAGGTCCTCTGTTCAAAGAACCCACTACTATCACACTCATCAATCATGGCTTCATAAATCCCTTCAACCACTTTCTGTTTCTAGACTCACGAGATTCTCACGGTTTCTTCCTCGCATCTGCTGAATCGAATCTCCGATCATGGCGGCGAGCAAGCATTCCGTGTTGCAGTTCTTTTCTACGCAGAGCTTATCCGGGAAGGTTCATCCTCTCTTCATCTTCAACATCTGTGATTGCTATGTCCGTCGTCCTGACCAAGCGGAGCGCGTCATCGGAATGCTACTCGACTCCGTTCTCCCCAACGGAACCGTCGATATCCGAAATTCATACGCTGTTCCTCATAACGAGTCCGTTGACCAGGTTGCTTTAGATATTGAGTACCACCATAACATGTTGTTATCCCATCAAAAAGTGAATCCCAAGGAAGTTATAGTTGGATGGTATTCAACTGGTCTTGGAGTAACTGGGGGCAGTGCATTAATCCATGAGTTTTATTCTCGAGAAGTTTCCAACCCTATACATTTGACCGTTGATACAGGATTTGCAGATGGAGAGGGCTCCATAAAAGCATATGTTTCAAACAATTTATCTCTTGGAGACCAGAAAATTGCTGCACAGTTTCAAGAAATCCCTTTGGATCTTCGTATGGTTGAAGCTGAGCGCATTGGATTTGATAATCTGAAGGCAACTGCTGTTAACAAAATCTCCGTTCGTACCCTTTCTTTCTCTTTTACTCCATTGTTCTATTTTGATTTTAATATGCTTGAATGAGTTTACTGTTATGAGTATTCACGTGGGTGTTTTTGTTTGTTAATTTGAGAGTATTGTTATTCTGATTTTGAAAGAAAAAAAAGGGTTGTGTTTCTATGAAAGAGAAGGATTATGTTATCCTTTCTCTGTTTATGTTATTATATATAAATTATTTTATTTTTATTTTTTTAATAAAATAAAAATCATGTGTAAGAATAAATGAATAAGAATGTGTGTGTATTGTAAAAATGCTGCAGTGGCGTGAGTTGTCTGAGAATGAGTATAAATGAGTGTGGATGTGTGGTTGTGAAAGTGGTAAAAGTTGCGTAGCTATTGTGATGATCTATAACATCAGACGTTGCATTGATGTGTATGCTTAGCGAGAGCAGAGAATTATATAGTGCATGATTTGGATGTATGAGATGCGACTGCAATTGAGTGAAATCTTGCGCATGATAGTGTAATATGTGCATTATATTGCAATTGTTGATGTATAACGTGCTTGTATGAATAGAGTGTGCTTGCGTGACGCTTAAGCTGTGTGATGAATCTAGGTGACTGCAGTTGGTGTGATTCAGGTGTGATTTGCAATGCCTTTGTTTGTATGATGAGTGTGTAGTGTGTGATGTGAAATGGCAATGAAAAAAAAACATATAAAAAAATATATTAGTAAATCTTTAATTTAGAATTAGTTTAGTTTAGATTTAAGTTAGTAATTTTATTATTAATATAGTTTAGGTTAAATTAGTAATTTTATAATGAATTTAGTTTATACTAGTTTAGATGTAATTTGGTAACTTTAGAATTAATTTAGTTTAGACCTGATTCAGTAATATTAGAGTGTTGATTTATTTTAGATTTAATTTAATAACTTACGAATTTTAGTTAGTAACTTTAGAATTTTAATTTAGTTTTAGTTAATAACTTCGAAATTTTATTTAATTTAGTTAGACGCTTTAAAATTTAAGTTTACCTTACTTAGTAACCTTAGAATTTCAAATTAGTTTACATAATTTTTTATTACATTTTTCTTTTATTCATGATTCTTCTTTGTCTATTCATTTAGTTTCTTACAATTTATCTTGATATCTACCTTGTTCGTTTCTCGTGGATTTTAATTATTTATGATTTCTTACTCGAATATTTGATCTACCTGCTTATGATTAACTCCAAGGGAAAGAATTAAATTTGTTGACTTCATGTCATCGAACACATCTCATCCGATCGTGCGAATACCCTTTTTCATTTTTTGTTTGTTTACTATTTTGCTAAACTCAAGATAATTTTCCCAAAAGACTCCATTTTCAAACTCACACTTTTTTTAAGTCAAAACTTCGACACTAGGTTGTCGCATCTTCAAAATCTCGCCAACACCTATTTTTAGCCAAACGAACCATTTTAATCAAACAAACAATTTTAACCAAAAACAGATATTTCAAAAGGTTCCTGCGAAGTACCGCAGATGCATTGGGTGCTAATACCTTCCCATTGTATAACCAACCCCCGAACTCTCGATCTCTTTTAAAAACGCATTGTATTTTTATTACTTTTAAGTATTATTTTACATTGCATATTTTAGGGTTTTATTTCGCTCTTTTCCCTTTTCCCTTGGAAATAATAAAGCGCGGTGGCGACTCTTGCTTTTGCGAGTCAAGTTAATTAATAGCTTGATCTCCGATTTTCACCGCTACAGAATTGGCGACTCTGCTGGGGACAGATTGACCTCTTGCTGGTCCATCCCTAAGTGGGTTAAGCCTAATTTGTTTATCTGTTTTATCATTATTTGATTGTTTGATTATATGTATATATTATGATTATTTGGGTGTTGATAATATTTACAAAGGACAAGTCCTATACCCGGACTAAGTTACACTTAGGAATAGGACGGGCGGTATAGTCATGTTAACTTTGAGGGAGTAATCCCGAAGAAGGAGGCATGAGATCCCCCACTCAGTGGAAGGCCCTTTTGAACGTAATATTTGTTTACCGAGTAATCGGGAAGACATTATTATTTTCGACCTGGGAGCCAGAGAAGCTGGGAACCGTAGAACCCTAATATCTTGGCCTTTTAGGTGTAGCGCGAAGATTATAACGGAGTAATCCGGAAATAATTGTTACGCGATGCTAAGCTCGGATGAGTTTCTCTTGAGAATATTGCTGATTATTGAGTAATCAAGACGTTGGTAATATCCGAAGGAGGAATGTAGACTTCAGGAACTCTTAGAACCTTGTCTTGCAGGTGTGATTAAACCGTTAGTACATACCTTAGGGGTGTTCCTTACCTTGACTCCATGCTCGTGACGTTGAACCTTTCGACTTTATTTGTGACCTTGCTTGTGGTTTTTGCATAGCCATGCATTCATGCATCCATAAAACCCTTTTCACTTGACTTTCAAGGAATTTGGAGGTCTTTCTTTGTAAACATCACAAGTTTTGTCAAGCTCAATGGATCTTGGGTGTTGATAGGGTGAAAACCCTAATCCACCAAAATGGATGATTGATCTTGATGATAACTGGATCAATGTTTGGAGCCAATTTGAAATTCATCTTCTATCTTCATACTTTGATGTTTACAGCTTAATATCTTGAGTTCCTTGAAAATCAAATAAAAACTCTCTTTTGCATATCATACATCATTCTACATTTTTTGTTTCACTTTCAAAGGTCTTTTTTCGAGTCTTATTTTTCCTTTGGTCTCACCAGTACAACACTCGCGCTAAGAGGACAATGGAGAATATCAAGCAAGAGGTTTCTGAACTCCGTAGAGAGATGACTATTTTGAAAGCTAGTATGGAGCGCTTAACTGGTTTGGTCGAAATTTTGGTTGCCGCCCAAGTCAATCCTTTTAGGAGGGAGGAAGCGATGATAAAAGTC
The DNA here is from genome assembly GCA_948472305.1 of Vicia faba. Lineage (NCBI taxonomy): Eukaryota > Viridiplantae > Streptophyta > Magnoliopsida > Fabales > Fabaceae > Vicia > Vicia faba. Next base: position 214,491,486 of record OX451736.1, read on the forward strand.
TTCACTGAAACTCCAAAATCATTCTCTCATGAGAAGGTGATGGTTAATGCACCTATTGACTTTCCTGACAAGGTGAATGTGGGAGTGCGTCTAGAAGAAGATGTTGGGAAGGGATGTTCATATGAAGATGGTAGCTCAGCTAATGGTGTGAGGAAGTTTGATAACAACTTTTCCAAGAAGAGAACCAGAGGAAGAAATAATCATCGTCAGAATCATCACGTTCCTCCTATTCATCAACAGAATCAGCAAGTTCCTAATCAGAGGAAAACCCAGTTTGATCCAATTCCAATTACCTATACAGAGTTGTTCCCTATCCTGATGCAGAGGAATTTGGTTCAGACTCGACCTCCACCAAAGGTTCCCGAGAAGATACATTGGTACTAAAAAGCTGATTTGACTTATACTTTTCATCAAGGTGCTCCTGAGCATGACTTGGAGGGTTGCTTTGCTTTGAATATTGAGGTTCAGAAGTTGGTCAGAAGTGGTATCTTGTCATTCAAGGACGTTGGTTTTGAAGTTCAAATCAAGCACGTGCCAAAGAGTAAACACGATTGATGGTCACTTTGAGTTCTGAAGGATGTTTTCGGTAATTCAAGCCCAGATGGAAAGCCTTCCCCGATCATTAACTTATTTCTGCTTTTTGTAATTTTTCTTGTTTATCAAAATATTGTTTGCATGTAAGAACTTGTTTGCATTTGAATGATTATCTTAATACAATGAGTATGTTTGTCTTGAAGAAATTCATTCGTTTCACTCATATTTGTTTTCAAATTTTAAATTTCTTTTTGCATTATGATACCAACTTGTTGCCCGTTCTCTTGCCTAGGCAGAGATTGAGGGGAGGATGATGATCTAAAGAACACAAAATCTCTGTTTGTTTGCTTTTGGATAAAATCTTGCTGATGATGTACAGGCATTGTTTCAAATCCCTAAACACCGGAGATATAAGGAAGATAATCCCTTGCTAACCCCTTTTGAGCCTTTGAAGTAGAAGTTTCTTTTCTATACGAAAAAACCTTGAATTTTAACCTGGGGCAGGGTAGTTTTTAGTTAATCTGACTGAGTGTTCGAAATTCATAAGGAAGATGTTTTTTGAAGAGAAACTACGAGGGCTATCTTTCATGTATAATGAAGCCAGAAGATGTGGAATCACAATGTTATCCCTCATTCATCAAGAAACGAGGCAATCACAATCTTCTCAACAAGCAAATACAAGCTAATGTCACACATTTTGTTCAAAAAGTCAAAAATCGAGAAAAAGAAAAAGCCTGCTAAGTCAAAAAACATGAAAACGTGTGACTTGGGCAAAATTAAGGCATCCCGTTGGACTATCAATTCAGAAGAATTAGTTCAGGCAAAAGTTAGGGAAAATAAAATTGCAAAGAAAAGGACTGCAAAGAAAAGTCCTCAGCAAAGAACAAATTGGTGACTACAAACACGAATACATGATGGTGGTTTCTACTCCGAAAGCCTCGTCGTTTCCTTGACCGTCACAAAATCCTTTTGAGAGATGAACACTCATGTTGAATTAACTGAACATAGGGTTGGAGAACATTATGAAGGGGGTGGGCACCAAATATTTTGAGCCTTAAAATCTTTTTTCTAAAAAACCATGAACCAGGCCACGTTACAACCTTCAAAAGTCCTAATTGAAGCAAAGTTATTTTGAAAGCATACTTCAATGAGATAGTGTTCCTGACTCCCATGAATGTTCTAAATAGTTATGTTGGTATCATATGTTTTTCCTATACAAAAATAAATGGTGCTTTAACTCGCAAAATTTGGGCGATATCTTTCAAAATCTTCAAGACTTACATAACTGTTGCATTAGAATTTTCATTCTCATTGTAAACTTTTTCTAACTGTAAAACATTTGTTTGATATCAATGAAGCTCACATAATCACCAGTGATGAGTTTATTCTTTTAAGGCCTGAAACTATGTTGAGTAATTGGCGGATCACGTCAAGAAAAATCATATCCATGGGCATGTCACCTGAAGACCTTAAGCACGAACATGTTGCTTCTCCCAGTTAATGCTTTCCCAACTTGTTTACCCTTTATTGGGGCAAAAGTTGAAGACTCTGTTATGCCAACTACAGTCAATTCGGGGCAATCACGTCGAGATTTGATGAATTCCTCTAAGAGTTTGAAGACACCAGAGCATGGTGAATGCTAGGTCTTTTGTAAAATCCTCTTGAGGCGATTTCTCCTCATCAACCAGATAGCTTGGGGCATGTTAGAAGTGAAGCTATTCGCAAGAATTGTCGTGCAACATGCAGCTCATCAGCAGTAAACTTGGGGCATCCAAAATTGGTCCCAGGGGCAATCTAGATTTGTCAAGATATGTGATATGTATTGCACACATTATCAGAGGGTGGTGTTCCCAGTATCTCCAGCTAAGCATGACTTTTTCCAGCTGAATCATTGTTCGTGTTGTTATCCTTTCAATGGATTGTCAACAATAGAAGACCAGACTTTGGGTTTTCTACCAAAAATATCTTCCTCTCCAGAGATACTTAAGCCTTGTAAAAGGACTTTGCTCCAATGATGGCTTTTGTTTTTATCTCCAGTAATGTTCCCCTCCTGTTGAGATTAGCCGAGTGTTGGGTTATGCTATGATGTCTTATCATCTCCAGTTTATCCTGTCTGTTTTGTCAACATATACATGATATTCATTCATTCATTCATACTTGCATCATGCATGCACATTTGTATTTGTTGATATATTTGAGTTCGTATACCTTGGTTATATCTATTCAAATAGCATATTTGATCTTTCCAAATAGAATGTCAACTTAAGCAGAAAGTGCGCCTCTTTTCTAATTCCCCACTGAGTTAACTCTCGTGGAAGAATCTTGGTTTAGCTTTCCTTTTCCATCTCTGGATAGGATAAATCCCCATTTGAGTTTGTTTCCTCCTTGGGTGGAGTCTTGTTTGACTGTTTTCTCCCCAGTTTATTCCTGGATTGAGCTGTGTCTCTTGTGAACGATACCCTGTGAATATCTCTAGGCTGTGAAACCTAGATGGAAAGTGCATTTATTTTGCAATGTAAATACTTGGTCTCCTCAAGAAGGATTTATTCTTGGTTCCCCATTGGAGATGAACTTTATTCCCCAGCAGTGTTATCACAACCTTCTTCTGGAATAACGACATGACAACAAGCGACTGACTCTTTATTTGAGCAGTTTGATTATTTCTGATTTCTCTATGACAAATGGCGGTCTCTTCATGAGCAGTTTATCCATCCCCGATGAAATTATTAATTCTCACCTCCAGCAATATCTTCACGATATTTTATGAGTATCTTCAACAAAATAGCAAGCGACAGTCTCTTCATTAGGCAACTTGTGTGTTATGGATACTCTTGACAAACAGCAAGCGGCAGTCTCTTCATGAGGCAACTTGTGTGTTATGGATACTCTTGACAAACAACAAGCGGCGGTCTCTTCATGAGCAACTTGTATGTTATGGATACTCTTGACAAACAGCAAGCGGCAGTCTCTTCATGAGCAACTTGTATGTTATTGTCACCTTTGAAAACATCAAGTGGCGGTCTCTTCATGAGCAACTTGTATATTATTGTTACCTTTGAAAAAACAGCAAGCGGCAGTCTCTTCATGGACAACTTGTATGTTATCAATACTTTTTGAAAACGGCAAGTGGCGGTCTCTTCATGAGCAGCTTGTACGGAAAACGACAAGTGGCAGCTTCTTTATGAGCAGCTTGTGGGTTATTGGCAACAAGTGGCAGACTCTTCATGAGCAGCTTGTGTGCTTTGATATTCCTTGAAGACAACAAGTGACTGCTTTATGAGCAGCTTGTGGGTTATTAGCAACAAGTGGCAGACTCTTCACGAGCAGCTTGTGTGCTTTGATATTCTTTGAAGACAACAAGTGGCAGCTTTATGAGCAGCTTGTGGGTTTTTGGCAAAAAGTGGCGGACTCTTCATGAGCAGCTTGTGTGCTTTAATATTCTTTGAAGACAGCAAGTGGCGGTCTCTTCATGAGCAGCTTGTATGTTATTGACACCTTTGAAAGGAAGCAAGTGGCGGCCTCTTTATTTGAGCAGCTTGTGTATCCCCAACAATAATGTCTACTCAGTAAATGGCATCCCTTTCGGAAAAGTCCCGTGGGGAAGTTTGTTATTTTATCCTTTTCAAGCGATATCTTGGTTAAAGAAGAAATGTGTTACCATTCTTGGTAAAATTCAGAAATCAGAGATGTTTATCTCCAGCCACAGTGCTGATGTCAATCATTTTGTTTTCCAACCACAGTGCTGATGTCAATCATTTTGTTTTCCAGTCTCAGTACTGATGTCCATCATTTCCTTTTCCAGTCACAGTACTGATGTCCATCATTTCCTTTTCCAGTCTCAGTACTGATGTCCATCATTTCCTTTTCCAGTCACAGTGTTGATGTCAATCATTTTGCTTTCCAACCACAGTGCTGATGTAAATCATTTCTTTTTCCAGTCTTCGTACTGATGTAAATAATTTCTTTTCTAGTATCAACACTGATGTAAATCATTCAAGAGTCTCTCATTTGAAGTCTATGACTCTGTTTCCCCAGTGGAGTTACAACCTCTTCCTCTGTGGGATTGTTGTATAATGTGCTTGGTTTCTCCAGCATAGTTTGTCTCATATGGCGTCTGATCTGACCTGATCAGAAATGGACCGTCACGGCTGGCTCCGAGCAGAAAGCTTTTTTGAACGAGGTGGGGGGGTACCTGCAAGACACTTTGATGCTGAAGTAAGTGGGAGTACGAGCAGATAATAGTAAGTTGAGGTTAGAATGATGAATACCTGACCCTCTGGAAGCAGAGGGTATTTATAGCCCCCAGCGCTGGGCCAAGGTTCCTTCATTGGGCCGGGCAGGTTTGGCCCAATGGAGGAACTGCCAGGTTCTACGTGGGTAGTGGGGACCCGCACGTGGTCCCCTTCCTGGATGTTCTGCGTGAAGTGCGGGCGGACGGAGACGCGGTCTTTCCGGAGTCTCGTTGGGGGAATAGTGGACTGAGTCTGCCCTAGTTGGGATGCTCGAGGCAATGTCGAGCTGGACAGCAGGGTGTCGAGCTGGACATCAGGACGTGGAGCTGGACGACAAGACGTCGAGCTGGACATCAGGAGGTGGAGCTGGACATCAGGACGTGGAGCTGGACAGCAGGATGTCGAGCTGGACATCAGGATGTCGGGCACGGCTGTGACCCTTTGGTCGGCGTGGTCCTCAGTAAGTCCCTTTGGACTGGGCCTTAGCAATGCTTTTGGGCCTGTCGGGCCCAGTCCAGAACAGGAGCCCCCCAAGTCGTGGTTCCTTTGTGAGGAGCCATGACTTGAACCCAAGTTATTCCCTCGTTGAGGTCTCGTGCCCGGGACAGAGGTGTGGGCCCTCGAGGGCTTCCTCGTGTCGTGCTCGGAGACATCTTCGGCGGTGGATGCGTGGAGGATCCTTACCGGGCGCGTCTGTCGAGCACACGAGGTATCTTTCGGGAACTGTGCCGCCACCCTATGGGGGTAGGGTCATCATTGCGTTGGGAGCAGCGCGTCGAGGAGATGGAGTCCGTGGTTGCCCGAGGTGACGTTTGGTATTCCACGTCATCACTATAAATAGGAACCTTGGGCCCCATAATACGTTTTCTGCTCTCTGTGCTCTCTCTGCTGCTGCTCTTCCAGACTTTCTCCAGTTGCGACTTCTCGTCACAGATTCTTCCATTTCGTAGCCAAATCCCACTCTTTGATCCAAGTAAGTGATCTATCTTCTTCATTTTTCTGTTTAGAATGCATGATTTCTTGCGTTTATAGATGTTTTAGGACCGTGCGCGTGGGATTAGCCCGGTAGACTCGTGCTTGGCCCGCCACATTCATGTCTAGGGCCGGCAAACGCATGTTTGTGGCCGGCACATTCATAGTTTAGGTGATAAACTTCAGAGCTGCCCGGGGTATTCATGATCCAGGGCGCCTGATTCATGATCGCGCCCGGTATGTTCATGGTCTTGGCCGTGGGCTTCATGGTGCGGCTCGCCATGTTCATACCTCGGGTCGACATGCTTGCAGAGTGGCCGCGCAGTTGGTTTGAGGAAGAACACCGGGTTCAGGACGTCGGGGATGCAACCATTCGTGGAAAATGGACTTATGTAGTCGTGTATGGGATGACATGATTTTGTCGAGCGTAGGACTTCGTGCTCAACTGACTGGTTTCCCGTGCTCTGCAGGTAACCATGGCGGACGAGCCGAGCTCTTCTGGACGCCGCGACCGTGACGAACAGAGTGCCGACGAGTCGGTCACCCTGATTGATACCGTGACCAACCCTTCGCTGGAATGGGTGGGTGTCGAGCCGCGGGGGATAGCGTCGGTATACAGCCGGGACGACCGACATCCATTCGATGTCGTTGAAGAGGGTCAAGACCAGCCCGGCTTCGAGAAAAACTTTGTAGTTATGGTTCCGTCAACCCGGGCAAGGATTTGCTCGGTCTATCCGAATTACAGCCTCGCGATGTATGAGATCGCGTTCAAAGACCTAGGGTTGCGGCTGCCATTCACTGATTTTCAGGCCGGGGTCTTTATGCACTTGGAGCTGGCCCCGTCCCAGCTACATCCAAACTCTCTCGCCTTCATCCGGGCGTTTGAGTTGACGTGTCGCTACCTGAGGATCGGGGCGACCATCCCTCTTTTCTTCCGGGTATTTCACCTGCAGCGTCAGTCCCGAGGAGGGAAACATAGCTGGGTCTCCCTGAAGCAGTCGAGGAGACTCTTTAAGATGTATATGGACTCCGTGAGGGGGTTTAAAGACAAGTGGTACATGGTACGGCCAATTACCGACGCTGCTTTAGATTCCCTTTTCGAGGAGGAGGGTCCAGTGAGCGACGATGATGGGGAAACGATGATGAGCGACGATGGGAGCCCTGTGTTGGGTCGTAGGGCTAAAATCCTGGTGTACTGGATGTCCCGACATTACGAGCATGGGACCGGTTATTACCATACCGCCGTCGGGGACATGTGCTCGGAAGATGAGCGGGCGTACGAGGCTCTTTGCAAGTTTGTCGATAGTTTCCATCCCGCCCGATGGGTTACGCGGGAAGGGGATGATATCCTGGACAAAGATGGTTACCTGATGTTCGAGTCCCGTCCGATCGACACCAAGGCGCTGGTGGAGTGTCCGACTTACAGGCAGGCTGCCCGCCTGTTAGGTTGTTTGCTGGAAATTCTTTATTCGTCATTTACTCATGAAGTTTGCTCGATACTGACTTTTCCTTTATTTCGTGCAGGTACGATGGCTAGCCGACATGAAAGGCTCCTGAAATTATCCTGCGACCAGAGGCGGGGCAGGAGGGTCGTGAAGGCCCCACAGGCGACGAGGATGGGTCCCCCACCTGGTCCAAATGTTCCTCAGCCGGTGAGGGTGGACTCGCAGTCGAGCTCGGGACCCGCGTCGGATCCAGAGGTTGAGGAGATCGACCCCAGTGTCGTTTTGACGCAGAGGAAGAGGACCCGTGTGGAAGGTGGTCCGACTGTCGGCGAGGACGCCGGCGCTGTTAGGTCTTTCGCCTTCCCCCCTTGTTTCGAAGAGGCGGGCTTTTTCGAGCGATTCCCCCCGACGGTGGTTGCCCATGAAGCTGAGGCCATAAAAAAGATGAGCAAAGAGGAAAGGAAGGCGTATCTGGCCGCCAGCGTGGATGGGCTGGTAAAAATGGCCGAGATGGCTTTGGTGCTATCTGAGGATGGAGGGGATGCTGCCCGTGTTGAAGAACTTGAGCAGGAGAAGGCGACCCTGGCCGCGAGCTCGCGGAAGTTGAAGGTCGCTCTGGAACGCTCCGAGGGGATGTTCCGAGAGCAGACAACGATGCTCGATGCTGAGAGGGAGATGTTGACCCTGGAGAAGGAGAAGTCGGGGAAGCTGACTGAGGAAGGGGAGCTTCTTCGGGCAGACAGGGATCGCCTGACGGCCGAAGTCGAACGCTTGGGCAAACAGGTCGAGGAAATGAATGCTGCCCTACAACCTGCCGAAGATGAGCCCGAGGACATAGTAGCTTTGAAGAGTCGGGTGGAGCTGGTCGCCCACATCCGGCTCCTCGAGGTGGACTGCGTCGGTGCCCTGGAGGACGGGTTCAATTCTGCGGTCGATCAACTCTCCTTGCTAAACCCTGGCTTGGTCACTGAGGGTATCGGTCACACACACCGGATTGTAGGTGGCATGATCGTTCCTCCGCCCGACTCTCCGAACACCGACAATGATGATTCCGTGGAAGTCTGAGTAGGATAGCGGGCCTGCGTGCCCTTGATATTTGTATTCTTTGGGCCTGCGTGCCCGTTTATTGTATGTTATGAACATCGTCGGCCTTCTTGGTCGGTTTACTATTGTTTTGTTGCCTTCGGGCATTTATATCAATGTTGTTTTACATTTTGGATTTTTTCCCTTGTTTGAAATCATATGCTTGTATGAATTTAGCCTAAGCCACGGGCCCGAGGAGTGCCCGTAAGTGGCCTTGATTTGGCGAGCGAATATGCTCGACTTCGTTTGTATGCGTTCCCGGCCTTATTTCGATTGGCCAGAACCACCTAAGTGTTGCGCTCGAGGGGAGAGATTTTCTTTTGACCCTTGTAGATGGCCCGTTATTCTTGATGAAATGTCGAGCATTTCGGAGCGAGGTTGCTCAGTCGGGCGTGGAGCCCGTTAGGGACGATTCGCCCTTGGCGTGAACTGCCCATCGCGAGCTGGGTGTTCTGCCTTATGGGTACAACGACGGTGGGGCTCGGTATAGCTGTCCACGTCGGGCACTATCGATCGTCATCGTTTACCACGCGATGCTGTGCTATTTTGGTCGTACGTCGGGCTTGTACCTTAGCCTTATACGAAATTGGACGTTTTTCCTCGTTGACCGAGCGCGGGTGCTGCTGGTCGAGGGTCCCAGGTGTTGACAGTTTCTAACTGTAGTACTGCTTTAGCTTAGCAGCATTCCAGGGTCGTGGTAATAGCTCTCCGTCTAACTGCTCGAGGTAGTACGCCCCAGTACCCGTGGTGCCGTGGACGCGGTAAGGTCCTTCCCAGTTCGCGGCTAACTTCCCTTCGCGGGAATCTTTCTGGTTCCTGCGTAGTACCAGGCTGCCTATTTCGAACTCGCGCTTGATGACTTTGTCGTTGTGGCGTAGCGCCACTCGTTGTTTTAGGGTGGCTTCGCGCAGGGCAGCCCCCGATCGGATTTCCTCGACTAGGTCGAGTTCATCTCTTAATGCTTCGTCATTCATTTCTTCGTCGAGGGGTTCTTCCGTTCGTCGGGATGGTTCCATGATTTCGACCGGGATGACAGCTTCGGTGCCGTAGGTCAGTCGGAATGGTGTTTCACCCGTCGTTGAGTGGGGTGTGGTGCGGTATGCCCACAGGACGCTGTGGAGCTCCTCGACCCATCCTCTTTTGGCTTCGCCGAGTCGATGTTTGAGCCCTCGGAGGATGACTCTGTTCGCGGCTTCGGCCTGCCCGTTGGTCTGAGGGTGTTCGACCGATGTGAAGTGTTGTTTGGTCCCCAGTTTGGTGACGAAGTCTCGGAATCCGTGGTCGGTGAACTGGGTACCGTTGTCGGTCACCAGTGCCTGCGGAATTCCGAACCTGGCGAGCACGTTTCTTTTGTAGAAACGGAGGATGTTGTGTGAGGTAATTTTTGCGAGTGCCTCGGCCTCGATCCATTTTGTGAAGTAATCCACAGCGACGATTAGAAATTTGTTCTGGTAGGTCCCTTGCACGAAGGGCCCGAGGATGTCCATGCCCCACCAGGCGAATGGCCATGGGGACGACAATGTGTTCAGCTCGTGCGGGGGGGCGAGGTGCATATCCCCGTGCTTCTGGCACTTGTCACATTTTTTCACGTGTTCCTTGGCGTCCTGTTGCATCGTCGGCCAGTAGTATCCTGCTCGAAGGGCTTTCCTTGCCAAGGATTTACCGCCCATGTGCTGGGCGTTGATCCCTTCGTGTATCTCCCGCAGTACGTCGGGGATGACGGACTCGTCGATGCATTTCAGGAGGGGAATGGAGATTCCTCTTCGGTACAGTTTCTGCTCGAGAACAACATAGGAACATGCTCGTCGCTTGATTATGGCAGCTTCGGCCTGGTTCGACGGGAGTTCTCCCTTTGTTAGGAAATTATAAACTGGGGTCATCCAGGACGTGGCGTCCCCGATGGCGTGGATCTCGACCGTAGTCGAAGGTGGTTCGATGCTCGGTCGTGCCAGAGATTCCTGGATGACGGATTTATTCCCGCCTTTCTTTCGTGTGCTCGCGAGTTTGGACAATATGTCTGCCCTCGTGTTTTGCTCGCGGGGAACATGAGAAATTTCTGCACGTACGAACTTTGCCATGTGTTTTTTGACTAAGTTCAAGTACTCAATGAGGTTGTCATTTTTGGCCTGGTAGCTTCCCTGTACTTGGGAAGCGAAGAGCTGAGAGTCGGTGTAAATTTGAACTTCGCGGGCTCCTAGGTCCTCGGCTAATCTCAGTCCTGCGAGTAGGGCTTCGTATTCTGCCTGGTTATTTGACGTCGGGAAGGAGAGAACCAAGGATGCTCGATTACCACACCTTCTTCGTTTTCCAGGAGGATCCCTGCGCCGCTTCCGGACGAGCTGGAGGCTCCGTCGACGAAGATGGTCCACTTGTGTTCCTTCCCCGGGGGAATGTCGTTAGTGGTCATCTCCGCGACGAAGTCGGCCAAGGCTTGTGCTTTCAGGGCCTTCCTGCTCTCGTACTGAATTTCGAATTCGGAGAGTTCCAAGGACCACTTCAGCATTCTGCCCGCCATGTCTTGCCGACCCAGGAGTTGCCTCACCGGCTGATCGGTTCGCACGATGATGGTGTGCGCTAGAAAGTAGTGTCTGAGCCTCCTCGCAGCGTTGACGAGGGCTAGAGCAACCTTTTCTATCTGTTGATACCTACTCTCGGGGCCTTGTAAGGCTTTGCTCATGAAGTAGACAGGTTTCTGCCCGTCGGGGGTCTCGCGGACAAGAGCTGCGCTGATGGCTTCGTTTGAAACTGCCAAGTATAGGTATAGTGGTTCATCGTCATCTGGTCGAGACAACACGGGCGGTTGAGACAGGCTCTGCTTCAGATGGCGGAGTGCGTGCTCGCATTCCTCGTTCCATTCGAAGGCTGCTTCCTTTCGAATGAGCTTGAAGAAGGGAAGCGCGTGCTGAGCGGACTTCGCGACGAAGCGGGATAGTGACGTCAACATGTCGTTCATGATTTGTATCGACTTCTTCGATGTTGGTGTCGGGAGGTCAGAGAACGCCCGACACTTGTCGGGGTTGGCTTCAATCCCTCGTTCTGTTAGATAGAATCCGAGGAATTTTCCTGCCTTGACCCCGAACGTGCACTTCTCGGGGTTGAACCTCATTTTGCACTGTCTTGCTTGGGCGAAGACTGTCTTGAGGTGGGCTGCGTGATCGGTGTCTGCTCGGGATTTGACGATCATATCGTCCATATATACCTCGAGCATGTCGCCAATCTGTTTGTTGAACACTTTGTTCATCATGCGTTGGTAAGTTGCACCGGCGTTCTTCAGTCCGAAGGGCATTACGTTGTAGTAATAGTTGCCCGAGCTGGTCATGAACGCTGTGCAGCGTTTGTCGCCCAGAGCCATTGGGATTTGATTGTATCCCGAGTAGGCGTCCATGAACGACAAAGTCTTGTAGCCGGCCGAATTGTCGACCAGCATGTCAATGTTAGGTAGAGGAAAAGCATCCTTCGGGCAAGCCCGGTTGAGGTCGGTATAGTCAACACACATTCTCCATTTTCCATTATTCTTTTTAACAAGTACAACATTTGACAGCCAGGTGGAGTACCGGGCTTCAGAAATAAAATTTGCCTCTAGGAGGTCTTTTACAGCTTTTTCAGCAGCCTCCGTTTTTTCTGGAGACTGCCTACGCCTACGTTGTACTACGGCCTTGGCGGCTGGATCAATGGCGAGGTGATGACAGGCGACCTCAGGGTCGAGTCCGGGCATCTCTGCAGCGCTCCAGGCGAAGAGATCTGCATTCTCGCGCAGACAGGCCTTGATTTGCTTCCTGGCCAAGTCGGGGAGGTCTTTGCCAATCTTCACTCCCTTGGTCGGGTCTGCTCCGAGGGGAACGAGTTCAAAATCGCCGTCCGGAATAGGTCGGAGGGGGATTTGCTCGCTGCTGGATGGCTCGTCTTGGTCGAAGCGTGCGTCGAGGGCTATGGAGTCGACCTTTGGTGGAGCCTTCTGAACTTCTACCTCGGGGGATGCTCTGTCGGGCTCTTGCTTTGTCTTCTTGGTGGGTCTGGTACTAGTACCCACGTCGATGGTATCCCGTCCCCTTGAAGCGGCGTTGAAGCACCTGCGGGCAGCGGCGAGGTCTCCCTGGATGGTGGCTACCCTTGCCCTTTTGGTATAGAACTTCATTTTTAGATGGACAGTTGAGGGCACCGCTGTCAGCTCCGCCAATGTCGGCCTCCCCAAGATGCAATTGTATAGGGACGGGCAATCAATGACGAGGAAGCGGACCTTCACCTGTCTTGTAGCCGTTCCTTCCCCGAACGTCACCAGTAGCTCGACATAACCCCAAGGTTTGGAAGTCGAGCCGTTGAAGCCTTGAAGATCTGAACCCACATACGGAGAGAGGTGTGAGTCGTCCAGTTGCAAGGTCCGGAACAGCTGGCTGTACATCACGTCGACGGAACTCCCTTCGTCGACCAGGATGCGATGTACGTCAAAATTGGCCATCTTTGCCCTTATCAGCAAGGGGATGACTGCGTTCGGGGCTCCGCCGGGGAGCTCTTCTAGGTAGAAGGTGATGGGTTCTGACCTGCCCTTCACCCTTTCGAACGTCACAGTTTGAGGAGGAGCTGCGTCGACCAGTTCGTCCAACTTCCTCTTGGCTGAATTGATGGTGAGGTCGTTGAACCCGCCCCCGTTGATGACCATGGCGGAGGGGAAGTATTCCCACCTGCTGTGTGTCGTCAGGGGCTCCTGCAGGAGCTCGGGAATTTCGAAATCCTCGGGCCTGGTTACCGAGAAGGCGGTCTGGATTGGTACCGACTCGTCAGATGGTCGGGCATCTTCTTCGGGCTCCTTAGCTTCATGGGCGTCACGACGGGGAGCGTCGTTTCGCCTGTACTGTGCGAGCCTCCCTCCTTTGATGAGGGTTTCAATGGCGTCCTTGAGGTGGACGCAGTCCTCTGTCAAATGACCATGACTCCTATGGTATTGACAGTATTTATTTTTGTCTACCCCTGGCTTGGCAGGAGCTGGCCGGGGACGCTTGACGCCACCGTCTTTGAACTCTGTGCTAGCACACTCCGCCAAAATACGCTCGCGGGAAGCCGTGAGCGGAGTGTACTCGGTGAAACGGCCCGAGGGGCCCCTTTGTTCTCGGGCCTCCCGGGGTCGATCTTCCTTCCTTTTCTCCCCGGTGCGTCGGGGAGGAGGGTCTTGTCGCGAGCTGCTGCCATGATTGGGAGCGCGAGCCCTGGAGTCTCGTGCCCTGTTGGCAGCTTCTCTCTCCTCGTAGTCCATGTATGCTCGAGCTTTGTCGAGGAGAGCGTCAAAAGTTGCAGGTGGCTCAATACCCACAGCTTTCCTGAATTCTGTGCCGGGGAGGAGGCCCCTCTCCAGCAAATATCTTTTCATATGGTCCGCGCAGGGGACCTGTATTGCTTCCCGGTTGAAGCGGTTGATGAATTCCCTCAAGGTTTCATCCTGTCGTTGGATGATGGCCTCGAGGGCTGCCTCGGTCTTCGGGTGGCGCCGAGAAGCTGTGAAGGAACTGATGAACTGGTTCTTCAGGTTCCGCCACGATGTAATTGAGCCCGGGGCGAGCCCTTTATACCAGTCCATGGCCGCCTTCCTAAGAGTTGTGGGGAAAAGGCGGCATTTGATGGGCCCCCCGACATTTATGTAGTGGAGCATGGCTTCGAACCCGTCAATGTGGTCGACCGGGTCCGCTACTCCATCATACTCCTTCAGATGCGGGGGTTTCTCCATCCCCGGGGGGATAGGTGCATCCATGATGGCCTGCGACAGGGGACCGCGGGGGTCGTCCTCGTCGCTCCTCCCCGGAGAAAGAGAAGGGGTCCTGTAGTTATGTCTGGCACGATGGTCGTGTTGAGATTCCCTCGAGCGTGATGCTCGGTGGTTGAAGGTCACCCGCCCGTCTCCGGCGTGCCTCCTGTCGTGCCTTGAGGGGTCGCGACTGGGCTCTTCGGTAGGGATGACGGGCTGTCTCTCATATTGGGGCCGCCTCTGCTTCGGCCGGGGAGAGGGGCTCCTGGATTTCTCCCTGTAGTGTCTCCGCGGGGGAGAAGGGTGTCGAACTTCTTCGACCCGAGGAGGTGGGGAAGGTGGCCTCTGATGCCTCCTCGGGGGTCGTCGATCATTTTCAAGTGCCCTTAGTCTTTCTCCTTGGGCGAATATGAGATAATTTGTCTGGTTGATGGCCGCGAACAGTGCCTGAGTCGTGGCATCTGCCCCGGCAGGAACTGGGACTTCATAGAACCGGGCAGCTCTGCGATAAGCGAGAGCTTCCGGGTCGTCTTCGAGTGCTGGAGGGGTCGTAGAGGACGACGCAGTAACCCCGTCCCTGTGGGAGGTAGGTCCAGGGGCGGTTGTCACAGGGATGGCATTGTGGCCGGGATCACCGGGATTGTCGAGGTGTCCATTCTTGTCCGCGGGACCGTTATTGGTGTCGGCGACACGGACGTGCTGCTCTTCGCGAGCTGGATCATCCATGACAGGTAATTGAATTGAGCTTTGGTCCTTAGAATTGTTCGTTAGACGGGGAAGCTGTTCCCACAGACGGCGCCACTGATCTGACCTGATCAGAAATGGACCGTCACGGCTGGCTCCGAGCAGAAAGCTTTTTTGAACGAGGTGGGGGGGTACTTGCAAGACACTCCGATGCTGAAGTAAGTGGGAGTACGAGCAGATAATAGTAAGTTGAGGTTAGAATGATGAATACCTGACCCTCTGGAAGTAGAGGGTATTTATAGCCCCCAGCGCTGGGCCAAGGTTCCTTCATTGGGCCGGGCATGTTTGGCCCAATGGAGGAACTGCCAGGTTCTACGTGGGTAGTGGGGACCCGCACGTGGTCCCCTTCCTAGATGTTCTGCATGAAGTGCGGGCGGACAGAGACGCGGTCTTTCCGGAGTCTCGTTGGGGGAATAGTGGACTGAGTCTGCCCTAGTTGGGATGCTCGAGGCAATGTCGAGCTGGACAGCAGGGTGTCGAGCTGGACATCAGGACGTGGAGCTGGACGGCAAGACGTCGAGCTGGACATCAGGAGGTGGAGCTGGACATCAGGACGTGGAGCTGGACAGCAGGATGTCGAGCTGGACATCAGGATGTCGGGCACGGCTGTGACCCTTTGGTCGGCGTGGTCCTCAGTAAGTCCCTTTGGACTGGGCCTTAGCAATGCTTTTGGGCCTGTCGGGCCCAGTCCAGAACAGCGTCATTCCCCATAAAATTCAAAACATCACATTCATATCATATCAAAAACATAATTGCGGTATCTTAAGGCCAAAAATTGTGTATTCTATATTTAAGTCCCTTCAATCTCGTCGAAATGAAGATCCCAATCTTCATATCTCCAGATAGAAGAAACTTAAATAGGGGCAGCTGTTGTACCCCAATTTTTGACCTAAGATCCCATTTTTATTTTTGCATTTTTTAAGATAAGTCAAGGTCACGAAATACAGTTGATTTTAACCTCTCACCTTCGAGCTTTGACTATGCGAAGATTGTCAAGTGTTTTGATCATTTTTAGCCCATGTATCACTAATTTCTAATCGCATACAAAGGTGTATGTTCATGTTTTCTTTTGTGTCATGTGCAGAGACAGGTCTGAATCAAGAGCATCAGGTGTCGCGCCTCAATTAAGGTTTTGAGTCTCCCAAGCCAAAAGTACGGTTGATTATGGATTCTCGAAGACTGATTTATCAAGGCACAACTGTCGCACCCCATTTTTCGCCCCTTCACTTTTTTCGACTGGTGCATATTTTGTCGTTAATTTGAAAAATCGATCATTTCGCATACTTTCTTGTTTTTATTCATCATTTTAATTTCTATTTAAAAAAAAGAATTAAAATAGTTTATCATTTGCATTTTCTATCATATTTCCAATGAATTTGTTTTAGTTCAAAAATTTGTCTTATTATTATTTTTTTCTTATTTTAATCTATTTCTATTTCTTTTAGATATTACTAACTATTTCCCCTTTTCTCATTATTATTATTATTATTAGTATCTTTATTGCATTTTATTATTTCATCTTTTATTGTTACTAATTATTTTTATTTTTGTTCTCATTATTGTTATTATCATTGTTGCATTTTATTATTTTATTTTATTTATTGTTACTAATACTTTTTTCTTCTTCTTCTTATATTATTGTTACTATTATGTTATTATTTGTTTGTTTTTGTCAAAAATAGAGAAAGAAAATTGCAGAGTGGGACCATCCAATAAATAAAGTTACTATTATGTTATTATTTGTTCATGACTTTTTGCAACAATAACAAAACTGGATATCAAATAAATCATTTTCTAAAAGCTGAAATCCTCACCATCCATTCAAATATTTATCAACAGTCTCAAACACTGCTCAAAAACTTCACGCGGATCGACATCCAACTTCACACAAAAACAACAACAGTACATAGACACAAAACCCATGTTTTTTAATCTCCGAAGGTCCTCTGTTCAAAGAACCCACTACTATCACACTCATCAATCATGGCTTCATAAATCCCTTCAACCACTTTCCGTTTCTAGACTCACGAGATTCTCACGGTTTCTTCCTCGCATCTGCTGAATCGAATCTCCGATCATGGCGGCGAGCAAGCATTCCGTGTTGCAGTTCTTTTCTACGCAGAGCTTATCCGGGAAGGTTCATCCTCTCGTCATCTTCAACATCTGTGATTGCTATGTCCGTCGTCCTGACCAAGCGGAGCGCATCATCGGAACGCTACTCGACTCCGTTCTCCCCAACGGAACCGTCGATATCCGAAATTCATACGCTGTTCCTCATAACGAGTCCGTTGACCAGGTTGCTTTAGATATTGAGTACCACCATAACATGTTGTTATCCCATCAAAAAGTGAATCCCAAGGAAGTTATAGTTGGATGGTATTCAACTGGTCTTGGAGTAACTGGGGGCAGTGCATTAATCCATGAGTTTTATTCTCGAGAAGTTTCCAACCCTATACATTTGACCGTTGATACAGGATTTGCAGATGGAGAGGGCTCCATAAAAGCATATGTTTCAAACAATTTATCTCTTGGAGACCAGAAAATTGCTGCACAGTTTCAAGAAATCCCTTTGGATCTTCGTATGGTTGAAGCTGAGCGCATTGGATTTGATAATCTGAAGGCAACTGCTGTTAACAAAATCTCCGTTCGTACCCTTTCTTTCTCTTTTACTCCATTGTTCTATTTTGATTTTAATATGCTTGAATGAGTTTACTGTTATGAGTATTCACGTGGGTGTTTTTGTTTGTTAATTTGAGAGTATTGTTATTCTGATTTTGAAAGAAAAAAAAGGGTTGTGTTTCTATGAAAGAGAAGGATTATGTTATCCTTTCTCTGTTTATGTTATTATATATAAATTATTTTATTTTTATTTGTTTAATAAAATAAAAATCATGTGTAAGAATAAATGAATAAGAATGTGTGTGTATTGTAAAAATGCTGCAGTAGCGTGAGTTGTCTGAGAATGAGTATAAATGAGTGTGGATGTGTGGTTGTGAAAGTGGTAAAAGTTGCGTAGCTATTGTGATGATCTATAACATCAGACGTTGCATTGATGTGTATGCTTAGCGAGAGCAGAGAATTATATAGTGCATGATTTGGATGTATGAGATGCGACTGCAATTGAGTGAAATCTTGCGCATGATAGTGTAATATGTGCATTATATTGCAATTGTTGATGTATAACGTGCTTGTATGAATAGAGTGTGCTTGCGTGACGCTTAAGCTGTGTGATGAATCTAGGTGACTGCAGTTGGTGTGATTCAGGTGTGATTTGCAATGCCTTTGTTTGTATGATGAGTGTGTAGTGTGTGATGTGAAATGGCAATGAAAAAAAAACATATAAAAAAATATATTAGTAAATCTTTAATTTAGAATTAGTTTAGTTTAGATTTAAGTTAGTAATTTTATTATTAATATAGTTTAGATTAAATTAGTAATTTTATAATGAATTTAGTTTATACTAGTTTAGATGTAATTTGGTAACTTTAGAATTAATTTAGTTTAGACCTGATTCAGTAATATTAGAGTGTTGATTTATTTTAGATTTAATTTAATAACTTACGAATTTTAGTTAGTAACTTTAGAATTTTAATTTAGTTTTAGTTAATAACTTCGAAATTTTATTTAATTTAGTTAGACGCTTTAAAATTTAAGTTTACCTTACTTAGTAACCTTAGAATTTCAAATTAGTTTACATAATTTTTTATTACATTTTTCTTTTATTCATGATTCTTCTTTGTCCATTCATTTAGTTTCTTACAATTTATCTTGATATCTACCTTGTTCGTTTCTCGTGGATTTTAATTATTTATGATTTCTTACTCGAATATTTGATCTACCTGCTTATGATTAACTCCAAGGGAAAGAATTAAATTTGTTGACTTCATGTCATCGAACACATCTCATCCGATCGTGCGAATACCCTTTTTCATTTTTTGTTTGTTTACTATTTTGCTAAACTCAAGATAATTTTCCCAAAAGACTCCATTTTCAAACTCACACTTTTTTTAAGTCAAAACTTCGACACTAGGTTGTCGCATCTTCAAAATCTCGCCAACACCTATTTTTAGCCAAACGAACCATTTTAATCAAACAAACAATTTTAACCAAAAACAGATATTTCAAAAGGTTCCTGCGGACTACCGCAGATGCATTGGGTGCTAATACCTTCCCATTGTATAACCAACCCCCGAACTCTCGATCTCTTTTAAAAACGCATTGTATTTTTATTACTTTTAAGTATTATTTTACATTGCATATTTTAGGGTTTTATTTCGCTCTTTTCCCTTTTCCCTTGGAAATAATAAAGCGCGGTGGCGACTCTTGCTTTTGCGAGTCAAGTTAATTAATAGCTTGATCTCCGATTTTCACCGCTACAGATTGCAGCTTGTAGACCCATGATACATGCCTCATACTCCGCCATGTTGTTGGTACAGTTAAAACATAATCGGGCGATGAGTGGAGTATGAGTGCCTTTGGGGATATGATTACAGCGCCAATACCATTACCCAAAGCGTTTAAGGCTCCGTCAAAGTGCATAGACCATCGGGATCCTTCCTCAAGTCCTTCATCTGGTCCAAGTACTTCACAATCAGTTACCACCATGATATCCTCGTCCGGAAATTCAAAGTTCAATGACTGGTAATCGTCCACAGGTTGGTGTGCCAAATGGTCTGCCAATACACTTCCTTTGATCGCTTTTTGAGTTGTGTATTGGATGTCATATTCCGTCAAGATCATTTGTCATCTTGCTATTCTTCCGGACAGAGCAGGCTTTTCGAATATGTACTTGATTGGATCCATTTTTGAAATCAACAGAGTAGTGTGAGTCAACATATACTGTTTCAGCCGGCGAGTAGCCCATACCAGAGCGCAGCAAGTTTTCTCGAGCAGTGAGTACCGAGTCTCACAGTCGGTAAACTTTTTTCTCAGGTAATAAATAGCATGCTCTTTTCGGCCAGACTCGTCATGCTGCCCCAGCACACACCCCATTGAGTTGTCAAGCACTGTCAAGTATAGGATGAGAGGTCTCCCTTCCACTGGTGGCATGAGGATGGGTGGTTCTTGGAGATACTCTTTTATCTTTTCAAAAGCGGTCTGACATTCATCGTTCTAACGTACTACCTGATCTTTCTTCAGCAGCTTGAAGATTGGTTCACAAGTAGTAGTTAGGTGCGAGATGAATCGGGCGATGTAATTCAGATGTCCTAGAAAGCCTCTGACTTCTTTCTCTGTCTTGGGAGTCGGCATTTCTTGAATGGCTTTAACCTTGGCAGGGTCCACTTGAATACCCTTGTCGCTTACAATGAAACCTAGCAATTTTCCAGACCTCACCCCAAAGGTGCATTTGTTTGGGTTCAACCTTAGCTTGTACAACTTCAGACGGTCAAACAGTTTCTGCAGATGGTCAAGGTGTTCCTCCTCAGTTTGAGACCTTGCAATCATATCGTCGACGTACACTTCTATCTCGTGATGGATCATGTCATAAAATAAAGCGACCATGGCACGTTGGTAGGTTGCCCCAGCGTTTTTCAACCCAAATGGCATGACCTTGTAGCAGAAGGTGCCCCACTGAGTAACAAAGGTAGTCTTTTCCATATCTTCAGGGGCCATCTTGATCTGATTATAACCTGAAAAACCATCCATGAAAGAGAACACCTTGTGCTGAGCAGTATTGTCAACAAGAACGTCAATGTGAGGTAGGGGGAAGTCATCTTTGGGGCTGGCCTTGTTCAGATCCCTGTAGTCAACACACATTCGGACTTTACCATCCTTCTTTGGTACCGGCACCACATTGGCAACCCATTGAGGGTAAGAAGTCACTGCAAGAAAACCGGCGTCAAATTGTTTCATAACCTCGACTTTGATTTTCTCGGACATCTCTGGACGCATGCGGCGGACCTTCTATTTTACCGGAGGGCAATCTTCCTTGGTAGGTAGGTGGTGAACCACGATGTCGGCATCCAGACCAGGCATGTCTTCGTAAGACCAAGCAAAGATTTCCATGTAGTCATGCAACATCTGAATCAATCGTTGTTTCACGCTGATCTCCAGATTGGCACCAATCTTGACCTCCTTTCTATCTGTCTCAGTACCCAGATTTACCGTTTCCACTGGCTCTTCATGCGGCTGAATGGCCCTCTCTTCCTGGAGTAGAAGTCTTGCAAGTTCACCAGGCACTCCGCAATCATCTTCACCTTCGTCTTCGGCTAAGTTGATCGGATTTTCGAAGTCATAACTGGCAGTAGCAGAGTCGTTACCAGTGAGATCCAGAGTGGATTGGAACCTGTATAAGTGAGTGTGTGTAAATATAGTTGTTTCGCAATATATGATAAAGAAAGAAAAAGAGCACAAGATTTGAAATGCAACAAACGTCCAATGTTTTGATTAATGATATATGAAATGTCATACAAAAAGCCCTCATAAATGGAGCCACGGTGCCCTGGGTAGGACACCGCGCTATAAAAGTTTCAACATATTGTTTTGTTACAAATTGAAAACAAAAGAGTTCATTACTGAGTGACAAAAGTAATAGGTGTAAAATCTTTTGTCGTCCAGTTGCTTGGTCCATTGTTGATTGTCGGGTAGATCCAACTGTCAAATTTCGCTTCCTCTATGTCGTCCTCGATAGCATTCACTCCTGGGTTGGTGATGAATACCGGAGGTTTTCCGATCCTTGCTTTGCGAACAGTCCTCTGAGCCTCTGCAGTGAAACCTAGCCCAAACTTATCGGTCTTTGGAGTGAAGTCAGGAAGCCGACCCCAGTTTGCGCACTCGCCTTTCTCAATTACAGCCCGGGCGTCCTTCAAGGAAGCCATCTTTAGAGGAAAGTCTTCTTCAATCACTGCCTCAGCTGACGCCAATGTTGGAGGTACCTCTTCAAAATGTTGAAAGGGGGTTTCAATAAACTCCCCGTCCATCTCAATATACCGGAAGGAGTTCAGATGACTAACCATGTATTCTTCCTCCCCCTGCACAGTAACAATCTTCCCTCTAACAGGGTATTTGAGCTTCTGGTGTAGAGTGGAGGTCACAGCCCCCGCTTTGTGAATCCACGGTCGTCCCAGCAAACAGGAATAAGATGGACGAATATCCATCACATAGAATGTTGAGTCGAAGACTTGGGAACCCACACGAATAGGAATGTCTACCTCACCATGCACCATCCTCTTAGAACCGTCGAAGGCTCTAACAATGATGTTACTAGGCTTCAATTCGAGGCCCTCACAATCCAACCGGTCTAAGGCCTTCTTGGGAAATACATTCAGGGAAGAACCGGTGTCCACCAATACGTGTGCGAGAGTAGTGCCCCTGCATTCTATGGAGACGTGCAGGGCATCGTTGTGGTTCTTTCCCTTGGCGGTAAGATCAGCATCCGAGAAACCCAAACCATTGTCAGCTGTCAAATTGGCCACACAGTCAGTGAATTGATCTGCAGATGTATCTTGCGGCACATGGGCCGTCTTCAGAAATGAAATCAGGGCCTTGGCATGGGCCTCTGAGCATAGCAGCAATGATAGCATAGAGATCTTGGAGGGGGTATGCCCCAGCTGTTCAACGATGTTAAAGTCACTTTTCTTGATTATCTTAAGAATTTCCTCCATCTCTTGCTGGGAGGATTCAACGTTCACAGTCTTAAGTGCCTCCATCCGGGCAGGCTCATCGGTAACAACTCCTTTGCCCCGAGCAGCAGAGGACTCGGCGGCAGGAGTAGACACAGGAACTTGATTTGGAAGGGAAACATGCACACTTGCGGGTGTGATAATAAGAGGTTTTCGGATAACTGGTGGTGCAATGTCAGGCGAGAAGAGCCTGCCACTGTGAGTAACTTTGGCGGGACCAGTGATGTTACTGATACTGGTACCAGTGTTGAACTCCTGCTTTACTCCAAGCACATACACATCTGCCCCGTAGTGCCATGGGACAGCCTTATCAGACTTGTAGGGGATTGGCCCCAGAACGGTAATGGTTATAGGTGCAACAGACATAATTTTGACTGGCTTCCTCGGGGGAGCCTTGGTAGGATTATTGAAAATTGTGACGACAGATACTTCTTCAGCGGGAACAAAAGGAACAGTGGTCTTCTTGAACATAATCTCTTTGCTATCCATCAGGCTTTGGATACCTGACTTCAGCAGAGGACAACCGGTAGGGGTAACAGCACACAGGAGGCAACCCTTGCTACAACCCAGAAATAAACCGGCTAGCAACAGGTTCCTCTTAATAGTCAATAGAGGGGTAGCAACATCATCCACTGAAACAGCATACAAATCTTCCTCAACAGCATTTACTCCATGCTGGGGCATAGGAGCAGTCACAACATTTGGCCTCTCGGGCGCCTCGAATTGTATTTCCTTCGCATCAATAAGGTCTTGAACCTTATTTCTCAGGGCCCAGCAATCATCAGTAGAATGCCCCGGGCTATCGGAGTGATAAGCACAGCGGGCATTTGGATTATACTTAGGAGATGCAGTATTCACGACCTTCAGAGCCTCTCTTATAGTCACCAAGTTGGTCGATAGCAGTTGCGGCAAGATTTGTGACAAGGTCATACTCAGCCGAGTGTACTGCCTTTTGGGCCTCTCACCCCTTTGTTGATTGTACTGCTGAGGAGCAGCAACAGGCTTTGAAATGACCAATGCATTGACGGCTTGGCGACGTTTCGGCTTAACTTGTCTTCTAGGACCATAAACCGCACTAGCTTCCTTCTTGAAAGGCTTCTTCTCAGTACTCGCGGAGGCACCTTTATGTATCTTCCCTGACTTGATGCCAGCTTCTATCCTTTCACCGGTCAAGATCAAATCTGTAAACCCAGCGGAGGAATTACCAATCAGATGATTGAAGAATGGACCAGACAGGGTCCCTAGAAACATGTCAACAAGTTCACGGTCAGTCAAAGGAGGCTGCACCTGCCAGCCAAGTCTCTCCACTTTTGCGCGTATTCTTTGAATCCTTCGTCCGTTCCCAGCGACATACCCTGAAGTTGGGTACGTGTGGGAGCGAGGTCAGAATTGTATTGATATTGTCTATAAAACGCAGCAGCCAAGTCCTCCCAGCTTCGGATACTGGCTCCGTCTAACTGATAGAACCATTCGAGTTGAGACCCCGAAAGGTTATCTTAAAAGAAATGGATCCAAAGGTTCTTGTCCGCAGTGTAAGGTTGGATCTTTCTTACATACGATCAGAGATACAGCTTGGGACAGGAAGCCCCGTCGTACTTTGCAAAGGCAGGCGCCTTGAACTTGTGTGGGATCACCACCCCAGAAGATAACCCTAAATCTCCGAAATCCAGCCCCGGCACCTTTTGAATCTCCATGGCACTTAAACGGTCCTCTAGTTCTTTGTATCTGTCAGCAGCAGGAGGGTACTGTTCGTCGTTGTAATCCGTCTCGTTGTCGGAGACTGCAGGACTAGGAGCCCTTCCCCCTTGGGGACTGTCCTTCTCTGCAGAGGAAGTAGTTGGATCAGCCTCGTTATGGAGTGTATTCCCAAACATGCGTCCAGTGTTGAACAACGCAGTCCTCTTCTTCTTCTTCTTCAGGAGCAGAGCCTTCAACTCTTGTTGGCCTTGGGCTAGGCTCATGACCATCTCTTGAAACTGGGCGTTCTGGGCCTGGAGGGCCTTGATAGCTTGCTCGGTAGTAGGCTCGGAAGACATGATGCTTGAGTGCTGAAATAAACAGCGAAGAAGATTAAGCAACCTGTAGAAGAAGGGTACCTGTTATGCACATGATGCAATGAAATGCGTATGATTTATGTTTTCAAAGATAATCGGGATTCAACTTTGTAGACAAAAAGGAAACACACTTCATTAGATTTAAACTTTAAATTGTTCAACAATTGGCCCTTAGGCATTACAAGAATGAAAGTACTGAAAAGGAAATAAAAGCTGCAAAAGAAACATCCAAAGCCCATCAATGCTCCCATGGCCTCCTCTTCTCAGTGCGGATATAGTCATTTAGGGTCCGCTCTTCCTCCAATTGCTTAGTCAGCTTCTGGATCTTCCGTTCCTGTTCGTTGAACTTTTCCCGATAAAAATCCCGTTCTTCCTTTAGCTGCACCCAGGATCTCTTCAGCGTATCAACATCAGTGGGTATTTGAGGAGGGAGGACAGTTGGAGGAACCCCATTTTCATCAAGAGATTCAAGAATGATAGGCCTGACAGCTTCATACGGCATACCTAACTTCTGAGCGCGGATGCGGACCCATCTGCAATAGGGTTCCATTGGTAGAGAAGTCTTCGGTCCCAACTCATGTAGGTCAGCTTTGTGAATTCTGCCCCAAGCCTTAATGAATCCACGGCGTAGTTCGTCACTGTCTACCTGAAATTCAAAATGGAAGTGAGGAACCAACATCTCATGAGGCCCCGCTCTTCTAGCTCTTCCAAACTGACGGAGAGCTAAACATGGATTATAAGAAATTCCTCCCTGAATGCCGATCAAGGGAACATTAGGGTATTCTCCGCAACGATCAATAACAGCTACCTCATCCAAACCTCTGAGAGTCCAAGTGATGTCATTATCAGTGAGAGACATTAACCTATGAGCCCAACCCTTTCCTTCTTCATTCTTCAGCACGAACTTAGGAAGGTGCGAAATAAACCACCTCACTAGCAAAGGAGCACAACACCACGGAGTTCCCCGTTTTCGGGCAGTACGAGCATAGAGTTGTTGTAGGATATCACCCAGAAGAGTGGGTACAGGATTCCGAGACATGAAGATCCTTATGGCATAGATACTGATAAAGGTGTCAGGATTTGGAAACAACACTAGACCATAGATCAAAAGAGCCAGAATGTCTTCGTACGCCTTGAAGTCTAAGTCATTCCAGAAATCATTAGCTTTGCCAACCAGAAACTTAACCAAAAAGCCCTTAACCCCACTTCTAGTTTCCCAGTTAGCCATTACCTCCTCTTTGGTCAAGGGCAGGACTGCAGCAATCTCTTCGGGCCTAAGAGTCTTCTCCCAACCAGTGAATGGAGTTTGTTCCAAAACAGGGATACCAAGCAAGTCAGAGAATTCTTCCAGGGTAGGGACCAGCTGGAAGTCTTGAAAGGTGAAGCAATGATACAGGGGATCATAAAACTGGGTCAGGACACTTATCAGTTGTTGGTCCCACTTTGAAGTGATCAAACTGAGGAGAGAACCATGCCTTTTGATGAAGGAAGTAGTGTTTGGAATCTTACCAACCAATTCCTTGAGCAAAGTTGGTGGTTGAACAAAGTTGAGCCGGATAGTATTCCTACGCACGGGCATCATGATGTCCTACAAAACAGAGCAAAGATGAAACCCTCTTGTCTTTGAAATGGGTCAGTCCTTATACAGGATGCATGCCATGGTATGATGGTATGATGATATGATGAGACACACCACAAGTATTCACAATGATAAGGCACACAAGTCACACAAGACAACCCTTAGGTTTTAGGCCAGCATGTAGTTTAGGCATTACCCTCTTTTAGTTTCGTTGGTTAAAACCTGTCCTATCAAAAGTAACCGGGTTCTAGAGGATCTCAAATCCTTGACTACCCTCAATCGGTCATAACTCCAGCATTGCAATCTTTTCTTGCGGCCAGAACCATCGCGAGAGTTTAGCCTCAATGAGTGTAGCATACTGCTACTGTTCTATGGCCAAGTTTGGTCAATTTAGGGTTCTAAGGTCGGTTGGTGTTTGATGACTCCTTAGAAGACCCATATTCTCCTCGTTGCAACACAAGGGATATTGGTAAAGACTAAGGTGCCACACCAACGTAGCCACTGCTTCACCCATGTCGGTCTACGCCGGAAAGGTCCCTCACAGATTATGCTACCTAAAAAAGGGTATTCCCCAGATCCGGGTTAGGATCTATGAAACTCCGATGCAAATCCCACAAATGTAAAAGCAAAAAAAGCAACCAATTGAAAACAAAGGTGATCTAAACCCTAAGGTAACCCCACTTTTTAATATCCCCAGCAAAGTCGCCAGTTCTGTGATACAGTGGGAGAACTGACTTGAGTTTTGCATTTGTATTCACACTTGTTCGGTTGAGCAAGAGTCGCCACCGACTTTTTATTTTATCCTAAAGGAAAGGTTAAAAAGCACAGCAAAAACCTTTTGAGATATTTCGTGGGTTCGGGGGGTAGATTATGAAAAGGGAAGGTATTAGCACCCTTTTCATCCATGGTTATCCATGGGCTCTTAGTTACTTGGTTTTTTAGATCACTTGCCTTGATTTTCGATTGCTTTGAAATCGTGGTGTGTGTGTGTGTGTTTTGAAAATGTTTTTGAAGAGATGCCTTGTCTTAGGCAACCAATGTAATTGACTCGTGTTTGAGTGTTTTTACAAAAGTGTATATCTTTTCGAAAAGATGTTTCAAATGTTTTTGAGAGTTTATTTTGAAAGTGTGTATGAAGTGTGGTTTTTTGAAAAGGAGGCAAGTGTTTTTGCAAGTTGATCTCAAGTCATTAAGAGCTTTGTCTACCCCTATTGTACTCAAAGGTTTTCTCTATGCTTTCAACCCCTTTTAACAATTTTGTTCCACCATTGAATTTGGTGGACAATCTTGCATTTAGGAAGTTTAACGGGACGGGCGCGGGTCATCGTATGGACCATGAATGCAATGGTGCCAAGTGTCTTTGGCAATTTGCTTTGAAGGGACTATGATCATTTTGATAGGCGACTTTCGAAAGCGTCATCGAGGGACTTATGATCATTTGAATGTTTTGCCAAAGAAACTCGACGTGCAAGCATGGCCCATTTTGGAAGGCAACATGTGGGATTACCCTAGGGGGTGCAAGTGTGATTGTGTATTGGCTTCATGCATTTGTCTTTGTATTAGGTTATCTAGCGTTCGATTTTATGTACATACAAACCCTAGGTCTAACCATGGTATAATTCAAAAGCGGTAAATTGCGGGAATTTTAAAGTCTACGCTATTACAAATGGTATCCGGGAGTGGGGGTACAAATTCACAAATGGGGATGGGACTTAAATAATTACAACCAAATCGAATCGCAATCAAATATAATCAAGGTATAGCAAAGTATAGCAAATGTATAATGCATCAAAATGTAAAATGTATTGTGTGAGTGTACATATATGAGAATTGTTTACAAGTTAGGGAAATGTGAATTTGAATGTATTATTAAGTATCGTTTATTTATCAAGTATTGTTATCCGCTTTTGATTTAAATTTGTATTTTTATATCTTTGTTTGATATGTACAAAAACAAGTATTTTAATTAAAAGAAAGGAAAATGTTTTAAATTTTAAATTTTAATTATATTATGTATATTAAAAAAGAGTATTTTATGATTATGTACAAATTAATGTATTATTAGAAAAGAAAATGTTTTTGGTGTATTGTAATTAATGTTTTAGTTAAAAAGAAAATTCAAACTAAAAAAAATCTATTTCTTTATGTATTTTTTTTATAAATGTTTTAAGCAAGATTTACATTAAAAATAAAAAAGGAGTTTTAATAAAAGAAAAGAAAAAAGGTTTTAAGTTTTATGTATTTAGTATTAATGAAAAGTGTTGGTAATATTGTTATTAAGAAAGAAAAAAAATTAAGAAATTAAGTTATTAAGTTATGTATAGAAAGAGATGGGCCAAAGGGGGTCTTGTGGCCCAAACACCATTTACAGAGAACGAAACAGAAAGGGGGGTACGAACTGGAAATACGCTTGGGTTTTTGGCTTAGGAAGCGGGTCAGGCCCAATTTATTTGAAACAAAATTTTTAGGGTTTTATGACTCTTGTTTCATTTGGGATATGGCTTAGGCTTAACATGCAGAGGCGCCGTTTGTTCATCTTCGCCTTCGTTCATCTCTCAAGTCCAGAACCATGGATTCAGAGCAACATCCTCCTCGCCTAAGCCACCAACGCCACCGTTTCCCCTTCTCCCTCAGTGTACTGTTCAGGCGACGCTTGTAAGGTTGTTAGTGCTTTCGTTGTATCTTTTGATTTTTATGATTTGCATGTTTAGTTTGCATTCATTTGATTCTGTTTCTTGGTTCACGCGAGGTTTCAAAAAGGAATGGAAAGAAATTCTACCTGTTGGAGACGGAGGAGGAGGAGAGGAGGCGTTTGGAGGCTTGAAGAGCGGAGGGACAGTGCTTGATGAACTTGGTGTCCTGGTTTGTACTTTTCCCCCTTTTTTTTGTTGCCTTGATGATGATGATGAACTGAATCACTTTTGTAATTTTTCTTCTTCTCTCTTTGCTGCCTTGGTGATGATGATGACCTGAACCACTTTTATATTTTTTTCTCTTCTTCTCTGCCTCGTTGCTTTCTTAGTTGCCTTCTGGATGCTTATGTTGCCTTTGAGTTGCCTGTTTACTGAGTTGGTGACAGTTGATACCTTGAAATGCTTCTTTTCCTCGTTTCTGACTTTGAGTTGAATGTTATGGTGTTGTTGCTGTTAGTTGTCCCAGTGATGACGTTTTCTGAGGGTCTTTTATGGGTTGCCTTGTATGCTCGATCTTCCTTTTCCTCTCGTTGGTTTACTGAGATGCTTGTTTGTTTGACATGCTTATTGGTATGTTGCTGGTTTTTGATGGTTAAGGGATTATGCTTCAGTTTTTGGCATGGCTCAGGGGCTTGGACAGCAGGTTGTATGCTTTCTTTTAGTGCAGGTTTTTGGCTTTTGGTCAGTTTATGCGTTTGAGGTTTTGTTGAGGTCTTTGAAAGGTTCACAGGTTTTAGCTTTGGGCTTCTGGTTTACTGGTTGTTAAATTTGACAGGTTAAAGGCTTGAATGGTTATTGAGGCTTTTTGGCTTATGCTTTGAAAGGCTTCAGGTTTTTGAGAAGGTTGAAAATTTTTACTGGTTTATGCAGGTTCTGGTTTTTTAGGCTTGGGAGCTTATGTTTCAGTTTTGTTTTGGCTTGTGATATCTATCTTGAACACAGGTTTTTGCTTTTTTGTTTGAGACTTGTTCTTTTCATATATGCTTAGCCTCTTTTTGTTTTGGCGCCTCTGATGTCTTTGAACTATGCAGTTTTGATATCTTTTCTTTTGGTCAAGCTAATGGGCAGGTTTGCAGGGTTTTAAAATGGAAAGATAATTCTGTTACACTTTGTGGGCAGTTTTGTTTGCATGCTAATTCCTTCATACTGATGCCTTCTGCTTCACTGTTTTATTGCAGTTTCTGTGTTTATATTTTTTTTTATGCCTAAAGCCAAACCAGTAAGCCTACACTTCTCCTCTCTTTTTCTCTCTATCCAATACTTAAGCATATTATATTGCTTAACATGTATTAGTTCTGAAAAAGCACATTGGCCTGGAAATGATGAACTGAATTTGCTTGCAATAGTAGCCTAACTCTGCATATTTTGTCTTCTTCTTTCCATGCTTTGTGCTTCTTGACAGCATTGATGATACTTTTGTGTTTTGACATCCTTTGGACAGCTTTGACATTGGAACTGAGTTTTGAAATTTAAGCATGCTTTAGGACATTCAGTTTGGTAACTTGGACTTTGTTATTTGCCTATGCTGTCTTTGAACTATGCAGTTTTGACAAACTTTGAATTGTGCAATTTTTAACTTGTGCATTCATTTTCAATTTGCAAATATTTTTTTCATCCCTCTTTGTGAACCGGGAGAAATCCCGTGATTTGCAGAGAGGGTTAACTGATCCCAGCCATTTGCTTTTAATGATGAACCCAAAACTTTAATTGTCTGTTTTTAATTTTTTATCTGCTTCTAACTTTTCTTCTTTTCTTTTGCAGATAAAAAAAATCGAATGGAGAGGATTTAGCAACAGATGAAGAATGAAGAAATGAAGATTTAGAAAAAATTAGGATAGTCTTATTTTAAATTTAATTATTGTAACTATT
Organism: Vicia faba; assembly: GCA_948472305.1. Lineage (NCBI taxonomy): Eukaryota > Viridiplantae > Streptophyta > Magnoliopsida > Fabales > Fabaceae > Vicia > Vicia faba. The sequence continues at coordinate 214,522,047 of OX451736.1, forward strand.
ATTATTATAAATACCATGTAAATGAATACTTGTATTTACATAATAATTTGTAACAAATATTTAAAGATGAAATAAAAATGCTTTTTATCCAATTAATTCTTTTTATCCTTTTTAATTATTTATTTTATTATTTATAATTCTAAAATTATAATAAATGGAAATAAATTCCAATTATCTAAACTCAGAATAATAAACAATTAAATAAACAATCTTTCAGCATCGATCAACTAATAAATCTGGTGCTTCACAAATCCAAAGCAAAGCACAGTCAATCAAAACAACTGCCCAGACGTATTTTCCCTTTACTGATTCTAACCAAACATTGCAAATTCAATCCCAATGCATCCTTTCACTGATTTAGCCACGCAATGCGAATTCAATCCAAATGTTTCAATCCACATCTCAGCATGACTTGAAAAACAACTGTAGAGTTAAACCTTTCTGAGGAACCGCGCATAAAAAACCCTAATTCCTGGTTAAATGCCAAAGAAACGTTCGCCTGATCAAAGTTGAGTCAAAATCAACCAAAAACCCTAAGCAACTGTAAGAACTGTTCTAAAGCCATGAAAATCAATGAACACCCTAATTTTTGTCTGACTGACGAGAGAAGTCTGTTTGACCGATTCTTGAGCCAGTTTGAAAAATCAAGAAACGCCTGAAGCTGTGATTTCTTAAGGAAAAATGCGAGGGCAAATTTTGGGGTACAACAATTGGGATCTGAACAATGCAAGTCCCAAAGATGACTTCCCGTTACCTCACATAGATGTTTTGGTAGATAATACGACTCAAGCTTCAGTATTCTCATTCATGGATGGTTTCTCAGGTTATAATCAGATCAAAATGGCACCCGAGGATATGGAAAAGACTACTTTCATGAATCCTTAGGGCACTTTCTACTACAAGGTAATGCCTTTTGGTCTAAAGAACGCAGGGGCAACCTATCAACGAGCTATGGTCACACTATTTCACGATATGATCCACAAAGAAGTTAAGGTATACATAGATGATATGATTGCCAAATCTCATACAGAGAAGGATCACATCATACATTTACAAAAGTGATTTGAGCGCTTGAGAAAGTTCAAACTGAGGTTGAATCCGAACAAATGTACATTTGGTTCCAGGTCATGTAAGTTATTGGGTTTTATTGTAATTCAGCATGGTAATGAGGTAGATCCCGACAAGGTGAAGGCCATACAAGAAATGCCAGCTCCAAGAATAGAAAAAGAGGTTTGTGGTTTCTTAAGATGATTAAACTACATTTCGAGGTTCATATCGCACCTAACTGTTACATGCAAGCCTATATTCAAATTACTTCAGAAAAAATCAAACAGTGGTGTGGAATGATGATTGTCAGACAACCTTCGAGACTATAAAGCAATATTTACAAGAGCTACCAATCCTGATGCCACCAGTTCATGGAAGACCGATCATCATGTACTTAATAATGCTTGAAGGGTCTATGGGATGTGTATTAGGATAACATGATGAGACAGGTAGAAAAGAGCGTGCAATATACTACCTCAGCAAGAAATTCACCGGCTATTAAACCATGTACTCACTTATCGAGAAGACTTATTGTGCAGTGGCTTGGGCTACTAAATGATTGAGGCATTATATGTTAACTCACACCACATGGTTAATAGCAAGAATTAATCCTTTGAAGTATGTATTCGAAAAACCAGCTCTTACAGGAAGAATTTCCCGATGGCAGATGTTACTATTCGAGTACAACATCCAGTATGTTACCCAAAAAGTCATCAAAGGTAGTATATTAGCTGATCATCTGGCTCATTAGTCATTGTCAGAATATCAACCAATAAAGTTCGACTTTCCATACGAATATATCATGGTTATAGGTGACTACGAAATACCAGGACCCGACGAAGGACCTGAACCAGGGGCACATTGAACACTCATGTTTGATGGTGCTTCAAACGCACTAGGGCGTGGTATTGGGGCAGTGCTGACTTCTCTGAAGAATTCTTATAAACCTTATAGTGCAAGGTTATTTTTTGACTGTACCAACAATATTGCTGAATACGAAGCTTGTATCTTGGGTCTAGAAGCTATTATCGATCTAAGAATTAAACACCTTAAAGTGTATAGAGACTTAGCATTATTCATATACCAAGTCAACGGTGAATGGGATACTAAACATCCCAAACTGTTTCCATATTGAAATCATGTTTTGAAGCTAGCTACGGAATTTACTGAGATTACCTTCACTCATATTCCACGAGAAGAAAATCAGATGGTAGATGCATTGGCAACTTTATCAGCCATGTTCAAAGTAACTTGGCCAAATCACGAACCACGCATTACAATCAGACGTTTTGAAGAACCTGCACATTGCCTTGCCATTAAATAAGGACCAGATAACAAGCCTTGGTTCTATGACATCAAGAGGTATCTCTAGAAGCAAGAATATCCAGAAAATGCCTTTATGATTGACAAGTGAACTCTGTGAAAGCTAACTTCAAAGTTTTTTCTAAATGGTGATCTGTTGTACAAAAGAAACTACGATATGGTATTTCTCAGGTGTGTGGAGAAACATAAAGCAGGTACACTTATGAGAGAAATCCATGAAGGTACCTTTGGAACTCATACAAATGGACATGCCATGGCTATAAAGATCTTGTGAGCAGGTTATTATTGCTTGACCATGGAAGTTGATTGCTACCATTATAAAAGACATGTTTCAAATACCAAATCTATGCAGACAAAATGCACGTGCCACCAACTCCTCTGAATGTCTTGAGTTCTCCTTGGCCATTCTTGATGTGGGGAATTGATATGATAGGAATGATCGAATAGAAATCCTCTAACAGACACCGATTCATACTAGTTTCCATCGATTACTTCACCAAGTGGGTCTAAGATGCGTCTTATGAGAATGTGACAAGACAAGTTGTTACTCAGTTTATTAAGCACAACATCATATGTAGATATGGGGTTCCTAGCAGGATTATTACAGATAATGGGTCTAACTTGAACAAAAAAATGATGAAGAAGTTATGCAATAACTTCGAGATTGAGAATCATAATTCCTCAATGTTGTACCCCAAAATTTGTCCTCCCATTTTCACACAAGACATACTCTTAGAGGTCCCCAATGGCTCAAGTTGACTAAGGATTGATCAGACAAATCCTCCTCCTAAGACAATAAGCCTCAAACTAGGGTTTCACTCCTCATCAAGATGTTTGAGTTCCAAGGGTTCCAAATGGTCTCCATTGTCCGAATATGTCCTCAAGATCATCCATGAAAAGTTTCATTTCTTGCACAACAAGTTTGCTCAGTCAACCGCTCAAATGCCTGAAAATCAACTGTACTAGGCCAAAAGTCAATTGTGGCCCACATACAGTCAAACTTCAAGTTTTTTTTGTCAACATCAACATTTTGAAGTAATATCCATCATTTGATCAAGGGTTGATCATTATTCCTCAATAAATGCTCCTAACTCATCAAAAGTCAAAAATGGCAAATTAGGGTTTCTATAGGAAAAGTCAACCAAATTTTGACCAGGCACAACTTTCTCATACTTTATCAGAAATTTCTCATCCAAGGCTCATTTTGAAGAGAATCCAATTCCCTACAACTCATATTCAGCCCTCAAGTTCAAGAAATGCACTCATGAAAATATGTAAAATCAGACATTATAGGTCCTTTTCAAAAGTAAACAAAAACACCTTTTGGGTCAAAGCTCCTTACATGAACATGGAAGATCCAATTAAGATGAAACCAAAAATGTTGTTTAGAGGACATCCTAATCTTTCTAAAAAGTCTAAGAACACCCTCTTAGGGTTAAAATTGAGAGAGATATGCATTGTCAAAATTGGCCATTTTTGGAAATTTGCATAAAGTCAATGCCCAAATTTGCATTTTTTTCCAAATGGGCCTAACTTTTTATACTTGAAACACATTCCTAGCCTGGTCCACGACCCAAACACCTTTCCATGCATCATTGGATTTATTTATTTAATTTATTTTGATTTTAATCCTTTAAAAATCAAATTAAATCAAATAAATGATATAAAAATAATGAAGATTTGTTTTGATTTGATTTCGCATTGAATTACAATCCAAATATGATGTATAATACCAAGAAAAATCGTGCAAGATTGAAAAGAGAGGAAATCTCCATATCTGGAAAGATTGGAAGTAAATAATTGAAAAGGCATTATTTGTTGGATTGTTGCCATATATAGTGACCCAATTTGATTCACATATTTATACACAAGAATTCTCAACCCTAAGGACAAGTTTTTCACACGCACGGCCTGCCTCCAAAGCAAGAAACGAGTTCAAACTTTTGTCAAAAAAGTGCAAGACCTATCTTCTTCCCCAGGCCAGTTCAAGGAGTTTTTAGTCTTCAGTAATCATCCACACATACTCAGGAAGCTTTTCCCATTGTTTCCAAGCCTTGAAGCTTCAAGAATCTCCATCTACACATCACAGTTTGCACTCCCTTAATTCAAAATTGTTTTCAGGGTTTTATGTGTTTTACCTTCGATTTGCTTGCATAAATGTGTTCATAATCATGTTTGTGATCTTTTGGATAGCCTGGATTTGATTTTTAGTATAGGAACAAGCCTGCGCCTTAGCTAGGGTTTATGAGCTCAAAGTTGGGGTTTCTCTATCCAAGGAAAATTGAAGGGGTTCATGGGCACCAATAGACTCAGGGAAAAATTCTTGGTTGATCTATGCTTTTAGTTTTGGTTAATATGGCTTATTTTGTGTTGTAGAAATCTGCAGGGTTATAGCTATGGACGAAAACTGTCACTATAGCCTTTAGCGACAACTTTGTCCGTAGGTAAAAGGCAGGTATCAAAAACAACGGTTACAGGAAGAAGGTAATTAGGTGGCAGCATCCCATTGGAGAGTTTGAATTTGTCGCGTGTTTATGGGTATAACACTTTGTTTTGCTTATAATTTATTCGTTTAATTATATAAATGAATAACATTCCAGGCAGATGGTTAACGGGAAAGGCGTGCAATGCAAACGTCCTGGGTTTGATCCCAGGCGTATGCATTTTGTATTTTCTCAATATTTTCCACATGATCTAGCACGCAACATCCAAAGGGGAGTATCATGCGACTCCTAGATCCAGCCATCAGGTCATCATCAATCCAGATCCAATGGTCCAGCGAAGGCATTCCATGGTGCGCACCACAGAAATCAACATCACTGGATTCACACGCAGGCAGATGGGCCATCAGCTTTGGGCTTTGTCAAATTCCAGCAATACACCCCCCAGTTTTGCTCATCACATCAGGCCCACTTTAATTCTTTTTTAATTTCTTTTATTTGTTTTAATTATTTTTACAAAAAAATCATTATTTTTTTAACTAAATCATAAAATCAAGAAAAACATAAAATATTACAACTAGATTTTTTTATCATTAAAAATTAATTTCTTTTTCATAATTTAAATTAACTAGAGACTAGGTTTTAATTGCAGTTAAATTAATTTTCTCAAATAAAAACACAAAAACATTAGAATTAGGTTTTTTTCATAAAAATATTTAATTTCATTAATTAATTAATTAGGTTAATTAGGATAATTTAAATTCCTTTTTCATAATTAAAATTAATTAGAAATTAGGTTAATTTGCAAAATTAATTACTTTCTCAAAATCCAAAAAATATTTTTCTTTATTCACTAATTAGATGTCTTTGAATTTAATTGTTAATTCCCTGTATTTAATTTTGTCGCACGTATTCTTTTTCCATTATTTTTTTTAATTATTGTAATTGCTTCGAGATTGTAATAGTTTTAATTAGGTTATTTATTGTCGTTCCCTATTTACTGTTTAATCCCCCAAAGTTTTTGGTCATGTAATCCTCATTCCCCGGAGCCTTGTAATAATTAGATTTACTTTTCCGTTTTTACTTTCTGCAAATATATAAACTATTTAGATGTATACGTAGGATGGTATGCAAAAGACCAATAATTTGAAATAGTAGAAAACCATAATTGTGCAAAGATAAATAACTGAAAAACAATCACACGCACATGGGCACCCCTAGGGTATTACCTCACTTGGTTGCCTTCGAAAACAATGGTCATTTCCCTCGAGCGTAGGGATACTCTTAGTAAAGACCCTCGGTTAAAATCGTCATAAAGATCATAGTCCCTAAAATGTCCCTCAAGTTGTCTACGAGAAATGATCTTATGATAATAGTCCCTTCGAAATGCTAAGGTATCCTTACATGTTGCCTTCAATGACCGTACATACCTTTCAATAGTCCCTCAAACATCCAACGACTAGGGTTACCTACTCACTAATAGTATGATAACACGGTCTAAAGGATAGGAGGAAAAGAACGCCTTTTTTTGAGTAGGTAGATAACTGTTGGATACTTGCTCAAATAATCCTTTTTACACCCTACACTTTCAAACATACCTTTTCAAACAAAAGTTTTCAAAAAACACTTTATCACACTCTTGAGGACTGATACAAGAGTTACCATAAAGTGAATCGTCGCACTAAATAATTTTTCAAAGCTTTTCAAAACACACAAACACAAGCAATTTTAGAAAATGAGCAAGTACCTAAGAGCCCATGGAAAACCATGGATGGAAAGGATGTTAATACCTTCCCTTTCCATAATCTACCCCCTTACTCAGAAACTCGAAAAAAGGTATTTTTCTATTATTTTCACCCTTTCCTTTATTAGATAAAAGAAAAGTCGGTGGCAACTCTTGCTTACCGGGATATTTGCGAACAAAAAACGCAAACCAGTATTAACAGTCGGTTCTGCCACCGTATCACACTCACCATATTGACCCAATATGAATGGGCCCATTGAAGCTTCCAATAAGAATATTAAGAAAATCATTCAGAAAATGGTTAACACATACAAAGATTTGCACGAAAATCTCCCATTCGCTCTACATGGCTACGGTACTTCCGTACGTACGTCAACAGATGAAATTCCTTTCTCTCTAGTATATGGCATGAAGGTAGTACTCCCTGTTGAAGTAGAGATTCCATCTTACAAGTTCTAATGGAAACAAAGCTTGAAGAACCAAAGTGGGCTCAGACGCAACTTGATCAGCTTAACCTCATTGAAGAAAAACACTTGTCAGCTCAATGCCATGGTCAGTTATACCAAAAGTAGATGAAGAAGGCATTTGACAAGAAAGTTCGTCCTCGAGTGTTCAAAGAAGGAGATTTGGTGCTCAAGAAGATTCTATTACCTCGCCTCGATTCACGTGGTAAATGGGCACCCAACTACGAAGGTCTGTATATGGTTAAAATAGTATTTTTGGGTGGTGGTCTTATCCTCACAACAATGGATGGGGAAGAACTTCCACATCCGACGAACTCTGACATATAAAAAAAATACTATGTATAAAAAGCTCGCTAAGTTCGAACCCTAAACGGGCGCCTTAGGAAAAAAGGGGCGTCCCGGTGGATTGAAAACCCGAAAGGGTGGTCTAGGCAAAAATTAGGGACATAAACAAAAAATTATCCCAGTGGATTGAAAACCCGAAAGGACAGTGCAAGAAAAAGTTAGGGATCTTATTCAAAATAAAGAACAAATAGACTATGATATAAGAACCATGATTGCGACCACAAAGGAGGGGGATTAATCCAAATCATTCAACTCAGAAGCAAAGGAAATTGGAGTTATCAAAAGGACATTGGAGAAACATCAGTAGTGATTATCATTTTCATTTCCATTTTCATTTTTTGTTAAACTCTCTATAATTACCTCTTTCAAGGAATTGCATCTTGTACTTTCTCCTATTCAAAGGCAACTTCCTCAGTACAACAATTTACTTTTCAATCTTTCAATTGTGTTTTTTCTTTTTCCGACTTGTTTGCAAAATACTACGAATATTTCTTGTATGCGTTGAAATTATTTTGGGGATTGGACAAAACAATTAAAAGCATTTGATAAAACATCAAAGAGAATTTTGGTTAGAAAAATGTCGAAATAAAATCTACATCTACATCCACGACTGTATCCACGTCTACGTCCATGCCTACGCCTACACCTACGATACAATTATCAAAATCTTGTTGACACTATTTACCTTGTTCAAATCAACTTGGAGATACCATGAAAAAGCAACATACAATGTTGGGGAGTCAGTGACACAAAATAAAAAAACCGATGGTTTAAAAGGAGAAAATAACAGACAATATTTACAATACATTTTGGGCATATACAGAACATTGGTGCATATACATTTGGGTTCCATATCAATCTAGAGTATTATGCATATACATCGTGCATGACATTTTCAAAACTACTTTATGTAAACTACAAACTTTCTTGGGGTCTATTGTTGAATTAGCTTATCTATGCAAAACAAACAAATACCTTAATTGAGAACAGACACAACCGATAAACTTCAATCTTATCTTTGGTTTAGTCATCTAAGATTCGATTATCAAAACACTTTTCAAATATATATCCTCTAGGTTTTGGTAGGTATACAAAAATCTATAGTTCATTGTGTCAGTATCTAAGCGATAATGAATTATCAGGTTTATGTTATTTATCCTCTAGGTCGTGATAAATACACAAGCCTATCCTCGTATTATCTATCCGCTAGGTTATGGTAGGTATGCGAAAATCTATAGTTCATTGTGTCAGTCTCTAAGCGATAATGAATTATCAGGTTTATGTTATTTATCCTCTAGGTCGTGATAAATACACAAGCCTATCCTCGTATTACCTATCCTCTAGGTTGTGGTAGATATGCGAAAATCTATAGTTTATTATGTCAGTCTCTAAGCGATAATGAATTATCAAGTCTAGGTATTTATCCTCTAGGTTGTGATAAGTACACTAGCAATGCCTTACTATGTTAGTCTTTATGTGTTAGTAAGATATTTTCAACCCGTATCATTTACTCCCTAGGTTGTAGTAGATGTACAAAATCTGCAATAAAACTCATGGCGTTAGTCTCGAAGCAGCAATAGGTTATTTGTCTCTCTGTGATATAATTCATTGTGTTAAGTCTCCATGCGGCAATGGATTGTCATCTCTGTTTTATTCATCCCCCAAGACATGATGAATAGATAAAATCTATGTTATAAGCTTAATATGTTAGTCTCAAAGTGTTAGTAAGTCAACTTTCAAACTTGTGTTATTTACCTCCTAGGTTACGGCACATATGCAAAATCTACGACATCTTTTCTAGGTATTTGAGAGTTATCTGCATTGTCATATCTAGGTCAATTCCACTTTTTGCTCTAACTCTGGTAGGATGATACATCACCATCTTTGCCTATTTCTTCTTTCTCTGGGGTATGCTTCACATTGTATCCTTATCTAACCAACCTGTGGTCAAATTTTGGGATCTTCCAATATTTAACAACCCTCATATTCGAATGTGAGCGACCTTCATATTCTTGCACCCTCAATCGAAGAGTAATTAAATAGAGATAGTTGTCATATCCCAAGTTTGCCCTAGGGTATCAATAATCAACTTTTCCTTTTTTAGTCATTTTTGATTGAATTCTAATAATTTTGTTACTAAATTAATTTTTATATATTTTTGGTATAGTGGTTTAAAAAGTTAAAAGAGGGGTGTGTGGACCATCAAGATCTGATGGCCCATTAAGAGTTTTTTATTTGTTTTAAATAATAAAAAGAGTGTGTGATTTAATTAATGGTTTATGGGTTTTCTAAATCAGAAAATCCATTTAAATCTTTTAGTCTGTTCATAATAACAAAAGGGGAGTGTACGTTTTTAGAACTTTTTGTTTCATTTTTAATTAGAAGGACCCATTCAGCTGATGGCCCGTATACTTTCGTTTTTGGATAATAAAAGAAAGGGGTGCATTTTTTGGTAAAACGGCCCAAGATACGTTTTGTCCGTACGGCCCGGTAAGAGGGTTTTAAAGCCCATTTTTTATTATTGACTAAGTCAACATTCGTTTTAATAATGTTATTATTATTATTATTTATTTTATTTTAATCATTATCTGATTATGATAAATCTTTTATTAATTAACATTATTATTAATATTAATAATATTATTATTATTATTATTATTATTATTATTTATTTTAACTATTATTAAAATTATATTATTTTTATTTTTATCATTCGTTGACCGAAGTCAAAAATAGGGTTAGAAACCCTAATCAGCCAGCGGCGGCCACCCAATCGTTTCTTCATTTTCATTGCTAAGCAACAACTTTAAGGCCTAGAAATAAAATTTTAAAAAAACAAATCAAATCTTCAAAAATCCAGAAATCATGTGAAATAGAATAAAAAATTAATTATATTATTACAAAATCAAATCTTTGAAGGAATTACGAGTACAAATCGTCCAAAATACATTAATCAAAATCAATTACAATCTCAATCTAAATCAAATCTAACCTAACTTATAACAAAATTACTAATCTTCTATCAATCTCTAACATTGTAACGATAAATATTACAAAATTCCCTAATTGAGCTAATCTCTAAGACCTATATAAACCCTATTTTCTAAGAACGCGGGGGAGAAAATTTTGCAACGGAGAAGAAATTTGGAAGTAGAAGGAGAGTTGTCTTCATCCGAGATGTGGGTTTCAAAATCTGAAACCCTAGATTTTTTGTTACGCTGTCGTCAAACTTCAAGCCGTAAGATCTCATCTCAATCCATCATTATCGTCGTACCTGCAGAAGAAAAGGGAAAGAGATCAGAAGATCGAACCCGGAGACTCAAAGAAAGTCACGGTAATAGAGGTATCTTTTATTACACTTAGCTTTACATTCGTCGCGATTTAATTTATTTTATAGCGTGTTTGAGGAAGTGGGTATTAGGTTTGGTCATGGGTTGATTCGGGTTGGGGTTGTTGAAGATTGTTGCGCTTCAGGTCTCTGCCACTTGGGGAGTTTGAGTTTAGGGTTTGTTATTGTTATTGTTGGAGGAAGAGGAACAAAAGAATGGGAGAGAAGAGAGAGAGGTTCAGATGAAAGTGAATGAATAAAAATGAGAGGAAAAAAACATATAATCCCTTTGTGATCTCATGTGTTATCCTTATCGTGCACCTTCAATCACACGCCTCTGATTCTAATCAAATGCCCTCAAAACCATGCATCCACTATAACGCCATACGCTCGCCCACACGAAATCCAAACGGACCCCTTAAAATTTGCTTTGGGCCAAGCTCATTCATGTTAACACCCCTCATATATTTGTTTTTACTTACTAATGTGAAAAAAAATACTCCCCTGCGTAAGTTTGACATCCCGAGGTTTACGTTTTGCAAACCCCCCCCCCCCCCCCCCCCCCCCCCCCCCCCCATTTACCTCTTAATTAATTCTTTTAAAATATTTATTTATTTTATTTTATTAATTCACTTATTATCATATTTTAACATTCTGCATTAAATAAAAAATTTCATATTAATAAATAATTATTGGATATTTTTATTGTTTGATATATTTTTAACAATTAAGAAAATATCTATTTATTAGTTTCAATATTTTTTATAAAATACTAACCTTTCTTTAATTGCATTAAATATTTTTCGCTTTCATTCTAACTTATTTTTGCATATTACATCACACATTTAAAAACATATAACCAATCAAATACTAATTATTTTCTACTAACATAATTCAAATTTATATATTTTAAAAAAAAGGATTAGAGAGATATTTTTTCATTAACTACGAACTGCGTCTACGATTCCACTATTTTCAACCCAGACATGGTTCAAGGATTAATTCAAAATATTTCCACACACTACGCCAAAAATAAGTTTTAGCAGCGCCTCTACTAAAGCGCTTATTGAAAAAGCGCTGCCATAGCCTTCACAAAAAACAAAATTAAAAAAAAGGGAAACCTACGAAGGCGCTTTTTTAAAAGCGCTGGCATAGGGTTACCTACGAAAGCGCTTTTCAGAAAGCGCTTTCATAGGTATTTGAAATATCTAACCTACGAAAGCGCTTTTGAAAAGCGCTCTTATAGGGAACCCTATGCCAGCGCTTTTGAAAAGCACTTTGATAGGGGGACCTACGAAAGCGCTTTTTACCTCAGAAGCGCTCTTATAGGGTACCCTATGCCAGCGCTTTTTAAAAGCGCTTTCGTAGGTTGTTTTTATATTAAAATTAAAAATCCCTAAATATGTTCTTTAGTCTTCCTCATTTCTTTCGTTCAGAGCTTCCTCATTGTCGTCGCCGCCGTTCGTCTTAAGCTTTTCAGCCTCCGTTGGTCACCCCCACCGTCTACACCCTTTCCAACCACAATTCCGCTCCATCAACTCCTTCCAGTACACCTACAACGAGCTTCCCCTGTCTTCCTCTAGCTATGCCACCATTTCCGGTATCTTAGAAGTGAAAAGCTTTGCGTCAATCTCAGTTATCATCATCAGGTATCATCAATTCTTCACTACCCAGATGCTAATTCCTCTTTACTTGTTGAATGCTGAATATTCCTAATCATGACATGTTTATTCTGTGCAAATGTTTCTTTAATGAAAATGATCTTTACAGTGTTCTTCACTATCCATTTCAATTGTTTTCAACAACAAACAAGCTAAAGCTCTCAAGATTTAAGGTATCACTATCTTTTGATGCTTCACTAAGTAAGTCATTTGTGATGGATGTCAAGGAAACTTGTGTATTTTTATACTCTTCATTCAACAGTTTCTTCAAACTAATGTCAAAGAAACTAATGTCATTGTTCTTGTTTACCCTAACCAATTGATATTTTCGCATTCCAGGAGAATAATTTCTTTCTCTCGTTCAATTGCTTAAGTAATCTCTCTCATTCAAGTAATCTCAATCCTCCAGAGGCCTTCACGAACTGGTTTTTAGAAGTCCATCTTCTTCATCTAACTTGCTTCCTTCCTCTTAAATCTTAAGTAAGATTTAACATTGTTTTTAAAAATTAATCTTGAAGTAATCTTGTGTTGTTGTAGGTTGGTGTTTTAGTTTGAAGTATAATATTGTGATAATGTGATAATGTGTTTTTGGTTTGTTTTATTAAGTTGATGTTCTGGTTTGAAGTATTGTGTTTGTATTGTGATAATGTGATAATTTTTTTTAGTTTGGTGTCTTAGAAGTTGAAATTTTGTAAACTTTAATTATTAGTTACATAAGACATTAATAGAAAAATGGTAGTGTTTATTTTTTAATTTGTTAGGAGTAGAAGGAATTTGTTTATATTAGAGGTGGTTATATTTTTAATGCGCTATAATGTAGTGGAATTGGAATTTAGAGAATTGGTACTTACTAATATGTGTAAGATTGGAACTTAGATAATTTTGAGATTTTGTTGTGTTGTGTTAATTTATTTAATTGATTATGCATCACAAAAGTGATAATGAAGAGTAGAAAAAATGATTCTTTTTTCAATAGGAAAGAAATAGATGAAGAGAACTTAACTCCTATGTTAGAATCTCAAGGAGAGTTCTTGATAATCCAAGAATTAAAGAAAACTGGCAGGAACACACGCACCCAATGACAGCTTGACTAATAATAATGGGTTACAAGCAGTCGTAAGATTGGGAGGCAAAGTTGATCTCTTGGGAAAGGCTTGAGACATGAGAGTGTATTTCTCTCTAGCTTTTAGGAACAATTTATGTTATGTGCTAATAATTTATGTGTTAGGGACGGTCTATATAGAACTTTGTTCTAATTTTAAATGAGTCCCCTATTAGTAGTGGAAGTAATAGGATGGCCTTGAATCTGTGCAATTTAGGAATTCCAGTTATGAAAGTCATGGACATGCCTTCCAAAACAACATCAAGAATGGGGAGGGAATGTATTTGCTGTAGTAACCAGCAGGTGCCATTGTATTTTTGTTAAACAATACATGAACAATGAAAAGTAGTATCAACTAGAATCCTAGATCAGTAATCACATACATCTTGTTATTTCATTGTTTTTATAATGGGTAATATTATAACCTATGTGGCCTATATTATATCTCCAAGAAAATTCATATAATAAAACAATCAAACATGACAATGGATATGTATATTCTGCAATTCATAACACACAATAAAAGAAAACAGAAAATCAAGAAATGAAACTGTTATTTCCCACCCATAACAAACAATGTAGACTAGATAGTGTGACATTCAAATTCAGCATAAATCAGGTCTAGTTCTTTTACAAACCGAAATGCAACCCTTATGTTGATCCCTCAAGATCCTAATCTCACAACACTCCCTCAAATCCTCAAGACTCACATACTGTTGTTTCACCATCCTCAAAGAACCACCCCCTACATCATGAATCCATATATAAGGTTGACAAGTCTCATCATAGTAATACAACAAACTCTTCAATCCCACATCATTGCTTCCACTTCTCCCAGGCATATAAGCCTTATATATCCCTTTACTTTTCACTCTCTTCGAACACCCTGCCTTCAAAATATGAACCTTCTTCAGTATTGATCCTACCCTTATCTGCAATTCCACTGGCCTATCATTATATTATATATCTTTTTTGGTGAATATCATTATATTATATATCTTTTTTTGAATTTCTTTTCAATATGCTTGAAATAGATAGATCAACCAATGTCTCTAATATTGCTCTTTAGATATTGTTTAACATCCAGCATATGGCTTAGTAGTAGTAAGCTTAGATGCTGAGTTTGTATAGTTAAGAGTGTGAATCTGCTGAAATTAAATGCTGAGTTTGTATAGTGAAGTGAAAATATGGATTAAGGGATAAAATGTGTATAATTGATATTGATATAACTGTAATCATAGTAATCACTAATTACATCCTAACCCCCCAAAAACTTTCTATCATTGTTATTTTTACTTTATATTTTTTTATGTTCAAAACATTTTTCAAACAAAGCTCTTGTTTGCTTAGAATAGTAATTATTACATATAAATTGTATTATCATCTTTCCTCGTGGACTCATAATTTTAGTCATTGTATTTTGATATTTGTTGACACATCTACTACACATACAATAAAAATTTTAAACAAGACTATCAAAAATTAAGTTCAAACTTAAAACATCTTTTTATTTAAAAAATTAATATTCATGATGTCAATTTCGTTTATCGTTAAGTGAGGTACTTACTAACTTTGTGAATTGAATTCGCCATAGGGGTTACTTGTGAAGAGTGAAAGTTTGACCGTTTTTGTTTAGCTTAATTAAGACATGGATAAGACATGGATGAATTCAAACCGATTATCGAAAGAGTACGAGAAAGGGGTATGGGAATTTGTTGAGTTTGCGGTTGCGCACTCCAAAGACCCGCTTCGAATGCCGTGTCCTTGCTTGGGTTGCTGTTATGCCGGGGGTAAGGTTGACGGGAATCAGTTGGGATCTCATTTACTACGGTTTGGAATTGATAGAAGTTATACATGTTGGACAATGCATGGTGAGAAAAGTACCGGGAATGCTGAGTCGAGTTGTAATAGAAAGTATGCTTCAAACGACGATTGCACAGACACATACGATTGTGATCGAGTCGAAGAGATTGCAGAAGCGCTTGAAGAAGATCTTGCGGATTGTCCCAAAATGTTTGAGAGGTTGGTAAGCGATGTAGAGAAACCGTTGTATGTTGGTTGTTCAAAATTCACAAGATTGTCTGCGGTGTTAAAGTTGTACAACTTAAAGGCGGACAATGGATGGTCGGATAAAAGTTTCACAGAGTTATTAGCCCTTATGAAAGATATGCTACCAGAGGATAATGTTCTTCCCAATCGAACGTATGAAGCCAAAAAGATGTTGTCTTCTATTGGAATGAGCTATGATAAGATACATGCATGTCCAAACGATTGCGTTTTGTTTCGAAACGAGTATGCAGCGTTGAATGAGTGTCCTAAATGTGGTGCCCCTCGATATAAGAAAAAGTTGTCTCCTGCTAAAGTCTTATGGTATTTTCCTATAATTCCGAGATTTAGACGCATGTATCGTAGTGAGACCGATTCAAGACACTTGACTTGGCATGCAGATGAAAGAATTATTGATGGAAAGTTGCGACATCCGGCAGACTCACCACAATGGAGTAAAGTTGATACTGAATATCCTAAATTTGGAAAAGAAGCAAGAAACCTTCGGTTGTCATTGTCTACTGATGGAATGAACCCGCATGGTATTCAAAGTATCTCGCATAGCACATGGCCTGTGATTCTTATGATTTATAACTTACCTCCGTGGCTATGTATGAAGCGTAAGTACATGATGTTATCTATGCTAATTTCTGGGCCTAAACAACCAGGGAATGACATAGACGTATACTTGGCACCCTTAATCGAAGATTTAAAGTTTTTGTGGGAGAGAGGTGTGGAGGTTTACGATGGGTATAGGAAAGAAAGTTTCAACTTGAGGGCGATGTTGTTTGGAACAATTAATGATTTTCCAGCATACGGAAATCTATCCGGGTACAGCAACAAGGGTCAAAAGGCGTGTCCTGTTTGTGAAGATGAAACCGATACGACACGATTGGCGCTTTGTCAGAAGAATGTCTTTCTCGGCCATCGTAGATTCTTAAATTCTAATCATCACTACCGTGGGTGGAGAAAAGCATTCAATGGAGAGGCCGAACATCATACAGCCCCGCCTTTTTTGTCAGGTGATCAAATTTTTGAAAAGGTGAAAGATGTGAGCACTCAGTTTGGCAAGCCTTTTGCACATTCAATTGTCAAGGGTGGGTGGAAGAAGAAGTCAATTTTCTTTGAACTTCCATATTGGAAGTCGTTGTACGTAAGACATTTCCTGGATGTTATGCATATTGAAAAAAATGTATTTGACAGCGTTATAGGTACGCTACTCAATATACAAGGAAAGTTTAAGGATGGCGTTAACATAAGGAATGACATGGTAAACATGGGGATGAGAACTGAATTGGGGCCCGTGACGAAAGGAAGACGAACATATCTGCCACCTGCTGTTTACACTCTATCTAGAAAGGAGAAGAAAACATTGTGTAAGTTCCTCAGTGAAGTAAAAGTTCCAGAAGGCTACTCTTCAGATATTAGAAGACTTGTGTCCATGAAAGACCTCAAGTTAAAGAGTTTGAAGACGCATGATTGCCATGTTATAATGGAACATTTTTTACCAATAGGTATACGTTCTATTCTGCCAGAAAAAGTAAGAAGCGCAATAACTAAGCTGTGTTTCTTCTTCAGGTCTATTTGCAGTAAGGTGGTCGATCTCGCGATCTTACCAACATTGCAAAATGAGATAGTTGTTACTTTATGTGATCTTGAAATGTATTTTCCTCCCTCGTTTTTTGACATAATGGTTCATCTAGTCGTTCATCTTGTGAAAGAGACACAACTGTGCGGACCAGCTTATATGAGATGGATGTACCCTGCTGAACGTTATATGAAAATATTAAAAGGGTACGTGAAAAACAGAAGTCGACCAGAGGGTTGTATTGCCGAGCGATACGTTGCTGAAGAAGCGATTGAGTTTTGTACTGAATATCTGTCAAACGTTCAATCAATTGGACTCCCCAAATCTCATATTGTCGGAAAAAAAGAAGGAAAAAGGCTAATTGGAAATAAAGTTGTGACAGTATCAATGGTCGAACGGGATCAAGTGCACTTGTATGTTCTGCACAATGAGATTGAGGTTGAGCCGTTTGTTGAAATGCACAAAGTTGTTCTCCGAGATTTAAATCCAAATAGAAATGAGAACTGGATAGTACGAGAGCACAATCGAAGTTTCATACCGTGGTTTAGAGATCATATTTATTCAAAGTATCGTTCAGATCCTGCTTCAGTAACAGAAAGGTTGAGATGTTTAGCCTATGGTCCATCTGTAATTGTGCTTTCTTATAGCGCATTCGCAATTAATGGATACACATTTTATACCAAAGAACAGGATGATAAAAGTACTATGCAAAATAGTGGTGTTACCTTGGTAGCTGAAGCTATGCACATATCAAGTGCGAATGACTTAAATCCGAAATTTGCAAATTTGTCATATTTTGGGGTTATCGAGCGCATTTTGGTGTTTGATTACGCGAAGTTTCAGATTCCTGTATTTGGTTGCAAGTGGGTTGAAAATAATAGTGGCGTACGAATGGATAAGTCAGGATTTTTGCAAGTGGATCTCAATAGGGTAGGGTACAAAGATGAGCCTTTCATTCTAGCCTCTCAAGCTAAACAAGTGTTCTATGTCAATGATCCGACAAGTACGAAATGGTCTATAGTGCTTTTATCTAACAAAATAGTTGATGAAAAAATTGAAGATCAAGGTGATATTGGTGTTGGCATTGAATCTTGTACAAGAAACGATCAAAATGAGAATGAATCTTGTATTAGAAATGATCATAATGAGGGTATTTGGATCAATCCAACCGTCCGCATTGTTAAGAGACGCGTAGTACACAATCCTACCAAGAAAAGAAAGAGACGTTAGTGATAAAGTAATGGTCTCGATAACCTTCACTCGCTTATGTTTAGTAATGGTCTCATTTTTATATTTTTTAATTATTATATTTAGTAATCTGGCATCGAATATGTGAAAATCTTACAATTTGTACTTTAAAACAATTTGACTAAAAATTAAGATTTATTAAATGAACATGCTTTTAATATTGATAGAGTATGCATCCCCTCATCTTTGCCTAAAAGAAATATCATGAAAAAGTAATATTGATTGTATCACATGCTTTTATTTTATTAATAATAAAAAAGTAAATTTTTTCTACTTAACTTAAATTCTTTTTTAAGAAGGAAAGCATACATTGGGTATGTTTGGCAGATGATGCAGGGATGAATATCTTCACGTTGAACAATTAATAATGGATTGATTTTTTTTCTTCTTATAATAACTTCTATGTTGTAATTTTTTGAAATGTTTCTCATATAAAGTTAGTGTTAATAGTGTACTAATGTGCTTTAGTTTGTTTGATACAGGTTCAATGGCTCCAGATAGAGATGCTCCACCTGAAAACCCACCTGAAAACTCACAAGAAAACTCACAAGAAAGAGTTGCTTCGGATACAAATGCTCCACCTGATACTGAAGCAAAAGAGGTTGCACGAGGCATCACTATTATGAAGGGAATCATTCGACATAGAGACCAAGGATTAGTATACCGATTGGAATGGAATTCTGATAAACAACCAATTGGTCCTAATTCTGCAAAGTTGACAAGTTATATTGGTACACTTGTCTGTATGCATATTCCGGTCTCCGTAGCTACCTGGAAATCGAAAACGAAAAATTTAGAATTGGAGGAGAAAAAACAAGCGATTTGGGAAGAGCTTCAGGTATATATCATATATGGTTAATTGTTGTTATTATCTTGACGATAAATTGTTTAAATTACTTATACTAACACACTATGCGTACGTTTTTTTGTAGAGGACTTTTGAGATACCAGATGAACGTAAAAGCTACATACTTAGTTTGGCCGGCAAAAGATATAGAGGGTGGAAAAGTTTTTTGACAAACACCTATCTTAAGGATAAAGATGGAAAATTTCTTGAAGAGGCACCGGGACGGCCAACAAAGTATGCGACCTTCATTGATGAAGCAGATTGGGCTGAGTTTGTAAAGCAAAGAGATGAAGCTTTTCAGAAAAAGAGTGCCACGAATAGTGAGAGAGCATCCAAACCCGCGTATCCATACAAAAAAGGGCGTTTGGGATATGCACGCTTAGAGGATAAAATTGTAAGTAAATAGAAATGCGTTTTAATTAATTGTCTACATGTGCATGTTTTAATTGACGATTTTATCGTTTGTGTCAATGCATAGTTAGAGGAGACTAAAAGTGAGGAAGCTTCACTTCCTGTACATGTGTTGTGGAAGGAAGCTCGTGTGGGCAAGAATCAAGCTGTCGATCCCGATGTTCAGAGAGTTTATACTGAATGTGTAAGTATAATACTGTGTCTTTAATTAAATCAAATGTTTTTTAATATATAAATGATTTTTTATCTCCACTAATAATTATTTAAATGTAAATGAATTACAGGAGACCTTGTCGCAATCGGCATCCACCGGTGAGGAGAGCGTACTTAGTAGAGTACTAGATGCTCCCGAGTATCCCGGTCGGGTGAGGGGTAAGGGTCATGGTGTGACTCCAACCTCTTTTTATAAGAGTTCTAGGAGAAGATCAAATCTTACCAATGAAGAAGTGTTGCAAAAGTTGCAGGAATTGCAAGCACAGGTCTCTGAATTGCAAAGAGATAAAGATATGTATATGAGAGAAAATTGCAACACTTCATCGGTGAGAGAAACTAGAGATAAGGCTAGTATCAACTATCAAAAGAAATTTCCCGAGGTAATTATAAGTTTTTTTCCTTACAAACTGTTCTATTTTATTAATGATAATGACTTTATATTTTCTATTTGTTTAGGGCATTTCATCTTGCCAACTATACTTATCGTCACCGAATTATCGACTAGTTGGCAAGGGAAAAGTGCACAACACTTCGGGAGATTTACTTCACCACAGACCGCTCCCGGATGGACACCTGAAAGTATCGGTGGATGTTGTATTAGATCGTGATGCGATTCTACCGGTACCTGACATGGTCTCAGAGACGACATTGCTGCGAGATGCAATAGGATCATTTGTTGCATGGCCCTCGGAGCTCATTACCATTAGTGATGAGGTATACTGAAAACGATTATGAATCATTTAGTTTTCGAATGTCAATTCTAAACCGTTTATTAATTATTTTTTACATTTTAATTTTAGACTGCTCCTATAAAACCCGCAATTAAGGGTAAAGGGATTTTACAGGAGGAGGAGGAGTCTGTTGCATCACTAAAAGAGGTACATTTAAAGTGTTAATATATAGTCTGAATCTAAATCTGCATGATTTTATATTTTACCTAACTTATATGATTTTTAGGCATCCGCTCGGGAGTCATAACAAGTGACGCAGCAGGTTCGTAGCGTACCACCCACTGGTCCTCCGAAGCAAGCGGCAAAAAAAGGCGGTGCTTTTGTGCCTCGATACCGTTCGACACTCGCAACAATGGTTGATATGTCCGATTTGAAGGATGGTGGTTTACGTGAAATCAACATGGATGAAAGTGTCTTCGGTATTGAATTCCCGTCACATATTACAATTGATGACTTGGAAGAGATTTTTAGGCATGATCAACTAGGCGTCAGTAATATGCACTCATACATCCGGTAATATTCACTCATCCGATATATTATTTAATTAGTCCCACAATATAATTTATTTACACATTTCAATGAAAATAATCTAATGTTTATTATGTTTTTATTTAAGGTTGTTGTATGACAGAGTGTTGCGCGGGACTGCATTGTCTAACAGATTCCGTTTCGTGTCTTCCGCCCATTGCAGCGGAATGACAATTGCTTCGGAACCGGAATCAGTTAGACAGCGCTTAGTAGATAGATTCATGTCCACCGGCAATACAGAAAGTCTGCATCTTTGGGCGTATAATACCCGACCAGTAGGGTTAGTTTCTCATTCTTGGTTCATCTAATCTCTGTTTCTTTTGTGTATAGCAAAATTTTCATATAACCTATTGTTTTAATTTATAGAGCACACTGGTTGCTGCTTGCTATCAACCCGATAAGAGAAGTCGTGTATTATCTGAATTCGGTAAATGGTGAATGGACCAATTATCCGGCTATGAAGGAAATCGTTGATTTGTAAGTGGGATCGTTCTAAATATATATTCGTGTATATTTATATATTTTCTTATTTGTGGGATTGATCTAAACATATGCTTTTATATATTTAATAATTAGATCAATACAAGTGTTCCGTAGTCAACGGGACGCACAGGTATCCCGGACTAAATCAAACAACATCACTTGGATCCAAGTGCAGGTACATTACTTTTCACAATTTTGCTTATAATATTTATGCTACTTGGTAAAACAAGACAACTATAGAATCTTATTTGTTTTATTATGTAGTGTCCGCAACAGCGAAACAGTCATGATTGCGGATACTTTGTTTTGAGGTTCATGAAAGAAATCCTTCAGGCGAATCAATTAGAGATTCCGCTCACGGTATGAATTTATAACTTAAGATAATTTCATATAATTTATTACATTTAACTAAATATATCATTTATATTATGTTTTTGTTTTGTAGTACCTTGACGAATTCCGTGCTGCTGGGTACCCGAAGCTTAAGTTGGAAGAAATTAAAGAAGATTTGTGTCAATATTATATTAAGCAATTTTTCATGTAGGATTTGTGTCGATTTGAACTATAATATTATTGATGTAATCATGTATATATATAATTTTGGATATTATAATGGTATTATATTAGTATATATATTGTCTTACTGATGGCTGAAATAATAGCGTCGAAAATATATTACAGGTCAAAAATATATTACAGGTCGAAAATATTACAGGTCGAAAACATTACAGGTCGACTGGGAGGATTAAATTATAGGCTGCACATAAAAATACCTCATTTAGAAACGACAGCGCTTTTAAAAAGCGCTCTTAAAGGTCCACCTACTAAAGCGCTTCTTAGTAAAAGCGCTGCCAAAGACCAGTAAAAAAGCATAAAAAATTAAAAAAAAACGCAGCATACAAAAGCGCTTTTGGAAAAGCGCTCTTATAGGGGGGCCTATCAGAGCGCTTTTTCCAGAAAAAGCGCTCTCATAGGGGGGCCTACCAGAGCGCTTTTCCAAAAGCGCTTTTGTATGCTGCGTTTTTTTTTAATTTTTTATGCTTTTTTACTGGTCTTTGGCAGCGCTTTCTGGGAAAAGCGCTCTTAAAGGGGGGGTCTACCAGAGCGCTTTTTCCAGGAAAGCGCTCTTATAGGGGGTCCTACCAGAGCGCTTTTTCCAGGAAAGCGCTCTTAAAGGGGGGGTCTACCAGAGCGCTTTTAGAAGCGCTTTTGTTACCTACGCCAGCGCCAGCTATTAAAGCGCTTTTAAGCGCTTTTAAAGGCCAAAATAAGCGCTTTAAAAGCCCTTTTCCGTAGTAGTGACAGTCCATAAAAAAACTAACCAAATACTACGAACTACGAATTGAAACTCTGATTCCTCATAAGAGGATACATAAACATACGACTTAAAAACCGTGGCGAGTTCCCCTAATTCAAAAATTAAAACCATACTCCTAAACCTTAAATATAAACCCTAGTATCCTTGTGAACAAGGTTGATGAAGGGTGCCTAACACCTTCCCTTCGTCTAAAGTGAGTCAAGACCTAGAATTTCTGTATCATCAATTAGGGTTATTTTGTTATTTTCTCATTCTTAAGATAAAAATTAATGGTGGCGACTCTTATTTTTTGCCGGTTACGATAATAAGTCACTTTAAACTTATTTGAAATATAATATAGTATGCAACAATTTTTTACGATGTCTATATACTTTACTACTATATTTTTTATATAATATCAAATAATAAACCAATGAAAATAACAAAATACTACACAAAAGAGATAAGATAATTCAAACACACAAAAATGTTTTTATTTTAGACAAAATGGTCTAACAAGTCAATCATTACTTCAACAATGTATATTTTCTTATTTTAAGAATATTTCTCTCAAATTTCAAAAATAAAAGAAATGTCAAAATCCAAACACGATAAAATATTTTTTATTTTCTTGAAATTATAACATTAAAAATAACGCTAGAAAGAAATATTTTTAATTTTAAAGTAGTTCTTATACAATTTTCAAATATATGTCATTTTAAGTTGATCTTAAAAAATAATATAGTATACAACAATTTTATAAAGTTCGATAAAATAAACATAAATTTTATAAAGTTAATGAAAGTTTTATTTGATAATAATTATAAATAAACTTTTAATTTTATTTAACACTAAAAATAAATACATATATTTAACAAATTAAAGTAAAATATCTAAATAAGAGATAAGTGCAAAAAATATTTCAAAATGTAAAAGGGATGTGGAAATTTAAATACAATAAAAAAAATTATTTTCCTGAAATTATAGTAATAAATATAATACTTGAAATAAATATTTTTAATCTTAAAATAGTTCTTACATAATTTTCAAGTATAAATAACTTTAAACTTATTTAAAATATAATATAGTATGAAACAATTTTTTACGGTATCTATATACTTTACTACTATATTTTATATATATATTATCAAATAATAAACTAATGACAAATAATAAAATACTACACAAAAGAGATAAGAGAATTCAAACACAATAAAATATTTTTATATTATTTTGGACAAAATGGTTTAATAAGCCAATCATTACTTCGAATATTCCATTATATTACGAATATTTCTCTCAAATATCAAAAATAAAAAGAGATGTCAAAATTCAAACACAATAAAATATTTTTTGTTTTCATGAAATTACAGCAATAAAAATAGAACTAGAAATAAATGTTTTTAATCTTAAAGTAGTTCTTACACAATTTTCAAATATAAGTCACTTTAAGTTGATTTTAAAAAATAATATAGTATACAACAATTTTATAAAGTTCGACATAATAGACATATATTTAAAAAAATTTATTGAAAAATTTATTTGATAATAATTATAAATAAACTTTTAATTTTATTTAACATTAAAAATAAATACAAATATTTAACAAATTAAAGTAAAATATCAAAATAAAAAATAAATGCAAAAAAAACAAAACAAAGTTACGAACATCAATGTGTGTGTGTGTGTGTGTATGTGGGTGCATGTGTGCGTGCGTACGTGCGTGTGTGTGTGATTAATTTATGTTATTGTCTCTATTATAATTCACAAAAAAAGTTTGTAATATAAATTTAGTAATCATATTTTGTCAAATAAAATTGTTGAACCATTGTTGAACCATTGTTGAAATTTCTTTGATGCTAAATGGTGATTTGCAAATAAAATTGTACCTTCAACATGATAATTTTAATGCCATACTCGTGCAAGTTTTGAAATCAAAATTGTTATTAAATTGATGTTGCAATGTAGAGTGAATGAATCACCGGTAGGAATGCAATGTTGATTTAGACATTCAAAGTGTGGAAATGATAATGCGCAAACATGATACAGATGCAGATGATTAGCAAATATATTTGGAGTATGCTTAACACAATTTTGCTACAGTATGCTATCAAAGTAAATCTAGTTTCAATTAAGTCTTTTGAAGATTGTAATGTGGCCTAGTTCACGTTTTATGAACAAAAGGATTATAAGGCTGAAAATTCGATTTAAACCCTCCCTAATCCTCCTTCTGCTTATCTCTATTCCTAAGTTCAATTAATTCATCGAATGCATTCAACTTCCAAGAGAATTTTGAGGTGTGAAGATATGGTGGCTCAAGCACTGATGAGATTTCTTGAGATGACAACCACCCTTTTTGTTTGATGGTCATAATCTAGTTTTTCTTTTTCTTTTTTTTAAGGATTTTGATTACCTCTTTTTTTCTATATTCCTTTCTGCTTTTGAATATTTAGGAACAATTTCTACGAACTTTGTTCCTTCAATTTTTATTTCTTTCATCGAAAGGCCATGACTATCATGTTAATGGTGTGAGAGAAACATCTATTGTGAGCTTTTTCTTTTCAATATTTCTTCGATATTGTATGATGTGTGCAAGGAAGAGGATGATGGTTGAACCTATCATTAGATGGAATGATTCTCTTGGAAATTGAATGCATAGTCCAACTAATTGAAAAAAATACCCTGCCCCTTGTTATGATCGAGGTTTTTTTTAGATAACTAGTAAGAAACTCGTGCTATCGCACGGGTTCTGTCTGGGTCAAATTACACGTCTATCAGACCATTATTTATAAAGTATGAATTCATTCTTCAATTGGTTAACATTCACATAGTTACAAATATAGGCTAGTAATATGCACTTGCTTTTTAAGCATTGATCCGTACTTATAATAAACCGTACAATCGATTCTCTAACTTCAATTATATTAAATAGTAACAAAAGAAAGATTTAAAAGATGGACATTAAAATTAACAGTCTACCGCTGGTATCTCATAGATACGTTCACATCTACCTGTGAATCCAAATGAATTGAATCCAAATGAGTTAATTCTAAAAATTTATTAAACCTATTTTAGATATCCGGTATAAGTTAAAAATATAAGTTTAAAAAAAACATCAATTTTCTATTAAAAACATAAAAGCGGACCAAAAAATTTTAAATTTAAAATAGAGAGATTACTTTCGTGAATAAAATAAAATTGAAGATTAAAATTATAATATAATTTTTTATATTCTAGATAAACAAAGTATTTTGACAAAAAAATTATTAAACCTATTTTAAATATTTTTTGGCATCATGTCAACCTTATTTTCAAGAATAATATAGCTTTTTATATTCTAAATATTTTTAAGTATTATGTCACTTTATTTTCATTTTACTTACTGCTTTTAAAAATTTGTATTGCAAACAATGAAAACAGAAGTCATTTTTGCCTATTGATTTCACCATCTCTATCAAAAACTAAAAGCAGGAAACAAAATGAAAAAAGGTGGTGCTTCTGTAACTAATAGTGAAACATGAAATAAAAGTAGAGAACACTTTCTAAAACCAAACATGTCACTAAATTGTTTTTTACTTTCATAATTCATTGAACTCCATATTATAGTTATGCAATATATGGATGAATTGAGATCATCTTCTAAAGCTTCCAGGGATAGAAGAGGCTTTCACTTTAGGAAGTTTAACTATTCACACTTTTTTTGATTTCTCCATAAAATTCAAATATATGGAGCAATAACCTAAACATACAATAAAGTTTAGATACATCTTTAGGAAAAAAAACATAAAGAGTAAGAACCATCAACTTTTTTTAAACATAATGACTTATTAGAAAAAGCACAAAACTCGGCAGACTCTATAGCTTCCAATCCAACCACACCAGGGGCATCATTAGTGTTAGGCACTCTAATATCTTGCTTAGACTCAGTGACAACACTAAATTGAGCTTGTTGTACAGAATCAGGACCCCCAACAGCATACACACTCTCATCACCCGAATAAGGAAGCTCGTAGCTTGAGTTAGCCTGAGCAACAGCTTCTTCGACAACATCGACAATAACAGTAACACCAGCCTCGAGAGATTTTTCATAATGGCCTACACAAGCAAAACACAAATGAATTACATTCTGTAAGTAAGGACATATTTATGAAAACTCAAACTAATGTTCAAAACAATTTCATAAATCAATCTGAACAGACCCTAAGTTATTTGTATAAATTCTTCCAAGATTGTTTCATTATATTTTCGTATATTCAAAAATTGCCACACTGTTTTCATGATATTTTACCTATTCAAAATTTCACTCTCAAAATGTGAAGAAACGAAAGCTAATCATTATGCATTTAAGTCCTAATAAATAAGTCTATGTTTCAATCCTTAATCATTTACATAAATCATATTACCTCTCCAACCTTGGATTTTCCCATAACCACCTTTTCTTTTGTCCCCGACAAACCTCTCCTCAGAAACGCACCAGTTGTAGCAGCAACTGATATCATTCGATCATGTACGACATGTCTTGCATTGTGTAGGGCGTTTCCACAACCTCGATCTGTTCTCAGTGATTTGAATCTAGTTTTCATCTATTAGCTATAGATTCAACAATTTCAAACTGATCTGACCTGATCAGAAATGGACCGTCACGGCTGGCTCCGAGCTGAAAGCTTTTTGTACGAGGTGGGGGTACCTGCAAGGCACTCCGATGCTGAAGTAAGTAGAAGCACGAGCAGGCAATAATTAAGTGTATGGGTAGAATGATGAATACCTGACCCTCTGGAAACAAAGGGTATTTATAGCCCCCAGCGCTGGGCCAAGGTTCCTTCATTGGGCCGGGCAGGTTTGGCCCAATGGAGGAACTGCCAGATTCTACGTGCGTAGTGGGGACCCGCACGTGGTCCCCTTCCTGGATGTTCTGCGTGAAGTGCGGGCGGACGGAGACGCGGTCTTTTCGGGGTCTCGTTGGGGGAACAGTGGACTGAGTCTGCCCTAGTTGGGATGCTCGAGGTAATGTCGAGCTGGACATCAGGACGTGGAGCTGGACCGCAGTATGTCGAGCTGGAGGTGTAGCTGTCGAGCATGCGAAAACCCGTCAGGCACGGCCGTGACTCTTTGGTCGGCGTGGTCCTCAGTAAGTCCATTTGGACTGGGCCTTAGCAATGCTTTTGGGCCTGTCGGGCCCAGTCCAGAACAGGAGCCCCCCAAGTCGTGGTTCCTTTGTGAGGAGCCATGGCTTGAACTCAGGTCGTTTCCACATCGAGACGGCGCCACTGATCTGACCTGATCAGAAATAGACCGTCGCGGCTGGCTCCGAGCTGAAAGCTTTTTGAACGAGGTGGGGGGTACTGCAAGGCACTCCGATGCTGAAGTAAGTAGAAGCACGAGCAGGCAATAATTAAGTGTATGGGTAGAATGATGAATACCTGACCCTCTGGAAACAGAGGGTATTTATAGCCCCCAGCGCTGGGCCAAGGTTCCTTCATTGGGCCGGGCAGGTTTGGCCCAATGGAGGAACTGCCAGGTTCTACGTGCGTAGTGGGGACCCGCACGTGGTCCCCTTCCTGGATGTTCTGCGTGAAGTGCGGGCGGACGGAGACGCGGTCTTTTCGGGGTCTCGTTGGGGGAACAGTGGACTGAGTCTGCCCTAGTTGGGATGCTCGAGGTAATGTCGAGCTGGACATCAGGACGTGGAGCTGGACCGCAGTATGTCGAGCTGGAGGTGTAGCTGTCGAGCATGCGAAAACCCGTCGGGCACGGCCGTGACTCTTTGGTCGGCGTGGTCCTCAGTAAGTCCATTTGAACTGGGCCTTAGCAATGCTTTTGGGCCTGTCGGGCCCAGTCCAGAACACAAACAATTAAGCATCATAGAACCAAAGCCCGTAAAGCTGTGATAAAGGGAAATAGAAAATAAAAAAAGACAATCGAAGATGGAAGAAGCTAGTTTGGACGCAAAGATAGTTAAGGAAGATTTGAGGAAGATTGTTTTTGTGGAACTGAAATGAATAGACATTGAGTTTATGTATTACATGCACTTCGGTAACTGGAAACACTCAAAGGTCTATGGGAAGTTGCACTTTGTGGTTATTTGAAAAGTGACTTTTCATGTTCCACATCTATGCATGAACGTGAATTAAAGTCTTCCACATTAGGTTAAAGTATTCAAATGTTGCATTAGTTAATTATTATTAGTGGAATAATAGTGTGATTAAGTGATTAAAAAATAAAATCTATCTATTATCAATCTATTAAAAGTAAAGTACCTGGAAATTCCAAGTCTAACCTTTTGATTAGATGTTATAACTTTTCTTATTCCAAGGGTATAATAGACTAATCAACACTATGCTGTTACCATATTCATTTGGCATTTAATTTTGCTGACATGTCAATCTATCATAATTTTACACTATTTTTTATTTATTTGATTTATTAATTTATTTTATTTATATTTGAATTTTATTTATATTTGAATTCCAATTCCAATGTTTCATTCACGGTTAATTTATTTATATTTGAATTCCAATGTTTTTTTTTTACAGAATTTGAATTCTAATGTTTGACTCACGGTTAATGAGGAAGGAATTGGAATGGCCAAATTAGATCTATTATAATTAAATGGAATATTATTCATTGCATGATTTAAAAATACCCACTATTTATCATTACACTACAAGATTAAAGGTATATTATTGGAATTAGAATGGATTATTTTGATATTCCAAGATATCACAACTTCCCATGCATTCTAAACCCTATATATAGTCATTCTAAACCCTTACTCTTTCACTCCTCAATCTTCTTCATTCTCCATTATTTTCAAAAGGTTACATATTATTTTTCAATTCTTCTTCATTCCCATATTTTGATTCTCTGTGTCCATTTTAATACAAATTTTGTAACAGGTCTAAATAGTAACATCAATGGCGCGACCGATTGAAGCTGTGAAAGACATCAACGACTCAAACATTTAATTTTGCTGACATGTCAATCTATCATAATTTTACACTATTTTTTATTTATTTGATTTATTAATTTATTTTATTTATATTTGAATTTTATTTATATTTGAATTCCAATTCCAATGTTTCATTCACGGTTAATTTATTTATATTTGAATTCCAATGTTTTTTTTTACAGAATTTGAATTCTAATGTTTGACTCACCGTTAATGAGAAAGGAATTGGAATGGCCAAATTAGATCTATTATAATTAAATGGAATATTATTCATTGCATGATTTAAAAATACCCACTATTTATCATTACACTACAAGATTAAATGTATATTATTGGAATTAGAATGGATTATTTTTATATTCCAAGATATCACAACTTCCCATGCATTCTAAACCCTATATATAGTCATTCTAAACCCTTATTCTTTCACTCATCAATCTTCTTCATTCTCCATTATTTTCAAAAGGTTACGTATTATTTTCCAATTCTTCTTCAATGGCGCGACCGATTGAAGCTGTGAAAGACATCAACGACTCAAAGGATTTGTGGAAGATTGTTGTTCGTTGTAAACATATGTGGACTGTGACAAGTTCATCCAACAAACAACACTTGGAACTCATTTTGGTTGATTCAAATGTATAAATATTAGGGTTTTTTTGTTAATATATGATGTTGGAGGTTTAAATTAATCGTTCTAATTTCCCACGGTTAATTTTACATTTTGCAGCTGGATATGATTCAAGCCATTGTCCCACCGCCTTTGGTGTCAAGATACTTGGCTGAACTTGCTATTGGAGGGTCATACATAATGCAGAATTTCAAAGTCTCGAATAATGATTTCTCATTCAAATCAAGTACTCATGGTTTCAAGTTGGTCTTTTGTGGTTCAACTTTTATTAGGAAAACAGAATTACCAGACATTCCTGTAAAAATTTTAAACATTATTGGGTTGGACACCATTGTTGATCAGGATGGATATCCCATGTACCGAAGAAGAGAAACTGGTAATACAGTGCTGAAAAAACACGTTCAACTTGATAACAGATATGTAGTTCCTTACAATCCATATTTGTTGAAGAAATTCCAAGCACACATCAATATGGAGTGGTGTAATCAAAGTACTTCAGTTAAATACTTATTTAAGTATATTAACAAGGGGTATGATAGAATTACTGCTGCTGTTGTCCAAACTGACGGTGATGGATCTCCCTCGGTCAGAATGGTTGACGAAATCAAGAAATATCTTGATTGCAGATATATCTCACCAAGTGAGACATGTTGGAGACTTTTTCATTTCCTATTCATGGTAGATCACCCGCAGTTGAAAGGTTGTTCTTTCATCTTGAAGGAGACAACTCTGTTTATTATACCGATTATGAATTGATAGATGAGGTGCTTGACAAACCAACTGTGAAAGAATCTATGTTTACGACATGGATGGAAGCAAACAAAGCATACCCAGAGGCAAAGAATTTGACGTACTCACAATTTCTTTCCAAATTTGTTTATGATAAAAGATACCGTCGATGGAGACCGCGTAAAAGAGGAAATACAATTGGCAGACTTATTTGGGTCCCTCCAAGTACGGGTGAGTTATATTTCTTGAGAATGATGCTAACAGTCGTCAAAGGTCCAACTTGCTATGAGGATATAAAATTTGTGGGTGGAAAAGTTCAGGATTCTTTTAGGGATGCATGCTTCGAAATGGGCTTTCTTAACGATGACAAGGAATATGTTGCAGCCATCGACGAAGCAAAGAATTGGGGTTCCGGGTATTTTTTACGAAAGTTATTTGTCACTATGTTACTATCCGGTACTGTCAATAGACCACGACATGTTTGGGAAAAAACTTGGAGGACGTTATCTGATGGTATCCTCTACCAACAAAGGCAAAAAACAAATAGAAGAGGTATGAACACTTTATTAAACTTTTTTAAGTCAACAAATATTATTTTCCGAATGCAAGCTGTATCTTTTTTTATTATAAAATATAATGATATGAACTTACTTTAAAATATAATTATTCTTCATCCATATGTCCCTTATTTAATATGTTTCATAAGGTATGTCCATTTACGTAAGAAACATTTTCATATTTGTCATTTGTCATGTATGTAAGTTATTTTCTTAACTTGCAGCTGCAACAGTGTCTTTGGTTCCATTTAATTTCACGCAGCCGCAACATCAACTGTTTGATTTATGTTCAATGTATTTCAACATCACGACAGCAGTTGCATCATACATATGTAATTATATAGAAAACTAATGAAATTTTTTTAACAGAATTGCAGCTATCGGACAATGAGTTAAAGAATCTCACACTAATTAAGATTGAGAACATGATGCAATCGAATCGAAGAAGTTTGCATGAATTTAAATGTATGCCGTATCCAGATTCATACATCACAAAACATGTTGGCAATAGGCTTATTTATGACGAACTTAATTACGATGCTGATACCGAGAAACAGAAATTCCAAGAACTTTTTCATGCCCTTACAGGTGATTTATTTTCTTTATACTATGAATTACAAAAATGATTTTTATTGTCCTTGCACTTATAATTCTTGGTTTGTATTTTATAGATGAACAACGTTTGATATTTGAGAAAATCATGGATGTTGTTAACAAACAGAGTGGAGGGGTATTTTTCTTGCATGGTTACGGAGGGAATGGTAAAACTTTCATGTGGAGAACACTATCAAGTGCACTTCGTTCTCAAAAAAAAATTGTTCTTACTGTTGCTTCAAGTGGGATAGCTTCGTTATTATTGCCGGGTGGAAGAACAACACACTTAAAGTTCAAAATACCTGTGCCAACGCTTGACAACTCAACTTGCAATATCGATAAAGACACCGAACATTCTCAATTATTTGAAGCAACGGATGTGATAATATGGGATGAGGCACATATGTCTCACAAGAACTGCTTCGAAGCATTGGATAAAACCCTTAAAGATGTAATGAGCAAAAAGGGTGTTGAGAATACTATTTTTGGTGGAAAAGTTGTTGTATTTGGAGGAGATTTTAGACAGATTCTTCCTGTTGTTCCAAGAGCTGGGCGTTCTGATATTGTTCATGCATTAATTAGTTCATCTTATGTATGGGATTATTGCCAGGTTTTAACACTATAAAAAAATATGAGACTTCAAGAGGGAAGAGACAACACAAGTTCTAATGAACTAGCGGAATTTTCAAAATGGATTTTAAATGTGGGTGATGGTAAGATTTGTGAACCCAATGATGGTTTGGTTGATATTAAAATTCCTCAAGAGCTATTAATATCAAATTTTGATGATCCTATAAGAGCAATTGTTGAAAACACATATCCCAATTTGTTGGAAAAATATCAAGATGTTGAATTCTTACAAGGAAAGGCTATTCTTGCTTCAACCATTGAAGTTGTGGACAAAATAATCATTATGTATTAGACTTGATACCAGGTACATGTGTTTTATATTTACTGTATTATTACATTCATAATATATATATATATATATATATATATATATATATATATATATATATATATATATATATATATATATATATATATATATATATATATATATATATATATATATATATATATATATATATATATATATATATATATATATATATATATATATATATATTTAAGAACATAGTTTTACTAATTTATTTATGTTTTGCTTTTAAACTTTTTTTTTAGGAGAAGAGAAAGAGTATTTGAGTTTTGATTCCATTGATAGAACAGATTCAAGTTATACTGAAGCATATGAAGTTCTAACTCCTGAATTTCTCAGTAAATTAAGAACGTCAGGGCTTCCCAATCATAGGATCAAATTGAAGGTTGGTACACCTATTATGCTAATGAGAAATTTGGACCAAGCCGATGGGTTGTGCAACGGAACAAGATTAATTGTTACAAGATTTGCAAATCATGTCATTGAGGCAAAAATCATGTCTGGAAAGAACATAGGTAACATTTTTTACATTCCACGAATGTCTATGTCACCTTCTGATTCACCTTGGCCATTCAAGTTGATTAGGAGACAATTTCCGATTATTGTCTCCTATGCAATGACAATTAATAAGTCACAAGGTCAATCTCTTGATAGTGTTGGATTGTATTTGCCTACTCCTGTGTTTAGTCATGGTCAATTATATGTTGCAATTTCAAGAGTTAAGAGCAAAAGTGGGCTAAAAATCCTAATTCATGACAAGGAGAATGTACCGTGTTCTACTAATACTAATGTTGTGTACAAGGAAGTCTTTCAAGCACTTTGATAGTTGGTAAACTTTATATCTTATACTTTACGATTCAAATTAAAAATCTATTTTGAATTAAAATATATAGTATGTACATTTTCCATGTATTTCAAGAAGTATATAATTTTTCCTATTTGTTCATGCAGACGTGATTTGTTGATAGGACCGACGCTTGCTACAAATATGGAGTTAAATGCCAACATGGTTTACATGAGACATATACTCAACTGAAAACATGGTAACATACTTAATAATTTAATAATCTATAAATGTAATGTGAATCCACACGAGACCCGTGCGATAGCACGGGTTTGTTACTAGTAATATATTAAAAAGTTTAGTGATGATACATAAGCAGAATTAATTGTAAAAATAATGTGGTGTTAGTAGTGGTATAAATAACCATATTTGCCCATGTAATAAGAAAAGATTGAACTTGGAGTCAGAGGGTATTCGTGGTTTTTCTGAGTACTTTGATTTTTATAGATAGATAATAGAAGAACAACAACTTCTAGGCTCGAAAGGATTGACTAGGGATTAAATCTCCTTAGCTCCTTATTTTGGGGAACTAAAATAATGCCTTACATACTCAGCTAGGTCTTACTAATAAAATCATAGTTCAACAACCTTGGTTGTTTTGCTTATCACTCTCCATCTAACATTTGTTAATAAAAAGTAGTGAAGGAAAAAGTGAAATGAATAAGCATTGATGTATTCTTGCGAATAAAGAATGATGACATACAAACGAGTGAACAAGGAATGATTGATTCCAAAAAATGCATGCTCATTTTATTAACATTACCATACAAAGCTACAAGTTTAAAAAACAAATAACACTTACCTATAAGGAAATAAAATGATGAAGTGGCCAAATGATCATCATCTTCGAGGATGATTTTATGTATGATCAATTGGCTTTAAAGGGTGCTTCCTAAAGCCTTCATGCTCACCCGAGCGAGGGGTTTTCATTCAACGACGACTTTCCTTTTTTAAAGGTTAAGCACTTGGTGTCGATCAAGTCATGTACTTTGGCCTTAAAAGCTCTGCAGTACTCAGTTGAGTTCCAGATGTCGTTCTCCCAGGGGTGGCTCAACTTATAAATCTAGTTCTATTCAGTGTTGAGTGTATTCCTTGAACGATTATTTATCCTTCTTAGTCATATTTTGTAGTTATATTATATCCGGAGCCATGTCTATGTTATATTTATCTTGCTTCAGAAAGGCATCTTCCAGGTCAATCCATAACTGGATTTTTCTTTTCTCAAGATTCATGCATGTACCATTTTAGGGACGCCTCACTCAAGCTATCTTGGAAATAGTGAGTCATTATATTTTAATTATGAGATTGAGGCACCATCTTTCTGCAATACATTACCAGATGAATCCTCAGGCAACTAATGCCTTTGTACTTTTCAAAGTTCGGGACTTTTAATTTAGGGGAATGGTCACATCAGGGACTAAGCACATATTGTGTGCTTCTAGGCCAAATACATTGTGCCTCTCAATAGCTCACATCCTCTTCTCTTGGACCTGATACTTTTCCTCATATTTATTATTCTCTATCATCCTCTATAGATAGGTATCTTGGGGACCAGTTGCATGGTATGTAAGGAGATGATCCTCATATGGCCCTTCGCGTGCCGAATGAACAATGAAGTGTGCCTCAGTGATTATCGAGGTTTGCACTAGCTACTGAGTAGATGGACCACTACTTGTGGCATTTCCAAAGGGCAAAGTATAACCTGAAGGTAGACCATAGGGTGGGAACTGAACACTCTCCTATTGAGTGTGTTGAGGTTTTGTGAATGAAAGTGTAACATTTTCTGCATTCACAGTCCGCTCTGGCTGATCTTCCTTGTCTATTTTACTTGTTAGTGCTTGTAAAGCCTCTAGGACCTTACTCATTATGCCTTTGAGTGCATCAACATTTTACCTCATGATTTACTGTCCTTTTTCAAAGTCTTCCATTTTCCTTCTACGCGCGTTCCGCAGGAGTGCTAGAGAATCAATTTTCTTTGTTAACTGTTTAGTATTTTGAGGATGAGAAAAGGGAATGAGTTTTTTTTAAAGACGAGCATGTATACTTATGAATACGGATGCATCAGTTTTTTGATATGCCAAAAGGTTTTAATGGAAATGCAAAGTCATGCCATGCATCGATGCAATGCAATGTCATGTGTGGGTTTAGGAAAATGGGGACAACATAACAAACTAGTTAGAAAATCTCCTTATGATAGGATAGTTCTAAGTTTTTTCTACCCAAAACCCTTCACAAAGGTTAGCTCTAGGGTTTTTGAAATGGTACATAGAGTCATGGGTTTTAATCAAATTTTTTCCATAGTAACAGGAAAGCCATTATACGATAATATTCGCGAAAATAATCTTCTCTAGGTGAGGTCTTTGTACTAACCAAGAAAGGTGTACATCCTAAAGGCCAATACTATACAACCTCCACTCAACAAAAGGTTGTAAGCAGAGTTCCTAGATTCACATGTTTTAATCAAAATACTGCCATGGTAACAGGCTAGTCGTTATACAACAACATTCACGAAAAGAATCTCCTCTAGGTGGGGTATTTGTACTAACCAAACAAGATGTACACCTCGAACGCCAATACTACGCAACCGCCAAATTTAAGCTTATGGTTTTTTCTCGAATCTAAGGGATAGAGCTTCACTTCAACAAAGTTTCCAAAAACCGTCACATGATGAATATATATGAGAAATATATAAATCGATAAAAATAAAGAAAAGTAATAAGAAAACAAAAAAAAACAAGAAGAAATGTAAACCAAAGCTAACATTCAAACCCTTAAACTAACTAAACTAGGTTTGACCCTCTCGTGAGTACCCAACAGAGTCGCCAGTTGTCACAGAACAAAAAATACGTGAGCGTAAGAACGCTCGAAATACAATAAGAGTCACCACCGAAGTTTTGTTTTTAGAAGAGAAACGTCTATAAAATCCTTAAAGAACAAAAATATGGTCATCACAACCAAATTAAGATTCAGAAGCCGATTATGCGCAGGGAAGGTATCAGTATCCCGTAGTATCTGTTGTACACAACGGGAATTATTTAATTAGTTTTGTGAAAAAGTTAGCTTAAAATGGTTTGAGTTTCTTCTTGAGATTAAAAAATATTTACAGAAAATAAGTAAAAGGACTAAAAATATTTTTTTTAGTAAAGTGATTGACGAGACATTGAATTTAAAGCTACTTAGTTCTTTGTATAAAAAGTTTGTTGGTTGGTTGATTTTAATTATAAAAAGTTTTAATTTGATTGCGTTAAGGTGGAAAAAACATGTTTGATGAGTTGAAATATATTTTTAAGTGGATGACAAATACTCGATCTTAAACAAGACGTACATCTTGATCCAAAATTTCTAGGATAGAATGGATGTACATCCATTCACCCTTTTTCATATAAGTTTTGATTTAGAAAATTTTCCAGAAGACGAATTTTCCACCTTAAACAAGGTGTATGCCTTGCGTTAGATTATTCTAGACGAAACGAATGTACATCCGATTATCGTTTTAATCCAAGTTTTTTATTAATAAATTTTAAACAGAAGACAAATGACCGATAATGGACAAGTTGTGCACCTTACGTTCAAGTATTCTAAACGAAACAGATGTACATCCGATCATCATTTTAATCCGAGTTTTATTTTTTATTTTTGAGAAAATATTTGACTAAGTCTAAAAAATAATTTGATTTTTCATTGAAAATAAAATAATATAGTATTTTATATAGTATTCAGATTAGTAATTTAAATATATTTATAAATTAATTATTAATTAATTAAATGAACAATAAAAAAGTTTAAAAAAAGTTAGCAAAATGGGTGCAAGAGGCAATATCAAAGGGGTTCAAACATGAAATAATTTGAGGCCAAGCCTAACCATGATAACAAACCCTAACAACTCATAATTTTTAAAAATAAATAAACAAACAAAAATAAAACAACTTAAATCAACATTAGAAGGGAAGTGGGTTCTCTAACGTTAGCGCGTTTACGTTAGAGTACTATTCAATAAAATTTACTCGTTAGATAAATCAGACTGCATAGATAACATCACATGTCGATCAATGAATTAAAAAAATAAAAACAGATAAACAAAGGGGACGATACAAAAACCTATATTCTTTTTGCCACTAGTTTCAACGTTCACCGTGATAACCCTATCGTCGCCGCCAACTTTCATCTCTTTTAACAACAAGACTTTCAGAATAAATGAAACTCGAACAAAAGTACAAAATCAGAAGAAAGGAAAAAACCGTGTGAAGTGTAATTAAAAAGAAATTAAGTTTCCCCGTCGGCACTCTGTAAGTGTGTTGTGATCTTGCTCGGTCGTTTTCCATTGTGATGGCGTACGTGTTTCCTGCTGCGATCCGGCCGGCGATGGTGTAACCTCCATGGATCAACTTTTCATATTCCATAAAACGTTACATAGTCACCCCAACATACAACTATGAATAAGTTATTCAAATTTTTAATTATTCAAATTTTTAATTATTCAAATGTCCACGTGGTATAAGTTGGATCATTACACTTCTCAAACGGTCTAAAATTTGTGAAAGGTGGAGTGACGTTGGCGCTTTAACGTCAGAGAATCTGGCACCCATTAGAAGATGGGGACCAACATTCTTGTTTCAAATTAAATACTACACACCGATTGCAACATGACACATGACAAAGCTATTAAAATAAATAAATTATCAAGAGAAAACAGAGTACTTTCTCTTCTCCATCGTATACCTTTCTCTCTTTTTTTCGGTTCATCATTCACTACAGTCAAGAAAGCCCGCAATCACGGAGTCATGCAATGGTAGCTTTTGGATGTTAATCAGACGGTCTTGATTCAAATTGGTAATTTTTGGAGTTATAAGATGCTTCAGACGGTCTTGCTTTAAATTGGTAATTTTTGGAGTTATAAAATGCTGATGTTTCTAATCATCAGATGAAAATCTAACGGCTAATAAAGTGTTGATTGTGTGACTGGAAAAATAATAACAGCAGAGGATTCAAATTCCTTTTTGTCTTCCCAGTTCCAAATTCATCAAATCACTCAAGCCCATAAACACAATCAAAACAAAAAAACTTTTTCTCTTACTTTTAATTTCAATCTCAATAAAACAAACTCACATGCGAAGGTAAGGCGTCACCGGAACAAAATTGGTCGGCGGTGAAAGGTGGCCTGACGCGTGCAGAGATCTCCATGGTGAGCTTACATGGAGTCGCGATCGGAACAGAGAGTGGTCTAATAGAGCGACCACGTTGGAAGTCTTCATGGAGGGAGTCCGGTTTTCTGAGGAGGGCAGTGGTTTTCGTGACATCGACAAATTTCTTTCCGATTTTGATTTGCCTCCTTGCTCTATTTCGACTCACCTTTTATTTTAGATGGAAATGTACAACACGTTCAATTACGACAATTACTTGCACTATAATTAGAGTCGTTCGTAAAATGACATCGGATGGTAATTAATCAGTCTTAGTATCTGGATACGAAGTCGAAAATAAGAGAGAAGAAAATTATAGATGAAGTGAGTGATGAAAGAAGAGAGAAGAATTGTAGAAGTAAATTCTGGAACGGCCCAAATGAACCGAAACAACTTAATTTATAAGTAAGAATGTCCAACTGAATGGAACAGGTCTAGTGGGAGAAAATAGTGGGAGAGGTGGAATTGGCCCAGTCAATAACTAGTGAATAATTAGGTTAAGACTCAGTCTTTTGGAGGGCAATCAAAAACAAGTCAATAATTAGGTTAAGACTTGGTCTTTTGTGCATGACACATCATCATCTATTAATTAATAATAATATTAATATTAATTAATTTCCACTCTTTTGTGACTAAAATGAATCTTTTAAAATTCACTTTCATGCTAGTTCTTACTTGTGCTCATTTATTGCCCATTTAATGTCAATAAATTATTCCAACTCCCATTCCAAGTTTACATCATATCAAGATTTCCAACAATCCCCCACTTGAATTTAAAAGGTGATTTTTTTAGAAGTCCGTCAAACGTTTCTAAGGTTGTGCATAAGCAAAGGTGTCTACGACTTGAACCTTTGCGTAGCAAGTAGGATTCTGATTCAACAAGAGTGACACTATTGTCTTGAACTCTATCTCAGACATCTGACCCGCACACAACATTTTCTTAAGGTGTATTCTAATAGCCCGTGCTTTAATGGCCCTGCACGTATATCCCGGTTTAGTGAAGGCTCTAGGAATCCTGCCTCGTAATTCCATAGGAACCGGCCTAAGTTCCCCAATCACATAGGTGAGTCTATCAAGAGTACTCTTGTAGCCTAGGTACTCTCTCATACAGAGTATAGATCTCATTAAGAGTTTCCATTATCTCATCCTCTTATTACTTCAGGATTCATGCTTTACTTGCATAATCATCTCATATTACTCATAACTTGTTATTACCCATTGAACCTATTTCTTGGGATCTCCAGTCATCTAGGTCGGGTTACCATAATGAGCAACTCATTTCTTTATAGGCATTAGTCTCATCCTTTTGGATGTATTATGGACTTTCTCTCTAGCTAATCCTTTCGTCAAAGGATCTGCTAAATTTTCATCAGTGCGTATATGATCCACTCTTACAGCTCCTTTAGAGATACAGTCTCTAACAGTGTTGTGTTTCCTTCTTATTTGACGTCTTTTACCGTTATAATAACGGTTCTCAATTTTTGCAATAGCCGCGATACTATCGCAGTGGATCAACACAGTGTTGGCTGAAGATTTTGATAATATTATTAGAAGCCAAGTGGATTGAACGTTTCGATCGAAATGAAACAAAGCGTCATGTTTCGAAATAGCAGAAGCAGTGTTTCGAATGAGCATATCAAAGCTTGGAGCTTCGAGTGGCAATTATGGGAACATATCTAAAGAAGTCTCGAAATGACAACAAGGTTGTATCTAAGGAATACGTTCGAAGCGAAGAAGTGCCAAAACATTTGAAATTCAAATGCAAGCGGGACATTCGAAGTTTGAAATTTATGTGCTGGAGCATTTGAAGACACGTGGAAGTAAGAGAGAGGCATTGCTCTGCATGTTCTGAACGTGGCATAATCTTATAGCAAGACCGTTATGGTCGAAGTAGTATAAATAGAAGTCTTAGCATTAGGATTTCGTGTGTCATATCTATTGTACTAAATACTCAGTAAACATTCAAATTACCACATGGCTAGGGAAACGAATGCAAGAGCAATGTACGTATGATAGCACCACACGTTTATGATTTAATGAAAACCCTTTATCATTTCCAGTACTTTCCTTTATCTTTCTGCCAAATACCATTTACAAGTTTTCTCATTTAAAGTCTTTTTATTCGAAATCTTTTCATTGATGCCTTACATTTAAATGCTTTCTTTCCATTTCAAACACTTTACATTTCAGAAAACTGTCATACTTTTCATGCCTTTATCTTCAAGTTTTATCCTTCGAACGCCTATTTTTACTTAAAGTCATTTTACAGATTTCTTGCATTAAATGCTTTCTTCGCATTTCGAATATTTTACATTAACTGTTTTGTTTTACGTTTCGAAGCCATTTACTTGTCTTTTATGCAATTTTACATGTCTTTACAATTAACATTTATTCATGCAATTTAGTTTCGCGCACATGTATTTTGATTACACCTTTAGATCTTTAAGAGAGAAATCGAAATAAGTCAAACACCTACACAATACTCTAAATACCAACCATGAATACCTGTTCGGTCATGAGAGTTACCCTAATGACCAACAAGTCCTAGGATCAATCTAGTCGATCCTGCGAGTTACCAGAGAAATTGAATAACAGTCAGTAAGTTTATTCGATAGTTTGGAAGACTAGCGGTTGTTTACCAGAAATCACTGGAAACAAATTGGCACACCTGGTGGGACCAATCGTTGGACATTAGAAATAAAGATTGTTGAGACATAACCATTATAAAAAACGTTGGAACCTAAGAAGTTTGTTGTTTTATGAACCTAAGAAGTGGTAAAATAACCAACAGCAACCAACCCTTATCCAAAAGAAAACGTTTGACCAAGATGTCTAATTCTGACAATCAACAAGGGGAACAAAATGCCCCACATACAACAGGCACTAGTGTATCCACTTCGATGGGAACGTCTAATGTGATCCCTTCGAATGCACAGCCTGTTCCGTCTTCAACCAGTAATATAGCCACTAATGGAGTAAGTGGCATATCAACTAATAGTTCGATCTTAGGAAATACTGGAACCATTGGTTATCCTGGGGGATTTGTTCCACCATCAGGGACACAATCCCATTTCGCCACTCCACTAACTAGACCACCCGGTTTCGATGGTAATAGAACCAGGAATTCCTCTTATGGAATGCCAACATCTTTTATGGCAGGTTTACACAATTCCACATCGAATTCATCACCACAATTAGGGTCTGGGTCTGGGGAGAATCAGTTTATGACAAATAACCAAGGGTCAGTGGGTTATAGCATAATACCTATTTTAACCACAGAAAACCAGTTGGCTTTTAGGCAATTGATGGATGACAGTAACCATAATATGATAGGGGTGTTAGCACAAACTATGCAGAA
Organism: Vicia faba; assembly: GCA_948472305.1. Lineage (NCBI taxonomy): Eukaryota > Viridiplantae > Streptophyta > Magnoliopsida > Fabales > Fabaceae > Vicia > Vicia faba. The sequence goes on from OX451736.1 coordinate 214,564,673, forward strand.
AATATTTGCCCCAATAGTACAAAATGTGACTGTGACAAACAGAGAAAACGCTGATAACATGAGTCGAATAGCAGATTTCTTTGCTCCCCCAGAAAGGCGTAGGCAGAATCAGGCGGGAGTTCGAGCAAACATGCCTATTATGGAACAAGTTGCTAACGACCCAATTTATAGACCACCTAGAGAAGAAGTTAACTTGGGGGCAAGGGCACCAAGGCTAGAAGCCCCAATAATCCCAGGCCCACAAAGAGAAATTATGGAACCAGGGGCAAGGGTCGAAAGGCTGGAAGTCCCAGAGTTTCGAGAAGAACAACCTAGGGGGGTTGTCATGGTGGGTCGAAATCAAGATGCTGATGCAGTCGTTCATAGAATTCGAAACGATAACATCTTGGCAGAAAACAATCTAACCACCATGATAGAGAGAGTCATGGCCCAGAATGGCCTCAACACAGGAATGAGAAGGCCAAATTATGCTTCTCCTATATTAGATTGCATAATGCAGACTGATTTGCCAAGGGGATATAAAGTCCCTAAGTTTACAAAGTTCGCTGGGGATACCAATGAGTCAACAGCCGAACATATAGCCAGATATCTAACCGAAGCGGGAGATATAGCCAATAATGAAGATCTCAGGATCAAATACTTCCCAAGTTCCCTGACTAAAAACGCCTTCACATGGTTCACCACTTTGCCTCCTGGGTCCATTGATACTTGGGCTCTTTTAGAGAGATTATTCCATGAACAATTTTACATGGGACAGTCGAAAATAAGCTTGAAGGAATTAGCCAGTGTCAAGAGAAAGTTCACTGAACCCATAGATGATTATCTGAATAGATTTAGGCTCTTGAAATCCAGATGTTACACAGTAGTGCCTGAACATGAGTTAGTCGAAATGGTCGCTGGTGGCTTGGATTACTCTATTCGAAAGAAACTAGACACTCAATATTTGAGGGACATGGCTCAGTTAGCCGATAGGGTTCGACAGGTCGAAAGGCTAAAAGCCGAAAAGGCCAGAGTCTTCAAAAATAACAAGAAGGAAAGGATCTCCTACATTGGAACTGAGGAAGCAGAGGACTATCCTGAATTCGAATTCGAAGAGGTCGAAATCGACCTCGCTGAATTAAAACAGGCACCACCTTACTCCTGCAAGCTATTAGTTCCCACAAAAGGGAAAGAGATTGTTGAAAATGAGAAAAGTGACAAATTCCCAAAGAAGGTTTATACCTTCGATGTCACTAAATGTGACGAGATTTTTGATTTACTTGTCAAAGATGGCCAACTCATTGTGCCATCAAATGTCAAAATACCTCCTTTAGATCAAAGAAAGAAGAGAGGATTTTGCAAATATCATAGTTTCCTAGGCCACAAAACCTCACAGTGTTTTATTTTCAGGGACCTAATCCAGAATGCAATCAAAGATGGCAGACTGAAGTTTGCTGATAAGGCAAAGATGAAAGTGGACGAAGATCCCTTGGACGTCGCAGACACCAACTACTCCGAGCCTGCGTGCATTGGAGAGATTAACATGGTGGAAGCTGACCAAAGTCATGTCCCAACAGGAGAGAAAGGTACTGAAAACGAAAGCTGGGTGGTGGTCGAAGTCGATAAGGAGGTCACTGAAGACATCCAGAAGATACCAGAGACTTCGATTGAAGCAGCACCTGTAGCTGTTGCAAAAGAAACCCAGGCTACTGAAGGCCAGGAAAATCAAAACCAAGAACTAACACAGGTCACTGAAGGCCTGAGGCTGGAATTGGAGAAAGTCCAAATCACGAAGCCAACTTCCCCTCAGAAGGAAATATGGGACACTCTAGGGGAACCCAATGGAAAATTTGACTATTTGGTCAAATATTCTGCCCCAGAGAGTTCGAAGGTTCACATTGAAGATATAAAGCCCACAGGATGGGGAGATGAGGAAGCTAAGGGGGGAAGATGTTGAGATAAATATGGTGGATATGGAGAGGCCTCGCTCTGAGATGGAGGAGGTAGAAAGATACTTAGAAAAAGAGAAGTACAAAATGGAGGATAATCACGCTGGAGATGCTAGTCTCAAGGATTACCTCATGACATGCCACAAGGGAGATACATGCATGATACTGTGCCCTAGGTTCAGCATCCTCTGCAATCAGAGAATCGCTGCGAATTTCGAAAGGGTACAGAGGGCTCGAACTGGCAACAATTGGCGCCAGGATAACCAGCTGTTCAGGTGTTATCCTAAGGCTGGAGAAATTTTGTTGGAATTTGTGTTTCGCTGCTACAAAGGGGCAACCAAGTGCTTGATTTGCCCAAGGTGTTCTGTCGTGTATGATCAAAGCATGGCCAGAGCCTTCGAGACGATTCCCTTTGCCCCTTGCTGGAACCATCAAGAAACTATCCAGATGGGCCCACGTTTCGACAGCAGACACAAACAACGAAGGCCTGATAGCCCTCACCCCAAGGCTGCTCGAAGAGTGACTTTCAAACTCCCTGCTGAAGTGCCAACCGACAGATGGCTGCAAGTCAGAAATGACAAAGGCAAAGACAGATGGAGAAACACCGAACGAAATGCACGCCATGCTATGACATACAGAAGGCAATTCAACATAGCAAAAAGGGAAGAGGTAAGATTAGAAAACTACAAAGGAAGGAACCCCATGTCGAGATCCCAGTGGCGCAGGCAACAGAGGATTCGAAAGGCTGAGAGAGAAGCTGTGGCAAACAAAGGGGTCACTTCAACAAAGAACCAAGGTGAATCTAGCACCAACAAACCAAAAAATCAAACTGAAGACAAACCTCCAGTTAATAGGAGGCTTTTCTCTGAAGTACAACGGGATGAACCAAAGGAATACACTCCAGGCCCAAAAGAAGACGAAGATATGATAACAGATAACTTTGAATCGGAGGGGGAGTCTTCTTTCAACCTAAACTGCAACGTGGTATATGTGTTTCCCTGTGAATTTGGGCAGGAAACCGAAATTGATGAATATGAGGAAGAAGATACCACAGATTTGATGAAGCATAGGCCTGTGTGCTACTATGTGATGGACAATGGGGCTGTCGAGGAGCAAAATGCGTTCTTCGAACGTCCAGAACCTGCTATGAAGAACCATCTTAAGCCACTATTTATTCGGGTAAAAGTTGGTGCCCATGGTGTGAACAAGGTTCTAGTGGATGAGGGTGCTGCAGTTAATTTGATACCCCACTTCATGCTGAAAAGATTAGAGATCCGCGAAGGAGACATCAAGCCCCATAATATGGTTCTGTCCAATTATGAGGGGAAAGTGGGAAAAACACTGGGAGTGGTCCAGTTGGAATTGACAATAGGCTCAAGCTGTAGGCCCACCATGTTTATGGTGATCGAAGCCAAGGTCAACTACAACTTATTGCTGGGAAGGGAGTGGATCCATGGCGTGGGGGCAGTTCCTTCGTTAATGCATCAGCGACTAGTTCTATGGAGAGATGATGGGATCGTAGAAAATATCGAAGCAGACCAGAGTTACTTTATGTCAACAGTCAATTTAGTTGACAAGAGGGATTATGATAAAAATCTGGCAAAGATTGCTCCGTGTGTTCCAAATGATGAGATCAACGAAACCAGAAACGCCCACTACTACATGACCCTTCGCCATGATGGCCTTTACTGGGATAGAACAATAATCAGTGAAGACGAGGGAGTCGAAAGTACTATACAAAGACGGCCAGCAGGCTGGGACTTCAACAACCTTATCCATGACTGAGTCCACCTTTTTCGAAAGGATTTCGGCCTATATGGCTGAGAACGAATCAAAAGCGGCCTTAGAGGCTGAAATAAACAAATTAACTGTAAAGATGAACGAAGTAAGTGGGGATGGCTCGAAATGCTCACCCTTCAAAGAATTTGAGATGGATCAAAGGTTGGATGCCATCTACGATAAAGAACCCTTAGGCTTCGAAAGGGACCCCATAAACTCAGGTGCCAAAATGTTGGCACAGGATCCACTCGAAGAAGTCAACTTAGGGAATGAAAAAACAAAAAGAATAACCTACATAAGTGCAAAACTTAGCCCAGGCCTCAAGAAGGAGGTAATCGAAGTCCTCAAGAAAAACAAAGATTGCTTCGCATGGGATTATGACGAGATGCCTGGTTTAAAGAGGGAGTTGGTCGAACACAGACTGCCAATCAAAGATGGCAAGAAGCCCATCAAACAAGCTCCCAGAAGATTCGCACCAGCGGTTCTCACAAAGATTAAAGCTGAGATCGAAAGGTTGCTGCGTTGCAAATTCATCAGAACCACAAGGTACGTCGAATGGTTAGCAAATATAGTACCTGTTATTAAGAAAAATGGTTCTTTAAGAATTTGCATAGATTTTAGGGATTTAAACACTGCAACCCCTAAAGATGAATATCCCATGCCTGTGGCAGAAATGCTAGTAGATTCTGCTCCAGGGTTCGAATACTTGAGTATGTTAGATGGATACTCTGGGTATAATCAGATTTTCATTGCTGAAGAAGATGTTGCAAAGACAACATTTCGTTGCCCAGGAGCCTTAGGCACCTACGAACGGGTGGTGATGCCTTTTGGTTTAAAGAATGCTGGGGCAACTTATCAAAGGGCAATGAATTCGATTTTTCATGATTTCATTGAAACCTTCATGCAGGTGTATATTGATGATATAGTCATCAAATTTATATCTGCAGAAACATATTTGCATCATTTGAGCCAATCATTCGAACGAATGGGAAAACATGGCTTAAAGATGAATCCCCTTAAATGTGCATTTTTTGTGCAGGCTGGAGATTTCCTTGGTTTTGTGGTTCACAAGAAAGGGATTGAGATCAACCAGAACAAAACCAAAGCCATAATGGAGACGAAAGCACCTACGTCAAAAAGGGAGTTGCAATCTCTGCTAGGGAAGATTAATTTCCTCAGAAGATTCATTTCGAATCTGAGTGGAAGAACCCAAGCTTTCTCTCCATTGCTTCGTCTAAAGCAAGGCCAAGCCTTCGAATGGAACGAAGCCCATCAGGAGGCATTTGACAGGATAAAAAGATACCTCTCTCAGCCTCCTATCTTGTCTCCACCTTCATGGGGGAAGCCCATGAGATTGTACATATCTGCCTCTGAAGTTAGTATAGGTAGTATGTTAGCACAAGAAGATAGCAATGGTATCGGAAGAGCCATATACTATTTAAGTAGAGTACTAAATGATGCAGAGACCAGATATAGCAATTTAGAAAAGCTATGTCTCTGTTTGTATTTCTCTTGTATGAAACTCAAGTATTATATAAAACCTGTTGATGTTTATGTTTCATCTCATTTCGATGTCATTAGACACATGCTTTCAAAACCAATAATGCATAGCAGAGTTGGTAAATGGGCTTTAGCCTTAACAGAATATTCTTTGACTTTCATGCCTTTAAAAGCTGTGAGAGGTCAAGTGATTTCTGACTTCATTGTGGACCATTCATTGGTTGAGCAGACTGTCATGAGTTACGTCGAAATACAACCATGGAAATTGTACTTTGATGGGTCAACCCACAGGAATGGAAGTGGTGTTAGAGTCCTTCTAATTTCTCCTGAAGGAATTCCAACAAAATTCAAGTATAAATTAGATGGTCCTCGTTGCTCGAACAACGAAGCTGAGTATGAAGCGCTCATTGTTGGACTTGAAGCTTTGTTGGAATTGGGGGCAACTAGAGTCGAAATTAAAGGAGACTCAGAATTAGTGGTCAAACAAATTACAAAGGAATATAAATGCATAAAAGAAAACTTGATGATATACTTCGTCATAGTCAACGGGCTACTAAGGAAATTTGAATACATGGATATTCAACACATACCAAGAATAGAGAACCAAGAAGCAAATGACTTGGCACAGTTGGCTTCGGGTTATAAAGTTTCCACCAAGAACTTTAAGGATTTAGTTGAATTAAGGGGTAGAGTTATGGCTACTAGATTCACACCATCAGATCTAGAAAGTATGAAATTGGGATATGCTGAGAAACAGGGATTCGAAATATTAGCCATAAACACTTTATCAGATGCAGATTGGCGAAGTCCACTGATGAGTTATTTAGCAAACCCAACTCTGAATGTGGATAGAAAGACAAAATACAGAGCATTGTCATATCTCCTCATGGGGAACGAATTGTTCAAAAAGACCCAAGAGGGTGTATTATTGAAATGCCTAGGAGAAAGTGAGGCATACTTAGCATTGTCAGAAGTCCACAATGGGGCATGTGGGGCACATCAAGCAGGCCATAAAATGAAATGGTTGTTATTTCGATACGGCTTGTATTGACCTAGCATGCTCAAAGATTGCATAGACTTCGCTAAAGGATGTGAGGAATGTCAGAAACATGCAAGGATTCAACATGCCCCGGCAAGTGAGTTGCATTCGATCATCAAACCATGGCCATTTAGAGGATGGGCATTGGATTTGATAGGAGAAATAAATCCTGCTTCGTCCAAAGGACAGAAATATATCTTGGTAGGAATAGATTATTTTACCAAGTAGATCGAAGCTATACCATTAATAGTTGCTGATCAAGAGGCTATTATTGAGTTTATACAGAAGCACATTATCTATAGGTTCGGATTTCCAGAGAGCATAACCACAGATCAAGGCTCTGTGTTTACTGGTAGAAAGATGCAAGAATTTGCCCAAGAAATGGGGTTTAGATTGCTAACATCAACGCCATATTATGCTCAAGCAAATGGCCAAGTCGAAGCAGCCAATAAAGTGATAATAGGGTTAATCAAGAAACATATTGGTAAAAAGCCAAGAAACTGGCACAAAACTTTGGACCAAATACTATGGGCCTGTAGAACATCTCCTAAGGAAGCTACTAACACTACGCCTTTCCAACTCACATTTGGTCATGATGCAGTATTGCCAGTAGAAATTCATCTAAAATCAGTTCGAATTCAAAGACAAAACGAAATCCCAGCTGCATTATATTGGGAGATGATGATGAATGAATTAGTTGAGTTAGACGAAGTTAGATTACATGCATTGGAAATTTTGATGAGACAAAAAGAAAGAGTGGCCAGGACATACAACAAAAGGGTGAAGAAAAAAATATTCATTATTAATGACTTAGTCTGGAAAGTCATATTGCCCATGGACAAGAAAAATAAAGCATTAGGTAAATGGTCACCTCATTGGGAAGGACCTTTTCGAATATTAAAAGTATTCTCAAACAATGCATATGAAATCGAAGAGCTGGTGGATGATAAGCGTATCCTAAAGGTTAATGGGAAATATTTAAAGAAATATAAGCCACGCCTGCAGGAGATTCGAATAGTAACAACGTAGCCAACATATTATAAAAATGCCAAAATGGCAAGTTGAGATGCCAAAATGGCGTTGTTCGAATATTACATATAAAAAACCAAATTGTAATCAAATAAACACTGAAATTTAGAAGTAAGAATTATTCTTCAGTCTGTTGAAGGTACTTCGAAAAGATTCAAGTCTCTGTTGAGCGAAACGCCTGGCTCCTTCCAAGGTTGCCACTTCTCCCTTGAGTTGTTCTGCAGTTTCCATTTCTGCAAGCCCCTGGTTGAGAAGCTCTTTGAATTGGTTACCAGCAGTATTGGTTTCAAAGGCTATTTGTTGTTCTTTAGCCTCTTTAACCTTCTGTTGAAGCTCCTGAATCTGCTTTTCCCAGAGAAGTATGGACTCAGCTCGAGCCTCATAATCAGTTTTTGCCTGCTTTAGATGCATAGCTTGATCCTCAGCTTCTTGAGAGAGTTTCGAAGCTTGTTCATAAGCAGCATCCATTGCAGTGCGTTTCTCTTGAACCTTTCTGGCAGCAGATTCATCTTGGAGAAGGTAACCAGTTATGTTGTCCAGCAAAGACTGAAGATCGAACAAGATAGTACTAACTGGCAAGGAGCACGTAGCAAGATTGACCTTTGTAAGCAACTCCTTCATAGTGTAGCAAGCAGTGCTATCTTGTTTGAGCACTTCGAATATATCCACATTGAGAATTGTTTTCCTGATCTTATTAAGAAGTACAATTCTTTCATCTGTGGGAAGAGGATAGCTAGTCGAACTTGTGCCAGCCCTAGCAAGTGGAATGTCCCCTTGAGCCAGCTTCACCTTCATGTACCCAATAGGGTCATTTCGTCTCAGGAGTGCAAGCTCCTCGTCAGTCATTCGAGACAAAGACGGTTGAGGGAGTTCCACACGTAGGGGAGTCACGTCCAATTCGACTTCCATAGGTTTGTTGGTTGCATCACCATCCCCTTCATTCGTTTCATGCTCATGATCTTCTTCATCATCATCCAAGTCCACCACTTCGATGTCTTCTTTTTCACTGCTATTTGCATTGGACTCCGTCCCAGCAGTCGAACCATCATTGGCATCCTCCTCCTCAGACTCTTCGTCTGCAGATTCTTCGTCTCTTTGGCCAGAATCAGCTTTCTCTCCTTCAGCTTGAGTGTCCTTTGGGTCCTCTTGAAGGGTTTCAAGAGGGGAATTTTGAAGAGAAGCTCTTTGCAAATCCTCTGCAGATGTTTGAAGTGGTGTTTCATTTGTCTCTTTCAGAGGAGGAGAGGTACTTTGATCATCCTACTGTTCAGAATTTCCAGCCATAACCGCCATATTGGAGGAACCTTTGTTCTGTACAAGGTTGCTGGAATCTCCTTGAGGAGAGGAGTTGAGTGGAGCAGCAGCTTTGGATGGTGAGGTCGAAGTGGTAGAAGCTGGATTTAAGATATTCTGCAAGGAACGAAAGAACATCAAAAGCATGCACCAAGGTAATGAATAATAATTTTGTCAAAAGTTTAAAGTTCAATTTACCTGTGGACTCTCGGAAGAGAGGTTGCTAGCTATGCGTTCCAACATTACGTTGGAGGTCGAAGGTGGAATTTTGGATTTGGGTGAGGGAGCAGCATCCCTGGAATCAAGTCCAGAGACACTGGTTGGAACGGTACTTTTCGAAATATCTTTCTTCTGCTTCTTCTTCGAAGCAGTTGGTAAGTTTCCTCCAGCCTTGGGGTCTTCCCCAATGGTGTTTGATTTTCGCTTCTTTGGAGTAGTAGGAGGAAGTTTGTTGGTCTGAAAAGATTTAAAAAAAGAGTTAGATGCAAACCATAAAACATTGGTGAATTCGAAACATCAAGGCTAAGTGGTTACCGTTGGAGTTGGAACACTGGTTGTTGTTGGTATTGTTGTTGTGGTTGTTGCAGCAATGGTTGTTGTTTCGAATGGAGTCACTTTGTCAGTGGTTTCGATAGAGGCTCGAGAGGCGCTCCCTTCTTTCGACTTCGAAGCGGCTGTCTTTATCCTGATGGCTGAAAATCGAAACAATTAAAGCAAAGGTTAAAGATATAGAAAATGAAAAATGTTGGGATTTTCCCAAGCATTCGCACCTGTGCCTTGATCAGATTTAATCGACATGGCAGAAAGGTCGTATCGAAGGTGTCCTGGGAAATCGTGGAGCCAGTGTCGAGCCCATGTCACAGTCTCAGATGGCTTTGGTTTCTTTTGAAGATGTTTGAACATCTCTTTGCAAGTGAACCACCAAGGATATGGGGGAAACCAAGCCAGAGCCAGTTCTGAGGTAGGTGTTTCCAGTGATTTCTGGTAAACAACCGCTAGTCTTCCAAACTATCGAATAATCTTTCTTACTGTTATTCAATCTCTCTGGTAACTCACAGGATCGACTAGATTGATCCTAGGACTCCTTGGATATTAAGGTTACTCTCACAATCGAACAATTATTCATGGTTGCTATTGTATAAGTGTTTGGCTTACTTCGATCCCTCTCTCTAAGAGTCTAAAAATGTAGTCAAAATGTATATGAAAACTAAGTTATACGAATAAATGCTAATTGTAATGCTGATTGTAGAGACATATAAAACTGCATGAAAAATGAAGTGAATGGTTTCGACTTACAAAAACGTTTAACATAAAAGGTTTCTGGAATGTAGAAGTTTAAAATATTCAAAAAGCGTTTAATGCAAGAAATATGTAAATGATTTTAAGTAAAAGTATGCGCTTGAAGAACAATACTTGAAAGTAAAGGTGTTGAAAATGTGACAGTTCTCTGAAATATAAAGTGCTCGAAATATAAAGAAAACAGTAAAATGTAGAACTTTGAGGAAAAGACTTCGAAATGAAAAGACTGTAAATAAGAAAACTTGTAAATGTTATTTGACAAAGAGAAAAAAGGAAAGTACTGGAAATGGTAAAAAGCTTTCATTAAGTTAGAAATACATGGTGCTATCATACATACATTTCTCTTGCATTCGTTTCCCTTGCCATGTGGTAGTTTGAATGTTATTGAGTATTTTGTATAACAGATATGACACACTGAAATCCTAATACTAAGACTTCTATTTATACTAATTCGACCCTAACGGTCTCGCTACAGGATTATGCCACGTTTCGAACATGCAGGACAATGCTTCCTTCATCTTTCCACGTGTCCCCAAATGTTCCAACACATAACTTTCAAACTTTGAAAGTCCCGCTCCCATTTGAATTTTAAATGCTTTGGTGTTTCTCCGTTTCGAACGCTTTTCCCAAACATAGCCTCGCTGTTGTTTCGAGACTCCTTTGGATATGTTCCCATAATTACCGTTCGAAGCTTCAAGCTTTGACACACTTATTCGAAACACTGCTTCTGCAACTTCGAAATATGGCGTTTAATTCCATTTCGATCAGAACTTTTAACTCTTTTGGCTTCTAAATAATATTATCGAAATCTTCAGCCAACAAATTGCCCCTTTAAAATATGTATTTCGATTCCTTTGAGAAATACCTATTTTAAACATCTACACAAGATTTCGATAGGATTTTTCGAATCATCGTAACATTTAATGCATTTGACTCCAGTCACATCAATCATAGCACCTTTTGGGTTCCTTAACCGCCCAGAGTCACTTCACGGCGTGGTGCAGTTATAAGTAATGATTATTTTTAAATCACGCCTATTACCTATATCAACTTCACGCCACCTCTTCATCACACCAACCCATGATCTCCACGTATCACACCTTTACTCGGTGGATGCTTAATCTTCTCATTATAAAACATCAACTTAATCTCCTTTTTTTCTTTTTACACTCTAAACCTTTCATACTCTGGATTTTTACCCTTCTTCTCTCAGAAAACAATCTAAGCTTTCAAACAACAAAAATGTCTTCTTCCACCTCATCCCAACTCAAGAAAGTCTCCAAGAAGAAAGGAAAAACTACAGGAGCAACCATGGAGAGTAAAATCATCACCATTCAAGGCCAATCTGCTCTTGCTCCTCAAATGATTTCCAAAGAAAAAGAAATGTTGTATGCATCACAGGTACTCATCCCTACCCATGTTGCTGGTAAGAGGTTAGCCTTAAATGGCCCTCTTACAGTTTTTGAAATATTACAGGACACCAGGACAATTTTTCCCGTCTGTTATAGCTTCAAACCCTTATTCAACAAAATGGATGCCCCTAGGGCAGTAGAATCTCTTAGTTCGAATACCATAGAAACCCCAACTGTTCCTCCCAAGGACCCATTTGTTTTGGATTATGTAAAAAGCAATTTTAAGCCATTTCGATCTTGCCCTACTTCTGATATTGCTTATCAAAATTGGTTCACGAAAGTAGAAGCCAAGAAATCCCAACAATGGGAAGAATTAGGCATTTATAACCTCATTAAGCTATCAAAACCTGGATTCACCTATAGCCATCCTCTGCTGTTTGCGTCCCTTTATTTCTGGGATAGTACCTACAACACTTTCCATCTCCCAGGTGGAATGATTACCCCAACCTTCTTCGACATAGCGGCCATTACTGGGCTGTCGCCAGTGGGAGAAACTTATGTTCCTGACAATGAAGAGCACTCAAGCATAATTGACTTTGAAGTCAAGTTAGCCAGCTTTTCCAAATTTATCAGCCATTATCATGCTGAAGGGGACAATGTGTCTGACATAGAGCACATTGCTTTCTTAACCCTGTGGCTGTCTAGATACGTTTTCTGCAGTAGATCCCTGCAGGTAGCTAGTAGGTTCATTCCTCTAGCTAGGGATTTACATGAAAATCGCAAAGTGTGCCTAAGTGAATTACTCTTAGTTGACCTCTATGAGAGCCTGAGGTCAGCTGTTTCGAGCCTCAAATCCCACACCTCCAAAAACATTCTATTAGCTGGCCCATTTTGGTTACTCCAACTATGGCTAAATGCCATGTTCGAACCTTCTTTATCAACCGCCAACACCATAGATGAGCAAGATTCTGAAATAAGTGATAGGATAGTCGAAGGCACTAGGCTTCGAAGACTAACTCCTAATGATGACAAGGATGACTTCAAGGTTCAATTCTCGAAGTACATCATGATATTCTCCAAAAGGCACAAGTTCGAAGAGAGCATGGCGCCTTTTGCTTCGAGGGCTCATGGACCTTCTTGGTTCACCATGGCTCTCTCAGAAGCCATCAAGAGCAAGGAGATTCAGGATGTATGGAGAGCTTTCTTGCTTCCTAGACTCATCTCTTCAAGGATAACCCCAGCCAAGAACCAAATTCTTCTTTTTTCCTACCAACCAAACTTCGTTTCGAGGCAGTTTGGCTTATGCCAACTGATTCCTGAACCTTTGTTCCAAACTGAGAGCGCCATCACTTCTGGTCGAACTTTCAAGGCAAGGGAAGCCAAGATCCAGCAAGAACAATATCAAGGCTTTGCCCAATTTGAGCTGATAGCCTTCGAACCTACCCATCTCGCGGCTAAAGGATTTCTGGAGTGGTGGACTAAGTTTTACCAAACTTGTATGTTCGATACACTTACGATCCGACAGAAACTAATTGATGCCTTTGATGTGCAGGTACCGGCCAAGAAAGGTATGTTTACTCATGCCAAAGAGATTAAAGCTTTTCAAAACTATTTTGAAACTACTTACGACCCCACGCGCTTGGACTCCACTGTGCATCAAGCAGCTGAGACCTTGAAGGAAAAATTTAAACAAAAAGTTTCTAAGCTAAAACTTCCTTCAGGGCTGTCACCTGAGGATAGGTATAGGTTGGCATTCGAAATGCATCCACCTAAATTTCCCAGATTACCTACCTCAGAACTGGCTCTGGCTTGGTTTCCCCCATATCCATGGTGGTTTACTTGCAAAGAGATGTTCAAATATCTTCAAAGGAAACCAAAGCCATCTGAGACTGTGACATGGGCTCGATACTGGCTTCATGATTTCCCAGGACACCTTCGATACGACCTTTCTGCCATGTCAATTAAATCTGATCAAGGCACAGGTGCGAATGCTTGGGAAAAATCCCAAATGTCTTTTATTTTCCATATCTTTAACCTTTGCTTTAATTGTTTTGATTTTCAGCTATCAGGATAAAGACAGCTGCCTCGAAATCGAAGGAAGGGAGTGCCTCTCAAGCCTCCATCGAAACTACCGAAAAAGCTAATCCACCCGAAACAACTACTACTGCTGCAACTACAACAACAACAATAACGCCAACAACAACAAGTGCCCCAATTCCAACGGTAATCACTTAGTTTTTGATGTTTCGAATTCACTCAAGCTTTGTGGTTTATATCTAACTTCGTTAAAATTCGTTCAGACCAACAAGCTTCCTCCTACTACTCCCAAGAAGCGGAAACCAAGCACTACTGGGGAAGATCCCACGGCTGGAGGAAACTCAAATACTGCTTCGAAGAAGAAGCTAAAGAAAGCTACTCCTAAAAGCACTATTCCGACTAGTGTCTCTGGATTCGACTCCAGGGATGCTGCTCCCTTACCTAAATCCAAAAATCCACCTTCGACCTCCAAACCAACGTTGGAACGCATAGCTAGTAACCTCTCCTCTGAGGGTCCACAGGTAAATCGAACTTCTTCTAAAAAATGTTTAACTTCTTATTACCTTGGTGAATGTTTTTCTTTAACATTCTGCTGCTCTTTGCAGAACATTTTGAATCCAACTTCTACTATTTCGACCTCACCATCCAGAGCTGCTGCTCCGCTTAACTCCTCTCCTCAAGGAGATTCCAGCAACTTGGTCCAAAACAAAGGTTCTTCCAATGTGGCGGTTCTGGCTGGAACTTCTGAACAGCCAGATGACCAAGGTACCTCCATTCCTCTGAAAGAGGTGAACGAAACGATACTTCAAACGTCTGCAGAGGATTCGCAAAGGGTTCTTCAAAAGTCCCCTCTTGAAACTCTTCAAGAGGACCCAAAGGATACTCAGACTGAAGAAGAAAAAGCTGATTCTGGGCGAGGAGCCGAAGAATCTGCAGACGAAGAATCTGAGGAGGAAAACGCCAATGACGAGGAAAACGTCAATGATGGTTCGACTGCCGGGACGGAGTCTAACGCAAATAGCGGCGAAAGGGATGGTATCGAAGTGGTAGATTTGGACGAGGATGAAGAAGACCAAGAGCACGAAGCAAATGAAGGGGATGGTGATGCAATCAACGAAACCCTAGAGGTTGAAACAAACGTGGTTCCCCTACGCGTGGAATTCCCCCAATCCTCTCCGTCTCGAATGACTGACGAGGAACTAGAACTTCTGAGGCGAAATGACCCCATTGGGTACATGAAGGCAAAGTTGGCTCAGAGGAACGTCCCACTCGCTAGGGCTGGCACAAGTTCAACCAGCTATCCTCTTCCCACAGATGAAAGAGTTGTTCTTCTCAACCAAATTAGGAGAACTATTCTCAATGTGGATATATTCGAAGTGCTTAAGCAAGATAGTACTGCTTGCTATACTATGAAGGAGCTGCTCACAAAGGTCAATCTTTCCAACTGCTCCTTGCCAGTTAGTACTCTCTTGTTCGACCTTCAGAATTTGCTGGACAACATAACTGGCTACCTTCTCCAAGACGAATCTGCTGCCAAGAAGGTTCAAGAGAAACGCATTGCCATGGATGCCGCCTATGAACAAGCTTCGAAACTTTCTCAAGAAGCTGAAGATCAAGCTATGCATCTGAAGCAGGCGAAAACTGAATATGAGGCTCGAGCTGAGTCCATTCTTATTTGGGAAAGGCAGATTCTGGAACTTCAACAGAAAGTTAAGGAGGCTAAGGAACAGCAACTAGCCTTCAAAACTAATCCTGCAAGTAACCAATTCGAAGAGCTTCTCAACCAGGGGCTTGCAGAAATGGAGACTGCAGAACAGCTTAAAGGAGAAGTGGCAACCTTGGAAGGAGCCAGGCGGTTCGCTCAGCAGAAACTTGAAACATTTCGAAGCACCTTTAATCGATTGAAAAACAATGTTTATTTCTAGATTTTGATGTTTATCTGACCATATCTTTGGTTTTTTACATGTAATATTCGAACAACGCCATTTTGGCATTCTATCTTGCCATCTTGGCTTTTTATGATATTTTGTTTACGTTGTTACTATTCGAATCTCCCGCAGGCTTGGCTTATATTTCTTTAAATATTTCCCATTAACCTTTAGGACACGTTTATCATCCAAGAGTTCTTCGACTTCGTATGCATTGTTTGAGAATACTTTTAATATTCGAAACGGTCCTTCCCAATGAGGTGACCATTTACCTAATGCTTTATTCTTCTTATCCATAGGCAATATGACTCTCCAAACCAAGTCATTAATAACAAATACTTTTTTCTTCACCCTTTTATTGTATGTTCTGGCCACTCTTTCTTTTTTGCCTCATCAAAATCTCCAACGCATGTAATCTAATTTCGTCCAACTCAACTAATTCATTCATCATCATTTCCCAATATAATGCAGCTGGAATTTCGTTTTGTTTCTGAATTCGAACTGATTGCAGATGAATTTCTACTGGTAACACTGCATCATGACCAAATGTAAGTTGGAAAGGCGTAGTGTTAGTGGCTTCCTTAGGAGATGTTCTACAAGCCCATAACACTTGGTCCAGAGTTTTGTGCCAATTTCTTGGCTTCTTGCCAATATGCTTCTTGATTAATCCTATTATTACTTTATTTGCTGCTTCGACTTGTCCGTTTGCTTGAGCATAATATGGTGTTGATGTTAGCAATCTAAACCCCATTTCTTGGGCAAATCCTTGCATCTTTCTACCAGTAAACACAGAGCCTTGGTCTGTAGTTATACTTTCTGGCAATCCAAACCTATAGATAATGTGCTTTTGTATAAATTCAATAATTGCTTCTTGATCAGCAACTACCAAAGGTATAGCTTCGATCCATTTGGTAAAATAATCTACTCCCACCAAGATGTATTTCTGCCCTTTAGACGAAGCAGGATTTATTTCTCCTATCAAATCCAATGCCCATCCTCTGAATGGCCATGGTTTGATGATCGAATGCAACTCACTTGCAGGGGCATGTTGAATTCCTGCATGTTTCTGACATTCCTCACATCCTTTAGCAAAATCTATGCAATCTTTGAGCATGCTAGGCCAATACAAACCATATCGAAATAGCAACCATTTCATTTTATGGCCTGCTTGGTGTGCCCCACATGCCCCATTATGGACTTCAGACAATGCTAAATATGCCTCACTCTCTCCTAGGCATTTCAATAATACACCCTCTTGGGTCTTTTTGAACAATTCGTTCCCCATGAGGAGATATGACAATGCTCTATATTTTGTTTTTCTATCCACCTTTAGAGTTGGGTCTGCTAAATAACTCTTTAATGGACTTCGCCAATCTGCATCTGACAAAGTATTTATGGCTAGAATTTCGAATCCCTGTTTCTCAGCATATCCTAATCTCATACTTTCCAGATCCGATGGTGTGAATCTAGTAGCCATAACTCTTCCCCTTATTTCGACCAAATCTTTAAAGTTCTTGGTAGACACTTTATAACCTGAAGCCAACTGCGCTAAGTCATTTGCTTCTTGGTTCTCTAATCTTGGTATGTGTTGAATATCCATGTATTCAAATTTCCTTAATAGCCTATTGACTATGACGAAGTATACCATTAAATTTTCCTTTATGCACTTGTATTCCTTTGTGATTTGTTTGACCACCAATTCAGAGTCTCCTTTAATTTCGACTCTGGTTGCCCCCAATTCCAACAAAGCTTCAAGTCCAAAAATGAGCGCTTCATACTCAGCTTCGTTGTTCGAACAAAGAGGACCATCCAATTTATACTTGAATTTTGTTGGAATTCCTTCAGGAGAGACTAGAAGGACTCCAACACCACTTCCATTCCTGTGGGTTGAACCATCAAAGTACAATTTCCATGGTTGCATTTCGACGTAACTCATGCTTGTCTGCTCAACCAACGAATGATCCACAATGAAATCGGAAATCACTTGACCTTTCATAGCTTTTAAAGGCATGAAAGTCAATGAATATTCTGTTAAGGCTAAAGCCCACTTGCCAACTCTACTATGCATTATTGGCTTTGAAAGCATATGTTTAATGACATCGAAGTGAGATGAAACGTAAACATCAACAGGTTTTATATAATACTTGAGTTTCATACAAGAGAAATATAAACAGAGAAATAGCTTTTCTAAATTGCTATATCTGGTCTCTGCATCATTTAGCACTCTACTTAAATAGTATATGGCTCTTTCGACGCCATTGTTATCCTCTTGTGCTAACATACTACCTATACTAACTTCAGAGGCAGATATGTACAATCTCATGGGCTTCCCCCATGATGGTGGAGACAAAATAGGAGGCTGAGAAAGATATTCTTTTATTTTGTCAAACGCCTCCTGGTGAGCTTCGTTCCATTCGAAGGCTTGACCTTGCTTCAGACGAAGTAACAGAGAGAAAGCTTGGGTTCTTCCACTCAGGTTCGAGATGAATCTTCTGAGGAAGTTAATTTTCCCTAGCAAAGATTGCAACTCCCTTTTTGACGCAGGTGCTTTCGTCACCATTATGGCTTTGGTTTTGTTCTGGTTGATTTCGATTCCTTTCTTGTGGACCACAAAACCAAGAAAATCTCCAGCCTGCACAAAAAATGCACATTTAAGGGGATTCATCTTTAAGCCATGCTTTCTCATTCGTTCAAATGATTGGCTTAAATGATGCAAATGTGCTTCTGCAGATGTAGATTTGATGACTATATCGTCAATATACACCTGCATGAAGGTTTCGATGAAATCATAAAAAATTGAATTCATCGCCCTTTGATAGGTTGCCCCAGCATTTTTTAAACCAAAAGGCATCACCACCCATTCGTAGGTGCCTAAGGCTCCTGGGCAACGAAATGCTGTTTTTGCAACATCTTCTTCAGCAATGAAAATCTGGTTATATCCAGAGTATCCATCTAACATACTCAGGTATTCGAATCCTGCAGCAGAATCTACTAGCATTTCTGCCACGGGCATGGAATATTCATCCTTAGGGGTTGCAGTGTTTAAATCCCTAAAATCTATGCAAATTCTTAAAGAACCATTTTTCTTAATGACAGGTACTATGTTTGCTAACCATTCAACGTACCTTGTTGTTCTGATGAATTTGCAGCGCAGCAACCTTTCGATCTCAGCTTTAATTTTTGTGAGGACCGCTGGTGCGAATCTCCTGGGAGTTTGTTTGATGGGCCTCTTGCCATCTTTGATTGGCAGTCTGTGTTCGACCAACTCCCTCTTTAAACCAGGCATCTCATCATAATCCCATGCGAAACAATCTTTGTTTTCCTTAAGGACTTCGATCACTTTCTTCTTGAGGCCTGGGCTAAGTTTAGCACTTACGTAAGTTACTCTTTTCGTTTTTTCATCCCCTAAGTTGACTTCTTCGAGCGGGTCCTGTGCCAACATTTTGACACCTGAGTTTATGGGGTCCCTTTCGAAGCCTAAGGGTTCTTTATCATAGATGGCATCCAACCTTTGATCTATCTCCAATTCTTTGATGGGTGAGCATTTCGAACCCCCCCCCACTAACTTCATTCGTCTTTATAGTTGATTCATTTATTTCAGCCTCTAAGGCCGCTTTTGATTCATTCTCAGCCATATAGGCCGAAATCCTTTCGAAGAAGGTAGACTCAGTCATGGTTAAGGTTGTCGAAGTCCCAACCTGCTGACCGTTTTTGTATAGCACCTTCAACTTCCTCTCCTTCACTGATTATTGTTCTATCCCAGTAAAGGCCATCATGACGAAGTGTCATGTAGTAGTGGGCGTTTCTAGTTTCATTCATCTCATCATTTGGAACACATGGAGCAATCTTTGCCAGATTTTTATCATAATCCCTTTTGTCAACTAAATTGACAGTTGACATAAAGTAACTCTGGTCTGCTTCGATGTTTTCCACGATTCCATCATCTCTCCATAGAACTAGTCGTTGATGCATAGACGAAGGAACTGCCCCCACGCCATGGATCCACTCTCTTCCCAGCAGCAGGTTATAGTTGGCCTTGGCTTCGATCACCATAAACATGGTGGGCCTGCAACTTGAGCCTATTGTCAATTCCAACTGGACCACCCCCAGTGTTTTGCCCACTTTTCCCTCATAATTGGACAGAACCATATTATGGGGCTTGATATCTCCTTCGCGGATCTCTAACCTTTTTAGCATGAAATGGGGTATCAGATTGACTGCAGCACCCCCATCCACTAGAACTTTGTTCACACCATGGACACCTACTTTCGCCCGAATGAAAAGTGGCTTGAGATGATTCTTCATTGCAGGTTCTGGACGTTCGAAGAACGCATTTTGTTCCTCAACAGCCCCATTGTCCATCACGTAGTAGCACACGGGCCTATGTTTCATTAAATCTGTGGTATCTTCCTCCTCATATTCATTGATTTCGGTTTCCTGCCCAAATTCGCAGGGAAGCACAGACACCACGTTACAGTTTAAGTTGAATGACGACTCCCCCTCTGATTCGAAGTTATCTGTTATCATATCTTCGTCCTCTTCCGGGCCTGGAGTGTATTCCTTTGGTTCGTCTCGTTGGTCTTCAGAAAAAAGCCTCCTATTGACTGGAGGTTTATCTTCAGTTTGATTTTTTGGTTTGTTGGTGCTCGATTCGCCTTGTATTTTCGTTGAAGTATCCCCTTTGTTTGCCACAACTTCTCTCTCAGCCTTTCGAATCCTTTGCTGTCTGCGCCACTGGGATCTTGACATGGGGTTCCTTCCTTTGTAATTCTCTAATCTCACTTCCTCCCTTTTTGTGTGTTGAATTGCCTCCTGTATGTCACAGCATGACGTGCATTTCGTTCAGCATTCCTCCATCTCTCTTTGCCTTTGTCATTTCTGACTTGTAACCATCTATCGGTTGGCACTTCAGCAGGGAGTTTGAAAGTCACTCTTCGAGCAACTTTGGGGTGAGGGCTATCAGGCCTTCGCTGTTTGTATCTGCTGTCGAAACGCGGGCCCATCTGGGCAGTTTCTTGATGGTTCCAGCAAGGGGCGAAGGGAATCGTTTCGAAGGCCCTGGCCATGCTTTGGTCATACATAGCAGAACACCTTGGGCAAATCAAACACTTGGTTGCCCCTTTGTAGCAGCGAAAAACAAACTCTAGCAAACTCTCTCCAGCCTTGGGATAGCACCTAAAAAGCTGGTTATCCTGGCGCCAATTGTTGCCAGTTCGAGCCCTCTGTACCCTTTCGAAATTTGCAGCAATTCTTTGGTTGCAGAGGATGCTGCACCTAGGGCACAATATCATGCCTGGATCTCCTTTATGGCATGTCATGAGATAGTCTTTGAGACTAGCATCTCCAGTGTGATTATCCCCCATTCTGTACTTTTCTTTTTCTAGGTATTTTTCCACTTCCTCCATCTCGGAGCGGGGTCTTTCCATATCCACCATATTTATTTCCACATCCCCCTCTTTAGTTTCGTCATCGCCCCATCCTGTGGGCTTTATATCTTCAATCTGGACCTTCGAACTCTCTGGGGCAGAATATTTGACCAGATAGTCAAATTTTCCACTGGGTTCCCCTAGAGTGTCCCATATTTCCTTCTGAGGGGGAATTGGCTGCGTAATTTGGACTTTCTCCAATTCCAGCCTCAAGCCCTCAATGACTTGTGTTAATCCTTCGTTTTGATTCCCTTGGCCTTCAGTAGCCTTGGTTTCTCCTGCAACAGCCACAGGTGCAGCAATCGAAGTGTCTAGCGTATTCTGGATGTCTTCAGTGACTTCCTCGCTGACTTCGACCATCACCCAGTTTTCGACTCCAGTGTCCTTCTCTTCTGTTAAGGCGTCGCTTCGATCAGTTTCCACCATGTTGACCTCTCCAATGCATGCAGGCTCGGAGTAGTTGGTGTCTGCGACGTCCAAAGGATCTTCGTCCACTTTCATCTTCACCTTATCAGCAAACTTTAGTCTGCCATCTTTGATCGCGTTTTGAATCAAGTCCCTGAAAAGAAAACATTGTGAGGTCTTGTGGCCTAGGAAACTATGATATTTGCAAAATCCCCTCTTCTTCCTCTGATCCAAAGGAGGTATTTTGACATTTGATGGCACAATTAGTTGGCCATCCTTGACAAGCAAGTCAAAAATTTCGTCACACTTAGTGACGTCGAAGGTATAAACCTTCTTTGGAAACTTGTCACTTTTCTCATTTTCAACAATATCTTTCCCTTTTGTGGGAACTAACATTTTGCAGGAGTAAGGCGGGGCCTGTTTTAATTCAGCGAGGTCGATTTCGACCTTTTCGAATTCGAATTCAGGATATTCTTCTACTTCCTCAGTCCCAACATAGGAAATCCTTTCTTTCTTACTATTCTTAAAGACTCTGGCTTTTTCGGCCTTTAGTCTTTCGACCTGTCGAACCCTATCGGCTAACTGAGCCATATCCCTCAAATACTGAGTGTCTAGTTTCTTTCGAATAGAATAATCCAAGCCCCCAGCGGCCATTTCGACTAACTCATGTTCAGGCACTACTGTGTAACATCTGGATTTCAACAGCCTAAATCTATTCAAATAATCATCTATGGGTTCGGTGAACTTTCTCTTAACACTGGCCAATTCCTTCAAACTTATTTTCGATTGTCCCATGTAAAATTGTTCATGGAATAATCTCTCTAAAAGAGCCCAAGTGTCAATAGACCCAGGAGGCAACGTGGTAAACCAAGTGAAGGCGTTTTTTGTCAAGGAACTTGGGAAGTATTTGATCCTGAGATCTTCATTATTGGCTATATCTCCCGCTTCGGTTAGATATCTCGCTATGTGTTCGACTGTTGACTCATTGGTATCCCCAGCGAACTTTGTAAATTTAGGGACTTTATATCCCCTTGGTAAATCAGTATGCATTATACAATCCAGTATAGGAGAAGCGTAATTTGGCCTCCTCATTCCCGTGTTGAGGCCATTCTGGGCCATGATCCTCTCTATCATGGTGGTTAGGTTATTTTCAGCCAAGATGTTATCGTTTCGAATCCTATGAACGACGGCATCGGCATCTTGATTTCGACCAACCAAAACAACTCCCCTAGGTTGTTCTTCTCGAAATTCTGGGGCTTCTGGCCTTTCGATCCTTGCCCCTGGTTCCATAACTTCCCTTTGTGGACCCGGGATTATTGGGGCTTCTAACCTTGGTGCTCTGGCCCCTAAGTTAACTTCTTCTCTGGGTGGTCTATGAATTGGGTCGTTAGCAATTTGTTCTATAACAGGCATGTTTGTTCGAAATCCCGCCTGGTTCTGCCTACGCCTTTCTGTGGGAGCAAAGAAATCTGCTATTCGACTCATATTGTCAGCGTTTTCCCTGTTCGTCACAGTCACATTCTGAACTATTGGGGCAAATATTTCCTGCATGGTTTGCGCTAACACCCCTATCATATTGTGGTTGCTGTCATCCATCAATTGCCTAAAAGCCAACTGGTTATCTGTGGTTAGGATAGGCAACGTGCTATAACCCACTGACCCTTGGTTATTTGTCATAAACTGATTCGCCCCAGACCCAGATCCTAGTTGTGGAGATGAATTCGATGTGGAATTGTGCAGACCTGCCATAAAAGATGTTGGCATTCCGTAAGAAGAACTTCTAATTCTATTCCCATCGAAGCCGGGTGGTCTAGTTAATGGTGTGGCGAAATGGGATTGTGTCCCTGATGGTGGAACGAATCCCCCAGGGTAGCCCATGGTTCCAGTATTTCCTAAGATCGAACTATTAGTTGATATGCCACTTACTCCATTGGTGGCTATGTTACTGGTTGAAGAAGCAACAGACTGTGCATTCGAAGGGATTACATTAGATGTTCCACTCGAAATGGACGGTTAGTGCCTGTTGCATGTGGGCCACCTTGGTCTCCTTGTTGATTGTCTGAATTAGACATTTTGTCCAAACGTTTTCTTCTGGATAAAGGTTGGTTGCTGTTGGTTATCTTACCACTTCTCAGGTTCATAAAACAGCAAACTTCTTAGGTTCCTACGTTTTTGTAATGGCTACGTCTCGACGATCCTTAATTCTGATATCCAACTATCGGGTCCCACCGGGTGTGCCAATTTGTTTCCAGTGATTTCTGGTAAACAACCGCTAGTCTTCCAAACTATCGAATAATCTTTCTTACTGTTATTCAATCTCTCTGGTAACTCACAGGATCGACTAGATTGATCCTAGGACTCCTTGGATATTAAGGTTACTCTCACAATCGAACAATTATTCATGGTTGCTATTGTATAAGTGTTTGGCTTACTTCGATCCCTCTCTCTAAGAGTCTAAAAATGTAGTCAAAATGTATATGAAAACTAAGTTATACGAATAAATGCTAATTGTAATGCTGATTGTAGAGACATATAAAACTGCATGAAAAATGAAGTGAATGGTTTCGACTTACAAAAACGTTTAACATAAAAGGTTTCTGGAATGTAGAAGTTTAAAATATTCAAAAAGCGTTTAATGCAAGAAATCTGTAAATGATTTTAAGTAAAAGTATGCGCTTGAAGAACAATACTTGAAAGTAAAGGTGTTGAAAATGTGACAGTTCTCTGAAATATAAAGTGCTCGAAATATAAAGAAAACAGTAAAATGTAGAACTTTGAGGAAAAGACTTCGAAATGAAAAGACTGTAAATAAGAAAACTTGTAAATGTTATTTGACAAAGAGAAAAAAGGAAAGTACTGGAAATGGTAAAAAGCTTTCATTAAGTTAGAAATACATGGTGCTATCATACATACATTTCTCTTGCATTCGTTTCCCTTGCCATGTGGTAGTTTGAATGTTATTGAGTATTTTGTATAACAGATATGACACACTGAAATCCTAATACTAAGACTTCTATTTATACTAATTCGACCCTAACGGTCTCGCTACAGGATTATGCCACGTTTCGAACATGCAGGACAATGCTTCCTTCATCTTTCCACGTGTCCCCAAATGTTCCAACACATAACTTTCAAACTTTGAAAGTCCCGCTCCCATTTGAATTTTAAATGCTTTGGTGTTTCTCCGTTTCGAACGCTTTTCCCAAACATAGCCTCGCTGTTGTTTCGAGACTCCTTTGGATATGTTCCCATAATTACCGTTCGAAGCTTCAAGCTTTGACACACTTATTCGAAACACTGCTTCTGCAACTTCGAAATATGGCGTTTAATTCCATTTCGATCAGAACTTTTAACTCTTTTGGCTTCTAAATAATATTATCGAAATCTTCAGCCAACAGTAGGTAATCTAGGGAATTTAGGTGGATGCATTTCGAATGCCAACCTATACCTATCCTCAGGTGACAACCCTAAAGGAAGTTTTAACTTAGAAACTTTTTGTTTGAATTTTTCCTTCAAGGTCTCAGCCGCTTGATGCACAGTGGATTCCAAGCGTGTGGGGTCATAAGTAGTTTCAAAATAATTTTGAAAAGCTTTAATCTCTTTGGCATGAGTAAACATACCTTTCTTGGCTGGTACCTGCACATCAAAGGCATCAATTAGTTTCTGCTGAATTGTAAGAGTATCGAACATATAAGTTTGATAAAACTTGGTCCACCATTCCAGAAACCCCTTAGTTGTAAGATGGGTAGGTTCGAAGGTTATTAGCTCAAACTGGGCAAAGCCTTGGTATTGTTCTTGCTGTAATTTTGCTTCCCGTGCCTTGAAAGTTCGCCCAGAGGTAATGGCACTCTCAGTTTGAAATAAGGGTTCAGGAATTAGTTGGCATAAGCCAAACTGTCTCGAAACAAAATTTGGCTGGTAAGCGAAAAGGAAAATCTGATTCTTGGCAGGAGTTATTCTTGAAGAAATGAGTCTAGGTAGCAAAAAGGCTCTTCATACATCTTAAATCTCCTTGCTCTTGACAGCTTCTGAGAGAGCCATGGTGAACCAGGAAGGTCCATGAGCCCTCGAAGCAAAAGGCGCCATGGTCTCTTCGAACTTATGCCTCTTGGAGAATATCATGATGTACTTCGAGAATAGGACTTTGAAGTCATCTTTGTCGTCATTTGGAGTTAATCTTCGCAGCCTAGTGCCTTCGACTATTCTATCAGTTATCTCAGGGTCTTGTTCATCAATGGTGTTGGCAGTTGACAAGGAGGGTTCGAACATGGCATTTAGCCATAGCTGAAGTAACCAAAAAGGGCCAGCCAACAGGATATTCTTGGAGGTATGAGATTTTAGGCTCGAAATACCTGACCTTAGGCTTTCATAAAGGTCAACTAAGAGCATTTCACTTAAGCACACTCTTCGATTCTCGTGCAAATCCCTAGCTAGAGGAATAAACCTACTGGCTACCTGTAGGGATCTACTGCAGAAAACATATCTTGACAGCCATAGGGTAAGGAAAGCAATGTGTTCTACATCAGACACACTGTCTCCTTCAGCATGATAGTGACTGATAAACTTGGAAAAGCTTGCTAGTTTGACTTCGAAGTCGATTATACTCGAATGTTCTTCGTTGTCAGGGATATATGTTTCTCCTACTAGCGATAGCCCAGTGATGGCCGCTATGTCAAAGAAGGTAGGGGTAATCATTCCACCAGGGAGATGGAAAGTATTATAGGTACTGTCCCAAAAATAGAGGGACGAGAATAACAAAGGGTGGCTGTAAGTGAAACCAGGCTTCGACAGCTTAATCAAGTTGTAGATACCTAATTCTTCCCATTGCTGGGATTTCTTAGCTTCTACCTTATTGAACCAGTTTTGGTAAGCAGTGTCGTAGGTGGGGCAAGATCGAAACGGTTTAAAATTACTCTTTACATAGTCTAATACAAAAGGGTCCTTAGGAGGAACCGTTGGATTTTCCATGGTGTTTGAGCCAGAAGATTCTATTGCATTAGGGGCGTCCATTTTGTTAAACAAGGGTTTGAAACTATAGCAAATTGGGAAAATTTTCCTGGTATCTTTTAAAATTTCAAAAACCGTAAGAGGGCCCATTAAAGCTAACCTCTTACCAGCAGCGATGGTAGGAATGAGTACATGAGATGCATAAAGCATTTCTTTCTCCTTTGAGATCATCTGGGGAGCAAGAACGGATTGACCTTGGTGAGTGATAACTTTACTTTCCATGGTAGTTCCTGCGGTTTTTCCTTTCTTCTTGGAAACCTTTTTTAGTTGGGATGAGGTAGAAGAAGACATTTTTGAAGAATGTTGAAAGCTTAGGGTTTTTCGGTGAGAGAAGAAGGATAAAAGATTCATAATGTGGAAAGAAAAGAAAAAGACTAAGTTGATGGTTTTTATAATGTGGAAGTTTAAGCATCCACTGAATAAGGTCGTGATACGTGGTACTCATGGGTTGGTGTGATGAAGAGGTGGCGTAAAGTTAACATTGGTAGTAAGCGTGATTAAAGATAATCATTGTTTTGTAACTGCACCATACTGTGAAGTGGTTCCAGGCGGTTAAGGAATCTAAAAAGTGTTATGATTGACGTGACTGGAGTCAAATGCATTAAATGTTATGATGATTCAAAGGTCGCATCAAAATCTTGTGTATATGTTTAAAATAAGTATTTCTCAAGAGAGATCGAAATACATATTTTAAAGGGGGCATTTTGTTGGCTGGAGATTTTGATAATATTATTAGAAGCCAAGTGGATTGAACGTTTCGATCGAAATGAAACAAAGCGTCATGTTTCGAAATAGCAAAAGCAGTGTTTCGAATGAGCATATCAAAGCTTGGAGCTTCGAGTGGCAATTATGGGAACATATCTAAAGAAGTCTTGAAATGACAACAAGGCTGTATCTAAGGAATGCGTTCGAAGCGAAGAAGTGCCAAAACATTTGAAATTCAAATGCAAGCGGGACATTCGAAGTTTGAAATTTATGTGCTGGAGCATTTGAAGACACGTGGAAGTAAGAGAGAGGCATTGCTCTGCATGTTCTGAACGTGGCATAATCTTATAGCAAGACCGTTATGGTCGAAGTAGTATAAATAGAAGTCTTAGCATTAGGATTTCGTGTGTCATATCTATTGTACTAAATACTCAGTAAACATTCAAATTACCACATGGCTAGGGAAACGAATGCAAGAGCAATGTACGTATGATAGCACCACATGTTTATGATTTAATGAAAACCCTTTATCATTTCCAGTACTTTCCTTTATCTTTCTGCCAAATACCATTTACAAGTTTTCTCATTTAAAGTCTTTTTATTCGAAATCTTTTCATTGATGCCTTACATTTAAATGCTTTCTTTCCATTTCAAACACTTTACATTTCAGAAAACTGTCATACTTTTCATGCCTTTATCTTCAAGTTTTATCCTTCGAACGCCTATTTTTACTTAAAGTCATTTTACAGATTTCTTGCATTAAACGCTTTCTTCGCATTTCGAATCTTTTACATTAACTGTTTTGTTTTACGTTTCGAAGCCATTTACTTGTCTTTTATGCAATTTTACATGTCTTTACAATTAACATTTATTCATGCAATTTAGTTTCGCGCACATATATTTTGATTACACCTTTAGATCTTTAAGAGAGAAATCGAAATAAGTCAAACACCTACACAACACTCTAAATACCAACCATGAATACATGTTCGATCATGAGAGTTACCCTAATGACCAACAAGTCCTAGGATCAATCTAGTCGATCCTGCGAGTTACCAGAGAAATTGAATAACAGTCAGTAAGTTTATTCGATAGTTTGGAAGACTAGCGGTTGTTTACCAGAAATCACTTGAAACACACAGCTGGCATAGGTTTTTCCCATAAAGGGATCTCAGCTAGCAAGCATCTCAACCAACTTGCTTCTTCACTAGCTGTGGCTAGTGCTATCATCTCAGATTCCATTGTGGACTAAGCTAGAATAGTTTGTTTCTTTGATTTCCAAGATACAGCTCCTCCAGCTATGCTAAATATATAGCCACTAGTAGCTTTGGAATCATCTGACAAAGTATTCCAATCTGCATCACTGTACCCTTCTAGTACAGCAGGAAACTTATGATAATGTAGGCCGAGATCCATGGTCCTTTTGAGGTACCTCATGACTCGTTCAATAGCTTTCCAGTGCTCTTTACTCGGCCTACTCGTAAACCTGCATAACAATCCTACGAAATATGCAATGTCAGGTCTAGTACAATCAGTGGCATACCTAAGACTGCCAATGATGCTCGCATACTCTGATTGTCTGACACTTTCTCCAGTGTTCTTAAATAGTTTCACACTTGGATCATATGGTGTGCATGCAGGTTTACATTCAAAGTAATTATATTTCTTTAAGATCTTCTCCACATAATGTGATTGATCCAAAGAAATTCCTTGTTCGGATCTCGTGATCTTGATGCCAAGGATCACATTTGCTTCTCCGAGATCTTTCATATCAAAGTTGTTGCACAACAATGATTTCACATCATTAATGGTCTGAATGTTAGATCCAAATATGAGTAGATCGTCAACATAAAGACATATGATAGTGCAAATGCGGTTCTCAGATTTATAGTAAACGCATTTGTCACTTTCATTCACTTTGTACCCACTTGATATCATTAAGTTATCAAAATTTTCATGCCATTGATTAGTTGCTTGTTTTAGTCCATACAACGACTTATTTAACTTACAGACCTTGTTTTCTTGTCCATAGATTACAAACCCTTCTGGTTGTTCCATATAGATTTCTTCTTCTAAGTCACCTTTAAAAAAGTTGTTTTTACATCCATTTGGTGTACTATTAAGTTATAAATAGCATCTATTGAAATAAGTACCCTAATGGATGTAATTCTAGTGACAGGAGAAAAGGTGTCGAAGAAATCTATATTTTCTCTTTGTCTAAAACCCTTGGCAACAAGGCGAGCCTTGTATTTATCAATAGTTCCATCAGGTTTTAGTTTTCTTTTCAAAACCCATTTACAACCAATTGGTTTGCAACCAGGAGGCAAGTCTACTAAGTTCAAGGTCTTATTGGATTCTAGAGATTCTATCTCATCATTTATAGCCTCTTGCCATAAATCAGCATCCAAAGAGGACAAGGCTTCTTGAAGATTCATTGGATCTTCTTCTACATTATAAGCCGCATAGTCAGGCCCATAGTCTTTAGAGACTCTTACTCGTTTACTTCATCGAAGTTCTGTTTCTATATTGTCGTTGCATTCTGTGCTTCTTATCACAGGAGTGTGACTCGATTGTGTGCCCCCACTATTTCTCAATTTGAAGGGAAATTTGTCTTCATAGAATTCGGCATCATTTGATTCTATGATCACTTTTGCTATTAGGTCATAAAACCTATATGCTTTACTGTTTGCTGCATATCCAATGAAAACACATTCATATGCTCTACTAGCGAGTTTAACTCGCTTCGGATCCGGAATTCTGACATAAGCCAGAGAGCCCCAAGTTCTCAAATAAGACAAGTTTGGTTGTCTTTTCTTTAATATCTCGTAAGGATAGATCTTACATTTTGAATTGGGGATTCTATTCAGGACATAGCAAACAGTCAATAAAATTTCCCCCCACCAGTGAGGTGCAACACCAGAATTCATCATAATTGCAACGACAAGTTCAGTAAGAGTTCTATTCTTTCTTTCTGCTTTACCATTCATTTCAGGAGAATATGGAGCAGTCGTTTCATGTATAATTCCATGTTCTTTATAAAAGTCCTTAAATAGACCAGAGTCATATTCAGTTCCCCTATCACTACGAAGTCTCTTGATCTTCTTACTAAGTTGATTCTCAATTTCGGTTACATACAACTTAAACATATCAAGTGCTTCACTTTTATTCTTCATTAAGTATACATAAGTATAATCAGAACAATCATCAATAAAGGTGATAAAATAACGTTTACTGTTCCTAGTCAAAGTTCCATCTAATTCACATATATCAGAGTGTATAAGATCTAGGGGATCAGATTCTCTTAGAATTGATTTATGCGATGTCTTAATTATCTTAGCTTGAGTACAATATTCACATTTATTTGAATATTGACATTTAGTTTAGGGATCAAGCCTAAGTTGCTTGCATTATACATAATTCGCTTATTAACGTGACAAAGTCTAGCATGCCAAATATTAAAATCACGCAGAAAATAAACAGAAGGACAAATTTTATTCAAATCAACATTTAACTTAAACATGCCATCAGTGGCGTACCCTTTCCCAACAAAAATACCATTCTTAGTGATGGTGTACAAATCTGTCCATATAGTTTGACTAAACCCAGCCTTATTTAAAAGGAAACCAAAAATAAGATTCTTCCTAATTTCAGGAACGTGCATGACGTCCTTCAAGATCAAGGTCTTTCCTGAAGTGAACTTCAACTCAACATCTCCAATTCCAGCAACATTAGTGGTGTGGGCATCTCCCAACAACACTTTCTTATCTTCAGTATTCATGTATGTCTTAAACATAGCATGATCATTACAAACATGGCGAGAGGCGCCAGTGTCTATCCACCATCCATCGCTTCCATCAACCATGTTGACTTCAGTGGTCATAGGAATGAATTGCTCATCAGTCAGGTTTACCTGTGCATTTGGGTCAGTAGCAGATTTAGGCCTGCTCTTACATTTCTTAGCCATATGACCCGGTTTCCCACAATTGTAGCAAGTGAAAATCGGAGCATCATTTCTCTGGGATGGTGGTTGCTGCCTAGGAATTCGAGTATATGGGGCCCTAGAGGGATTCCCATTCTTAATTTGGTTCACAGTATTACGATTCTAATTCTTTAAAGGTTTGCCCGTAGGCTTCAGAACCGCACCGAATTTATTTTTGTTGTTTGAAACAACTAAGACTTCATCTTTTTGATCTTGTCTTCGAGCTTCCTCTTCAATTCGAAGGCGGGTAATCAAACTCTCGATTGAAAATTCTTTAGTTTTATGTCGGAGTAGGTTTTTAAAATCTTTCCAACCAGGAGGCAGCTTGTCAATTATAACAGCAATTTGAAATTGTTCATTGAGGGGCATACCTTCAGTTATGATTTCATGACCAATCTTCTGTATCTCGTGGCTTTGAGCTTCCACAGACCTTTCATCCACCATTTTGTAATTCAAGTAGCGACTGACAGCATATTTTTTTGCACCAGCTTCTTCAGTATCATATTTCTTCTGCAGAGCCTCCCATACCTGTTTAGCAGTCTTGTAATTGTTGTAGTAATCATAGAGATCATCAGCAAGACTGTTCAGAATGTGATTTTTGTAGAGGTAGTCATTTTCTTGCCATAAGGCGATTTCTTTTTGGAGCTGTAAGTTATCTGCCGCAGCTTTAGCAACAGAGTCTAAGTCAGACATTTTAGAAGTTCCGTATGATTCCACGGTTGACTTACCATTACGTAGTTCGTTTGATCCAGATGGAGCAACAAGGATATCCTCAGTCAGAACGTAGGCAACCTTCTTTAAAGTTAAGAAAAATTTCATCTTAGCTTGCCAACGTTTGAAATTGGAACCCTCAAACTTAAATGGTTTGTCAGAGACAGAAGCGGCAGCGCTAGTACCGATAATTTCCTCAGTAGCCATGGCAGTTATGAAAACGTCTTAAAATTGTCGAAACCGGATTTTAAAAAATGGCACAAAGGAAAAGTATCGGGACAAGTCGCGTACTAGGTCGCTTTCTTTAAGACGTTTTATCGTACTGCCAATATTAATGCAAAGCAGTCGAGTTTCGACGACGCCTCCAGGATAAAACAGCCCGTTCAATTACGATAATTACTTGCACTATAATTAGTCGTTCGTAAAATGACACCTTCAGATGGTAATTAACCAGTCTTAGTATCTGGATACGAAGTGATCTAGTCGAAAATAAGAGAGAAGAAAATTATAGATGAAGTGAGTGATGAGAGAAAAGAGAGAAGAATTGTAGAAGTAAATTATGGAACTGCCCAAATGAACCGAAACAACTTAATTTATAAGTAAAAAGGTCAAACTGAATGGAACAGGTCTA
This sequence comes from Vicia faba, assembly GCA_948472305.1. NCBI lineage: Eukaryota > Viridiplantae > Streptophyta > Magnoliopsida > Fabales > Fabaceae > Vicia > Vicia faba. The sequence continues at coordinate 214,596,721 of OX451736.1, forward strand.
GTGGGAGAAAATAGTGGGAGAGGTGGAATTGGCCCAGTCAATAACCAGTGAATAATTAGGTTAAGACTTGGTCTTTTGGAGGGCAAGCAAAAACCAGTCAATAATTAGGTTAAGACTTGGCCTTTTGTGCATGACACATCACCATCTATTAATTAATTAATAATAATATTAATATTAATTAATTTCCACTCTTTTGGGACTAAAATGAATCTTTTAAAATTCACTTTCATGCTAGTTCTTACTTGTGCTCATTTATTGCCCATTTAATGTCAATAAATTATTCCAACTCCCATTCCAAGTTTACATCATACCAAGATTTCCAACAAAATGTCATTGTTGTATTTATTATGGTGATTTTTTTGAAGAGATTCAAAAGTTGCAGGGTGGTTCGAACAGTGTAGTGTTTGGATGGAGGTTGTAGGTAAATGGTTGTAAGGGTTGGTGATATTTTTTATAGGCAAATTTAAATTAAACGAGAGTATAAGGGAAACTCCACTGGAAAAACAACAAGGAATCCTTATATCCTAAAACAAAGGAGAGGTAGAGTAGTTCAAACTAAGAAGTTATAAACATATACTATTTTACAACAAGCAGATAACCAAATCCACGACCTAAGGACAATCATATTCATACAACCATCGAAATTGAAAATCGAATTTTTAAATATAATATTGATCTGCATCAACCAAATGCTCCAAGCGAAAGAGAGCTAAATCACGACAATGATCGATCTTCTCACCTTATCCTTCACCTTCTCATAATGAAAGAAAAAAGACACCAACTTCGATAAAGACAATTCCAACCCACTTTCAATCCAAGTAAAAACCTTGTTCTAAATGCAATTCGAATAAAAACAACAACCAAAATGATGATAAGTGGATTCATCCTCAATCAAGCAAAAGACACAATTTTTACCCGTCAAAATTCTCCGTTTAAAAAGTTGTTCTTTAGAGGGTAACCTATTGAGGAGGAATCTTCATCCGACAGAATTTTAACCTCCCAAAGATGATTGATAGCTTCCAAAACCTCACCCCTAAAGGAGTAGCCAACCGCACCATTACAAATAACATCACAACAGGATTTGACGGTAAAAATACCATCACTGCCTCCTGACCACTCATAGTTGTCGCACGAGTTTCTGTCCAAAGTAGCGGACTGCACCACCTCGACGAACTCTTTCCAAAAAAGGGTTAAACTCTCCCGCATTTTCCACCATATCAACGATGTTCTAGTCCCAAGTCGGACCAGTCCAGCCGCCAGCTTCGTCAATGTTATCGGTTATGTTTCTCACGCGTTGGAATATCTCTGGGAACGCAGCCTGCAACGATTGCGGCCCCAACCATTTTGACTTCCAGAAAGCTATACATTTGTCTTTCCTTAGCTTATTTAGTACATAACCTACAAATTTAAAATGGGTAGAAACAACGACATTTTCGGATAAAATCACGTCACACCACTAAATTAAGTCGTTGTTTTGCAAAATGCTATTATCACCGATTTTCACCTTAGTCTCAATATTTCCATATCTACTCCTCAAAAATACTCGACCAAGACGCTTCTTTCTCCGTCCAAATTCTCCACTTCCACTTACTCAATAATGCAATATTCAAAATCTCAACATATTTGACTCCTAGCCCACCTTGGTTATGGGGTTTGAAAATGGTGTTCCAACTAACCCAGTGAATCGATCTTCTATTCTCCCTACCATGGCACGAGAAATTACTTTGAATTTGTCGAATCTCTTTAAGAACTTTAGAAGGCGTCTTATAAAAAGATAAAGTGTAAATAGGAACTGTGTTCAACACCGAGTTGATAAATTGTGTTCAACACGAGTTGATAAACACCACACGTCCCGTAAAACAAAAATGCCTACCCTTCCAAATAGTCATCCTACTCTTCAAATGATTGATCAAATATTTCCACGTAGATAACTTTCTAGGGTTGTCCTGGACTTTTACACCAAGGAATTTGAACGGAAGAGTTGCAATGTCACAAGACAAAAAATTTATGGGTTGGTGATGAAGGTTGGTATTTGTGGTGTTAGATGAATGAAATATGAATGTGTGTGAAGGTTGTAGTTAGAGTGAAATATGGTTGGTGTATTTTTGGTTTAATGTGGTGGCAAGGTGGTGAAGGGTGTTTGAAGGTTTCTTAAAAATGTGAGGGAAGTGGTGGTTTGGTGTGTTGACCAAAATATTGAGAAAAATGGAAATATTCTTCTTAAAAGCTCTTTTTTTTTCAAATATCAAGCTAGTCAACTTAAGCATGGAAAGCAAGGATATTGCATCGAAACAACATATGAACCAAATCGATTGCGCACCTAAATCACTCGGAAAATTTCCTTGAAAGGGTCTCAGTTATAGATTCAAAAGCCTTGGTCGGTGCTGATGGTGAAACAACCGAAGTCTTGGTTGAAGGAGATATGGAGAGAGGTCGATATGGAATTCGGGAGGGATTGGGAGGAGAGGGAGTTGGGGTTGACGAAGGCTATTTTTCAAAATCGAGAGGCATTAGGGTTGAGAGGAATGAGACATTTGGGGTTAACACGGGGTTTCTGTGTTCAATTAAAGGAGAAAGAGATAGGGTTTTCACGTAGAATGAGATAGGGTTTGGTTTATTAAGTTTTATAAACTTAGTTAACGTTGGGAAAATGTTTGGACGTTTAAAACCATTCTAAGAGCATTTGAAATGTTGTCGAGATTGAGAATCAATATGGCAAAGAGTAAGCTTTGCGGTTGTGGTGTGGAGGAGCACTTTTTGAGAGCTGGTGCAGTTTTTATGTGTTTCAGGATTGATAGGATACCATTCGCTTTTCTGGGCGTAACAGTGGGGAGAAACCATAGACATATCACTTTTTGGAATCTGGTGATTAGTAACATACAAGCAAAGTTGTCTTCATGGAAAGGGAGAATGTTGTCAATTGGTGGGGGGATAACGCCAATCAACTCAGTGTTATCCAACTTGCCCATTTACAACTTTTCATTCTTTAAGGTGTCGGTGGAGGTTATAAGAATTATTCGTATTATACAAAGAAAACTTATGCGCCAAGGGGTTTCAGACAAGAGAGTAGTTTGTTGGGTTAGTTGTGAGGCAATATGTAGACCAAAGGATGAGGGTGGCCTTGGAGTGAAAGACATTGCTTTCTTTAACAAGGCATTAATAATTAAGTGGTTAGAGAATGTTGGGAGATTCTAATGAGATATGGTCTGATATAATACATGTTAGGTATGGAAATCTAGCTAAGATAATTTGGGGAAGTGAGGGCGTCGTAGCATACAAACACGATTCACTCTGGTGGCTTGATCTGGTAGAATTGGAAAGGGGTCTCGAGTTCCAATGACATAAGTAAGTTACTGACTTTTAAGCTTGGAAAATGTGATGTAATATATTTTTGGAAGGAGAAATGGCTATCTACTGAACCTATAGCAGTAGTGTTCCATGATCTGTTTCATGACAGTGTCGATAAGGGAGCAGTTGTGGCTCAATTGGGATCTTGGTCGGAGAATGGTTGGCATTGGAATGTGACAGTAAATGTTATGGTAGATTTTGCAGTGAAACGACAGTAGCTCGACGAATTAGCTTCTTTGTTGTTGGAGGTGGCTCCACGGTTGGATTGAAAGGATGATGTGGTTTGGCCGTTTGGTGGGGAAGTTTTGGTAAGTTCACGCTACTCTAAACTTATGCAGTAAAATATTATGGATAATCTCTCTGCTCCGGTTCTCTTGGCGTTAAAATTCGTTTGGAAATCCCTTATCCAACGTAAGATTAAAATATTTGGGTGGAGGCTTGTCCAAGACCATTTGTCGTCGCGTGTTCAAATGCAGGTCCACAGGATTATCGCGGAAGTTAGGGACAACTGATACATTTTGTGTTTTAGGGAGGTGGAATCGATTGAACATGTAATGATTCACTCTCCGATGGTGCAGAAGTTGTGGGAGAAAATTCAGTTGTGGCTTCATGTTGATATGTCGGCAGAGTTGGATTGTGGTGAACACATATTGAAGGTTACATTTGGCTTGAAAAAGTCAGACATTAAGGTGAAAATAGTTTGAGCATTATGATTAACATTTTGTTGGTGCATTTGGCAATGTAGGAATGATATCATCTTTAAAGAAGAAGATGTGGATGTAAGGGAGGTGTTGTATAAAATCAAACTTTTCTTTTGGAAATGGCTAGCAATAGGATCGAATAGGAAAATCTCTTGTAATTTTTATGAGTGATGTCAAAATCCGACGGATTATATCCTTAATAGGTAGCGTGGATTTAGTCGTGTATCATTTTGTTGTAGTTCAAGTTTGAATATTCAACTTTAAATACAATTGCTTATAAAAAACTTAGTTTTTTTTAGATATATTTGTTTAATAAACTTAGTTTTTTTTTAAAGTTTATTTATTTATTCACGTTTAACTCTTAGTATTAGTTAACAAATACAAACATTAACATATATTATTTAAAAATGAAAATTGACACTCGTTATTAAAGAAATGGGAATAATAAATATTTGATTATAATTATCATTTTGATTTACACCCGTTTTTCAAAAATAGGGTGTCCTCTGTTACTTGTCTATACTAAAATAGACTTTATTTATGAATTTACCATCGTTTTTGTTATCTACACCCATTTTTAGTATAATGAATGTAAATTTAAAAATTGTATAGTTATTCTTGCACTAATAATAGCAACTCTTTCTATTTTGAATTAGTTTTAAGTGATTTTCGGGCATCTTTCCATGTACTATCCATCCACTTGTAATATCAATAGTCATTTATAATGAGGCAAAATGACTTAGTCAAAAGTGGAACTTCATCAAAATTATAAAGTCCAGTTAGCATAACACAACTAGCCAATCATAATTTAGTTACATTATTACTTAACAAAGAGAGGAAATCATCATATAATAAAAGCTTACACGCATAATCAATAATAATTTAACATAATGAACTATGAATAACAAACAACATCACACACGATATTAATTATTAATTAACATCAGATACGATATTAATTAGGACTGTTCAAAAAAATCATTGAACTGTCGAATTGAATCAAACTGAAGTTAAAATAATTCAATTATTATTAATAATTAATGAATTGAATTTATATTATATTAATAGTTTTAAAATCAAATCATTAAACAATTAACTAATCTTAATTTTTTGAATTAGTTTGTGATTTTGATTTGAGTTAATTTGTAATCTTAATTATGATTGTAGATTAAAAAAAAAGCTTTAAGTTAAAAAATTAGGTAAAACAATATATTAAAAAAGTTTATAAAAAAATAATAAAAATGAATTGAAACAGGTTTTTTATTAAAAAAAAAATCAAAATCAAATATAACGGTTCAATTATTTAACAAATGAGTCGTTTTGAAAAAATATTTCTTAACAATTTAGTACAATTCAAAATTCTGAACTGTTATACTTAACAAAAATTTTAGATTCAGTTCAGTTCTAGAAAAATTAAAACGATCAGTTTAATTAAAAGAACTTTATATAATAGTTTAGTTCGATTCAATTTAATTTTCCGACAGAATGAGCAACTTTAATATCAATACTAACACATTGATACTTGGTCAAACAGAAAATATGCCATTGTTTAGAGGTTTCGCAATTACATAGCAAAATGAACGCTCTATTATGCCCCACAGAAGACCCGCTATTGACTGGATATGAAAGAGATGTATGAAATCAAAATACTTTTCTAAGTGTTTCTATTTGAAATTTGGATCTTAATAATATTTGCAAGATCAAATATCTGTGAATGTATCTTAGAGCAGAACGAGTATAACGAATGTAAAACAAATTGCATAAAACATGATTACTTACATGATTACTTTGATGAATTGTATTTCATAGTGTTGAAAATGTGTATCAAATTAGATTTAGATTGATTTGATTTAGTTATACATATTTGATTTGATTTGATTTAGTTTTAAAATAAGGATTTTGGACTTTTATAATTTTGAGTTTGTCCTTAGAGAGCAAGTTAACCTAAATCTATAAATAGATGGAGTAACTCTAAATTTTGTAATTAAGTTGTATTCACATCATTTGCAGTTGCAAGTAAAAAAGAAGAAGTTTTTCACAGTTTGTAGACAGAGAGAAACTCTGCAGAAAATCATTGTCTTTTCTTTCTTTTATATTATTTTCATCGTTATTGTGTGATGATAACAATCTTGTTCATCAAGATTGATAGAAATTCATCATAGATTTTGGTAGATTTTCAACATCTGGTATCAAGAACTCAGGTTAAGCGATCAAGGGAAGAAGAAGAAAATCAATGATAATGAATTATGCGAATGGAAGTTTTTCATCAAATCTTTCAATCTGGAGAAGAACCCGATAGCACACGGTCGAAACAAACACATCGAAATGAGGTTCCACTATTTTCATGACGAAGGGAGTGCAGGTCGAAGTATTTCGAAGATTAAGTGCTATGATAAATGTAAATAGTTTAGACACAATGAATTAGGTGGTGTGTTGAATTGTAATTCATAGTGTCGAAAAGGTGTATGTCGAATTAGATTTAGTTAGATTTGATTTAGTTACACACCTATTTGATTAGATTTGATTTAGTTCTAAAATAAGTATTTTGGGCTTTTATAGTTTTGAACTTTGACTTAGAGAGCAAGCTAACATAAATCTATTAATAGATGGAGTAATCCATATTTTTGTAATCAAATTGTATTCACAGGATTTGCAGTTGCAAGTGAATAAAGAAATTTTCCACCGTTTGTGGACAGGAAAAAACTCTACAGAAAATCATTATCTTCTCTTTCTTTCATATTTTTTTCATCGTTATTGTGTGGTGATAACAATCTTGTTCATTAAAATTGATAGAAATTCATCATAGATTTTAGTCGATTTCCAACAAACTTTTCATAAAAGCTAAATAAATAATAAAGCAAAGTTTGTTCATTAGAGAATCCACATCCATCGTACCCATTTGGATTCTTTAAATGAGATCCACATAATTTTTTAATATTATTTCACACTTCTCATTTTTTTAAACAACTCATCTACAATTCTAAAATATCCATGTAACTCATCAAAAAATCTAAAATGGGTCCCACATTTAAAACAAATTAACTACATTCTTGCAATTTTATTTATTAATTTATTATCATGACCCACTTAATTGGAGTGTAGAAGCGTGCTTTAGTACGAAGACGTGCTTTAGTTCAAGAACGTGAAAACAAGTGAAATATTAATTTGTTATTGACACAATTTCTTTAATAAATGTGTAAAAACTCTCAAAGAACACCGATAATCATATTCTTACACATCTTAATAGTTTAAATGGCGCTATCAAACTCTATTCCTGTTAAACTATGAAAACAAAGAAAGTTAATAATAGATTTTTAATTCCTAGTAACCTAATGGATTTGTATCAATTATCGAAAGTTGCACTTTTGCTGCTTCTATGTTTCCTCATAATTCCCATTGACTTTCTGGCATCGCATTATACTCACATTTTGTCTGTTTATTTCAGCACTTCTAAATTCAATCTAAATCTAAACAGGTTTTCCATCTTCTTCTTTTTCTAACTTTCATTTCTCAAAAAATGGAAGAGGCTTTACTTGGAGAAGGGAGTAGGGGAGCATTGGGACAGGATAGCACATATTTCGGTATTATATATACATTAATCAGAATGAAGAAGTAAGAGCATTGATTCAACTTGTTAAGACTTTTCTGCCTTCATTACCGTCCAAGTTTCCTTTGTTTTTGCTCCTTACGGCACATTTTCAGATAAACTCGTAGGCTCTCTATTCCACCTCCACTCTTCTTTTGTCCGTGTTTCTTATATATAGTGCTGTAACAATCTCTTATGGATGATGTTGCCCTCTGTGCGAAGCTCCTAAATCTTGACTATGAGCTTAGACGGCGTTTGGTTGTTCAAGTTAAGTCCACTGCTTTGCCTGAAAGCAAGATTACTGTCATACTTTGCAATTTTCAGGTGTAGTGGAAGTTTTTATGATTGCTGATCTTTTCCATGAGTTGCTTGAGTTTCTCCAAAAGATCAAACTACAAAATTCTGTTTTTAGTTGAAACTTCAATTTGCAAAGTCTACTGATCCTCAATGCATATTATTTGTCGTCAGCAAAAGGGGTTCCATCAATAGAGTCCTGATTTTCACAACTAAAAAAAATAACACTCCTCTCACAAGTTTTCCCAATGTCTTTCCTACTAACATTCCTCTCACAATTTTTCTCCTCCAAAAGGTCGTCCAAATCTCTCCAAACTTCTTAAAAGTTGCAAGTACCTTTCAAAAAATACTTGCACCATTATGAATAAAGAGATTGATAAGACCATTAAGAGGAGAAAAATGAAACTTGAAGAACAATAAACTTAGAATGAAGATGTCATAGTAATTTGAATAATTACATTTTAGCTTATTTTGTCTTTTTAATGAGCTGTCATATTTTGTTAGATTTATTACCATGTGATTTGTAGATTCCACTAGCTAATGATTAGTTGGATTATAACCAATGGATTGTATTTAACCGTTGCAAGACTTGGAATGAAAATTATCCATCATTTGCTAAAACTTTTTCCTCCTTCTGCTTGTTTTATCTTATTATCTTCTCTGCAACTTTGTGCCAACAGTTAGTATTTTGACATTGCTAACTCTGGTATAGAGTAAGGGTATTACTGGTTTACTCCAAAACTGATATCAATTGGTATTAGTCTCGTGCTTCATGGCCTCCCCTTCAAAATCTCTTCAAGATCTCGAACAACGCTTTGAAGAATGTCTCACACAGATGCAGTTTTAACGAACCGCAGATATCAACGAGATTCGTTTCTTATTACGCTTTCACGTCGATCAAGGTTCTCTGGCATCAAACGGTCGACAAGGATCTATCAACAATCATAATAATTAGGGATAGCAATTAAATCCATTAAGACAAAATTCATCTCATCTATCCACTAAATAAAAAATAAGTTAATGTATTGGGTTAAATTCATCCATTTATATACATAGATGGATCCAATCATTCCACCACATTTCAATGATCCAATAAATTATTTTTATATTATTATTTAAATCCAATAAATCTATTTTTTTTAAATTAATAAAAACTTTTTTTTTAAAATAAAAAAAACTATGTTATTTAGAAAAATCAAAAAATGAGTTTTTTTTTTAAAAATTGAAAAATTGAGTTTTTTCTAAAAGTCGGGGTTTTTCGGAAAATCAGAAAAATCGAGTTTGTTCGAAAAAACAAGTTTTTTTTTGAAAAATCGAGTTTTTCCGATAGAAAATTGAAAAATTGAGTTTTTTCGTAAAATCGAAAAATCAAGTTTTTTCAAAATATCGAAGAAAAAAAACGAGTTTTTTTTTGGAAAATCAAAAAAACAACTTTTTTTGAGAAAATCGAATAATCGAGCTTTTTCGGAAATTCGAGTTTTTTTTGGAAAATCGAGTTTTTTAAGAAAATTCAATACATGTCATCTTAACGAGCATCAACTCCATCTTGATATGCAATGTATGCGACACAATCATGAATGTAGTAATAACAACCACGACTAATAACATCTTAACACAACATCATCGTTGGCCAGAAGCCTACATCTTAATAGCTGCCAATTATTAGAAGCATCTCGTCATCATTCATCAACATAATTCATCAACATGATTCATAAACATAATTCATCAACATAATTCATCAACATAACTCATCAACATAATTCCACAGCAACTCAGCCATAACAACAATACAACGACAAATCGACAATCCCTTAACGTTGGTCATACGCCTACAACATGATAATGTCTATAATTAATTAATCATATAAGGCTTATCTCTAATTACCAAACCTCTACATATTATTATTTTGTAATACTACATCATTATCATTATTAATCTTACTGTTATGAACAAAGCATAATCTAAGATCGTCTTATCCACATCATACTTCACAAAATCATCATAGCGATTAACGCGGGAAGCTAACTCTAACCCTAATTTGGGTACTATGATTATTCTTCTTATCCTTCATTTTAATCCTTAAGAATGAAGTTCATCACGTTAGCTATCCAACGCTTCAAACGACACCTCAAACGGAGTCCGGAAACTCAAGTTACAGCCTTTGAAAGAATCTGTCAAAAATCAGACTGCATGAGTCGACGCGTACTGGGTTGAAATCCTACATGAGTCGATGCGTAATCCCCTTATGTCGACTCATACTGAGTCTGAAACACTGCATGTATCGGTGCATGATCCTATGTATCGACTCATCCTGAGTCTTAAATCATGTATGTGTCGACGCATGGTCTTTGAGGTCGACTCATACTGACCTGTAATGGATATATTCTGCGATTTCACTGTGATATCCCTGCCTTAGGCCCTAAAAACATCCTCTAATTATAGTTAATCATCAATTATAATAATCTTATGTTTCTACATCAATTATATAGCATTAGGACATCATTATTCATCTCTAAGTCATTGATTCTCATCAAACAACAATATATATATATATATATATATTTCAATCATAAACAAAACAACTTTTCAAATCCAATCCCACATACTACTCATCATAAACCCTATTATAGAGTCAGAACCCCACCCTTATCTTGGATTGAAAGTTTCTCTACAACCTTTCCGATTGAATTCCGTTACGACTCTTTTCCTTCTTTTCTGCAACTTTCACGTTCTCTTTCAACCCTTATTTCTTTCTCTTCTTACGACTACTTCTTTTTCCTTATTAATTCTAAATAACTAATATAATAACCCTATAATTCTCATTATGTCTTAATGGACTTAAAACTCCTACACTCCCTTTCTACTACTTCTAATCCTTAAAATAAGCCCATATCAAATAATAGTATTATTCTAATATTATTCTACAACTTAACAGAATAATTAAATCCAATTAATCACAGCACAATATCTATCATCTTAACACAACTTCACCAATAATCCAAAAATAATTTAATTAAATAATTAATTAAATTACGGACGTTACAATATGTTCAAAAGTTCAATATCTATCCATGACGGCGACAATACCTCACAACTCGTTTCAGCAACTTTTATGAGAACTCACTATCATCGTTGTTGCAGGTGAAACACAATGGTAAGGTTCAATAATACATTGACCAATTTGAGTTTGCCCTCGCCCGAGTTAATTTGATTCCTGAACATTCGCTTAGTATTTTCCCTGCTGGTTTGGATTACCATACCCAGATGCATGTTTGAATGCTTAACCCCACCACCATTGCTCATGCTGCAAACTTATTAAAACTACACAAAGCTTCTCTTCCTCCACCACCAAAGACCAACCTTCATTTACCATCTTTCACAAAAAACCACGGTATCTTGAACAAACCGACCATATCACCATCCTCATCTCCTTCTACTACTCCTATAGGATTTCCAAATACCAATCAACGAGAGACTTTAATACGACCAGCTCGTACTTACTCTGCTCTTGAAATGGCTAAATGTAGAGCTAAGGGGCTTCGTATGTTCTGTGATGAACAATTTACACCAGAGCACCAACTTAAACATTAAAGATCTCAATTAATGGTACTTGAAGTCGATGATGATGATGATAACCACCTTTACGACGAGTCTGTGGAGTCAGTTCCTATAATGGATAATGAAACTGTGAAATATAAAATCGAAAGTTATACTTTATTGAACCAAAGGCAATGGCATTATATAGCCTACAGGAGGAAAAACTGAATATTAAAAGCAATCTACAATTTAAGAAACAGACTCCACTAAAGCTAGAAACTAGGAAACAAACTCCACTACATAACAGTAGATGACTTATTCAACTAAGACAAATTCAAACTCCAACATACCCTCCCTTAAGCTTAACTTTCCTGAATTAAGCTTACTTCAGACAAGTTAACAATTCCAAGTAATGCTCTCAGCTTCTCGAACTGCTCCAGCTTCAACGGCTTCGTAAAGATATCCGCAACTTGGTTTTTTGTTGCACAATACTCTAGCTTAACAGTTTCGCTATTCACCAGCTCTCTGAGATAATGAAACCTTACTTCGATATGCTTACTTTTCCCGTGAAGGACTGGATGTTTGGACAAAGCAATCGTCGAACTGTTGTCACAATAAATGACGGTTGCAGACTCTTCTTCAGCTCCAATCTTCTCTAAGATCCTTCTAATCCACACACAGTGACAAGCACAAAAGGCAGCAGTAATATATTCGGCCTCAGTGGTGGAAAGGGCGACAACGGGCTGCTTTTTCGATGCCCAAGAAATCGCACTGGACCCTATCAAAAACACACAGCCTGTTGTGCTTCTCCGATCATCCAAATCGCCGGCGTAGTCACTATCCGTGAATGCCATAAGTCTCGTACAACTTCTTTCACTTATCTTGTAGAAGATTCCAAGTTCAATTGTACCTTTTAAGTATCTTAAGATCCTCTTCGTAGCAAGCCAATGTGACATCCTTGGATTTGCCATGAATCGACTTATGAGACATACTCCATACACTAAATCCGGTCTGGTCACTGTTAGATACATAAGACTCCCAACCAATTGCTTGAACATAGTTGCATCCACCTTCTCTCCATTCTCATCTTTTGTGAGCTTCGTTCCCGACACAATTGGATTTTTAACAGCATTGCTTTCTTCCATTCCAAACCTTGCTAAAACTTCACGAGCATACCGTTTTTGACAGATAAAAATTCCATTAATACTCTGCTTCACCTCTACCCCAAGAAAATGTTTCATTTTTCCCAAATCTGACATCTCAAATTCCATCATCATCGACTTCTTAAACTCATCACACATAGCTCTGTCATTTCCAGTGAATATTAAGTCATCAACATACAAGCTGACAATGAGAATTTTACCTCCTTTCGTCTTGGTAAATAGAGTATGCTCGATCGGACACCTCTCAAACTCCTCGTCCAAGAAATATCCTTCAATACGGCTGTACCAAGCTCTTGGGGCTTGTTTGAGCCCATACAATGCCTTCCTCAGTTTGTACACTTTCTCCTCTTCTCCTTTCTTTATGAATCCCTCTGGTTGTCGCACATACACATTCTCTTTTAGTTCCCCATGTAGAAACGCACTCTTGACATCTAATTGGAATATTTCCCAATTTGATTGTGCTGCAACCGCAAGTATAGTTCGAATCGTATCGAGCCTCGCCACCAGAGCAAAGACTTCGGTATAGTCTATGCCATAACACTGAGCATATCCCTTTGCCACCAACCTCGCCTTGTATTTGTCAACTTTACCATCTTCATTCAGCTTTGTTTTATACACCCATTTCACTCCAATTGGTGTAAAACCTGTCGGTAAGATAGTTAGCTCCCATGTGTTGTTTTTCTCAATCGATTCGATCTCGTTTTTCATTGCTTCTCTCCACACCTTGTCTTTCACTGCTTCTTCGAATTTGACAGGATCATTTTCTGTCATCATCATCAATAGCATGACCGATAAGCTTTCTTCCTCATCTTCTCCTTCACCCGTGACATAATCTGCCAAATAACCCGGTGGTCTCCTTGTTCGTCGGCCTGTAACCACTTCTCTTTCAATTGATCTTGTTGGACTGGGCAGAGGAGAAACTGGGCTTGTCGGTGAGACTGGGCTTGCCGGTGTCGAATTACCAACAGATGCAAACGACGAAGATGAACTAGAAGGAGAAAAATTCGCGGTTGACGGGGGACAAGCCATGTCCGGAGGACAAGCCATGTCACCTTCTTTCACTTCTATACTATGTTCTTCTTCTCCACAGTCGAGTATTTTCTCTTTTACACCAGTTTGATTCCAATCCCAGCTTTTGTCTTCATCAAACACTACATCTTTGCTTATCACGATCATTTTCGTAACTGGATCATACAACCTTCATGCTTTTGATTCCTCACTGACTCCGAGAAAAACACATTTCTTGCTTTTGTCATCTAATTTTCTCCTCTTCTGATCAGGTATGTGCGCATATGCTATGCACCCAAAGACACAAAAATACTCCACCTCAGGTTTTGAACTGCTCCAAGCTTCTTCAGGTGTCATGTCTTCTACTGCTGCTGTTGGAGATCGATTCTGAATGTGCACACTCCATCTTGTAGCTTCAGACCAAAACTCCTTTGGGACTTGCCTCTCACTCAGCATAGACCACACCGCATTCATTATCGTTCTATTCTTCCTCTCTGCCACTCCATTCTGTTGTGGCGTAAATGCAGCCGTCAATTGTCGAGTGATACCATGAGTTTTACAAAACTCTCTAAATTCATTAGATGTGAATTCCCCTCCGCGGTCTGTCCTCAGGCAAGTGATGAAGGTTCCAATCTCCTTTTCAACACTTGCTTTGAAAGCCTTGAAGGTGATGAATGCCTCCGATTTTTCATGGAGAAAATAAACCCAATTTTTTCTAGTGAAATCATCAATGAAAGTTAAAATGTACCTCTTTCCGCTATGTGAAATTGGTGTAATCGGACCACATATATCCGAGTGCACCAGCTGCAACTGTCTCGATGCACGCCAGAGGCTCCTTTTTGACATTGATACTCTGTGTTGTTTTCTAGTCAGACATACCGCACATATCTCCTTCGTGGACTTCAGCATCGGCAGCCCAATAACCATCTTCTTTTGTGCAAGTTGTTTTAGAGCTTCTTGGTTTAAATGCCCAAAACGGCGATGCCACAAATTCGTCTCCTTCTCGATCACCTCTTCTGTCTTCAAGCACAACGTATTTTTCTGCAATTTGGATGTTAGAAGAAAGAACATCCTGTTTCCACTCATATTAGTCTCCATGATTGCACCTTTCTTGGGATGATAGACTTTGCAGGTTCCATCACGAATCAAAATTGCCAAGCCTCTCTCCTGCAATTGTCCAAGGCTTAGTAAATTGTTCTTGAGCTCCGGGACATAATAAACTTCATGTATGACTTGGGTGGCTCCGTTAACTTGTACCTTCACGCTTCCTTTTCCCACCACCGACATTCTTGTGTCGTTTCCAAGTTTCACAGATCGATTGAAACCTTCTTCCAAATCGAAAAACCAATCTTTGCATCCGGTCATATGATTGCTGCACCCGGAATCAAGGAACCAAACTTCTTCTCTGTTTGCCCGATGTTTCTCAAGATAAGACATCAAGAGCAGCTCTTCTTCTTCTTCTAGTTCAGCATAATTCGCTTTCTTTTCCCATTCAGGACACTCATTCTGATAATGCCCTAACTGGTGACATTTGTAGCACTCGACAATGGCACGATCGACTGCGTTTCTTCCTCTTCCTCTACCGCGTCCACCTCGGAACATTCCGCGACCTCTTCCTCTGCTAGGTCTTTCATCTTGAGACACTTTTAGTGCCAACTCTTCTTGCACATATCCATTCAATCGCTGCTCATGGACAAGTAGGCTGCCATGTAATTCATCGATACTCATCGTGCTCAGATCATTTGATTCCTCAATCGAACACACCACATAGTTGAATCTCGAGGTTAGTGATCTGAGAATTTTGCTCACGATCGTGCTCTGCTCCATTGATTCCCCATTCACCTTCATCTTGTTCACCACCATCAAGGTTCTTCCTAGGAAAATATCGATCTTCTCTCCTTCTTTCATGGCCAGCAATTCAAACTCCCTTCTCAAAGCTTGCAATTGCGCCCTTTTCACCTTTGTAGAGCCTTGATACTTCTTTTTCATGGATTCCCATATCGCCTTAGAGGTACCTTTGTCAAGAATAGTTTCCAGAATCTCTCTGTCAATGGACTGGAACAAGAAATTCTTGACCTTCAAATCCTTCAACTTCGCCTCTTCTACAGATTTGTTTTGCACCTCACTCGCCTGCGTTGTCATCGTCGGAATCCCATCTTCCACCAGGCTCCACAATTCTCTGCTTCTCAGAAAATTCTCCATCGTCATGGACCAGAAGTCGTAATGGCCATCAAATTTTGGGATGGCCGGCTGCACAAATTTTTCTGATCTCTCAGACATCTCTCTTGATCACTTTCTCACATAGGTTCTTGCTCTGATACCAAATGTGAAATATAAAATTGAAAGTGATACTTTATTGAACCAAAGGCAATGGCATTATATAGCCTACAGGAGGAAAAACTGAATGTTAAAAGCAAACTACAATTTAGGAAACAGACTCCACTAAAGCTAGAAACTAGGAAACAAACTCCACTACATAACAGTAGATGACTTATTCAACTAAGACAAATTCAAACTCCAACAGAAACCACTCCGGTTTTTGAAAACCCTCAATTATCTCTTCAAGCTCTAACAGGTATTGCAAATTTCGAAACCATGCGTGTGACTGGCTTACGTGATAAGACAATGATTCACATTCTTCTTGATAGTGGCAGCACCCACCATTTTTTGGACTTGGAAATTGCTAAGTCCCTAGGCTGTAAACTTGAGGCTATTTCCCCGTTAGATGTGACTGGTGGAGGAAGACCTAAATTACAAGTTGCTTTCATTTGTCGTGGGTTCAAATGGAAATTACAGCAAGCATATTTCACGACTGATGTGATTGTGTTACCACTTGTCTGTTGTGATTTGATACTAGGAATTCAGTGGTTAAAATCATTAGGGCATATACTTTGGGATTTTGACAAACTTCAAATAGAATTCACTACTCAGGGTCAAAAGTTTGTATTAAGAGATGCTAAGACTCCACCTTCAAAATCATTGACGATAAATCTTTTGCTCAAGTTGTCCACAAAGGTGCAGAACTTTGTTTTTTATCTACCACAAATGCTTCTTATTCATTAGAGGTTCCTAGTTGTCATAGCATGTCAACTAATGACCAACTACAACTAATTCCATGGCCATTGCTGACTTGATTAACAAATATCAAGATATATTTGAAGAACCTACTGTGCTTCATCCCATACGCCACAAAATCCCTCTTAAAGAAGGCTCTCAACCTTTCAACTTACGCCCGTATCGTTTCTCGGTAATACATAAAGATGTCATTGACAACATTGTCAATAACATGTTGGATCAAGGTATTGTACAACATAGCAACAGTCCCTTTGCTTCACCAACAATTTTGGTACGCAAGAAACTGATAAAAAGAGTATCAAACACATGTGGGATCAGAAACTTAATACTCCTTTTCAATAAGTATGGATCTCCAAATTGCTTGGTTTTGACTTTGAATTTTTTTATAAAGAGGGCTCTTTAAACATGGCCGCATATGCTTTATCGAGGAAGGAAGGTGCTGAACTTTTAGTATTATTTCGCAACAATGCAGACAATGATTTATGGAAATCTATCAAATCTGATTGGCAACATGATTCCCAGCTCAAGGCAATTATACACGACCTTCAACAGAATTCCCAAAGTCACCATAAATATACCTAGATTCATAATGAATTGAGGAGGAGTAGAAAGCTGGTGGTTGGAAATAACCCTGAAATTAAAGAAAATATTTTAAATTGGTTACATAATTCTTCTGTGGGAGGACACTCGGGCAAAGATGTTACAGCCAGTAGAGTAAAATCTCTTTTCTATTGGAGAGGCATGACCAAAGACATCATCAATTTTGTACGTAATTGTGGAGTTTTCCAAAAGAACAAAACTGGTATGTCTGCTTATTCCAAATCAGATTTGGACTCATATTAGTATGGATTTTGTGGAGGGACATCCTACTTCTGCAGGCAAGGAAGTTATTTTTATGGTAGTTGACAGATTAAGTAAATATGCACATTTCATGTCTCTCTCTCTCTCTCTCATCCTTTTACTGCACTTGATTTAACTCAGATCTTCATGGACAATATTTTCAAAATCCATGGCCTACCTAAATCAATCACAAGTGATAGGGATCCAATTTTCCTTAGCAAATTCTGGCATGAGTTTTTCATGCTCCAAGGAGTAGCTCTGCACAAATCTTCTACTTACCACCCTCAAACAGATTGCTATATTGAGGTGGTGAACAAGTGCTTGGAAACCTACCTGAGATACATGTGTTATGATCAACCAACTCAATGGTCTAAGTGGTTGGCACTGGCTGAATGATGGTACAATACCAACTATCATTCCTCCATTCGCACTACTCCGTATGAAATTGTCTATGGACAACCTCCATCTATTCACTTAGCCTATCTTCCTGGGACATCTTCCAATCTTAATGTGGAAAGGTCCTTATTGGCAAGAGAACAAGCTACCAAGCTCCTCAAATTTCACCTCCTTAGGGCCCAGAATAGGATGGTGCATCAGGCCAATAAGCATCGAAGTGATCGTACTTTTTCTACTGGTGACTATGTCTATCTCAATCTTCATCCATATATGTAGATTTCGATGAAATCGCATGCTGCACACAAACTACTTCTCAAGTTCTATGGACCTTTTTCAGTTGAGAATTGTTAGAAATTTAGGGTGTGATAATCCTGGATAACTTCGATGAATCGTGTTCGTACACTTTCCGAACAAAGTATTTCGACCCTATTCTTGTCTGGGTTCACGAAATCTTTGTGGGGATAATTCTCGAAGAAATTCTGTTTCCGACAAAAGAAACGAATTGTAATTATAGAGAGAAGGATGCGTTATTCTGTCTGCGAGGCCGAACGACTCCTTATATAGGAGAACAGTAATTGAAACGAAGAGACACATTTGTTCGAAACGAATACGTCCGTTGGGAAACAGTTATGTCCGTTGGGAAAAAGTTATGTCCGTTGGGAAACAGTTATGTCCGTTGGGGAACAGTTATGTCCGTTGAGGAAAGGATTCAAAATTTTTGCACGGGGCGCTGCCCCGCACCCCGCCCGCTGACCTGGCAGCGGGACCCCAGCCAGGGGCTTCCGCCCCTTGGACCCCGCGAGGCGCTGCCCCGCACCCCGCCAGGGGCTTCGCCCCTTGGAACCCCGTTTCAATTATTCGTATTCAATTATGTATTGGCTCGACGAGCGTGCACTCCGCACTTCCCTAACTCGTCTCCGAACTTAACGCATAATTGCATCGGCCTTTAGAAATCACATTATTACTAAAATACATTGGTGATACAAAATCGCCAACAAGAATCGCATTGGCTCAACACCTTATAAGCTCCAACTTCCTTCTTCTGCTTCTATTCACAATAATGTTTTCCATGTCTCTCAATTAAAGCTTTGTCCCAATCCACACGGCCAACCAGTTCAGCTTCTACCTGCTATGACTAATGATCGTGACAGAATTCCTATAGCAATTCTAGATAGAATAATGGTGAAGAGAGGATGTGTAGTTGCCACGAAAGTCTTGGTGCAGCGGAAGGACCTTTCTATTGACAATGCAACTTGAGAATTCTACTATGATTTGCTCAAGAATTTTCCACATTTCCATCCATGAGGACACGTGTGATGTTGAGGAGAGGGTATTGTCATAGTAATTTAAATAATTACATTTTAGCTTATTTGGTCTTTTTAATGGATTGTCATAATTGGTTAGATTAGCTACCATGTGATTGGTAGATTCCATTAGCTAATGATTGGTTGGATTGTAACCAATAGATTGTATTTAACCGTTGCAGCACTTGGAATGAAAATTATCCATCATTTGCTAAAACTATTTCCTTCTTCTACTTGTTTTATCTATTATCCTCTCTGCAACTGTGTGCCAATAGCAAGCATTCTGACATTGCTAACTCTGGTATAGAGTAAGGGAATTACCGGTTTACTCCCTAATATCCAAAACTGGTACCAGAAGATGGAAAAAGGAAAATGACATTATAAAAACCTTAACAGTGTGTTTAAATACGCATAAACTAGAAAAACCGTGTTTGAATTGGTGGTATCACATGGAAATAAATAGAATGGAATTGAGTGATAAATACAATCTCAGTGTGTTTGATTGACATTTTAAGGAGAGAAATTTTTTTTTTTTAAATTTAAAATAATTTGAATAAAACTTATTGTTTGAATAAAAAAATAGGAATAACAAGTGAAATGATAAAAATTTATGAATTATTTTGTTCAAGTTAAATTTAAAAAATTTTAAATAACGCTTAAAATAAAAAAATTAAAAAAATTTCTCACATTCTATTAAATGAGATAATAGATCAAACCAACTAATAGAGATTTATAGCCTAGCCTAATAGAGTTTTAGATCGGACCAAGATTTTTTAAATAGAAAAAACTATGATTTTTTATGTCATTCACTATAAAAAATTCTTTTAAATATATCAGACCAATTTATTTAAATAAATAAGAATATTATTGTACCGGTCAAAAAGTACAAGATATGCATGTCGTCCCTGCAAGGGTCGTGAGACTTAGAGGCCCTAGTAGGTATATTACACGTTTGAGTGATGATGGCGTGCTCACGGCAACGAGTGGCCATGTACGGTGATTTTTTAGACTGTTTAAGAGACCCGCTCACGTGAGGTGAGATACCATGTAGGTGGTCGCCGTTGTTGGGTTGTTTAAATATGTTGTGGTGGTTACGAGCGTAGAGTTCTTTAAGTAGTAAGGAGTGTGTATGACTTATAGTCCTCCCCTTATCCTCTCGATGGGTAATGTATTTATATGAGTTCCTGATACTTAGTGTTTTTACCTTCTAGACGTGGTCTTAATTACTCCCCTCTTATTAGGGGAGGTTATTGATCGCATATCTTCTCGGAATCAGCAAGGACTTTCTCTTTCGTGTCTCCCACATTGGAGGCCCTTAGATTCCGTCTAGACAATCCAACTGTTGGGCGAGGGTGTCTTAGTCTAGGGTTTTACCAAATATAACATTTTAACAGCTGCAAGTACCTTTCAAAAATACTTGCAACATTATGAATGAAGAGATTGAGAAAACCATTAAGAGGGGTTAAAATTGGGAGAAAGAACCATAGAATCTTCAAAATTAATTGTAAATCATGGCACTCGGAAGAGAAAAAATGTGTACAAATGATTTAGCTTTACATTAAATGAGAATGAAAGATGAGAAAAAGGAAAATGTAAAACCAAATTCAGTCACTTGTTATGCAGAGGAGAAAAATGAAAGTTAAAGAAAAGTAAGCTAGAATGAAGATGGGAAAAAGGAAAACACAGAAACTCTAACTATGTGTTTAAATAGGCATAAACAAAAAAATATGTTTGGATTGGTGGTATCGCATGGAAAGAAATAGAATGGAATTGACTGATAAATACAATTTGGGCATGTTTGATTGATATTTTAAGGAGAGATTTTTTTATTAATTTAAAATAATTTGAGAAAAACTCATTGTAATAAAAAAAGGAAGAATAGGTAAAATGATAAAAATTTATGAATTATTTTGTTCAAGTTACAAATGACACTTAAAAGTAAAAAAAAAAGAATAAGGGGGATACACTGATGATGTAAATTAATTTTACAGTGTTAAACAATAACGACTCTCGCCACAGTTTATATTTTAAAATTATTTTAATGACATGGCAGACTGCTGGTTTTCTATTGGATGATAGTGTAAAAAATATAGAATATAGAATGTTTGGTGAAGTAAAAATTAGACATATCATGTCTTACTCTAGCCATTCTTACAACATATGCAACCACGCCAATTAGGTTACTAGTCTTAGAGAATAGAGGAAAGTTGTCAATAAGGATTCTTCTATTCTTGGTGACTTCAGTTGGCTCACCCATGTGTTTATTTTAAGTTTTGGGATTGTCTTCATGTTTCTTAAGGTCTATCCATTAAATGGTTCTCCAATACTGAGAATCAAGTATTCAGTGAACCTGGCCTCTTTTGTAAGAAAGTATACCAATCCACTTTCTACAAAAAATGTCAGTTAGAATACGTCTACATGGAATATTATGAGAGAAATTTTTCTCTTGATTTACAGTTGTTCTTGATATTATGATAGCCTCCTTCAGATGAATAAATAGAACAAATGGGAGATTCATCTTCTTTTGGCAAGCAAATAGTGCAACATGAACTGCTGAATGATGTTGAAATAATTTGAAGAACTTGTTGAAGGTCTAGGGTTTATGCCCCAGAATGATCTTGTGCCAAATTCTCAAATTATCATAAAGATCCTTACTTTTGTATTCTTTCTTCTCAACGGTGTAATTCTTAAACAGTAATTGATGGAGAGCATTATTTTGAGCATTGAATCTAAACTCCATTCCAAACGTAAATTTTCCTTTCAAAAATTCCAGACCTAGAAGATCCGCAATAGACTTTTATGTGATGATTATTCTTTGACCAATCACATCTGAGACAATATGAAGATCATCACAATCAACATTCTTCCAAAAATCCTCTACTAAGGATCCATAAATAGGACCATGTAGTATTTGAAATTAGTTTTTCCACCCTTGAGCCTATAACTCCTCTCTAATGTCACACCCATTTTCAGCAAGATTATCAAAATCAACCATGTATTCTCGAAGAACTACTAACTCAGATGGAGGAATGATGTAGTGAAGTTGAAAAGATTTCTGAGGTATGTGGTGTTCAACAATAACCAATAGATAAGAAGAACCAATTACCATAGGAGAAGAAGAACTAGTTGGAATGGTTGAAGAAGACAGCTCAGAAGGATTTAGGGTTTGTTCCATATCTTTAGCAAACTGAACATTTTCTTGTTGTTGAGTATTCATCATGTTGAAATGTTGAAGATGATGAAGGTTGTTGACGAGGGTGATGATCTTCGATGAAGAGCGTTGATGAAGATGATGAACACAGAGAACTTGTTGAATCGGTTTGAGAGAAAAAAGAGGGTTTAGGATTTTTAAAGTGTGGAAGTGAAGTGAAGTGTGTGTTTTATAGTGTTTTAAAAGCGAGAGAAAAATAAATAAATAAAAAATAAACACATATAGACATAATTATTAGGAGCATTAAATGAAAGTAATAATTATGGTTTTAATCAGTTCCAAGAAAAACACACATTTCTCATTGTATAGTTTAGATAGCGTGTGATGATTAAGCATAACCAAGGGTTACACATGTTAATCAATACATCTAACTAAGTGACACGTTTGAAAGAAACATCTGGAAAACCAAAAAGGTCTCCATCTAATCAAAGACATTTCTGACCGAAACATCTTCTGATTACTGAGGTTCTGAAAGAAATACAGTACCTTTGTTAAACTCAGAGTCTAGTATTCTTTAGAAAGTTTGAACGTTGATCTTGTTCTAACTAGAGCATCTTTGTTTTTCTAGAGTTATATCTTCAGAAAGAGATGATGAGATTCTTCTTTTCTTTTGTTGAGGTAGATCAAAAGGAACAACAATAATATTAGAAGTAGCGGATTTTGATTCTTTATCTTCTTGAGTTTTGTCTTTTGGTTCATCGAACATTATCTTCACATCAATAGTTCCAGAGCCAATGATCTTCCTTTTCTGATTGCCTTCTAAAACTATCAAGGCCTCCAGACTTAAGTTTCAAATATTGGAACATATGCCTTTCGCCCATCATATGTTGTAAGCATTCATTTTTCAGGTGCCATAATTGGTGTTTCAGTTGCACCATTAAGAACATATGCAATATAGATTATCTGATCTTTGGGTGCCCATTTTCTAAGTCCTTTCTTGTTAGAAGTTCCAGAGGTTTTGACTCCTTTGGAATTTTGTGCAATAGGATAATCATGTGAAATTTGTGCATGATACTTTAGTTTAGAAGTTTTCTTCGGTGTCTGTGTTTGTGCTACAGTAGTATCAGAACCTTCTTGTTTTGGACATTTCAATTTTGTGCCAGCAAGCACGAAATTTTCAGAAAGAGGTTTTGGTATGATAATCAGAGTCTCATAAATTTTCTTTGATGGTCGTGAGTATCCCAAGCCCTTGCTTCCATTTCTACTAACACCATAGATCATTGAAATCATTTTGCTTCTATCTATGCTCTTAGCTAGGAAATGCTTAAAAGCTCTATCATATCTTATTACTTCATCAGTAATAGATATGGGTGTTAAATCAAAACTTTTCTTTTAAAAATATTCTCCTTTAATTAAAATACTTTTTCCTCCACTCTTGATAATAACAATAATTAAAAACAAGAAGTAAATAACAAGATATGGTTTTTCCAATACGTAAAATATTGAAATGAATTAAATAAGATATATATATATATATATATATATATATATATATATATATATATATATATATATATATATATATATATATATATATATATATATATATATATATATATATATATATATATATATATATATATATATATATATATATATATAATAATTAATTTATGTGATGACAATTAGATGCATGATAAACTATTTTTAAATTGTTCTAATTTAGTCATTTAAGTAATTTTGGTGTAATTAGTTTAATCATATTAAAAACAGATTTTTTTCTTCAATTTATATCCTTATTATGTTAAAATTATTCTTTTATATAATTCTTTTTATATTTATGAGATAATGAAATGATTAATTTATTAAATATTCAAATTAATTAATAAATTAATTACAAATTATCTGTTATAAAAAATATTATGAAGTATTTTTGGAGAATAATTTTTATATATTATCACTATCAACTAAAAAAAAATTAACAATTTATCACATCATTAAAAAAATTAACATAAAAGTTAGAAGGCTTTCATAATTCTCAATACACCCACCATCCACGTTCTTTCCATTTGCTCCTTGTCGGAAAGTGTTCCTGACATTTTCCACGTGTTTTTCTCTCACCTCTCAACTACTTCTACGCGTGTCTTCATCTCATTTGCTATTCAAGTTTTCCCTTTCATCAATTATTGAACTTTGCACTGGCTTGCTCCAAAATTCAATCTAAACAAATTATTCATCTTGTTATTTGTCTCATCTCTGAAAAAATGGCCGAGGCCTTAGTTGGAGTTGTGTTTCAGAATTTGTCATCTCTTCTTCGGGATAAATTTTCCACCTTGTTCGGAATCGAGTCAAAGATGGAAAAGCTATCAAACACCTTAGTTAGCATCAACGCTGTCCTTGAAGATGCTGAGCGGAAACAAGTCACGGACCGGTCTATAAAAGTATGGCTGCAACAACTCAAAGATGCTGTATATGTGCTTGATGATATCCTTGATGAATATTCCATTGAATCTACCCGGCTGAGGGGCTCACTTTCTATCAACCCAAAGAACTTAGTTTTTCGTCGTGACATAGGCAACCGGTTGAAAGATATTACAAGGAGATTAGATTATATTGCTGATGGTAAAAACAACTTTCTTCTACGACATGATATTACTATTACTGATAGCTCAATTGAAGTGCCTGAATGGCGCCAAATCAGCCCTTTTATTGCTGAACCAACAGTTTTTGGACGACAACATGATAACGACAAGATTGTTGAGTTTCTCCTCACCCAACCGACGGATTCTGACTCTCTTTCCATCCTGCCCATTGTTGGCTTAGGCGGTATTGGAAAAACAACTCTTGCTCAGTTGGTCTACAATGATGTTAGGGTGACTAACAATTTTGATACAAAAATCTGGGTTTGCGTTTCTGAGGTATTTTCCGTCAGGAGGATTCTATGTTCCATTATAGAAGCTATCAAATCTGACAAGTGTGATTCCTTGGATTTAGATGGATTACAAATAAAGGTGCAAAGTTTGTTGCAAGGTAAAAGATATTTTCTAGTTTTAGACGATGTATGGAACAAAACTAAATATTTAGAATCTGGGTTAAGCCAAGAGAAATGGATTAAGTTGAAATCCATGTTGTTGTGTGGATCCAAAGGTTCTTCCATTTTAGTTTCCACTCGAGATGAGTATGTTGCGGAAATTGTGAGAACATGCCAAACCTATCATTTGTCTTGTCTCCCTCAAGATGAATGTTGGTTGTTGTTCAAACAATATGCATTTGGACATGAAGGAGAAGAACGCGCTGAACTGGTGGAAATAGGTAAGGAGATAGCGAAGAAATGCGGTGGATTGCCTCTTGCGGCACAAGCATTGGGAAGTCTAATGCGATCAAAGAGTGAAGAAAAAGATTGGCTTGAAGTTAAAGAGAGCAGAATTTGGGATTTAGCACATGAGAATTCAATCTTGTCTGTCTTGAGGTTGAGCTACTTTCATTTTACTCTGACCTTAAAGCAATGTTTCTCTTTTTGTGCTATATTTCCCAAAGATTGGATAATCATGAAAGAAGAACTGATTCATCTTTGGCTGGCTAATGGATTTATTTCGCCTAGAGAAAATTTGGAGGTCGAAGATGTTGGCAGCATGATCTGGAATGAATTGTGCCAAAAATCATTCTTTCAAGACATCAAGATCGATGAATATTCTGGAGACATTTCTTTCAAGATGCATGATCTTGTCCATGATCTTGCTCAGTCGATAATGGGGCAAGATTGTATGATTTTAGGGAATGCTGAAAACATGGCTAATTTGTCTAAAAGTACACATCATGTTAGTTTTCACTTTGCTTCTCATTTATCAGTTGATAAAAGTTCCTTGAAAAAAGTAGAATCCCTACGCACAATGTTTGAGTTGAATCATTATGCTTATGAACACACTGATTACTTCCCAGCAAACTGTTCTCTACGGGTTTTAAGCATCTCCCCTACCCAGGTATCATCACTCGGAAGCTTAATTCATTTGAGGTATTTGAAACTTCATGGTTGCGACATTAAAAACATCCCTGACTCAATTTACAACTTGCATAAACTGGAAGTCTTGAAATTGATAAATCTTTCCAAACTGACATGTCTACCGAAACGTTTGGCTTGCTTACAAAATCTTAGGCATCTTGTCATTGAAGATTGCTATTCACTTTCTCAATTGTTTCCCTACATTGGAAAATTAACTTGCCTTAGAACACTAAGTGTATACATCGTTAGTATAGAGAGAGGACAAGGCTTGGCAGAACTACGTGATCTAAACCTCAGAGGAAAGCTAAATATCAAAGGGTTAAAAGATGTTGGTAGTCTATCCCATGCTCAAGATGCCAATTTGACAGCTAAAACAGAACTCCATGAAGTATCCATGTCATGGAGCGTCAATGATAGAATTACTGAGACCCCGAGTTTTAATTCCGAGCAAGTACTAGAAGGGCTTCAACCTCACACAAATCTCAAAAGCTTGAAGATATATTACTATAATGGATTATGTTTCCCAAATTGGATCCAAACTCTAACTAGTTTAGTTTCTCTTGAACTCAAGGGTTGCAACAAGTGTGTGCGGGTTTCACTACTTGGTAAACTACCATCTCTTAAGAAACTGGAACTACACGATATGAATAATGTGAAATTTGTGGATGATGAGGATGAGGAATGTCACGACAATATGGATGTGAAGATTTTCCCATCTCTTGAGGAACTCATATTATTTAGGTTACCAGGATTAGAGAGGTTGTTGAAAATGGAAAGAAGGGAGATGTTTCCTTGTCTTTCTGTTTTAAAAATATCCTTTTGCGATAAACTTAGATTGCCATGTCTTCCTTATGTTAATGACCTACAAGTAGTTGGATGTAACATTGAATTATTGAGTTCAATCTCTAGCTTCGATGGTCTTACTACCCTTAACCTTAGTGAAGGTAGAGGAATAACATCCTTTCCAGAGGGGATGTTCAGAAACCTTACTTGTCTTCAAACTCTAACAGTAAATAAATTTTCCAAGTTGAAGGAGTTACTAAATGAGCCCTTTAACGTTATCTCTTCCAGCCATGAGCTTAATTGGAAAGGTATGCAATCCCTTCGAACCTTGACAATTACTGATTGTGAAGAATTGAGATGCTTGCCGGAGGGTATTCGATTCCTCACTTCTCTAGAGGATCTGACAATTTATGGTTGCCCAACATTAGAAGAGCTATGCAAGAAGGAAACAGGGGAGGATTGGAACAGGATAGCACATATTCCGAATTTAGATATTTCTTTATGATTGCTTAATTTTAGTAATGATTTACATGATTTTGGCTAACGTTGTTTTAGTGTTGTTTTGTTTTGGAGTGTTTGTTTGATGGTTTTTTTACGTGTGTTTTTCTTTCTTTTTAGAAACATTTTTGGATTATTATTTATGTACTTTTTTTTGTTTTGTTAGAGTTGTTCTGTTAGTACATCTGGACAAAGAAATATTGGTATTTATTTATTTTATATAGAAATGGAGAAAACTATTATTTACAGTAAAATGACATTAATCTGACCTGATCAAAAATAGACAGTCACGGCTGGCTCCGAGCAGAAAGCTTTTTGAACGAGGTGGGGTGCTCGAGATAACGTCGAGCTGGACCTCAGAATGTGGTGCTGGACCACAGCATGTCGAGCTGGAGGCGTACTGTCGAGCCTGCGACTACGCGTCGGGCACGGTCGTACTCTTTGGTCGGCGTGGCCCTTGTAAGTCCATTTGGACTGGGCCTTTGCAATGCTTTTGGGCCTGTCGGGCCCAGTCCAGAACAGGAGCCCCCCAAGTCGTGGTTCCTTTGTGAGGAGCCATGGCTTGAACTCAGGTCGTTTCCTCATCGAGGTCTCGTGCCCGGGACAGAGGTGTAGGCCCTCGAGGGCCTCCTCGTGCCGTGCTCGGAGACATCTTCCGCGGTGGATGCCTGGAGGATCCTCACCGGGGCGCGTCTGTCGAGCATACGAGGTATCTTTCGGGAACTGTGTCGCCACCCTATGGGGATAGGGTCATCATTGCGTTGGGAGCAGCGCGTCGGGGAGAGAGACTCCGTGGTTGCCCGAGGTGACGTTTGGTATTCCACGTTATCACTATAAATAGGAACCTTGAGCCCCATAACACGTTTCTACTCTTTGTGCTCTCTCTGCTGTTGCTCTTCCAGATTTTTCCCAGTCGCAATCTTCTGTCACAGATTCTTCTACTCCGTAGCCGAATCCTACTTTTCGATTCAAGTAAGTGGTTTATCTTCTTCATTTTCCTGTTAAAATGCATGATTTTTTGGCGTTTGTAGATGTTTTAGGGACTGTGCGCGTGGGATTAGCCCGGTAAACTCATACTTAGCCCGACATATTCATGCCTAGGACCGGCAAACGCATGTTTGTGGTCGGCATATTCATAGTTTTAGGTGATAAACTTCAGCGCTGCCCGGGGTCTTCATGATCCAGGGCGCCTGATTCATGATCGCGCCCGGTATGTTCATGGTCTTGGCCGTAAGCTTCATGATGTGGCCCGCCATGTTCATACCTTGGGTCGACATGTTGGAGAGTGGCCGCGTAGTTGGTTTGAGGAAGAACACATCGAGTTTCAGGATGTCGGGGGAGGCAACCACTCGTGCAAACTGACTATGTGGTCGTGCATGGGACGACGTGGTTTGTCGAGCGTATGGCTTCGTGCCCAATTGACTGGTTTCCCGTGCTCTGCAGGTAACCATGGCGGACGAGCCGTGCTCCTCCGGGCGCCACGATCGTGAAGAACAAAGTGCCGATGAGTCGGTCAGCTTGATTGATACTGTGACCGACCCTTTACTGGACTGGGTGGGCGTCGAGCCCCGAGGGATCGCGTCGATCTACAGCCGGGGCGACCGAAATCCGTATGCTGTCCTCGAAGCGGGCCATGGCCAGCCCGACTTCCAAAAGAACTTCGTTGTCATGTGCCTGTCCTCCCGTTCAAGGATCTGCTCGGTGTATCCGGAATATAGCTTCGCGATGTACGAGATCGCGTTCAAAGATCTAGGGTTGCAGCTGCCCTTCACTGATTTCCAGGTCGGGGTCTTCACTCACCTGGAGTTGGCCCCGTCCCAGCTACATCCAAACTCGCTCGCCTTCATCCGGGCGTTTGAGCTGACGTGTCGCTATCTGAGGATCGGGGCGACCATACCGCTCTTCTTCCGGATTTTTCATCTGCAGCGACAGTCTCGAGGCGGGAAACATAGCTGGGTCTCCTTGAAGCAGTCGAGGAGACTCTTCAAAATGTATATGGACTCCGTAAGGGGTTTCAAAGACAAGTGGTACGTTGTGCGGCCAGTTACCACCTCGGCTTTAGGATCCATGTACGAGGAGGAGGAGCCCCTAAGCGATGATGACGGGGAGGCGGTTTTGGGCGACGATGGGAGTCCTGTGATGGCCCGTACGGCTAAGTTCCCTGTGCACTGGATATTCAGGCACTACGAGCATGGGACCGGTTACTACCACACTGCTGCCGGGGACATGTGCTCGGAAGACGAGGAGGCGTACGCCACACTTTGCCGGTTTGTCGATAGCTTCCACCCTGCTCGGTGGGCTACGAGGGAAGGGGACGATATCCTGGACGCAGAGGGTTATCCAACGTTTGAGTCTCGGCCGATTGATACCAAGGCACTCGTGGAGTGCCAGACGTACAGGCAGGCTGCCCGTCTGCTAGGTTGT
The DNA here is from genome assembly GCA_948472305.1 of Vicia faba. Lineage (NCBI taxonomy): Eukaryota > Viridiplantae > Streptophyta > Magnoliopsida > Fabales > Fabaceae > Vicia > Vicia faba. Next base: position 214,626,830 of record OX451736.1, read on the forward strand.
TTATTGCTTGAATTTCTTTGCTCGTTATTTATTTATGAGCTTGCTCGATACTAACCCATCTTTTATTTCGTGCAGGTTCGATGGCCGGTCGACGGGAAAGGCTTTTGAAATTGTCCTGCGACCAGAAGCGAGGAAGGAGGGTCGTGAAGGCCCCCCAGGCGACGAGGATGGGCCCGCCACACAGTCCAAGTGCTCCTCAGCCGGTGAGGGTGGACTTGCCGCCCAGCTCGGGGGCCGCGTCGGATGGGACCCAAGAAGTTGAAGAGGTCGACCCTAGTGTCGTCCTGATGCAGAGGAAGAGGACCCGGGTCGAGAGTGGTCCGACTGTCGGCGAGGACGCCAGTGCTGTCAGGTCTTTCGCGTTCCCCCCTTGCTTCAAAGAGGAGGGCTTCTTCGAGAGATTCCCTCTGACAGTGGTTGCCGACGAGGCTGAAGCTATAAAAAGGATGAGCAAAGAGGATCGGAAGATGTATCTGGCCGCCAGCATGGACGGGCTGGTGAAAATGGCCGAGATGGCCTTGGTGCTATCCGAGGAAGGAGGGGATCCTGCCCGTGTCGAAGAACTCGAGCAGGAGAAGGCGGCCCTTACCTCGAGCTCGCGGAAGTTGAAGACCGCTCTGGAACGCTCTGAGGAGATGTTCCGCGAGCAGACGGCGATGCTGGATGCTGAGAGGGAGATGTTGACCCTGGAGAAGGAAAAGTCGGGGAAATTGGCCGAGGAGGGGGAGCTTCTCCGTGCAGACAGGGATCGTCTGGGGACCGAAGTCGGACGCCTGGCCCAGCAGATCGAGGAAATGAACGCTGCCATGCAACCTGCCGAGGACGAGCCGGAGGATATAGCGGCGTTAAAGAGTCGGTCGGAGCTGGTCGCCCATATCCGGCTCCTTGAGGCAGATTGCGTCGGTGCCCTGGAAGAGGGGTTCGACTCCGCAGTCGGTCAGCTCACCTTGTTGAACCCAGGTCTGGTCACTGAGGGTATAGGCCACACACATCAGGTCGTGGATGGCGTGATCGTGCCCCCGCCCGACTCTCCAAGCGTCGACAATGATGGTTCTGGGGAAACCTGACTAGGATAGCGGGCCTGCGTGCCTTTAACATTTTGTATTCTTTGGGCCTGCGTGCCCGTTTGTTGTACGTTATGAACATCGCCGGCCTTCTTGGTCGGTTTATAATTGTTTTGTCGCCTTCGGGCATTTTTATCTGAATGCTGTTTTACATTTTGAATGTTTTGCCCTTGCTTGAAATCTTATATATTTGCATAAAATTTTAGCCTAAGTCATGGGCCCGAGGCGTGCCCGTAAGTGGCTGTGATTTGGCGAGAGAGTCTACCCGCCTTCCGTTTGTATGCGTGTCCGGCCCTCTTTCGCTGGCCAGAGTCACCTAAGTGTTGTGCTCGAGGGGAGAGACTTCCCTTTGACCCTTTTAGATGGCCCGTCATTCTTGACGATTTGTCGGGCATTTGGAGCGAGGTTGCTCAGTCGGGCGCGAAGCCCGGTCGGGACTATTCGCCCTTGGCGTGAACTGCCCATCGCGAGCTGGGTGTTCTGCCTCATGGGTACAACGACGGTGGTGCTCGGTATAGCTGTCCACGTCGGGCACTATCGATCGTCATCGTTTGTCGTGCGATGTTGTGCGATTTGGCCGTATGTCGGGCTTGTACCTTAGCCTTTATACGAAGTCAGACGTTTTTCCTCGTTGACCGAGCGCGGGTGTCGTTGGTCGAGGGTCCCAGGTGTTGGTAGTTTCTAACTGTAGTACTGCTTTAGCTTAGCAGCGTTCCAGGGTCGTGGTAATGGCTCTCCGTCTAGTTGCTCGAGGTAGTACGCCCCGGTACCCGTGGTGCCGTGGACGCGATAAGGTCCTTCCCAGTTCGCGGCCAGCTTCCCTTCGCGGGAATATTTCTGGTTCCTGCGTAATACCAGGCTGCCGATTTCGAACTCGCACTTGATGACCTTGTCGTTGTGGCGTAGAGCCACTCGTTGTTTTAGGGTGGCTTCGCGCAGGGCTGCACCCGATCGGATTTCCTCGACTAGGTCGAGTTCATCCCTTAGTGCTTCGTCGTTCATTTCTTCGTCGAGGGGGTCCTCCGTTCGTCGGGATGGTTCCATGATTTCGACCGGGATGACAGCCTCGGTGCCATACGTCAGTCGAAATGGTGTCTCACCCGCCGTTGAGTGGGGTGTGGTGCGGTATGCCCACAAGACGCTGTGGAGCTCCTCGACCCATCCTCTTTTGGCTTCGCCGAGCCGACGTTTGAGCCCTCGGAGGATGACTCTGTTCGCGGCTTCGGCTTGCCCGTTGGTCTGAGGGTGCTCGACTGACGTGAAATGTTGTTTTGTCCCTAGTTTGGTGACGAAGTCCCGGAACCCGTGGTCGGTGAACTGGGTACCGTTGTCGGTCACCAGGGCCTGCGGAATTCCGAACCTGGCGAGGACGTTTCTTTTGTAGAAACGGAGGATATTGTGCGAGGTGATTTTTGCGAGTGCCTCGGCCTCGATCCACTTCGTGAAGTAATCCACGGCGACGATGAGAAATTTATTTTGGTAGGTTCCTTGCACGAAGGGCCCGAGGATGTCCATGCCCCACCAGGCGAACGGCCATGGGGACGACAATGTGTTCAGCTCGTGCGGGGGGGCGAGGTGCATATCCCCGTGCTTCTGGAACTTATCACATTTTTTCACGTGTTCCTTGACGTCCTGTTGCATCGTTGGCCAGTAGTATCCTACTCGAAGGGCTTTCCGTGCCAAGGATTTACCGCCCATGTGCTGGGCGTTGATCCCTTCGTGTATCTCCCGCAGTACGTCGGGGATGGTGGACTCGTCGATGCATTTCAGGAGGGGAATGGAGAATCCTCTTCGGTACAGTTTCTGCTCGAGAACCACATAGGAACATGCTCGTCGCTTGATTATGACAGCTTCGGCCTGGTTCGACGGGAGTTCTCCTTTTGTCAGGAAATTATAAACCGGGGTCATCCAGGACGTGGCATCCCCGATGGCATGGATCTCGACAGTAGTCGAGGGTGGTTCGATACTTGGACGTGCCAGAGATTCCTGGATGACGAATTTATTCCCGCCCTTCTTTCGTGTGCTCGCAAGTTTGGACAATATGTCCGCCCTCGTGTTTTGCTCGCGGGGAACATGAGAAATTTCTGCTCGTACGAACTTTGTCATGTGTTTTTTGACTAAGTTCAAATACTCGACGAGGTTGTCGTTTTTGGCCTGGTAGCTTCCCTGTACTTGAGAGGCGACGAGCTGGGAGTCGGTGTAAATTTGTACCTCGCGGGCTCCCAGGTCCTCGGCTAGTCTCAGTCCTGCGAGCAGGGCTTCGTATTCTGCCTGGTTATTTGACGTCGGGAAGGAGAGAACTAAGGAGTGCTCGATTACTACGCCTTCTTCGTTTTCCAGGAGGATCCATGCGTCGCTACCGGACGAGCTGGACGCTCTGTCGACGAAGATGGTCCACTTGTGTTCCTTCCCCGGGGGAAGGTCGTGAGTGGTCATCTCCGCGACAAAGTCGGCCAAGGCCTGTGCTTTCAGGGCTTTCCTGCTTTCGTACTGAATGTCGAATTCGGAGAGTTCCAAGGACCACTTCAGCATCCTGCCCGCCATATCTGGCCGACCCAGGAGTTGCCTCACCGGCTGATCGGTTCGCACGATGATGGTGTGGGCTAGAAAGTAGTGTCTGAGCCTCATCGCAGCGTTGACGAGGGCCAGAGCAACCTTTTCTATCTGCTGATATCTGCTTTCGGGCCCTTGTAAGGCTTTGCTCGTGAAGTAGACAGGTTTCTGCCCGTCGGGGGTCTCGCGGACAAGGGCTGCGCTGATGGCTTCGTTCGAAACGGCCAAGTATAAGTACAGCGGTTCCCCGTCGTCTGGTCGAGACAGCACGGGCGGCTGAGACAGGCTCTGCTTCAGATGGCGAAGTGCGTGCTCGCATTCCTCGTTCCATTCGAAGGCTGCTTCCTTTCGAAGGAGTTTGAAGAAGGGGAGGGCGTGCTGAGCGGACTTCACGACGAAGCGGGATAGTGACGTAAGCATGCCGTTCATGATTTGTATCGACTTCTTCGACGTCGGTGTTGGGAGGTCAGAGAATGCCCGACATTTGTCGGGGTTGGCTTCAATCCCTCGTTCTGTTAGATAGAATCCAAGGAATTTTCCTGCCTTAACCCCGAACGTACACTTCTCGGGGTTGAACCTCATTTTGCACTGTCTTGCTTGGGCGAAGACTGTCTTGAGATGAGCTGCGTGATCGGTGTCTGCTCGGGATTTGACGATCATGTCGTCCATATATACCTCGAGCATGTCGCCGATCTGTTTGTCGAAAACTCTGTTCATCATACGTTGGTAAGTTGCTCCGGCGTTTTTCAGTCCGAAGGGCATTACGTTGTAGTAATAGTTGCCCGAGCTGGTCATGAATGCCGTGCAGTGTTTGTCGCCCAGAGCCATTGGGATTTGGTTATATCCCGAGTAGGCATCCATGAACAACAAAGTCTTGTAGCCGGCCGAGTTGTCGACCAACATGTCTATGTTAGGTAAGGGAAAAGCATCCTTCGGGCAAGCCCGGTTGAGATCGGTATAGTCAACACACATTCTCCATTTTCCATTATTCTTTTTCACAAGTACAACATTTGACAGCCAGGTGGAATACCGGGCTTCAGAAATAAAATTTGCCTCTAGGAGGTCTTTTACAGCTTTTTCAGCAGCCTCCGTTTTTTCTGGAGACTGCCTACGCCTACGTTGTACTACGACCTTGGCGGCTGGATCAATGGCGAGGTGGTGACAGGCGACCTCAGGGTCGAGTCCGGGCATCTCTGCAGCGCTCCAGGCGAAGAAATCAGCATTCTCGCGCAGACAGGCCTTGATTTGCTTCCTGGCCAAGTCGGGGAGGTCTTTACCAATCTTCACTCCCTTGGTCGGGTCTGTGCCGAGGGGAACGAGTCCAAAATCCCCGTCCGGAATAGGTCGGAGTGGGATTTGCTCGCTGCTGGATGGCTCGTCCTGATCGAAGCGAGCGTCGAGGGCTATGGAGTCGACCTTTGGTGGGGCCTTCTGGACTTCTTCCTCGGGGGATGCTTTCCTGTCGGGCTCCTATTTTGTCCTTTTGGCGGGTCTGGTCCCTACGTCGACGGTATCTCGTCCCTTAGAAGCAGCATTGAAGCACCTACGGGCAGCGGCTAGGTCTCCTTGGATGGTGGCTACCCGTGCCCTTTTGGTGTAGAACTTCATCTTCAGATGGACGGTCGAGGGCACCGCCGTCAGCTCCGCCAGTGTCGGTCTGCCCAAGATGCAATTGTATAGAGACGGGCAGCCAATGACGAGGAAGCGGACCTTAACCTGTCTCGTAGCCATTCCTTCGCCGAACGTAACCAGGAGCTCGATATAACCCCAAGGTTTGGAAGTTGAGCCGTTGAAGCCTTGTAGATCCGACCCCACATACGGAGAGAGATGTGAGTCGTCCAGTTGCCCAACATTTTTGCCCTTATCAGTAAGGGGATGACCGCGTTCGGGGCTCCGCCGGGGAGTTCTTCCAGGTAGAAGGTGATGGGCTCTGACCTGCCCTTCACCCTTTCAAACATTACAGTTTGCGGAGGAGCTATGTCGACCAACTCGTCCAACTTCCTCTTAGCTGAATTGATGGTGAGGTCGTTGAACCCGCCCCCGTTGATGACCATGGCGGAGGGAAAGTATTCCCACCTGCTGTGTGTTGTCAGGGGCTCCTCCAGGAGCTCGGGAATGTCGAAGTCCTCGGGCCTGGTTACCGAGAAGGCGGTCTGGATAGGCACCGACTCGTCTGATGGTCGGGCGTCTTCTTCGGGCTCCTTGGTTTCATGGGCGTCACGACGGGGAGCGTCGCTTCGCCTGTATTGCGCGAGCCTCCCTCCCTTGATGAGGGTTTCAATGGCGTCCTTGAGGTGGACGCAGTCCTCTGTCAAATGACCATGACTCCTATGGTATTGACAGTATTTATTTTTATCCGCCCCTGGCTTGGCGGGAGTTGGTCGGGGACGCTTGACGCCACCGTCTCTGAAATCTGTACTGGCACACTCCGCCAAAATACGCTCGCAGGAAGCTGTGAGTGGAGTGTACTCGGTGAAGCGGCCCGAGGGGCCCCTTTGTTCCCGAGGTCGATCTTCTTTCCTTTTCTCCCCGGTGCGTCGGGGAGGAGCCTCTTGTCGTGAGCTGCTGCTGTTGTTGGGACCTCGAGCCCTGGAGTCCCGGGCCCTGTTGGCAGTTTCCCTCTCCTCGTAGTCCATGTATGCTCGGGCCTTGTCGAGGAGGGCATCAAAAGTCGGGGGTGGCTCAATACCCACAGCCTTTCTGAATTCTGTGCCGGGGAGGAGACCCCTCTCCAGCAAGTATCTTTTCATGTGGTCCGCGCAGGGGACCTGTATTGCTTCTCGGTTGAAGCGGTTAATGAACTCCCTCAAGGTTTCATCCTGTCTTTGGATGATGGCCTCGAGGGCCGCCTCGGTCTTCGGATGGCGCCGAGAAGCTGTGAAGGAACTGATGAACTGGTTCTTCAGGTTCCGCCACGATGTGATTGAGCCCGGGGCGAGTCCTTTATACCAGTCCATGGCCGCCTTCCTGAGAGTCGTGGGGAAAAGACGGCATTTGATGGGCCCCCCGACATTATGATAGTGGAGCATGGCTTCGAACCCGTCAATGTGGTCGACTGGGTCCGCTACTCCGTCATACTCCTTCAGATGCGGGGGCTTCTCCATGCCCGGGGGGATGGGTGCATCCATGATGGCCTGCGACAGGGGACCGCGGGGGTCGTCCTCGTCGCTCCTCTCCGGAGAAAGAGATGGGGACCTGTAGTTTTTTCTGGCACGGTGGTCGTGCTGAGTTTCCCTCGAGCGTGATGCTCGGTGGTTGAATGTCACACGCCCGTCCCCGGCGTGCCTCTTGTCGTGCCTTGACGGGTCGCGACTGGGTTCTCCGGCAGGGATGGCGGGCTGTCTCTCATAGTAGGGCCGCCTCTGCTTTGGCCGGGGAGAGGGGCTCCTAGAGTTCTCCATGTAGTGTCTCCGCGGGGGAGAAGGGTGTCGAACCTCTGTGACCCGAGGAGGTGGAGAATGTGGCCTCCGATGCCTCCTCGGGGGTCGTCGATCATCTTCAAGTGCCCTTAGTCTTTCTCCTTGGGCGAAGATGAGATAGTTTGTCTGATTAATGGCCGCGAACAGTGCCTGGGTCGTGGCATCTGCCCCAGCGGGAACTGGGACTTCATGGAACCGGGCGGCTCTGTAATGAGCGAGAGCTACCGGGTCGTCTTCAAGTAGTGGTGGGGACGGGGAGGATGATGCAGTAGCCCCGTCCCTGTAGGAGGAAGCCCCAGGGGCGGTCGTCACAGGAATGGTGCTGTGGCCGGGATCACCGGGGTTATCGAGGTGTCCATTCTTGTCCGCGGTACCGTTATTAGTGTCGGCGACACGGACGGGCTGCTCGTCGCGAGCTGGATCAGCCATGACAGGTAGTTGAATTGAGCTTTGGTCTTTAGAGTTGTTCGTTAGACGGGGAAGCTAGTTTCCCACAGACGACGCCACTGATCTGACCTGATCAGAAATGGACCGTCACGGCTGGCTCCGAGCAGAAAGCTTTTTGAACGAGGTGGGGGGGGGGGTACCTGCAAGGCACTCCGATGCTGAAGTAAGTAGGAGTACGAGCAAATAATAGCAAGTGTAAGGTTAGAATGATGAATACCTGACCCTCTGGAAACAGAGGGTATTTATAGCCCCCAACGCTGGGCCAAGGTTCCTTCATTGGGCCGGGCAGGTTTGGCCCAATGGAGGAACTGCCAGGTTCTACGTGCGTAGTGGGGACCCGCACGTGGTCCCCTTCCTGGATGTTCTGCGTGAAGTGCGGGCGGACGGAGACGCAGTCTTTTCGGAGTATCGTTGGGGGAACAGTGGACTGAGTCTGCCCTAGCTGGGGTGCTCGAGGTAACGTCGAGCTGGACCTCAGAATGTGGTGCTGGACCATAGCATGTCGAGCTGGAGGCGTACTGTCGAGCCTGCGACTACGCGTCGGGCACGGTCGTACTCTTTGGTCGGCGTGGCCCTTGTAAGTCCATTTGGACTGGGCCTTTGCAATGCTTTTGGGCCTGTCGGGCCCAGTCCAGAACAGACACTAATAGTGAAAATAGTCTCTATAAATATGAAATAATTGAAAATGATAAAAAAAAAAATTTCTAAGCAATTTAAAATCAAATAATTTAAGTGAGTCTCTTTAATTCTAAATTCTTTGGTTTAGGTAGAATAATAATATTCTATACTTGAAATTAATTTTTGTAAATTTTAAATTTTTTTATTTTAATTTGAAATTTGAAAAATAGGAATATATTTGTGATTTTTCAAAACTAGAAAAAAACAAAATACAATTTCTGAAAATTAGACTGTTTGATTTTCAATTTTTAAAAATTGAAGGGTCCATTTGAAAAATATAAAGGTGATGCTGCACAATTTCTTTTAGTTTGATGTTGACTATGACATTTTGTTGCTTTGTTTTCTTTTGAAAATGTTTTTTAGTGACGTCACATGTTTGGATATATATATATATATATATATATATATATATATATATATATATATATATATATATATATATATATATATATATATATATATATATATATATATATATATATATATATATATATATATATATATATATATATATATATATATATATATATATATATATATATATATATATATATATATATATATATATATATATATATATATATAATTTAACATGTCACCCTCAAATTTAGAATTGTTTTTTTTTGAATAATCAGATATTAAAATTTTTTTTGTTGTAAATAATCACGTTTCGAAAAAAATTACGCAAATAACCATGTTTCAGATGGCTCTCCAAAGGAGGAGCCATCTCACTTGGCGCCTCCACTAAGCCTTTAGCCCTAGGCGCCATCTCACTTGGCGCCTCCTCTCTCTTTTAGTCAAGTGAGATGGCGCATGCACTTTAAAAGTGAGAGGAGACGCCATCTCACTTGGCTCCTAGGGCAAAATGCTGTTTTTATAAATAATCCGTTTGTTTCTCCGTCATTTCTCACACTTTCTCGCACTGTTTTCTTATTTTTTACTCTTTTATTTGCGTCATGACATCGCCCATGATTTTTACCAGAGATGGTTACGTTATCTTCTTCGCCACAAAACCTGCGATGAAAATGAAATTCTGGCACATTCACTCCATGGAGCGTCTGAAGCGGGAGTTGATGCAATGGCTAGATGGAGACATCGTGGAGGGGGAAAAAATTCGAAGGATATAGCGAAGACGAACATCAACCTCACATGCGATAGGAAGACCTAATGTTTGGTTGGAGGAAGTCAAAACAGACAGCGACGTAATGTTGATGATGCATGGGTCAGATGAGATTATTTTAACAGTTGTAATTTCGTAGACGGAATGTCGTGTTTTTTTTCTTGTACGCGCAATATTTATTGTAGCAAATACTATTAACAAAAAACCCTAATGTTTACAACATAATTAAAGAAATATTTTATGTAATACAATTTTTATGTGGTCGAGGCAGACGCCCGATTCAGACAATTTTTGTGATTGTGTCCGACCTGACGACATAAACCACACTTTCTTTCCAGCTTGTCAAGGGAGTCCATTTCGGTTGTGATGCCCTTACTTTTGGGATGACCCTTTTTGTTCCTTCGCGTTTGGTCATTGTGCCATACTATTTCGCCGTCGTATGCATGCCAATAATCTGGTTTTGCTACCAAAGGGAAGTTGTTATTGTAAACGTTGAGCAACGTTTCAGATTTGTAAATGTGTGACAGAAGTTGTAGCGCGTCTTGATGGGTATAAGCACATGCGACAATGACATGAGAGCAAGGCATACGAAAGACTTGAAACTTGCCACAATCGCACCAACGAGAAGGTAGTACAACCCTATATTCTTGTCTTGGTAGGCCCTCGTTGTGGTCGATTGTCTCTTTCACAATGAAGTTGTGGTTGTGTCGGTCAAACCGTATAACCATATGGGTGTTGGCTTTGGCACTTTCTTCCTTAATGTACTTCATGCAGCTTTCACTCCATAGTTGTCCAGATTGCAACACCGCATTCCATATTTCACCTCTTTTGGCAAACAACGAAGCCATCCTAAAATACATAGATTTTACCAAAGCAGTGACCGGGAGGTTTCGTATGCCTTTGAATACCCCATTCATCGATTCAATTAGATTTGTTATCATGTGCCCCCATCTTTGGCCATTGTCGTATGACCTAGTCCATTTTTCTACCGGAATATTGTCGATCCACCTACCGGCTTCCGGATTTGACAAACGGATCTGGTTGCGGTAATATTTGAATATGGGTTGTGTCAATGCATATCCCGCATTCATAACCGCTTTCCTTAGTGTTTTGTCCTTGATCTCCCTCGTGAAATTTTGGAAGATATGTCTAACGCAATAGACATGCGTAGAAGGAGGGTCATGCCAACCGTTTGCAGGATTATTATATGCACTTTCAATGGATGCATGTCTATCCGAGATCAAACAGAGATCTGGTTGAGGAGCCACATGTGTTCGCAGATTTTTCAGAAAAAAGCTCCAAGCACCACCGGTCTCCCCCTCGACTAGGGCAAAGGAAATTGGGGAAATGTTGTTGTTGCCATCTTGTGCAACTGCCATCAGTAGCGTGCCTTTGTATTTCCCATACAACAAGTCCCATCAATTTGTATAATTGGTTTGCATGATGCAAACCCTGTGATGCAAGGTTGAAATGCCCAAAACACTCGATTGAATATTCCATTTCCGTTTAGTTGACTACCGTCTTGGACATATGCTGGCACTATTTCCAGAATGTAAACAGTACCCAGAGAATAAGTCTGGAGTGCATTCAGGTAGCGAGGAAGTTCTTGGTATGACTCCTCCCAGTTTCCGTACACCTTTTCAATCGCCTTGGTCTTTGCTAACCACGCCTTACGGTAAGACGAAGTATAGTTAAAAACCGTAGTGATGTGGGAGATGATAGTTTTCACCTCCAAAGATGGATCGTTGCTGACGAGTGGTAGGATTTCTTGACAAATGAGATCGTAATTAAGTTTTCGATGGTCTTGTGGTTGAGTAGAACTGACACAAGTGTGGGTAGACATGGAACCTATGACCTAGCAATCACATCTTAATCTGTATGATGCAGTGAGCTTGAACATACAATCAGGGTGGACACACTTGATCTTGTACCTTTCTGGGTTTACACGGTCCACCTTAAAATCGACCGAGTTAAGCATGTGGAATTTTTTGATGGCTCTGATACATTCTTCTCTGTTACAAAACTTGTCTTTCTCTTTTAAGTTTTCATCCGACTGCATATACGGATTGAAAAATAAATTAGAAGACGGTTCATCTTCGCCCATGTTGAAGTTTGTCATATGCGGAGGTGGTGTGTAGATCTCGTTTGCAGGAATACTAGGTATGCCATCGTCTTCGAAATCATCATCAACCATTTCGTCAAACTCTAACTCTTCATCTTCTTCTTCTTCATCAACTGCATCTACCTCTGCTTGTTCGGTCTCCAAAGGATCAACCTCTTGTGTCACCTGAGGCTTTCGCAACATAATGTACAACTCAATAGAGTCGTACCCAGAATACTGATGACTGGAAAACATATTCTGAAGATCCTCGTCATCTTGAACCTCAACCTTATAAAATATTATTTGGTTGTTACCAAAAAAAACTGGATTCTGATAAAATATTTGTGTCACCGGGCCTCGTCCAAGTTTGGCCTTCAATCGTTTTTTGAAGTACAAGAAATTGGCTTTCCCGTTTAAATAAAATCGGATGTTGTCTGTGTCTCTAAACAAAAACCCAGAGGTGGGACAAATGTATGTCTCACCGTTGAAATGTGCACTGATGACATATTGGGATGCAGAGGCCATTGCGTATGATTGTTTGAAGGTTTGAAGGTTTGAAGGTTTGAAGTTTATGAGTTATTCGAAGGTTTGAAGGTTTGATTGTTTGAAGGTTTAAAGGTTTGATTGTTTGAAGGTTTGAAGGTTGGAAGGTTTGAGAGATTAAGTGAATCAGTGTTTTGATAAATGTAAGACTAAATAGGTCATACTGAATTTGAATTAATTAAGGCTGTAATCTCTAAGGCTCCTCCCATCACGTCCAATAGTGTTACCTAGGCTGTCACCTAGCCCGCGCCTACTCTGCAACCCATGCCACCTCTTATTCGCCAATGGGGATGGCGACACCTTTCATTTTTGTACTCTTTCGCCAAGTCCAATGGCGCCTCCCTTTACGTCCAATAGTGTTACATGCATTCAGGGATGCCTTCTCCAAGGATGTCACATAGCCTCCACCTACTATGCACCTACACTGTAACCTGTAAGTCTCCTCCCATCACTTCCAATAGTTTTAGATGCATTCAGGCATGCCTTCTCCAAGGCTGTCACCTAGCCTGCGCCTACTCTGCAACCCATGCCACCTCTTATTCGCCAATGGGGATGGCGGCACCTTTCATTTTTGTACTCTTTCACCAAGTCCAATGGCGCCTCCCTTCATGTCCAATCGTGTTACATGCATGCAGAGATGCCTTCTCCAAGGCTGCCACCTAGCCTGCGCCTACACTGCACCTACACTGTAACCTCTAAGGCTCCTCCCATCACCTCCAATAGTGTTACATGCATTCAGGGATGCCTTCTCCAAGGTTGTCACCTAGCCTGCGCCTACTCTGCACCTATACTGTAACCTGTAAGTCTCCTCCCATCACCTCCAATAGTGTTACATGCATTCAGGCATGCCTTCTCCAAGGCTGTCACCTAGCCTGCGCCTACTCTGCAACCCATGCCACCTCTTATTCGCCAATGGGAATGGCGACACCTTTCATTTTTGTACTCTTTTGCCAAGTCCAATGGCGCCTCCCTTCATTTCCAATCGTGTTACATGCTGTTGTACCCCAAAATTTGCCCTCTCATATTTCTCAAGACATTGCAAGAAAAATCTCCAAGTTGCTCAACTTTGCTCAAGAGTTGGTCAGACAAGCTATCTCCTAAGGCAGTCAACCCCAAATTTGGGTTTTGTGTTGCATCAAGATCCTTGAGTCCAAATGACCTCAAGTTCTCCCTAATGTACTAATATGCTCTCAAGATCATCCATGTCAAGTTTCAACCCTTGCAGAAGAAGTTTGCTCAGTCAATTGCTCAAAGGTCCAAAAATCGACTATGCTAGGGCAAAAGTCAACTGTGACCCAAATACAATCAAACTTCAATATTTTTTGTAAACATTCTCATTTTAAAGGATATTTCATCATTTTATCAAGGGTTGATCATGATTCATCAAGGATTGATCAAGATTCATCAAGATTCAAAAGTTGCTAAATTAGGGTTTTGTAGGAAAAGTCAACTCAACTTTGACCAAGCATAACTTTCTCATAATTAATGAGAAATGACCCATACAAAGCTCATTTTTAAGAGGATACAATTTCCTACAATCCATATTCATACCCCAAGTTCAAAAAATGCATTCACAAGAAGTTATGAATTTGGACATTATAGGTCATGTTTGAAAGTCAACAAAAACACTTTTTTTGTCAAAGCTTATAACATGAGCATATAATATCAAAATGAGATGATACCAAAAGGGTTGATTATAGGACATCTCATGTTTTCTAAAAAGTCCAAGAACACCTCTGAAAGTTCAAAATTGAAGAAGTTATGCATTGTTGAAGTTGGACTTTTTTGCAAAATTGCCAAAAGTCAACTATCCCCAAAACTTCAAATTTTGCCAAATGGGCCTATTCTTTTCCACTTGTTTTGAGTTTGCATAGTTACCCACGTGCCATAGCTTCATCCACGTGTCCATATATCATTTTTATTATTTAATTTGATTTTTATTTGAATTTATTCATTTTAAATCAAATTAAATCACATAAAATCAAAAATATTGATAACCAAAGATTTTTTGTTGATTTTAGGCTTCAATGGACAGCTAGCACATCTCCAAACTCGTATCAAGGCATAAGTGTAGAAGAAGATATGATTTGAATCAAATTTGGAAAGGTTTAATGGTGGAATCAAATCCAATTCATGTGCATTGATATGGAGAGATTTGGACCATGATTCTTACCCTAATGCAAAGCACAATACATAAGTAAGCTAAAGCATACGAAATCAGGGTTGGCAAGTGTTGGAAGAGGAAGAACAAGAATTGCAAAAATCACAAAAAAGTGAGAAATCAAAGTCAGGGTTAGAGGCAGTTTCAAGACGCGAGACTTGTTCCAATCGCTTCCTGACCATTCACACAAACTACCTATACCAAAATCATGCATCCTCAAGCCTCCAAACACGCTGTAAGCATCACAAAAACGACCCCTGTTCTTGAATTCGTAACTCTGGAATTAGGCATCTTTTTCATGAACTAATAGCATATTTGTATTCCTCGTGTCATTTGTAAGCTAATGGTAATAGCCAATTTCATTTATGCGCTCTGAATCATGAAACACCATGGCTAGGGTTTCGTTTCTGTTTTTAGGTTTTTTTTTTATTTCAGGAAGAATTGAAGCGCATAATGGACATGGTTGTGACCGGGAGGGTGAGACGAACACAACCATGCCCTTGGAATTCATTTTTGTGGCTTGAGAAGGATTTTTGAGACGAGCAAGCTTGTAGCTACGGACTCCTGTCCGTTGGTATAGGTGGCGAGACTTTTGGCCACGATTGGGAGGTCAGGGATGATGCGTGGCATCCATCCACTGGCCAATTCAAATATAGCGCGCGTTTTTTTTTCTTCTGATCAATAATTCTTGATTTATTATATTATCATTGATTTGTGTTAATATAACAACTAAAGCAATATGGTGTAGTGGCAAAGCGAGCATTGCATTTCCTTCAGGACCTGAGTTCGAATCCTAGGTCCCCCACTTTCTCAATAATTTTTCTTTTCAGGTGATTGTATGCACACTTCAGTTTGCAGCCTACCATGCTCCTTCACCTATCTAGGCGTCAGATGGCCAATGGCCAGATCTGGTGGTTCATGAATGGAGGTACACCAAGGTCCAAGTCAATGCATCCACATTAGATCAAAAAAGTCAAAAAAGGCCAGCTGATAATGGGCCACGAAATTGCTCCTCACACCCTTATTTCAGGCCCAACACTCCTCTCTTTTATTTATTTTGTTTTGTTTTTATTAATTGTTTTATTTCATTTATTTAATTTTCTAACCAATCAAAATTCTTTTTTTATCAAATAAAATCACAAAAATATTTTTTTATTCAATCAAATTTTAACTTTTATTAATAAACACTAATTAATTAATTTAGGTTTTAATTCTAGAATAACTTTAACCTATTTTGTAAATAATTAAAATTAATTAGATTTAATTAGGTTTTAATCACTAATTTAATTAATTTTATTTTCTTTCTTAAAATAACAAAAACCCAAAATATGTCATTAATTTAATTTCTTCATTAATTAATTAATTTAATTTAATTTAGTAATTAATTTAGGGTTAATTTCTTTCTTAAAATAAAAAACAATAAAAAGATGGCATTTTCTTTCAAAAGGGTCAAAACCCTAAAATTCGTACTCGATCTAATTTCCCGCGCGTCGTATTTATTTTATCATATTAATGTACCTACTTCCGGATTGTAATAGTTAAATAGGACATTTTATTATCGCTTTATTTATTTTTCAAAGGGTTTGTCTTTGGCGATGTAAATACCCGACGCCTTGTAATTTAAATTCCGCATTTTATTTCCTCAAATTATAACTGCTAGATGTTGGATAATAGGGTTTGCATGACAAGACTAAATGTTAATCTTAAAATCAAATTAGATCACCATTAACATGTGTAAAGATAAAAATAACTGAAAACGACACACTCGCACATGTGCACTCTTAGGGTACACCCCACTTGGTTGCCTTCGTACACGGTCATTGAGTATAGGTCATTTTAGAGGTCTTCCTCTTGTCTAAAAGATCATAGTTGCCTCGAAACAATTGCCTCGGATATTGTTGCCTCAAACAAATGATCTAAGAAATTAGGGTTACCGCTAATGCATCCTAACGTTGCTTTAGTGACCGTATGTCCCTCATTCGAATTGACCATTAAACTCCAACGATGGTGCTACCCACTCATTAATAGTGGGATAGCATTGTCTAAAGGACATTAGCATAAAATGATTCCTTTTTCGAGTAGGTAGATGGTTCTTAGATACTTGCTCTTTGAAAAAACAAAACCTTTTTTACACTTACACTCCTTTTCGAACAAAGTTTTCAAAAAACACTTCATACGCTCTTGAGGACAGAAGCAAGAGTTAAATCGAAGTTTCAAATAAAAAACTTTTTTTCAAACCCACAAGCACAAAGAAAGCAATTTTGAAAACAATTGAGCAAGTATCTAAGAGCCCGTGGATAACCACGGATAGAAAGGGTGCTAACACCTTCCCTTTCTATAATCTACCCCCCGAACCCGAGAAATATCTCGAAAAATGAATTTTTCTGTGCTTTTTTCCATTCCTTGTTGGATAAAATAAAAGTCGGTGGCGACTCTTGCTTACCGCGACATTTTGCAAAAACAAACGCAAAACGCAAACCAGCATTCCAAAAAACAGTCAGTTCTTCCCACCGTATCACAGAACTGGCGACTCTGCTGGGGAGTTAATAAGTGGGGTGTACCTTAGGATTAGTTCATCATATTATTTTCAATTGTTTGATTTGTTTGCTTTATCTTTGTGGGATTTGTATCGGAGTTACTATAGATCCTAACCCGAATCTGGGGACACCTTTTAGGTAAGTAGCAATAGACTGTGAGGGAACTGTACAGCATAGACCAATACGGTTGAAGCAGTAGCTACGTTGGTGTGACACTTTAGTTTGTACCGATATCCCTTATGGAGGAACAAGGAGAATATGGGGCTGCTAAGGGGTCATTAAGCGCCAACTGACCTTAGAACCTATAATTGACCAACTCAGCCATAGAAAAGTAGCAGTATGCTACACTCATTGAGACCATACTCTCGCGATGATTCCGGCCGTAAGAAAAGGTTGCTAAACTAGAATTATGACTGATTGAGGATGGTCAGTGATATTGAGATCCTCTAGAACCCGGTTACTATTACTAGGACAGGTTGAACCAACTAAACTGAAAGAGGGTAGTACCTAAACTCCATGCCAGCCTGAAATTTAAGGGCTATTGTGTGACTTGTGTGCTTTCAAACTTGAACTACTTGCACATTTTTGTTATCTGACAACATGAGTTCCTTGCAAGTTTTGTTTACAGTCCTTATCCAATAATTTGGATTTATTGCAGGGTTTACTTACATCACCTTATACTTTTGCTTAAACGCATAGCATACACATCATAACATCATGCCTTAACATTTCCTTAACCATTTCAAGGATCTCAAGGGTTTGTGATGCAGGTTATGGTAAATCAAATGTCTAGCAAGGGGCAAAGGGAATTTATTTTCCCCTAGCCAATGTCGTCTAGAGATCAAAACACGATGACTTGATTCGGTGGCTATGACCCACTCGATATGGTGAGCTAGAATCTTGAAGGAAGACTCTTGACGACACGAAGTTTCTTCAATAAAAACTGCAAAATTCAAATTCTAACAATTTCTTGTTTACCCCGCGAGAATCTTGAAAACATACATATATCATACATATCATTGCATAACAGGTCTTCTAATATAGGTCTCTCATGTTCTCGCTGTTTATTTCAGCAATGGCTCTCAAACAAGACAACAAAGATCTTCAAACTCAAGAAACTCAGTTCAGGAAAATATTCCTAAACTTATCCAAGGGGCAGGAAGAGTTGAAAACGCTCCTCGTTGGGAACTTGGTCAAGAAAAGTCCTGAAGACAATAAGGACAAACGGCTGGAACAATTGCAAGCTGAGGTAGATGCAATGAGAACCCAGATGCTGGGGCAGATTGCTTTTATCCAAAGCTTAGCCCTGGAAAAAGAAGAGATGAGAACCCTTATCAGCCAACTTCATCAATATAAATACAATAGTATGAAGCAAACAGTCGAGGCCGGGGACCAAGTCATTGATTAGCCTCCAAGAAGACAAAGATTTGGTTTGGTAAAGAATGGAACTCTCCAAGTTGCTATTACCTCAAGAGTCCAACAACCACCTCGCTAAAAGCAGCGGGTTAATCAGAGTAAGCCAGATACGCCCAAAAGGCAGTTCGTCGAGCTTAACATGCCGCTATCTCAAGCTTTACAACACCTGTTGAGATTGAATCTGGTGACGTTAAGGGACCCTCCTCAAAATCCCTACATAACCTCCCCAAGGTACAATCCTGATGCAAGGTGTGCATACATTTCCAACAGCCCGGGGCATGATACTGATGACTATTGGGCATTGAAAAACAAAATTCAAGACCTGATCAATAAAGGAGCATTGGAATTCACACAAGATGGTCAGGCTGAGTTCTTCTACCATCCCTATAAGGCTCACCATTTGAAGTGACAAGTCCTGAGACGAGATGACTTTTTGTTCATTAGAATTTTCAATTTGTAATTTTCTTTTGATTGTTCGAACATTTATTTATGTCAAAATTTGTTACTTTATCAATGCATCGCATATGTCTGTTTTGAATCAATCCATTCGTATTCACTATATTCAAATTGCTTTCATTTTTGTGATGATCAACTCTCGATTAAAAAAAAATTCTAAGCCTTTAGAGGGAGGATGACGAAAATGATATCAAATCTCTACAGTATGCTTTTGAATAGACCCTGCTGACGATGTACAGGCATTGTTTCAAATCCTAAACGGTGGAGTTATAAGGAAGATAATCCCTCGTCAACCCCTTTGAGCCAAAGAAGTAGGAGTTTTTCTTTTCACACAAATTAAAACCCTTAATCACAACCTGGGGCAGGGTAGTTTTCTCAGTTAATTCGGGTGCACAATGAATGGCATCAAAGAGGTCCTTCCAAAATAAAAGGATAGTGATGGTTTCTTATAATCTTCATGATATGCAGTCATTATCTCTTGAAACAAAAGCCCATTAAGTCAAAACCTATGAAGGAGACTTAAGAAAAACTGGGGCATCCCGCTGACTGTAATCACAAAAAGACACAGTTCAGGCAAAAGACAGGGATAATAAAAAAAAAGAGGTCCTACAAACTCTCAACAAAATGACTGCCTGTTCAAAATAAATTGTCAGTATCCGGACCATCACTGGAATATCAGAGCAAAAACTCAAACAGAATCTAATGCACGATTAGCTGAGTTTAGGGTCGAAGAACATCACGGAGAACGGGTGGGTACAAATACATTTTGAGCCTTTATCCTTTGTTTCTTGAACCGTGAACCAGGCTACGTTATAACCCTTAAAAGTCCTAGCTGAAGCATGGGTTAGTTCGAAAGCATACTGTTACGAAAGGTATCCTGACTCCTGTAGGACTTGCTGAACATCCTGAGTTGACATCACATTTTACAAAATATGCCTGTTTTACTGAAAAATGCATTTTAAAAAATTTCAAGACAGACATAAGCTTTGCATTCTTAAAATAACATTGTTTGCATATGACTATTTGTCCAAACAACAGAGAAATTCGCACGACGAATATCTAGTGAACAAAAAACCTTCTCAATAAAAAGGATCACCTCAAGTGGAAAAACACTTCCAACCAAGGGGCACGGCATGATCATTGTCCATCATCTGGGGCAGTCAAGTCAAGATTCAAGGAATCTCTCAAAGATGCCATCTAGCCAGGGGAAAATCTCCATCTGAATCAATTGGGGCATTGGACATGAATTCCAGCAACGAATCTTGCATGATCAAACATCTTTTGGTAGTATGGCAACACGACACTGCCGACAGTGACAACTCCCTACACTCTGAGAGCATGGACATAGTCATAAAATACTGCGCATGAACAAAGACCCGCTAGGTCGATTGGCCTTGGCAAAAATAAGGGCATCCCGGTGAACCAAAAAGGTTCGGGAAAAAATCAGGGATAAAAAACAAAAAAAAAAGATATGTACAACCGATAAGTCGAAAACCCGAAAGGGAGGCTTGGGCAAAAAAGGGTATCCCGGTGGACTGAAAACCCGAAAGGGCAGTCCAGGCAAAAATTAGGGATCAAAGCGTATGACTATGTCCCGTCATCTTGTCACTTGCCTACCAGAAGAAGACTTGTCGCTTCAATCGAAAGTTACCAAGCACCTCATAGGTTGGGATAATATTAAATCCACAAGGCCTCCGCAGGCACCTTCTCCCGCAGGTACAGGGGCTGAAAAGTCTCGATGCAAAGCCATCGTCACATCCTCGGCATGCGTCCCAATAACATCCACTCCCCGCAGAGTAGGAAAAGGACAGTGGTGTTAATTCTCCCCAACTGAGGCTCGCAACCATGAATGAATCGGTAATATTCTCCCCAAGCAGAGTTTATCTACCATCAGCACTAAAAAGTCTTATCATCCCCGACGGAGTACAAAATATCCCCAGTGGAGTTTGAAAGTTTTCCCCAGCGCATTCTGAAAAAGCTTCCCCTAGTGGAGTGTGGAGAATAGTCCCCAGTAGACTTTGGAAGATTGTCCCCAGAAGAGCCTAAAAGGTCATCCCCAGTGAAGTCGCAACTGAAGATCATCCCCAGCGGAGTTCTTTCCCTTCACCCACAAGGATTCAATCCCCAACAACCAGCAACGGTAACTCATCCCCAGCTGAATTTATCAGTGGAATCCTCTACAGAGCATCTCTTCCCCACAGAGTAATCTCCTCATCAGTTTATTCCCCAACAGAGTTATCTTCTCCTGCAGGGTTATTCTCACAATCATCTTCATTCGCTATCCCCAGCGGAAACGAAGAATTCAATTCTCTTTTCTCCATCAGCTATCCGTGATTTATTTTCCCCAGCTATAAACATTACATTTTCATACATCATGACACATGCATATACGCATCATACAACACAATCTCATTTATTTTGAGAACATCATTGATTGATACATATCATGCATTACATACAACTAACTTTTATCTTTTCAGGAAAGATACGGTTAAATTCTCACAAAATTCAAAGCTATGAAGCTTTTATCTTAGTCGAATTACGGACGAGTTCTTAAATCTGAACAGAGTTTTTCTCAGTTGAATTACAGACAAGGTCCTAAATCTCGACAAAGTTTCTCCGTCGAATTACAGACGAGTTCCTAAATCTCAGCAGAGTTTTCTCAGTTGAATTACGGGCGAGTTCTTAAATCTCGATGAAGATGTTTCCCTCCAGTCGAATTAATGACAAGTTCTTAAATCTCAACAAAGTTTTTCTCAATTGAATTACAGACAATGTCCTAAATCTCGGCAAAGTTCCTCCGTCGAATTACAGACGAGTTCCTAAATCTCAGCAGAGTTTTCTCAGTTGAATTACGGGCGAGTTCTTAAATCTCGATGAAGATGTTTCCCTCCAGTCAAATTACTGACAAGTTCTTAAATCTCAACAGAGTTTTTCTCAGTTGAATTACAGACAAGGTCCTCAATCTCGACAAAGTTCCTCCGTTGAATTACAGACAAGTTCCTAAATCTCAGCAGAAAATTTCTCTCAGTTGAATTATGGACGAGTTCTTAAATCTCGATGAAGATGTTTCCCCAAGTCGAATTACTGACAAGTTCTTAAATCTCGACAGAGTTTTTCTCAGTTGAATTACAGACAAAGTCCTAAATCTCGACAAAGTTCCTCAGTCGAATTACAGACAAGTTCCTAAATCTCATCAGAGTTTTCTCAGTTGAATTACGGGCGAGTTCTTAAATCTCGATGAAGATGTTACCCCAAAGTCGAATTACTGACAAGTTCTTAAATCTCAACATAGTTATCCTCAGTTGAATTACAAACAAGGTCCTAAATCTCGACAAAGTTCCTCCGTCGAATTACAGACAGGTTCCTAAATCTCAGCAGAGTTTTCTCAGTTGAATTACAGGCGAGTTCTTAAATCTCGATGAAGATGTTTCCCGCAAGTCGAATTACTGACAAGTTCTTAAATCTCAACAGAGTTTTTCTCAGTTGAATTACAGACAAAGTCCTAAATCTCGACAAAGTTCCTCCGTCGAATTACAGACAGGTTCCTAAATCTCAGCAGAGTTTTCTCAGTTGAATTACGGGTGAGTTCTTAAATCTCGATGAAGATGTTTCCCTCCAGTCGAATTACTGACAAGTTCTTAAATCTCAACAGAGTTTTTCTCAGTTGAATTACAGACAAGGTCCTAAATCTCGACAATTTTCCTCCGTCGAATTACAGACGAGTTCCTAAATCTCAGTAGAGTTTTCTCAGTTGAATTACGGGCGAGTTCTTAAATCTCGATGAAGATGTTTCCCTCAGTCGAATTACTGACAAGTTCTTAAATCTCAACAAAATTATCCTCAGTTGAATTACAGACAAGGTCCTAAATCTCGACAAAGTTCCTCCGTCGAATTACAGACGAGTTCCTAAATCTCAACAGAATTATCCTTGGTTGAATTACAGACAAGTCCTAAATATCGATGAAGATGTTTCCCTCAGTCGAAGTGCTGACCAGTTCTTAAATCTCAACCGAATTATCCTCAGTTGAATTATAGATAAGGTTCTAAATCTCGACAAAGTTCCTCCATCGAATTACTGACAGTTCTTAAATCTCAACGGAATTATCCTCGGTTGAATTACAGACAAGTCCTAAATCTTGATGAAGATGTTTCCCTCAGTCGAAGTACTGACCGGTTCTTAAATCTCAACCGAATTATCCTCAGTTAAATTACAGATAAGGTTCTAAATCTCGACAAAGTTCCTCCAATCGAATTACTGACAGTTCTTAAATCTCAACAGAATTATCCGCCGTTGAATTACAGTCAAGTCTTAAATCTCGATGAAGATGTTTCCCTCAGTCGAAGTACTGATCGGTTCTTAAATCTCAACCGAATTATCCTTAGTTGAATTACAGATAAGATTCTAAATCTCGACAAGTTCCTCCGTCGAATTACTGACAGTTCTTAAATCTCAACAGAATTATCCTCCGTTGAATTACAAATAAGTCCTAAATCTCGATGAAGATGTTTCCCTCAGTCGAAGTACTGACCAGTTCTTCAATCTCAATAGAATTATCCTCAGTTAAATTACATATAAGGTTCTAAATCTCGATAAAGCTCCTCCGTCGAATTGCAGACGAGTTCCTAAATCTCAGCAGAGTTTTCTCAGTTGAATTACGGGCAAGTTCTTAAATATTGACGAAGATGTTTCCCCCCAGTTGAATTACGGACAAGTCCTTAAAACTCAACAGAGATATTCTCTCAGATTGAAGTATAGGCAAGTTCTTAAATCTCAACAAAATTAGATTTCCCCAGCGGAATCTTCTACAACAACACGTATGCAAGTTCTCGCTAAGGAATCTCTTATGCGATCGAAACTCCTGCAGATGGAATCTTTAAGCCCGTCCTCCCGCCAACAATCTCCAAATGGCATCTGTAAGCCCATTCCCGACATCACAGGGCTGATACCACTTCACGCGAGTGCAAATTTCTGGGCACTCTAGTGTTCAATCATCTTCCACCTTTAGATCACGAAAGGCATAAAAGCCAATCTACATCCTCAGGTTTAAGAAGATTGAACAGGGGAAGATGTTGTACCCCAAAATTTTCCCTCTCATATTCCTCAAGACATTGCAAGAAAAATCTCTAAGTTGCTCAAGTTTGCTCAAGAGTTGGTCAGACAAGCTATCTCCTAAGGCAGTCAACCCCAAATTAGGGTTTTGTGTTGCATTAAGATCCTTGAGTCCAAATGACCTGAATTTCTCCCTAATGTCCTAATATGCTCTCAAGATCATCCATGTCAAGTTTCAAGCCTCGCAGAAGAAGTTTGCTCAGTCAATTGCTCAAAGGTCCAAAAATCGACTATGCTAGGGCAAAAGTCAACTGTGACCCAAATACAGTCAAACTTCAATATTTTTTGTCAACATTCTCATTTTAAATGATATTTCATAATTTTATCAATGGTTGATCATGATTCATCAAGGATTGATCAAGATTCATCAAGATTCAAAAGTTGCTAAATTAGGGTTTTGTAGGAAAAGCCAACTCAACTTTGACCAAGCATAACTTTCTCATACTTTATGATAAATGACCCATCCAAATCTCATTTTGAAGAGGATGCAATTTCCTACAATCCATATTCATACCCCAAGTTCAAAAAATGCACTCACAAGAAGTTATGAATTTGGACATTATAGGTCATTTTTGAAAGTCAACAAAAACACCTTTTTTGTCAAAGCTTATAACTTGAGCATGGAATATCAAAATGAGATGCGACCAAAAGGGTTGATTATAGGACATCTCAATCTTTCTAAAAAGTCAAATAACACCTACAAAAGTTCAAAATTGAAGAAGTTATGCATTGTTGAAGTTGGACTTTTTTGCAAAATTGCCAAAAGTCAACTATCCCCAAAACATCAAATTTTGCCAAATGGGCCTATTCTTTTCCACTTGTTTTGAGTTTGCATAGTTTCCCACGTTCCCTAGCTTCAACCACGTGTCCATATATCATTTTTATTATTTAATTTGATTTTTATTTGAATTTATTCATTTTAAATCAAATTAAATCACTTAAAATCAAAAATATTGATAACCAAAGATTTTTTGTTGATTTTAGGCTTCAATGGACAACTAGCACATCTCCAAACTCGTATCAAGGCATAAGTGTACAAGAAGATATGATTTGAATCAAATTTGGAAAGGTTTAATGGTGGAATCAAATCCAATTCATGTGCATTGATATGGAGAGATTTGGACCATGATTCTTACCCTAATTCAAAGCACAATACATAAGGAAGCTAAAGCATACAAAATCAGGATTGGCAAGTGTTGGAAGAGGCAGAACAAGAATTGCAAAAATCACAAAAAAGTGAGAGATCAAAGTCAGGGTTATAGGCAGTTTCAGGACGCGAGACTTGTTCCAATCGCTTCCTGACCATTCACACAAACTACCTGGACCAAAATCACGCATCCTCAAGCCTCCAAACGCGCTGTAAGGCTCACAAAACGACCCATGTTCTTGAATTCGTAACTCTGGAATTAGGCATCTTTTTCATGAACTAATAGCATATTTGTATTACTCATGTCATTTGTAAGCTAATGGTAATAGCCAATTTCATTTATGCACTCTGAATCATGAAACGCCATGGCTAGGGTTTCGTTTCTGTTTTTAGGTTTTTTTTATTTCAGGAAGAATTGAAGCGCATAATGGACATGGTTGTGACCGGGAGGGTGAGACGAACACAACCATGCCCTTGGAATTCATTTTTGTGGCCTGAGAAGGACTTTTGAGACGAGCAAGCTTGTAGCTACGGACTCCTGTCCGTTGGTATAGGTGGTGAAACTTTTGGCCACGGTTGGGAGGTCAGGGATGATGTGTGGCATCCATCCACTGGCCAATTCAAATATAGCACGCGTTTTATTTTTTTTCTGATCAATAATTCTTGATTTATTATATTATCATTTATTTGTGTTAATATAACAACTAAAGCAATATGGTGTAGTGGCAAAGCGAGCAATGCATTTCCTTCAGGACCTGGGTTCGAATCCTAGGTCCCCCACTTTCTCAATAATTTTTCTTTTCAGGTGATTGTATGCACGCTTCAGTTTGCATCCTACCATGCTCCTTCACCTATCTAGGCGCCAGATGGCCAATGGCCAGATCTGGTGGTCCATGAATGGAGGTACACCAAGGTCCAAGTCAATGCATCCACATTGGATCAAAAAAGTAAAAGAAGGCCAGATGATAACGGGCCACGAAATTGCTCCTCACACCCTTAATTAAGGCCTAACACTTCTCTCTTTTATTTATTTTGTTTTGTTTTTATTAATTGTTTTATTTCTTTTATTTAATTTTCTAACCAATCAAAATTCTTTTTTTATCAAATAAAATCACAAAAATATTTTTTATTCAATCAAATTTTAAATTTTATTATTAAACACTAATTAATTAATTTAGGTTTTAATTCTAGAATAACTCTAACCTATCTTGCAAATAATTAAAATTAATTAGATTTAATTAGGTTTTAATCACTAATTTAATTAATTTTATTTTCTTTCTTAAATAACAAAAACCCAAAATATGTCATTAATTTAATTTCTTCATTAATTAATTAATTTAATTTAATTTAGTAATTAATTTAGGGTTAATTTCTTTCTTAAAATAAAAAACAATAAAAAGGTGGCATTTTCTTTCAAAAGGGTCAAAACCCTAAAATTCGTACTCGATCTAATTTCCCGCGCGTCGTATTTATTTTATCATATTAATGTACCTGCTTCCGGATTGTAATAGTTAAATAGGACATTTTATTATCGCTTTATTTTATTTTTCAAAGGGTTTGTCTTTGGCGATGTAAATACCCAACGCCTTGTAATTTAAATTCCGCATTTTATTTCCGCAAATTATAACTGCTAGATGTTTGATAATAGGGTTTGCATGACAAGACTGAATGTTAATCTTAAAATCAAATTAGATCACCCTTAACATGTGTAAAGATAAAAATAACTGAAAACGACACACTCACACATGCGCACTCTTAGGGTACACCCCACTTGGTTGCCTTCGTACACGGTCATTGAGTATAAGTCATTTTAGAGGTCGTCCTCTTGTCTAAAATATCATAGTTGCCTCAAAACAGTTTCCTCAGATATTGTTGCCTGAAACAAATGATCTAAGACATTAGGGTTACCGCTAATGCGTCCTAACATTGCTTTAGTGACCGTATGTCCCTCATTTGAATTGACCCTTAAACTCCAATGATGGTGCTACCCACTCATTAATAGTGGGATAACATTGTCTAAAGGACATTAGCATAGAACGATTCCTTTTTCGAGTAGGTAGATGGTTCTTAGATACTTGCTCTTTCAAAAAACAAAACCTTTTTTACACTTACACTCCTTTTCGAACAAAGTTTTCAAAAAACACTTCATACGCTCTTGAGGACAGAAGCAAGAGTTAAACCGAAGTTTCAAATAAAAAACTTTTTTTCAAACCCACAAGCACAAAGAAAGAAATTTTGAAAACAATTGAGCAAGTATCTAAGAGCCCGTGGATAACCACGGATAGAAAGGGTGCTAACACCTTCCCTTTCTATAATCTACCCCCCGAACCCGAGAAATATCTCGAAAAAGGAATTTTTCTGTGCTTTTTTCCTTTCCTTGTTGGATAAAATAAAAGTCGGTGGCAACTCTTGCTTACCGCGACATTTTGCAAAAACAAACGCAAAACACAAACCATCATTCCAAAAAACAGTCAGTTCTTCCCACCGTATCACACATGCATATAAAGATGCCTTCTCCAAGGCTGCCACCTAGCCTGCGCCTACACTGCACCTACACTGTAACCTCTAAGGCTCCTCCCATCACCTCCAATAGTGTTACATGCATTCAGGGATGCCTTCTCCAAGGTTGTCACCTAGCCTGCGCCTACTCTACACCTACACTGTAACCTGTAAGTCTCCTCCCATCACCTCCAATTGTGTTACATGTATTCAGGCATGCCTTCTCCAAGGTTTTCACCTAGCCTGCGCCTATTCTGCAACCCATTCCACCTCTTATTCGCCAATGCGGATGGCGACACCTTTCATTTTTGTACTCTTTCGCCAAGTCCAATGGCGGCTCCCTTCATGTCCAATCGTGTTACATGCATGCAGAGATGACTTCTCCAAGGCTGTCACCTAGCCTGCGCCTACACTGCAAGAGTGATACTTATCATGTATGCATGCACCAGCTACCACCTCACTTACTCTATGAAATTTTTTTGCCTATAAATATAGATCATAACATACTTCTCTCGCACCCACAATCGTCTCACTCTCTGCTACAAAGTCTTTCATAATCTCTTACAATTTCTAAGTATTTCATAATCTCAGGCATTTTCAACAATGGCTCTTCTGACAATGAGCGATTCTCACAGAGGCACAAGGGACAACATTGCAGCATTTGTAAGTTTCTTTTATAGTTATACATTTTTCATACTTCTGGTAATGCTTTGTTCATCTTACTTAATCTTACACCTTTTACATTATTAACTCAGGATACCAAAAGATTCAGAATCTGGTCTCACAACTACCTTGATCCCGACCCATTTATCGTACCATATCTGGAATACGCAGGTTTCAGACATGTTATAAAGATCTCCAACTGCACAATTGACTCAAAGTTCATACTTGCAATGTTGGAAAGGTGGAGACCAGAGACCCATACATTTCACCTACCAATAGGTGAATGTACCGTCACGCTAGAGGATGTGTACATGTTACTGGGTCTCCCTGTCAACGGTAAGGCTGTTAACGGGTCGGTTCAACAACCCAATTCTCTGTGTGAAGAATTGTTGGGCAGGGATATGGTTGAAGGTGGTGGTGCGAGAGGTCAGGGTATATTGCTAATTGAGCTTAAAAATCATTATTCGACTTTGGAATTAAACGAAAATTCCTCCGAGCAAGACAGGGTAATAAAAGCTAGAACTTATCTAATGATACTATTTGGAACCTTTTTATTTCCCGAAAGTATGGGAAATAGTGTAAACTTTATGTATTTAAATTTACTTAGAGACTTCGAAAAAACTAGAAAGTATAGTTGGGGTTCTGCTGTTTTAGCCCACCTATACAGTTCCTTGTGTAAAAATGCAATCAAGGAAAATGTACATTTTATGGCTGTGCTTTTTTACTTCAAGACTGGGGTTGGTGGAGGATGGAGTCCCTAAACCCCGTCAACAACAACACATTCGTTTTCCCGTACGCAACAAAGTAAGTCATCAAGTTATATCATTTATTACTATTCATCTCTTCACCAAATATATGATAAAAATAAAATATTTTTCATTTCCTTTAGGTATTGCGTGAGGGGTATGGATTACGGCAAGAATCCAAGATTCAATGTCGCACTATACCACAATCTATTGGATCACCTAGGCCCGGATGATGTACGTCGTACCTTTCAACTTTTCTACTTTCAAATTATTTATATATTACATTTTCATTAACCTGATTTAATTTTATGCGCAGTTTGTCTGGAGACCATATTTGGGTTTGGGCCATGAACCAAACCCCGAGGATGCAGCAATTTGGAGCGCCAAGACTGCAATCATACGATTCAATGTTGTGGAGATGCACCACATCGACCGTGTGAAGATGCAGTTCGGAATGCATCAAGAGATACCCAGTGATCCGACTTGTTTGTCCCCGTGGTATCTCAAAAGGGTCGACGCCCAATGGGGTCTTACCAACTGGAAAGACTTTGCTCCAGAATGGTGTAAGATGTGGCAGAGGCATCACCGACATGTCTTGCAATTCCCAATTTTCCTCAATCATGGTAATATGCGACACACGAATCATTATTTATCTTGGTACAGGTCGGTTAGTAACCCTGAAATGCATGTGTCTCATCGAAGGTATTTGGTTGACCCACGAACACAATGGGCACAACCCTCATTTCCCCAACAACAAACCCAACACACATCAACCTCCCACCAACCCCCCAGATGAAACAGAACCACCAACACCCAACCACAGTCGTCAACACAATACAATTACACCCAAATGGCCCACAACCAACCACAATCACCACCTCAGTACCAATACCCCCATATGCCCCACACCCAACCGCAATTCCAATCATAATACCGACACACCCGCATACCCCACACACAATTTCAGTCTTCTGTATATCCCAATATGGGCCCCTCAACATCCAACCTAAGCCTTGATCTGGGAATGTCAGAAGATTATGAACCAACCGACCCAACTTACCATCAACCACAGTATCACCAAACCACCCAACATCCTCAATACCAAACACCCCAAGATCCATTTCCTTTCTACCCCCCGTACTCATACGATCAATGCTACAGACTAACCATGGAACCCCACCCACCGCCAACACGACCAAACTTTGAGGGTATGGGTAATTGACTGTACCAAAGAGGATCTTCTAGATATGAAGATCTGACTGATTTCATGGATCCGGAATGCATTGACTTCGCTGAGCTATCGATCCTGCCACATCAGGAAATGCAACGACACCCAGCACGGGAAAGGCAAGGAAGGGGATGCGAAACCGGGGGTCATTACCGGGTTTCAAGGGACCACTGATTAATCTGTTTTTTTTATGTAATACTTATGGGTGTAATCATTTTTTGTAAATAAAAAGTCAATTTTGTTGATCCTATATTGAATACGTAACGCACCGAATTGAAAAAAAAAGCAAAAATTGCCCTAGCAAATGCACTAAGGCGCCATCTCACTTAGCTTAGGGCAAGCCCTAAGCACCTA
This sequence comes from Vicia faba, assembly GCA_948472305.1. NCBI lineage: Eukaryota > Viridiplantae > Streptophyta > Magnoliopsida > Fabales > Fabaceae > Vicia > Vicia faba. The sequence goes on from OX451736.1 coordinate 214,657,075, forward strand.
GGAGCCAAGTGAGATGGCGCCTCCCCTTAAAAAGTAGGTGTAGGCACCAAGTGAGATGGCTCCTCCTTTGGGGAGTCATCTGAAACATGGTTATTTGCGAATTTTTTTTTAATACTTGGTTATTCCAAAAAAAAATTCTCAAATTTATACATGATATTTTTCTGGAGTTTTATAATATCCTTTGTGATAAAATAGAAGAGTATTCATAACTAAATTTTTGATATCATTTTAAAATTTATGATAAAGTCAAAATTTATGATAATTTGAAAACTCCGGTACGTTACAAATAATTCCGGAAATTTAAACATTTTCGATAACATACTGGCAATTTAGTTGAAATTGAAATTTCTGGTAGGTTATAAAAATATATTTTATCCCACAATTATGATTTTGCCGACAGTTTTGTAGGGTTGTGATTGTACCGACATTTTTGTGTGGTTCAGAACGCACCAAAAGCTGTATAAATATGGATCACCTATTGTTGAAAAATAACCAGAATTGTGATAAACTCATAATCAAATATCATAACCTTATCATTAAATCTCACTTTTCAGGCCATGTTGCTTCTAAATCTCTCCATAATTAAGTAATTACACGGACCGTAAGTGTATTACACAAGGATTTGATGTTTTTTCCAAGTCTTGATACCATTTATGGTTGAAATTGCAAAAAGTAACATATCCATTCTTGTAAAGCAAGCTTTTTCACAATGTCAACCCTTCTTGAGCCTCTCAATGGCTCCATCTGCACACACTCAACCTAGAAACTCAGAAGAAACATGTTTAAAGTGATTCAACAACTCTACATAGCTTGTACCACGCATTGGGATTTTGGTTTTCCACTTTGCTTCAAAAACAAGCAAAAATGCCATAACATGTGATCTTGGTAATCTAACCATCTCAAGTCTCCAAACCTTTTCCTATATATCAACACACTCTTATGCAACTGAAGACACGATTTTACAAGCCCTTAAACCCTCTCATACACTCTTAAACCCAAATTGGCCAAAAATCACCATTTTTAAGCTTTTGAAACCTTAACTTTGAAACTCATCACTCTTGCAACTATTGTCCAAACAAATCATCTAAACACTTCATATATATCATATAGAAACTATACATACCCATGTTTCCTCACTGTAACATCATTTTCATCATCCACCATTTTCAAAATCCACCATTGTAACTTAACTTGAGTAGACCAATCCAGACACTTTCAAGGCAAAGTAAAAGTTGCAACATACTCACCAAGGTCCTAGGAAGCTAAAGCAATCATCATATTGCTTCTGGAAGTTGTGTAGAGGTCATTGAATTTTTGCATCAAGAGGTAAGTTTTTTCAACTTTGAAATCTTGATACAAGAATCATTTGCACTTACTTTCAAAAGATAAAATGTAGATATCATGTCTATGAAGCTAACCATATCCTTAAATTTCATTTTAATTGACTGTGGGATGAGAATTTTGAAACTGAATTTTTTAGACATTTAGATTTTCAGTTTGGTACAGGTAGAAATTCGTGAGTTATAGTGGGAATAAATAAAAACTAATTACATATTTGAAATCCTTGTGAAATTCTAAGCAAGTTTCATTTTTATATTTCTGAATTTGGTTGAGAAATGAGGAAGTTAGAGTTTTTTTGAAACAAATGGAAAATATTGTTATTACAGTAACCGTTAGCGTGCAGGAGAAAGAAGAAGGAGGGCTTGGCCATTTTCAAATTTTTACATCTAAGTTCATTTTATATTTAATAATTGTTGTTTCACTAATGGATGTAACAACCACCCCAGTGGCAAGCAACATGCGTTTCAGGTCACTTCTTATTCTAAGGGTGCGGGTTCAAACCATAGTGAACCCCCCTTTTGAAACCTGAATATCTTGAGTTTAAGCCTTGGCAGGATCAAAAACCTTATTTTTATCACTTGACTCATTTTACATTTTTAACAAACTTCAACAATTTATTTAACCCATCAAGTTAACTCCTTTTGAACTAATTTTTTGTACACTACTAGTTTATTAGGTCTATTTTATGAATATATAAAAATCTCACCAAAAATATCTTTGTTTTCATTATTCGTGATTTATTCAAAGTAGCATCTTTTAAGTTTTTTTCTTTATTAAAAACTATAAAAAAAAACATTTTTCTTAACAAATTTCTTTTCTTGATTAAATTAATTTTTAACTTAGTTTTTGCTTTGAATTTCTTTTCTAATTAAATAAAATTAGATTTAGGGATTTTAATTAATTAAATTCTTTCCTTTTATTAGTTTAATTAAATCAATACTTTTCATAAACAAAAAAATAATTTTCTTTTCCTTTCATATTGCTTTTATATTCTTACACATTTTATCTTGAAATACTCAATATGGTTGTAATAGTATAATTATAACTTTATTGTTTTCATCCCCCATTTGTAAATTGTGTCACCATCCCTAAATGATGTAATAACGTAGAATTTTATATTTCCGCAATTTATCGCTTTCAATATAAATGTTAGTAATTAGAGTTTGTATGGCAAAACTAAAATCAACAAGTAGCAAACTATAATTCAAGATAAACAATGCATACAAATCAAACCCAATTACACACTTACACCTGTAGGGTTAACTCCACTTGTTGCCTAAAAAATGGTCATGTTATGCATGTGAGATGTCTTAGCAAAAACCATCAAAAATACAAGATCACAGTCCCTCGATGACGCTTCAAAAGTTGCCTTTCAAATGATCTTAGTACCTTAAGAGAAATGATAATATATCTCACAACATTTCTATCATGAATATACGATGACCCACGTCCGTCCCTTTTACATCCAAAGATAAGGCTTCTTACCAATCAATGGTAAGATAGCAATATCAATGGAAAGGAGGAAATGAACAAAAGACTTTTGAGTAGGTAGAAACGTTCTTAGTTGCTTGCTCACTTTTAAAAACCAAACACTTTCACAACATGAAATATTTTCAAAAGTCCAACACTTTGTATACGTTCTTACAAAATGAGAACCATTACAAAGTTTTCCTAAACGAAGACGCCTTTTCAAAAATACTTTCAAAAACCACCACAAAGCATATTCACACAAAGTAAGTGATCTAGCAAGCAACTAAGAGCCCATAGATAACCATGGATGAAAAGGGTGATAACACATTCCCTTTTCATAATCTACCCCCCGAACTCAAGAAAATAATCTCAAAGGTCTTTCATGTTCTTTTCAGCCTTTCCTTTTGGATAAAAGAAAAGTTGGTGGCAACTCTTGCTAACCGCAACATTTGCGATCAAATGCAAAACATCCCAAGTCAGTTCTCCCATCGTATTACAGTGTATAATAAGAGTTTACTTACCATTGAGGAGTCAGTCTGTGTTTCTTTTAATGAGTCTTATCTGAAATATGTCGGAAAAGGTATTTCTTTTGATGGTGAAGGGGTATCTATAAAAGACATGCTTAAGGAAACTGTTGAGGAAATTAATCAGTCTAAAACAGTTGACAATGAGGAGGAGGAAGATACTAGTCATGCAAAAGATGAGGAAGAAGGGGAAGTGGAAGTAAATGATCTTCCACCAGCTTGGAAATCCTCAAAAGACCATCCTATTGACAACATATTGGGAGACATTTCAAAAGGAGTGATGACTCGCTCTAAGATAAGTAATTTTTGTTATCACTCCGCGAGACCATCATATCATAGGTACTAAGTGGGTTTTTAGGAATAAGCTTGATGAAAACAGAGTGATAACCCCGAACAAAGCATGTTTAGTAGAATAAGGGTATAACCAAGAGGAGGGCATTGACTATGAGGGAATTTATGCTCCAGTTGCTCGCCTTGAGGCTATACGTCTCTTGCTCGCTTATGCGTGTGATATGAATTTTAAGCTTTATCAAATGGACGTAAAGAGTGCTTTTCTAAATGGTGTCATAAATGAAGAGGTATACGTCTCACAACCTCCTGGGTTAGAGAGCAATGAATATCCAGATTATGTTTTCGAATTAAAATGAGAATTGTATGGTCTTAAGCAAGCCCCTCGGGTTTGGTATGAAAGACTTAGAAAATTTATGGTTGATCATGGATATTCAAGAGGTAAAGTGGATACCACTCTCTTCATTAAACGTAAAGGAAAGCACATTCTTTTAGTTCAAGTATATGTAGACGATATCATTTTTGGTTCAACTTACATACATTTGGTCGAAGAGTTTTCTAAGGTTATGAAAGGTGAATTTGAGATGACTCTCATGCGGGAGCTAAACTACTTCCTCGGTCTCCAAATAAAGCAGCTCGATGAGGGCACAATTGTGTGTCAAACAAGATACTGCAGAGAGTTGCTTAAGCGCTTTGGAATGAATGACTCAAAGTCAATTGACACCCCTATGCCTACCAACGGGAACTTAGATAAATATGAACATGGTAAGAGTGTAGATGTCAAGAAGTATAGAGGTATGATTGGATCTCTCTTGTATCTTACTGCATCTAGGCCTGACATCATGTTTAGCGATTGTATATGTGAACAATATCAATCGGAACCTAAGGAATCCCACTTAAAAGCTGTCAAGCGTATACTTAGGTATCTCTATGGTACATATAAGTATGGGCTATGGTATTCCAAGGGAAGCGATTGTAGCTTAGTAGGTTACTCCGATTATAATTTTGCTGGTTGTAAATCAGATAGGAAAAGCACTAGCGGCACATGTCATTTGTTTTCAAACTCCTTAATGAGTTGGCGTAGCAAAAAGTAGGTTTCTGTTGCACTGTCAACCACTAAGGCTGAATACATTATAGTCGATAGTTATTGCGCCCATACTTTATGGATAAAGCAACAACTACAAGATTTTGATATCCAATTAAAATGTGATAACACAAGTGCTATAAACCTAACTAAGAATCCTGTTTTACATTCACGCACTAAACACATAGAGATTAGGCATCACTTTCTTCGTGATCATGTTGAAAAAGAGGATGTTGTGTTTGGGCATGTTGATACTAAAAATCAACTTGCTAATATTTTCACCAAACCACTAGCAACAAAACCTTTCTTTACTATTCGTCATGAGTTAGGGATTTTAGATCTCTCTTACTTGATGTCTTAAGCATGCATGTACCTTAATTATATATATATATATATATATATATATCTCACCATGCTATTGAGATGTGTTCTAGCTTTAGTACGTGCGTCTTAACTGTTCATCAACTAAGGTAATATTGTTCCTTTCTCTATCTCACTAGAATTTTATTACCTGTATGTTTTTTTTAATAAATGTTCCATTAATATTGTCTATATGTTTTCTATGCATCAATTATTTGAACTTTGACATAAGCTAATTGCATTGCATCCTTATGGATGCATAATCATCATTAGATGGCTCATATTGCGTAAACATATAGTTGCTAATGGGTCTCATATCCAACTGTCCATCAAAACCTGTTAAAAACTAAGTTTTTTTTGTCTAAGTTTTACTGATATGAGTTAGCTCATACATGTATGAGTCGACCTATATTGAATAAAATTGTTAAAATAGAAACTGAGATCTTTTAGGTCGATGTGTAAGTATGTGTTCTATATTGAGATGGCAGGTTTTATGGACGATTGTCGCGACAACCTTGGCATCATGAATAACTTCATAAATGCTGAAGTCTAAAACAGGTTTCGACAATACAACTTCATGGGTAATAATTCGGATCAGAATCCACCTCCGCCACCTTCACGCTACAATTTTGGATACGCTGATGAATCCTATAGTGGCCATAATCCTTGATCATATCATCTCATCCATTGCATAGTGTGATACACTGGGAGAGCTGACTTGAAGGTTTTGCGTTTGATTGCAAATGTTGCAGTTAGCAAGAGTCGCCACCGACTTTTCTTTTATCCAAAAGGAAAGGTGAAAAAGCACAGGAAAGACCTTTGAGATTATTTCTTGAGTTCGGGGGGGGGGGGGGGGTAGATTATGAAAAGGGAAGGTATTAGCACCCTTTTCATCCATGGTTTTCCACGGGCTCTTCGTTACTTTCTAGATCACTTGCTTTTGTTTGAAATTGTGCTTTATGTGGTTTTTGAAAGTATTTCGTAAAGAGGCCATTGTTTAGGCAATCTTTGTAATGATTCTTGTTTCTAAGAATGTATAAAAAGATGTTGATCTTTTGAAAATGTTTTCAAGTTTGTAAGATGTTTGAAAGTGTATGTGATTGTTTTGAAAATAGCAAGGATGTTTGTTTTGAAATGGAGTAAGTAATTAGGAGCAATCTACCTACTCAAATGTCTTTCTTGTTCATTTTCTTTTCCTTTGACATTGTTGTCTTACCATTGATTTGGTAAGCAACCCTATATTTGGATGTAAACGGGACGGGCGTGGGTCATCATATAACCATGATTAGCAATATTGTAAGGTATCTTAGCATTCTTTTTGAGAGACTAAGATCATTTGTAAGGCAACTTAGATAGCGTCATCGAGGGACTATGATCTTGTATTTGCTAAGATACCTTACATGCGTAATATGGCCATTTTGTATAAGGAAACCAAGTGGAATAACCCTATGGGTGCTTGTGTGCAAGTGTGTTGTTTTCATGCTTGTTTTTTGTCTTAAATTAGGGTTTTGCTAAGTATTGATTTTAGTCTTTCCATACAAACCCTAATTACTAGCATGTTATATAAAAGTGATAAATTATGAAATTTAAAGTTATTACGCTATTACAACATTTGTGGGGAGGGGGTGTACAATTTGTAAATGAGGATTGCAAGAATTTAAACCTAATTAGTCTATTACAACCATATTGAATTGATATGAATATACAAGGAATTTACATAAATACAAAGTATGAAAATGAATAAATGTATAAGGATGCAAAAATGTAAAGAAAATGAATTTTGTTTGGTTTTCATGAAAAAGATTTTGTCTTGACTTAATTTAAATAAAGAAAATAGTTAATTAAGTTTAAATTTATTAAGAAAAATATTTTAAAAGAAAACCCTAATTCTATTAATTAATCAAGAGAAAATAAATTTAAGAAAAGTATTTTTTGGTATTTTTTTATCTTGAAAATATTTATAGTATTATAAAATATTTTTAGTCTTTTTTTATATATTAAAATAATGTATTTTAAATGGTGTGAAGAAAAATAAATAAATAGTACAATATTAATTAAGTTATAAGATTTACTTAATAAAATAAGTAAAGTATAAAAATATTTTTTATTTATGGAAAAAAATAAAATTAAATAAGTCAAAATATAAAATATATCATTTTTATATTTTTATGATTTTAGTATTTTTGAAAATATTTTTAAGAAAAGAAAAAAAAAGTGAAATAAATGAATAAATAAAATAATTTGGGCCAGGGGGTGTCAAAAGTCAGTATGGGAGTCTGCTAGCAAAAACAAAAATGAGCCAGGCCCAAAGGGCCCAATGCCTGCCAAATAAAAAAGAGTCAGAATTGCCAAAACATGAAAAAATGCAAAAGGGTACCACTAGGGCTCGAACCCAGGTCCCATAGGTTACAAGCGCACGCTTCTACCACTGGGGTGACTATACATCCGTTAATACAATTGAAACAATAAATATGTAAGGCAAAACGCACCTTGAAGACTTCATCTTCAACCTCCAGTCAGACCTACTGTAACTTGCTCATTTCTCAATAAAAATGAAAATTATAAAAATGAAACTTGTAGCAAATTTTCTCACGATTCTAGAAATGTAAAGTATTAGAACTATGGATCAAAGATAAGCAAGAATTTTAATGGCCCTAATCTGAACCCTAAAAATTTCAGAGATTTCAGTTTCAAAATTCTCTAAGCTCAAGCAAAATTAATGGAAACTATGGACATAGCTAGCTTCAAGGCAATGATATCTACATGTTTTATTCACAAATAAACTATTGATGATTCCTGTATGAAGAGTTTAAAGTTGAGAAAACTTACCTCAAAACTGGAAATCGTGTTTGGAGTTTGAGCTTCTTTCAAGTGATGGTGATGACCAGGTTAGCTTCCTTAAGGTCCTAGGAAGCTAATACAATGGTTGGCTTGAGTTTAGAGTGGCTAAAATGACTTGGAGAAGTCAATGTGCAATGCTATGTTTTTGGTTATGGAATATGGGGTAAATGGTGTTACAGAAGTGAAATAGGTACATGGATGAGTTACACTTGATGTAAGGAAGCTTTAAAAACTAAAAGGCCAAGAAACGCACGAGGGAAATGGGAGTTTGACGTTCAAGGTCAGAAACTGTGCAACAATGGAGTTTTTGTGCAATTTCTGATTTCAGAGAGTTTTGGTGTATTTTAGGGTGTTCAAAATCGTGTTCTATCTCACAAATAGTGACTCTATTTATAAGCAACAAGTTTGGAATGCTCTAGTTGATCAGAATTCAATTTTGCATCCTTAAGCTAAACATGTGATTTTTTGATAAAACAAGTTTCAAAGTCTTGTGTACTTGCTAAGATAGGGTGGTTATGCTTTAAACAATCTTGCTTCTAACTTTGTGGATGGAGTGTAATCATAGGGAACAAGTTAGAGGCTCAATGTGAACTTTATGCAAAAAGCTTGCTTTACAAGAATGTCAATGTTACATTGTGCCATTAATGGAAATGCAACTTGGATAATAGCTCAAATGCTTGGATAAAAGCTCTAACAGCTGTGTAAACATTTAATTATGGAGTGACAAACAAGTTTGAGGACTGTAAAGCAAGGATTATGCAGCCTAGCATGGATTTGGTTCATGTGTTCATCAAAAATGGCTTGTAGTTCAAGTGACAAAACCCTAACTTCATCTCTTCGATTCTCCCTACTCAAGAATGATCTCAAAGAGTTATTAGACATTTTGGAAAGCTTGAAATGTTCTATACAATCCATATTTGAATTGCTTTTGAAGATTCCCCTTGGAACTATATGAAAAAGTGCCATGAAGTTAGGTCAAAATCCTGGCCAAATTAGGGCAAAATTTCACTAAGTGTTCACAAAATTATAACTTGAGATCCAAGCACTTTTGGAAGAAGTTGTGTGAATAAAAGTTGTATATTTCATGGAGATATACAACTTTCATGTTGGAAGTTTCTCTTGAATCATCTTGTATCATGGTGAAAATTTGGCTCAAAGTTATGAAAAAACGTGAATTTTCAATACTTAGAAAATTTTTCTAAGTTTAGAAATTTTGACTTTTCAAAATGAAATCTTGGCTTTTTGATTTCATGATGAATAAGTTTCATATTTTGACATGTTTTTATGAATTATGATCTTTGGTACTTGAATTTGACCAAAAAGTCAAAGTTTGACTTTTCAGTATACAATTGACTTTGATCAGTTGACTGCAAAATTCATCTGTCCATCCAATGGATTTGCAATGTTTTGAACCATGTCATTAGGTCAAAATGATGAAATTGTAATATTGAGATCATACCTTAAACCAATTGACCATTTGCTAGGTTAAAAATCAGAAATTGCCCTTTCCCAGTCAAAACCCTAATTTTGACCATTTTGCCCTTTTGGAGATTTGATCTAATTTCTTGAGGAATTATGGTCCAAACTTGATCAAATGATACATATGAGTTTAAAATTTTAACGTGGATAAAAAATTATGAAGTTTGATTGTAAATTGACTATAGTTGACTTTTTCTCTTATACAATTGATGTTTAGGTCAACTGCTCAATTGACTGAGCAAAAATGTGATCCAAGGCTTGAAACTTGGCATGAGTAATCTTGGGGGGTCCATAATGATCCATGAAAGTCATATTAAGTATTGAAAGTTCAATAATCCTTGTTCAATCTCAAACCCTAATTTTGGTCATTAGTGCATAAGGAGGTGTCTTGGGCTGATCAAACCCTAATGCAGTCCTGAGTCAATGGAGATCTTGTGAGAAAATTCTTGATAAGTGAGAGGGAAAATTTTGGGGTACAACAGTTTCCCCTGTTCAATCTTCTTAAGCCTGAAGAGTTAGATTGGCGAGTTTCGCCATTCGTGACTCGAAGGTGGAAGATGATTGGACACTAGAGTGCCCAGAAATTTGCACTCGGTGATGTGATGGTAGAGGGAATGGGCTTAAATATGCCATTTGGAGAGGTGATAGAAAGTTGTAGGAGATGGTCTTGTAGATGCCATCCAAAGGTTATTGTTTGAATTGGAACTTGTAAGCTTAAAGAATGAGTATCAGAATGGTGTTTGTGTCCGGAGCGTATCTGAACTGTATCTAAAATCTGAATTTGAATGAGTATTCGGATGGAATCCGTATCTAGAGCGTATTTGAACTGTATCTGAAAGCTGAATCCGAATGAGTATCAGGATGGCATCTGTGTTTGGAGCGTATTTGAACAGTAACTGAAAGATTGTGTCTGAATGAGTGTCATAATGGCATCCGTATCTGGAGCGTATCTAAAATGTATCTGAAAGCTGAATCCGAATGAGTATCAGGATGGCATCCGTGTCTGGAGCGTATCTAAACTGTATATGAAAGATTGAGTCTGAATGAGTGTTAGAATGGAATCCGTGTCTAGAGCGTATCTGAACTGTATCTGAGAGCTGAACCCGAATGAGTATCAGAATGGAATCCGTATCTGGAGCGTATCTGAACTATATCTGAAAGCTGAATATGAATGAGTATCAGAATGACATCCGTGTCTGGAGCGTATTTGAACTGTATCTGAGAAGCTGGATCTGAATGAGTATCAGAATGGCATCTGTGTCTGGAGCGTATCTAAACTGTATCTGAGAAGCTAGATCTGAATGAGTATCAGAATGGCATCCGTGTCTGGAGCGTATCTGAACTGTATCTGAGAGTTGCATCTGAATGAGTATCAGAATGGCATCCGTGTCTGGAGTGTATCTGAACTGTATCTGAAAACTTTGAACATTGTCAATGGTAGCTGTTAACCTTATCCTGCAAATGGTAAAATGTTAGCTAAAATGCAAAGTCATGTTAATGGTAGGATGCATTTGTGTTATAAATGTTTATGATATATGGATGCAATGTATGCGTATGTGAGCTAGTCTGTTACGCTGTTTGTTGGATTTGGGGAAAATAAATCCCTGACCACCGTTGAGGATATGTAAGTCTTCATGTGGTGAAGTTGAAGTGTTGATGGATTTCCACTTAGAGAAATACATTATGCTGTAAGGGAAACGCCGTGTACTGCTTGAAGAATCCTGCTTGGGGAATCTGGAGAAATCGAATGTATTCTACCGGGGATTGATGACTAGGAGCTTTGTTCTGCTGGGGATTAAACTGCATACTGCGGGGACTTATGGAAATAGCATAGAGATATTTCCTTACCCCTTAAATCCATCAGCGATTGCCTTTCTATTTTATTTATTTGTAAACAGTAATTATGTTCAAATGCATATGTTCAAAAATGAATCCTTGGACGTTTTTGTAAACAAAACACAAGAGTAAAGAAAAACAGATAGTTTTGCACTTTCAAAGGAATATTTTTGTATTGACTTTGAGGAAGTATTTTTGTACAATGAGACAAACATTCTTGTAAGAGAATGCCTTCGTAAAAAATGAAAAGTTTAATACAAAGAAAAGATAGCTATGTGTAATAATCCCATGGGGTTCCCATTCTGCTATAGCCTTTGCATCTCTGAGTATCTTGTCTTTTTGCTGCCTTGTCCGAAGCTGATTGAATTGATCAGAACCGTCGAGTTTGTAGGTTGTCCATAAAGTGATCCAACGGGACATAGTCATACGCTTTAATTCCCTAACTTTTGCCTGGACTGCCCTTTCGGGTTTTCAGTCCACCGGGAAACCCTTTTTTTCCCAAGTCGCCCTTTTGGGTTTTCAACTTGCCGGGTGTACAAATTTTTTTGTTGGTTTTATCCCTAATTTTTGCCTGAACCTTTTGGTTTGCCAGGATGCCCTTGTTTTTCCTAGGTGTGTCAATCTAGCGGGTCTCTTACGCGTAGTATCTTTTGACTATGTCTGCGTTTGCAGGGTGCGGCAGATCGTCACCATTAATGGTGGTCAAGATCATTGCTCCGCTAGAGAATATGTTTTTGATTATAAATGGTCCTTCGTATGTAGGAGTCCATTTTCCCCTAGGATCACCTTGCGGCAATATGATACGTTTGATCACCAGATCTCCAACTTGATACACTTGGAGTCTGACCTTTTTGTTGAAAGCCTTGATCATCCATTTTTGATACATTTGACCATGGAAAACAGCAGTAAGCCTTTCCTCATCAATAAAGTTTAGTTGACCAAGTTGAGTCTGAATCCAATCTTCTTCATTCAGCCCTGTATCCTTCATAATTCTTAGAGAGGGGATTTGGACCTTAATAGGCAAGACAACCTCCATGCTATATACCAGCGAGTAGGGTGTTGCCCCGGTTGATGTGCGTGTCGTGGTATGATACCCGTGGAGAGAGAATTATAACATTTCATGCCAGTCTTTGTATGTGACTGTCATTTTCTATATGATCTTTTTAATGTTCTTATTTGCGGCTTTGACAACACCATTCATCTTTGGCCGGTAAGGGGAAGAATTGTGATGTTGGATCTTGAATTGTTCACACAAGGCAGTTATCATAGTATTGTTCAAGTTCATACCATTGTCTGTAATTATCGTCTCCGGGATACCGTATCGACAAATGAGATTCTGCTTGATGAACCGCGCAATAACATTCTTGGTAACGGAAGCGAAGGAAGCTGCCTCTACCCACTTTGTAAAATAGTCAATGGCCACTAAGATGAAGCGGTGTCCATTGGAGGTTGTTAGCTTGATTTCCCCAATCATATCAATCCCCCACATAGCGAAGGACCAAGGAGCCGTCAAGACGTTCAGAGGAACCGGAGGTACGTGCACCTTGTCAGCATAAATCTGACACTTGTGGCAAGTTTGAGAGTGTTGATAGTAATCTGCTTCCATGGTAGACCAGTAATATCCTGCTTGTAGGATTTTCTTTGCCATCGTATGCCCATTGGAATGGGTGCCAAAAGTTCCTTCTTGTAACTCATCCATGATCCTTTCAGCTTCACTATGTCTACGCAGCAAAGTAACACAGAGTCATGGTTGCGTTTGTAAAGAATGCCATTACTAAGGAAGAACTTAGTAGAGAATCTCCTTAAGAACTTCTTATCATTTACTGAAGCCCCTTCTGGATATTCTTGGGTTTCGAGATACCTCTTGACTTCGTGGAACCAAGGTTGGTCCACTACTTCCTCAGTTTTAATCTCGTGACAGTGTGCTGGTTTATCCCTTCATTCAATGGTGATCTGGAGAGCCTCGTATCCCATTTAAGTTTAAACATAGATGACATTGTAGCTAGTGCGTCTGCTAGCTGATTTTCTTCTCGCGGGAAATGCTCGAAGGTAATCTTCTCAAAAAATGGGAGCAACGTCAAAACATGTTCTTTGTAAGGGACGAGGTTAGGGTGTTTTGTGTCCCATTCCCTTTTGATTTGGATAATAACCAAAGATGAATCTCCGAAAACATTCAAAGATTTGATCCCCAAGTCTATGGCAACTTTGAGACCAAAGATGCATGCTTCGTATTCCTCCATGTTATTTGTACAATTGAAGCAGAGTCTTACCGTAAAAGGAGTATGACATCCTTAAGGAGATATGAGTACAACACCAATACCATTTCTGAATGCGTTAGATGCCCCATCAAAAACCAGGGTCCATCGGGATCCTTGTTCAGGTTCATCATATGGCCTGAATTCTTCACAGTTGTTTACCATCATGATGTCTTCATCTGTGAATTCGAACTTCATGGACTGGTAGTCTTCCACAGCTCGGTGAGCAAGGTAATCAGCTAGTACACCGCCCTTTATAGCTTTCTGGGTAGTATACTATATGTCATATTCTGTTAGGATCATCTGCCATCTTGCTATTCTCCCCAAAAGAGCAGGTTTCTCGAAGATCTATTTTATTGGATCCATTTTAGATATCAGCAAGGTAGTATGAGTCAGCATATACTGTCTTAGCCGGCGAGCAGCCCATGCCAGAGCGTAGCAAGTTTTCTCGAGCAGTGAATATCTTGTTTCACGGCGGTAAATTTTTTGCTCAGGTAATAAATAACATGCTCTTTTCGGCCAGACTCGTCATGCTGCCCCAACACACACCCCATTGAATTTTCCAAAATGGTCAGATACATGATCAATGGTCTTCCCTCAACTGGTGGCATTAAAACAGGAGGCTCTTGCAGGTACTCTTTTATTTTGTCAAAAGCATTTTGGTATTCATCATTCCATTTGACTACTTGATCTTTCTTCAGTAGTTTGAAGATTGGTTCACAAGTAGCTGTCAGGTGAGAAATGAATCTGGAAATGTAGTTCAAACGTCCCAAGAATCCCCTGACTTCCTTCTCAGTATGAGGAGAAGGCATCTCTTGTATCGCTTTTACCTTGGAGGGATTCACCTCAATACCTTTATTGCTGACGACAAAGCCCATGAGTTTACCAAACCTTACTCCAAACATGCATTTATTGGGGTTCAACCTTAACTTGTACTTATTTAGTCTCTCGAACAGTTTTTGTAAATGATCAAGATGCTCTTCTTCTGTTTGAGATCTAGCTATCATGTCATCCACATAGACCTCTATTTCGTGATGTATCATGTCGTGAAATAGAGCTACCATGGCACACTGATAGGTTGCCCCAGCATTCTTCAGTCCGAATGGAATCACCTTGTAGCATAATATACTCCGATGGGTGACAAAGGTTGTTTTCTCCATGTCCTCAGGGGCAATTTTGATTTGGTTATAACCTGAGAAACCCTCCATGAAGGAAAACACTTTGTGTTGTGCCGTATTGTCAACCAGGATGTCAATGTGGGGAAGTGGGAAATCATCCTTAGGGCTTGCCCTATTCAAATCTCTGTAGTCCATGCACATTCGTACCTTGTCATCTTTTTTGGGCACAAGAACAACATTGGCAACCCATTGCGGATAGGAGGTGACAACCAAGAATCCAGCGTTGAATTGTTTCATGACCTCTGCTTTAATCTTTTCTGACATGTCCGGTCGCATGCGATGGACCTTTTTTTTTACTGGTGGGAAATCCTCTTTTGTAGGTAGACGATGTACCACAATATCTGCATCAAGTCCTGGCATGTCTTTATACAACCAGGAAAAGACCGCAACATACTCGTGTAACAACTGAATCAGACGCTCTTTGACACCCGGTTCCAGATTGGCACCCACTTTGACTTCTCTTTTGTCCTCTTCGGTACCTAGGTTGATTTTATCCACGGGTTCTTAATGGGGCTGAATGGTTCTCTCTTCTTGTTGTAGTAATCTGGCAAGTTCCCCTGGTACTTCACAATCATCCTCACCTTCGTCTTCGACTTGGTAGATTAGATTTTCAGAGTCACAAAAGGCCATAGTAGAACCGTTACCCATGGGATCCCGAATGGATATAGACCTGCATTATGAGTGTGAGTGTGTGTAAGGGTATAACTATCTTTGAAAGAAATGAAAATGTAAAAATAAAAACAATGAGCACAAAGTTTGTATGCAAAACGTCCATGATTCATTGATGTTATATGGAAATTAGATAATAACCCTTACAAATGAACCATTGTGCCTCGGGTAAGACACGAGGTTTTAAGAGTCTGAATTATGTTAATATTACAGATCCAATAAAATGTAAAGACAAATTACTGTGGGATAAAAGTGATCGGGACGAAATCCCTAGCCTCCCAATTGCTGAGCCCTCCACTGACAGTTAGGAAGATCCAATCCTCCAGGTTGCAACCATCTTCATAATTCTCTACCGCATTGACTTCGCGGTTGCTGATCTTCAGGGGTGGTCCTCCAGCACGAGCGCGACATACAGCCTTCTGAGCACCTAAAGTGAAACCCAAGTCAAACTTGTCTAACTTGTATGGGATATCTGGGAGTTTCCCCTAGATAGTGCACCCACCTTCTTCTATCACTGCCTTTGCATCCTTCAAAGATGACATCCTGAGTGGAGGCCTTGTGATCTTGGGAACGACCTTGGTCACTGCTACATCTTGCAGGACTTCTTCAAAGTGTTGGAATGGAGTTTCAATAAATTCACCATCTAATTCCACATATCTGAAGGAATTGAGATGGCTGATCATATGATGAGAGATTCAAATAAAAGTGTTTCGGGCTTCCTTTCTCGTTGGAGAAGATGAAAAATGTTGTTTTAGTTTGTTAGGTGGAGAAGAATGGTGTTCCTTTTGTTCAATAGAGAAGAATAGTGTTCCTTTCGTTCTCTAAGGCCCAAAAAGTGAATGAGACTTAACATTCTAATGAAAGAATAAAATATTGTTTTGGGTTTTCATCTCAGCTTTTGGAAAAACTTAGAGAACATAATCGGCATATAAACTGGGTTCAATTTCATTAAATAAAATAGTAATAAACATTTCATGCCAGTTTTGTAGAAAACAGAGGGATATGATGATTTATAAAATAAATGCGTCATTTTGATTCTAAATAAAACATAAAATTGTGGGAGCTGGGAGTCGAAGCTCAAATCCTGAGCAACATTTTATGTTGGTTTTGCATAAAATCGAGGTATAATATTTATTTTAGAAAATAAATAAATGACGCGTTCCAAGTCATTCTATCCGATTTTTCAATGGTTGGCGTGAAAGTTTTATCATAAAATATATTATTTTTAGTAGTGTTTAAAGAAAGTTTTTTAGAAAACTAAATCTAATGTTGATATATCTAAGGATACCAGTAACATATTTAACCCAAAATTATATATATATATATATATATATATATATATATATATATATATATATATATATATATATATATATATATATATATATATATATATATATATATATATATATATATATATATATATATATATATATATATTACACAAAGATAGAAAATTATGATGGTTTGGGGGAAATGCAACGAGTTCATATAAAATGAATAAATACACCCAAAAAAAGTAATTTAATTCTTATATAAAGTATGAATTACATAACTAATGGATATAAAGTTACATTTAATCAAATTTATCAAGTTCATAGCAGATAATTAATTGGAAAACAAGTTCGATTTAAATATGACTAAAATAAGATTAAAGAAATTAGAAAAATATTCTTTTTTGTCCCTTATCTTAGATTTGGGATAAACTCTGGTGTCTAAACTTTTAAAAAGATAATTTCAATCTATTAACTCTAACTTGGATCACATTAGTCATTTAAGTCTATTCTGTTAATCAAAGTCAGTTAAAAAAATTGGATAGAACTGATTGAAATGCCATGGGCTTAGACCATAGTTACAAAAATGGAAAAAAAATATTTTTAAGTGTAAAAAGATGTAGTAACACATTTTATTGGGAGGAAATCACAAATGCAACAGAATAATTCAACAATACAATCTCTCTCAAATATCAAATGCAACTTAGAGACAATTAACAAAAACACACCAAACAACACAACACAATTTTATCGTGGAAAAACCTCCGTTAACTAGGAGTAAAAAACCACAGGACTCATAGGCCCCTTAAATCCCCCACTATAATCAACAATGGAAACAAGAAAGGTTCTCTCTAACACTAGTTAGAGGCATACATAAACATCATCAAGATTTGTAATCTATCTTGGAATACAACGATAATCAAGAGAGACAAAACAACCAAAAAACACCAAAAATTCTGACCTCAAAGATGGACTCAACATACTGACTTAGATTACTCCAAATCCAATGAGAATCGCTCAGAATATGATCCTATGAGTCATTAACATTGTGTCAAAATTTCAGAATGATACGACCGATAAATTTTGCACAAGCTCTGATTTAATGGAACTGCTCTGTTCTGAAATAGGGCTGTGGGATTTCACTATTCTCTCTACTTTTTACTTGTTATTTTTCACACTAAAACTCTATTCCTATTTGTTGGATAATAATAAAGGCTTACACACATATAGACCACTAACCCACATTATTTGAGATCACTCCAAATAGGAAGGCTAGCCCAACAAACTCCCCAACCGTCTAGTTGGAGGGCAACACCAATTCGACTTCCATACGATAAAACTCAAACTTTCCTCTAGACAACACCTTCGTTAACATATCTGAACCATTGTCATCGGTGTGAATCTTCTCAAGCTCCATCAACTTGGAATCTAATGCATCACGAATATAATGATAACAAACATTAATATGCTTCGACCTCGAGTGAAAGGAGGAATTCTTCGAAAAGTGAAGGGCACTTTGATTATCACAAAACAAGATATACTTTTATTGTTTCACACCAAGTTCTATTGCAAATTTCCTCAACCATAATAACTCTTTTTATGCTTCCACGACGGCTATAAACTCGACTTCAATAGTAGAGAGTGCAACAAACTTTTGCAACTTTGATTGCCAAGCCACGGCTCCCCCGGCAAAAGTCACCATATATCCCGAAGTGGATTTTCGATCATCTAAGATTTCGGCTAAATCTGAATCTCTATATCCAACCAACATAGGCTTCTTACATCTAAAAGTTAGTCTCAAATTCTAATTGCCACACAAATATCCCACCCACTTTATGGCCTCCCAATGATCTTTTCCCGGATTTGAGAGATAACGACTTAGCATTCCCACGACATGAGCAATATCGGGTCTTGTACAAACCATAACATACATCAAACTACCAACGACCGACGAGTACGAAATGTTCTTCATACTAAACTTTTCTTTGTCCGTAGATGGACATAGTTTAGAACAAAGCTTGAAATGATAAGCATGTGGAATGCTCGCCACTTTAGCTTTATCCATACTAAAACTCCAAAGGACTTTCTCCACATACTTTTCTTGTGACAAGTACAACTTCTTCTCATTTTGATTTCGAACAATTTCAATACCAAGAATTTTCTGAGCCTCTCCTAAATCCTTCATATCAAAAGATTCACTCAAAGTGTTCTTCAACTCTTTAATTCTTAAAATATTCTTTCCAACAATTATCATATCATCCACATAAAACAAGAGAATAATGAAATCACCTTCGGAAAAATTCCAGAAAAACACACAACGATCGGCCTTAGTCATCTTGTACCCATGTTTAATCATCACCGAGTTGAACTTTTGATACCATTAATGAGGTGCTTGTTTCAAACCATTAATACTTTAAACAAATTTTCAAACATATCCTTATTTTCCTATCTCTCAGATTCCATCCGGTTGCTCCATATAATTTTTTTCATGTAGATCACCATGAAGGAAAGTCGTCTTCACATTCATTTGCTCTACTTCTAAATCAAGACTAGTGGCTAGCCCAAGAACCACTCTAATAGATTGCATATTGTTGTACCCCAAAATTTTCACTCTCTTTTCTCAAGATATTTTTCACAAAGATCTACAAAAGCTCAAGCTTGCACAAGTATTGACTAGGTCAAGCCATCTCCTCAACACTGATACCTCAAAATTAGGGTTTGAGTTTGCACAAGGACGATTAGAATTCTAATACTTCAAATTACTTTCATGGATCATTATGGACCTTCAAGAATTCTCATGTCAAGTTTTAAATCTTGTATCACAAATTCTGCTCAGTCAATTGACCAGATGACCAAAAATCAGCTATACCGACGAAAAGTCAACTGATACGCCAAAAGTCAAACTTTGACTTTTTGGTAAACATTAAGTCTTAAAGATAAAAATTCATCAAGGCATTCAAGAATATCAAGCTTGATCATCAAAAAGCCAAGAAAGTCAAAAGTCAATTTAAAAAGTCAAACTTTTCAAGACTTAGGAATTTTTTCTAAGTGTTTTGCACATGTTTATTTCATAACTTCATACCAATTTTTCACCATGATGTAAAATGATTCAAAGGAAACTTTAAAAATGAAAGTTGTAGATCTTGATGAATTATACAACTTTGTATTATATGGTTTATGTCCAAAAAATGCTTAGATTTGAAAATATAAGCCCATGAAGACATGACATTTTCATCTAGCACTTAGAGAAATTTTCAACAGATTTTGGTCAGGATTTCATCTCAACTTCTTGGCATTTTTTCACATAGTTCCAAGATTATTTTGTCAAAATGGCAAACATTAAAGTTATAGAGGATGTTTCAAGCTTTTCAAAACATCCAAGAGCATGAATTTATCATACTTGAGCTAGGAGATTCAAAGGCATGGAGTTGGGTATCCATTCTTGAATTGCAAGTCATTATGTTGAAGAACACATAACAAAATCCTTATGTTATGCTGCATAATCTCGTGTTGCAGGCCTTATAACTTGCCAATCCCACCATAATTTAATTCTTACACCTATTTTTTAGCTATTACCCAAGTGTTTTAGCCATTGTCCAAAAGATCTTTCCATTTATGGCATAAAGGCATCGTTGCTATTCTTGAAAAGCAAGCTTGTTGGCACAAAACTTGTCTTGAACCCATACCTTGTTTTCTTCTGATCTTACTCCACCATAAATCATGGAAAGTAGCCCCTCTATACCATTAACTTTGGTACTTCATCTTAGAACCGTGGAGTACTTGACATAGTTTGATATTTGCATCCCAATCAAACCATAACATGTTGTCTTGTAAACCTATTCAGCCATTGTTCACAAACCTTTTGCCTATAAATAGAGGGAGCATTTTCAAGAGAAAATGGTAAGATAAAAATAAATATCTTCTTGTGTGTTGAAAATCCTCATACCCCCTTTACTCTAAAAACCAGAACTGTCCAAAAAAACCTCCATCTTTGAGCTTTGAAGTCCAAACCCTTTGTACCTCTCACACCTTGCAATTTCTGTCCAAACAAACCATCCAAACACTCCACATACATCATATAGAAGTTTTCTAAACTCAAGAACAACTTCTGTAACATCACTATTTTCCAAACTAAAAAAAAGCCACCTGCAACTTGACTTCTCCAACTCAAACTCAAAGCACAAATTTCAATTTCAAGGTAAGTCTTCTTGACTTTGAGCTCTTCATTTAAAACATCATTAGTGATTAATTTTTGAAGATAAAATGTAGATATAATTTCCTTAAAGCTAACCATATGCTTGCTTTTCATTTTCACTAACCATGTGTTGAGAAAAGACTTTTACATGTAGCAGAACACTTATAAAAGCAAAAAACAACAGTATGGGTCGATACAAAACACTATGAGTTGACACATATTATGTACAAAATAGGTTATGAGTCGAAAAAATGCATATGTGTCGATACGAAGCAGTATAAGTCGATACAAAACCCTTATGTGTCGACTCATACTGAGTTGTTTTGACTTCTAGGAGCTAGAAATGAGTATGAGTCGATACAAAACTTGTATGTGTCGATATAAAGCAGTATGAGTCGATACAAAATCCTTATTTGTCAACTCATACTGAGTTGATTTTTATTTCTAGGGGCAAAGAACATATATGAGCCAATATAAAACAAATATGAGCCAACACATGCGTCAATACATAAAATTTTCGTATCAATGCATATGCTCATGTGTCAATACATAAAAAATTTCTTAAACCATTTTTTCTTCTTTTTTACATTATCTTTACATTCCTTTATATTTCTATTGTCATTCAATATTAAATATGGTTGTAATAGTATAATTATAACTTTATTTCTTTCATCCCCCCATTCATAAACTTATATCCCCATCCCCAAAAAAGATGTAATAGCGTAGAATTTACATTTCCGCAATTTACCGTTTTCAATATAATTGTTAGTAATTAGGGTGTGTATGGAAAGACTTAAATAAATAAGTAGACAATCCTAATTCAATACAAAAATGCATGAAATAAATACACTCGCACACATGCACTTCTAGGGTAATCCACACTTGTTGCCTTGAGAAAAATAGTCATGTACCTCGAACGTGGGATACTTTAGCAATGACCCTCGAATACAAGATCGTAGTCCCTCGATGACCCTTCGATGTTGCCTTCGGTAAACGATCTTAGACTATTACGACAAATTGCTAAGGTCTCCTACAATGTTTCCTTCTATGACTATACAACGACCCACACCCGACCCTTCACATCCAATGATAGGGCTTCTCATCAATCAATGGTAAGATAGCAATATCTAAAGGAGGAGGAAATGAACAAAGACCTTTTGAGTAGGTAGAAAGTTCATAGTTTCTTGCTCACAATCATCTTCAAAACAAATATCTTTTCAAATATACAAAAACATTTCCAAAGAAAATATTTTCAAAAGTCAACACTTGGTATGCATTCTTATAGAGACGAGAATCATTACAAAGTTCGCCTAAACAAAGACACTTTTCAAAAATACTTTCGAAAATATCACAAACACATTTCAAATAAAGAATTTCAAAGTGAGCTAGCAACTAAGAGCCCGTAGCTAACTACATATGAAAAGGGTGCTAACACCTTCCCTCTTCATAACCTACCCCCGAACTTAAGAAAATATCTCAAAAGGTATTTTCTGTTCTTTTCACCCTTTCCTTTATTGGATAAAAGAAAATTCGGTGGCGACTCTTGTTATCCGCAATAATTATGATAAAACACAAAACACCCAAGTCAGTTCACCCACCATATTACAGAATTGGCGACTCTGCTGGGGAGTACTTTAAAGTGGGGTTACCTTAGAGACTAGATCACATTTAAATGCTTTCATTGTTTGATTTGTTTGCTTTACATTTGTTGGGTCCTTATTTGGGTTTTTTGTATTGATCCTCTACCCGAATCGGGGAACATTATTAGGTAAGTAGCAAAGATCACGGAGACTGTGCAGGGTATATCGAAATGGTTGAAGCGATGGCTACTTTAGTGTGACACATTTGTTGGTACCAGTATCCCTTGCGGCGAATCGAGGAGAATACGGGGCCGTTGTGTGGTGTCATGAAGCACTAAATGACCTTAGAACCTTTAATTGAACAACTTGGCTACTAAGAAGTAGTGAGATAGTCTGCTTTGGTGTAAAGCTGAAGACTGGTTGATACTCGATGCTACGCTCATTGAGATTAGACTTTCGGGATATCTCGGTCGCCAATAAAGAGGCTTACGTTGAAACAATTCCCGATGAAGAAAGATCAGTGATATTGTGATTCCCTAGAACCCGGTTACTTTCTAGGACAGGTTGAACCAACTAAACTTCAAGAGGGTACTTACCTATAAACCCCATGCAAGCCTAAACTTAAGGACTTGTTTGCTTTGCTTGTATATGACTATTTGTACATAACATCATGACGTCATGCCATAGCATTTTCAATAACCATTTCAAGGGTGTCAAGGGACTGTGATGTAGGTTTATACTAAACCAGACGTCTATCAAGGAGCAAGAGTATTTATTTTCCTCTAACCAAATTCTGTAAAAAAAAGCCAAAGAGTCAAGGGCTATGACCCACTTGATATGGTGAGCTTGATTCTCGTAGAAGAACATTCAACCAAACTCAACTACTAACATTTTCTTGTGTTTACCCTGCGAGATCCTTGGAAACATTGCATCCACACATCATGCATCATATCATGACAGGTTTCCCCTATACAGGTTTTCTCATTTGCTTGCTGTTTATTTCAGTAAAAAATGGCTCTTGAACAGACTGTCCAAGATCTTCAGACCCAAAATGATCAACTTCAAGATTTGTTTCTGAACCTATCCAAGGGGCAAGAAGAAGTGAAAGCACTCCTCATTGAGAGTATGCCTGATAAGAATCCTGAAGACAATAAGGATGGCCAACTGAAACAATTACAAGCTGAAATAGCAACGATGAGAATCTAGATGTTGGGACAGACGAATCTTATCCAAAACTTAGCTCGGGGACAAGAAGAGTTGAGAACTCTCATCAACAAGCTTCATCAAGATGAATACAACCATATGAAACAAACAATCAAGGTTGGGGATCAAGTCCCGATGATACAAGAAGTTGGTTTGATAGCGAGAACACCTTTCAAAATATCTACTACACCATGAGTTCAATAACAACCTCGCCAACAACAACGGGGAAATCAGCAAAGGCAAGACGAGCCCAAGAGACAGTTTACCAAAATCAACATACCACTGTCTCAGACGTTACAACACATGTTGAAGGAAACTGTGATTATGTTAAAGGCTCCTCTTAATAATCCCAATACTTCTGCCCCTAGTTACCATCCCAATAAAAGGTGTGCATACCATTCTGATAGTCCTGGACATGATACGAATGGCTGCTGGGCCCTGAATAACAAAATTAAGGATATGATTGATGTTAAGGAGATTGAGTTTGACCCTCATGAGACTCCCAACATGATCACTGCTCCCATGCCAAACCATTGAGAGCGTCCAATTCATTTTGAATTTTCAATTGTAATTTCTTTTGTTTGTTCGAACACTTATCTATTATGTCAAACTTTGTTTCATTAATGCATTGTACATGTTTATCTTGAATTAATCCATTCGTTTTCACTATATTTAAACTATGATTTTTACTCCCTTTTGTGATATTCAACTCTCGTTAAAAGTTGTAAGCCTTTAGAGGGAGGATGACGAAAACAATACAATAATCTCATACATTATGTGTGATACGGTGGGAGAACTGACATGATTGTTAGGTCAACTGCTCAATTGACTGAGCAAAAGTGTGATCCAAGGCTTGAAACTTGACATGAGTAACTTTGGGGGTCCATAATGATCTATGAAAGTCATATGGGGCATTGGAAGTTCAAAAATCCTTGTGCAAACTCAAACCCTAATTTTGGTTATCAATGCATAAGGAGGTGTCTTGAGCTGATCAAACCCTAGTGCAGTCTTGAGCCCAAGGAGATCTTGTGAGGAAATTCTTGATAAGTGAGAGGGCAAATTTTGGGGTACAACAGCTGCCCCTGTTCAATCTTCTTAAGCCTGAAGAGTTAGATTGTCGAGTTTTTCCATTCGTGACTCAAAGGTGGAAGATGATTGGACACTAGAGTGCCCAGGAATTTGCACTCGATGATGTGATGGTAGGGGAATGGGCTTAAAGATGCCATTTTAAGAGATGATAGAAAGTTGTTGGAGATGGGCTTATAGATGCCATCCAAAAATGATCGCTGAACCGTATTTGTAAACTGAAAGAATGAGTATCATAATGGCGTCCGTGTCTGGAGCGTATTTGAACTATGTCTGAGAGTTGAATCTGGATGAGTATCAGAATGGCCTCCGTGTCTGGAGCGTATCTGAACTGTATCTGAGAGTTGAATCTGAATGAGTATCAGAATGGCATCCGTGTCTAGAGCGTATCTGAACTGTATCTGAGAGTTGAATCTGAATGAGTATCAGAATGGAATCCGTGTCTGGAGCATAACTGAACTGTATCTGAGAGATGAATCTGAATGAGTATCAGAATGGCATCTATGTCTGGAGCGTATCTGAACTGTATCTGAAAACTTTGAACATTGTTAATGGTATCTATTAACCTTATTCTGAAAAGGGTAAAATGTTAGCTAAAATGCAAAGTCATGTTGTATGAAATGCATGGTATGATGCATTTGTGTAATCAATGTTTATGATATATGGATGCGATGTATGCGTGTGTGAGTTAATCTGCTACACTGCTGTTGGATTGGGGAAAATAAATCCCTGATTGCTGCTGAGGATATAAAGTGTAAGTCTTCATGTTTTGAAGTGTTGATGAATTTCCACTTAGAGAAATAAACTCCCTTGTAAGGGAAATTCCGTGTACTGTTTGCAAAATCCTGTTTGAGGAATCTAGAGAATTTGAACGACTTCTACTCGGGATTGATAATTGGAAGCTTTGTTCTGCTGGGAATTAAACTGCGCACTGCAGGGAATTTATGGAAACAATTTGGAAAGATTTCCCCATCCCTTAAAGTCATCAGTGATTGTCTTTTATTTTGTTTATTTGTAAACAGTAATTATGTTCAAATGCATATGTTTAACAGTGGATCATTGGACGTTTTTGTAAACAAAACACAAGAGTAAGAAAAACAGATAGTTTTGCACTTTCAAAGAGATATCTTTGTATTGAATTTGAGTAAGTATTTTGTACAGGGAGACTAACATTCTAGTAAGAGAACGCCGTCGTAAAAAAATGAAAATTTTGATACAAAGAAAAGATAGCTATGTGCAAAAATCCCATGGGGTTCCCATTCTGCTATAGCCTTCATATCTCTGAGCATATTGTCTATTTGTTGCATTGTCCGAAGATGATTGAATTAATCAGAGACTCTGAGTTTGTCAGTGGAAGTCGAAGGCTGTCTGTAAAGTGATCCAATGGGACATAGTCATACGCTTTAATTCCCTAACTTTTTCCTGGACCGCCCTTTCGGGTTTTAAGTCCACCGGGATACCCTTTTTTTTCCTAAGTTGCCCTTTCGAGTTTTCAACTTGCCGGGTGTACATATTTTTTTGTTTTATCCCTAATTTTTGCCCGAACCTTTTTGGTTCGCCGGAATGCCCTTATTTTGCCTAGGTGTGTCAACCTAGCGGGTCTCTTATGCGTAGTATCTTTTGACTATGTCTGCATTTGTAGGGTGCAGCAGGTCGTAACCATCAATGGTGGTCAAGATCATTGCTCCACCAGAGAATATATTTTTGATCACAAATGGTCCTTCGTATGTAGGAGTCCATTTTCCCCTGGGATCACCTTGTGGCAGTATGATACATTTGATCACCAACTCCCTGACTTGATACACTTGGCGTCTGACCTTTTTGTTGAAAGCCTTTTCTCATCAATCAAGTTTAGTTGATCAAGTCGAGTCTGGATCCAATCTTCTTCATTTAGCCCCACATCCTTCATAATTCTTAGAGAGGGGATATGGACATCAATAGGCAAGACAACTTCCATGCCGTAAACTAGAGAGTAGGGTGTTGCCCCGATTGATGTGCGTGCCATGGTACGATACCTGTGGATAGCAAATGGTAGCATCTCATTCCAGTCTTTGTACATGACTGCCATTTTCTGTATGATCTTTTCGATGTTTTTATTTGCGGCTTCAATAACACCATTCATCTTTGACCGGTAAGGGGAAAAATTGTGATGCTGGATCTTGAATTGCTCACACAAGGCGGTGATCATATTATTGTTTAGATTCGTACCATTATCTGTGATGATTCTCTCTGGGATACCGTAACAACATATGAGATTCTGCTTGATGAACCGGGCAACAACATTTTTGGTAACAAAAGCGAAAGAAGCTTCCTCCACCCACTTTGTAAAATAGTCAATGGCCACTAAAATGAAGCGGTGTCCATTGGATACTGTTGACTTGATTTCCCCAATCATTTCAATCCCCCACATAGCAAAGGTCCAAGGAACCGTCAAGACATTCAGAGGAACCGGGGGTACGTGCACCTTGTCCGCATAAATCTGACACTTGTGGCAAGTTCGAGAGTGTTGATAGCAATCTGCTTCCATGGTAGACCAGTAATAGCATGCCCATAGGATTTTCTTTGCCATTGTATGCCCACTAGAATGGGTGCCAAAAGTGCCTTCATGTAATTTAGCCATGATCCTTTCAGCTTCAACCTTGTCTATGCATTGAAGTAACACAGAGTCATGGTTACGTTTGTAAAGAATTCCATTACTAAGGAAGAATTTACCAGGGAATCTCCTTAAGAACTTCTTATCGTTTACTGAAGCTCCTTCTGGATATTCCTGAGTTTCGAGATACCTCTTGACTTCGTGAAACCAAGGCTGGTCCACTACTTCTTCAGTATTAATCTCGTGATAGTATGTTGGTTCTTCCCTTCATTCAATGGTGATCTGGGGAGCCTTGTTATCCCATTTAAGTTTACACATAGATGACATTCTAGCTAGTGCATTTGCTAGCTGATTTTCTTCTCGCGGGAAATGCTCGAAGGTAATCTTCTCAAAATGTGGGAGCAATGTCAAAACATGTTCTTTGTAAGGGATAAGGTTAGGGTGTTTGGTGTCTCATTCCCTTTTGATCTGGCTAATAACCAAAGCTGAATCTCCGAATACATTCAAAGATTTGATCCCCAAGTCTATGGCAGCTTTGAGACCAAAGATGCATGCTTCGTATTCCGCCATGTTATTTGTACAATTGAAGTAGAGTCTTGCCGTAAAAGGAGTATGAAATCCTTCAGGATATATGAGTACAACACCAATACCATTTTCGAGTGCGTTAGATGCCCCATCAAAAACCAGGGTCCATCGGGATCCTTGTTCAGGTCCGTCATATGGCCTGAAATCTTCACAGTTGTTTATCATCATGATGTCCTCATCTGGAAATTTGAACTTCATGGACTGGTAGTCTTCTACAACTTGGTGGGCAAGGTGATCAGCTAGTACACTCCCCTTTATTGCTTTCTGGGTAGTATACTTTATGTCATATTCTGTCAGGATCATCTGCGATCTCGCTATTCTTCCAGAGAGTGCAGGCTTCTCGAAGATGTATTTTATTGGATTCATTTTAGATATCAATAAGGTAGTATGAGTCAGCATATACTATCTTAACCGATGAGCAGCCTATGCCAGAGTGCAACAAGTTTTCTCGAGCAGTGAATATCTTGTTTCACAGTCGGTAAACTTTTTGCTCAGGTAATAAATGGCATGCTCTTTTCGGCCAGACTCGTCATGCTGTCCCAACACACACCCCATTGAATTTTCCAAAAATGTCATATACATGATCAATGGTCTGTCCTCGGCTGGTGGCATTAAAATAGGAGGCTCTTGTAAATACTCTTTGATTTTGTCAAAAGCAATTCGACATTCATCATTCCATTTTACTACCTGATCTTTCTTCAGTAGTTTGAAGATTTGTTCACAAGTAGCTGTCAAGTGAGAAATGAATCTGGAAATGTAGTTCAAACGTCCCAAGAATCCTCTGACTTCCTTCTCAGTACGAGGAGCAGGCATCTCTTGTATCGCTTTCACCTTGGCATAATCTACTTCAATACCCTATTGATGACAAAAAAGCCTAGGAGCTTACCAGACCTTACTCCAAACGTGCATTTATTTGGGTTAAACCTCAGCTTATACTTTTTTAGCCTCTCAAATAGTTTCTGTAAATGATCAAGATGCTCTTCTTCTGTTTGAGATCTAGCTATCATGTCGCCCACATAAACTTCTATTTCGTGATGTATCATGTCGTGAAATAGAGCTACCATGGCATGCTGATAGGTTTCCCCAACATTCTTCAGTCCGAACGGCATAACCTTGTAGCAGAATGTCCCCCATTGTGTGACATAGGTTGTCTTCTCCATGTCCTCAGGCTCCATTTTGATTTGGTTGTAGCCTGAGAAACTGTCCATGAAGGAAAACACTTTGTGCTGCACCGTATTGTCAACTAGAATATCAATGTGGGGGAGTGGGAAATCATCCTTAGGGCTTGCCCTATTTAAATCTTTGTAGTCCACGCACATTTGTACCTTGCCGTCCTTTTTGGGCATGGGAACAACATTTGCACCCATTGCGGGTAAGAGGCGACGACCAAGAATCCAGCGTTAAATTGCTTTATGACTTCAGCTTTAATATTTTTCGACATATCTGGTCGCATTCGACGGACCTTTTGTTTTACTGGTGGGCAGTCCTCTTTTGTAGGTAGACGATGTACTACGATATCTGCATCAAGTCCTGGCATGTCTTCATACGACCAGGCAAAGACCTCAATATACTCGTGTAGCAACTGAATCAGACGCTCTTTGACACTGCGTTCCAGATTGGCACCCACCTTGACTTCTCTTTTTTCTTCTTCGGTACCTAGGTTGATTGTATCCACGGGTTCCTCGTGGGGCTGAATGGTTCTCTCTTCTTGTTGTAGTAATCTGGAAAGTTCTCCTGGTATTTCACAATCTTCCTCACCTTCGTCTTCGACTTGGTAGATTATATTTTTGGAGTCACAGAAGGCCATAGCAGAACCGTTATCCATGGGATCCCGAATGGATGTAGACCTGTATTGTGAGTGTGAGTGTGTGTAAGAGTATAGCTATCTTTGAAAGAAATGAAAATGTAAAAAGGAAAACAATGAGCACAAAGTTTGTATGCAAAAAACGTTCATGATTCATTGATGTCATATGGAAATGAGATAATAACCCTTACAAATGGGCCATTGTGCCTTGGGTAAGACACAAGGTTTTAAGAGTCTGAATTGTTTGAATATTACTGATCCAACAAAATGTAAAGACAAATTATTGTGGGATAAAAGTGATCGGGATAAAATCTCTGGCCTCCCAGTTGTTGAGCCCTCCACTGACAATTGGGAAAATCCAATCCTCCAGGTTATAGTTGTCTTTATCATCCTCCACAGCACTGACTTGGTGGTTGCTAATCTTTAAGGGTGGTCCTCCAGCACGAGCGTGGCGTACAACCTTATGGGCACCTGTAGTGAAACCCAGACCGAACTTGTCAGATTTGTATGGGATATCTGGGAGTTGTCCCCAAATGGTGCACCCACCTTCTTCTATCACTGCCTTGGCGTCCTTCAAAGATGACATCCTGAGTGGGGGCCTTGTAATCTTGGGAACTTGAGACACAGCTTTGGTCACTGCCACATCTTGTGGGAATTCTTCAAAGTTCTAGAATGGAGTTTCAATAAATTCACCATTTAAATCCACATATCTGAAGGAATTGAGATGGCTGATCATATACTCTTCTTCTCCATTAACGGTGATAATCTTCCATTGAATTGGATATTTCAGCATTTGGTGCAGCGTAGAGGTAACAGCGCCAGCATTGTGGATCCCTGGTTGGCCTAGCAAGCAGGAATATGAAGGGCGGATATCCATTACATAAAAAGTTGAATCAAATGTTTGGGTTCCAAACTTTATGGGGATACCCACTTCCCCATGCACCATCCTTTTTTGAGCCGTCAAAGGCTCTCACTACTATGTTGCTTGGTTTCAATGTCAGTTCCTCACAGTCAAGCCTATCAAGAGCCTTTTTAGGCAATACATTCAGAGATGAACTGGTGTCAACCAAGACATGAGCCAAGGTCGTGCCCCTGCATTCAACTGAGATGTGCAATGCCTCATTATTCTTCCTCCCTCTTGGCGTTAAATCAACATCTGAAAAACCTAAACCATTATCTATAATTAAGCTGGCTACGCAATCTTGGAACTGATCGATAGATGTTTCTTGGGGTACATGGGCAGTTTACAGGAATTTTACCAAGGCCTTTGCATGTGCCTCAGAACATAGTAGTAAAGCCATCATGGAAATTTTGGATGGAGTTTGCCCCAGTTGCTCAACTATATTGTAGTCGCTTCTTTTTATGATTTTTAGAATTTCCTCCATCTCTTTCTGGGAGGTCTCATGGATAGCCAATGATTGTGCCTTCGTTCGGACAGGCTCAATCAGAATACTTTTACCTCGAGTTTCAGTTGATTCGAAAGCAGGAATGTTAGTAGGAGTGATAACAAGGGTTGTATTAGCTTTGTCAGTTGGAGTACTAGCATATATGATTGTAGGACTGGGAACAACCTTTGGAGGAGCAACAACAGGAATGATTACGGGTCCAGAAATTGCTTTT
The DNA here is from genome assembly GCA_948472305.1 of Vicia faba. NCBI lineage: Eukaryota > Viridiplantae > Streptophyta > Magnoliopsida > Fabales > Fabaceae > Vicia > Vicia faba. Next base: position 214,688,340 of record OX451736.1, read on the forward strand.
GGGGGAGAAATTTCTGGAGAGAATATCCTTCCGCTTCAGGTAATCTTACTAGTCCCTGCAATATTACTGATATTTGAATTATGCTTCTCAGAACTTGAATCTTCAGCAGCTGGCCAATCTTGCTTGATACCGTGGTAGTAAACATCCCCTCCATAATTCCATGATACGGTTTTGTCTGACGAATACGGGACTGGTCTAGGTATTGTAATTATCAAAGGAGCTACTTTTGGAACTGATGTAATTCTAACGGGTCTTTTGGTGGAGACCCTGGAAGAATTGTCGGAAATGGTCACGATGGAAACATTATTATAAGAAACAGTTGGAACAGAAGTCTTTTCGAACAAAATTTCCTTGTTATCTATTAGGCACTGAATGCCTTCTTTCAACAAAGGACAACTGGTTGGTGAGGACAAATAGAAATGACAGCTTTCATCACAGCCTGGGAAAACACCGACAATCAACAAGTTATTTTTGATAGTCAGGAGTGGGGTCATAAGTTCATCAACTGAAGTAACAAACATATCTTACTCAATAGCATTGGTATTATCGCCATGTTTGGGCATATGGGCAGAAATGACATTGGGATTTTCTGGTGCATCGAATTCAATCTATTTGGCTTCAAGGAGGTCTTGTACTTTGTTCTTTAGAGCCCAACAATTATTAGTGTCATGGCTGGGACTCTCAGAATTGTATGCGCAACGGGCATTAGGATGATAGTGAGGAGAGGTTGTGTTAGGGTTCTTTGGAGCTTCTTTTAAAGCCACTAGGTTGGATCTTAACAAATATGGAAATACTTGAGAGAGTTTCATATTAATTCTGGTGAACTGTCTGACTGGTCTTTCTATTCTTGGTTGGTTGTTTCTTTACTGATCAGGCGCAAGTTTAGGAATCATAACAACCCCCACCATTGGACGGAGTTTGGTCCTATCTTAATTTCTATGAGGATATACAATAACAACTTCTTTCTTTCCGATGAATGGCTTCCTTACAACAGCGGAGGATGCATATTTTTGAATCTTTCCATTCTTTATCCCGACTTCTACCCTTTCTTTGGTCAATATCAATTCAGTAAAACCTGCCGATGAACTCCCAATTAAGTGATTGAAGAAAGGACCAGACAAGGTGCCCAAAAACATGTCTACAAACTCTCTTTCAGATAGGGGAGGTTGAACTCTTCCGGCCAAGTCCCTCCATTTTTGTGCATAGTCCTTGAAGCCTTCACTTGAAACCATGGCCATACTCTGGAGTTGAGTACGGGTAGGCGCAAGACCAACATTGTATTGGTATTGTTTGTAAAAGGCAGCAGCAAGATCTTCCCAGTTATGAACATTGGCTCTTTCTAAATGATAAAACCAATCAAGTTGAGTTCCAGACAGACTGTCTTGGAAGAAGTGTACCCATAAATCCTTGTCAGCGGTATGGGGCTGGATTTTCCTCACATAGGACCGAAGATGCATTTTAGGGCATGAGACTCCGTCATATTTGGCGAACATAGGTGCTTTGAATTTTGGAGGAATGACAATTCCCGATACTAGTCCCAACTCCTCAAAGTCCAATCCAGGCACTTTTTAGATTTCCATTGCACTCAATCGCTCTTCTAGATGCTTATACTTGTCGTCGGCTGAAGGGTATTGTTCTTCAGAGTAGTCTTCCTCTTCCTCTTCCTCTTCTGAATCAAACTAAACAACTGTTTCCTTTCCTTTCCCGTCTTTATTGTCTTTCTCACCGGATGTTGTTGCAAAGTATAAGGCCCTTCTTGTTTGCCCTTGGAATCTTCTTCCTATGTTTAGAATTCCGGTTATTTTCTTCGTCTTCTTTTTCTTCTCCTCAACCAGCAAGGTCTTCAAATCTTCTTGTCCTTTGGCCAAATTTAAGAACAACTGTTGAAACTGTGCATTCTGAGCTTGGAGGTCCTTCACCGTTTGCTCGAGATCCATATTACTGAAAAAAATAGTAGAGAGATGAGGAGACTTGTTGCAAGAAACCTGCTTATGTTATGATGAATGGTAAATGTATATACAATGATTTCAAGTATTTTAAGATTCAAATTTGGTTTAGAAAAAAAGGAAAGACACGTTATATTTATAAATTAAAGCTTTGAATACATCAATGCCTTCTTGGGCAAAACAAATACAAAAACTCTAAGATAGAAAGGTAGTACACATCCTCTTTGGTGCGATGTAGGCATTCAGAGTCTGCTCCTCATGAAGTATCCTAGTGAGTTCCAGAACCTTCTTCTCGCTTGCTTAGAATTGGGCTTCGAAAGTAGCTCGCTCCCCCTTGAGTTGTATCCAATCCCTTTGTAGGTCTTCAAGAGAAGTGGGCATGTCAAGATGTAGGATAGTGTATGGAACATCTCCTTCCATGACAAGCTTAATGATTACCGGGAGAATGGAGGGATAAGACATCATAAGATTCTGAGCACGAGTTCGTACCCACTTGAGGTAAGGCTCAAGAGGGATGGAATTTTTATGCCCCAAAGTCTTGCTATCTACCTTGTTCAACATCCTCCAAGCTCGGATAAATCTCTGGTGAAGACCTTGATCGCCGTTCTCGTAGTCAAATACCAAACCTTGAATCAGCATCTCGTACGGGCCATCCCTTCGGGCGTAACCAAACTGTCTTAAGGCTAAGCAGGGATTGTAAGTGATACCTCCCCTAATGCCAAGTAAAGGGACATCAGGAAATTCTCCACAATGGTCGACAATAGTAACATTCTCTATGGATCGAGAACACCAATGAATGTCTGAATGTTTGAGCGTCATCAACCTTTGTGACCACCTTGAACCTTGCTCGTTCTTTAATACAGATTGGAGAAGATGCGAAATAAACCATCTTTCCAAGAGAGGGGTACAACACATAAGGACACCTATTTTCCTCATAGTGCGAGTGTGAAAAGAGTGTAAGATATCCCCTAGCTATGTGGGAACCGGGTTACGGGATATGAAGATTTTAACGGTGTTCACGTCTATGAGTTGGTCAGGATTTGGAAACAAAACCATCTCGTAGATGAGGAGAGCCACAATTTCCTCAAAAGCTTGCAGGTCCAAAGAATTCCAACAGTTTTGGGCTTTCTCAAACAAGAACTTTGCGAGGAAACCTTTGACACCACTCCTTATTTACCAATGAGTTGTGACATCAGATGAGTGCAAGTGTAGAGCTTGAGCAATATCTTCTGGCTTTGGGTCTCTTTCCGTACCATTGAAAGGTAATCGGTTGAGAATGGGAATCCTCAAGAGTCGGGAGAATTCTTCCAAAGTAGGCACAAGTTGATAGTCGGGAAATGTGAAGCAATGGTGTAAGGGATCAAATAACTGAAAGAGCACCTTCATCATGTCCTCATCTGTGTTGGAGGTGACCAAGTTGAGTAGGAGACCATGTCTCTTGGTGAATGGAGAGTTTTCAGGAATCCTTGAAGCTAGCTCCTTAAGTTGTGGAGGGATCCTCACAAGGTTGACTTGAATAGTTTTCCTGCGAAGAGAATCCATATCCTAAAAAACAGAACAAAGATGAATCCAAAAAACCTTGAAATGGTTAGTGAATGAGTATGATGTTATGATGTTCATGATGTTCATGATGTCATGTACAAGTATGTATATATAAAAAAAGAAAACAAGTCCTTAGGTTTAGGCTTGCACGAGGTCTCATAGGTAAGTACCCTCTTGAAGTTTAGTTTACTCAAACCTGTCCTAGTAATAGTAACCGGGTTCTAAGGAACTCAATATCACCGATCTATTTCCTTGGTCATTGTTTCAGCACAAGCCTCTTTATTGGCGACCGAAATATCCCAAGAAACCAAACCTCAATGAGTGTAGTATCGAGTATCTACCAACTTCATACTGCACCAAAGTCGATCATCTCACTACATCCTAAAGGCCAAGTTGGTCATGTAAAGGTTCTAAAAGTTCATTAGTGCTTCATGACATCACTCAGCGGCCCTGTATTCTCTTTGATTAACTCAAAGGCTACCGGTACCCACAAATATGTTGCACTAATGTAGATATTGCTTAGACCATGTCGGTATACCGCATACAGTTTCTACAATGTATTGCTACTTACCTATAATATATCCCAAATCCGGGTAGAGCATTCAAACCCAAACAAAGAACCATAATGTAAAGCATACAAGTCAAATAATGAAAGCAAGTAAATATGGTCTAACCCTAAGGTAACCCCACTTTTAGAATTTTCCCCAGCAGAGTCGTCAGTTCTGTGATACGGTGGGAGAACTGACTTGATTGTTTTGCGTTTGATCATAAATGTTGCGGTTAGCAAGAGTCGCCACCGATTTTTTTTATCCAAAAGGAAAGGCTGAAAAGAACAGGAAAGACCTTTGAGATGTTTTCTTGAGTTCAGGGGGTAGATTATAAAAAGGGAAGGTATTAGCACCCTTTTCATCCATGGTTTTCCATGGGCTCTTAGTTACTTGCTAGGTCACTTGCTTTTTGTTTGAAAATTATGCTTGGTGTGGTTTTTGAAAGTATTTTGTAAAGAGGCCATTGTTTAGGCAATCTTTGTAATGATTCTTGTTTGTAAGAATGTATACAAAGATGTTTGATCTTTTTGAATTTTTTTTCAAGTTTTGTAAGATGTTTTGAAAGTATAGGTGTTTGTTTTGAAAATAGCAAGGATGTTTTGTTTTGAAATTGAGCAAGTAATTAGGAGCATTCTACCTACTCAAAAGTCTTTCTTGTTCATTTTTCTTTTCCTTTGACATTGTTGTCTTACCATTGATTTGGTAAGCAACCTTATCTTTGGATGTAAACGGGACGGGCGTGGGTCATCGTATAACCATGATTAGCAATGTTGCAAGGTATCTTAGCATTCTCTTTTAAGGACTAAGATCATTTGAAAGGAAACTTAGATAGCGTCATCGAGGGACTATGATCTTGCATTTTGTTTGTTTTTGCTAAGATACCTTACATGCGTAATATGGCCATTTTGTATAAGGCAACCAAGTGGAATAACCCTAGGGGTGCTTGTGTGCAAGTGTATTATTTTCATGCTTGTTTTTGTCTTGAATTAGGATTTTCTAAGTATTGGTTTTAGTCTTTCCATACAAACCCTAATTACTAACATTTGTATATAAAGCGATAAATTGCGGAATTTTAAAGTTACTATGCTATTAGAATATTAGTGGGGAGGGGGGGGGGGGGTATACAAATTGAAATGAGGATTGCAAAAATATAAACCTAGTTAGTCTATTACAACCATATTGAATAGGTATTGATGTGCACAGATTTAAATATACAAGAAGAAATAAATATACAAGAAAGGTAATTGTTAAGAAAAATGGGTATTTTGGATTTTTATGAGAAAAAGGAAAATTATTTTAACCTAATTAATTAAAGAAAATAGTTAATTAAACTTGAATTTATTTAAGAATTTTTTTAAATAAAACCCTAGTTCTATTGATTAATGAAAATAAGTTTAGAAAAAAAGCATTTCTTGGTATTTTTATGTCTTGAAAATATTTATAGTATTATAAAGTATTTTTGGCCTTTTTTATATTAAAATAATATATTTTAATAGGTGTGAAAGAAAATAAATAAAATAAAACAAACATAGTATTTTAATTTTAATTTACAAGACTAATTAATAAAAATAAATAGAGTATAGTTAATAAAAATATTTTTTTTGTGAGAAGAATAAAAATAAAATAAGCCAAAATATAAATCTATCATTTTTTTTGTATTTTTATGATTTTTTCAGTATTTAGAAAAATATTTTAAGAAAATAAATAAAATAAAAATAAAGAAATAAAATAAAAATTGGGCCAAGGTGAAAATAGCCTGCAGAGGGGTGAGGAATAGCAAAAAAACATAGGCCCAAAGCTGGAGCCCAACGCCTGCAAAAAAAGTCAGAAAGAACAAAAAAAATGTAAAAAATACAAAAGGGTACCACTGGGGCTCGAACCCAGGTCCCATAGGTTACAAGCGTGCGCTTCTACCATTGGGGTGGCTATACATCTGTTAACATAGGAAAATCAATAAATATACAAGGCAAAACGCGCCCTGAACACTTCATCTTCAACCTCCAGCCAGACCAACTGTAACTTGCTCATTTCTCATAAAAAATGAAAACTGTAAACATGAAACTTGTAGCAAATTTTCTCACGGTTTCAGAAATGTAAAGCATTAAAACTATGGATCAAAGATAAGCATGAATTTTAATGGCCCTAATCTGAACCCTAAAAATCTCAGAAGTTTCAGTTTCAAAATTCTCTAAGCTCAAGCAAAATTAATGGAAACTATGGACATGGTTAGCTTCAGGACAATGGTATCTACATGTTTTGTTCATAAATAAATCATTGATGATACCTGTATGAAGAGTTCCAAGTTGAGAAAACTTACCTCAAAACTGGAAATCGTGTTTTGAGTTTGAGCTTGTTTCAAGTGATGGTGATGATCAGGTTAGCTTCCTTGAGGTCCTAGGAAGCTAATGCAATGATTAGCTTGAACAATTGATGGCTGCAATGGTCTGGAGAAGTCAATGTGCAGAGCTGAGTTTTTGAAAATGGAGGATAGTGTTAATGGTGTTACAGTTATAAAACAGGGCGTGGGATTGATTCTATGTGATGTTTAGAAACTTTAGAAACCAAAAGGCCAAGAAACACACGAGTAGATTATGAGTTTCAAGTTTTTGGTCAGTTTGTGTAAAAATGGAAGTGTGAAGTGTGATTCTGAGTTCTAGGTTCTTCCAAGGCTTGAGCATTCGTGTATTTATGTATAATGGTTTGTGTATGTATAAACAAAAGTGTTTGAAAGCATTGGCAAGCAAGAAGTACAAGTTTCTAGCTTTTGGCTAGGTTACTTGATTTTGAAGAAAAGAGGGAAACAAGTTTCAAGATGAGGTACAAGCATGAGATGGGTGATTGTAGGTGTTTGAAACATTTCTCATGAGTTATAAGACTGATTTGATCATAAAAGAACAAGTGCAAGGCTCAAGAACAAGTTTTGTACAAAAGGTTGCTTTATCAAAATGGCAATGTAACCTTTCTTCCAAAAATGGATAAAAAGCATGTCCATGCATTGAATGCTTGAAGTGAGACCTCTAACAGCTGTGTAAACCATTAATTATGAAGTGCCTAACAAGTTTGATGCCTGCAAAGTAGAGTTAATGTAGCACAACTTTGAATTTGAATTTTGTTCATCACTAAAATGACTTGTAATTAAAGTGACAAAACCCTAACTTCATCCCTTCGATTCTACCTACTCAAGAATGATCTTAAGGAGTTCTTGGACATTTTGGAAAGCTTGAAATATTCTCTACAACCCATCTTTGAATTTATTTTAAATATTCCCATTGGAACTATATGAAAAAGTGCCATGAAGTTGAGTCAAAATCCTGACCAAATTTGGGCAAAATTTCACTAAGTGTTTAATTTCATGACCACATGTTCATAAAATTATAACTTGAGATCCAAGAACTTTTGGAAGAAGTTGTTTGAAGCAAAGTTGTAGATTTCATGGAGATCTATAACTTTCATGTTGGAAGTTTCTCTTGAATCACTTTGCATCATGGTAAAAAATTTGCTCAAAGTTATGAAAAAATAAGAAATTTTCAACACTTAGAAAATTTTCTAAGTTTAGAAATTTTGACTTTTCAAAATGAAATCTTGAATTTTTGATTTCTTGATGAATAAGTTTCATATTTTGACATGTTTTGATGAATTATTATCTTTGGCACTTGAATTTGACCAAAAAGTCAAAGTTTGACTTTTCAGTATACAATTGACTTTTGATCAGTTGATTGAAAAATTCATCTGTCAATCCAATGGACTTGCAATGTTTTGAACCATGTCATTAGGTCAAAATGATGAAATCGTACTCTTGAGATCATGCCTTAAACCAATTGACCATTTTCTAGGTCAAAAATAAAAAATTACCCTTTCCTAGTCAAAACCCTAATTTTGACCATTTTGCCCTTTTGGAGATTTGATCAAATTTCTTGAGGAATTATGGTCCAAACTTGATCAAATGATACATATGAGTCTAAAATGTTGATGTGGATAAAAAATTATGAAGTTTGACTGTGAATTGGCCATAGTTGACTTTTTCCCCAATACAATTGATTTTTAGGTCAACTGCTCAATTGATTGAGTAAAAGTGTGATCCAAGGCTTGAAACTTGACATGAGTAATCTTGGGGATCCATAATGATCCATGAAAGTCATATGGGGCATTGTAATTTCAAAAATCCTTGTGAAAACTCAAACCCTAATTTTGGTCATCAGTGCATAAGGAGGTGTCTTGAGCTGATCAAACCCTAGTGCAGTCTTGAGCCCAAGGAGATCTTATGAGCAAATTCTTGATAAGTGAGAGGGAAAAGTTTGGGGTACAATAGTATGATTTTGGACAAACCTTACTGACAATGTACAAGCGTTGTTTCAAAACCTAAACATTGGAGTTATAAGGAAGATAATCCTTACTCAACCTCTTTGAGCCAAAGAAGTAGGAGTTTTCTTTTTTGCACAAACTGAAACCTTTAATTATAACCTGGGGAAGGGTAGTTTCTCAGTTGATTCAAATGTGTATTCATTCGCAAGCTGTCACTTCACAAATATCCTTCTGAATAAAAAAATGGTGTTGGTTCCCCATGAAATAGGCAGTCTTTACCTCTCAAAAAGAAAAGCCCATTGAGTCAAAACCTGCGAAGGAGACTTAAGAAAAAATGGGGCTCCTGCTGACTGTAGTCTCAAAACAAAAACAGTCAGGCAAAAAAATCAGGGATGATAAATCAAAAAGAAGTCGCTACAAATCCTCAACAACGGAAAAATGTTGCAAAAAATGACTACCTTCTCCAATAAACTTAACTTATCTGAACCATCACCAAAATATCATTCTAGATTTAATAGGAATTAAAATGTACAATTAAATGAGTTTAGGACTGGAGAACATCATGAAGAACGAGTGGGTATAAATAAACTTTGAGCCTTATCCTTTGTTTCTTAAACAGTGAACCAGTCCACGCTACAACCCTTTAAAAGTCCTAATTGAAGCATGGGTTAGTTCGAAAGCATACTGTTACAAAAGGTATCCTGACTCCTGTAAGGCTTACTATAAATCCTGAGTCGAATTCATATTCTTACAAAATTCTTTTATCTGCTAAAAATACATTTTCAAAACTTCAAGACAAACATAAACTTTGCATTGTTTGAATACCGCTGTTTGCATATGGCTAATTGGTCGACAACAAATAAATTTGCACGACGAATATCCAATGAACATAAATTATCTTCAAATGGGAAGACACTTCCAATGAAAAATCTCCCATAATCAAGGGGGCATGACATGTTATTATCCAACTCATCTGTGGCAGTCAAGTCAAGATTCCAAGAAATCTCTCATAAAATCCTGAATAGCCAGGGGAAGATCTCCATATGAATCACTTGAGGCATTGGAAATGAATTCCAGTAAAGGGTCACGTACCATGCAAACATGTTCTGTTATTTCTACAACACTTACTGCCATAGACAATGACATATCTCCACACCCTATGAACATGGACATAGTCGAAAAATACTATGCATAAAAAGAGACCTGCTAGGTTGGCATACCTAGGCAAAAATAAGGGCATCCCGGCGAACCAAAAGGTTCGGGCAAAAATTAAGGATATATATGCAAAAGATTGTACACCCGACAAGTAAAAAACCTGAAAAGGCGGCTTGGGCAAAAAAGGGTATCTCGTTGGACTAAAAACCCGAAAGGGTGGTCCAAGAAAAAGTTAGGGATTAAAGCGTACGACTATGTCCTGTTATGTCATCATTTTATCTATAAGTAAAAGATTTGTCACTCTGATCAACGTTTACTAAAGACTCTTGGAAAAGATAGAGTTCAAGCTGTCCACGAATCCCCACAAGGCAAAATTCATGGATATCCCCACATAATCACTTCAATAAGATTATCCCACAAAGTTGGATTCATGCAATCCCCAGCCAGAGTTTCAATATCTTGAAAACCCTCTCCCCAACTGAGTTGATCTTGAGAAAAAAGCCTTATGGAGTTCTTCCTAAAGAATTCACTTCCCCAGTAGGTCATCAAAATATTCTCTTAAAAAGGATTTATTTCCCCAACAAACTACAAATTCCCCAGTACGAGTCTTTGTCTCAGACCATTACAAATCAACGGACAAAACCCCTTGTCACCAGCGGAGTTGATACTATCCTCAGTAAGTTACTGCAAAGCCTGGACCTGACCAGAAAACAGTTTGAGTTGCTGAAACCTGGACCCGACTAGATAACAATAAATCTCAATTTTAAGTTACTAAATCCTGGACCCGACTAGATAATAGTTTAACTTCTTCAATTGCTGAAACCTGGACCCGACCAGATAACAGTCTGAGTTGCTGAAACCTGGACCCAACCAGATAACAGTTTGAGTTGCTGAAACCTGAACCCGACCAGATAACATTAAATCTCAATTTTAAGTTACTAAATCCTGGACCCGACCAAATAATAGTTTAGCTTCTTCAATTTCTTAAACCAGGACCCGACCAGATAATAGTTTGAGTTACTATAAAGCCTGGACCCGACCAGATAACAGTTTGAGTTGCTGAAACCTGGACCCGAGCAGATAACAATAAATCTCAATTTTAAGTTACTAAAGCATGGACCTGACCAGATGATAGTTTAACTTCTTCAATTACTGAAACTTGGACCCGACCAGATAACAGTTTGAGTTGCTAAAACCTAGACCTGACCAGATAACAGTTTGAGTTGCTGAAACTTGGACCTGACCAGATAACAATAAATCTCAATTTTAAATTACTAAAGCCTGGACCCAACCAGATAATAATTTAACTTATTTAATTGCTGAAACCTGGACCCGACCAGATAATAATTTGAGTTGCTGAAACCTGGACCCGACCAGATACCAGTTAACCTCAAGATCAAATTGCTGAAATCTGGACCCGACCAGATAATAATTCGAGTTGCTGAAACCTGGACCCGACCAGATACCAATTAACATCAAGATCAAATTTATGAAACATGGACCCGACCAGATAACAGTTCGAGTAGTTGAAACCTGGACCCAAACAGATAATTGTTCGAGTTACTACGAAACCTAGACCTGACCAGATAATAGTTTAACTTCTTCAAATTACTAACAAAGCTCCTCTTCCCCAGTAGAGTTTTCCACTATCCCCAGTGAGTTGTTGCAAAGCCTGGAATCTGACCAGATAACATTTAACTTCTTTATCCCCAGCAAGTTGTTGTGAAGCCTAGAATTCGACCAGATAACAGCTAAACTTTCTTCCTCTTCAAGAGATAGCTCCCCGATAAAGCAATGGACAACTAAAACCCCTGAACTTTATTCCCCAAGAGGAAATCAACACTCCCCATAGAGTTTCCTCAAGAAAAGTCAATGTTCCCCATCGGAATTCTCCTCAAATAACAAAGCAGGAATCCCCAGCGGAAACACTCTAAACAAGGTTTGAAGATGCACATACTCTTCATCCTCAACAGAGATCCATGATTTAACTTCCCAAAACTCCCCAACATTTGTTAAGGATTTATTTTCCCGGACAAAGATGCACTTCAATAACATTTCATGTTCATACATCATAACATATGCATACGAAGCGCATATAACACAACCTCATTTTTTAGAACACCATTACACAATGCATTTCATACATCATGACATTGCATACAACTAACTCTTTACCTTTTCAGGAAAGATCAATCAAGAGATAATTATCATCAATAATTTTCAACAGGTCCAAGATTAGTTCTTGAAACAAGACAGAGCAACTACCTACACGACCAGATGCAGCTTCACACGGGCTCACCCTGAAGCAATCTTACACAAATTCCTTTTCATAAATTTCCAAATGCAACTTCACACGGACTCATCCTGAAGAAATCTTACACATATTCCTTCTCATATATTTCCAGATGCAGTTTCACACAGAATCATTCCGAAGTATCCCTACCCAGGCTCCTTCTCATAAATTTCCAGATGCAATTTCACACGAACTCATCCCGAAACAGCCCTACCCAGGCTCCTTCTCATGAATTTCCAGATGCAGTTTCACACAGACTCATCCCGAAGCAGCCCTACCCAGACTCCTTCCCATAAATTTCTAGGTGCAATTTCACACAGATCCATCCTGAAGCAGCCCTACCCAGACTCCTTCTCATGAATTTCCATATGAAGTTTCACATGGACTCATCCCGAAGCAGCCCTACCCAGGCTCCTTTTCATAAGTTTCCAGATGAAGTTTCACACAGACTCATCCCGAAGCAACCCTACCCAGGCTTCTTCTCATAAGTTTCTAGATGAAGTTTCACACGGACTCATCCTGAAGCAGCCCTACCTAGGCTCCTTATTATATATTTCCAGATGAAGTTTCACACAGATTCATCTCGAAGAAGCCCTACCCATAATCCTTCTCATAAATTTCCAGATGCAAATTCACATAGGCTCATCCTGGAATAATCTTACACGGGTTCCTTCTAATGTATTTCCAAATGCAACTTCACACGGTCTCATCACGGGTTCCTTCTAATATATTTCCGGACACGACTTAACACGGGTCCATTCCGGCATATAATTCCGATTCAATCGACCAAAGATTTATTCTGATACTTCTCCGACACTTGTTGTTTCAGTATAAATCAACCAAATATTTATTCTGATGCTTCTTCCAATCTCTATCAACAGTCACTCTGGATGGTATATGTAATCCCATCTCCGACAAACTCTTCATCATTTGTCCAAATGGAATCTTTAAAGCCCATTCCCGCCATAATCAACTAACACATAGTCAAGTGAACATTTCTGGGCACTTTAGTGTTCAATCATCTTCCACCTTTAAGTCACGAATGCCAGACTCGCCAATCTAACTCTCCAAGTTTAAGAAGATTGAACAGGGGAAACTATTGTACCCTAAAATTTGGCCTCTATTTTCTCAAGACAATTTTCACAAAGATCTGCAAAAGCTCAAGCTTGCACAAGTATTGACTAGGTCAAGCCATCTCCTCAACACTGATACCTCAAAATTAGGGTTTGAGTTTACACAAGGACAATTGGACTTCTAATACTTCAAATGACTTTCATGGATCATTATAAAACTTCAAGAATACTCATGTCAAGTTTTAAATCTTGTATTACAAATTCTGCTCAGTCAATTGACCAAATGACCAAAAACAACTGTACTGACGAAAAGTCAGCTGATAAGCCAAAAGTCAAACTTTAACTTTTTGGTCAACATTAAGTCTTAAAGATCAAAATTCATAAAGACATTCAAGAATATCAAGCTTGATCATTAAAAAGCCAAGAACGTCAAAAGTTAATTTGAAAAGTCAAACTCTTCAAGACTTAGGAATTTTTTCTAAGTGTTTTGCACATGTTTATTTCATAACTTCATACCATTTTTTCACCATGATGCAAAATGATTCAAAGGAAAATTTCAACATGAAAGTTGTAGATATTTATGAATTCTAAAACTTTGTATTAGAGGGTTTATGTCCAAAAAATCTTATATTTGAAGATATAAGCCCATGAAGACATGACATTTTCATCTAGCACTTAGAAATTTTCAACAGATTTTGGTCAGGATTTTATCCCAAATTTTTGGCATTTTTTCACATAGTTCCAAGATGATTTTGTCAAAATAGCCAACATGAAAGTTATAAAGATTGTTTTAAGCTTTCCAAAACATTCAAGATCACGAACTTATCATACTTGAGCTAGGAGATTCAAAGGCATGAAGTTGGGCATCCATTCTTGAATTGCAAGTCTTTGTGTTGAAGAACACATAACAAAATCCTTATGCTATGCTGCATAATCTTGTGTTGCAGGCCTTCTAAATTTCCAATCTCACGATAATTTAATTCTTACACATACTTTTGAGCTATTACCCAAGTATTTTAGACACTGTCCAAAAGAACTTTCCATTTATGGCATAAAGGCACCATTACTATTCTTGAAAAGAAAACTTGTTGGAACAAAACTTGTCTCGAGCCCATACCTTATTTGCTTCTGATCTTACTCCATCATAAATCATGGAAAGTATCCCCTCAATACCATCAACTTTAGTACTTCATCTTGGAACCATGGAGTACTTGACATAGTTTGATATCTGCATCCCAACCAAACTATAACATGTTGTCTTGTAAACCTATTCAGCCCTTGTTCACAAACCTTTTGCCTATAAATAGAGGGAGAATTTGCAAGAGAAAAGGTCCATATAAAAATAGAGAGCTTCTTGTGTGTTGAAAATCCTCAAACCCCCCCTTTACTCTAAAAACCAGAACTGTCCATAAAAACCTCCATCTTTGAGCTTTGTAGTCCAAACCCTTTGAACCTCTCACACTTTGAAAGTTATGTCTAAACAAACCATCAAAACACTCTACATACATCATATAGAAGTTGGTCAAACTCAAGAATAACTTCTGTAACATCACTATTTTCCAAACTCAAAAACAGCCACCTGCAACTTGACTTCTCCAACTCAAACTCAAAGCACAAATTTCAGTTTCAAGGTAAGTCTTCTTGACTTTGAGATCTTAATTAAAACATCATTAGTGATTCATTTTTGAATATAAAATGTAGATATAATTGTCTTTAATATAACCATATGCTTTCTTTTCATTTTCACTAACCATGTGTTGAGAACTGACTTTTACATGTAGCATAACACTGATAAAAGCAAAAAACAATAGTATGAGTCGATACGAAACACTATGAGTTGACACATATTATGTACAAAACAGGTAATGAGTCGACACAAAACGCGTATGTGTCGATACAAAGCAGTATGAGTCGATACAAAATCTTTATGTGTCGACTCATACTGAGTTGTTTTGACTTCTAGGAGCTAGAAATGAGTATGAGTCGATACAAAACTTGCATGTGTCGATACAAAGCAGTATGAGTCGATACAAAACCCTTATGTGTCGACTCATACTGAGTTGATTTTGATTTCCAGGGGCAAAGAACAAATATGAGCCAATACAAAATAGATATGAGCCATTGCATGCGTCAATATATAAAATTTTCGTATCAATGAATAAGCTCATGTGTTAATACATAAAAATTTTCTTAAACCAATTTTCTTCTTTTTTAAATTATCTTTATATTCCTTTATATTTTTATTGTCATTCAATATTCAATATGGTTGTAATAGTATAATTATAACTTTATTTCTTTCATCCTCCCATTCATAAACTTGTATCCCCATCCCCAAAAAAGATGTACTAGCGTAGAATTTACATTTCCGCAATTTACCGCTTTCAATAGAATTGTTAGTAGTTAGGGTGTGTATGGAAAGACTTAAAATAAATAAGTATACAACCCTAATTTAAGACAAAAATGCATGAAATCAATATACTCACACATGCGCACCTCTAGGGTAATCCACACTTGTTGCCTTGAGAAAAATAGTCATGTCCCTCGAACGTGGTATATTTTAGCAATGACCCTCGAATACAAGATCATAGTCCCTCGATGACCCTTCGATGTTGCCTTCGGTAAACGATATTAGACCCTTACGACAAATTGCTAAGGTATCCTACAATGTTGCCTTTTATGACTATATGACGAACCACGCCCGTCCCTTCAGATCCAATGATAGGGATTCTTATCAATCAATGGTAAGATAGCAATATCTAAAGGAGGAGGAAATGAATAAAGACCTTTTGAGTAGGTAGAACGTTCATAGTTTCTTGCTCACAATCATCTTCAAAACAAACATATTTTCAAATACACCAAGACATTTCCAGAGAAAATATTTTCAAAAGTCAACACTTTGTATGCATTCTTATAGAGACGAGAATCATTACAAAGTTCGGCTAAACAAAGGTACTTTTCAAAAATACTTTCGAAACTATCTCAAACACATTCCAAACAAAGAATTTCAAAGTGAGCTAGCAACAAAGAGCCCATAGATAACTACAGATGAAAAGGTTGCTAATGTCTTCCCTCTTCATAACCTACCCCACAAACTCAAGAAAATATCTCAAAAGGTCTTTCTTGTTCTTTTCACCCTTTCCTTTATTGGATAAAATAAAAATCGGTAGAGACTCTTGCTATCCGCAACAATTGCGATAGAATGCAACACACCCAAGTTAATTCTACCACCGTATTACACATCTTCACAACCGGAGCAAAAATCTTGCCAAAGTCAACACCTTTCCATTGTTTAAAACCTTTTACCACCAAGCGAGCCTTGTATCTTCTTTGAGAAGTACACTCATCTTGTTTAATCCGATAAATCCATCCATTCTTCAATGCACTCTTAACCTTTGGAAACTTCACTAACTCAAATGTATTATTCTCACAAAGTGATTGCATTTCATCTTCTATGGCATCCATCTACTCCCTTTTGTTCTCATCCTCGAAACGTTCTTTAAGGCTTTCGAGTTCTCCACCATCGGTAAGAAAAATATACTCATTTGAGGGGTATGGAATGGAAGGCCTTTTATAGACCGCCTCAACTCATTAGAAGCAACCAGTTGCTTAACACTTTCAAGCTCTTGTTTAACCTCATTTTCAACAACATATTTTGTAGCACCTACATCAAGAACATCATTAGGATTTAAAACATTATCAATATTCAAATCCATACCTTGATTTTGAATTAGAACATCTTCTAAAGTGATAGGGGTTGGAGCAATAATATTTGAGTTTGTATCAACCATTTCTTCATCTTCAAAAATTAGATCTTTATTCTCAACTTTGTCGATGTCCTCAATGGTATAATCCTCTATGAATACGACATCACGACTACGAATAAGCTTCCATTTAACTGTATCAAATAATCGATATCCAAACTCATCAAGTCCATACCCAACAACACACATTTCTTCGACTTCTCATCCAATTTCGATCTCTCATTCTCCAAAGTATGCACATAAGACATGCACCCAAACACCCGAAGATGGTTGTAGGAAACATCTTTACCACTCAAAACATGATATGGAACATAAAACTTTAACGAAACACATGAAGTGGGATTTAAAAGATGTACAACTGTGCTCAATTCTTCTCCCCATAAGTATTTCGACAACTTTGACTGAGAAAGTAAACATCTCACCCTTTCCACTAAAGTTCTATTCATTCTTTCGGCTAACCCATTCAATTATGGTGTCTTTGGAGGAGACTTTTGATGACATATACCTTGATATTGAGAATACTTGTCGAAATGTCCAACATACTCTCCCCCGTTATCAGTTTGGATACACTTGAGCTTTTTCCCCATTTCTCTTTCAACTGATGCTTGAAACGACTTGAAGGTATCTAACACTTGATCTCCCGTGTTCAAGGTATAAGCCCATGTTTTATGAGAAAAATCATCAATGAAAGTCACAAAGTAATATGCACCACCAAGTGATAATGTCTTCATTGAACCACACACATCGGAATGTACTAAATCTATCACTTTCGATTTCCTCTTTGGTTTGTATGACATAAAGGAAACACGCATTTGCTTACCCGCCAAATAATGTGAACACTTTCTCAACTTTGCATCAGAAACACTATACAAAACATTATTCTTTGCCAAAATGCTCAAATCTTTTTCACTCATATGAACCAAATGCTTGTGCCATGATTCATATGAGCTATCATTATCATAAGTGTTGATGTAACACTTCAAAACCCCAAGTTGGACGACATACAAGTTCGAACTCCTTTTTACTTTAGCAACCACCATTGAACCTTTCTTTAACTTCCATTCATTTCCCGGAAAAGAATTATCATATCCTTCATTATCCAACTTTCCAATGGATAAAAGATTGAATCAAAGTTCAGAATATGTTTCACACCTTTGAGAACTAGGGCTTTCCCATTACTAGTTTTGACACAAATATCTCCCATTCTGATGACATTAGCTTGCCCTTTATTTCCCATACGAACAATCCCAAAGTCATTAGTCTCATAAGTAGAACAAAGATCACATCTCGAGGTTACATGAGTAGAAGCACCACTATCAACCACCCAATCCATATCATCACATGATATATTGACATTTTTAAAACAACTATCACAAAAAATAAAGAAATCATCAACAACATCTTCATTATTGTTACCTTTCTTTTCATCTTTGTTGTAGCTCTTCTTCTTGTTTTCTCTTTTCAACTTACAACAATACCTCTTTACATGTCCCTTTTCCCCACAATAATGACACTCAATATGAGAGAATTTATTAGAGTCTCCTTATGATTTACCACGTGAGTTTCACGATTATTTAAACCTCTACTTTGATGTCTCCCTCTTGATTCAGTAATTAACCCCTCGAAATATAAAGAAGAACCTTGTGACTTACGCATCAACTCCTAAACTCCTCATTCAAAACACTACTTTTAGCCAAGTATATCGAGATGATACCATTAGGAGTAGAGTTAGACAAGGATGTCCTAAAAGTCTCCCAAGAATTAGGCAAAGCACCAAGAAACCACAAACCTTGAATTTCATCATAAAAAATAAGATTCATCTCCAACAATTGATTTAGAATACCTTGAAAAGTGTTAAAGTGATCGGTCATTGGTGAACCATAATTATACCTCAATGACATCAATTTCTTGAACAAAAACAACTTATTGTTCCCCATCTTTCTTGCATACAACTCCTCAAGTTTGGTCCAAAAAGATCGAGCATGAGTCACCGAGCTCACATGATTCAAAATATTATCATCCACCCATTGACGAATATAACCACAAACTTGTCTTTGCAAAAAAGTTCATTCTTCATCACTTTTTCCCTCGGGTTTTTCACTAGAGAAAACCGGCAAGTGAAAACCTTTCACATAAAGCAAATCTTCCATTTTTTATTTCCAAACATTATAATTTGAACCATTCAAACTCATAATCTTAGATGTGTTTGTCTCTATCGTTACACAAACCAAACCACGGATCTAGATACCACTTGTTGGGAGGAAATCACAAATGCAACGGAATAATTCAACAAGACAATCTCTTCCAAATATCAAATGCAACTTAGAGATAATTAACAAAAACATACCAAACAACACAACACAATTTTATCGTGGAAAAACCTCTATTAACTAGGGGCAAAAAACCACGGGACTCGTAGGCCACTTAAATCCTTCACTATAATCAACAATGGGTACAAGCAAAGTTCTCTCTAACACTAGTTAGAGGCATACATAAACATCATCAAGATTTGCAATCTATCTTGGAATACAATAATAGTCAAGAGAGAGACAAAATAACCCAAAAATACCAAGAAATTATGACATCAAATATGGACTCGACAGACTGAACTAGAATGCTCCGAATCTAATGAAAATCGCTCATAATGTGCTCTTATGAGTCATGAACATTGTGTAAAAATTTCAAGACGATCCGACCGATGGATTTTGCGCAAGCTTTGATTTAGTAGAACTGCTCTGTGCTGAAATAGGACTACGAGATTTCACTCTTCTCTCTACTTTTCACTTGTTGTTTTTCACACTAAAACCCTATTCCTCTTTGTTGGATAATAACAAAGGCTTACACATATATGGGCCACTAGCCCACATCATTTGAGCTCACTCCAAGTAGGAGGGATAGTCCAACACATTTTTCAACCAAGTTCAAAAATAAAACTTTGAAAAATATTTTACTAAGTTTTAATATGTATGATGGACTTATTTTGAGTACTAAGATTGTATATGACAAGAATTTCATATACCTTGAAAGTTTGATCAATGGAGTCTTGAGCAATGCCATAAATCTTTTTCCTTCTTTTTTTAATACATGTACATGGTCTGAGAGATTTAAAATTGTCTTCATCAAAACACAATATTGGAGAAGCTTGACTTAACAAGTGTTCCTTTTGTTCGCTAGAGCGCAAAAAATGAATGAGACTTAACATTATGATGAAGGAATAAAATATATTTTAGGATTTTCATCTCGATTTTTAGAAAAACTGGGGGAACATAACCAACGTAGAAACTGGGTTCAATTTCATTAAATAAAATATTAATCAACATTTCATGTTAGTTTTATAGAAAACAAAGGGATACAATGATTTATAAAATATAGGCGTCATTTTGGTTCTGAATAAAACATAAGTTTGTAGGAGCTGACAATCGAAGCTCAAACTTTGAGCAACATTTGACCTTGATTTTTCAATGGTTGACATGAAAGCTTTATCATGAAATGTATTATTTCTAGTAGTCGTTGCAATTGGAAAAATCCAATAAAGTCGCCATTACTATTTATTTATTCTAAGGACGGGAACCTAATGAGAAACCCTAAAGTCAAGGATAAGACAGTTGTTATAACCAAGTTAAAGGTTTAAGAGTCACTTAAGCAAGGGGAAAGTGTTAGGCGCTATTCACCTCCCTTTTACTCAAGGGGAACCCTCTCTAAGCTTGTGGTTGCTAGGTGTTTGCTTATTTCTTACTTAATATGCTTTATTTATTCATTTATTTATTTATAGAGAAAAATAGTTTAATTATAAATAATGATAAAAAGGGAAAATGTTAATTTTAGGTTAGGGACTCGCCTTGATTTCACAACGGTGTGCCTACGTACCTCTCATCAAGAGATGAGAGAAATCAGAGTCCTACGTGGTTTGAAATTGTTTGGTTTGTAGAATAATTTTAGATTGAAAATGAGTTTGTCTTGAGTTAGAATTAAATCGCGCAGGACGAAGAAATGAATTTGTTATCGCATGGAGAAAATGGAAAATTGATGAGTGGCGTGGATTTTAGTGTCTTGATTTGAATAACTAATTGGTAAGACGTTAAGCTGACCAATCGATTATTCGAGAATATGGTGGTCGTGCATCTACCTATCTTTTTATTTATAAAAATATTGAATTAGTTTTGATTGTGAAAATTACTTGAATATATACAAACTAATTAATTTTTAATTAAAAGAAATAATAATTTATTTTTGTGTTTTTTTAAATATTTGGTTAATGACTTATATAAGATTAACATGGTAAACGCATATGTTGAATTGGAATTGAACCTATTATAACAAAACAAAAAAATGATTTACAAATATTATATAATAATATTTCTTTAAAATAGTATACAAAATAATTAACAAATATCATTGATCCTTAAGATTATTTTAGTATGAAATTAAATTGTATAGAAAAATTTGATTTCAATTAGAATGATTTACATAAGTTCTAGTTAACTTACAAAAAAACATACTTGCTATTATGCACGTTATCTAGTTAGTTTTTTTTTAAGTTATAAAAAATCAAGTTTTTAAAAGATCACCTGTGTGATGTATGTCAAATGGATAAGTAAACAAGAGGCTCTTTTAAATTTAAAAACATAGTTTCAACTTCTAGACCTCTTGAGCTTCTCTATATGGACCTCTTTAGTCCTTAAGTATGAAAAGCTTAGGGTGTAATTACTATAGTTTTGTTATTGTAGATGATTACTCTATATTTTGATGGACTATATTTTTTCATAGTAAAGATGAAATCTTTTCGGATTTCTCTAGTTTTTCAAGGTTGTCTTAAAATAAAATGAGTATTAACATAGTTGTTATTTGAAGTGATCATTGAGGTGAATTTGAAAACTATCTCTTTGAGGATTATTATGATAAATACGACATTGAACATAATTTTTCCGCTCCTAGAACTCCATAAAAATGGTGTTGTGGAGAATAAAAATCGTGTTTTAGAGAAGATGGAAATAACTATGACCAGTGAAGGTGGTCTACCAAAATATTTTTGTGCCAATGCGATAAGCACGACTTGTTATGTTTTAAATAAGATACTTATACGTCTTATTTTAAACGAAACTCCCTATTAATTTCTAAAAGGTAGAAAACCAAATTTATCAGATCTTCATGTCTTCAGATATAAATGTTTCGTTTAAAACAATGGTAAAGAAAATATTGAAAAATTTGATGCCAAAGCGGATGCAGGTATCTTCCTTGGATACTCCTAATCAAGTAAATCCTATAGAGTTTATAATAATAGGATACTCATTATTGAGGAGTCCATACATATTACTTTTGATGAATCTTGTCCGAAGAATGTGGAAAAAGGTATTTCTTTTCATGATACATGTGTATCTTTATAAGACATACTCAAAGGCACCAAAGAGGGAATTGATCAGCCCAAAACAGCAAAACCTGAGGAGGAGGAGGAAGACGATGATCCTAAAAAGAAGAAGGATGAGAATCCAAATAAAGTGGATGATCTATCCTTGGCCTGCAGGTCTTCAAAGGACCATCCAATAGAAACAAATTCTCGGATATATCACCAAAGGTGTAACTACATGCTCCAAGATAAGAAGTTTATGTTATCACTTTGCTTTCGTGTCACAAATTGAGCCAAAAAATGAAAATGAGGCCCTACTTGATGAGAATTTTCTTATGGCCATACAATATGGGTTAAATAAATTTAAAATACATGATGTATAGGACCTCATAGCCCCTCTGCGAGATCATTAAGTTATTGGCACTAAGTGGGTTCTTATAAACAATTTCGACGAAAACAAAGTGATAACAAGGAACAAGTCCCAACTAGTGGCTCAAGGATATAACCAAGAGGAAGGCATAGACTATGAGGAAACTTATGCTCTAATTTCCCATGTTGAGGCTATAAGCCTTTTACTAGAATTTGCATGTTCCAAAAATTTCAAGTTATTTCAAATGGATCTAAAAAGTGCTTTCCTTAACAGTTACATTAATGAAGAGGTATATGTTTCACAACCTCCTGATTTTCAAAATCACGAGTATCCCAATCATGACTTTAAACTAAAATGTGTTTTGTATGGTCTCAAACAAGCCTCTATGACTTGGTATGTTGACGATATCATATTTGGTTCTACTAACATGCAATTGTTCAGAGGTTTTTCTGAGGTAATGCTAGGAGACTTTGAAATGAGTCTAATGGGGGAGTTAAACTACTTTCTTGGACTTCAAATCAAACAACTCAAAGAAGGGACTTTTGTGTGTTAAACAAAGTATTTCCAAGTGTTGATTAAACGCTTCGGAATGGTAGATGCAAATTCAATTGACACTCCAATGCCCACAAATGGAAACTTGGACAAATATGAAAACGGTAAGAATGTTGACATCAAAAGGTATAGAGGTATTGTGATATGGTGGAAGAACTGACTTGGTGTTTTTGCGTTTTATCGCAAATGTTGTGGTTAACAAGAGTCGCCACCGACTTTTCTTTTATCCAAAAGGAAAGGTGAAAAAGCACAGGAAATACCTTTGAGATTATTTCTTGAGTTCGGGGGTAGATTATGAAAAGGGAAGGTATTAGTACCCATTTCATCCATAGTTTTCCATGGGCTCTTAGTTACTTGCTAGATCACTTGCTTTTGTTTGAAATTATGCTTTGCGTGGTTTTTGAAAGTATTTTGTAAAGAGGCCATTTGTTTAGGCAAAATTTGTAATGATTCTCATTCGTAAGAATGTATACAAAGTGTTTGATCTTTTGAAAATGTTTTCAAGTTTGAAAGATGTTTTTTGAAAGTGTTTGTGTTTGTTTTGGAAATTACAAGGATATTTTGTTTTGAAATTGAGCAAGTAACTAGGAACATTCTACCTACTCAAAAGTCTTTCATGTTCATTTCCTCTTTCCTTTGACATTGTTATCTTACCATTGATTTGGTAAGTAACCCTATCTTTGGATATAAATGAGACTGGAGTGGGTCATCGTATAACCATAATTAGCAATGTTGTAAGGCATCTTAGCATTCTCTTTAGGGACTAAGATCATTTTTGAAAGGTAACTTAGATAGCGTCATCGAGGAACTATGATCTTATATTTTGCTTGTTTTTGCTAAGATACCTCACATGCGTAATATGACCATTTTGTAAGGCAACCAAGTGGATTTTATCCTAGTGGTGCTTGTGTGCAAGTGTATTATTTTTCATGCTTGATTTTTTCTTTGATTAGGGTTTTCTAATTGATTGGTTTTAGTCTTCCCATACAAACCCTAATTACTAGCATTTGTATATAAAGCGATAATTTGCGGAATTTAAAATTACTACGCTAAACTTCCATTGCGGTCTTTCCACCTGTGATACGGTGGGAGAACTGACTAGGGTTTTGCGTTTGTTTTCGCAAATGTTTCGGTTGAGCAAGAGTCGCCACCGAATTTTTATTTTATCCTAAGGAAAGGTTTAAAAAGCACAGCAAAAACCTTTGAGATTTTTCTTGGGTTCGGGGAGTAGATTATAGAAAGGGAAGGTATTAGCACCCTTTCTATCCATGGTTATCCATGGGCTCTTAGTTACTTGCTTAGACCAACTTGCCTTGGTTTTCAATTGTTTGAAATGGTGCTTGTGTGTGTATTTTGAAAATGTTTTGAAAAGATGCCTTGTATAGGCTACCCTTGTAACAATTCTTTACTCGAATGTTTTACAAAAGGTGTTTTTGTCTTTTGAAAAGATGTTTCAAGGTTTCTGAAAGTTTGTTTTGGAAAGTGTTTGTGAAGTGTAGTTTGAAATTAGGCAAGTGTTTTCTTTACAAATTGGCAAGTACTTAAGAGTTTATCTACCCTAAAGTTTTCTCAAAGATTTTTGTTATGTTTTAAACCTTTTGACAATTTTGTTCCACCATTGCATTTGGTGGACAATCTTGTATTTAGGAGGTGTAAGGGACGGGCGCGGGTTATCGTTTAGACCATAATTGCAATAGTGTTAAATGTCTTTGGGCAATTTTTCTTTAAAAGGGACTTGATCATTCATTTAGGCAACTTTTGAGGGACTATGATCATTTGATTGTTTGTTTTACCCAAAGAAATTCAACATGCAATATGGCCCAATTATTTGAAGGCAACAAAGTGGAATACCCTAGGGGTGCAAGTGTGAAATGTGTTGTCCATTTTCATGATTATTTATCTTGAGATTAGGTCCAACTATTTTGTTCGTTTTGTTCGCATTCAAACCCTAATTCTAGCATGGTATGTTTAGAAAGCATTACAGTGCGAAATTTAAGTTCCTACACTATTACAACACAATAATATGGGGAGGGGGGGTACAATGTTTCAAATGGGGTATATTTAGACAAAAATTTAAACCTAACTATTACATCATTTTTCTTTGAATATTTACAAATAATTGCATAATTAAATGGAAATGAAATAAATATGCAAAATGTAAAAAGAATTTTTATGTGCATGAAAAAAATATTATTTATGTGAAAATAAAAGGGAAATGAAAAGGTATTATTTTTGGAGTATTTTCAAATTTAGGGCAAAACCCTAATTTTTAATCAAAAAGGGATATTAATCAATTAATTCATATAATAATTATTATTTACATACAAAAATAAAATAAAATATAGTATATTTGTAAAAGAGTTATTTTTTAGTATTAAGTATTAAAAAATAAAATATGTACATTTTTTGGTATTTTTATCCTAAATATATTAATATATACCTATATATTTATATTATTTACAAAATGTGTATTATATATATTAATTAATAATATTTAATATTTAAATAAAAAAGTATTTTTTCTATAAAGTATTTTCAGGAAGTAAAAATAAGATAAAAGTATGTAAAAATGTATTTCCAATATTTTAATATTTTAAACAAAACATATATATTTATTTATTTATGTTCAAACTAAAAGAAAAAAAACAAATAAATACCTAATAAATTCAAAAATGGTGAGAAAAAATATTTTTAAATTTTTAATATGCTGAGAAAAAATAAATGAGTCAATTAAAAAAGAAAAGTAAAAAAAACATTAAAAATGAAGCAAATGGGCTCAGGGGTGTAAAACCAGAAAAGTGGTGTGAATAAGAAAATAGCTCAGGCCCAGCCCAAGAAGACATTGTCTTCAACCTTCAGCCAAAAACAGTTCAAAAACGCGCGCCCTGTTCTTGATCTTCTAACTCCTGATTCCTGGCTTATTAATAAAAACTCATAACATAAAAAATGTTCAGCATCAAGAGACGAATCCAACCATATGCAGAACTTGATCTAACTCTCTAAGATGAGGGATAATTTCTTCTCCCCCAAATCCTAACCTAGATTTTCTTCCATTTTCAAACCTCAAATTCTCACAGCTCAAGCAAAAGAAATGAAAAGTAAAAACATGTACATGTTCAGTGGCATGAGTAGAACATTGTTTATTCACAAACTTAGAGCTAATGATGCTTGATAAGAGAGATAGAAGTTCACCAAGATACCTGTTCAGCTGAAGTTCTATCTGGCAATGAGGGAGCTTTCAGTGCAAGGTGATGATTGGAAAAGCTTCCTTGAGGTCCAGGGATGCTATTCCAATGTTTACTTTGTCTTGAAAACTTTTGAATCGTGCTAGAGCACCTCACCTGCAAAACAAGAAACTGAAAATGGTGGAAGTGGTTAGAGGGATTACATGTCGTGTTTCAAGTCATGGTTAGCTTGCATAGATGCTAGGGAATGTATGTGAACTGGTTTGGGCAAGAGAGCTTGAGGGAAATGGAAGATGGCACTCAAACTGCAGGCCTGACCCTGTTTTTGCAGTTTGAAGATGATTCTGAGATTGAGAGTGTATGAGAGGTATTAGGGTCGTGCAATAGCTTGGTTGAGATGTCTTGAGTATGTTTGTCAAGGTCACTTAAGGGTTTGTAAGCTGATATGAGAGTTGGTCTGAGTTATGATGTGTTTCTTACACTTTAAGCAAGCAATGGTTACTTTGTGCCTCTAGCCTGTACAGGCCCTCATACTATGCTGCATAATCCCTCCTTGATCAGTGTGATTAACACATAAACTTGTGCCAATTAGATATGGATTGTACTTCTTGGATTTGTAATTGGACATAAAGCTAACTTTTGCAAAAATAGAAAGAATGCTTTATCTAATTTGAGATTAATCCTTTATGTAATGTTAGAACACAAAGAACATGGCTTTGGCACAAAGAATATGCATTAAATTTATGAGTGTTGGATGGTTTAAGGACCTGTAATCAAGATATGCAAGCTGAGATTGAAATGCATAGTGTTATGAACATGTACATGGCCAAGAACAAAAGTGACTTTTTCCCATTTTGCAAAATTCGATTCTCCCTAACCATGAGGTTGTTTGAGAAGTTCTTGGACATTTTGGAAAGCTTGGAATGTTTAATACAATCCATCTTTGAAGTGCAAGTTGAAAATCCAAGTGGAAGTGTATGGAAAATGGCCTTGAAGTTAGGTAGAAAACCTTGTCAAAATAGGTTAAAATTTCACTAAGTTAAGAATGGTTTAGTTCCCTTATTCAAAAATTTGTAACTTGAGATACAAGCCTCAAATGGGAAAACTTTGTGAATCAAAGTTGTAGATTATGCAACAAGCTACAACTTTCATGTTTTGACTTTTGTTTGAATCAAAATGGATCTTGGTGAAAAAGTGGGGCAAAGTTAGGAAAAAATTAGGGTTTTTTATAACTTTGAAAAATTCTAAGTTATGAAAAATTCTAATTTCTAACCCTAATTTGCATTTTGTGATTTCTTGGTGAACAAGTTTCATGATTTGGCATGTTTTGATGAAAAATGAATCTTGACTCTTGATTTTGACCAAAAAGTCAAAGTTTGACTTTTCAGTATACAGTCAAAATTGATCAATTGACTGGGAAATTCAACTGTCAATCTTGTGTACTTGGGATCTTTTGAGTTTGTTGAGCATGTCAAGATAATTCCATGGGGTCCTTGAGTCCATATATGAGCTTGGTTTGCCATTGGCTAGGTCAAACAGTAAAAAATTGCCTTTGTGCAGTCAAAACCCTAAAAATGACCATTTTGCCCTTTTGGTGATCTGATCAAATTTCTTATGGAATTGTGATCCAAACTTGATCAAATGGTCCATATGAGTTCATAATGTTGATGTGGGTCAATTTTCATGAGGTTTGACTGTCAATTGGCCACAGTTGACTTTTTCCCCAATACAGCTGATTTCTAGGTCAACTGTCCAATTGACTGAGCAAAACTTGGAATCAAAGCTTGAAACTTGGTATGGATAAACTTGGGAGTCCAATATGAAGCATGAAAGTAATCTTAAGCACTTTAGGTCAAAACATCTTGGTGCAAACACAAACCCTAATTTGGGTCAACAGTGCAAGGAGAGGTCTTGAGCAGATGAAACCCTGACTGGATCTTGGGCTTCAAAGGTTTTGTGATGAGAAATCATTGAGAAATGGGAGGGAAAATTTTGGGTTACAACACCACCCTTTGTTGATTTTTGTGTTGTGGAGCAGCTGTAGGTCTAGGTATCATCACGACACTTACTGTCTGACGTTGTTCAGCCCTGTTCTGACCCCTCGGGTTGTAGATGGCACTGGCTTCCTTCTTACAAACAAAAGGATTCTCTACTGAACTTGAAGAGGCATCCTTCTGTATTTTTCCATTTCGAATCCCAGCTTCTACTCTCTCCCCAGTTAGAATCAGCTTGGTGAAACCAACTGACGAGCTGCTGATCAGATGATTGAAAAATGGACCAGATAGCGTCCCCAAAAACATATCAACCAACTCCCTATCAGACAATGGGGGTTGAACTCTCCCAGCCAAGTCTCTCCATTTCTGTGCATAGTCCTTAAAGCTTTCACTTGCACCCAAGGACATACTCTGGAGTTGAGTACGCGTAGGAGCAAGGTCGGCATTGTACTGATACTGCTTGTAGAAAGCAACAGCCAGATCTTCCCAATTTCTGACATTGGCTCCCTCCAGTTGGTAGAACCATTCAAGCTGAGTCCCTGACAGACTATCTTGAAAGAAATGAACCCACAAATTTTTATTAGCGGTGTGGGGCTGGATCTTTCTGAAATAAGAATGGAGATGGAGTTTTGGGCAGGACACCCCATCATACTTAGCAAAAATTGGAGCTTTGAACTTCTGTGGAATTACCACTCCTGACACTAATCCCAACTCTTCAAAATCTAGTCCAGGTATCCTCTGAACTTCCATGGCACTGAGACGATCTTCCAACTGTTTATATCTATCCTCAGCAGGAGGATATTGCTCATCATTGTAATCAGTATCATTGTCAGAAACTGCAGGACTGGGGTCCTTCTCTTCTTCCTAATTCTCCCCTTCCTTAGATGAATAGGTCAGATCGACTTGTCGCTTCCAACACTCTCTAAAACTTCTGCCCATATTCAGAATACCAACAGCTTTCTTCTTTTTTTTCTTCTCTTTCAGGATGAGGGCTTTCAGATCCTCCTGCCCTTTTGCCAGACTTATGAACATTTGTTGGAACTGGGCATTCTGTGCCTGAAGGTCCTTGATAGTTTGCTTGGAAGATATTTCGTGCTGAAATAAACAGCGAAGAAGATGAGAAACTTGTAATGGTACCTGTAATGATGTGCATGATAATGGGATGCACATGAAATGATTTCAAAGACTTCAGGAAATTTAAATTTGCAAACCAAAATAAACAAAAACTTTATTAGCTGAATTTGAAGTTCAAATTCCTTTTAGGCGTTACAATTAAAAATAAATCTGAAACTATAAAAGACATCAAAGTTCCCATGGATGCTTCCTCTTTGTGCCGAGATAGTCATTGAGTCCTCTTTCTTCATGCAACTACTTTGTGAGCTCTAAAACCTTCCTCTCCTGAGCATGGAACTGATCCCTGTAAGTATCCTGCCCCTTCATCATCTGAATCCAAGACCTCTGTAATTCCCCAAGATCACTGGGCATATAAGGATAGAGAACCGTGTAAGGAATACCCTCTTCCGTAGTGGGTTCCACGATCACTGGTAAAATGGTCACATAGGGCATCATAAGCTGTTGGGCATGAGCTCATACCAATTATAGGTAAGGTTCCAAAGGAATGGAAGTCTTTGGCCCTAAAGCCTTGGCGCCAGATCTATTTACCATGCCCCAGGCTCGTATGAACCTCCAGCGGTACTCTTTAACATCATCCTCATAGTTGAATACAATACCCTCGATAAGTAACTCATGGGGACCATCCCTTCGAGCGTAACCAAATTGTCGCATAGCTAAACAAGGGTTGTAGGTTATACCCCCTCTGATGCCAAGTAGCGAGACATTAGGGTACTCTCTTCAGCGGTCAATAATAGTAGTGTTTTCCAAAGCTCGAGAACACCAAAGAATATCCGTATGAGCGAGTGACATTATCGTTTGTGACCAACCCAAACCTTCTTCATTCTTCAGTATGGGCTTAGGGAGGTGAGAAATAAACCACCTCGACAGCAATGGCATACAACACATAAGAATCCCTCTTCTCTTCATGGTGCGAGTATGGAGAGTGTGCAGAATATCTCTGAGTAAGGTAGGCACGGGATTGTGGGAGAAGAAGATCTTGATAGAATTCACATCTATGAATGAGTTCGGATTAGAGAATAGAACTAACCCATAGATTAGAAGAGCCAAAACCTCCTCAAAAGCCTGAAAATCCATATCATCCCAAAACAGCTGAGCCATGTCTATCAGAAACTTGGCTAGAAAACCCTTGACTCCACTTCTAGTTTCCCAATTGGATACCACATCGACCCATTTCAGATGAAAAGCTAAGGGAATGAATTATGGCTTAGGAACTTCTTCTAGACCTGTTCCAACATTTTCCCTCCCATTTTACTCAACAAATGTCAAGTAAGGTCCCCAAAGTTGCTCAAGGAAGCCAAAGAGTTGACCAGACAAACTCTCTCCTAAGCCAGTGCACCTCAAAATTAGGGTTTCTATTTTCATCAAGATGGGTGAGCCACAAAATCCCCAAATGCTTTCCAAGGTCCTAATATGCTCCAAAGACCATCCATTTCAAGTTTCATACCTTGCACAAGAAGGTTGCTCAATCAACTGCTCAGATGCTTGAGAATCGACTGTATTAGGTCAAAAGTCAACTGTGGCCCATATACAGTCAAACTTCAAGATTTTTGGTCAACATCATCATTTTGAATTTTTATCCATCATTTGATCAAGGGTTGATCATGATTCCTCAAGGAATGCTTCGAATTCTTCAAAACCCAAAAGTTGCTAAATTAGGGTTTCTCAGGAAAAGTCAACCCAACTTTGACCAAGCATAACTTCCGCATGCTTTATAAATTTTTTTCCATCTAAAGCTCATTTTGAAGAGGATGCAATTCTCTACAATTCATCTTCAGCTCACAAGTTCAAAATATTCACTCATAAAAAGATATGAATTTTGACATTATAGGTCCTTTTGAAAAGTCAACAAAAACACCTTTTGGGTCAAAGCTTCATACATGAAAATGGAAGACTCAATTGAGATGCAACCAAAAGGGTTGCTTAGGGGACATCCTAAGCTTTCTAAAAAGTCCAAGAACACCTCTCTAGGGTTAAAATTGGATAAGTTATGCCTTGTCAAAGTTGACCTTTTTGGCAAAATTGCCAAAAGTCAAATATGCTCACAAATGCATTTTTTGCTAAATGGGCCTAACTTTTTATGCTTGCACCTCACTTATAATGTGGCCCACGACTCAAATATTCACCCACACATTATTTTCTTCATTTTTAAATTTATTTTGATTTTTTATTAATTAAAAAGTGAATTAAATCAAATAATTGATGAATAATAGCAAGGATATGATTTGATTTGGTTTTTGGACAAGTTGGCAATCAAAATGTGCTGAATTATCAAGGCCAAAATGAATCAAGCATAATTGGTACAAGAAAGGGATGATTTATCTCAAAATAACAAGTTTACATAAGCTTGAAAATCAAATCAAATCTCTTATAATTGCAAAGATTCATAAAAAAAAAAAACCTTTGCAAATTTGGACATAAGCTTTAAAAAGTCATAAAACTTAGAATTAGGTTTTTTTTTATTATATTAAATTTAATTTAATTAATTAGATTAATTTAATTTAGGGTAACTTTAACTTATTTTTACAATTAAAATCAATTAGAAAACTAGGTTTAAATTCTTGATTTAATTATTTTTTTTTTCAAACAAAAACACAAAAAAATAGGTTAACTTAATTATTATTTTTAATTAAAGTTAATTAGTAATTAGGTTCCTTTTTTTAATTCAATTATTCCTTATTTTCTTAAATGACAAAAAATGACAAAAAATGATTTTTCTTTAATCAATTGCAATTAGGTTTAGTCAAGGGTCAAAACCCTAATTTCTCTCGCATTTAATGTACCGCGCATTTTTAATTTTCTTTCTTATTATTATTGTAATTGTTTCAAGGTTGTAATAGTTTTAACTAGGGTTTTAAATTCCGTACTTTTATTTCCCGTCAAGGCAATTATGTAACTGTCAAAGCCATGTAATAGATAGGTTTATTTCCACTTTTACTTTCAGCAAATTATTATCTGTTAGATGTATTAATAGGATTGTATGACATGAATGCATGAAAAATTAAAACAGTTAGAAAACCCTAATGTGCAAAGATTAAAATAACTGAAACAAATCACTCGCACATGTTCACTCCTAGGGTTTACCTCACTTCGGTTGGCTTCGATAAACAATCATTAAGCATAGGAGATTTTAGTGGTTGCCCTCCAGTCTAAAGAGATTAAATTGTCCCATTTGAATGATGCCTCGGAAATGTTGCCTCGAAAAGATCTTAAGATTCTAGGGTTACTACTAAGGTTTTCTAACTATTGCTTTAGTGATTGTATTTGTCCCTTTCGAACGTCCCTTACAAACTCCAACGACGGGGCTACCCACTCCTTAATAGTAGAATAACGTTGTCTAAAGAAAATAGAACGAACAATCTTTTTTTGAGTAGGTAGATACTAGTAGGTACTTGCTCAATAAATTTTTTTCACACAAACACCTTTCAAAACAGTTTATAAAACAACTTCGTCACATCCTTGAGGACTGATACAAGGGTTATCACGGAGTAAAATATTTTCAAAGCAAGCACACACACAAGCAATTTTTAAAAGATGAGCAAGTACCTAAGAGCCCGTAGATAACTACGGATAGAAAGGGTGCTAACACGTTCCCTTTCTATAATCTACCCCCCGTACTCAGAATATCTCGAAAAAAGGTTTTTTCTGTTCTTTTTCCTTTTCCATGATTGGATGAAATAAAAGTCGATGGCCACTCTTGCTTACCGCGACAATTTTCAAACACAAAACGCAAAAAACGCAAACCAGTATTAAACAGTTGGTTCTGCCACCGTATCACAGAACTGGAGACTCTGCTGGGGATCATTCTATAAAGTGGGGTATACCTTAGGAATTAGATCATTTTATAATTTCTTCTCTTGATTGTCTTGATTGCTTTACTTTTGAGGGTTTGTTTGGGGTTACTATAGATCCTACACCCGGATATGGGGAACACCTTTTAGGTAAGTAGCAATAAACTATGAGGGAACTATGCTGGGGTATACCAACACAGTTGAAGCAGTAGCTATGTTGATGTGGTACTTTGGTTGGTACCGGTAACCCTTGAGTCAATCAGGGAGGTTCCATGAAGCATCAATTGGCCTTAGAACCTTTAATTGCACAACTTGGCCAATAGGACGTAGCGAGGTGGCCGACTTTGGTGTATTCCCAAGGTCGACAGATACTCGACGCTACACTCATTGAGGTTTGACTTTTAAGCTTTGTTTGGTTGCGATTCAACCGCCTATTGAAAGAAGCTGGGAGAAAGATCAATGATATTGAGATCCCTTTTAGAACCCGATTACTATTTATAGGGCAGGTTGAACCAATCCAACTTCAAGAGGGTATGACCTTAAAACTCATGCAAGCCTTAAACCTAAGGACTTGGTGTGACTTGTTTGTTTTTTGCTATACCTGTGACTTTCTAACCTAATCATGACATCATAAGCATATCATATCATGACTAACCATTTCAAGGATTCCCCTAGGGCTCATTTTTGTTCTATTTTGTAGGACATGGCATCTGCCCGTAGGAACACTATACAGATCAACCTTGTGAAAGTGTCTCTCCAACTAAAGGATATGGAATTAAGGGTTCTCGAAGGTTCTAATTTCACTAGAAAGCATGGTCAGTTGCTCAATTTGGTCACTACAAAACCTGATGAAGAGTTGTTAAAAGTGTTGTTTCAGTTCTTCGATCCGGTGCACCATTATTTCACCTTCCTGGATTACCAGCTAGTACCTACTATAGAGGAGTTTTCTCAGTTGTTGGGGGTACCTATTCTTGACCAGTTGCCTTTCAATGGTACGGAAGAACATCCAAAGCCTAAAGAAATTTCTAGAGCTCTGTCTTTACAATGGTCTGACATAGTGGAAAATTGGGAGACTAGAGGGAGTGTCCAAGGAATTTCGGTTAAGTTTCTATTTGAGAAGGCCTATCACTTTTGGGATACCTTAGATTTACAAGCTTTCGAAGAGGTGCTGGCACTTCTCATTTATAGGAAGGTACTTTTCCCTAATGCTGATCAACTCGTAGATGTGAGCACTATCAAGGTTTTCCTGTCTCATAATCCAGTACCTACATTACTCGGGGATTTTCTGCACTCTTTGCATGCTCGCACTCTAAAGAGAAGGGGAACCCTCCTGTGTTTCACTCCTCTATTGGCTAGGTTGTTTATTTCGCACCTACCCAGGCCTGTTTTGAAGAATGAGCAGGGTTTAAAATGGTCTCGCAGGCTGATGTCCCTTAAGCATTCAGACATTCATTGGTGTTCACGGTTCTCGGAAGATGTTACCATCATCAATCGCTGTGGTGAATTCCCTAATGTCCCCCTATTATGCATTAGGGGAGGAATCACTTACAACCCTTGTTTGGCATTGTGTTAGTTTGGTTATGTGAGAAGAGATGGTCCTCATGATACACTTATCCAAGGAATTGCCTTCAATTATGAGAACGACGTTCAAGGCTATCGTAGAAGGTTCATAAAAGCTTGGGGCATGGTACATAAAATTGATAGCAAGACGCTAGGGCACAAGAATTCCATTCCTCTTGAGCCTTATCTCTGGTGGGTACGAGTTCGCGCCCAAAGTATGATGATACCCTACCCTGTTGTCCTGCCAATAATTATGGAACCAGTTGCTGAAGGAGACACTGCTTCTTTTGTTCATCACCTTGACATGCCAACTGATCATGAAGAATTACAGAAGTCATGGGTTCAACTCAAAGAAGAGCGGGACACGTTTGAAGCTCAGTTATATGCCAACGAGAAGAAGGTCCTGGAGCTCACTAGGCTACTTCATGAAGAAAGGAACATAAATGCCTACATCGCGCCAAAGAGGATGCGCTCCTGGGAGACCTAGTTTCTTTCTTCAAGTTTTATTTTGTCTAATTGTAAGCCTAAAAGGCGTTCTTTGTAACAATTTGAACTTATTAATGCAATTAATGTGTGTTTCTTTTGGTTAAACAAATCTGAGCCTTTAAGAATCCTTGAAATCATCGCATACACATCCCATCCATAGCATTGCATAAACAAGTACCATTACAGGTTTCTCATCTTCTTCGATGTTTATTTCAGCAGAAATGTCTTCCAAACAAAGCATCAAGGACCTTCAGGCATATAACGCTCAGTTCCAACAAATGTTCATAAGTCTGGAAAAGGGGCAGGAGGATCTGAAAGCCCTCATTCTGAAAGAGAAGAAGAAAAAGAAGAAGGTTGTCGGTATTCTGAATATGGGCAGAAGGTTTGGAGAGCAGTTGAAGCGACAAACTGATCTGATCTCTTCATCCAGGGAAGGGGAGAATCAGGAAGAGGAGAAGGACCATAGTCCTGCAGTCTCTGACAATGATACTGATTATAACAACGAACAATATCCTCCAGCTGAGGATAGATACAAACAGCTAGAAGACCGTCTGAGTGCCATGGAAGTTCAAAGGATACCTGGACTGGATTTCGGAGAATTGGGATTGGTGTCGGAAGTAGTCATCCCGCAGAAGTCTAAAGCTCTAGTTTTTGCAAAATATGATGAGGTGTATTGCCCAAAGCTCCATCTATGTTCTTATGTCAGGAAGATCCAACCCCACACAGCTGATAGAAATCTGTGGGTTCACTTCTTTCAAGATAGTCTATCAGGGACTCAACTTGAATGGTTCTACCAGATAGAGGGAGCAAATATCCGAAACTGGGAAGATCTGGCTGCTACTTTCTACAAGCAGTATCCGTATAATGTCGACCTTACTCCCACTCGTACTCAACTCCATAGTATGACCATGGGTGCAGGTGAAGGTTTTAAAGATTATGCACAAAAATGGAGAGACTTGGCTGGGAGATTTCAACCCCCGTTGTCTGATAGGGAGCTGATCCTAACTGGGGAAAGAGTGGAAGCTGGAATTCGAAGAGGAAAAATACAAAAGGATGCCTATTCAAGTTCAGTAAAGAAGCCTTTTGCTGGTAAGAAGGAAGCCAGTGCCATCTACAGCCCGAGGGGCCAAAACAGGGTTGAACATCGTCAGACAGTAAGTGCCGTGATGATACCTAGACCTGTAGTTGCTCCACAATGAAACAATCAACAAAGGGCGGAAAGACCACAACGACAGTTTACCCGCATCAACATGACATTGGCTGAAGTTCTACATCATCTGTTGAGATCTAACCTGGAAACCTTGAGAGAGGCTCCCAAGAATCCAAATACTACATCTACCCGATATAATCCGAATGCCCGGTGTGCCTATCATTCTGAGAGTCCTGGCCATGATACAAATGACTGCTGGGCTCTGAGAAACAAAATACAAGACTTGATTGAAGCTAAGGAGATAGATTTTGATGCTCCGGAGAAGCCAAATGTCATAATTGCTCCCATGCCTAAACATGGTCGTGGAGTTAATGCTATTGATACTGATTTGTTTGTTACCTCTGTCGACGAAGTTTCTACTCCTCTCATAATTGTCAAGAAGAATTTGCTATTGGCCGGTTTATTTCTGGGTTGTGGTGAATGTAGCCACATGTGTTCGCTTCTACCTTCTGGTTGTCGTTTACTGAAGTTAGGTGTTTAACGTCTGATAGATAGCAAAGAGATTATATTTGAGAAAACTATGATTCCTATTGTTCCAATTGAAGACGTTTCCATTATAACCATTTCCTCCAATCCTTCCAAGGTTTCCTCGAGAAGACCTGTTAGGATTACATCCGCTCTAAGAATTGCTCCACTGATAATTATTGTTCCTAGCCCTATCCCGTATGTCTCGGATAAAGCTGTCACGTGGTATTATGGTGTCGATGTGTACTATCATGGCATCAAACAAGACTTGAAAGACGAGGAGACTGATCCCGATATTGGTAACATTGTCGGAACCAGTAAAGTTACCCGAAGTGGAAGGGTTTTCTCTCCCGAGATTTCCCCCAAGTCTGTCAACAAGCCTATTATTATTCCATTTGCCGTTCCTGCTAGTACATCTGCTACTGCTCCTATTCTTACTCCGGTCGTTACCTCTGTCGGCGAATCGTCTGATACTCGCGGCAAGGAAATTCTAGGTGAGCCTGCCCGAACAGAGGCGCCTAAGAAAATCATTGTGGAAGCCTCTAAGCAAGATTTGGAGGAGATACTGAAAATCATTAAGGGCGACTATAACGTGGTCGAGCAGCTAGGGCAGACCCCATCGAAGATATCCATGTTGTCTTTGCTATTATGCTCCGAGGCCCATGCGAAGGCTTTGATCGCATTCCTCAAAACTGCGCATGTGCCGCAAGAGACTTCAGCTGATCAGTTCAAAGATTGTGTGGCCAGCCTGACTGCTGATAATGGGCTGGGTTTTTCAGATACGGATTTTACACCAAAAGGAAGAAAGCATAATGATGCTCTGCATGGCTCGATTGAATGTAGGGGCACCACTATGGCTCATGTGCTGGTAGATACTGGGTCTTCACTGAATGTTCTGCCGAAGAAGGCGTTGGACCGGTTGGATTGCGAGGGTTTAACTCTAAAGCCTAGTAACATTGTGGTAAGGGCATTTGACGGATCGAAGAGAATGGTGCACGGGGAAGTGGACATCCCTGTCAAAGTAGGTTCTCATACTTTTGGGTCCACCTTCTATGTGATGGATATTAGGCCATTATACTCTTGTTTGCTGGGACGTCCTTGGATCCATGAGGCTGGGGCAGTCACCTCCACACTCCACCGAATGCTGAAGTATCCGATGAA
This sequence comes from Vicia faba, assembly GCA_948472305.1. Classification (NCBI taxonomy): domain Eukaryota; kingdom Viridiplantae; phylum Streptophyta; class Magnoliopsida; order Fabales; family Fabaceae; genus Vicia; species Vicia faba. The sequence goes on from OX451736.1 coordinate 214,726,209, forward strand.
AGGAAAGATTGTCACAGTGCAGGGTGAAGAAGAATATATGGTGAGTCACCTCAACTTCTTCCGCTACATAGAGATGGACGTGGAATTCATAGAAACTCCTTGTCAGAATTTTGAAGAGTTCCCTCAGATCTTGGCATCAACAGAAACTACTAGCAACAAAACTCCTTTGAAGATGGCTTCTCTCAAGGACGTCAGGGTTGTGGTTGAAGAAGGTGGGTGTGCCAATTGGGGTCAGCTCCCTGATTTCACTCATAAAACTGGCAAATTTGGTTTGGGCTTTACTACAGGGGCTCAAAGGGCTATTAGACGCGCTCAGGCTGGAGGACCTCCCCTACGTATCAGCAATCGTGGGATTAACTCCATTGAAGACAGTGAAGAGGAATCAGACATTGACAGCTAGATCTACCCGACTACCAACGGTGGACCGAGTAATTGGACGGCTAGGGAATTCATACTTTTTTCTTTTATTCCGCAGTAATTGACTTATTTGTTTTAAGATTTGTAATAAACAATGTGAAACTTTACAGCCTGGTGCCTTGCCCGAGGCACCTTGGCTTTGCTTGTGGGGGCTATTATTTGTCATTTCATAACCATTAATAAAGCATTAGACATTTATGGCATACAAATTTTGTACTCTCTATTTTTCTTTTCTGTTTTTCACTTTATCAAAACAGCTATTCTCTTACACACACTCACGTATCACAATGCAGATCCATATCCACTCTGGATCCCATTGATAACAGCTCTGCTAATGCCAGATATGACTTCAAAAATCCGATCAACCAAGCCGAGGACGAAGGTGAGGATGATTGTGAAGTGCCTGGAGAACTTGCTAGATTACTACAGCAAGAAGAAAGGGTCATACAGCCTCATGAAGAGCCGGTTGAGACAATGAACTTGGGTACTGAGTGTTGTACCCCAAAATTTTCCCTCCCATATTCTTCAAGGTTTGTCAAGAATCATCTTCAAATGGTTCAAGATTTCTCAAGGGTTGCACAGTCCAAATGTCTCCTAAGCCAGTCAAAATTAGGGTTTTGGTTCTCTCAGGGAATTTGAGGTTTTCGATGGCTCAATCAAGTCCCATAGGCCCATATATATTGTCAAGCATCTACATGTCAAGTCTCAAGTCTCACAATGCCAGTTTGCACAGTCAAAAGCCCTATTTGAACTACAGTCAACTACAGGGGTAAAATGGTCATTTTGCAGTCAAAAGTCAAACATTTTGGTCAACATCTTATTTTGAGGCCACAATCATCATTTGATCAAATCTTGATCATGATTCCACAAGAATGGCTCAAAATCATCAAAGATGCAAAAGTTTCTATTTTTGGACAGTTGAAAAGTCAACTGTAACTTGACCAAGGCATAACTTTTTCATGGTTCATCAGAAAAATCCCATCCAATGCTCATTTTGAATGGGGTGAGATTTCCTACAATCCATCTTCACATTCCAAGTCCAAGAAATGCTCTCACAAAAAGTTATCAATTTCTACATTATAGGTCAATTTCAAAAGTCAACAAAAAGGCACTTTAAGTCAAAGACCATAACTTGGGATTGGTAAATCCAAATGATATGGGACCAAAGGCATTGGTTAGAGGACTTAAATACCTTTCCAAAATGTCCAAGAACATGTTCATATGATCAAAATTGAGCAAGATATGCATTGGAGAAGTTGGGAAATTTTTGTGAATTTGCAAAAGTCAACTTTGCTCAAAACACATCATTTTTGCTAATGGGCCTCAAACTTCTTCTTGAAACTTTATCCAAGGCTTATGCACGACCCATTAAGATTAAATTGAATTATTTTCTTATTTTTATTAATTAATTGGATTTTTAATTGATTTTTAATTCATTTAATTAATTTAATTGTAGGAAAATACCAAGATATGATTTCTAAATCTTTTTGTGAAGCAAAAGTGGTCAACATGTGCTGGAGATTTCGTGTACACATCAAGGGAACCAAAATCTCCAAAATTAGCAAGTTTTGTCAATCAAAAACATTGAAATTTATTTAATTTCCAATCAAATATTGAAACCATAATGCAATGGATTTCTTGGCCAGAAGTTAACCTAATTCCATTCTATTATAAGTGCTGAAGCTAACCCTAAAGCCTTACACGTGAAAACTCTGCAAGAAAGCCATATGCAACATTGAAAAAAATCAAGAAAAACTCAAAACTGTTTTTAATCTTCCAGGTCAATTCAAGGCATTTTCTTGATTCTAATACATTGCAGGGATCCCCAGGAACACATTGCAATCGAAACCAAGCACTAAAGCCACAAGAATCATCAAAAACGGTTTAACGGTTTGCACATATTTTTCAGAATCACATCTCATTATTCATGCGCATTTGATATGTTTTGTTGATTATTTTATGTTCATAGAACTCAGGTGAAGCTTTTGGTGTGGTTCAATTGGATTAAAATGCCCTGAAACAGAAATCACCATGAACGTTTTCTAGGGTTTTCAAACTCTGAATTTGGGGGTTTGCTATATAGGAAAAATTGGGACCCTTAACGCAAATGGTTGAATTCAGTAGACTCAGACGATTGCAAAACTACCCTCACGAAATCTTTATATTTGACATAGAGCTATTCGCTATTTTTTGCATTTGCAGTTTGTGGGGGTTAAAAACCCCCGCTATCTAACATTACTTTTGCAGGTTCAGTGGAGAAGACGAGGACGTGTTTGCTTATGAGTGGATAATTCAAAAAGCGCGCGTTTTTATTTGTGTTTCAGCATAGACATTAATTTGTATATATTATGTTTGGTCTTTATTACACTAATAATTGAACAGGGCAGTTGGGTTGGTTAAGGCGTGCAGGCATAGTCCCTTGGGACCTGGGTTCAATTCCCAGGTCCCCCAAAATAATTGTTTCATATTTTTTCTAACCTAATTACATGCAGGCTTCCTAAATGTACCCCACCACGCGTCTCCAGCATCCAGGCGCCAAGTGGCCACAAATGTGAATCCAAAGGCCAAAGATGGAGGATCATGGTGTTCCTCAGTCAACATGCACGTAGACCATTCAGAAAGTCAACGCAGGCTTGGGGTAATGGGCTTGAAATCTGCTAACAAAACCTCCTAATGGGCCCATCACCCCCCTGGTTTCCTTGTTCCTTTTTCTTTTTCTATTTTTATTTCTATTTAATTCTTTCATTAATTATTACTATTATTAATATATAATTAGCAACTTAATTATTTTCCTAATAAAATTCAGAAAAACTAATATTTTTTATTTTTATTATTATTTAGTAATTTCACTATTAATTATTTTGTAAATAAAATGCTAACAAATTAATTTAGATAATTAGGTTAACTTTAATTTTTCTTTTGCAATAAATAAAATTAATATAGAAATTAGGGTTTTTACTAACTTTCAACTTTTAATTCCTTTTATTTTTATTTTCATTAAAAACATAAAAAACATAAAAAAATACTTTTCTTCTTTTAATTAATTAATTAATTAGTTATTAGGTTTAATTTTTTAATTAATTGCAAAAAAGGGACAAAATTCCATTCTTTTCTCAAACAAGGGTCAAAACCCTAAGGACGTCCCGATTCAATTCTTTCGCGCGCATATTTATTTTTAATTCATTATTTTGATTATATTTATGTATCTGTTTCCGAGGATGTAATAGTTAATTAGGACTTTTACCGCTTTCTTTTATTTTCTCGCATTTATTTCCAAACGAGTTATGTTTTTGGCGATGTATATACCCGCGCCTTGTAATAGCGTAGATTCAATTTTCCGCACTTTATTTCCCGCAAACTATTAAACTGTTAATTATGCATGCAAGACTTGTATGAAAATTAAAAACAACTCGTAGATCACCATGATACATGTACAAGATAATTTAACATGAACCTGACACACATGCACATGCCACCCCTAGGGTACGCCTCACTTGGTTGCCTCGAAGTGGTCATCAAGTATAGGGTGTTTTAGAGGTCGCCCTCCTGTCTAAAGATCCAGTTGCCTCGAAACGGTTGCCTCGGATAAAAAGGACCTAGGACATTAGGGTTACCGCTAAGGCGTCCTACTATTGCTTTGGTGACCACACATGTCCCTTAATCGAATTGACCCGAATAACTCCAACGACGGTGCTTCCTACTTCTCAATAGTGGGATAGCACTGTCTAAAGGACTCTTACACAACTTAATTCCTTAGAGTAGGTAGATTTCTCCTGGGTACTTGCTCTTTCAAAACAAAAACAACTTTTCACACCCACACTTTCAAAAAGTTTTCAAACAAATACTTCATACACTCTTGAGGACTGATACAAGAGTTACCTAGAAGTTTTCAAACTAAACTTTTTCAAAACCCACAAACACTTGAAAAGCAAACAAATTTTTGAAAACATAGTGAGCAAGTACCTAAGAGCTCGTGGATAACCACAGATAGAAAGGGTGCTAACACCTTCCCTTTCTATAATCTACCTCCCGAACCGAGAAACATCTCGAAAAGGAATTTTGCTGTGCTTTTGTCCTTTCCATGTTGGAGAACATAAAAGACGGTGGCGACTCTTGCTTACCGCGACATTTCGCTAACCAGCATTCCAAAATAGTCAGTTCTATTTCCACCGATCACAGAACTGGCGACTCTGTTGGGGACTGAATAAGTGAGGTGTACCTTAGGATTAGACCACTCTTGTTTTCAATTGCTTGCTTTGTTTGCTTTAATATTGTGGGCTTGTTTTGGAGTGTCATAGATCCTAACCGGATCTGGGGGATACCTTTTAGAAGTAGCAACAAACTGTGAGGGAACTGTGCGGGGTATACCGACACGGTTGAAGCAGTTGCTACATTGATATGGCACTTTGGTGAGTACCGGTAACCCTTGAGTCAAGTCAAGGAGAGTACGGGGCCGCCGCATGGTGTCGCGAAGCATCAACTGACCTTAAGAACCTTACTTGACCATCCTGGCCTCTTTAGGGGTAGTGAGATGACCGACTTTGGTGCAGTCCCAAGTTGGTAGGTACTCGATACTACACTCATTGAGGGTTGTTTTCTTGGAATATTTTGGTCGCCAGTTCAGTGGCTAAATCAAAATGATGAACACAGAAAACAACCCAATGATATTGAGCTCCTTAGAACCCGGTTACTTTTGATAGGACAGGTTTTGAGCCCACCGCCTTCAAGAGGGTAGTACCCCAAACTTCATGCTGGCCTAAACTCTAAGGGCTTTCTGGTGTGACTTGTGTGCCTTAAAACTTGAACTACTTGCATATTCTTATCTGACACATGAGTTTCTTGCAAGTTTTGTGTACAGTCCTTGATCGGGACTTATAACAGGGTTTACTTACATCACTCCACGCATAGCATAACATCATACCATCATACCATTGCATACATCCTGCATAAGGACTTACCCTTTTCAAGGATCTGAAGGGTCTGTGATGCAGGTCATGATGAACCAACTGTCTAGCAAGGGGAAAAGGGGATTTATTTTCCTCTAGCCAAGGTTGATAACTTGAGTCAGGGGCTATGACTCACTCGATATGGTGAGCTTTGACTCTTGAAGAAGGACTCTCAACAACATGAAGTGCCTTCAATCAAGCTACCAGATTCTAACAATTTTCTTGTTTACCCCGCGAGATCCTTGAAAACATTGCATGCATACATACACATCATTGCATAACAGGTACCCTTGTTGCAGGTCACTTACCTTCTTCGCTGTTTATTTTAGCAATGGCTTTCCAACCAGACAACCAGGATCTCCGTACTCAAGAGACTCAGTTCAGGGAAATCTTCCTAAGCCTATCCAAGGGGCAGGAAGAATTGAGAATGCTCCTCATGGGGAACTTGGTCAAGAACAGTCCTGAAGACGATAAGGACGAACGACTGAAACGTCTGCAAGCTGAGGTGGATGCTATGAGAACTCAGATGCTGGGGCAGACAACCCTTATCCAAGGCTTAGCTCGGGAGCAAGAAGAGTTGAAATCCATGATCAACCAGCTTCAGCAAGAAAATATGAAGCAAGTATTCAGGGTTGGGGACCAAATCGGTAATCAGCCCCCAAGAAGTCAAAGGTTTGGTTCAATGAATAGACCTCTCCAAGCTGCTACTACTTCACAGGTCCAACAACGACCTCACCAAGAATAATAGGTTGATCAGAGCAAGCCAGACAAGCCCAGGAGGCAATTCACCCAGCTTAACATGTCGTTGTTTCAAGCTTTACAACGCCTGTTGAGATTGAATCTGATCATATTAAGGGCTCCTCCCCGGAATCCCAAATCCTTAGCTTCTACCTATCATCCCAATAAAAGGTGTGCCTACCACTCTGCCAGTCCAGGACATGACACCGACGACTGTTGGTGTCTGAAGAACAAGATCCAAGACCTGATTGATGAAGGAGCATTGGAATTCACACAAGATGGTCAGGCGGAGTTCTTCTACCATCCCTACAAGGTTCACCATTTGAAGTGACAAATCCTGAGACGAGAAGACTTTTGCTCATTAGAATTTTTTTCAATTTGTAATTTTCTTTTGATTGTTCAAACATTTATTCATGTCAAACGTTGTTATTTCATTAATGCATCGCATATGTCTGTTTTGAATCAATATATTCGTACTCACTATATTCAAACTGCTTTCATTTTTTGTGATGTTTAAACTCTCGATTAATAACTCTAAGCCTTTTGAGGGAGGATGACGAAAACGATACCACGATCTTTACAATATGCTTTTGAACAGACCCCGCTGATGAGGTACAGGCATTGTTTCAAATCCTAAACAATGGAGTAATAAGGAAGATAATCCCTAGTCAACCCCTTCGAGCCAAAGAAGTAGGAGTTTTTTCTTTTCACAAAAAATTAAAACCCTTAATTATAACCTGGGGCAGGGTAGTTCTCTCAGTTGATCCAGGTGCACAAAATGGCATCAAATGGGTCCTTCCAAAACAAAAGACAGTGATGGTTCCGAATAATCATAAAGACAGGCAGTCATTATCTCTTAGAAATAAAAGCCCATTAAGTCAAAACCTATGAAGGAGACTTACAAAACTGGGGCATCCCGCTGACTGTAATCACAAAAGAAACAGTTCAGGCAAAAAAAAACAGGGATAACAAAATCAAAAAAAGAAAGAGGTCCTGCAAACCCTCAACCAAAAATAAATAAATGACTACCTATTCAAAATAAACTGTCAATATCCGAACTATGATACGGTGGGAGAACTGACTATGGTTTTGCGTTTGTTTTTGCAAATGTTTCGGTTGAGCAAGAGTCGCCACCGACTTTTTATTTTATCCTAAGGAAAGGTTAAAAAAGCACAGCAAAAACCTTTGAGATGTTTTCTTGGGTTCGGGAAGTAGATTATAGAAAGGGAAGGTATTAGCACCCTTTCTATCCATGGTTATCCACGGGCTCTTAGTTACTTGCTTAGATCACTTGCCTTTTGTTTTCAATTGTTTGAAATGGTGCTTTGTGTGTGTGGGTTTGAAAATGTTTTGAAAAGAAGCCAATGTGGTGGCAACCTTTGTAATGATCCATGTTGGGATGTATACAAAGATGTATGTCTTTTGAAAAGGTTTTCATTTGTTTTTTGAAAGTTTGTTTTGAAAGTGTTGTGAAGTGTGGTTTTAGAAAATAGGCAAGTGTTTTGTTTTTCGCAAGCTTGATTCAAGTAACTAAGAGGTTATCTACTCCTAAATTTCTCAAAGATTATTGCTATGTTTTAACCCTTTTAACAAGTTCGTTCCACCATTGTATTTGGTGGACAATCTCATGTTAGGATGTGAAAGGGACGGGCGCGGGTCATCGTTTAGACCATAATTGCAATGGTGACAAGTATCTTTGGGAAATTTTCTTTAAGGGACTTGATCATTTGTTTAGGCAACTTTTTGAAAGCGTCATCGAGGGAATATGATCATTTCATTTGTGTTTGTTTTGCCCAAAGAGACCTAACATGCAATATGGCCCAATTTTGAAAGGCAACAAGTGGAATACCCTAGAGGGTGCAAGTGTGATTTGTGTGTCCATTTTTATGCTTGTTTATCTTGAAATTAGGTCAAACTATTTTCGTTGTTTTTTCGCATACAAACCCTAATTCTAACATGGTATAATTAGAAAGCAATAAAGTGCGAAAAATAAATTTACTAAGCTATTATAACACAATATATGGGAAGGGGGGTACAAATGTTCAAATGGGGATTTTTGACAAGGAATTTAAACCTAAACTATTACATCAATATTGAATTATTTATAAGATATTTAATTACACAAATTAAATAAAATAAGAATAAATATGCAAGATGCAAAAAATGGTTTTTGTATATATGAAAAAAAGGTATTTTTATATGTCAAAATAAACAAAAAGAAAAGTATTATTTTTTGGAGCTTTTTCATGTTTAGGGCTAAACCCTAATTTTATTAAATAAAATGTATTATTTATTTATTATGTATAATATTTATTTATTATATACAAAAATAAAATAAAAATGAAGTATATTTGTCAAAAGGTATTTTTATATTAAATATTAATAAGGAAAATAAAAGTGTGTATATTTTGTAATTTAACCTAAATATATTAATATCTATATAAATATTTGTATTATTTACTAATATGTATTATATATGCAAATTAATAATATTTAATATTTAATAAAAAAAAGTATTTTTTTTATATAAAATATTTTCAGAAGATAAAACAAAATAAAAAATGAAAATAAAAATGTGTTTGTATATGTTTAGTATTTTTTTAATAAAAGTGTATCTATTTATTTATTTATGTATAAAAACTAACCTAAACAAACAAATACCTAATAAATAGGAAAATAGTGCAAAAAATTATTTTTATATTTTTTATATTATGAGGAAAAATAAACAAGTCAAACCAAAAAAAGAAAAGTCAAAAAATCATTAAAATGAACAAAATGGGCTCAGGGGGTGTAGAAGCAAAATCAGGGTGCAAAAAGAAATGTGAAACAGGCCCAGCCCAGAACCAGGTCATCTTCAACCTCAGAACATCTTTTGTTCAAGCAAACACGCGTTTCCTATCTCCCAATTCCTGGACTTTTAAGCAAAACTTTCAACATGAAAAATGTAGAGCATGAGAAGACGAATCCAGGGATATAAAGAACTTGACTTAACTCTCTAAGATGAGGGAGAATTTCTTCTCCCCCAATTCCTGACCTAGTTTTTTATCAATGTTCAGACTCAAAATTCTCTAAGCATACATAATATAAATGAAATCTAATCACATGGGCATGTTCAAGGCTATGATTGTGACATGTTTCCTTCAGAAACCTAAAGCTAACAATGCCTATACTGAGAGATAGAACTTCATGAATATACCTGTTCAGTTGGAATCGTGCCTTGCAATGGAGGAGCTTTCAGGGCAAGATGATGATTTTTACAGCTTCCTTGAAGTGTGAGGATGCTATTCCAAGCATTACTTTGTCTTGAAACCTTTTGAATCGTGCTACAGAACTTCAACTGCAAAACAAGAAAATGAAAATGGTGATGATGCCTGGGAGTGTTACAGGTCGTGTCTTAGGTTTTGGTTAGCTTGCATTGATGGTAGGGAAGGTGTTTGAACTGGTTTTGGCAAGAATGTATGAAAGGATTGAGCTAGGGAATTCAATCTGCAGCAAGCCCTGTTTTTGTGCAGTTCAAAGGTGATTCTGAGTTTGTGAAGGTATTGAGGATCTTAGGGTCGTGCTTCAGCTTAGGATGAATGTTTGGAATGTGCTTGATAACTTTCTCTAAGCCTTGGTTCACTGATATGGAAGTTGGTATATGTTATGCTATCTTCCTTGAACTTTAAGCAAGCAATGGTCAAGTTGTGCTTCTAGCCTGTACAGGCCCCCATACTATGCTGCTAAACTTCTCCTTGATCAGTGTGATTAACTCATAAACTTGTGCCAATTAGATTTCCTTTGTACCTTCTTGATTTGCTTTAGACATAAAGTGTAACTTTTGCAAAAATGGATATAATGCTTTTTCCAATTTGGGATTAATCCTTTAGGCAATGCTTGAACACATAGAACATGGTCTTGGCACAAGGGATTGGCGTTAAATTTATGAGTGTAATTGAGATAAAAGACCTGTAATCAAGTTGTGCAAGCTGAGATTGAAATGCATAGTGTTATGAACATGTAACTTGGCCAATTCAAAAGTGAGTTTTTCCCATATTGCAAAATTCGATTCTCTCTAACCATGAGGTTGTTTGATGAGTTCTTGGACATTTTGGAAAGCTTGGAATGTGTACTACAATCCATATTTAAAGTGAAAATTGAAATTCCAAGTGGAAGTGTATGGAAAATGGTCTTGAAGTTAGGTAAAAAACTTGCCTAAAATAGGTCAAATTTTCACTAAGTTAAGAATGGTTTGGTACCCTTGTTCCAAAAATTGTAACTTGAGATACAAGCCTCTTTTGGGAAAACTTTGTGAATCAAAGTTGTAGATTATGCAATAGGCTACAACTTTCATTTTTTGACTTTTGCTTGAATCCAAATGAATCTTGGTGATAAAGTGGGGCAAAGTTGGGAAAAAATTAGGGTTTTTTATAACTTAGAAAAATTCTAAGTTATGAAAAATTCTCATTTCAAACCCTAATTTGCAATTTTTGATTTCTTGGTGAACAAGTTTCATGATTTGGCATGATTTGATGAAAAATGAATCTTGACCCTTGATTTTGACCAAAAAGTCAAAGTTTGACTTTTCAGTATACAGTCAAAATTGATCAATTGACTGGGAAATTCAACTGTCAATCTTGTGCAGTTGGGATCTTTTGAACTTGTTGAGCATGTCAAGATAATTCCATGGGGTCCTTGAGTCCATATGTGAGCTTGGTTTGCCATTGGCTAGGTCAAACAGTCAAAAATTGCCTTTGTGCAGTCAAAACCCTAAAAATGACCATTTTGCCCTTTTGGTGATCTGATCAAATTTCTTGTGGAATTGTGATCCAAACTTGATCAAATGGTCCATATGAGTTCATAATCTTGATGTGGGTCAATTTTAATGAGGTTTGACTGTCAATTGGCCACAGTTGACTTTTTCCCCAATACAGTTGATTTCTAGGTCAACTATCCAATTGACTGGGCAAAATTTGGAATCAAGACTTGAAACTTGGTATGGATAAACTTGGGAGTCCAACATGAAGCATGAACGTCATCTTAGGCATTTTAGGTCAAAATATCTTTGTGCAATCACAAACCCTAATTTGGGTCAACAGTGCAAGGAGAAGTCTTGAGCAGAGGAAACCCTAACTGGATCTTGATCTTCAAGGGTCTTGTGATGAGAAAATGTTGAGGAAATGGGAGGGCAAATTTTGGGGTACAACAGTTGCCCCTGTTCAATCTTCTTGAACCTGAAGAGTTAGATTGGCAAGTTTGCCTTTCGTGACTCGAGGGTAAAAGGAGATTGGACACTAGAGTGCCCGGAAATTTGCACTCGCATGTTGAAGTATCAGCAATGTGATGTCGGGAATGGGCTTACAGATGCCATTTGGAGAGATGGTGGATAGGGAGATGGGCTTATAGATGCCATCTGGAGATGCGACAGAACCTTGTCGGGAATGGGCTTATAGATGCCATTTGGAAGTGTTGATCGCATAAGAGATTCCTAAGCGAGAACTTGTGTATTTGAGAAAGACAGATGTTTTCCTGGCTTGTTACAGGTGTTTGATCTTCAATCTCCTCATGCAGATATGCCCTGGCTAGATACAGGTGTCGAATCTACAATCGGTTGCTCACAGATGTGCCCTGGCTGGATACAGGAATCGAATCCGGAAATAGTCGTCAACAGATATGCCCTGGCTGGATACAGGAATCGAATCTTCGAACTCTTTAGACGTGCCCTGGCTAGATACAGGAATCGAGTCTGGAAATGTGGTCAACAGATATGCCCTGGCTGGATACAGGAGTCGAATCTGGAATTGTGATAGTTGATAGATATGCCCTGGCTGGATACAGGAATCGAATCTTTGAACTCTTCAGACATGCCCTGGCTAGATACAGGAATCGAGTCTGGAAACAGATTACTCACAGATGTGCCCTGGCTAGATACATGAGTTGAATCTGGAATTGTGACAGTTGAAGGTAGTTGTCTTTGGGATTGTCTTTTTCCCTGTCAAGGCAAAAACATAAGTTGTATGCAATGTCATGATGTATGATATGCATGATGTCATGATGTTCAACATGAGATAGTGTTGTATGCACTTTATCATGTATGTAAGCAAGATGTATGAAAATGTGAAATGTTTATGAATGTATTTTCGTCTTAGGAAAATAAATCCTTGACGACCGGCCGGGGAATTGCTCTGTGGAAGAGATACTTTGCTGAAGTTTGACGAGAGCTTCGCTGAGGATTTCAATGATGGACTCCGCCGGGGATAATGATGATAAACTCCGCTGGGGATACCAAAGATAAACTCCGCTGGGGAATACCAAAGATAAACTCCGCTGGGGATTGAAAGAACTTTGCCGAGGGCGATCTTCCGTGGCAATTAGCTGAGGATAACCCAGTTATAAGCCTTTGTGAGGAATAACTTTGAATAAAGCTCGGGAGAGACGTCCGTATTCTGCAGGGGATAAGCTTCTGGAATCTACTGGAGATAAGCTTTAAAACCTGCTGGGGATATGGTTTCCACCTTCCTGGGGAAACTTTTGGAATTGTACTGGGGTACTGATATTCTGCCGGGGAATGTTGCTATCTTGTCTTACTCTGCGGGGAGTTGAGATAACTTGATCACATTCTTCAGTTGGGTTCTACCTTGGTACCTTGGCGGACAAAGCAACCAGACTGCATTAGACAACTCTACATTGCCCCTGTTTCTGATGTCACCTGTAATTAGTCTTTTGTTTCATATGCAAATATTTATGAATCAGCAATTTAATGTCAAATGCATATATCAAAAATGAACATTGGACGTTCTTCGCAAGACAAAACAGAAAAAGGAAAAACAATGGCAATTTGTATAGAAAAGTGGATTTGTATTGATTTTGAATTTTGCCTGTGAATAGGCGTTTTTGTACAAGAGGCTGACATCCTAGTAAGAGAATGCCGCTGAATAACATAGAATTTACAATTTTGAAAAGGAAACAAAACAGCTATGTGAACAATCCCACTGGGTTCCAACTCTGCTATCGCCTTTATGTCTTCAAGCGTCTCATCACTTTGCTGCTTGGTTGAAGATGAAGCTGTTTGATCGATGCCGAGATCTGAGCCAGATGGTTGATGCCGAATTCTGGATGCAAGGTGATCCAATGAGACATAGTGTTACGCTTTATCCCTAACTTTTGCCTGGACCGCCCTTTCGAGTTTTCAGTCCACCGGGATACCCATTTTTTCCCAAGCCGCCTTTTCAGGTTTTCGACTTGCCGGGTGTACAGATTTTTTTCATTTCATCCCTTATTTTTGCCCGAACCCTTTTGGTTCGCCGGGAAGCCCTTATTTTTGCCTAGGTATGTCAACCTAGCGGGTCTTTTATTCATGCGTAGTATCTTTTCACTATGTCTGCATTGGCGGGATGAGGAAGGTCGTCACCATCCATGGTGGTTAGGATCATGGCTCCTCCTGAGAACACATGTTTAACCACAAATGGCCCTTCGTATGTAGGGGTCCATTTGCCCCGGGGATCACTTTGAGGAAGGATGATGCGCTTGATTACCAGGTCCCTAACTTGATACTCTTGTGGTCTGACTCTCTTGTTAAATGCCCTGATCATCCGTTTTTGGTACGTCTGACCATGACAGATAGCGGTGAGTCTCTTTTCATCAATTAGGTTTAATTGATCAAGTCGAGTCTGTATCCAGTCATCTTCACTCAAGTCTGCATCCTTCATTATCCTGAGAGAGGGTATCTGGACTTCAATTGGTAAGACTGCCTCCATGCCATAGACCAAGGAGAAAGGAGTTGCCCCGGTTGACGTCCTTGCTGAGGTACGGTACCCATGAAGAGCAAACGGTAACATTTCGTGCCAATCTTTATAGGTCACTGTCATCTTCTGCACAATTTTCTTGATATTCTTATTAGCTGCCTCTACAGCCCCATTCATCTTTGGCCGGTAAGGAGAAGAGTTATGGTGCTGTATTTTGAATTGCTCGCAGAGCTCAGTGATCATCTTGTTATTGAGATTGGTACCATTGTCCGTAATGATTCTTTCCGGGACGCCGTACCGACAGATCAGGTTATGCCGGATGAAACGTGCCACGACGCTCTTGGTTACCGTTGCGTAGGAAGCTGCCTCAACCCACTTCGTGAAGTAATCGATCGCCACCAAGATGAAGCGATGCCCATTGGATGCCGTCGGTCGGATCTCCCCGATCATATCAATGCCCCACATTGCAAAAGGCCAAGGTGCCGTCAGGACGTTCAGAGGAACCGGAGGGATGTGCATCTTGTCAGCATAGATCTGGCATTTGTGACAAGTTCTAGAGTGTTGGTAACAATCGGCTTCCATTATGGACCAGAAATATCCTGCCCGAAGGATTTTCTTTGCCATGGTGTGTCCACTGGAATGTGTTCCGAATGTACCTTCATGCAATTCTATCATGATCTTCTCCGCTTCAGCCTTATCCACACAACGCAGTAGAGTTGAATCATGATTCCGTTTGTAGAGAATGCCGTTGCTGAGGAAGAATTTTGCCGCAAACCTCCTCATGAACTTCTTGTCATTGACAGATGCACCTTCAGGGTATTCCTGAGCTTCCAAGTACCTTTTCACCTCATGATACCAGGGTTTTTCAGTCACCTTTTCGGCCTCAAGATCGCAGCAGTATGCCGGTTCGTCCAACTTCCAGATAATGATCCGGGGAGCCTCATTGTCCCATTTAACTTTGAACATTGAAGACATCGTAGCTAGTGCGTCCGCTAGCTGATTCTCCTCTCTTGGGAAGTGCTCAAAAGTTATCTCTTCAAAGCGGGGAAGCAAGGTCAACACATACTCCTTGTAAGGAATAAGATTTGGGTGTTTCGTATCCCACTCACCTTTGATCTGATTGATCACGAGAGCGGAATCTCCGAAGACACTCAGAAATTTGATCCTTAAGTCGATTGCAGCTTGCAGACCCATGATACATGCCTCATATTCTGCCATGTTATTGGTGCAGTTGAAACATAATCGGGCGGTGAGTGGAGTATGAGATCCTTTGGGAGATATGATTACAGCGCCGACGCCGTTACCCAAAGCATTGGAGGCTCCGTCAAAATGCATAGACCATCGGGATCCTTCCTCAGGTCCTTCATCCGGTCCAGGTACTTCACAGTCAGTTACCACCATGATATCTTCGTCCGGAAAATCAAAGTTCAATGATTGGTAATCGTCCACAGGTTGGTGTGAAAAATGATCTGCCAGTACACTTCCTTTAATTACTTTCTGAGTTGTATACTGGATATCATATTCTGTCAAGATCATTTGCCATCTTGCTATTCTTCCAGACAGAGCAGGCTTTTCGAATATGTACTTGATGGGATCCATCTTTGAAATCAAAAGAGTAGTGTGAGTCAGCATATACTGTCTCAGCCGGCGAGCAGCCCATACTAGAGCGCATCAAGTTTTCTCAAGCAGTGAGTAACGAGACTCACAGTCGGTAAACTTTTTGCTCAGGTAATAAATAGCGTACTCTTTTCGGCCAGACTCGTCATGCTGCCCCAGCACACACCCCATTGAATTGTCAAGTACTGTCAAGTATAGTATCAGAGGTCTTCCTTCCACTGGTGGCATAAGAATGGGTGGCTCTTGGAGATATTCCTTTATCTTTTCAAAGGCAGCCTGACATTCATCGTTCCAGCGTACTACTTGATCTTTCTTCAGTAATTTGAAGATTGGCTCACAAGTAGCAGTCAGATGTGAGATGAATCGGGCAATGTAATTCAGTCATCCCAGGAAGCCTCTGACTTCTTTCTCTATCTTTGGAGTTGGCATCTCTTGTATGGCTTTTACCTTGGCAGGATCTACCTGAATACCTTTATCGCTTACGATGAAACCTAGCAATTTTCCGGACCTTACCCCAAAGGTGCATTTGTTGGGATTCAACCTCAGCTTGTATAACTTTAGTCGGTCAAACAGCTTCCTCAGATGATCAAGGTGCTCCTCCTCAGTTTGAGACCTTGCAATCATATCATCAACGTATACCTCAATCTCATGATGGATCATATCATGAAATAAAGCAACCATGGCACGTTGATAGGTTGCCTCAGCATTTTTCAACCCGAATGGCATGACCTTGTAGCAGAAGGTGCCCCACTGAGTCACAAAGGTAGTCTTTTCCATATCTTCCAGAGCCATCTTGATCTGATTATACCCTGAAAAACCATCCATGAAGGAGAACACCTTGTGTTGAGCAGTATTGTCAACAAGGACGTCGATGTGAGGTAAGGGGAAGTCATCCTTGGGGCTTGCCCTGTTTAGATCCCTGTAGTCGACACACATTCTGACTTTACCGTCCTTCTTCGGCACTGGCACCACATTTGCAACCCACTGAGGGTAAGAAGTTACTGCTAGAAACCCGGCATCGAATTGCTTCATAACCTCAGCCTTGATCTTTTCGGACATCTCTGGGCGCATAAGGCGGACCTTTTGCTTTACCGGAGGGCAGTCTTCCTTAGTTGGCAGGTGATGAACTACAATGTCGGCATCCAAACCAGGCATGTCCTCGTAGGACCAAGCAAATATCTCCATGTAATCATGTAGCATCTGGATCAATCGTTGCTTCATGCTGAGCTCTAGATTGGCACCAATCTTGACCTCTTTCCTATCTGTCTCAGTACCCAGGTTCACTGTTTCCACCGGCTCTTCATGCGGCTGAATGGCCCTCTCTTCTTGGAGTAGCAGTCTTGCGAGTTCTCCAAGAAATTCGCAATCATCTTCACCTTCGTCTTCGGCCAAGTTGATCGGATTCTCGAAGTCATAACTGGTGGTAGCAGAGCTGTTACCAGTGAGATCCAGAGTGGATTGAAACCTGTATAAGTGAGTGTGTGTAAATATAGTTGTTTTGCAATATATAACACAGAAAGAAAAAGAGCACAAGATTTGAAATGCAACAAACATCCAATGTTTTGATTGATGATATATGGAAATGTCATACAAAAAGCCCTCACAAATGGAGCTACGATGCCCCGGGTAGGACACCGAGCCAATAAAAGTTTTAACATATTTGTTTGTTACAAATTTAAAATCAAAAGAATTAATTACTGCGTGACAAATGTGATAGGTGTAAAATCCTTTGTTGTCCAGTTGCTTAGTCCGTTGCTGGTGGTTGGATAGATCCAACTGTCAAACTCTGTTTCCCCTACGTCCTCCTCGATAGCATTCACCCTCGGATTGGTGATAAACACCAGAGCCTTTCTGATCTTGTCCTTGCGCACAGCCCTCTGAGCCTCTGCAGTGAAGCCCAGCCCAAACTTGTCATTCTTTTGAGTGAAGTCAGGAAGCTGACCCCAATTTGCACAATTGCCTTTCTCGATTACAGCCCGGGCATCCTTCAAGGACGCCATCTTCAACAGAAAGTCCTCTTCAACCACTGTTTCAGCTGATGCCAACGTTGGAGGAACCTCCTCAAAATACTGAAAGGGGATTTCAATAAACTCCCCGTCCATCTCGATATACCGGAATGAATTCAAGTGACTAACCATGTATTCTACCTCACCCTGCACAGTAACAATTTTCCCTTTGACAGGGTATTTGAGCTTTTGGTGTAGAGTGGATGTTACTGCCCCAGCCTTGTAAATCCAGGGTCGACCCAACAAGCAGGAGTAAGATGGACGAATATCCATTACATAGAACGTTGAGTCAAAGACTTGGGAACCCACACGAATAGGAATGTCTACTTCACCGTGCACCATCCTCTTAGAACCGTCAAAGGCTCTAACAATGATGTTACTAGGCTTCAATTCCAGACCCTCACAATCCAAGCGATCCAATGCCTTCTTGGGCAAAACATTCAGGGAAGAACCGGTATCCACCAACACGTGTGCGAGAGTAGTGCCCCTGCATTCTATAGAGACATGCAGGGCATCATTGTGATTTTTCCCTTTGGCGGTAAGGTCAGCATCTAAGAACCCCAATCCATTGTCACCTGTCAAATTAGCCACACAGTCAGTGAATTGATCTGCAGAGGTCTCTTGCGGCACATGGGCCGTTTTCAGAAATGAAATCAGGGCTTTTGCATGGGCCTCTGAGCATAGCAGCAATGATAGCATAGAGATTTTGGAGGGGGTATGCCCCAACTGTTCAACAACATTGAAGTCACTCTTTTTAATGATTTTAAGGATTTCCTCCATTTCTTGTTGGGAGGCTTCAACGACAGTCTTTTTTGGTGCCTCTGTTCTGGAAGGCAAATCGGTAGCAACTTCTTTGCCCCGAGTATCAGAGGACTCGGCGGCAGTAGTGGACACAGGAACTTGATTCGGAACATGCACACTTACGGGTGTGATGGTAAGAGGTTTTCGGATAACTGGCGGTGCAATGTCAGGCGAGAAGAGCCTGCCACTGCGGGTAATCTTGGCGGGACCAGTGATGTTACTGATACTGGTATTGGTGTTGAACTCCTGCTTCACCCCAAGCACATACACGTCTGCCCCATAATGCCATAGGACCGCTTTATCAGACTCATAAGGGAGAGGCCCCAGAACAGTAATAGTAATGGGTGCAACAGACATAATTTGGACTGGCTTCCTCGGGGGAGCTTTGGTAGGATTGTAAATTGTGACAACAGATATTTCTTCAGCGGAAACAAACGGAACAGCAGTTTTCTTGAACAGAATTTCCTTGCTATCCATCAGGCTTTGGATGCCTGATTTCAGCAGCGGACAACCGGTAGGGATAACAGCACACAGGAGGCAACCCTTGCTACAACCCGGAAATAAACCGGCTAGTAGTAAGTTCCTCTTAACAGTCAATAGAGGGGTAGCAACATCATTCACCAAAACAACATATAAATCTTCCTCAATGGCATTTACTCTATGCTGGGGCATAGGACCAGTTACAACATTTGGCCTCTCAGGCGCCTCAAACTGAATTTCCTTCACGTCGATAAGATCTTGCACTTTATTTCTCAAGGCCCAGCAATCATCAGTAGTATGCCCGGGGCTATCGGAATGATAAGCACAACGGGCATTTGGGTTATACTTAGGAGATGCAGTATTCACGACCTTTGGCGCTTCTTTGATGGTCACCAAATTGGTTGATAACAGTTGTGGTAAGATTTGTGACAAGGTCATACTCAGCCGAGTATACTGCCTCTTGGGCCTTTCACCTCTTTGTTGATTGTACTGCTGAGGAGCAGCAACAGGTTTTGAAATGACCAAGGCATTGACGGCTTGGCGACTTTCTGGCTTGACTTGTCTTCTAGGACCATAGACGGCACTTGCTTCTTTCTTGAAGGGCCTCTTCTCAGTACTTGGGGAGGCAGCTTTTTGTATCTTTCCTGATCTGATGCCAGCTTCAATTCTTTCACCTGTCAGGATCAAATCCGTAAACCCAGCGGAGGAGTTACCAACCAAATGATTGAAAAATGGACCAGACAAAGTCCCTAGAAACATATCAACCAACTCACGATCAGTCAATGGAGGCTGCACCCTGCCAGCCAAATCTCTCCATTTTTGTGCATATTCTTTGAACCCTTCGGCCGTTCCTAGAGACATACCCTGAAGTTGGGTACGCGTAGGAGCGAGATCAGAATTGTATTGATATTGTCTATAGAATGCGGTTGCCAAATCTTCCCAGTGTCGGATGCTAGTTCCATCTAGTTGGTAGAACCACTCAAGCTGTGACCCCGAAAGGCTATCTTGGAAGAAGTGAATCCAAAGGTTCTTATCTGCCGTGTAAGGTTGGATCTTCCTTACGTACGACCTCAGATGCAGCTTTGGACAGGAAGCCCCGTCATATTTGGAAAAGGCAGGCGCCTTAAACTTGTGTGGAATTACTACCCCAGAAGATAACCCCAAATCTCCAAAATCCAGCCCCGGTACATTCTGAATCTCCATGGCGCTCAAGCGGTCCTCTAATTGCTTGTATCTGTCAGCAGTAGATGGGTATTGTTCGTCATTGTAGTCCGTCTCGTTGTCAGAGACTGCAGGACTAGGAGCTCCTCCCCCCTGGGGACTGTTTTTCTCAGCAGAAGAAGTAGTTGGATCAGTCTCATTATGGAGTGTGTTCCCAAATCTGCGTCCGGTGTTGAACAACGCAGTCCTCTTTTTCTTCTTCTTCTTCAGGAGTAGAGTCTTCAACTCTTGCTGACCTTGGGCCAGGCTCAGGACCATCTCTTGAAACTGGGCACTTTGGGCCTGAAGGGCCTTGATTGTTTGCTCACTGGATGAGTTTGGATTCATGATGACTGTTCAAATAAACAGCGAAGAAGATTAAGCAACCTGTGAAATAGGGTACCTGCTATGCATATGGTGCAATGAGATGCGTATGTTTTATGTTTTCAAAGACAAACAAGATTCAACTTTGTAGACAAAAGGGAAACGCACTTCATTAGATTCAAATTTCAAATTGTTCAACAACTTGCCCTCAGGCATTACAGGAATGAAAAATACTGAAAAGGAAATAAAAGCTGTAAAAGGAAATATCCAAAGCCCATCAGTGCTCCCATGGCCTCCTCTTCTCAGTGTGGATGTAGTTGTTCATGACCCGCTCTTCCTCCAATTGCTTAGTCAGCCTCTGGATCTTCTGTTCCTGTTTGTTGAACTTTTCCCGATAAAAATCCCGTTCTTCCTTTAGCTGCGCCCAAGATCTCTTCATTGTATCAAAATCAGTGGGTATCTGAGGAGGGAGGACAGTTGGAGGAACCCCATCTTCATCAGGAGATTCAAGAATGATAGGTCGGACAGCTTCGTACGGCATTCCTATCTTCTGAGCACGGATGCGGACCCATCTGCAATAGGGTTCCATTGGTAGAGACGTCTTTGGTCCCAACTCATGTGGGTCAGCTTTGTGAATTCTGTCCCAAGCCTTAATGAATCCATGGCGTAGTTTGTCACTGTCTGCCTGAAACTCAAAATGGAAGTGAGGAACCAACATTTCATGAGGCCCAACTCTTCTGGCTCTTCCAAACTGGCGGAGAGCTAAGCATGGATTATAAGAGATTCCTCCTTGGATACCAATCAACGGAACATTAGGGTATTCTCCGCAATGATCAATGACAACTACCTCATCCAAACCTCTGAGAGTCCAAGTGATGTCATTATCAGTGAGAGACATTAGCCTATGAGCCCAACCCTTTCCTTCTTCATTCTTCAGCACGAACTTAGGAAGGTGCGAAATAAACCACCTCACTAGCAAAGGAGCACAACACCACAGAGTTCCCCGTTTCCGGGAAGTACGAGCATAGAGTTGTTGCAGGATATCACCCAAAAGAGTGGGTACAGGATTCCGAGACATGAAGATCCTTATGGCATAGATACTAATGAAGGTGTCAGGATTGGGGAACAACACCAGACCATAGATTAAAAGAGCCAGAATATCTTCGTACGCCTTGAAGTCCAAGTCATTCCAGAAATCATTAGCCTTGCCAACAAGAAATTTGACCAAAAAGCCCTTAACTCCACTTCTAGTTTCCCAGTTAGCCAATACCTCTTCTTTGGTCAAGGGGAGAACTGCAGCAACCTCTTCAGGCCTAGGAGTCTTTTCCAAGCCAGTGAATGGAGTTTGCTCCAAGACAGGGATCCCAAGCAGATAAGAGAATTCTTCCAGGGTAGGAACCAGCTGGAAGTCTTGAAAGGTGAAACAATGATGCAGGGGGTCATAAAACTGGGTCAGAACACTTATCAGTTGTTGGTCCCATTTTGCAGTGATCAAGCCAAGGAGAGAACCATGCCTGTTGATGAAGGAAGAAGTGTTTGGAATCCTACCAACCAAATCCTTGAGCAAAGTTGATGGTTGAACAAAGTTGAGCCGGATAGTATTCCTACGCACGCGCATCATGATGTCCTACAAAACAGAGCAAAGATGAAAATTTTTTTGTCTTTGAAATGGGTTAGTCCTTTATACAGGATGCATGCAATGGTATGATGGCATGATGCTATGATGAAGCACACCACAAGTATTCACATAGGCAAGCATGATAAGGCACACAAGTCACACAAGACAACCCTTAGGTTTCAGGTCAGCATGAAGTTTAGGTATTACCCTCTTTTGGTTTCGTTGGTTAAAACCTGTCCTATCAAAAGTAACCGGGTCCTAGAGGATCTCAAATCATTGACCATCCTCAATTGGTCATAACTCCAGCATCGCAATCTTTTCTTGCGGCCATAACCATCGCAAGAGTTTAGCCTCAATGAGTGTAGCATACTGCTACTGTTCTAATGGCCAAGTTTGGTTAATTTAGGGTTCTAAGGTCGGTTGGTGTTTAATGACTCCTTAGAAGACCTATATTCTCCTCATTGCAACACAAGGGATATAGGTACAGACCAAGGTGCCACACCAACGTAGCCACTGCTTCACCCATGTCGGTCTACGCCGGACAGGTCCCTCACAGATTATGCTACCTAAAAAGGGTATTCCCCAGATCCGGGTTAGGATCTATGAAACTCCGATGCAAAACCCACAAATATAAAAGCAAACAAGGCAAACAATTGAAAACAAAGGTGATCTAAACCCTAAGTTTACTCCACTTTTAAATATTTCCCCAGCAGAGTCGCCAGTTCTGTGATACGGTGGGAGAACTGACTATGGTTTTGCGTTTGTTTTCGCAAATGTTTAGGTTGAGCAAGAGTCGCCACCGACTTTTTATTTTATCCTAAGGAAAGGTTTAAAAAGCACAGCAAAAACCTTTGAGATGTTTTCTTGGGTTCGGGGAGTAGATTATAGAAAGGGAAGGTATTAGCACCCTTTCTATCCATGGTTATCCATGGGCTCTTAGTTACTTGCTTAGATCACTTGCCTTTTGTTTTCAATTGTTTGAAATGGTGCTTTGTGTGTGTGGGTTTGAAAATGTTTTGAAAAGAAGCCAATGTGGTGGCAACCTTTGTAATGATCCATGTTGGGATGTATACAAAGATGTATGTCTTTTGAAAAGGTTTTCATTTGTTTTTTGAAAGTTTGTTTTGAAAGTGTTGTGAAGTGTGGTTTTAGAAAATAGGCAAGTGTTTTGTTTTTCGCAAGCTTGATTCAAGTAACTAAGAGGTTATCTACTCCTAAATTTCTCAAAGATTATTGCTATGTTTTAACCCTTTTAACAAGTTCGTTCCACCATTGTATTTGGTGGACAATCTCATGTTAGGATGTGAAAGGGACGGGCGCGGGTCATCGTTTAGACCATAATTGCAATGGTGCCAAGTATCTTTGGGCAATTTTCTTTAAGGGACTTGATCATTTGTTTAGGCAACTTTTTGAAAGCGTCATCGAGGGACTATGATCATTTGATTTGTGTTTGTTTTGCCCAAAGAGACCTAACATGCAATATGGCCCAATTTTGAAAGGCAACAAGTGGAATACCCTAGGGGGTGCAAGTGTGATTTGTGTGTCCATTTTCATGCTTGTTTATCTTGAAATTAGGTCAAACTATTTTCGTTGTTTTTTCGCATACAAACCCTAATTCTAACATGGTATAATAGAAAGCAATAAAGTGCGAAAAATAAACTTACTAAGCTATTACAACACAATATATGGGAAGGGGGGTACAAATGTTCAAATGGGGATTTTTGACAAGGAATTTAAACCTAAACTATTACATCAATATTGAATTATTTACAAGATATTTAATTACACAAATTAAATAAAATAAGAATAAATATGCAAGATGCAAAAAATGGTTTTTGTATATATGAAAAAAAGGTATTTTTATATGTCAAAATAAACAAAAAGAAAAGTATTATTTTTTGGAGCTTTTTCATGTTTAGGGCTAAACCCTAATTTTATTAAATAAAATGTATTATTTATTTATTATGTATAATATTTATTTATTATATACAAAAATAAAATAAAAATGAAGTATATTTGTCAAAAGGTATTTTTATATTAAATATTAATAAGGAAAATAAAAGTGTGTATATTTTGTAATTTAACCTAAATATATTAATATCTATATAAATATTTGTATTATTTACTAATATGTATTATATATGCAAATTAATAATATTTAATATTTAATAAAAAAAAAGTATTTTTTTTATATAAAATATTTTCAGAAGATAAAACAAAATAAAAAATGAAAATAAAAATGTGTTTGTATATGTTTAGTATTTTTTAATAAAAGTGTATCTATTTATTTATTTATGTATAAAAACTAACCTAAACAAACAAATACCTAATAAATAGGAAAATAGTGCAAAAAATTATTTTTATATTTTTTATATTATGAGGAAAAATAAACAAGTCAAACCAAAAAAAGAAAAGTAAAAAAATCATTAAAATGAACAAAATGGGCTCAGGGGGTGTAGAAGCAAAATCAGGGTGCAAAAAGAAATGTGAAACAGACCCAGCCCAGAACCAGGTCATCTTCAACCTCAGAACATCTTTTGTTCAAGCAAACACGCGTTTCCTATCTCCCAATTCCTGGACTTTTAAGCAAAACTTTCAACATGAAAAATGTAGAGCATGAGAAGACGAATCCAGGGATATAAAGAACTTGACTTAACTCTCTAAGATGAGGGAGAATTTCTTCTCCCCCAATTCCTGACCTAGTTTTTTATCAATGTTCAGACTCAAAATTCTCTAAGCATACATAATATAAATGAAATCTAATCACATGGGCATGTTCAGGGCTATGATTGTGACATGTTTCCTTCAGAAACCTAAAGCTAACAATGCCTATACTGAGAGATAGAACTTCATGAATATACCTGTTCAGTTGGAATCGTGCCTTGCAATGGAGGAGCTTTCAGGGCAAGATGATGATTTATACAGCTTCCTTGAAGTGTGAGGATGCTATTCCAAGCTTTACTTTATCTTGAAACCTTTTGAATCGTGCTATAGAACTTCAACTGCAAAACAAGAAAATGAAAATGGTGATGATGCCTGGGAGTGTTACAGGTCGTGTCTTAGGTTTTGGTTAGCTTGCATTGATGGTAGGGAAGGTGTTTGAACTGGGTTGGGCAAGAATGTATGAAAGGATTGAGCTAGGGAATTCAATCTGCAGCAAGCCCTGTTTTTGTGCAGTTCAAAGGTGATTCTGAGTTTGTAAAGGTATTGAGGATCTTAGGGTCGTGCTTCAGCTTAGGATGAATGTTTGGAATGTGCTTGATAACTTTCTCTAAGCCTTGGTTCACTGATATGGAAGTTGGTATATGTTATGCTATCTTTCTTGAACTTTAAGCAAGCAATGGTCAAGTTGTGCTTCTAGCCTGTACAGGCCCCCATACTATGCTGCTAAACTTCTCCTTGATCAGTGTGATTAACTCATAAACTTGTGCCAATTAGATTTCCTTTGTACCTTCTTGATTTGCTTTAGACATAAAGTGTAACTTTTGCAAAAATGGATATAATGCTTTTTCCAATTTGGGATTAATCCTTTAGGCAATGCTTGAACACATAGAACATGGTCTTGGCACAAGGGATTGGAATTAAATTTATGAGTGTAATTGAGATAAAAGACCTGTAATCAAGTTGTGCAAGCTGAGATTGAAATGCATAGTGTTATGAACATGTAACTTGGCCAATTCAAAAGTGAGTTTTTCCCATATTGAAAAATTCGATTCTCTCTAACCATGAGGTTGTTTAATGAGTTCTTGGACATTTTGGAAAGCTTGGAATGTGTACTACAATCCATCTTTGAAGTGCAAATTGAAATTCCAAGTGGAAGTGTATGGAAAATGGTCTTGAAGTTAGGTAAAAAACTTGCCTAAAATAGGTCAAATTTTCACTAAGTTAAGAATAGTTTGGTACCCTTGTTCCAAAAATTGTAACTTGAGATACAAGCCTCTTTTGGGAAAACTTTGTGAATCAAAGTTGTAGATTTTGCAATAGGCTACAACTTTCATGTTTTGACTTTTTCTTGAATCCAAATGAATCTTGGTGAGAAAGTGGGGCAAAGTTGGGAAAAAATTAGGGTTTTTTATAACTTAAAAAATTCTAAGTTATGAAAAATTCTCATTTCAAACCCTAATTTGCAATTTTTGATTTCTTGGTGAACAAGTTTCATGATTTGGCATGCTTTGATGAAAAATGAATCTTGACCCTTGATTTTGACCAAAAAGTCAAAGTTTGACTTTTCAGTATACAGTCAAAATTGATCAATTGACTGGGAAATTCAACTGTCAATCTTGTGCATTTGGGATCTTTTGAACTTGTTGAGCATGTCAAGATAATTCCATTGGGTCCTTGAGTCCATATGTGAGCTTGGTTTGCCATTGGCTAGGTCAAACAGTCAAAAATTGCCTTTGTGCAGTCAAAACCCTAAAAATGACCATTTTGCCCTTTTGGTGATCTGATCAAATTTCTTATGGAATTGTGATCCAAACTTGATCAAATGGTCCATATGAGTTCATAATGTTGATGTGGGTCAATTTTCATGAGGTTTGACTGTCAATTGGCCACAGTTGACTTTTTCCCTAATACAGTTGATTTCTAGGTCAACTGTCCAATTGACTGGGCAAAATTTGGAATCAAGACTTGAAACTTGGTATGGATAAACTTGGGAGTCCAACATGAAGCATGAAAGTCATCTTAGGCATTTTAGGTCAAAATATCTTTGTGCGATCACAAACCCTAATTTGGGTCAACAGTGCAAGGAGAAGTCTTGAGCAGAGGAAACCCTAACTGGATCTTGATCTTCAAGGGTCTTGTGATGAGAAAATGTTGAGGAAATGGGAGGGCAAATTTTGGGGTACAACACGAACCATCATTGTAATATCAGAGCAAAGACTCAAACAAGGTCTAACGCACGATTAGCTGAGTTTAGGTTTGAAGAATATCACGAAGAATGGGTGGGTACAAATAAAATTTGAGCCTTTATCCTTTGTTTCTTAAACCGTGAACCAGGCCACATTATAACCCTTAAAAGTCATAGCTGAAGCATGGGTTAGTTCGAAAGCATACTGTTACAAAAGGTATCCTGACTCCTTAAAGCTTGCTGTAAAATACTGAGTTGACATCACATTTTACAAAAAATTGCTTGTTTTTACTGAAATTGCATTTTCAAAAACGTCAAGACAGACATAAGCTTTGCATGTTTAAATAACATTGTTTGCATATGGCTATTTGTTCGAACAGCAGAGAAATTTGCACGATGAATATCTAAGTGAAGAAAAAGCTTCTCAAAAGGATCACCTCAAGTGGAGGAAACACTTCCAACCAAGGGGCAGACATGATCATGGTCCGTCATCTGGGGCAGTTAAGTCAAGATTCAGAGAATCTCTCAAGATGCCAAAAAGCCAGGGGCAAATCTCCGCCTGAGTCACTTGGGGCATTGAACATGAATTCCAGCAACGAATCTTGCACGATCAAACATCTTCTGGTAGCACACAACACTACTGACAGTGACCACTCCCTACATCCTAAGGGCATGGACATAGTCGAAAAAATACTGCGCATAATCAAAGACCAGCTAGGTTGACACGCCTAGGCAAAAATAAGGGCTTCCCGGCGAACCAAAAGGGTTCGGGCAAAAATAAGGGATGAAAATGAAAAAAATCTGTATACCCGGCAAGTCGAAAACCTGAAAAGGCGGCTTGGGCAAAAAAGGGTATCCCGATGGACTGAAAACCCAAAAGGCGGTCCAGGCAAAAGTTAGGGATCAAAAGCATACGACTATGTCCCGACATCTCGTCACTTGCCTACCAGAAGGAGATTTGTCGATCGACAGTCATCAAGCACCTCACAGGTACCTTCTTCTCCCGCAGAAACTGGGGCAGTAAGAATTGTCTAAGTGATCTAGTTGCTCTGTACATCGAGATACCAAGGTAGGTTCAGCTGAAGAACATGACCAAGTTACCTTCACTCCCTGCAGAGTAAGACAAGATTCAGCAATACTCCCCCGAGTAGAGTTGGTCTCCCATCAGCCCTAAAAAGGCACAGTATCCCTAGCAAGTCAGCAACACTCTCCCCAAGCAGAGTTAGTCTACTGTCAGCCTTAAGGAAGTTGGGTATCCCCAGAAAATCTCAACATTCTCCAGCAGAGTATACAGATGTTCCTCAGCAAGCATCCCCGACAGTCTTAATATAAGATTGTTCCCCGGCGGAATACGGACACCCCAGCGAAGCCATTTCCCCAGTGTAGTCAAAAGTTCCCCCAGGAGAGTTGAAGCTTATCCCCAGTAGATTCTGGAAGCTTGTCCCCTGCAGAGTACGAATATCTCTCCCGACCACATTCAGAGGTTATTCCCCACCAGAGCCTAACTGGGTTATCCTCAGCAAATTATAACGAAACGATCGTCCTCGGCGAAGTTCTTCCTATCCCCAGCGGAGTTCATCAAACCCCTTAACAATTTATCAACAGGAATCCCCAGCGGAGTTATCATCAAAATCTCAGCGAAGTATCTCTTCCCACAGAGTAATTCCCCGCAGAATAATCTCTTCGCCAGGTTTATCCCCCAACGGAGTTATCTTCTCCTACCGGCTCATTCTTGCAATCATCTTCGTTCATCATCCCCAGTGGAAACGAAGGACTCTACTCTTCAACATCAGCCCAAGATTTCACAAGCTTTCGGCATTCATCAAGAGTTTATTTTCCCAGACGAAAATACATTCACAAACATCACATTGTCATACATCATGATACATGCATATACGCATCATATCACACAATCTCATTTATGTTGAGAACATCATTGCTTGATCCATATCATGCATTGCATATGACTGACCTTTACCTTTCAGGAAAGACGCAGTTAAACTCCAAATCCAGTCAAAGAAGACAAATTCAGTTAAATTAATTCCTAGAGGTTTTTCTGACGCTAAACTCGTCGTTATAGACAATCCGTCATTGAAGACAACCCGTCATTATAGACAATCTGTCAGTGAAGACAACCTGTCATTGAAGATAACCTGTCATTGAAGACAATCCGTCATTAAAGACAACTCGTCATTAAAGACAACTCGTCGTTATAGACAACCCGTCATTATAGACAACTCGTCGTTGAAGACAACCTGTCATTGAAGACAACCCATCATTATAGACAACCCGTCAATAAAGACAACTCGTCGTTATAGACAGCCCGTCGTTGAAGACAACTCATCGTTATAGACAACCTGTCATTATAGACAACCCGTCATTAAAGACAACTCGTCGTTATAGATAACCCGTCCTTGAAGACAACCCGTCATTAAAGACAACCCGTCGTTGAAGACAACCCGTCATTAAAGACAACTCGTCGTTGAAGACAACCCGTCATTAAAGACAACTCGTCGTTATAGACAACCCGTCATTAAAGACAACTCGTCAATAAATACAACCCGTCGTTGAAGACAAACCTTCATTGAAGACAACCCGTCCATGAAGACAACCTGTCAATGAAGACAGCCCGTCCATGAAGATAACCCGTTAAAAGAGACAACTCATCAAAGAAGACAAAACCTCCTCTGGTTCAGTTAAATTGGTTCCTAGAGATTTTTCTGAGATAACCTGTCAGTAGAGACAACCCATCAACTTTTTGAAGTTTCAGATTTGATACCTGTATCTAGCCAGGGCATATCTGTGGACGATTAATTCCAGATTCGATACCTGTATCTAGCCAGGGCATATCTGTGAGTGATTGATTGTAGATTCGATACCTGTATCTAGCCAGGGCATGTCTGCATGAAGAGTTTAGAGATTTGATACCTGTATCCAGCCAGGGCATATCTGTAGATGACAAGTTCCAAATTCGATACCTGTATCTAGCCAGGGCATATCTGTAGACGACAAGTTCCAGATTCGATACCTGTATCTAGCCAGGGCATATCTGTGAGCGATTGATTATGGATTCGACACCTGTATCTAGCCAGGGCATATCTGCATGAAGAGTTTGAAGTTCCAGAGTCGATACCTGTACCTAGCCAGGGCATATCTGTGAGCAATTGATTGTAGATTCGACACTTGTATCTAGCCAGGGAATATCTGCATGAAGAGTTTGAAGTTCCAGATTCGATACCTGTATCTAGCCAGGGCATATCTGTGAGCGATTGATTGTAGATTCGATACCTGTATCTAGCCAGGGCATATCTGCATGAAGAGTTTGAAGTTCCGGATTCGATACCTGTATCTAGCCAGGGCATATCTGTGAGCGATTAATTGTCGATTCGATACCTGTATCTAGCCAGGGCATATCTGCATGAAGAGTTTGAAGATCAACCCCTGTAACAGGCCAGGAAATTATCTTTCTTTCTCAGGTACGCAAGTTCTCGCTAAGGAATCTCTTACGCGATCGACACCTCTGGATGGCATCTTTAAGCCCATCTCCACAACTATCCATTACATTTCCAAATGGCATCTATAAGCCCATCCCCGACAAGGTTCTGTCACATCTCCAGATGGCATCTGTAAGCCCATCCTCCCATCCATCATCTTTCCAAATGGCATCTGTAAGCCCATTCCCGACATCACATTGCTGATATTCTACTATGCGAGTGCAAATTTCTGGGCACTCTAGTGTTCAATCATCTTCCACCTTCGGATCACGAAAGGCACGCAAGCCAATTTACATCTTCAGGTTTAAGAAGATTGAACAGGGGCAACTGTTGTACCCCAAAATTTTCCCTCCCATATTCTTCAAGGTTTGCCAAGAATCATCTTCAAATGGTTCAAGATTTCTCAAGGGTTGCACAGTCCAAATGTCTCCTAAGCCAGTCAAAATTAGGGTTTTGGTTCTATCAGGGAATTTGAGGTTTTCAATGGCTCAATCAAGTCCCATAGGCCCATATATATTGTCAAGCATCTACATGTCAAGTCTCAAGTCTCACAATGCCAGTTTGCACAGTCAAAAGCCCTATTTGAACTACAGTTAACTGCAGGGGTAAAATGGTCATTTTGCAGTCAAAACTCAAAATTTTTGGTCAACATCTTATTTTGAGGCCATAATCATCATTTGATCAAATCTTGATCATGATTCCACAAGAATGGCTCAAAATCATCAAAGATGCAAAAGTTTCTATTTTTGGACAGTTGAAAAGTCAACTGTAACTTGACCAAGGCATAACTTTTTCATGGTTCATCAGAAAAATCCCATCCAATGCTCATTTTGAAGGGGGTGATATTTCCTACAATCCATCTTCACATTCAAAGTCCAAGAAATGCTCTCACAAAAAGTTATCAATTTCTACATTATAGGTCAATTTCAAAAGTCAACAAAAAGGCACTTTAAGTCAAAGACCATAACTTGAGATTGGTAAATCCAAATGACATGGGACCAAAGGCATTGGTTAGAGGACTTAAAGAACTTTCCAAAATGTCCAAGAACATGTTCATATGATCAAAATTGAGCAAGATATGCATTGGAGAAGTTGGGAAATTTTTGTGAATTTGCAAAAGTCAACTTTGCTCAAAACACATCATTTTTGCTAATGGGCCTCAAACTTCTTCTTGAAACTTTATCCAAGGCTTATGCACGACCCATTGAGATTAAATTGAATTATTTTCTTATTTTTATTAATTAATTGGATTTTTAATTGATTTTTAATTCATTTAATTAATTTAATTGTAGGAAAATACCAAGATATGATTTCTAAATCTTTTTGTGAAGCAAAAGTGGTCAACATATGCTGGAGATTTCGTGTACACATCAAGGGAACCAAAATCTCCAAAATTAGCAAGTTTTGTCAAACAAAAAGATTGAAAATTATTTGATTTCCAATCAAATATTGAAACCATAATGCAATGGATTTCTTGGCCAGAAGTTAACCTAATTCCATTCTATTATAAGTGCTGAAGCTAACCCTAAAGCCTTACACGTGAAAACTCTGCAAGAAAGCCATATGCAACATTGAAAAAAATCAAGAAAAACTCAAAACTGTTTTTAATCTTCCAGGCCAATTCAAGGCATTTTCTTGATTCTAATACATTGCAGGGATCCCCAGGAACACATTGCAATCGAAACCAAGCACTAAAGCCACAAGAATCATCAAAAACGGTTTAACGGTTTGCACATATTTTTCAGAATCACATCTCAATATTCATGCGCATTTGATATGTTTTGTTGATTGTTTTATGTTCATAGAACTCAGGTGAAGCCTTTGGTGTGGTTCAATTGGATTAAAACGCCCTGAAACAGAAATCACCATGAACGTTTTCTAGGGTTTTCAAACTCTGAATTTGGGGGTTTGCTATATAGGAAAAATTGGGACCCCTAACGCTTATGGTTGAATTCAGTAGACTCAGACGATTACAAAACTACCCTCGCGAAATCTTTATATTTGACATAGAGCTATTCACTATTTTTTGCATTTGCAGTTTGTGAGGGTTAAAAACCCCCGCTATCTAACATTACTTTTGCAGGTTCAGTGGAGAAGACGAGGACGTGTTTGCTTCTGAGTGGATAATTCAAAAAGCGCGCGTTTTTATTTGTGTTTCAGCATAGGCATTAATTTGTATATATTATGTTTGGTCTTTATTACACTAATAATTGAACATGGCAGTTGGGTTGGTTAAGGCGTGCAGGCATAGTCCCTTGGGACCTGGGTTCAATTCCCAGGTCCCCCAAAATAATTGTTTCATATTTTTTCTAACCTAATTACATGCAGGCTTCCTAAATGTACCCCACCATGCGTCTCCAGCATCTAGGCGCCAAGTGGCCACAAATGTGAATCCAAAGGCCAGAGATGGAGGATCATGGTGTTCCTCAGTCAACATGCACATAGACCATTCAGAAAGTCAACACAGGCTTGGGGTAATGGGCTTGAAATCTGCTAACAAAACCTCTTAATGGGCCCACCACCCCTTGGTTTCCTTGTTCCTTTTTCTTTTTCTATTTTTATTTCTATTTAATTCTTTCATTAATTATTACTATTATTAATATATAATTAACAACTTAATTATTTTCCTAATAAAATTCAGAAAAACTAATATTTTTTATTTTTATTATTATTTAGTAATTTCACTATTAATTATTTTGTAAATAAAATGCTAACAAATTAATTTAGATAATTAGGTTAACTTTAATTTTTCTTTTGCAATAAATAAAATTAATATAAAAATTAGGGTTTTTACTAACTTTCAACTTTTAATTCCTTTTATTTTTATTTTCATTAAAAACATAAAAAACATAAAAAATACTTTTCTTCTTTTAATTAATTAATTAATTAGTTATTAGGTTTAATTTTTTAATTAATTGCAAAAAAGGGACAAAATTCCATTCTTTTCTCAAACAAGGGTCAAAACCCTAAGGACGTCCCGATTCAATTCTTTCGCGCGCATATTTATTTTTAATTCATTATTTTGATTATATTTATGTATCTGTTTCCGAGGATGTAATAGTTAATTAGGACTTTTACCGCTTTCTTTTATTTTCTCGCATTTATTTCCAAACGGGTTATGTTTTTGGCGATGTATATACCCGCGCCTTGTAATAGCGTAGATTCAATTTTCCGCACTTTATTTCCCGCAAACTATTAAACTGTTAATTATGCATGCAAGACTTGTATGAAAATTAAAAACAACTCGTAGATCACCATGATACATGTACAAGATAATTTAACATGAACCTGACACACATGCACATGCCACCCCTAGGGTACGCCTCACTTGGTTGCCTCGAAGTGGTCATCAAGTATAGGGTGTTTTAGTGGTTGCCCTCCTGTCTAAAGATCCAGTTGCCTCGAAACGGTTGCCTCGGATAAAAAGGACCTAGGACATTAGGGTTACCGCTAAGGCGTCCTACTATTGCTTTGGTGACCACACATGTCCCCTAATCGAATTGACCCGAATAACTCCAACGATGGTGCTTCCTACTTCTCAATAGTGGGATAGCACCGTCTAAAGGACTCTTACACAACTTAATTCCTTAGAGTAGGTAGATTTCTCCTGGGTACTTGCTCTTTCAAAATAAAAACAACTTTTCGCACCCACACTTTCAAAAAGTTTTCAAACAAATACTTCATACACTCTTGAGGACTGATACAAGAGTTACCTAGAAGTTTTCAAACTAAACTTTTTCAAAACCCACAAACACTTGAAAAGCAAACAAATTTTTGAAAACATAGTGAGCAAGTACCTAAGAGCCCGTGGATAACCACGGATAGAAAGGGTGCTAACACCTTCCCTTTCTATAATCTACCTCCCGAACCGAGAAACATCTCGAAAAGGAATTTTGTTGTGCTTTTGTCCTTTCCATGTTGGAGAACATAAAAGACGGTGGCGACTCTTGCTTACCGCGACATTTCGCGAACCAGCATTCCAAAACAGTCAGTTCTATTTCCACCGATCACACTGAGGAAGACAGAAAAGAGGTTAAAATAGGTGAAAATCTGGAGCTTAGCATCAAACAGAGGTTGATACAGATGTTGCACGACTATGTTGAAATCTTCGCCTTGTCCTATGAAGATATGCCTAGTTTGGGCAATGATATTATGGTACATCGCCTGCCGACTAAAATAGACTGTCCTCCGGTTAAGCAGAAGGTTCGCCGTATGCGTTCTGAAATGTCAGAGAAAATCAAGGCAGAGGTCATGAAACAGTTCGATGCAGGATTCTTGGCTGTCACTTCGTATCCACAGTGGGTTGCTAACATTGTTCCGGTACCTAAGAAGGACAGTAAGGTACTGATGTATGTTGATTACAAAGATCGGAACAGGGCAAGCCCCAAGGATGACTTACCGCTTCCTCACATCGATGTTCTAGTCGACAACATCGTGCAACAAAAAATCTTCTCCTTCATGGATGGTTTCTCTGGCTACAACCATATCAAGATGGCTCCTGAAGACATGGAGAAGACAACCTTCATCACACAGTGGGGCACTTTTTGCTACAAAGTGATGCCTTTTGGGTTGAAGAATGCTGGGGCAACCTATCAGCGCGCCATGGTCACTTTGTTTCACGATATGATTCACCATGAGATCGAAGTGCATGTTGATGACATGATAGCCAGGTCTCAGACTGAGGAAGAGAACCTTGATCATCTCCAAAAGTTATTCGACAGATTGAAGACATACAAGCTGAGGTTGAAACCAAACAAGTGTACCTTCGGGGTAAGATCTGGTAAGCTTCTGGGTTTTATCGTCAGTGATAAGGGTATTCAGGTAGACCATGCGAAGGTAAAGGCCATACAAGAGATGCCGGTTCCCCACACAGAGAAAGAGGTTAGAGGTTTCTTGGGACGTCTGAATTACATCGTCAGGTTCATTTCACATCTGACTGCTACTTGTGAGCCAATATTCAAGCTGCCGAAGAAAGATCAAGTGGTAAAGTGGAATGATGAATTCCAGACCGCTTTCGAAAGAATCAAGGAATACCTTCAAGAACCACCCATTCTGATGCCTCCAGTTGAAGGAAGACCTTTGATATTATACTTGACAGTGTTAGACAATTCAATGGGGTGTGTGCTGGGGAAGCATGACGAGTTTGGTCGAAAAGAGCACGCCATTTATTACCTTATCAAAATGTTTACTGAATGTGAGACACGATACTCATTGCTCGAGAAAACTTTCTGCGCTTTGGCATGGGCTGCTCGCCGACTGAGACAGTATATGCTGACTCATACTACCTTGTTGATATCAAAGATGGATCCGATCAAGTATATTTTTGAGAAGCCCTCTCTCTCCGGAAGGATAGCAAGGTGGAAAATGATCTTGACCGAATATGACATACAATATACAACCCAAAAAGAAATAAAGGGGAGTGTATTGGCTGATCATTTGGCTTATCAGACCGTGGATGATTACCAGTCCATGAATTTTGAGTTCCCGGATGAGAATATCATGTTGGTGACTGACTACGAAGAACCTGGACCGGATGAAGGACCTGAGGAAGGATCCCGATGGTCTATGTATTTTGATGGAGCCTCAAACTCACTCGGTAATGACATTGGTGCTATAATTATATCTCCTGAGGGCTGTCATACTCCGTTCACCGCCCGATTATGTTTCAGCTGCACCAACAACATTGTGGAGTATGAAGCATGTATTACGGGTCTTCGAGCTGCTAATGACCTGAGGATTAAGTTCTTAAGTGTATTCTGGGATTCCAATCTGGTGATAAGTCAGATCAAAGGCGAGTGGGATACTAAGCACCCGAATCTCATTCCTTACAGAGAGTATGTACTCACATTGCTCCCACACTATGAGGAGATAACCTTTGAACATTTCCCACGAGAAGAGAACCAGTTGGCGGACGCGCTAGCTACCATGTCTTCTATGTTCAAGGTTAGGTGGGACAATGAAGATCCCCAAATTACCATTGAGAGGTTGGATGAACCAGCACACTGCTATGAGATCGACACCGAAGAAGTGGCAGACAAACCCTAGTTTCACGAAGTCAAAAGGTATCTCGAGGTTCAGGAGTATCCCGAAGGGGCATCTGTCAACGATAAGAAGTTTCTGAGAAGGTTCGCTGCAAAGTTCTTCCTCAGTAATGGAATCCTCTATAAACGCAGCCATAAGTCCATACTACTACGGTGTGTAGACAAGAGAGAAGCAGAGAGGATCATGACAGATCTACATGAAGGCACCTTCGGAACCCATTCCAGTGGACACACCATGGCCAATAAGATCCTACAGGCAGGATATTACTGGTCCACTATGGAAGCCGATTGTTATCAGCACTCTCGAACTTGTCATAAATGCCAAATTTATGCTGATAAGGTGCATGTACCTTCAGTTCCTCTGAACGTCTTGACAGCTCCTTGGCCCTTTGCAATATGGGGCATCGACATGATCAGCGAGATCAGACCTATTGCGTCTAACGGGCATCGTTTCATCTTGGTAGCCATTGATTACTTCACGAAATGGGTTGAGGCAGCCTCTTTTTCCACTGTAACCAAGAATGTCGTGGCACGATTTATCCGACACAATCTGATCTATCGATATGATGTACCAGAGAGGATCATTACTGACAATGGTACAAATCTCAACAACACGATAATCACCGAGCTCTGTAAACAGTTCAAGATACATCATCATAACTCTTCTCCCTACCGGTCGAAGATGAACGGGGCTGTTGAAGCTGCTAACAAGAACATCAAGAAGATTGTACAGAAGATGACAATGACATATAAAGACAGGCACGAGATGTTACCATTCGTTCTTCATGGGTACCGTACCTCAGCACGAACGTCGATAGGGGCAACACCCTACTCTCTGGTATATGGCATGGAGGCTGTCCTACCCATAGAAGTCCAGATACCTTCTCTCAGAATTATGAAGGATGCGGGTTTGAACGAAGACGACTGGATTTAAACCCGACTTGATCAGCTAAATCTAATCGATGAAAAGAGGCTTACTGCTATCTGCCATGGTCAGACGTACAAAAAGCGAATGATCAAGGCTTTAAACAAGAAAGTCAGGCATCAAGAATATCAGGTCGGGGATCTGGTGATCAAGCGCATCATACTACCACAAGGTGATCCCAGGGGCAAATGGACTCCCATGTACAAAGGGCCATTTGTGGTTAAGAACATTTTCTCGGGAGGAGCTATGATTCTAACCACCATGGACGGTGACGAACTTCCTCACCCCATCAATGCAGACATAGTAAAAAGATACTACGCATAATCAAAGACCCGCTAGGTCGACTGGCCTAGGAAAAAATAAGGGCTTCCCGACGAACCAAAAGGGTCCAGGAAAAAGTAAGGGATAAAAATGAAAAAAAATCTGTACACCCGGCAAGTCGAAAACCCGAAAGGGAGACTTGGGAAAAAAAAGGGTATCCCGGTCGACTGAAAACCTGAAAGGGCGGTCCAGGAAAAAGTTAGGGATTGAAGCATATTACTATGTCTCATTGGATCATCTTGCGACCAGACTTCGGTATCGACTGTCAAGCTCGGACGACGCCAATCAATCTGATCAACCTTTGGCCAAGTAGCAAAGTGATGAGACGCTTGAAGATATAAAGGCAATGGCAGAGTTGGAACCCAATGGGGTCGTTTCACATAACTGTTTTTCTTTCTTTTACACAAATTGTATAATTTCTATCTTTCGGCGGCGTTCGCTTACTAGGACGTCAGCCTCTTTGTACAAAACGCATATTATAGGCCAACTTCAAAATCAATACAAATCATGTTCACAAGAAACTTCAATTTGTTTTCTCTTTTTCTGTTTTGTTTTGCAAGAACGTCCAATGATTTATTTTTGATATATACGTTTGAAAATGATTGCTGCTCATAAATATTTACATAAGAAACAAAAGACAATTACTCGTAATTCCAGAAACAGGGAAAAAACAAGAAGTGCCAAACCTGATGGTTCCTCCGCCCAGAAGGTATCGGGATTGAGTCAGCTTTGGAACATGATTATTGGTACATACACTCCCCAGAGTAAAAGTACCCAAAGGCATTGATGTCAGTTTCCCTGAAACAGGACGTAACTATCCCCAGCCAAGGTTCATGATCGCGGGCTAGTCAGTAAAATTCATCCCCCAAGCAGAGTTTATTTCCACAGATACAGAAGCTCCATCTCCAACAGAGCTCATCACCTCCAGCAACTTAATTTCATCCCCAGCTAAGTTTGTTCCTCCAGATCGGCAGGTCTACCAACAGAGTATCTCTTCCCCCAAAGTTTGGTCCCCGCAGAGTTTATTCTCAAGCGTCTTCTTCTCGACAGAATATTTACAACTCTCCAGTAATAATCAGGGATTTATTTTCCCAAACGCGAGCATACCCCGATAGCATTTTATAAACATACATTATGACATACCCATACATGACATATATAACATAATCTCATTTATTTTGAGAACATCATCTCACCCTGCATTTTGTGCATCGCATATAACTAACCCTGATATCTTTTCAGGAAAAGACGATTAGCTTCAACGAATCCAGCAGTTATACAAATCATATTTACAGACGACTAATGGAAGCTCAGTTCCCGAAATCAAACGGGTCAACTAATCTACATTATCTCTTTGAAGTAACCATACTATCCATGTTCCTTCTCACAGCCCTACTATCCAGGCTTTCATATCGAAGTAACCCTACTATCCAGGTTCCTTCTCACAGCCCTACTATCCAGGATTTCATATCGAAGTAACCCTACTATCCAGTTTCCTTCTCACAGCCCTACTATCCAGGATTTTATATCGAAGTAACCCTACTATCCAGGCTTTCATATCGAAGTAACCCTACTATCCAGGTTCCTTCTCACATCCCTACTATCCAGGCTTTCATATCGAAGTAACCCTACTATCCAGGTTCCTTCTCACAACCCTACTATCCAGGCTTTTATATCGAAGTAACCCTACTATCCAGGTTCCTCCTCACAACCCTACTATCCAGGCTTTCATATCGAAATAACCCTACTATCCAGGTTCCTTCTCACAGCCCTACTATCCAGGCTTTCATAGCGGAGTAACCTTGCTATCTAGGTTCCTTCTCACAGCCCTACTATCCAGGCTTTCACATCAAAGTAACCCTACTATCCAGGTTCCTTCTCACAACCCTACTATCCAGGCTTTCACATCAAAGTAACCCTACTACCCAGGTTCCTTCTCATAGCCCTACTATCCAGGCTTTCATATCGAAGCAACCCTACTATCCAGGTTCCTTCTCATAACCTTACTATCCAGGTTCCTTCTCTCTTATCTCCAGACGGCAACCCATAA
Organism: Vicia faba; assembly: GCA_948472305.1. NCBI lineage: Eukaryota > Viridiplantae > Streptophyta > Magnoliopsida > Fabales > Fabaceae > Vicia > Vicia faba. The sequence continues at coordinate 214,765,760 of OX451736.1, forward strand.
CACTGTAAGACCGGGACCTGATCAAACATGATTAGTTTCACATTTCCCCAATAAATCACGGTGCAGTATATACCCCGACTAGATAGGTAGTACACTTCTGCTTCCTCAAGTCAGAGTTAATCCCCAGTAGAGTAACGGATAACTGAAGCTCCTAAAACTCTATTTCTCCCAAGACAGGAAATCAAGATCCTCTAGATGGCATCTTTAAGCTCATCTCCTGCAATTCTCCGTCGCATCCAGGATGGAATCTTTAAGCCCATCTCCGACAATCTTTAATCCTCAACTTCCAAATGGCATTTGTAAGCCCATTCCTGATATCTCCAATCAGTGCCACTTCATGCAAGCGCAAATTTCTGGGCACTCTAGTGTTCAATCATCTTCCACCTTCAGATCACGAGAGACAGCACAGCCAATCTACATCTTCAGGTTTAAGAAGATTGAACAGGGGAAGCTGTTGTATCCCAAAATTTTCCCTCCCATTTTACTCAACAAATGTCAAGTAATGTCCCCAAAGTTGCTCAAGGAAGCCCAAGAGTTGACCAGACAAACTCTCTCCTAAGGCAGTGCACCTCAAAATTAGGGTTTCTATTTTCATCAAGATGGGTGAGCCACAAAAGCCCAAAATTCTTTCCAAGGTCCTAATATTCTCCCAATATCATCCATGTCAAGTTTCATACCTTGCACAAGAAGGTTGCTCAGTCAACTGCTCAGATGCTTGAGAATTGACTATATTAGGTCAAAAGTCAACTGTGGCCCACATACAGTCAAACTTCAAGATTTTTGGTCAACATCATCATTTTGAAGTGTTACCCATCATTTGATCAAGGGTTTATCATGATTCCTCAAGGAATGCTCCAAATTCATCAAAACCCAAAAGTTGCTAAATTAGGGTTTCTTAGTAAAAGTCAACCCAACATTGACCAAGCATAACTTCCACATGCTTTATCAGAAATTTTCCATCCAAAGCTCATTTTGAATAGGATTTAATTCCCTACAATTCGTATTCAGCTCACAAGTTCAAAATATGCACTCATACAAAGATATGAATTTTGACATTATAGATCCTTTTGAAAAGTCAACAAAAACACCTTTTGGGTCAAAGCTTCATACATGAACATGGAAGACTAAATTGAGATGAGACCAAAAGGGTTGCTTAGGGGACATCCTAAGCTTTCTAAAAAGTCCAAGAACACATCTCTAGGGTTAAAATTGGAGGAGTTATGCCCTGTCAAAGTTGACCTTTTTTGCAAAATTGCCAAAAGTCAAATGTGCTCACAAATGCATTTTTTGCTAAATGGGACCAACCTTTTATACTTGCACCTCACTTATAATGTGGTCCACAACTCAAATATTCACCCACACATTATTTGCTTCATGTTTCAATTTATTTTGATTTTTATTAATTAAAAAGTGAATTAAATAAAATAATTAATGAATAATAGAAAGGATATGATTTGATTTGGTTTTTGGACAGGTTGGCAATCAAAATATGCTGAATTATCAAGGCCAAAACGAATCAAGCATAATTTGTACAAGAAAGGGAAGATTTGGCTCAAAAATAGCAAGTTTACATAAGCTTGAAAATCAAATCAAATCTCTTATAATTGCAAAGATTCAGTCCAAATTTGTAACCCTAATTCATTCCTAGATATACAATGGACAATTCCAGATCATAAACAGAAGGGTTAAAGGCGTGAAATAGCAAGAACAAAATTCAATTTTTGGACAAAAAGTGGGGATCGGATTTCCTTCTACAGGGTGATTCAAAGCAGTTCAAGGCCAACAATACACTCCTTGGCGTCTCAGGAAGCTATTCCACCCATCCTTAAGCTTCAAAACGCCTGGAATCGTACCCACCATCCACCACGGTTTGCACAAAATTTCGATTCTGATTTCCTTTATTTTGGCATCATTAGCATGTTTTAATTATATATTCTTGTTCATCATCTTATTTGTAAGCTATTGGTACCATTTAATTTCATTTACAGCGCAGGAATCGCAATATGCCATAGCTAGGGTTTGCGAGCTCGTTTTGGGGTTTCTTAACCTAGGAAAAATTAGGTTTGATAATGGGTACCATGATGATCAAGGCTTCAAACCCAGTTGATTCATGGTCCCCAAATGAATTTATATTACGCGTACATGATTTTTGAATGAGACATGGTTATAGCCATGGCAAAACGTCCGTAGGTAAAAGTGTTTTACCTAAAACAAAGGTCCAAGGAAGAAGATGATACGTGTCAAAGCACGGTTGGCCAATTCAAATCTCGCGCGTGTTTTCCTAGCTAAACGTTTTTCTAATATATTATATTTTGGTCATTTATATTATCAATTTAGCAATTGGTCCAGTGGTAACCAAGAGGAGGGATAAGGCGTTGTAGGCAGGAGGTCAGGGGTTCAACCCCTGACTCCAACATTTTCTCATTTGCATACTTTCTTCATAGGATCCAATGCGCTTCATCTCCAGGAGACCACCATATGTCCCCAGATCTCATCCTTGAGACCCATCATCTTGTGGATCCCACACTCCAGCCTTGACGGTCCATCATGAATCATCAGAGGAGAGGTGCATTGGATCAAGCGCAGACTTGGGCTCAGCCATTATGGGCCTTGCCAAAATTGCCATTCATACCCCCCAGATTTGCTATTCAACACAGGCCCGATTCTCAATCTTTTTCTTTTTTATTATTTTGTTTTCTTTATTCTCTTCAATTTATTTATTTATTTTATTTTTAAAATCAGTTTTTTATAAAATCATAAAAATCAAAAAGTCATAAAAATTAGAATTAGGTTTTTTATTTTATTTTATTAAATTAAATTTAATTAATTAGCTTAATTTAATTTAGGGTAACTTAACTTATTTTTACAATTAAAATCAATTAGAAAACTAGGTTTAAATTCTTGATTTAATTATTTTATTTTTTTTCAAACAAAAACACAAAAAAATAGGTTAACTTAATTATTTTTCTTAATTAAAGTTAATTAGTAATTAGGTTCCTTTTTTTAATTCAATTATTCCTTATTTTCTTAAATGACAAAAAATGACAAAAAATGATTTTTCTTTAATCAATTGCAATTAGGTTTAGTCAAGGGTCAAAACCCTAATTTCTCTCGCATTTAATTTACCGCCCGTTTTTAATTTTCTTTCTTATTATTGTTGTAACTGTTTCAAGGTTGTAATAGTTTTAATTAGGGTTTTAAATTCTGTACTTTTATTTCCCGTCAAGGCAATTATGTAACTGTCAAAGCCATGTAATAGCTAGGTTTATTTCCGCTTTTACTTTTAGCAAATTATTAACTGTTAGATGTATTAATAGGATTGTATGACAAGAATGCATGAAAAATCAAAACAGTTAGAAAACCCTAATGTGCAAAGATTAAAATAACTGAAACAAATCACTCGCACATGTTCACTCCTAGGGTTTACCTCACTTCGGTTGCCTTCGGTAAACAATCATTAAGCATAGGAGATTTTAGTGGTTGCCCTCCAGTCTAAAGAGATCAAATTGTCCCATTCAAATGTTGCCTCGGAAATGTTGCCTCGAAAAGATCTTAAGACTCTAGGGTTACTACTAAGGGTTTCTAACTATTGCTTTAGTGATTGTATTTGTCCCTTTCGAACGTCCCTTACAAACTCCAACGACGGTGCTACCTACTCCTTAGTAGTAGGATAACGATATCTAAAGGAAATAGAACAAACAATCTTTTTTCGAGTAGGTAGATACTAGTAGGTACTTGCTCAATAAAAACTTTTCACACAAATACCTTTCAAAACAGTTTTCAAAACAACTTTGTCACATCCTTGAGGACTGATACAAGGGTTATCATGGAGTAAAATATTTTCAAAGCAAGCACACACACAAGCAATTTTTAAAAGATGAACAAGTACCAAAGAGCCCGTAGATAACTACGGATAGAAAGGGTGCTAACACCTTCCCTTTCTATAATCTACCCTCCGTACTCAGAATATCTCGAAAAAATGTTTTTTCTGTTCTTTTTCCTTTTCCATGATTGGATGAAATAAAAGTCGGTGGCGATTCTTGCTTACCGCGACATTTTGCAAACACAAAATGCAAAAAATGCAAACCAGTATTAAATAGTCGGTTCTGCCACGATATCACACCTGTGAAGGGTAACTGTTCCAAAATGGGTATATCCAATAACTGAGAGAGTTCTTCCAAGGTAGGCACCAACTGATAATCTAGAAAGGTGAATCAGTGGTGCTTGGGATCGAAGAACTGAAAAAGTACACTCATCATCTTTTCATCAAAGTTTGAAGTAACCATGTTGAGAAGGTGACCATGTCTTTTAGTGAACGCGGAAGTTTCAGAAACCCTTGATGCTAGCTCTTTGAGTTGGGAAGGTATCTTCACAAAGCTGATTCAGATAGTGTTTCTACGAGCAGAAGCCATGATCTGCAAAACAGAACAAAGATAAATTCCCTTGGTCTTTGAAATGGTTAGTGCAATAAGAATGGATGCCATGTTATGATGCATGACGTCATGAGAAAACACAGGTATAGCAAGCACAGTCAAATCACACAAAGTCCTTAGGTTTAAGGCCTGCATGAGGATAAAGGTAGTACCCTCTCAAAGTTTAGTTGGTTTCAAACCTGTCTTAAAAAGTAACCGGGTTCTAGAGGATCTCAATATCATTGACCATCCTTTATCGGGCATTGTTTCAGCTAAATCAATCTTTTCTTGCGGCCAAAATATCCCGAAAGTCTGATCTCAATGAGTGTAGCATTGAGTATCAACCAATCCTCAGCTCTACACCAAGGTCGGCTATCTCACTACTTTCTAATGGCCAAGTTTGTTCAACTAAGGTTCTAAGGTCCATTAGTGCTTCACGAAACCATGCGGCGGCCCTGTATTCTCCTCGTTTCCCCATGAAGGATAATGATACCAACCAAAGTGTCACACCAACACAACCATGTCTTAAACCATATTGGTCTACGCCATACAGTCTCCACGATCTATTGTTGTTTATCTAAAAAGTGCCCCCAGATCCGGGTGTAGGATCTATAATAACCCCAAACAAACCCTCAAAAGTAAAGCAATCAAGACTATCAAGAGAAGCAATTTAATGACCTAGATCCTAAGGTATACCATACTTATTTTAATATTCCCCAGCAGAGTCGCCAGTTCTGTGATACGGTGGCAGAACCGACTGTTTTTACTGGTTTACATCTTGCGTTTTTTGTTCGCAAAATGTCGAGGTAAGCAAGAGTCGCCACTGACTTTTATTTTATCCAATCATGGAAAAGGAAAAAGAACAGAAAAAACCTTTTTTCGAGATATTCTGAGTATGGGGGGGTAAATTATAGAAAGGGAAGGTGTTAGCACCCTTTCTATCCATGGTTTTCCATGGGCTCTTAGGTACTTGCTCATTTTGAAAACTGCTTATGTGTGTTTGCCTTGAAAATGTTTTACTTCGTGATAACCCTTGTATCAGTCCTCAAGGATGTGACGAAGTTTGTTTTGAAAATTTGTTTAGAAATGTGTTTGTGTGAAAAAGTTTTTTTGAGGAAGTACTTAAGAATCTACCTACTCGAAAAAAGATCGTTTGTTCTATATCCTTTAGACAATGCTATCCAACTATTAAGGAGTAGGTAGCACCGTCGTTGGAGTTGTAAGGGACATTCGAAAGGGACAAGTACAATCGCTAAAGCAGTAGTTAGAAAACTTTAGTAGTAACCCTAGATTCTTAAGATCTTTCCGAGGCAACATTCGAATGGGACATTTTGATCTTTTTAGACTGGAGGGCCACCACTAAAATCTCCTATGCTTAATGATTGTTTACCGAAGGCATCCAAAGTAAGGTAAACCCTAGGAGTGAAATATGTACATATGATTTGTTTCAGTTATTTAATTTTTGCACATTAGGTGATCTACCGTTTTAATTTTCCAGACATTCTTTCCATACAATCCTATTAGCATACATCTAGACAATTAATATTTGCAGGAATTAAAAATGCAAGAAAATAAACCTAGCTATTACAAGGCTTCGGGGATGAGGATTAATTACATAACCAAAGAATCGGGGATTAAAGCAATAAATAAAACCCTAATTTAAATATTACAAACCATCGGAAGTTACAAAAATAATGGAAAAGAAATTATTCAATGCACGGCGAATTAAACACGAGGAGAAATTGGCAACCCTAAAATCTAATTGAAAAAATAATTAAGTTATTTTTGAGAAAAAAAAAGAATTGATTAAATTATGTGCGACAGAAAACCTAATTCTAATTATTGTTTTAATTATGAAAGAAAATTGAAATTAAACTAATCTAAACTAAATTAAATAATTCCAAGAAAAATAAAATATTTTGTACAAAAAGATTTTGTATGTTTTTTGGTTTTTTATTTGAGAAAATAAATATAAATTGTACAATTAAAACCTAGATTCTATTTGATTTTAAGTGAAACAAAAATTAAATTTACCTAACTTACTAATTAAATTAAATAATTTATTATTAAAAAAAATTCTTTTTGTGTTTTTGTGATTTATTGATTTGATGATTTTAATTTTTTGGTGAAAAATAATTAAACAAAATAATTAAAAAAAAAGAAATGAATAAAGAAAAGAAAAAGAATGGGCCTGTATGCTAGCAAAAAGGGGGTGTGAAGCTGAAATTCCAAGCCTAATAATGATGAGCCCAGTCAACCACGTTGGATCCTATGCAGCATTGACTTTGAGGTGCATCATAGTCCTTCAGGCTGGGATGCGTTGGATTTAATGCTATGCTGATCAAGTGGTTGGATGTCGATGACACATGGTAGACGTATGAGAGAGCACTGCATTGGATTTGCAGAGAAGTATGAAGAAAATAATAAAATGCACACGTCTGGGATCGAACCCAGGACGTGTACATCAAAGGCACGCTCCTCAACCGTCACGACGCTAACTTGTTAACTTGTTTATATAATGAAAGCAAAACGTAATAAATAAAACAAAGTAATGGACTCAGAAAGGCGCGCGAGATTCAAATGAACCAATGGTGGGCCGCCACATATTATCTTCTTCCTGGAACCGTCGTATTAGGTGATGACCATTACCTACAAACACTTTCCGTTGCTATATCCCTGCGCAATTCAAAAACTCAACAAACGCAAAATAAATGGAATTGGATAACATGGTTCCATTGGTTATGATGTCACGGTCATCATGGTATCTTGTTGGAGGTCTAATTTTACCTGTATACAAAGACCCTAAAACTCATGTAGAAACCCTAACAATGGCAGATGCGTGTAAAGGCCTCAAAAATGCAATTAAACCATGCAGTCAGCTTGAAAACATGATAATGATCACAAATATAACATTTAAAGGTGCTAATGATGCGTAAATGGTAATAATCAAATTTGAAAAACCTTACAAACCGTGTGAGGTGTACAGATGAATTCTGGGTGTTTCAGACCTTGCAAATGGTTGGGATGGCTTCAGTGCACGCCCAGGATGTGATGGTTGGCCTTGAATTGCTCTGAAAGGTCCTCTAGATTGAAAACTGAACCTTACTTTTTGTCAAGATTTTTGAGTTTGCTTTTGGCCTTTTCGTGACTGCAATCCTTGTGCCTTTGATCTGCAATTGTTATGCACTTATAGTAGACTGAATTAGGTCAATAAAATTGGCATAAATCTTGAGAAATAATGGAAATTGGATTTGATTTTCTCTTGTATGATATATTTCTAAAACAAGCTTCAATCCAATATTTTTAAATCCAAATCCACTTTGCACGAATTGGCTGGCATGTTAGCTGTACATGGACTCAAAATGTGCATAAAAAATCCATGATTTGATTTGATTTCATTATTTTACCATTTAATTTGATTTATTTTGATTTAAATGAATAAAAAATAAAAATAAATGATAAAAGTAATAAAATAAAAGGTGAAATAGCTCAGGGGTCGTGGGTCCTATTAAAAACATCTTTCAAGCAAGAAAACATGGGCCCCTTTGGAAAATATGCAAATTTGATCAATGTTGACTTTTGACAAATTTCCAAAAATTGCCAACTTTGACAATGCATATCTCCCTCAATTTTGATCCTATGAGGGTGTTCTTGGACTTTTTAGAAATCTTAGGATGTCCCCTAAGCAACCCTTTTGGTCTTATCTCAATTGGATCTTCCATGTTCATGTATGAAGCTTTGACCCAAAAGGTATTTTTGTTGACTTTTCAAAAGGACCCATAATGTAGAAATTCCTATCTTTTTGTGAGTGCATATTTTGAACTTGTGAGATAAAGATGAATTGTAGGGAATTGCATCCTATTAAAAATGAGTTTTGGATGGAAAATTTCTGATAAAGCATGTGGAATTTATGCTTGGTCAAAGTTGGGTTGACTTTTACTAAGAAACCCTAATTTAGCAACTTTTGGGTTTTGATGAATTTGAAGCATTCCTTGAGGAATCATGATCAACCCCTGATAAAATGATGAAAGTAACTTCAAAATGTTAGTGTTGACCAAAAATCTTGAAGTTTGACTGTATGTGGGCCACAATTGACTTTTGACCTAATACATTCGATTCTCAAGCATCTGAGCAGTTGACTGAGCCAACTTCTTTTGCAAGGCATGAAACTTTACATGTAGGGTCTTGAGAACATATTAAGACCATGGAGAGCATATGAGGCCTTTGTGGTTCACCCATATTGATGAAAATAGAAACCCTAATTTGAGGTACACTGCCTTAGGAGAGAGTTTTTCTAGTCAACTCTTGGGCAACCTTGAGCAAATTGAGGATCTTAATGGACATGTATTGAGTAAAACAAGAGGGAAAATTTTGAGGTACAACACTGTGATAGTAGACATCACCTCCATAATTCTATGGGACGGTTTTGTCTGATGAATACGGAATTGGTCCAGGCATTGTAATTATCAATGGAGCTACTTTAGGAACTAATGTAATTCTAACGGGTCTTTTGGTGGAGACCCTGGAAGGATTGTCGGAAATGGTCACTATGGAAACATCATTATAAGAAATAGTTGGAGTAGAGGTCTTCTCGAACAAAATCTCCTTGTCATCTATTAGGCATTGAACACATGATTTTAACAAATGACAGTTGGTTGGTGAGGATAAACAGAACTGACAACTTTCATCACAGCCTGGGAATACACCAGCATTCAAAAAGTTTGTTTTGATAGTGAGCAGTGGGGTCAAAAGTTCATCAACCAAAGTAACAAACATATCTTGCTCAACAACGTTGACATCACGACCGTGCTTGGGCATAGGGGCAGTGATAACAGTGGGAATTTTTGGCGCGTCGAATTCAATCTCTTTGGCTTCAAGAAGGTCTTGTACCTTGTTTTTCAGAGCCCAACAGTTGTTAGTGTCATGACCGGGGATCTCAGAATGGTATGCACAATGGGCATTAGGATGATAATGAGGATAGGTTGTGTTAGGATTCTTTGGAGCTTCTTTCAAAGTCACTAGATTGGATCTTAACAAATGTGGCAATACTTGGGATAGTGTCATATTAATTCGGATGAACTATCTGACTGGTATTTCCGTTCGTGGCTGGTTGCTTCTTTATTGAGTAGGCACAGGTTTAGGAATCTCGACAGCCCCCACCATTAAATGGAGCTCATCCCTATCTTGATTTCTCTGAGGATATACAACAACAACTTCTTTTTTTCCAATGAATGGTTTTCTTACAGCAACAGAGGATGCATCTTTTTGAATCTCCCCATTCTTTATCCTGGCTTCCACCCTTTCTCCGGTCAATATCAATTCGGTAAAACCTGCTGAGGAACTCCCAATTAAGTGATTAAATAAAGGACCATACAATGTACCCAAAAACATATCTACTAACTCTCTTTCAAATAGGGGAGGCTGGACTCTTCCTGCTAAGTCCCTCCATTTTTGCGCGTAGTCTTTGAAGCCCTCACTTGAAACCATTGCCATACTCTGGAGTTGAGTACGAGTGGGAGAAAGATCAGTGTTGTATTGGTATTGTTTGTAAAAGGCAGCGGCCAGATCTTCCCAATTATGAACATTGGCTCTTTCTAGCTGATAAAACCAATCAAGTTGAGTTCTAGACAGATTGTCTTGAAAGAAGTGTACCCATAAATCCTTGTCAACAGTATGAGGCTGTATTTTCCTTACATAGGACCAGAGATGCATTTTGGGACATGAAACTCCATCGTACTTGGTGAACACCGGTGCCTTGAATTTTGGAGGAATGACAATCCCATATACTAACCCCAACTCCTCAAAGTCCAATCCAGGCACTTTCTGGATTTCCATTGCGCTTAGTCGTTCTTCCAGATGCTTGTACTTGTCATCGACTGGAGGATATTTTTCTTCATAATAATCTTCTTCTTCCTCTTCCTCTTCTAAATCTGGCTGGACAACTGTTTCCTTTCCTTTCCCATCTTGATTGTCTTTCTCACCAGATGACGTTGCAAAGTCTAGGGTCCTTCTTGCTTTCCCTTGGAATCTTCTTCCCATATTTAGAACTCCGATTATTCTCTTTGTTTTCTTCTTTTTCTCTTCAACCAGCAAGGTCTTCAACTCTTCTTGTCCTTTGGATAGAGTTAAGAACATCTGTTAAAATTGAGCATTTTGTGCTTGGAGGTCCTTCACCGTTTGCTCGAGATCCATCTTACTGAAATAAACAATAGAAAGATGAGGAGACTTGTTGCAAGAAACCTGCTTATGTTATGATGAATGGTAAATGCATATGCAATGATTTCAAGGATTTTAAAGATTCAAATTTGTTTTAGACAAAAAGGAAACACACGTTATATTAATAAATTAAAGCTTGAGTACATCAATGCCTCTTTGGGAAAAACAATACAAAAACTCTAAGATAAAAAGGTTGTACGCATCCTCTTTGGTGCGATGTAGGCATTCAGAGTCTTCTCCTCATGAAGTTTCTTAGTGAGTTCCAAAACCTTCTTCTCGCTAGTGTAGAATTGGGCCTCAAAAGTATCTCGCTCCCCTTTGAGTTGTATCCAATCTCTTTTTAAGTCTTCAAGAGAGGTGGGCATGTCAGGATGCATGATAGTGTATGGAACATCTCCTTCCATAACAGGCTCAATGATTACTGGGAGAATAGAGGGATAAGGCATCATAAGACTCTGAGCACGAGTTCGTACCCATTTGAGGTAAGGCTCAAGAGGGATGGAATTCTTATGCCCCAATGTCTTGCTATCTACCTTGTTCAACATCCTCCAAGCTCAGATAAATCTCTGGCAATGACCTTGATCGTTGTTCTCGTAGTCAAATACCAAACCTTAGATGAGCATCTCATGTGGGCCATCCCTTCGGGCGTAACCAAATTGTCTCAAGGCTAAGCAGGGGTTGTAGGTGATACCTCCTTTAATTCCAAGTTAAGGGACATTAGGGAACTCTCCACAACGTTCGACAATAGTAACATTCTTTATAGATCGGGAACACCAATGAATGTCTGAATGTTTGAGCGTCATCAACCTTTACGACCACCTTGAACCTTGCTCGTTCTTTAATACAGATTAGGGAAGATGCAAAATAAAACATCTTGCCAAGAGAGGAGTACAACACATAAGGATACCTCTTTTCCTTATAGTGTGAGTGTGAAAAGAATGTAGGATGTCCCCTAGCAAAGTAGGCATCAGGTTACGAGACATGAAGATTTTGACAGCGTTCACATCTATGAGTTGGTCAGGATTTGGAAATAAAACCATCCCATAGATGAGGAGAACCACAATTTCCTCAAAAGCTTGCAAACCTAGAGAGTTCCAATAGTTTTGGGCTTTCTCAAACAAGAACTTTACTAGGAAGCCTTTGACACCACTGCTTATTTCCCAATTAGTTGTGACATCAGATGGTTGGAAGTGTAGAGCTTGAGAAATATCTTCTGGCTTTGGATCTCTTTCCGTACCATTAAAAGGTAGTTGATTGATAATGGGAATCCTCAAGAGTTGGGATAATTCTTCCAAAGTTGGCACAAGTTGATAATCGGGAAATGTGAAGCAATGGTGTAAAGGATCAAAGAACTGAAAGAGCACCTTCATCATGTCTTCATCAGTGTTGGAGATGACCAAGTTTAGTAGGCGACCATGTCTCTCGGTAAATGGAGAATTTTCAGTAATCCTTGAAGCTAGCTCTTTAAGTTGTGGAGGGATCCTTACAAGATTGACTTGAATGGTTTTCCTGCGAATAGAATCCATGTCCTACAAAACAGAACAAAGATAAATCCCAAGATCCTTGAAATGGTTAGTATGAATATAATGTTATGATGTTCATGATGTTATGTACAAGTATGTATATACAAACAAAGCAAACAAGTCCTTAGGTTTAGGCTTGCGTGGAGTCTCATAGGTAAGTATCCTCTTGAAGTTTAGTTGGCTCGAACTTGTCCTAGCAATAGTAACCGGGTTCTAAGGAGCTCAATATCATTGGTTTGTTTCCTTGGTCATTGTTTCAGCATAAGCCTCTTTATTGGCGACCGAAATATCCCAAAAAACCAAACCTCAATGAGTGTAGTATCAATTATCTACCAACTTTGGATTGCACTAAAGCCGGTCATCTCACTACGTCCTAAAGGCCAAGTTGGTCAAGTAAAGGTTCTAAAAGTTCATTAGTGCTTCATGACATCACTCAGTGGCCCCGTATTCTCCTTGATTAACTCAAGGGATATCGGTACCCACAAATATGTCGCACTAACATAGCTATTGCTTAGACCATATCGGTATACCCCGCACAGTTTCCACAATGTATTGCTACTTACCTATAAGGTATCCCAAATCCGGGTAGAGGATTCAAACCCAAACAAAGAACCATAATGTAAAGCATACAAGTCAAACAATGAAAGTAAGTAAATGTGATCTAGCCCTAAGGTAACCCCACTTTAAGAATATTCCCCAGCAGAGTCGCCAGTTCTGTGATACAATGGGAGAACTGACTTAGTGTTTTTGCGTTTTATCACAAATGTTGCGTTTAGCAAGAGTTGCCACCAAATTTTCTTTTATCCAAAAGGAAAGGTGAAAAAGCACAGGAAATACCTTTAATATTATTTCTTGAGTTCGGGGGTTAGATTATGAAAAGGGAAGGTATTAGCACCCTTTTCATCCATGGTTTTCCACGGGCTCTTAGTTACTTGCTAGATCATTTTCTTTTGTTTGAAATTGTGCTTTGTGTGGTTTTTGAAAGTATTTTGTAAAGAGGCCATTTGTTTAGGCAAACTTTGTAATGAATCTCATTCGTAAGAATGTATACAAAGTGTTTGATCTTTTGAAAATGTTTTCAAGTTTGAAATATGTTTTTTGAAAGTGTTGGTGTTTGTTTTGGAAATAGCAAAAATGTTTTGTTTTAAAATTGAGTAAGTAACTAGGAACATTCTACCTACTCAAAAGTCTTTCATGTTCATTTTCTCTTTCCTTTGACATTGTTATCTTACCATTGATTTGGTAAGTAACCATATCTTTGGATATAAACGGGACGGACGTGGGTCATCGTATAACCATGATTAGCGATGTTGTAAGGCATCTTAGCATTCTCTTTAGGGACTAAGATCATTTTTGAAAGGTAACTTAGATAGCGTCATCGAGGAACTATGATCTTTTATTTTGCTTGTTTTTGCTAAGATACCTCACATGCGTAATATGGCCATTTTGTAAGGCAACCAAGTGGATTTTACCCTAGTGGTGCTTGTGTGAAAGTGTATTATTTTTTATGCTTGATTTTGTCTTTGATTAGGGTTTTCTAATTGATTGGTTTTAGTCTTCCCATATAAACCCTAATTACTAGTATTTGTATATAAAGTGATAATTTGCGGAATTTAAAATTACTACGCTATTATAATACTTGTGGGAGGGAGTGTACAAATTATAAATGGCGGTTGTAAGAAAATAAATCTAATTATCTATTACAACCATATTGAATTGGATAAATAATGTACAAAAATGAATAAATATACAAGAATGTAAATGTGAAGGAAATGGATATTTTGTTTTGATTTTTTTAGGAAAAGGGTTTTTGTTTTAACCTAAATAACTAAAAGAGAAATAGTTAAGTAAATTAGTAAAAAGTGAAACCTAAATTTACTAGGAAAAGAATTTAAATTAAAAAACCTAATTTATTAATTGATTAAAAGAGAAATTAAGTTTGTAAGAAGAATATTTTTGGTATTTTTGTCTTAAAAATAATTTATAGTATTATAAAATATTTTTGGTCTTTTTATATTAAAATAATATTTTAATGGTGTAAAAGAAAATAACTAAAACCCTAGTTTTTTAATTAAATTTACAAATCAAATTAGTAAAATAAATAAAGTATGATAAAATAAAATAATTTTTTTGTGTAAAAAAAAACTACAACAAAATATAAATCTAATGTTTTTATATTTTTTTTGATTTTTTAGTATTAGATAAAATATTTAAGAAACTAAATAAATAAAAATGAGCAAAAGAAAATAAAATGGGCCAAGGGTGTGAGTAGCCAGCAGGGGGATCAACAGTAAGAAAAAAAAAGCCCAAGACTGTTAAGCCCAGGCGCCTGTCCAAAAAGTCAGAATGTGAGAAATATGCAAAAAAATAAATCCAAAAGGGTACCACTAGGGCTCGAACCCAGGTCCCTATAGTCACAGGCGCGCGCTTCTACCACTGGGGTGGCTATACATCCGTTTATATAAACAAAACAATAAAATATGATAGTAAACAAGCCCATGGCCTGAACTTCATCTTCAACCTCACGCCCATCCAAAGCCTCTGTATCTTGTTCAATTCTCAACAAATATGAAAAATGTAAACAAGAAACTTGTAGCAAATTTCCTCACGATTTCAGAAATGCAAAGCAATAAAATTATAGATCAAAGACAAGCATGAATTTTGATGGCCCTAATCTAAACCCTAAAAATTTTAGAAACTTCAATCTTAAAATTATCTAAGCTCAAGCAATATAAATAAAAACTATGGACATGGTTAGCTTTAGGGCAATGATATCTACATTTTTCATTCACAAATAAACCATTAATGATGCCTGTATGAAGAGTTCAAAAGTCATAAAACTTACCTTGCAAGAGGGTATCGAGTTTGGAGTTTGAGTAGCTTTTAGTGAGTTCCAATGATTGGATTAGCTTCCTCAAGTTCTCAGGAAGCTAATGGGATGCTTAGCTTGAGCTGAAAGTGCCTGAGGAGTTCTGGAGAAGTCAAGGTGCAAGGTACTATTTTTGAAAATAGTGGATGATGATGGAGGTGTTAAAGTGATGTTGCATGTGTTGGGATTGTTTGTGTATGTTGTTTAGGAGCTTTTAAAAGTGAAAGGCCAAGAAACGCACAAGAAAATTTGGAGATTGGATTCAAAACTCAGAAATGGAAAGTTTTGAAGTGTTTTTGGTGATTATGTGTTCTTGGTGTTTTCAGGGCTTAAGCATGCGTGGGATTTGTGGAAAATAACTTGTGTATCTATAAGCAAAAGGGTTGGAGTGCTTTGGAGAGTCAGAAGTACAAATTACAAGCTAATTGGTAGGTTACTTGATTTTGAAGAAAAGTGGGAAGACAAGTTTCAATGTGTAGTACAAGCATGGGCTGGGTGATTATAAGTGTCTAAACAAGTTTCTCTTGAGTTATGGGACTTGTATGATCAGAAGAAAACAATTGCAAGGCTCAAGAACAAGTTTTGTGCAAAAAGCCACTTTATCAAAATGGCAATGTGCACTTTCTTCCCAAAATGGATATAAAGCATGGCCTTGCATTGAATGCTTAAATTGAGACCTCTAACAGCTGTGCAAGAAATTAATTATGGAGTTCCTAACAAGTTTGAGGCCTGAAAAGTAGAGGTTATGCAGCATAAGTTTGAATTTTGAATTTTGTTCATCACAAAATGACTTGTAATTCAAGTGTGAAAACCCTAACTTCATCTCTTCGATTCTCCCTACTAAAAAATGATCTCAAGGAGTTCTTTGAAATTTTGGAAATCTTTTAATGTGATCTAAAACCAATATTTGAATCACTTTTGAAAATTCCCCTTGGAACTATATGAAAAAGTGCCATGAAGTTTGGTCAAAATCCTGGCCAAATAATTAGGGCAAAAATTTCACTGTGTTTTGTTTCATGACCATGTGTTCTTAAAATTATAACTTGAGATCCAAGCACTTTTGGAAGGAGTTGTGTAAAGCAAAGTTGTATATTTCATGGAGATATACAACTTTCATGTTGAAAGTTTCTTCAGAATCCTCTTGCATCATGGTGAAAATTTTGCTCAAAGTTGTGAAAAAATAAGAAATTTCCAACACTTAGAAAAATTTCCAAGTTTAGAAATTTTAACTTTTCAAAATAAAATCTTGAATTTTTGATTTCTTGATGAATAAGTTTCATATTTTGACATGCTTTTATGAATTGTGATCTTTGGCATTTGATTTTGAACAAAAAGTCAAAGTTTGACTTTTCAGTATACAATTGACTTTTGATCAGTTGACTGAAAATTCATTTTCAATCCATTGGACTTGAGCAATGTTTTGAGCCATATCATTAGGTAAAAATGATGCAATTGGACTCTTGATATCATGCCTTAAACCAATTGATCATTTTCTAGGTCAAAAATCAGAAATTGCCCTTTCCCAATCAAAACCCTAATTTTAACCATTTTGCCCTTTTGAAGATTTGATCAAATTTCTTGAGGAATTGTGGTCCAAACTTGATCAAATGATACATATGAGTTTAAAATGTTTAAGTGGATAAAAAATTATGAAGTTTGACTGTAAATTGGTCATAGTTGACTTTTTTCCCAATATAACTGATTTTTAGGTCAACTGCTCAATTGACTGAGCAAAAGTGTGATCTAAAGCTTGAAACTTGACATGAGTAATCTTGAGGGTCCATAATGATCCATGAAAGTCATATGGGGCATTTGAAGTTCAAAAATCCTTGTGAAATCTCAAACCCTAATTTTGGTCAACAATGCTTAAGGAGGTGTCATGAGCTAATCAACCCTAGTGCAGTCTTGAGCCAAAGGAGATCTTGTGAGCAAATTCTTGATAAGTGAGAGGGAACATTTTGGGTTACAACATGTATGATTAGATCTCTCTTATATATTACTACATCTAAGTCTGACAATATTTTTAGTGTATACATGTGCGTACAATATCAATTAGCTCCTAAAGAATCTCATTTAATAGTTGTAAAGAGCATTCTTAGGTATCACTATAGTACTTCTAAGTATGGGATTTCATATCCCAAAGGATGTGATTGTAGTTTAGTTGGTTACTCTGATTCCAACTTTGTCGGTTTCCAAATGGATAGGAAGAGCACTAGTGGAACTTTCCACTTATGTTCAAACTCTTTAGTCAGTTGGCATAGCAAGAAACAATTCTTGTTGCCTTGTCAATTGCAAAAGCAGAATAAGTTGTTGCGGGTAGTTGTTGTGATCAAATATTTTGGATTAAAAAATAATTGCTTTATTTTGACATTAAACTTCAATGTATTCCTATAATGTGTGACAATACTAGTGCTATTAACCTAACTAAAAATCGTGTGCTATGCTCATGTACTAAACATTTTGAGATACATCACCATTTCCTACGCGATCATGTTGAATAAGGGGGTGTCGTATTTGAGCATGTTGATAGAAAAAGTTAACTTGCTGTTTTCACAAAATCTCTTATGACCGAACCATTTTTCAATATTCATCGGGAATTGGGTATTCTCGATATCTCAAATTTTGCCTAAATAGTGATGCATGCACTCTCTCTATAATTGTTTAACCTCCATTCGAAAGTTCTAGTTCATGTGAGTGCATCCTTCATTTGTCATCCTATGAGGTAATATCTTTTCACTTACCTCTTTATTAGTAAGTGTTTATCTCTTCCATTGCTTGTCAACATCTTTTAAAAACTTGATTGTATGTTTATGTTCCAAAGGTATGCGATATATTTGATGTGTAATGCAATCCCATGAATGCTCACTTTCAAAAAATTTCTTGATTTACCTTGTGAATTTTTAATCCATATGCTTATAATGACTTAATGTTTTTAATCTTTTTCATTTCATGATCATTTGAACTTCACGGCATAAACTCTTCATATGAAATACCTTATGATAGCTTGGTTGGACTTGTTTTTATCTTTATTGCATTTTCATACATTGATCAGTTATTTATGTTTAGGAATTTTCACTTTAACTTTATTCTATGTGAGTGTTATTTTTGTCGATAGAATTATCTTTGCAACGCCTATGAGTGGTTTATATGATGTTTAGTGGTTTTACTTGATGCTTCTTGCATTTTGTATTCTTTTTCTCTTTTTGATGTTGTTAAAGGGGGGAGGGGGGTGCAAGAACAAAAAAGACAAAGAAAGAATAATATAGTTTTGTTTCAAATAATAATAGGAAGATGCATATGTTCAGGGGAAGATATTATCAAAGTAAGTTATGGGCAGAATCCTACTGAAAGTAAATTTCAAAAATCCTTTCTCTTCAAAATGGGTTGACTCCCTGGCCATTTGGAGTTTATACATAACACAAAGAAGTATACTTCCAAGTGTATGTCTCGACTCCTACTAAAGCTTATTTTCAAAAATCAATTTTGTCCAATTGGATTCGACTCCCAGACTGTATAGGTCAACTCGCTAGCCCTTAGGAATTGTCTTCCACTTCGAATGGGTTGACTTCTACTGATCAAATTGTCCTAATTTGTCATTTTGCAACCCTATTCTATTTGTTTCATTCATTCACACACTTATACCTATATATAGTCATTCATGCATCTTTTCTAAAATACAAAACCACAAATATACAAAGCAATTGCTCATCATCTTCATCCTCTCTATATGCATGCACACAAACAAACTACACATAATCATCTTTTGTTTGGGTGCCATCTAGATATTGCTTGATAACATCCAATTATGGTTCATTGTACTCGATTGGGTTGAGAATTCTTTGGGGATTTCAAATAATAAAATCAAGGTGGAGTTTTAATTCAAGATCAAATTGGTGATTTGAAGGTTTTGGACAATATTATGCAATTTGGATTCAGCCGAGTGAAAGCTTCAAAGACCGATGGGTTCGGTCGAAGGAGTAGCACGAGATGGAGGATCAAATTGGTAAATATTGGGGGTCACAATACATTTTCAATTTGGATTCAGCTGAGTAAAACCTCTAAAGAACGAGGGTTATTGCAAAGAAGTTGTGTGATACGGAGGATCAAATTGGAAGTATTGGGTTCACTTGATCGAGCTCAAGATCAAGGGGAGAGAAGAAGATAAAATCAACAACATACTTAGGGTTTTTCTTGTTTGATTGCTAATTGTTCTCTTGTATCAAAATTTTGCAAAGGTTAATTTTCATTATCTCAATTCCGAACGGAAATGAGGGAAAACTTACCCAGAAAAAGACCGATTGCGGAATTTCCTAAACAAATCCTTGTATCGCTCTCTTTCTCTCTTACTCTTTACTTTACATTTTATTGCAAATTATGAAAACTTTGATTGTACGATCGATACATAGAGATGATTTCTTAGGTTAATACCATAAATTGTTTTTGTTGATTGGATTACAATCTCTGTGATTGTAATTGGTTTCTAGCATCAATAAAATTAAACAAAAATCTGGTTTGTATCGATTTCACTTCAAGTGTTCGAAAAATTGCCTTAGTTAACTTTGGTCGATTATTTCATTGGAAAGTGATTGTTATAGTGTAGTTTATTCAAATTTGGTTTGTTGGAAATATATTTGGTTATTTTTCTCATCATATGTAAACCCGTCCTATCGGTTTAATGCATATCCAATCTTTTTGATAACGGTTCGGATAGACGATTGTCGATCCAAGTTTATTTTCGTGCGCCATAGTTTAAAAAATTTCAAAACAATATTTTAATTTATAATTTTATTTGCGATTTATTCAACCCAATTTAAAAATTGTAGCCTATCGTCTAACAAAATATTCCATATTAGAAAGAAAAAAATAAACATCATTGCTAACATTTAGATGGAAAGGATCAATGTGATACATTTTAAAAAGTTGAAGGACTTAAATGTTTTTTTAAAAATTTAAAGTACTAAAATGAATCACGAGTCAAAGAAAAAGATTTAAAAAAAGTTATTTTGCCAAAACAATAAGATGAAATTAAACTTACATTGGCAACAATACTATTTTTAATGTCATCAAAATAAATTTGAAAACATTTTATATTTTGAAAGTGTTTGAAATATCAAACTTTCTCAACTTTTTCTCATATGTGATCATCTTTTATTTCTTACTCCTATAAGTAATTTAGACTATGTTAGTCCAAACAAAAAAACAATTTTACATATTTAAGTTCAGTTTCCAAATTGTTTGTCAAGTATCCATAAAGGACCATCATAGTAAAAATTAAGGCGTGTATATAAAAAGTACAAAATTAATATAATTAAAAACAAATATTTATCTAATTGAAACTGTGTAGTTGTCTGTTGTGACATAGTAACTAATAAGTTCTAGATTTACATACTTATTGACTTATTTCAAAAGCAATTGTTACAAAAAACTCTAAGTTATTTATGAAAAGTAAGAAAACACCTATTGGACTTTTCTTGTGTGCATTAATAAAAAATATGTGAAAATAATTGAAAAACCATAAATCAACATGCAAAATATAGACAAAATCAAAGCGTTGAAGAAGCAAGGCTTGATAGGCCTAAGTTACAACGCGCTAGGCGTAGACACGACCATGTGGCATGACCATATGTAAGTACTTCATTGTGAAGCAAGGGTTACCACGCTAGTCGAAATGATGGTGCGGTGGGAGAGAAAAGGCATCCAAGAACATGTATAAGACATACTAGCATTGGTTGTTGAAGAAGAAAAGCTGGCTGGTTAGAGCGGTTTAGCAGGTTATGCACACTAGGTGCAAGAATGGTGCACCAAACGAGAGCCTAAAATTTTTTCATATAAATAAAAGTTTTTAGTTAGTGCAAAGGGAGTTTTAGTGGATCAGAGGAGTACAAAATTGGAGTAGGTTCGCTCAGGTCTACTATAGGAGAATAAGAAATAGAGTCTGAAGGTGGAAGCAATGATCATGTGATAGAGTAGATACAACTTCCAAGGTCAACTTCTCTAGAAAGACCATCTGTTACGCTAACCATGAGTAAGTGTAGCTAAAGTTTCAATTATTAGGGTTATATATTATCATTATACTCATGTACTAAATAGGTCGTAGCGTTATATGTAAATTTACTCATGTTATAATATTGGTGACTCTTCAATCTTAATGTTTTGCAACCTAAAACATGTTCTCATGGTGTGACCTGACATCTAAACGTGTTTGTCATGACTAGATCCAAGATAATCATCTATTGAGTACGAATCCTAGACATAGGTATATGATCAATGTTTACACGCACTATACACTACTATAAAAAAGGCATTTAACAATGGTTGGGAAAAATATATAACCACGCGGGACTAGGTGTTGTTACTTAGCGTGCAGTTGTATATGCGGTACTTACAATAACAATCCAATGACCGTTGTAGTAATCTGGAAATCAGACGCCTTATAACAAGGGTTATTCATACTAACTGTTATGATATAGTATATGAATAAATGTCAAAATTTCATACCAGAATCAACATTAAACCAATTTTTAATTGATATCAAAACTTATATTACAAGTACACAATTCCATTAAGTAAATAATAAAATTTGAACAACTCGATATATGAAATCTTTCCAACTTCCAAGAGAAAAGAAAGCGTATAGAACTAAATAAATAATGATGAGAAGTTTTGGTTTTTAAATTTCTAAGATAAGAAGATAAAGAATCAGAAGGAACAACATAAAAGCGGAGGAACCAAGATACAAAAACAACTTCATCTAAAGGAATCAACATGTGTTATCCTAATCAAGCCACCAACAATGCTAAGAATCCAAATGTTGCGGTAGAGGGTGTTGTGGTGCCAAACCAGCCTCATAATCAAGATGTTGTTGTAGAGGTCCGTGTTGTGGTGCAAAACCATCCTCAAATTCAAGATGTTGCTGTAGAGCATGTTGTGTTTAGACTAATGAGATCTCTCAGGGCGAGGAGAAGAAGAAGAATAAGGTTGAGAAGGAAAATGGTGATTTTTTTCCGATTATGATAATGATGATGAGGCTGACTATGATTGGTCTAACTTTATCTCAGCGAGAGAATTTAGATTTGATTATGGTTTTTGATCATGTAATGAAATTCTTATGTAATGAAGTTTTAATCTACTTAACTCTCTTAAGGTTATCAACTTAAACATTTAACTTAACCTATTAGCTTAAACTTAAAAATATATAAAACATATTATTGTAATTAAAAATTATTGCGATGAACTTACTCGTAAGAAATGGTCCGTTAGTTGCATATTCTTGTCAAGTCCACTACATCTTTAACTATTACATTTCATAACAAAGTACATAAAATATTAAACATAAAGGATATAAGATAACATAACATTTTCAAATTTCAAACCCTAATTCAACTATTACATTTTATAACAAAGTAAATATTAAATAAAAAGGAGAGAAAAAAATGTAACATCTTCAAATTTCCAAAATATCTATTTGACTTCAGTTTGTTCTTCAAATTCTTGTTCTTCTTTTTTGAATCTGTATACATAACCTTCAAATACCCAACAAATTCCAACTCTGACATTATAGTACTCTCATCTTCCAATTTTTGTTCATCATCCCATACGAACAAATTACATGTTTCACCACTCCACCAATTTGGACATCTCCAAAAAAGCCTTCCTTTATTTTGACCCCTCTTGCATAGGAACGAAACCATACGACTGTCACAAGTACATACATTTCCAGATCGAGATTTTACACCCTTGGAATGAGACATTGAGACAATAGTGAACAACAACAATGAATGTGGTGTTATAGTTGTTTTCTTCTTTCCGACGGTGTTGGTGCTAGTGTTTGTTTCTTTTATCAGTAGAAGAATGGGTACTTAGTGTTTAATATATACAAAGAATTACCAAGGTGTAACAACGATTGTACAAAAGATTCATAGTGATATACCTATTATTTTTTATTTTATATAAATATAATTAAAAAGGCGTGCATTAAAGTAAAAGGGATAAACTATTTGAGGGAGCTGATGATCGAACCCAGGAAAGCAGGACTGTATCACCACAGTTAGGGAATTAACTGTAATTATAAACTTAAACTTTCAATTAAAAAAAGTAAAAATAAAATGTTAGTGCATTAATTTAGCAGTGTCACTACGGCTTTGGGGCAAACCGTGGTGACTTTGGTGTTGTTGTATGCACGTTTTATAGTAGTGATAGCGAGATCCGTGTGGAGTCTTGCTACTTTAAGATTATTAAGACTTAATGCTTTGTGTTGTTTAATAGTTTGGCATATCAGCTATTAGGTAACACATTGATCTCACATCATGGAGACCGAAAGGAGATACAAATAAGGGTAACATGTGGTAGTATTATACGCTGAGTATATGAGCATATTCAGACTTATGGATGTGCATGATAGACATGTAATGGTGAAATCTACCCCCTTCAAGCATTCTTGATGTTAACACAAAAATCTCCAACTTTACTTTCTGTCATTTATTTTAGAGTTAAATATACAATACCCTATGCAATATAGCCGAATTTTGATTTACCCCCTGTAAAAAAATCGGATCACTCCCTTGAAATGTTAAAACTATATGCCTTTTTTTGCATAAGTGAAAAAATTACCCCATATAAATTTTTGTTTTAATTTATCCCCTAGATTTAGTGTTTAATTTGTACGCTTAGGGGGGTAAACCAAAAAAATAATTTCATGGGGGTAATCTAATTGTTTTATAGGGGGTAAATTAAAATTCGTTTATATTACAGGGGGCAAAGTGGTATTAACCATTTATTTTATGTTATTTATTTTCTGCATCACAACAAATACAAAACACTTTCTGACTTAGAATAATTAAAACTGCTAAACTATCTTTAAAACAACCAAACTTTATGGATACGCTAATTGTAAAACTTATTTTTGCTATAAGTGCAACAATAACTTTAAATTTTCTTGGTTGTTGAGGTCTTGTATAATGAGTGTGGAAGTAAGCAACCATGAGTGATATTATCTCTTTTCCTAATATGAGATCAAACATATTGTATTTATGATATAGCAAACCAACCTCATGATGTTCCTTTAAGGCCATGGAAGACACTTATATTTTACTATTCATATGTAATAAGTGGTCAATCTTGGTTTTCATTTCAATAGACAATGTAAATGTGACTTATATAACTGCAATTCTTGATGGAAATAATTAGAAAAACATTGCAAAAAATAAGGATTTATCTTGGTGTACCAATCACACACAATTTCTTCTTTAATTAATTAAAATGTCTTAAAATGCATATTATAATACATCCTTAGTTGGGAAGTTTCTTGCCTAGTATAATAGATGACCGGATTTTAGAATTTACCAAGTATTAATATGATTAATTATGATTACTTTGAGATAACACGAATAAGGACAATATGTAAACTAATCAAGAACTGTTCAATTAACTATGTTTTATTAACAAGTTGCAAGGACACAATATTTTTCCTTTCCATCTAACTCTAGTATGGGAAAAGAAAAACCATTCCTCGTTTAGAGAGGAAGCTCACATGGTTGAGCAAAGAGGAAGGGAGAATAAAGTTAATTGAGATGCATGCAAGGATCTACACTCATCCACCAATTAATTTGATTTATCATTTTAAAACTTTCCCTCATCTTTTGCTAGTCAATAAACTAGTAAGAATTCTTGACGAAGCTACCTCATATACTAGAATCTTTAACCCTTGGTCATTTTAAGTGGGTTTATAGGTTTCAATAACAATTAGACTATTACTTGATCATTATGTCTTAGGATATTATGAGAATTATAGTTAGGTTTCTATATCTCTCATATTGTTTATCGATTACGAGATTAACTTACTTGATATGACACCTTATCATTTTTGGGAGTTTAATGACGTTTTTGTGATGGTTTAGAGGTGTCGAACATGAAAAGTTTGGAAAAATGCAGCATGAATTGATTCACATCTTAATGGGAATCAAATCAAATCTTCACAGGTGTGAAAGCATAGGTTTTAATGTTGTGATTTTAATCACGTATCTTTCTTGACAGTATATGAATGTGATTTGAGTCAAAGTAATCTTGTGAATCGAATCACTAGGTCAAAAGTCCAAAATGTTGTTTTTTGTTTCTAAACCCTAATTTTGACGCTTATAAAACCCTCGGAACATATAATACTCATAAGGGATTATACTTATCCCTAAATTTAATAATAAAATGCATGGAATACTAGTTATTAATAAAATTTAAATTTTTTTAACACATAGAACCTTTTCAATTGTCACTATTTTCATGCATATAGAGATAACATCAATAGATTATGTGTATGACATGAACATGACTATTATTTTTATGCAAGTTCTTATTTTAGTAAATAAAATTAATATTATTATTGTATTATTTGTATTAAGTGAAAATAATAGGATTCACCTTATCTAAGTGGATTCTCCATTTATAGATGTAGCGTGTAAGACGTCATGGTAACTGGGGTACCGTATATGGAGTTAATCTATCTCCAATATTACCCCATATATATATATATATATATATATATATATATATATATATATATATATATATATATATATATATATATATATATATATATATATATATATATATATATATATTAACTGATTCATTATGCTATCCACTATGTCAGTAACCCGATCTACTTGTCATGTACATTTAAGTCTCCATATTATTCTCACATTCATAAGAACTAGACATTTATATAGAAAGAAGAGAGTATACATTATATATTACCCATTAAGTAAGTTCCTTTTAACTTATTTGTAGTATAATTTAAGTCAGTGTCCATTATATTATTTTCCCGTAGTTGAAACCCACTCAAAAAAGTAGTTTCTTAACCCACATTTATTATTTTAGCAAGAAATGAGCCATATTCATAGTGTTCCATCATTACTTGATGAGATTTTTTAAAGGTGAAGTTGTTTATATGTAACTCCACCTTCATAAATTTTTCTTTTGTTGTAAAACTTACTCTGAGACGATCATATCTCCTAAAATTTTAGATAATTATTGTATGGCAATACATTTAACATGTGACTCTCAAAATGAGAAAACAAAATCAAAATTATATATTTATTTTAATATAAGTTTATTAACTAAAACTCATTACTTTATCTAACTAATAATATGTAGTTGAATTAAATGTTTTACTTATAAGTTAAATACATGACAAACAATTGCAGTAAATTTTGATATATTATTTAGTAAATTTGATCAAACAAAATTATTAACGATGAAAATTTAATAATCCTTAATATGGATTGATAATTTTTTATGTAGTTATATATCAACTAACCTCATATTTATTAAAAATATTAAAATAGAGTTTTTTTCTCTTTTGTTACTAAAAAAGTTGTGTGTTTACTAAATTATTGAGAGAAAAAGCTTGTGTATGTTAATATGTATGTGAAACTTTAATATAAATGATGGTATTTATAAAAATAGGTTTGTGGTTATTGGAAGTTAAAGAATATTTAATTATATGATGTACTTGTAAAAAAATACATGTGTGCATGTCTCTATGAGGATAGGGGATACTCAGGTCTTAGTAGGTATATAATAGTTTAAGGTGGTTCGAATTTGCTCACAGGAGAGAAGCCTAAAAGGTCATTTGTAATTTTAAATTCCTTACAAAGGTTTCTCCTTTTACTTTCTTGCTCTATTTTTGCACTCTCACTTTCTGCAAGTTACTTCACAATACTCATCTCCACTATAGATTTTTGGTTTTTCGTTTGCAACCCCTTCAGGCTTGAGTTTATTTTTTATTTCTTTTATAGTAAGTAGGGATTGTAAGAAGAGGTTAGGAATATGTATTAGATGGTTGTAGAGCTATTGGATTTGAGGATTTACATTTATCCTTTTAACGGTGGTGACAGTGGTGGTGATTTCTTTTTATTTTGATGTTTTCGCAGAGACAAAAAGATAATTGTTGCCGCCTCCATCGTTACCAAGGATGCGGAGGAAATTGTACCTTATTACACTTATAAAGAACAAATCCTTTCTTTATGCAAAAAATTTTGGGTTTCTTCTTTGAAGGATGAGGATGTGGCTAAGTGTGTTTAAGCGAACTGTCGGAAAGAGCCTATTTATGACCCATACCAACCACTACAAAAATTAGAGGGATATATTTTCCCGCATGAGAGGGCGAGAGTGTTCTTTTTGAATGTTAGGGATTGATGAAGCCCCTTATTTCCCTTAGTCTGGATGAATGAAACCATGGAAATTTTAGGACATGATCGTTAGTACCTCACCTTTGAAGAGGCGAGGATACTTTGCTTCTTGTGGAAGTTTAAGGTCACAGATTCTCACACAGTAATTAATCCATGGCTGAAGGGGGGCTGTCATCTCATTGATTATCTGGGTAAATTTTGGGTAATTTATTTCTTTTGTGGGTATTTTCACACAACACTTATGACCATTGTGCATTTTTTTATGATTAGATGCCAAAGATCTTTTTGGTGGAGAAGAGAAGAAGATGGGAGAAGTTTCAGGTTGCCCTTGTGGAGATTGATAACCTCTAGATTCTCCCAGAGGGCTTCATCATGAATGGGAGGAAAATAGAAGTTGAGGAACCAACTCATGGATCACCTAATGTGAAGGCTCAGAGGCAAAAAGAGGGATCTTCTCAAACTGTTATATCACCTTGCATGAATACTCAAATGATGCCTGAAGGTGAGGGCCAACCACCTCCTTCAACTTTGTGGTGTGACACCGACTTTGATAACCTCTGGTTCAAAATTTATCATCTGCCATTCTCCAACGAATGTCCCAGAGACTACCAGGCCCTTCAACCTAAATCAACTCATGCAACTGGAAGCATGAAGGATAAACTTCTAATAAGGGCATTGATGTTGGAGGACATCGACTGAGAGAGACAATATAAGGATAAAAAGAAGATGAAGGATAAGCTCTAGAAGTGTGTGGGTGTCTATAATGAGAGCCATAGGTTGTTAAAGTCCATGTTAAAAGACAAAGAGACATGGGAGAAGAAGCTGAGGAGAAGTCTCTGCAAGAGTCTCTGGTGTCTCCTTTCTTCGCCCAAAGGTGATGGAGGGGGAAGTGTCAGAGCTTACTAATGAGGTAGTTTCTACTTTTGGCATTTACTTTGATCAGGCCAAAGATCAAATTTCCTTCCTCTATCCCCATATGGATATGAGTAAAATGGACTTCCTCAAGGTTGTCTGTGTTGGCCAGCTAGTGGATGAAGAGACAATGGTCCCTCCGGAGCCTGAAGCTCATGCTCCTTTTAAGGGCACCCAGGATGATGGTGTAGAGATAGAAGAAGGATAATGGCTTGGATTTTCTTATGATGTTTCTTGTCCCTTTATGGCCTTTCGTTATATTCATTTGCCCTTTCAAGGGATTTTTGTAATCCTTACGAGGGTAGCATCCGTCAGGCATCTTTTATATTAATCGCCTTTATTATTAATTTTCTCTATAGCTATTTATGCTTGATTGTTATTTACCATTGAATGAGAATATCTGTTAATATTGCCCTCTCCCAAGGCAAAGCGTATATATGTTTCTTTCCATGTTAAGAGGATAACAAGGACCCTTCATGGGAATTTAGTGATATGACTCCTTCTTGACAAGGATTCCTCTTAGGGGTTCAACAGTTTAATTGCCTATTAGCGTGGCAAGGATCTTTTTTTTGGCATCCAACTTCTTGATTTCCTCTTAGAGCGACAAGGATTCCATTTAGGGATCCAACAATTTGATTTTCTTAGAGGGCACCAAGGATCCCACTTAAGGATCCATCATTTTGATCACCTCACAGGGTGACAAGGATTCCACTTAGGGATCTAGAAGTTTGATTGCCTCTTAAGGCGACAAGGATATCTCTTAGAGGTTCATCATTTCGATCTCCTCCGAGGGCGGCAAGGATCCCACTTAGGGATTCAATGTTTTGTTTTCCTCTGAGAGCGTTTCACTTAAGGATCCAACAGTTTAATCGCCTCCAAGGACGAAAAAGATCCCACTTAGGGATCCAGTATTTTGATCGCCTCCAAGGACGAAAAAGATCCCACTTAGGGATCCAGTATTTTGATCGCCTCTGAGGGAGGTTCTCTCTCAATTTTTTAGTTTTCATACAAAAAAGGAATACTGACTTTGTTTATTAAGGATAAAAATGCACACAAAGCTAAATCTTTGAGAGATTACTTCAAAGGGTTTTTCCAAATTATTCTCAATAGTATCATACTGGTAGCATTCTCTAGTAAATTCATGAATAAAGATCATTGATGTGTTCTCTTCCGTGTGTATAAAAAATTTCATATCAATCTAAACAAACTCGTCTTCATAGTTATGGAAACGTGCATATATCAAATCATGTAATATTCAAAAGGTGAAATCCATTATGGAAGATTAATCTCAAGCATCATTGAAAGATGTTTCCTTATCTATGATATACAAGCTCAAACTCGGAAATAACCCTAAAATATGTGTTACGGAGAGTCCTTAAATTCTTAGAACTTGTTAGGATTGGGTTTGATTCAAGAGATCAAGAGAACATAAGAAATTTTTGAAGAAATCTTTTGGAAATTTCTTAAAAACTATTCTTGTTGTTATGACTAAGATTTCTGCGGATTCTTAAGAGCCAAAGGTGAAGAAAATCTTCTTGAAAATTTAAATAGGAAATCAAAAAAATCTTCAAGGATTTGTAGATATGAAATTCTTGCTTTTGTCACCTCTACAAATGATCTTATTGATCAACTCATTTTGTGAAATTAAGCTACTTTAGATGAGCTAACTACGATAAAACCTTTAGTCCATTTTTTCCTAAAAAAACTTCCTAAGCATATAAGATCGATAATGTTTAGCTTTTTTTTGTATCATTTCAATTGGTTTGTGCATTTATTCTATCCTAATTGACTATTGATCCGTTTCAATGAAGTTGCTCTTCTTATTTTCTTATTACCTTCTTCCTTCTTTGTTACTTTATTTATTTATGGCACTTTACTAAATGTAAAAATATTTATGTCTTTTTTCATATCTCTATTACACGTTATATATATATATATATATATATATATATATATATATATATATATATATATATATATATATATATATATATATATATATATATATATATATATATATATATATATATATATATATATATATATATATATATATATTTTACACATTTTGTGTAATGACTAAAAGGAAGAGAAAAGTATTTGATGAAAATGGGTTAAAGTTTATCCTAAGTAATTTGTTAAAAACATTTTTTTAACTGCTCAAACATAATTTTAAGATATTTTATTTTAATTACTATCAAGCAAATATTATTATTACATAACTTTTTATTATTTTAAATTTATTGGCATAGTCTTAGAGGGGAGCCTATTGGCCGATCCTCTATGATAATTTATGATATCTTAAAAACCTAAAGTTGTTCAATAAAATATAATTATTATCATCAAAATAGGTAAGATTGTTGAACAAAGATTTGTTTGAAGAATAATGCCTTGTACTTTAGTTTTGAGAACAATAAAATGTAAGAAAATACTTTTATTGTCTAAAGCTTGTTATTTGTATAGTTCACTTCTAATAAGATTTTTTGAAATCTATCTTCTAGAAAGAGTAAAGATGTTTGTACAAATGACTATATGATCTAGATGAGTTTGAATTATTCCATCTTACAAGTGATCATAAGTATATTTCTATGCACCATTTAAGCAACATTTAGGTTTGTGTCACGGTGACTTGTTATCAAGCATCGTCAAGTTCCTCTAGTCAACTTCAAGCTTTCAAGTCAACCATTTTGATCCTCTTAAAGATGTTCAATTTGATACACTTCTTGAGTTTGTTGCTCTAGAAACCATAAGCAAAACATAATCTAATAAAGAATAAACTGAGTTATTTTCCCGGTCAAATATTCAGATCGGGAAATAACAAAGCAATATTACAAAAGGTGCAACACAATGTGTGATAAGATATTCTACGAGATCTATGAACACAAAATATCAAGTTATAATTGTTGACCAAGTAACTCCAAACACAAGAGAGGAGGGTGAATTATGATATTCAAAATTCGTGATTACTTCTAAAAAATTACTATTTGAAAGCGTTTATATTAGAAGATATGAATAAGATAGATGAAGGATAAATATGAAGAGAAATACGCAATAGAAACAAAATAATCAATTGAAAAATAAAGATATAAGAATTAGAGAGAGTGCACCAGATATTTATAACGATTTGATCTAACCACTTGGCCTACTCTTGCATCCAAGAGTTTCCTTCTAAGAGTTCCACTAAAATCAGACTTGGCTTTTACAGGATCAACCCATGAACCTTCAACAAAAATCAAATAGAGCTTTTAGATAACTTTAGGTCAAGAACCTTCACCCAATTTTTTCTCTCTTCATATTTATCTTGCAACCTTAAAGTCCTTTACAAATAAAATTCACAGGAGAATCACACCGTTGAATAAGGAAAGTTAATCACAACACCAATCACAACAACACTCTCACAAGGTCTTTTTCAATATTTTATCACTAAATCAATACTCATATAAAAGAAAATTCAAAATACAGAGTAGAAGAAAGATAGAGAGGTTTCTATTCAGAAAATGGTGCAAAATGAAATAAGGAGAAACCTCCTTTATAAAGGAAATATTTTGGCTCAAAAAAGGAAATAGTTCATGGGCCAATTAATTAATTTAATCAATTGAACCTAGTTGGTAATCGATTAAAAAAACTTTCAATATACGAAAACCCTAACCCAAAAATTGAATCCTTAAACACCTATATGTCTTAATCAATTAATAGATTTTCTAATCGATTAAGATGTCTCTTACCTTACTCTAATTGATTGGACCAAGTCTTTAATTGATTAGAAAGTGTAAAATCTTCTCTAATTCATTAAAAATACTTCTTACTCTATTTCATACAAGCCTTGATAGGTTTTTAAGAAGGTTTGTGAAATTAGAGAATGTTTGAAAAGCTTTTATGTGTGTGTGTGTGTGTGATTATCTTAGTATTTCAAGACTTAATCTTGATCTTTTACATATAAATTGATCACTCTAAGATGTTAAGCATAGAACGAGGCGAGCTTCCACATTGTCACACTTCAAGACATCAAGATCCATTTCTTATTCCATCAAATAATCAACACTTGAATTGGATCTTTGAATCATCAATGATGAGGCTTGAGATATCTTTTTCATATACCATCTTTAGGGAGCACTGGAAAATTGATATCAACTCCCCTTCTAATAAATAATTTTTAACTTCCAAAAGTCGTGTGACTTGTGGAGTTATTATCTTTAAAGTTGTTCCACCGATGTCATCATTTAAAATAACTGACAATTATACCTGCATGCACATAAAGCCACATCAATAATACACAATCTCAATGTCTCCTTTATTTTAAGAATATCATCCAACAACCATCTAAAATAAATATATATAAGGTATCAACTTATCACTATTTTATTCACGAGACATCCCATAAAAAATCATTGAAACACTTACGTGAATAAACTTTAAGAAATCAACTTGAGAACAAAATAAAAGAACTTTAAAAAACATCTAAAGAAGAAACTATACTAATAGCAAGAAAGAAACATGTGATTTCATTATAATATGTCTTTTAGCTATGTGTGCCAAAAGTAGTTGACATCCTATGTTGAGAGATATTGTGTAAACACTCTACCATTTCTTCATTTATTTAATCATAATCCTTAAAGGGCTAAGTCTTAGCCCGATTCATTGAGAAGAAAAAGAGATCTAGATATGATCAATTCTTTGTGGTTGATAAAGTAAGATATAAGTAAGTTGAACTCAGAGATATCTTAGTGATCTTTATAATCAAATTGATTATAGTGAAAATCTATGTATGTAAGGGGATGAGATGTAACTTCAAGTTAAGGGGGTGAGCTAAGATTAACTTTGTGTGTTAATATCTCTTCCATTAGATTTTTACATTCTACCATTTATGATTGACCTAACTTTTAACTAAAACATTCCAAATAAGTTTTAATTGGTCAACAAAAATCAAACCTTCCATTTCTTATGTTTTTCCCACTTTCATCATGTACCTTTCATAATCTAAATATAGTATCGTATAATTTACACATTGTTTAATGTGGAAGTTTAGGAAAAAATAATGTTGGAAGATGTTAACATATTGCAGGTTTATCACCTTAACCTCTCGTTATCAACATCCACTACTACATAAAACCGACACTACAATGGTTGGAAAAGGGATACACAAATGCCTTACCAACCGTTATGAGGTAAGGGTGGTTGTATGTATGATTCTTTCCACCATGATTGCGCGACCGTGATTATAAGTCATGTAACACGCTATCTATCACAACAGTTATACTAAACAACTGATGTGATATATATTTATGTTATAGGTTTAAAACTCAACAACATCAATTCATGGGTTGGAATATAACTAACATTTCCCCACAGTTACAACTAGGGTCGGCCCAAGGGTAAGGCAGGATAGGACCTTGCCTTGGGCCTCATAAACAACTATTTTATCTAAAGGGTATTTAGGCCTCAAAAAAAATATATTATTGTATATTTTGAGTATAGAGAAATTTTTATCAAATTTCTTGCTTGGCTTAGTTGGTTAATGAATGTCGACCCCTTCTAAAGGGCCTGGTGTTCAAATCTTGTTGGTGTACAAAATCAAAATTTTACTATATTTTTCCTATTATAACTAAATACTTTTTAATTATAGTAAATGAAAAAAATCTCCTTTTAATATTCGCCTTAGGCCTCACATTATAATGGGTTGGCCTTGGTTACTGTTAAATTGTAATCCAATGTGTCGAAACTGTGTGTCGAAAAGATTTGATTTATTTTAGATTTAAATAGATTTGATTTAAGTCTATAATAAATTAGATTTGATTTAGTAACAAAAAGATATTTTGGGCTTTGGGCTTAGGGTGTAAGCTCAGTTATAAATAGAGGGAGTAACCCCTATTTTTGTAAACAAGTCAAGCAAGTCATTTACAGTATTTTGCAGTTGCAAAGTGAATAAGAAAGTTTTCACAGTTTGTGAGCAGAGAGGAACTCTGCAGAAATTATTTGTCTTGTCTTCTTTTCTTTGTTTGTCTCATAATTAAATTGTCATTGTGGTAGAAATTCATCATAGGTTTTGGTGGATTTCCAACATCTGGTATCAGAGCTTTTATTTCGATTCGAGGGAAGTGTCAATCAAGAACGATTGAAGAATTCACGATGACAAGTTATGGGAATGTAAACTATCCAGCAACGCTACCAATTCTGAAAGTTGACAACTATGAGAATTGGTACAAACAGATGAAAGTCTTATTGAGGTGTCAAGGTCTTTGGGACCTTGTAAAAGATGGAGTCGAAGCGCTTGGAGAAAATGCTTCAGAAGAAGAAAAGAAGAAATACATAGAATCTGAGAAGCTGAGTTATAAAGCACTATTTATAATTCATCAATGTGTCAGCCCAGACAATTTCGAAAAGGTTAGTGATTCAGAATCTGCAAAAGAAGCTTAGGAAATCCTTGAGAAGTCTTTTGGAGGCGCTGAGAAAGTGAAAGAAGTGAGGTTACAAACTCATAAAAGGACCTATGGACTGCTTCAGATGGAAGATAGTGAAAGCATATCTGATTTCTTCACTAGAGTTACAAAACTAGTAAATAAAATTAAGATATGTGGAGAAGCGTTAACAATAAAAGCTGTTGTGTCGAAGATCTTGAGATCTTTAGCTCCTAAGTTCGACCATATAGTGGTGGAGATAGAAGAGGGGAAAGACTTGTCAAAATTGAAAAAGGAAGAGCTTCAAAGGACGCTTGAATCTCATGAACAAAGAATGAACGAAAGAGCTGCAGGAAAATCGAAGAGTGATGTGGCCTTGCAGGCACATTCAGCAAAAGAGACCAAAGGAAAAGGAAAGTGTTTCGACAGAGGTAGAGGTGGCTACAACAAATCAAATGGTAGAGGAAACTAGATTGAAGGAAACATGTCGAATAGAATAAGACCATACCAAGGAAACCAAAGAGGTGGTGTTGCAAATAGAGGAAGAGCTGGTGGTCTAAAACCTGATAAGAGTCACATTCAATGTTACAATTGTCAGAAGTATGGTCACTATTCGAGTGATTGTCCAGAAAAACGAAAGAATCAAGAAAGTGATGCAAAGCTTGCAAAACATGAAAAAGAAGAAGAGATGATGCTGATGGTCACAACAAGAGATGAAGATAAATTCAAGGACCAATGGTACTTAGATTCAGGATGTTCATCACATATGTCTGGAAGGAAAGACTGGTTCGTCAATATAAAGCCCTCAATGAAAAATATGGTAAAATTTGCAAATGACAATACCCTAGCAGCTGAAGGTATTTGTGATGCTATGATTATGAGGAAAGATGGGAAAAGGTCCGTTATCTCCAATGTGTTGTACATACCAGGCATGAAGAGGAATTTGCTCAGTATAGGGCAGTTGGTCGAAAAGAATTATAAAGTGTCAATCAAAGATAAGATGATGAGAGTCGTTGGTGAAAATGGGAGATTAATCTTGAAGGCTCTTATGTCTCAGAATCGAACCTTCAAGATTGAACTAAATGTGATGGAGCACAAGTGCCTTTCGACTTCAGCTAGCAGAGATGAATGGATATGGCATTATAGACTAGGCCATCTCAACTTCAGAGACATCAGAGATTTGAAGAGAAGAAATATGGTTTCAGGATTTCCAGAAATTGACATTCCAAACGAGGTATGTGAAGGAATGTGTGCAGGCGAAGCAACACAAGAATAGCTTCAGCAAGGATGCAGGAAGCAGATCGAAGGCTAGTCTTGAAGTCATATACTCTGATGTATGTGGACCAATCCAGGTGGATTCGATGGGAGGTAACAAATACTTTGTTACATTCATAGATGATTTCAGTCGAAAGCTATGGGCTTACCTGATCAAGAAGAAAAGTAAAGTGATCAAAGTATTTACCAAGTTTAAGTCTATGGTCGAAAGACAAAGTGATCGAAAGCTCAAAGTTTTGAGAACTGATGGTGGTGGAGAATATGTGTCGAAAGACTTCGACAAATTATGTGAAAAGGAAGGGATTGTGCATGGGGTGATGCCACCCTATACTCCACAACAAAATGGAATTGCAGAAAGGAAAAATCGAACCATCATGAATATGGTGAGAAGTATGCTGAAAGGCAAGAATTTACCTAAAGAGTTTTGGGGTGAAGTTTTTTTGACTGCAACATACATTTTGAACAGATGTCCTACAAAGAAGCTAGAAGGAATTACTCCAGAAGAATGTTGGTCTGGTGTGAAGCCTAGCTTGAGTCATCTGAAGGTATTTGGATCTATTGCACATAGACATGTGCCAGATCAGTTGAGAAGAAAACTTGATGATAAGTCAAGTCAAATGATTCTAGTTGGATATCATTCGACAGGAGGCTACAAGTTGTTCGATCCAGTGAAAAAGCAGATTGTGATCAGCAGGGACGTGATCATAGATGAGTTTAAAGAATGGGATTGGACTGAAAATATCAAGAAAGATTCAGTGGGAATCCTTCTTGAAGAGCAAGAAACTCAAGTCAAAAGAGAAGTTCGACAAGAGGAACCAGCAGATATACCAAGTACAAGCAGGCCTCAAAGAACAAGACGCATGCCTGCAAGATTGAAAGATTATGTGATTACATCATATGATGTAATAGATAATGAAGGTGAGCTGGTACGTTATGCTTTCTATGCAGATGTCAAACCCGTTAATGCAGCTGAAGCATTAAAGGATTCAAAGTGGGTGAAAGAAATGAACGAAGAAGTAAACTCTATCGAAGACAACAACACTTGTTAACGTGTCGAATTGCCTCAAGGCAAGAAGGAAATTGATGTCAAGTGGGTATACAAAGTGAAAACGAATTTGAAAGGTGAAGTAACTCGACACAAAGCAAGACTTGTGGCGAAAGGATTTCTACAGAAAGAAGGCATAGACTTCGATGAAGTTTTTGCACCTGTTGTTAGGATCGAAACAATTAGGTTGGTTGTTGGTCTAGCAGAAATAAACAGTTGGCACATATGTCAGATGGACGTGAAGTGTGCATTCCTAAATGGACCTGTGATCGGTGGGAATGAGAACTGACTGTTTTGGAATGCTGGTTCGCGTTTGCGTTTGTTTCCGCAAAATGTCACGGTAAGCAAGAGTCACCACCGTCTTTTATTTTATCCAACAAGGAAAGGACAAAAGCACAGAAAAATTCCTTTTTGAGATGTTTCTCGGGTTCGGGAGGTAGATTATAGAAAGGGAAGGTGTTAGCACCCTTTCTATCCGTGGTTATCCACGGGCTCTTAGGTAATTGCTCATTGTGTTTTCAAAATTTTTCTTTTCTTTGTGTTTGTGGGTTTGAAAAAGAGTTTTTATTTGAAAGGAGTGTAAGTGCGAAAAGTTTTGTTTTGTTTTAAAAGGAGCAAGTACTTAAGATCCATCTACCTACTCGAAAAAGGAATTAATCTGTACAAGTGTCCTTTAGACAATGCTATCCCACTATTGATGAGTAGGTAGCATCGTCGTTGGAGTTTTCGGGTCAATTCGATTAAGGGACGTGTAGTCACTAAAGCAATATTAAGACGCCTTAGCGGTAACCCTAATGTCTTAGATCATTTTTTCCGAGGCAACCGTTTCGAGGAAACTTATGATCTTTGGACAAGAGGCGACCTCTAAAACTTCCTATACTCAATGACCACATTCGAGGCAACCAAGTGAGGTGAACCCTAAGAGTGGCATGTGCAAGTGTGTTACTTCGGTTAATTTTATCTGTACATGTCATGGGTGAACTATATTGATTTTAGGTTAAAGATTTATCTTGTCATGCATTGCCTATTTATCAAACATCTAACAGTTAATATTGTGCGGAAATTAAATTGCGGAAAATAAATCTAAACTATTACAAGGCGTCGGGTATTTACATCGCCAAAGACAAACCCTTTAATTTAAATTGTAGAAAGTAAAAATAAAGTGATTAAAAGTCCTAATTAAAACTATTATATACTCGAAGCAATTACATTATTGGATAAAAGATGAAACGCGTGTGAGAAATTAAATCGGAGCGTATTTTAGGGTTTTGACCCTTTTTTAGAAAGAAAGAGACTTTTTGTGATTCTTTTGAATTAAATGGAAATTAAATTAAGTTAATAATTGAATCAATTAATTAAATGAAAATATTTTTGGTTTTTTATAATTAAGGAAATAAAATATAAAAAAAGTTAAAAGTTATTAAAAACCCTAATTCTACATTAATTTTATTTTGTTGCAAAAATGTTAAAATTAACCTAATTAACACTAAATTAATTAATTATTTATTTACAAAATAAAATAGTGAAATTAATAGTAATAATATTTTTTGTATATATATATGGGACACTTGGCGTTTGAGATCTTGGTAGAACATGATGGTCCACGCCTTGGATGCTACATGGAATAACCTGAAACAAAATTATAACAAAGTTTTGGGGGACCTGGGATTCGAACCCAGGTCCCAAGGGGTTTTGGCACGCCTCCCTCACCAACTCAACTACGCTGCATATTTGTTATTGGATTAAACACTGATCATTATATGTAAAATAAAACACTAAGCCTGGAATTAAAAAAAACGCGCTAATAATTTGAACTGGCCAATTACGCCTAGCCACGTTATCATCTTCTCCAAATATCCCTGGTTATTTACTTGCGGATTTTTATCCGCGGGAAAGTTCGTGGGATGTTTCAAAAATCCTTCCTAGGCCATGTAAACGCAAGTTAAGGGTATCAACATGATCGTCTCTCCTCCCTGAGCATCTCTGTACCATTTATTGGCCTTGATTTTTCCTGTATCCAAAATGGCTAAAAAACAAGAACAAGAACCCTAGATTCGGGCGCTATGTTACAGGCCATGAAAACGAAATTGAATATTGCCAAAATGTTCTAAATCAAACGACAAACATAAATATGCAAAGATTTTAATGAAAGGATGCAAGAATCAGAGGTTTGGATTTCGTGTTCAGAGCTTGGTTCGTGGACACTTACAGTGATTTTCAGGCGATGAGAAGGCTTGGTTCCGGTTGCTTTCGTTTCAGGGGATTGCCAGCAAGGGACTGATGTCAAGCTTTTGCTTTGAATCGAGCTCTAAGGTGGATTTAAGATTCCAAGTTTTCAAGCTTTTTCTCAAACTTCTTCTGGCCGTTTCAGCAATGCTTAGTGCGTGTCCTTGCTATGCCTCACTTTTACATGTATATTGGAAGTGAATTAGGTCAAGAGTTGGGCTTGAATCCATAAGAATTGATGAATGGAGATTTGATTTGATCACCATTATCAAGTTTCCATATTTGCATCAAATCTGAGATTTTGTGCATGTTTTGACTTGGAACGAGTTTGATTGAGTTTCTCATGATATTTGCAAGCTGTAATGACCACAAGAATCTCATTCCATTAATTTTTAGATTTTATTTGATTTAATATTGATTAAAAATGAATTAAATCAATAAAAATTAAATAAAATAGAAAAATAAATGATTGGTCATGAAATTAAGGATGGGACACGTGTGTGGTGTGATAAGACCAAATCAAGTGGAAAAAAGTGGGCCCTTTTGTCAAAAATTGGAGTTTGGAGGATAGTTGACTTTTGGCAATTTTGAAAAAATGTCCAACTTCAACAATGCATAACTTCTTCAATTTTGAACTTTTGGAAGTGTTCTTGGACTTTTTAGAAACCATGAGATGTTCTCTAACCAACCCTTTTGTTATAATCTCATTTTGATAATCCGTGCTAAAGTTATAAGCTTTGTAAAAAAAGGGATTTTTGTTGACTTTCAAAAATGACCTATAATGTCCAAATTTGTAACTTTTTGTGAGAGCATTTTTTGATCTTGGGGTGTGAAGATGGATTGTAGGAAATTGAATCATATTCAATATGAGCTTTGGATGGGTCATTTATCATAAAGTATGAGAAAGTTATGCTTGGTCAAAGTTGAGTTGACTTTTCCTACAAAACCCTAATTTAGCAACTTTTGAATCTTGATGAATCTTGAGAAATCCTTGATGAATCATGATCAACCCTTGATAAAATGATGAATTATCCTTCAAAATGAGAATGTTGACAAAAAATATTGAGGTTTGACTGTTTGTAGGTCACAGTTGACTTTTGCCCTAGCACAGTCGATTTTTGGACCTCTTGAGCAATTGACTGACCAAACTTCCTCTGCAAGGCTTAAAATTTGACATGGATGAACTTAAGAACATATTAGGACATTTTGGAGCACTTGAGGTCATTTGGATGTGAGGACCTTGATGCAACACAAAACCCTAATTTTGAATTGACTGCCTTAGGAGATGATTTGACTATCCAACTCTTGAGCCATCTTGAACAACTTGAAGATTATTCTTGACATGTCTTGAGAAATATGGGAGGGCAAATTTAGGGGTACAACAGTTTCCCCTGTTCAATCTTAAACCTGAGGATATAGATTGGCGTTCGGGCTTTTCGTGATCCGAAGGTGGAAGGTGATTGAACACTAGAGTGCCTAGAAATTTGCACTCGCATGAAGTAGTATTTGTATTGTGATGTTGGGAATGGGCTTACAGATTCCATTTGGAGATTGATGATGGGAGATGGGCTTAAAGATGCCATCCGGGGGAGTGTCGATCGCGTAAGAGATTCCTTAGCGAGAGCTTGTATACCTGTTGTTGAGGGAGATTCCACTGGGGAATGTTGTTCTTTGTCTTAGGAGAAATAGAACTTTAGGAGCTTCGATCGTCTGTTATTCTACTGAGGAATCATCTCTGTTGAAGAGGTGAGAGTGAACTATTATCTGGTCGTAACCAAAGCTTCATAGTGATAAGACCGACTGCTATCTGGTTGTAATCCAGGCTTTACAGTGACTTACTGGGGAGATGAGATTAAACTTTCTATCCGGTCGTAATCCAGGCTTTGCAATACCTCACTTCTTATCTGGTCGAATTCTAGGCTTCAGAACAAATCAAGTGGTTATCCGGTCGCATTCGGGCTTCAACTTGAATTTAGGGCACACTAATATCCGGCCGACTCCGGGCTTCTTAGTAACTGTCCATGTAAACTGCTATTTGGTCGGAGTCCAAGCTTCACAGTGTCTTGTACCGTTATCTGGTCGTAATCCAGGCTTCATAATGTGTCATACCATTATCTGGTCGAACCCAGGCTTCATGGTGTCACGTACTGCTATCTGGTCGAATCCAATCTTCACAATACTTCACTTCTTATCTGGTCGAAATCCAGGCTTCAGAACAAATCAAGTGGTTATTCGGTCGCATCCGGGCTTCCTTCTGACTGTTGGGTTTACTAGTATCCGGTCAAATCTGGGCTTCATAGTAACTGGCTGGGTAAAATGTTATTTGGTCGTAATCCAAGCTTCACAGTGTCCCTTAACGCTTATCTGGTTGCAATCTAGGCTTCACGATGTACCATACCACTAACTGGTCGAAATCCAGGCTTCGTAGTACTCTTGGTTGCTATCTGGTCGTAACCCAATCTTCACACCATCTTCTATCATTATCTGGTCGTAATCCAGGCTTGATGATGTATCATACCACTATCTGGTCGAAATCCAGGCTTCGTAGTACTCTTGGTTTCTATCTGGTCGTAATCCAGTCTTCACAATATCTTCTACCATTATTTGGTCGTAATCCAAGCTTCATGATCTTGTATTGCTTTCTGGTCGTAATCCAGGCTTCACAATAACTTGTCGAGCTGTTATCCGGTTGTAATCCGGTCTTCACGGCTTGTGTTTATGATATACCACTATCTGGTTGAATCCAGGCTTCATGGTGCTTACTGAGCTGCTATCCAGTCGTAATCCGGGCTTCACGCCTCACTGGGGAATAAACTATTATCCGGTCGTTCTCCGGGCTTCATAGCTTGCTTTTGAGAGTTGTCACTATCTGGTCGTAATCCAGGCTTCGCGGTAGTCTGATATTGTTATCTGGTCGTAATCCGGGCTTCACAATGTGCTATAGAAATCAAGATACTATCCTGGTCGTACACGGGCTTCATAACTTGAATTTTGATTGTATCTTTCCTGAAAGGTAAAGGTTAGCTGTATGTAATGCATGATATGTATCGGGAAATGATGTTCTAAAAATAAATGATATTGTATGGTATGATGCGTATATGCATGTATCATGATGTATGAACATGTAATGTTTTAGTTGGGGAAAATAAATCCCGAAGCTGCCGGAGAATAGAGTTGAATTCTTCACTTCCGCTGGGGATGGTGAACGAAGGTGATTGTGAGGATAAACCTGCAGGAGAAAAGAACTCCGTTGGGGAATAAACTGATGAAGAGATTACTCTGAGGGGAATTACTCTGTGGGGAAGAGATGCTTTGTTGAGGATTTTGACGATAAACTCCGCTGGGGATTCTATTGATGATCGCTGTTGGGGATTTTAATGATGAACTCCGCTGGGGATGGATTACCGTTGCTGTGATATTGAATCTTTTGAGGATTGAAGTCCTGCTGGGGGGAAAGAAAGAACTTCGTTGGGGGTGAACTTTCAGTTGCAACTTGCTGAGGATAACCCAATTAGACTCCTGTGGGGATAACCCTCTGAATTTGGCTGGGGAGATTTATTTGCGCTCTGCAGGGGATAAGCTTCCAAAGTCTACTGGGGAAGATGATTCAACTCTGTTGGGAAAACTTTTTTAGACTGCGCTGGGGAAATGACTCCACTGGGGGTATCTTGTACTCCGCCGGGGAACATTCTTATACTCCATTGAGGAATATTAAGATTGTCGGGTGTGATCGGTGGGAATAGAACTGACTGTTTTGGAATGCTGGTTCGCGTTTGCGTTTGTTTTTGCAAAATGTCGCGGTAAGCAAGAGTCGCCATCGTCTTTTATTTTATCCAACAAGGAAAGGACAAAAGCACAGAAAAATTCCTTTTCGAGATGTTTCTCGGGTTCGGGAGGTAGATTATAGAAAGGGAAGGTGCT
Organism: Vicia faba; assembly: GCA_948472305.1. NCBI lineage: Eukaryota > Viridiplantae > Streptophyta > Magnoliopsida > Fabales > Fabaceae > Vicia > Vicia faba. Next base: position 214,808,736 of record OX451736.1, read on the forward strand.
AGCACCCTTTCTATCCGTGGTTATCCACGGGCTCTTAGGTACTTGCTCAAAGTGTTTTCAAAATGGCTTTTCTTTGTGTTTGTGGGTTTTGAAAAGAGTTTTCGTTTTTTGAAGAGAGTGTAAGTGCGAAAAGTTTGTTTTTGTTTTAAAAGGAGCAAGTACTTAAGAACCTCTACCTACTCAGAAAGGAATTAAACTGTGCAAATGTCCTTTAGACAGTGCTATCCCACTATTGAGGAGTAGGTAGCACCGTCATTGGAGTTTTCGGGTCAATTCGATTTAAGGGACGTGTGGTCACTAAAGCAATGTTAGGACGCCTTAGTGGTAACCCTAATGTCTTAGATCATTTTATCCGAGGAAACCGTTTCGAGGCAACTTTGATCTTTGGACAGGAGGGCGAACTCTAAGACTTCCTATACTCAATGACCACGTTCGAGGCAACCAAGTGAGGCGTACCCTAGGAGTGGCATGTGCAAGTGTGTCAATTTTCAGTTATGTTATCTTTACATGTCATGGTTAGCTACTGTTAATTTTAAGTTAAGATAGATCTTGTCATGCATAGCCTATTATTCATACATCTAGCAGTTAATGGTTGCGGAAAATAAATTACGCAAAATAAAACTAAGCTATTACAAGGCGTCGGGTATTTACATCGCCAAAAACAAACCCTTGAAATTAAATGCGGAAAAATAAATAAAAGCGGTAAATAAAGTCCTAAGTTAAAACTATTACATCCTCGGAGCAATTACACAAATATAGATAAAAAATAATATGCGCGAGGAAATTGAATGGATTATCCTTTAGGGTTTTGACCCTTTTTCAAATAAAAAATATTTTTTGTTATTTTAGATTTAAGAATTAAGTCTAAATTAATAATGGAATTAAAGAAAATATTTTTGAATTTTTTTTTTATTAAGGAAATAAAATTAAAAAAAGGTGAAAATATTAAAAAACCTAATTCTAAGTCAATTTTAATTTATTGCAAAATATGTTAGTATTAAACCTAATTAAAAAAACTAAATTAATTGGTTAATGGTTTATTTACAAAAATAAATAATAGAATTAATTGGGGAGAATAATATTTTTTGTGTTTCATAATTTTTATGAAAAAAGGTCAGTTTGTTAATTAATTAGTTAGTTTTAATAATAATAATAATATTAAAAAAGAAAAAGAAATCTGAAAAGAAAATAAAGACATAAGCAAACTGTGGGGGGCGTTGGGCCTGAAGAAGGGAGGTTGATTCAGCAGTTCCAGGCCCAGATTCGAACAGCCTCGTTTGATTTTCAGATTGCCTGGACGTTTGTTGACCAAGGTTCATGGTGAACCTCATCCTGGACCACTGGATCTGGATCTGGAACCACCGGGCACGTTGAGATCTGAAGGTATATGATGCTCCCTGCCTGAAGCGCTGCATCTGAGTACCTGAAGAAAAAATGTAACAAAGTTTTGGGGGACCCGGGATTCGAATCCAGGTCCCAGGGGGTTCTGCAACGCACGCTTCACCAATCCAACTACACTGCATTATTGTTATTGAATTAAGAAACAAATATTATATAAACAAACAAAACGCTAAGCCTGCAAATAAAACAAACGTGTTAATGGTTTGAATGGACCAATAGCACAAGGACACGCCATCGTCTTCTTCAAACGACCCTGGTTTTTTACCTGCGGATTTTTATCTGCAGGAAGTTTCGTAGGGTATCTCAAAAACCCTCTCCAGGCCATGTAAATGAAATCCAAGAGTACCAACGTACTCGTCTCTTCCCCCTGGTCATCCCTGTACCAATTATGTGCATTGATTTTTCCTACAATTAAAAACCCCAAAAACAAGGTATACGAACCCTAGAACTGGGCATGGCGTTATAGGCTATGAAAATAAAATTCAGGGATGCCAACAGTTTCAAAATGCAACGCAAAGCTTGGATATGTAATTATTTCAATGAAAGGATGCAAAAAAATGTTTTCACGATATCATGTCCAGAGCAAGATTCGTAGATACTTACAGGGAGTTCTAGGCAATGAAAAGACCTGGTGTTGATTGGTATAGCTCCACTAGATGTCAAGGAGGAGAGCTACGTTTTACTTTTGGTCTGAATTCGCCTCCAAGGTTGTTTTTGATCTCTCACTTTTCAAGCTTTTTTTTTCAAGGTTGTGGCGCCGTTTCTGCAGAGTTTGTGTATGTGTTCTTCACGTGTGTGTGTGTGATTTGTGAGGCTTGAGGTTTATATGGACAAAAGAAATTAGGTCAACATTTTTGTATCAAATCTTGGTCCATTATGATGAAGAGATTTGATTTGATTTTCATGAAAACTTGCCATATTTGATCCAATCATGCGTTTCTGCCAGCTTGCTCTGAGTTGTTTTGGGCCTCCAACTTGATGAAAATCAAAAGCTGACCTCCTGCTTCGATTGCTTCAAAGTCCCAATTCGAATCTATTCCAGCTTCAATTGCATAGCCCCTTCGATTGAGACTCCCCCTGCTTCGATTGCATATTTGAAATGGACACATGCCATTGTGAACTTTGGATGAACCTGGACAGGTTAGGATATGTGTTTTTGCTTAGTCATGCCATCCTACTTCCTTCCTTTGATACTGCCTTCTTTGCCAGCTTCAAAGTCCAATTCGAATCTATTTAGAACATTCCCTATTAGACAACTTCGCCTAGCCCTTGGCCTTGTGATGAGTCTAAGTTCTGATTTGAAGTGTCCATAACTTCCTTCATCAGAGCATCTTGGGTTAAGATAAACTCTGCACTGAAATGCCATTCGAAGGTCATTTCGTTCTGGTGTTCTGCTTGAGGTAAAGTATGAAGTTCCAGTCGAAGGACCCTCTGAAGTACTATTCGAAGCATTGTGACATTGACTTGATCGAAGGAGGTCCAGCGCTCAATCGAAGACTTGCAGACCAAAGCTTGATCGAAGGAGGTCCAGCGCTCAATCGAAGACTTGCAGACCAAAGCTTGATCGAAAGAGGTCCAGCGCTCAATCGAAGCTTACTAATAAAAGCCTGATCGAAGAGTGTCCAGTGCTCAATCGAAGCTTACTAATCAAAGCCTGATCGAAGAGTGCCAAATGCCCAATCGAAGACTGGTGAACCAAAACCTGATCGAAGAGTTCCAAATGTCCAATCGAAGACTGGTGAACCAAGCCTGATCGAAGGATTTTGGATGCCCAATCGAAGACTTTTCCCAGATGCCAATCGAAATACACTTTGTTCATCTTCAAAAACTTTATTTTTCTTTAGGCAAGTGTTTGTGACCAACCATGTAAGGGAAGACCTTTGAAAACATGAGAGGGCAAATTTTGGGGTACAACAGTTGCCCCTGTTCAATTTTCTTAAACGTGAGGATATAGATTGGCTTTCGAGCCTTTCGTGATCCGAAGGTGGAATATAATTGAACACTAGAGTGCCCAGAAATTTGCACTCGCATGGTGTAGTATCAGCATTGTGACATTGGGAATGGGCTTACAGATGCCATTTGGAGATTGTTGGTAGGAGGATGGGCTTATAGATGCCATCTGCAGGAGTGTCGATCGCATAAGAGATTCCTTAGCGAGAACTTGCATACCTGTTGTTTGTAGAAGATTCCGCTGGGGAAGTCTAACTTTGGAGGTGAACTGCATATTTGGTCAGTGTATAGGCTACATCGCGACCTACTGGGGAAAGGTGAAACCAATCGTGTTTGATCAGGTCCAGGTCTTACAGTATTGTGGACTGCTGTCTGGAGATAAGAGAAAAGAGACCTGGATGGTGAGGTTATGAGAAGGAACCTGGGTAAGGTTGCTTCGTGAGGAGTTTGGATAAAACTGCATCTGAATTGAGAAGGAACCTGGGTAAGGTTGCTTTGTGAGGAGTTCATGTAAAACTGCATCTGAATTGAGAAGGAACCTGGGTAAGGTTGCTTTGTGAGGAGTCCATGTAAAACTTCATCTGGAATGGAGGAACCTGTGTAGGTTTTCCTGATGATGAGTCCGTGTAAAACTGCATCTTGGAAAGAGAGGGAACCGGTGTAGGGTTTCTTGATGATGAGTCCGTGTAAAACAGCATCTTGGGAAGGGGAAACCTGTGTAGGGTTTCTTCATGATGGGTTTAGGTAAAACTACATCTGAACTGGGAAGGGACCTAGGTAAGGCTGCTTCATGAGGAGTTTAGGTAAAACTATGTCGGGAAGTTGTAAGGAGGAACCTGGGTAAGGTTGCTTCAGGATGATTCTGGGTAAAACTACATCGGGAAATTGTAAGGAGGAACCTGGGTAAGGTTACTTCGGGATAAGTTTGTGTAAAACTTCAGGAGGAACCTGGGTAAGGTTACTTCGGAATAAGTTTGTGTGAAACTTCAGGAGGAACCTGGGTAAGGTTACTTCGGGCTAAGTTTGTGTGAAACTTCTGGAGGAACCTGGGTAAGGTTACTTTGTGATAAATTCGTGTGAAACTTCTGGAGGAACCTGGGTAAGGTTACTTTGAGATAAGTTCGTGTAAAACTTCAGAATGAACCGGGGTAAGGTTACTGTGAGGAGTTCGTGTAAAACTTCTGGATGAACCGGGGTAAGGTTACTGTGATGAGTTCGTGTAAAACTTCATTCAGAAATATATGAGAAAGGACCCGTGTAGGATTCTTCAGGATAAACCCGTGTGAAGCTGTATTTAGGATAAACCCGTGTAAGATTTCTTCATGACGAACCCGTGTAAAGCTGAATTTGATCGTGCAGATATATACTCTGTTTAGTTTCCGGATTTAATCTTGAACTTGCTGGAAGTTGTTGATGATAACCATCTTTCCTGAAAAGGTACATGATTAATCATATATGATGCATGGCATGCATTGTTTGATGATGTTCTCAAAATAAATGAGATTATGCTGTATGCAATATGTATGCGCACGTCATGATGTATGAACATGAAATGCTATTGTGGTACGTCTGAGTTTGGGAAAATAAATCCCTGACTATTGTTGGAGAATAAGGAGTTTCACTTGCTGGAGATAACGACCGAAGATGATCGGGAGAATAATCCTGCAGGAGAGAATAACTCCGCTGGGGAATGGACTGACGAGGAAATGACTCTGTGGGGAGTATCTACTCTGCTAGAAGATCTTCTGATTTGGAGAAATAAAACTCAGCTGGGGATGAATTACCAATGGCGACTTCACTGGGGATAATCTTTTAGATTCTACTGGGGATAATCTTCCAGACTCCACTGGGGATAATCTTCCAGTGCTGGTGATAGATAAACTCTGCTTGGGGAGAATCCTGTCGACCCATTCGTGGTTGCGAGCCTCAGCTGGGGAGAATTAACACCAATGTCCTTTTCTTACTCTGCAGGGAGTATAGATGTTACTAGGACGTAGGCTGAGGATATGACAATGACTTTGCATCGAGACTTTTCTGCCCCTGTATCTGCGGGAGAAGGTGCCTGCGGAGGCCTTGTGGATCGAGTATTATTCCAACCTATGAGGTGCTTGGTATCTTTCGATCGAAATGACAAGTCTTCTTCTGGTAGGCATGTGACGAGATGACGGAACATAGTCGTACGCTTTGATCCCTAATTTTTGCCTGGACCGCCCTTTCGGGTTTTCAGTCCATCGGGATACCCTTTTTTGCCCAAGCCGCCTTTTCAGGTTTTCGACTTGCCGGGTGTACAAATTTTTCATTTTCATCCCTTATTTTTGCCCGAACCCTTTTGGTTAGCTGGGAAGCCCTTATTTTTGCCTAGGCCAGTCAACCTAGCGGGTCTTTGATTATGCGTAGTACTTTTTTGACTATGTCCACGCTCTCAGAGTGTAGGGAGTTGTCACTGTCAGTAGTGTAGTGTTGCCATACTACCAGAAGATGTTTGATCATGCAAGATTCGTTGCTGGAATTCATGTCCAATGCCCCAAGTGATTCAGATGGAGGTCTGCCCCTGGCTATTTGGCATCTTTGAGAGACTCCTTGAATCTTGACTTGACTGCCCCAGATGATAGACGATGCTCATGCCGTGCCCCTTGGTTGGAAGTGTTTTTCCACTTGAGGTGATCCTTTTTATTGAGAAGGTTTTTTGTTCACTGGATATTCGTCGTGTAAATTTCTCTGCTGTTTGAACAAGTGGTCATATGCAAACAATGTTATTTTAAGAATGCAAAGCTTATGTCTGTCTTGAAGTTTTTGAAAATGCATTTTTTCAGTAAGATAGGAAAATTTTGTAAAATATGATGTCAACTCAGGATTTACAGCAAGCCCTACAGGAGTCAGGATACCTTTTGTAACAGTATGCTTTTGAACTAACCCATGCTTCATCTAGGACTTTTTAAGGGTTATAACGTGGCCTGGTTCACGGTTTAAGAAACAAAGGATAAAGGCTCAAAGTATATTTGTACCCACCCGCTCTTCGTGATGTTCTTCAATCCTAAACTCAGTTAATTGTGCGTCGAACTCTATTCGGATTTGGAACGACGTTTTGGTGATGGTTCACACAAGTTGGATTTTAGAAGGCAGTCATTTTTGCAACATTTTTCATGTTGTTGAGGATTTGTAGCGACCTTGTTCTTTTGACTTGTTATCCCTAACTTTTGCCTAAACGTTTCTTTTTGTGATTACAATCAGCGGGATGCCCCAGTTTTTCTTAAGTCTCCTTCACAGGTTTTGACTTTATTAGGCTTTTATTTTGAGAGATAATGACTGCTTGTCCTTACGATTATACGGAATCAACACTGTCTTTTGTTTCAGAAGGACTTCTTGGATGCCATTCATTGTGCACCTGGATCAACTGAGAAAACTACCCTGCCCCGGGTTATAACTAAGGGTTTTAATTTATGAAAAGAAAAACTCCAACTTCTTTGGCTCAAAGGGGTTGACTAGGGATTATCTTCCTTATAACTCCACTGCTTAGGATTTGAAACAATGCCTGTACCTCATCAGCGAGGTCTATTCAAAAGCATACTGTAAAGATCGTGGTATCGTTTTCGTCATCCTCCCTCTAAAGGCTTAGAGTTTTTTAATCGAGAGTTGAACATCACAAAAAGGAAATATGAAGTAATTTAAGCATAGTGAAAACAATTAATTCAAAACAGACACGTGTAATGCATTAATGAAATAAAAGAGTTCGACATGATAATAATTGTTTGAATAAGCAAAGAAAAATACAACTTCAAAATTCAAATGAACAAAAGTGCTTTCAATCCTAGCCATGTTTTGGCAAGGGAGCAGTGATCACATTGGGAGTCTCAGGAGGGTCGAATGCGATCTCCTTAGCATCAATCATATTCTGAATCTTGTATTTCAGCGCCCAACAATCGTTAGTATCGTGCCCCGGGCTACCAGAATGATAAGAACACCTTGCATCCGGGTTGTAGTTAGGAGAAGAAGTCTTAGGGTTCGGATGAGGGTTTATCACCGTAATCAGATTCATCTTCAACATCTGCTGCAATGCTTGTGATAATGGCATGTTGATTTGGGTGAACTGCCTTTGAAGTCTTTCCCCCTTTGGCTGATTATTTCGTTGGTGTGGCGCAGAACTGGAGATCAGGACTGCCGCTACGTGTTGGTCATGGCGACCCTTTTGACTGTACACAACATTAGACTCTTTCTTCCCACTGTAAGGCTTTTTCTGAGCGTCAGCAAGTGTAGCTTCTTGAATCTTCCCACTTTTGATGCCAGCTTCGACCCTTTCGCCGGTCAGTATTAGCTCAGTGAACCCAGCTGAAGAGCTTCCGATCAAGTGGTTGAAATAAGGACCAGACAAAGTCCCAAGAAACATATCCACCAACTCCCTATCAGACAGAGGGGGTTGGACTCTTCCAGCAAGATCTCTCCACTTCTGAGCGTAGTCCTTAAAGCCTTCGCCTGTACCCATAGACATACCCTGAAGCTGAGTACGCGTGGGAGCAAGGTCGGCATTATACTAGTATTGCTTGTAAAAAGCAGCAGCAAGGTCCTCCCAGTTGCGGATGTTAGCTCCTTCTAGTTGACAGAACCATTCAAGTTGAGTCCCTGACAGACTATCTTGAAAGAAATGAACCCAGAGATTTCTATCAGCAGTATAAGTTTGGATCTTCCTCACATATGACCGGAGGTGTAGCTTTGGACAGGAAGCTCCGTCGTACTTGGCAAAGGCAGGTACCTTGAATTTATGGGGAATCACCACCCCAGAGGATAGACCTAGATCTCCGAAGTCCAGACCGGGCACCTTCTGTATTTCCATAGCGCTTAAGCGGTCTTCCAGCTGTTTGTACTTATCCTCAGCAGGAGGATACTGTTCTTCATCATAGTCCGTCTCGTTGTCGGAAACCATAGGGCTAGGAGCCCTCCTTTCTTGTGGACTATCTTTCCCCCCAGATGAGGTGGCCAGATCAACTTCATTCTGCAGCCCGTTTCCAAACCTACGTCCAGTGTTGAACAGGATGGTCCTCTTTTTCTTCTTCTTCCTCTCTTTTAGAATTAGGGTCTTCAGGTCCTGCTGGCCCATAGCTAGGTTCATGACCAACTCTTGAAATTGGGCATTCTGGGCCTGGAGGGCCTTGATAGCTTGCTCGGCTGAAGGTTCAGTAGACATGATGATTACTGAAATAAACAGCGAAGAAGATAAGAGACCTGTACTGGGAGACCTGTTATGCAATGATATGTATGATATATGTATGCAATATTTTCAAGGATCTCGTGGGGTAAACAAGAAACTGTTAGAATCTGAATCTGGTAGCTTGATTGAAGGAACTTCATGTTGCTGAGAGTCCTTATTCAAGAGTCAAGCTCACCATATCGAGTGGGTCATAACCCATGACTCAAGTTATCGTGCTTTGATTTCTAGACAACCTTGGCTAGAGGAAAATAAATCCCTTTTTCCCCTTGCTAGACTTTTGATGTACCATAACCTGCATCACAGACCCTTGAGATCCTTGAGGTTAAGGAAATGTTAAGGCATGATGTTATGATGTGTATGCTATACGTTTAAGCAAAAGTATGAGGTGATGTAAGTAAACCCTGCAATAAGTCCAAATTATTGGATAAGGACTGTAAACAAAACCTGCAAGGAACTCATGTTGTCAGATAACAAGAATGTGCAAGTAGTTCAGATTTGAAGGCACATAAGTCACACAAAAGAGCCCTTAGATTTCAGGCTTGCATGAGGTTTAGGTATTACCCTCTTTCAGTTTCAGTTGGTTTAAAACTGTCCTAAAAACAGTAACCGGGTTCTAGAGGATCTCAATATCACTGACTACCCTCAATCAGTCATAATTCCAGTTTAGCAACCTTTTCTTGCGACCGGAACCATCGCGAGAGTTTAGTCTTAATGAGTGTAGCATACTGCTATTGTTCTATGGCCAAGTTGGTCAATTTAAGGTTCTAAGGTCGGTTGGTGCTTAATGACTCCTCAGAAGACCCATATTCTCCTTGTTCCAACACAAGGGATATCGGTACAGACCAATGTGTCACACCAATGTAGCTACTGCTTCATCCGTGTCGGTCTACGCCGGACAGATCCCTCACAGTTTATTGCTACTTACCTAAAAAGGGTACCCCTAGATCCGGGTTAGGATCTATAGAACTCCAATACAAGCCCACAAAATTTAAAGCATACAAAGCATACATTGAAAACACAAGTGATCTAATCCTAAGGTACACCTCACTTATAAGAAGTCCCCAGCAGAGTCGCCAGTTCTGTGATCGGTGGGAATAGAATTGACTGTTTTGGAATGCTGGTTCGCGTTTGCGTTTGTTTTCGCAAAATGTCGCGGTAAGCAAGAGTCGCCACCGTCTTTTATTTTATCCAACAAGGAAAGGACAAAAGCACAGAAAAATTCCTTTTCGAGATGTTTCTCGGGTTCGGGAGGTAGATTATAGAAAGGGAAGGTGCTAGCACCCTTTCTATCCGTGGTTATCCACGGGCTCTTAGGTACTTGCTCAAAGTGTTTTCAAAATGGCTTTTCTTTGTGTTTGTGGATTTTGAAAAGAGTTTTCGTTTTTTGAAGAGAGTGTAAGTGCGAAAAGTTTGTTTTTGTTTTAAAAGGAGCAAGTACTTAAGAACCTCTACCTACTCAGAAAGGAATTAAACTGTGCAAATGTCCTTTAGACAGTGCTATCCCACTATTGAGGAGTAGGTAGCACCGTCGTTGGATTTTTCGGGTCAATTCGATTTAAGGGACGTGTGGTCACTAAAGCAATGTTAGGATGCCTTAGTGGTAACCCTAATGTCTTAGATCATTTTATCTGAGACAACTATTTCAAGGCAACTTTGATCTTTGGACAGGAGGGCGACCTCTAAGACTTCCTATACTCAATGACCACGTTCGAGGCAACCAAGTGAGGCATACCCTAGGAGTGGCATGTGCAAGTGTGTCAATTTTCAGTTATGTTATCTTTACATGTCATAGTTAGCTACTGCTGATTTTAAGTTAAGATAGATCTTGTCATGCATAGCCTATTATTCATACATCTAGCAGTTAATGGTTGTGGAAAATCAATTACGGAAAATAAAACTAAGCTATTACAAGGCATCGGGTATTTACATCGCCAAAAACAAACCCTTGAAATTGAATGCGGAAAAATGAATAAAAGCGGTAAATAAAGTCCTAAGTTAAAACTATTACATCCTCGGAGCAATTACACAAATATAGATCAAAAATAATATGCGCGAGGAAATTGAATGGATTATCCTTTAGGGTTTTGACCCTTTTTCAAATAAAACATATTTTTTGTTATTTTGGATTTAAGAATTAAGTCTAAATTAATAATGGAATTAAAGAAAATATTTTTGAATTTTTATTTTGATTAAGGAAATAAAATTAAAAAAAGGTGAAAATATTAAAAAACCTAATTATAAGTCAATTTTAATTTATTGCAAAATATGTTAGTATTAAACCTAATTAAAAAAATTAATTAATTGGTTAATGGTTTATTTACAAAAATAAATAATATAATTAATTGGGGAGAATAATATTTTTTGTGTTTCATGATTTTTATGAAAAAAGGTCAGTTTGTTAATTAATTAGTTAGTTTTAATAATAATAATAATAAAAAAGCAAAAGAAATCTGAAAAGAAAATAAAGACATAAGCAAACTGTGGGGGGCGCTGGGCCTGAAGAAGGGAGGTTGATTCAGCAATTCCAGGCCCAGATTCGAACAGCCTCGTTTGACTTTCAGATTGCCTGGACGTTTGTTGACCAAGGTTCATGGTGAACCTCATCCTGGACCACTGGATCTGGATCTGGAACCACCGAGCACGTTGAGATCTGAAGGTATATGATGCTCCCTGCCTGAAGCGCTGCATCTGAGTACCTGAAGAAAAAATGTAACAAAGTTTTGGGGGACTCGGGATTCGAATCCAGGTCCCAGGGGGTTCTGCAATGCACGCTTCACCAATCCAACTACACTGCATTATTGTTATTGAATTAAGAAACAAATATTATATAAACAAACAAAACGTTAAGCCTGCAAATAAAATAAACGTGCTAATGGTTTGAATGGACCAATAGAACAAGGACACGCCATCGTCTTCTTCAAACGACCCTGGTTTTTTACCTGCGGATTTTTATCCGCAAGAAGTTTCGTAGGGTATCTCAAAAACCCTCTCCAGGCCATGTAAATGAAATCCAAGAGTACCAACGTACTCGTCTCTTCCCCCTGGTCATCCTTGTACCAATTATGTGCATTGATTTTTCCTGCAATTAAAAACCCCAAAAACAAGGTATACGAACCCTAGAACTGGGCATGGGGTTATAGGCTATGAAAATAAAATTCAGGGATGCCAACAGTTTCAAAATGCAACGCAAAGCATGGATATGTAATTATTTCAATGAAAGGATGCAAAAAAATGTTTTCACGATATCATGTCCAGAGCAAGATTCGTAGATACTTACAGGGAGTTCTAGGCAATGAAAAGACCTGGTGTTTATTGGTATAGCTCCACTAGATGTCAAGGAGGAGAGCTACGTTTTGCTTTTGGTCTGAATTCGCCTCCAAGGTTGTTTTTGATCTCTCACTTTTCAAGCTTTTTTTTCAAGGTTGTGGCGCCGTTTCTGCAGAGTTTGTGTATGTGTTCTTCACGTGTGTGTGTGTGATTTGTGAGGCTTGAGGTTTATATGGACAAAAGAAATTAGGTCAACATTTGTGTATCAAATCTTGGTCCATTATGATGAAGAGATTTGATTTGATTTTCATGAAAACTTGCCATATTTGATCCAATCATGCGTTTCTGCCAGCTTGCTCTGAGTTGTTTTGGGCCTCCAACTTGATGAAAATCAAAAGCTGACCTCCTGCTTCGATTGCTTCAAAGTCCCAATTCGAATCTATTCCAGCTTCAATTGCATAGCCCCTTCGATTGAGACTCCCCCTGCTTCGATTGCATATTTGCAATGGACACATGCCATTGTGAACTTTGGATGAACCTGGACAGGTTAGGATATGTGTTTTTGCTTAGTCATGCCATCCTACTTCCTTCCTTCGAAACTACCTTCTTTGCCAGCTTCAAAGTCCAATTCGAATATATTTAGAACATTCCCTATTAGACAACTTCACCCAGCCCTTGGCCTTGTGATGAGTCTAAGTTCTGATTTGAAGTGTCCATAACTTCCTTCATCAGAGCATCTTGGGTTAAGATAAACTCTGCACTGAAATGCCATTCGAAGGTCATTTCGTTCTGGTGTTCTGCTTGAGGTAAAGTATGAAGTTCCAGTCGAAGGACCCTCTGAAGTACTATTCAAAGCATTGTGACATTGACTTGATCGAAGGAGGTCCAGCGCTCAATCAAAGACTTTCAGACCAAAGCTTGATCGAAGGAGGTTCAGCGCTCAATCAAAGACTTGCAGACCAAAGCTTGATCGAAGGAGGTCCAGCGCTCAATCGAAGCTTACTAATAAAAGCCTGATCGAAGAGTGTCCAGTGCTCAATCGAAGCTTACTAATCAAAGCCTGGTCGAAGAGTGCCAAATGCCCAATCGAAGACTGGTGAACCAAAACCAGATCAAAGAGTGCCAAATGCCTAATTGAAGACTGGTGAACCAAGCCTGATCGAAGGATTTTGGATGCCCAATCGAAGACTTTTCCCATATGCCAATCGAAAGACACTTTGTTCATCTTCAAAAACTTTATTTTTCTTTAGGCAAGTGTTTGTGACCAACCATGTAAGGGAAGACCTTTGAAAACATGAGAGGGAATATTTTAGGGTACAACACCGGGGGTATTGTTATACTTGCTGGGGAATGTCTTTATACTCCGTTGAAGAATATTAAGACCTTCTGGGGATACCAAACCTTTTTAGGACTGATGGTAGACTAACTCTGCTTGGGGGAGAGTATTGCTGATTCTTTCAACTGTAAGTCTTAGCTAGGAGAGCTACCATTACTGTATTGCTCTGCGGGGAGTGAAGGTATTGCAACCATCCTCTTCAGCTGAACCTAACTTGGTACCGGCTGGACAAAGTAACTACACAGTTTGGACATTTCTTATGCCCCTGTTTCCGATATTATCCGTAATTTATCTTTTGTTTCACATGTAATTATTTATGATCAGAAATTAATGTCAAATGCATATATCAAAAATGAACCTTTGGACGTTCTTTGCAAAACAAAACAGGTAAAGGAAAAACAATTTGAAATTTGTCTGAAAATGAATTTGTATTGATTTTGAAGTTTGCCTGAAAATAGGCGTTTTTTGTACAAGAGGTTGACGTCCTAGTAAGAGAACGCTGCCGAACAAATAGAATTTATACAATTTGTAAAAAGAAACAAAACAGTTATGTGAACAATCCCACCGGGTTCCCACTCTGCTATTGCCCTTATGTCTTCAAGCATCTCATCACTTTGCTGCTTAGTTGAAGATGAATCTGATTGATTAGTGTCGTCCGAGTTTGATAGTCGATACCGAAGTCTGGATGCGAGGTGATCCAATGAGACATAGTGTTACGCTTTGATCCCTAACTTTTTCCTAGACCGCCCTTTCGGGTTTTCAGTCCACCGGGGTGCCCATTTTTGCCCAAGCCGCCTTTTCAGGTTTTCGACTTGCCGGGTGTACAAATTTTTTATTTTCATCCCTTATTTTTTCCTAAACCCTTTTGGTTAGCCGGGAAGCCCTTATTTTTTACCTAGGCCAGTCAACCTAGCGGGTCTTTGATTATGGGTAGTATCTTTTTACTATGTCTGCATTGACAGGGTGAGGAAGGTCGTCACCATCCATGGTGGTTAGAATCATAGCTCCTCCTGAGAATATGTTATTAACCACCAATGGCCCTTCGTAAGTAGGGGTCCATTTTCCCCTGGGATCACCTTGAGGTAGAATAATGCGCTTGATTACCAGGTCCCCAACTTGATACTCTTGTCGTCTAAATTTCTTGTTAAATGTCTTGATCATCCGTTTTTGGTATGTCTGACCATGACAAATAGCAGTAAGTCTCTTTTCGTCAATTAGGTTCAGTTGATCAAGCCGGGTCTGAACCCAGTCATCTTCACTCAAACCTGCATCCTTCATGATCCGAAGAGAGGGTATCTGAACTTCAATAGGCAAGACTTCCTCCATGCCATATACCAAGGAATAGGGTGTTGCCCTTGTTGACGTCCGTGCTGAGGTACGGTACCCATGAAGAGCAAATGGTAACATCTCGTACCAGTCTTTGTATGTCACTGTCATCTTCTGCACAATCTTCTTAATGTTCTTATTAGCCGCTTCTACAACCCCATTCATCCGGTAAGGAGAAGAGTTGTGATGTTGTATCTTGAATTACTCGTAGAGATCAGTGATCATTTTGTTGTTGAGATTGGTACCATTGTTCGTAATGATCCTCTCTGGTACACCGTATCGACAGATCAGATTGTGCCGAATGAATCGTGCCACGACGTTCTTGGTTACGGTAGCAAAGGAAGCTGCTTCAACCCACTTCGTAAAGTAATCAATTGCTACCAGGATGAAACGATGCTCGTTAGATGTCGTAGGTCTGATCTCTCCGATCATATCAATGGCCCACATTGCAAAAGGCCAAGGTGCTGTCAAAACATTCAGAGGAACTAGAGGTATGTGCACATTATCAGCATAGACCTGGCACTTGTGACATGTCCAAGAATGCTGATAACAGTCAGCTTCCATTGTGGACCAGTAGTATCCTGCCCGGAGGATTTTCTTTGCCATGGTATGACCACTGGAATGGGTTCCGAAGGTACCTTCATGTAAATCTGCCATGATCCTTCCTGCTTCATTTTTATCCACACAACGCAGTAAGGTCGAATCATGGTTACGCTTATAAAGAATGCCATTGCTGATGAAGAACTTCACCGCGAACCTCCTCTGGAACTTCTTGTCATGAACAGATGCACCCTCGGGGTATTCTTGAGCCTCAAGGTACCTTTTTACTTTGTGATACCAGGGCTTTTCTGTTACCTCTTCAGTCTCAATGTCACAGTAATGTGCCAGTTCATCCAATCTTTCAATAATTATCTGGAAAGCCTCGTTGTCCCAATTGACTTTGAACATAGAAGACATCGTAGCTAACGCGTCCGCCAACTGATTCTCCTCTCTAGGGAAGTTTTCAAAGGTTATCTCCTCAAAATGGGGAAGCAATGTCAACACATACTCCTTGTAAGGAATAAGATTTGGGTGTTTCGTATCCCACTCGCCTTTGATCTGACTGATCACGAGAGCGGAATCTCCGAAGACACTTAGAAACTTAATCCTTAGGTCAATTGCAGCTCGAAGACCCATGATGCACGCTTCATACTCCGCCATGTTGTTGGTGTAGTTGAAACATAGTCGGGCGGTAAACGGAGTATGAGAGACTTTAGGAGATATGATCACGACGCCAATGCCATTACCCAAAGCGTTCGAAGCTCCATCAAAGTACATAGACCATCGGGATCCTTCCTCAGGTCCTTCATCCAGTCCAGGTGTCTCACAATCAGTTATCAACATGACATTTTCGTCCGGGAATTCAAAGTTCATAGACTGGTAATCATCCACTGCCTGATGTGCCAAATGGTCTGCCAATACACTTCCTTTGATTGCTTTTTGAGTTATGTACTGGATGTCATACTCAGTCAAGATCATCTGCCATCTTGTTATTCTTCCGGACAAGGCAGGCTTTTCGAAGATATATTTGATTGGATCCATCTTTGATATCAACAAAGTGGTGTGAGTCAACATATACTGTCTCAGCCGGCGAGCAGCCCATGCCAAAGCGCATCAAGTTTTCTCGATCAGTGAGTATCGGGTCTCACAGTCGGTAAACTTTTTGCTAAGGTAGTAAATTGCATGCTCTTTTCGGCCAGACTCGTCATGTTGACCCAGCACACACCCCATTGAGTTATCAAGCACTGTCAAGTATAAGATCAAGGGTCTCCCTTCAACTGGTGGCATCAGGATGGGTGGCTCCTGGAGATACTCTTTGATTCTCTCGAAAGCGGCTTGGCATTCATCATTCCAACGTACCACTTGATCTTTCTTCAGTAACTTGAAGATTGGCTCACAAGTAGCAGTTAGGTGTGAGATGAAACGGGCAATGTAGTTCAGTCATCCCAGAAAGCCTCTGACCTCTTTCTCTGTTCTGGGAGCTGGCATTTCCTGTATGGCTTTCACTTTGGCAGGGTCAACTTGGATACCTTTGTTGCTCACGGCGAAACCCAGTAGCTTACCAGATCTCACCCCGAAAGTGCACTTGTTCGGGTTCAACCTCAGCTTGTACAACTTCAACCTGTCAAACAGCTTCTGTAGATGGTCAAGGTGTTCTTCCTCAGTCTGGGACCTTGAAATCATATCGTCGACGTATACTTCAATCTCATGATGGATCATGTCATGAAAAAAAGCAACCATGGCACGCTGATATGTTGCCCCAGCGTTTTTCAATCCAAAAGGAATGACCTTGTAGCAAAAGGTACCCCACTGAGTAACAAAGGTGGTCTTCTCCATGTCTTCGGGAGCCATTTTTATTTGATTATAACCGGAGAAACCGTCCATAAAGGAGAATACCTTGTGCTGAGTAGTATTATCAATCAGAACGTCGATATGAGGTAGAGGGAAATCATCCTTGGGGCTCGCCCTATTCAGATCCCTGTAGTCAACACACATTCGAACCTTCCCATCCTTCTTCGGCACAGGAACCACATTGGCGACCCACTGAGGGTAAGAAGTAACTGATAAAAAATCGGCGTCAAATTGTTTCATAACTTCAGCCTTGATTTTCTCAGACATCTCTGGGCGCATACAACGAACCTTCTGTTTCACTGGGGGACAGTCTTCTTTGGTAGGCAGACGATGAACCACAATGTTAGTATCCAAACCAGGCATATCTTTGTAAGACCAGGCAAAGATCTCAACGTAGTCATGCATCATCTGAATCAACCGTTGTTTCACACTAAGCTCCAGATTTGCACCAATCTTGACTTCCTTCTTGTCTGCCTCAGTACCCAGATTCACTGTTTCCACTGGCTCTTCATGTGGTTGAATGGCCCTCTCTTATTGGATTAGCAGTCTTGCAAGTTCACCAGGCACTTCGCAATCATCTTCACCTTCGTCTTCGGCTAAGTTGATCAGATTTTCGAAGTCATAACTGGCAGTAGCAGAGTCGTTACCAGTGAGATCCAGAGTGGATGTGGACCTGTATATGTGAGTGTGTGTAAAATAGATGTTTTGCAATATATAATAAAGAAAAACAAGGAGCGCAAAATTTGAAATGTAAGAACGTCCAATGCTTTTATTAATGATATATGAAGATGACACACAAAAGCCCTCACAAATGAAGCCACGGTGCCTTGGGTAAGACGCCGGGCCATAAAGTTTCAAAACATTGTCTATTACAAATTTAAAACAAAAAGTTTCATTACTGGGTAATAAAAGTAATAGGGATGAAGTCCTTTGCTGTACAGTTGCTTGGTCCACCGTCGGTCGTAGGATAGATCCAACTGTCGAATTCAGACTCTTCCACATCATCTTCAATGGCATTTACTCCCGAGTTGCTGATGAACATGGGAGGTCTTCCGATCCTTGCACTTCGAACAACCCTTTGAGCTTCTGCAGTGAAACCCAAACCAAACTTGTTAGTCTTCTGTGTAAAATCAGGGAGTCGGCCCCAATTTGCACACTCACCCTTCTCAATAACAGCCCAGACATCTTTTAAGGAAGCCATCTTCATAGGAGAATCCTCAACCACAGTCTCAGTTGATGCCAGTGTCTGGAGAACCTCTTCAAAGTTCTGAAATGGGGTCTCAATGAACTCCCCATCCATCTCTACATATCTGAACGAGTTGAGGTGGATGACCATGTACTCTTCCTCCCCTTGTACTGTCACAATCTTCCCTTTGACCGGGTACTTCAACTTCTGGTGGAGCGTTGAGGTTACGGCCCCAGCTTTATGGATCCATGGACGACCCAGCAAACAAGAGTAGGATGGCCGAATGTCCATCACATAGAACATAGAATTGAAGACCTGAGAACCAACTTTAATTGGAATATCAACTTCACCGTGCACCATCCTTTTAGACCCATCAAAGGCCCTGACAACGATGTTACATGGTTTTAGCTCCAACCCTTCGCAATCCAACCGGTCTAGAGCTTTTTTTGGAAAGACGTTCAATGAGGAACCAATATCAACCAATACATGTGCAAGAGTAGTGCCCCTGCATTCAATGGAGACATGCAGGGCATCATTATGATTTTTCCCCTTGGTAGTCAAATCAGCTTCGGAGAACCCCAAACCATTATCAGCAGTTAAATTGGCCACACAATCGGTAAACTGATCAGCTGACGTCTCTTGTGGCACGTGGGCAGTCTTTAGAAAGGTAATCAGAGCCTTGGCATGGGCCTCTGAGCATAACAATAGTGAGAACATAGAAATCTTAGACGGGGTTTGCCCCAGCTGCTCAACTACATTATAATCACTCTTCTTGATAATCTTCAGAATCTCTTCCATCTCTTGTTTGGAAGCTTCAATGTTAATTGTCTTCGGTGCCTCCATCTGGGCAGGCACATCAGTGGTGATCCCTTTGCCCCGAGCATCAGATGACTCGGCGACAGGGGTAGGACTAGGAACTTGATCAGGAATGGCAGTAGGTACACTTGCAGGTGTAATGACAACATGTCTTCAGATAGTTGGTGGAGCAATATCAGGTGAGAAAAGTCTAACGCTGCGGGTGACTTTAGCAGGTCCAGTAATGTTGCCGATGTCAGTACCAGCATCCAACTCTTGCTTAACTCCATGAACATAAACATTAGCCCCATAGTGCCAAGGGACTGCTTTGTCATAAGTGTAGGGGATGGGCCCCGAAACAGTGATAATCACAGGTGCGATTTTCGGAACAGATGTAATTCTAACAGGCTTCCTCGAGGGAGACTTGGAAGAATTGTCGAAAATGGTAATGATGGTGACTTCTTCAGTAGGAATGGAAGGAACAACAATCTTCTCAAACAGAATCTCCTTACTATCCATCAGGTTTTTGATACCTGATTTTAGGAAGGGGCAACCGGTAGGTAAAACATAACACATATGGCAACCTTCGTCACAGCCCGGAAATAAACCGGCTAGCAACAGGTTCTTCTTGACAGTCATCAGAGGGGTAACAATGTCATCCACCGAAACTACAAATAAGTCTTCCTCTACAGCATTTACTCCATGTTTGGGCATGAGAGCAATCACAACATTTGGCCTCTCGCGCGCCTCGAACTCAATCTCCTTTGCATCAATTAAGTCTTGTATCTTGTTCTTAAATGCCCAACAATCATCTGTATTATGCCCCGGGCAATCGGAGTGATAAGCGCAGCGGGCGTTAGGGTTATACCTTGGTGACATTGTATTTGAATTCTTTGGGGGTTCCCTCAGAGTCACCAGATTAGTCTTCAACAATTGTGGCAGAATCTGAGATAAGGTTATGCTGAGACGAGTGAATTGCCTCTTAGGTCTCTCATCCTTTTGTTGATTGTTGTACTGAGGAGTACCAGCAGGTTTTGAAATAATAACCGCATTGACAGCTTGGCGGTGTTCAGGTCTATTTTGTCTTCTTGCACTGTAGACGGCACTGGACTCTTTCTTAAATGGCTTCTTCTCGGTGCTCGATGAGGCACCCTTATGTATCTTCCCAGCCTTAATACCAGCTTCAATCCTCTCACCAGTCAAAATAAGATCTGTAAACCCAGATGAAGAGCTTCCAATCAGATGGTTAAAGAATGGACCAGACAGGGTCCCCAGAAACATGTCAACAAGCTCACGATCAGCCAAAGGTTGTTGCACCCTTCCGGAAAGGTCTCTCCACTTCTGAGCATACTCTTTAAATCCTTCACCCGTTCCTATTGACATACCCTGGAGTTGGGTACGCGTAGGAGCAAGGTCGGAGTTATACTGATACTGCCTATAGAATGCAGTAGCCAAATCTTCCCAGCTGCGGATACTGGCTCCGTCCAACTGATAGAACCACTCAAGCTGAGTCCCTGAGAGACTGTCTTGAAAGAAATGGATCCATAAGTTCTTATCAGTAGTGTAAGGTTGGATCTTCCTCACATATGACCGGAGGTGCAGCTTCGGACAGGAAACTCCGTCATACTTGGCAAAGGCAGGTGCCTTGAACTTATGGGGAATCACCACCCCAGATGATAGACCGAGATCTCTGAAGTCCAGACCGGGAACCTTCTGAATTTCCATAGCGCTCAAACGGTCTTCCACCTGTTTGTACTTATCCTCAACAGGAGGATACTGTTCTTCATCGTAGTCCGTCTCATTGTCGGAGACCACAGGGCTAGGAGCCCTCCTTTCTTGTGGACTATCTTTCCCTCCAAATGAGGTGGTCAGATCAACTTCATTTTGTAGCCCGTTTCCAAACCTGCGTCCAGTGTTGAACAGGATGGTCCTCCTCTTCTTCTTCTTCTTCTTCTCTTTCAGAATCAAGGTCTTCAGGTCCTGCTGACCCTTAGCTAGATTCATGAACAGCTCTTGAAACTGGGCATTCTGGGCCTGGAGGGCCTTGATAACTTGCTCAGTTAAAGGTTCAGTAGACATGATGATTGCTGAAATAAATAGCGAAGAAGATAAGAGACCTGTAAAGGGTACCTGTTTATGAAGTGCATGGGATGAAATGCGTATGCTTTATGATTTCAAAGACAATCGGGATTCAAATTTGTAAACAAGAAAGGAAACACACTTTATTAGATTTAAACTTCAAAATTTAAATTGTTCAACAAACTGCCCTTGAGGCATTACAAGAATGGAAATACTGAAAAGTAAATAAGAACTGTAAAGGAAATCATCCAAGGTCCATCAATGCTCCCATGGTCTCTTCTTCTCAGTGTGGACATAATCATTCAGGACCCGCTCGTTCTCCAACTGCCTGGTTAGCTTCTGGATCTTTTTCTCTTGCTCGTTGAACTTCTCTCGGTAAGAATCCCGTTCATCCCTCAACTGCATCCAAGACCTCTTCAGTGCCCCAATATCAGTGGGCATATAAGGGTGGAGAATGGTTGGAAGAACCCCATCTTCATTAGCAACTTCAAGAGTGACAGGCCGAACAGCTTCATATGGCATACCTAGCTTATGGGCACGGATGCGGACCCATCTAAGATATGGCTCCATTGGCAGAGAAGTCTTTGGGCCCAACTCATGTGGATATGATTGGTGAACTCTGTCCCAAGCCCTTATGAATCTATGACGTACCTCGTCGCTATCTCCCTGAAAATCAAAGATGACATGAGGCATCAATATCTTATGAGGCCCTTCTCTTATGGCTCTTCCAAACTAACGGAGAGCTAAGCATGGGTTGTAAGAAATTCCTCCATGGGTTCCTAGCAGGGGAACATTAGGATACTCTCCACAGTGATCAATGACAATCACCTCATCCATACCTTTGAGAGTCCAAATAATGTCATTATGAGAAAGAGACATCACCCTATAAGCCCAGCCCATTCCTTCTTTGTTCTTCAGCACTGACTTAGGGAGGTGCGAAATAAACCACCTCGACAATAAAGGAGCACAACACATCAAGGTTCCTCGCTTTCGGGAAGTACGAGCATATAGCTGATGGAGAATGTCACCCAAGAGAGTGGGTACAGGGTTCTGAGAGATGAATATCTTTATGGCATTAATATCAACAAAAGTGTCAGGATTCAGAAACAATACCAAGCCATAAATCAGAAGAGCCAGAATATCCTCGAACGCCTTAAAGTGTAGGCTATCCCAGAAGTAGTTAGCCTTGCCAACCAAGAACTTAGTCAGAAATCCTTTAGCTCCACTCCTAGTCTCCCAATTAGCCATTACCTCCTCTTTGGTCAAATGAAGGGCTGCAGCAATTTCTTCGGGCCTAAGAGTCTTCTCCCAACCAGTAAACAGAGTCTGCTCCAAGACAGAGATACCAAGCAACTTAGAGAACTCTTCTAGGGTAGGAACCGGTTGATAGTCTTGAAAAGTAAAATAGTGGTACAGCGGATCATAAAACTGGACCAGGACACTCATCATCTGTTCGTACAACTTGGAGGTGACCAAGCTGAGAAGAGAACCATGCCTCCTGATGAAGGCAGTAGTGGCAGGCATCTTGGTAACCAACTCTTTAAGCAAGGTAGGGACTTGGACAAAGTTGATCCGGATAGTATTCTTACGCATAGGCATCATGATAACCTACAAAACAGAGCAAAGATGAAACCCTTTTGTCTTTGAAATAGGTTAGTCCTTATGCAAGATGTATGCAATGCTATGATGTCATGATGTCATGATAAAGGCACACCACAAGTATCCACAAAAAGCAAACATGGTAAAGGAACACAAGTCACACTGAGAGCCCTTAGATTTCAGGCTGGCATGGAGCTTAGGTACTACCCTCTTTCAGTTCAGTTGGTTTAAACCTGTCCTAAAAATAGTAACCGGGTTCTAGAGGATCTCAATATCACTGACTACCCTCAATCGGTCATAATTCCAGTTTAGCAACCTTTTCTTGCAGCCGGAATCATCGCGAGAGTTTAGTCTCAATGAGTGTAGCATACTGCTACTGTTCTATGGCCAAGTTGGTCAATTTAAGGTTCTAAGGTCAGTTGGTGCTTAATGACCCCTTAGAAGACCCATATTCTCCTCGTTCCAACACAATGGATATCAGTATAGACTAAAGTGCTACACCAACGTAGCTACTGCTTCATCCGTATTGGTCTACGCCGTACAGATCCCTCACAGTTTATTGCTACTTACCTAAAGGGTATCCCCAGATCTGGGTTAGGATCTATAGAACTCCGATACAAGCCCACAAAATTAAAGCATACAAAGTATACAATTGAAAACACAATGATCTAATCCTAAGGTACACCTCACTTAAAATACCATTCCCCAGTAGAGTCGCCAGTTCTGTGATCGGTGGGAATGAGAACTGACTGTTTTAGAATGCTGGTTCGTGTTTGCGTTTGTTTCTGCAAAATGTCGCGGTAAGCAAGAGTCGCCACCGTCTTTTATTTTATCCAACAAGGAAAGGACAAAAGCACAGAAAAATTCCTTTTTGAGATGTTTCTCGGGTTCGGGAGGTAGATTATAGAAAGGGAAGGTGTTAGCACCCTTTCTATCCGTGGTTATCCACGGGCTCTTAGGTACTTGCTCATTGTGTTTTCAAAAGTTTTCTTTTCTTTGTATTTGTGGGTTTGAAAAAGAGTTTTTATTTGAAAGGAGTGTAAGTGCGAAAAGTTTTGTTTTGTTTTAAAAGTAGCAAGTACTTAAGATCCACCTACCTACTCGAAAAAGGAATTAATTTGTACAAGTGTCCTTTAGACAATGCTATCCCACTATTGATGAGTAGGTAACATCGTCGTTGAAGTTTTCGGGTCAATTCGATTAAGGGACGTGTGGTCACTAAAGCAATGTTAGGACGCCTTAGCGGTAACCCTAATGTCTTAGATCATTTTTTTCGAGGCAACCGTTTCGAGGCAACTTATGATCTTTGGACAAGAGGGCGACCTCTAAAACTTCCTATTCTCAATGACCACGTTCGAGGGAACCAAGTGAGGTGTACCCTAAGAGTGGCATGTGCAAGTGTGTTACTTCGGTTAATTTTATCTGTACATGTCATGGGTGAACTATATTGATTTTAGGTTAAACATTTATCTTGTCATGCATTGCCTATTTATCAAACATCTAACAGTTAATATTGTGCGGAAATTAAATTGCGGAAAATAAATCTAAACTATTACAAGGCGTCAGGTATTTACATCGCCAAAGACAAACCCTTTAATTTAAATTGCAGAAAGTAAAAATAAAGCGATTAAAAGTCCTAATTAAAACTATTACATACTCGAAGCAATTACATTATTGGATAAAAGATGAAACGCGTGTGAGAAAATTAAATCGGAGCGTATTTTAGGGTTTTGACCCTTTTTAAGAAAGAAATAGATTTTTTGTGATTTTTTTGAATTAAATGGAAATTAAATTAAGTTAATAATTGAATCAATTAATTAAATGAAAATATTTTTGGTTTTTTATAATTAAGGAAATAAAATAAAATAAAAGTTAAAAGTTATTAAAAACCCTAATTCTACATTAATTTTATTTTGTTGCAAAAATGTTAAAATTAACCTAATTAACACTAAATTAATTAATTATTTATTTACAAAATAAAATAGTGAAATTAATAGTAATAATATTTTTTGTATATATATTTTGTTTGCGTTTATTAAAAAATGTTAATTGGTTAGTTTTTAATAATAATAATAATAATAGTTAACAAAATAAATAAATAAATAGAGAAAAAGAAATAAAAAGTAAAAGAAATACTCAGGGGGTTCAGGCCCAAATGGAGTGTGAAATAGCAAATCTCCAGGCCCATTAACGTTGGCCTTGGTTTACCTCTGTGATTCCATATGCGCCTGTTGACCAGGGACCATGGTGGATGTCCAACCTAAGCCATTGGATTTGATTTATGGGACACTTGGTGTTTGAGATCTTGGCAGAACATGATGGTCCACGCCTTGGATGCTACATGGAATAACCTGAAACAAAATTGTAACAAAGTTTTGGGGGACCTGGGATTCGAACCCAGGTCCCAAGGGGTTTTGGCACGCCTCCTTCACCAACTCAACTACGCTGCATATTTGTTATTGGATACATTGATCATTATATGTAAAATAAAACGCTAAGCCTAGAATAAAAAAAGCGCGCTAATAATTTGAACTGGCCAATTACGCCTAGCCACATTATCATCTTCTCCAAATATCCCTGGTTATTTACCTGCGGATTTTTATCCGCAGGAAAGTTCGTGGGATGTTTCAAAAATCCTTCATAGGCCATGTAAACGCAAGCTAAGGGTATCAACGTGATCGTCTCTCCTCCCTGAGCATCCTTGTACCATTTATTGGCCTTGATTTTTCCTGTATCCAAAATGCCTAAAAAACAAGAACAAGAACCCTATATTCGGGCGCTATGTTACATGCCATGAAAACGAAATTGAATATTGCCAAAATGTTCTAAATCAAACGACAAACATAAATATGCAATGATTTTAATGAAAGGATGCAAGAATCAGAGGTTTGGATTTCGTGTTCAGAGCTTGGTTCGTGGACACTTACAGTGAGTTTCAGGCGATGAGAAGGCTTGGTTCCGGTTGCTTTCGCTTCATGGGATTGCCAGCAAGGGACTGATGTCAAGCTTTTGCTTTGAATCAAGCTCTAAGGTGGATTTCAGATTCCAAGTTTTCAAGCTTTTTCTCAAACTTCTTCTGGCCGTTTCAGCAATGCTTAGTGCGTGTCCTTGCTATGCCTCACTTGTACATGTATATTGGAAGTGAATTAGGTCAAGAGTTGGGCTTGAATCCATAAGAATTGATGAATGGAGATTTGATTTGATCACCATTATCAAGTTTCCATATTTGCATCAAATCTGAGATTTTGTGCATGTTTTGACTTGGCACGAGTTTGATTGAGTTTCTCATGATATTTGCAAGTTGTAATGACCACAAGAATCTCATTCCATTAATTTTTAGATTTTATTTGATTTAATATTGATTAAAAATGAATTAAATCAATAAAAATTAAATAAAATAGAAAAATAAATGATTGGTCAT
Organism: Vicia faba; assembly: GCA_948472305.1. Taxonomy (NCBI): domain Eukaryota; kingdom Viridiplantae; phylum Streptophyta; class Magnoliopsida; order Fabales; family Fabaceae; genus Vicia; species Vicia faba. The sequence continues at coordinate 214,834,690 of OX451736.1, forward strand.
GAAATTAAGGATGGGACACATGTGTGGTGTGATAAGACCAAATCAAGTGGAAAAAAGTGGGCCCTTTTGTCAAAAATTGGAGTTTGGAGGATAATTGACTTTTGGCAATTTTGAAAAAATATCCAACTTCAACAATACATAACTTCTTCAATTGTGAACTTTTGGTAGTGTTCTTTGACTTTTTATAAATCTTGAGATGTCCTCTAACCAACCCTTTTGGTATCATATCATTTTTATATTCCATGCTCAAGTTATAAGCTTTGTAAAAAAAGGTGTTTTTGTTGACTTTCAAAAATGACCTATAATGTCCAAATTTGTAACTTTTTGTGAGAGCATTTCTTGATCTTGGGGTGTGAAGATTAATTGTAGGAAATTTCATCCTATTCAATATGAGATTTGGATGGGTCATTTATCATAAAGTATGAGAAAGTTATGCTTGGTCAAAGTTGAGTTGACTTTTCCTACAAAACCCTAATTTAGCAACTTTTGAATCTTGATGAATCTTGAGCAATCCTTGATGAATCATGATCAACCCTTGATCAAATGATGAATTATCCTTCAAAATGAGAATTTTGACAAAAAATCTTGAGGTTTGACTGTTTGTAGGTCACAGTTGACTTTTGCCCTAGCACAATCGATTTTTGGACCTCTTGAGCAATTGACTGACCAAACTTCCTCTGCAAGGCTTGAAATTTGACATGGATGAACTTAAGAACATATTAGGACATTCGGGAGAACTTGAGGTCATCTGGTTGTGAGGACCTTGATGCAACACAAAACCCTAATTTTGAATTGACTGCCTTAGGAGATGATTTGACTGTCCAACTCTTGAGCCATCTTGAACAACTTGAAGATTATTCTTGACATGTCTTGAGAAATATGGGAGGGCAAATTTAGGGGTACAGCAGGACCCTTAGATGAAAAAGTATATGTTAAACAACCAGTTGGGTTTGTGAAACATGACGAAGAAAGAAAGGTGTACAGGCTACATAAAGCCCTATATGGATTGAAACAAGCTCCAAGGGCTTGGAATAAGAAAATTGATAGTTTTCTAAGGGAGAAGGAATTTGTGAAGTGCACAACTGAACATGGAGTATATGTAAGAAGAAGCAAGAGTAAATTTATTATACTATGTCTCTATGTAGATGATTTGTTGATAACAGGTAGCTGTAAAAGTGAGATCGAAGACTTCAAAGGTGATCTCAACAAGGAATTCGAAATGTCTGATTTGGGTGAGATTTCATATTTCCTTGGTATCGAATTCTACAAGAGCAGTAGAGGTTTGATGATGCATCAAAGAAGATATGCAGGAGAAATTCTCAAGAGGTTTGAGATGGAAGAATGCAACTCAACTTCGACACCTGCAGAACCAAGACTGCAACTATCGAAAGATGCAGATGAAGATGATGTTGATCCAACCCAATACAGAAGACTTATTGGATCATTGAGATACCTTTGTCATACAAGGCCTGACTTAGCATATAGTGTAGGTATGGTAAGTAGATTCATGCAGAAGCCAAAGGTATCACATCTAGTAGAAGTGAAAAGGATACTAAGGTATCTCAAAGGAACTTTCGATTATGCAATTTTGTTTCCTGCAGTTGATAAAGGAAAAGAATGAAAGTTAGTGGGATACACTGATTCGAGTTGGTGTAGTGATGCTAAAGATCGAAAGTCAACAGCAGGATATGTGTTTATGCTAGGTGGTGCACCAGTTGCTTGGAATTCAAGAAAGGAACCAGTAGTGGCATTATCATCATGCGAAGCAGAATACATAACTGCTTATCTTTGTGCATGTCAAGCAACTTGGATGGTGAACTTGGTCGAAGAGATAACAGGGAAAGATCATGGAGAAATTACCATGAAGATCGACAACATGTCAGCTATCAATCTGGCGAAGAACACAATAGCACATGGTCGAAGTAAGCACATCGAAATGAGGTTCCATTATCTTTGAGAGCAGGTAGCAGATGGGAAGATGAATTTGGAACACTGCAGAACTGAGAATCAGATTGCAGACATCATGACGAAGGGAGTGCAAGTAGAAGTATTCAGAAATCTAAGAGCCATGATGAACATAGATAGTTTAGAAATAATGGATTAGGTGGTGTGTTAAATTGTAATCCAATGTATCGAAACTGTGTGTCGAAAAGATTTGATTTGTTTTAGATTTAAATAGATTTGATTTAAGTCTAGAATAAATTAGATTTGATTTAGTAACAAAAAAATATTTTGGGCTTTGGGCTTAGGGTGTAAGCTCAATTATAAATAGAGGGAGTAACCCCTATTTTTGTAAGCAAGTCAAGCAAGTCATTCACAGTATTTTGCAGTTGCAAAGTGAATAAGAAATTTTTCACAGTTTGTGAGCAGAGAGGAACTCTGCAGAAATAATTGTCTTGTCTTCTTTTCTTTGTTTTTCTCATAACTAATCGTCATTGTGTTAGAAATTCATCATAGTCTTTTGGTGGATTTCCAACAGTTACAACATATAACTGTTGGAGAAAGTACTCTATTATAAAATATGTAGATTGACTGTTTCCCTACGCCTTACTAAACATATATACAACGATTAAAAGTGATGTAGAAGATAATAATTTAAAAAATTAAATTATTCTTGAAAAAAAAACTTAAACGAATCACTGTTTTTCAAATTGCATTCATCTCGTAATTCATCTCTTACTACTTAACACATAATATTTGGTTCAATTTCCTGAGTTCTTTAAAAGCAAAGGTCCATTCCTAGTTTATTTTGAAAAGCATCATATGTTGACTAATTCAGAATCATCATTATCGCTATAATCATTATTATTTTAATCGACGATGAAGATTATTATGATAACATCGATGAAGATGATTCAATTTCTCAACAAATTTGATGTTTTGCAATATAAATTAGTAGAGAATGAATTGTTTCTTTGAATAACTTGGGGATTTTTGCTCAACAATTTCTCAACAAATGAATTGTTGCTTCAATGAAGGGACTTTTGCAATATAAATTTGATATTTTTCAAATATAACTTAATTTTCAAATTATTGTTTTCTAAATAACTTTAAAAGGATGCATGTTCAATGAAGGGGTGGTTAAATAATCAATCTACATACATTATAATAAACTCAATAACAATAACAATATTTAGAAATAAAAACAACATAACTTGTCAAAAACAACAATACACTTATTAACATCAAAAACATACATTTATCAACAACAAAAACATACATGTATCGACATCAACAACAAACACTTATCAACAGAATTTATGCATTTGGGTCGAAGAGTAATTTCTGGTTCGACAAATTTATGCATGTCATCGAAGTATGTTCACATGCTGGTGTCGAAGACCCACATATTGTAGTCGAAGTGTGTTCTAGTATGTGGGTGTCAAAATGCTAGGGTTGTTAGTATTTCTAATTGGGCCTGTTTGTTATATCCAATTGTTTTAGTTAGCTTGTAATGGGTATTTGTGAAAAAACCCATTAGTTTAGTATGTTAGGTTTATTATAAATAACATACTAGTCTCTCATTATTGCATACTGAAAATCCTAATTTAGGGTGAGAGAGTTATTTGTTATTCTTGTGTACTTGTATTCTTGTTTGAATAGAAAGTAAAGGATAACAATTATAACCAATCTTGTTATTTCTTCTTGCTTTCTTGATTCATACCTTATGGATTTCTTGCCTAAAAGAAACTTGTTATACTTTGTTTTTGATATCATTTTCACAACAAATTGGTGAGGTGAGCATGGAGAAGATGCCTTCGGTCTGTGGCGCTTGAAGATAAAAGCCCTACTGGTTCATCATGGTTGTTTGGAAGCGTTGAAGGGAGCAACGTCTATAGATGTTGAGTTAATGGAAAAGGAAAAGACAACCATGATAAAGAAAACCCATAACACAATCTTGGTGAGTCTTGGTGATAAGGTTATCCGATAGGTATCAAAGGAGATGAAAATATCAGGGTTATGGGTGAAACTTGAAAGTTTGTACATGACCAAATCACTGGTAAATCGACTATACCTGAAGCAAGCTTTGTATTCATTCAAGTTGGTTGAAGATAAAGTATTGGATGAGAAGTTGGATATGTTTAACAAGATGATTCTTGATCTTGAAAATATTGATGTGAAGATCGATGAAGAAGATCAAGCGTTGTTACTGTTGTGCGCTTTACCCAGAACACATGCTCACTTCAAAGAAACTCTATTGTATGGAAGGGAGTCCCTGGATTTTGAAAAAGTTCAATCAGCCTTGTATTCTAAGGACTTGGACGAACGAAAGCAGCATAAACCATCAACGGTTGGTGATGGTTTGGCCGTTAAGGGAAAATTCTTGCGAAAGGATGGTAAGTTCGACAAGAAGAAAGGTAAAAGTCATCATAAGTCTTATAGTAGGGAAACATCTGGTATTCGATGATATCATTGTAAGAAGGAGGGCCACACAAGAAAGTTGTGTCCTGAATGCATGAAAGATCATGGAGGTAAGGATAATGGTAATGCAACCATTTTTCAAGATGATTTAGACTCATTGATGTTCTTGTGGTTTCAAGCAGCGACTCAAGAAAATAGTGGATTATGGATTCTGGGTGCACTTGGAACATGACTCCAAACAAAGACTTGTTCGAAGAGCTATGTGATCAAGATGGTGGATCTGTATTACTGGGAAACAACAAAGCAAGCAAGATTGCAGGTGTTGGATCCATTAGATTTAAACTCCATGATGAGTCAATAAGGTTGTTGAGTGAAGTCAGGTATGTACCTAATTTGAAGAGAAATTTGATTTCTCTTGGTGAATTTGACAAGAAAGGATATGTTTTCCAAGGAGAGAAAAGTATCCTAAGAGTCAAGAAGGGGTCGAAAGAAGTCTTGAGAGGCGTGAAGAAGCAAGGCTTGTATACCCTTAAGGCTGAAGTTGTAAGTGGTTCGAAAAATATTGCATCCATAAAATGTTTGTCGAAGACAAAATTTTGGCACATGAGATTAGGCCTTGTCAGTGAAAGGGGTCTGGTTGAACTAGGGAAACAAAATTTTCTTAGTGGAGACAATGTCGAAAATTTGAAATTTTGTGAACTCTGTATACTTGGAAAATCTTGTAGAGTGAAGTTCAACAAAGGCAAACAAAGAACACATGGATACCTTGATTACATCTATGCTGATCTTTAGGGGCCTGCAAGGTGTCTATCACTTTCAAGAGCAAGGTATGGGTGTTCACCCATAGTAGATGATTATTCCAGAAAGTAATGGGTATTCATCCAGAAGACTAAGGATGAAACTTTTGAGAATTTCAAAAGTTGGAAGACTCTGGTCGAAAATAAAACTGGTAGAAAGGTCAAGAGGTTGAGAGTCGACAATAGCCTTGGATTTTGCAATGAGGCTTTCGACAGTTTTTGTGCTACTTCTGGTATTGCAAGGCACAAAACTACCGCAGGTACTCCACAACAAAATGGTTTGGCTGAAAGGTTAAATCGAACTATTCTGGAGAAAGTTAGATGCATGTTGACTAGTGCTGGATTAAAGAAGGTGTTTTAGGATGAGGCTGTTTCGAAATCAACATATCTGATAAATAGATGTCCTTCAACTACATTAAATATGAAGACACCTGAAGAATTTTGGTCGGGACATCCACCAGATCTCGACAAACTTAGAGTATTTGGTTGTGTATACTATGCTCACATTAGACAAGACAAGGTCAAACCTAGAGCTCTGAAATTCATGTTCATGGGATACCCTGAAGGAGTCAAAGCTTATAGGCTATGGTGCCTAGAGCCAGGTCACAGGAGGATTATCACCAATCGAGATGTAGTTTTCAATGAAGCTGAAATGGCTTTAAATAAAAACTGATGATGTTGATCGAAGTGAAGAAATATCTGACAAAGAGCTGGAGCAGGGAGAGATTCTTATTGAGGTGGAGCACGTTGATGCTGAATTATGTATCACAGATAAAGTTGAAGAAGAAGCAGAAGATGTTAAGGAAGTTGAGGAAACTATCGGTGACTACCTATTGGCAAGAGATAGAACGATAAGAGTCATCAAGACACCTCAAAGACTTGGGTATGCAGATCTTATAGCTTACGCCTTAATCTCTACAAGTGGGGTTCTAGACGAAGAACCTAAAGACCATAAGGAAGTTATAAGGAGTCAAAATAAGACTGAATGGCTGAAGGCTATGGATGATGAGATGAAATATCTTCATGATTGTAGTGGTCAAAATCGGAGATCAAGCTATTATTTAACTAGACTCGCAAAAGTAAGAGTCGCCATCGCGCTTTATTATTTCCAAGGGAAAAGGGAAAGTGCGAAATAAAACCCACAAATATGCAAAGTAAGCGCAATACTAAAAGTAAAGAAAAGTACAATGCATTTGAAAAGATCGAAGGTTCGGGGGTTGGTTATACAAAAGGAAGATACTAGCACACTATGTATCTATAGTATCCTATAGGAACCTTTTGAAATATCTATTTTTTTGGTTAAAATTGATTTGCTTGCTAAATGAGTGAAGGGATGAGGAAAGAAGTGTTTTTTAGTGTGTTTGAAAGGATTATAACATGCTTAAATGTTTTAAAATGTTTATTAAAAAAAAATAATTTTTTGAAAGTGCGATGACCTAATGTCAAAGTTTCTATCAAAAGAAGTGTGAGTTTCAAAATTAGGGTTTAGAAGAGATCTAACTTAAGATTAATAAAACTAAAAAAATGTATGAAGGATTTTCGCACAATCGTATTAAATATATTCAATGACATGAAGTCACCAAATTTGATTCTTTACCTTGGAGTAGGAACAAACAAAAATATGAAAATCAAATAATTGGAAATAACTTTAAACAAATAACACTTAAACCAATTACATAGTTAACAGCCAAAATTTTAAAATAAAAAAATGATAAAATAAAACTAATATATTTATGAAATTTTTATGAGGTAAGTAAGAATTAATTATAAACTTAACCTAATATTTTTTTGTATTTTTGTATGAATTTTTAAATGAAATAAGGCTAAAAATCTTGAAAGTTAGAAATAAAAATAAAGGGCAACAACTAGGGCTTGAACTCAGGTTTCCTAGGTTACAACAAAACCGCCTTAACACTACACCATGTTCATTTTCCTGTTGTATATACACTTTAATTAAAAATAAAAAGGGAGTAATAAAATAAAGTTTGGGTTAAAAGGGGATAAAATGTGCGGAATAATGGTAAAAGTGTCTCAATGGGTCTCAAACCTAAGAACTCACGCATACCAGACCTACACTCCAACCACTACAACATGCTTATTCATTCATTATATCTATGATTCAATTAAGATAAGAGGGTAAGAAAATAATTAAGTTGGGCTTACAACTTAATCCCTGCCCGGATCCATTAGAGAAGATGAGGGGTTTTGAAACCCTAATTGAGAGGGAGGCACCGCTGCACCTTTGGGAAAAGGAAAAGTTATAATTATTTTCTTTAATCCCTAATTAAAATCTGATTAACCAACTTATTATTCCCAATATTTTCTCTTCTTTCTCTCATAGCTTCAACGATTTAGAATTCTATGTTTCTCAATTTCCTTCAACAAATTTCCAAATAACATTCACAATAAATCAAAACCTAGCCCTCTCGATCAAAGTTCTTCCATGGCTTAATCTCTCTCACCACAGACTAACATCAACAACATCGAACTCTCAGCTCGATTCCTCTCTCAATTTCCCATTCTATTCCCCTATTTCTCATCTGCTCCAACATATAACAACAACTAGACAACTCTCTATTCTTACTCAATTCACTATAATACTTCCTCTGTTTTCTGCTTAATCGACACACAAAAAATCTTCTGTAACCGATACTGCCTCCATTTATTATTTATTTCGTGAAAACTGAACCAAAAGCCATTGTTCTTATCCTTCTGAAACTATAACAAAACAACACAAACCTTCAGTCTATCCCATAAAACAACGACACTAACCTCTTCTAGCTCTAATATCTCGCGGTTTTTCACAGTTCTCACTATAAAGCAAATAATGCAACACAACAAGAACAATAGCAATAAACATTAACGAAAATGGACGTGACAAATCAGAAGCGAGGAATTAAGTTACCCACGGCGAGTATGTTTTCGCTAGTCAGACAAGTACAATATTCAAAACTTTTATTCTCTTCCTTCGATTCTGCTCCGTGTATTCGAATTTGTGTATCCCTCCATTTTTTCACGGTGCTGCGGCTGCTTAGGTTTCTATAGGATGTACTCTGTTGTTATTATTATTGAATGCAAAGCTGATTTGTAGGTACAATTGTGACAGGTTGTTGAAGACGGAAAGGGTATTTAGCAACATGTTTTCTTCTTTCTTTTTCTGTCTGTGTGTAATGAGAGTTGATGCATGATTTTTTTGAATGAAATTTTAGCTCAAGCTTTATTAAAGTTTCAACTTTAAACTCTAACAGCTTCTGATGCAGAGCTTTGAGTATGGTTTATTGAGATGTATGTATTTGCAGAGTTTTCTTTTGAAGTTTTCAGGGAAGTATTTTGAGCAGAGTTGTGGATACAATTTTTTTTGTGTTGCTATCGAACAAACTTCTGAGATCTTTTGTGTTATTTTTCTCTACCTATATCCGTGGACTCCCCCCTTTTTTTGTGTATGGAATGTTATATAGACAAATGATAAAGTTTTAGGAGGGAATTTTTGAATGGCTTTTGAACAAATATGATGCTCTGGTTTATGGATTTTTTATATAGGTTTTGTGCTTTGCTAATTTAGTGTATATCTTAGCATGTTTTTGACTGGTTTTATGCAGGTTTTTGGAACAGAAAGGTGCATATTTTTTGTTGTCTTATGGGTTGGTACAATATGGCTGTTTTGACATCAGATTGTTTTGACATCTTGCAGCAGGTTTAAGGGCAGTAACAAGGCTGAAGTTTTAATAGGTTTGGGCATCTGATTTTGACATGTTGTGGACAGTCTTATTGTGCATAATTTTGGATTGTACTATTTGGTTGTTTATGCAGGTTTTAGCAGGGATATGGACTGGTTATGTAATGGTGCAGGGCTAGACAATATAATAGGTTTTTTTATGTTGATAACATCATTTTGGACTGTGAATTTAAGCTTGTTTAGGTTGGCAGCAACATAATTTTATATGGATATGGGATTTTCTAGCATAGGTTTTAAAGGCTTTAGCACTTGGTTTCATGTAGAAACTTAAGCAATTTCATGTGATGAAAAATTCCCTTGATTTCAAATGTAATCCTTTCCTTGTATCCAAAGCATTAAAAATGGAACTTGATGAATGAACTTGATGAATATTGAATGTACTTGTATTATTTGAATGTTAAAACTTATGGATGAAACTTGACAACTTATTGCATTCTTGAAGAAAATTCTTCACTTCACATCAATTGTGATGCATTTTGAATCCAAATGAATCCTAATCTCTTGATAACTTGAGCTTGCATTTTTTGTAGAGAAATGTTCTTGTAATTTTGAAAATAAATTGAAAGAGTTGAGTCTTGTGATGAACATAATAATTCATGCCATTTAGTCTTTGGTACTTGAATTCAAGATAATCCACATGAATGGACTTGAATGAGTTTTTACTTTTCAATGAGCTTGAATTGAATTTGAATGTCTTGTTACTTAAATCTCAAGAAATATAAGTGTCTTTTCCTTTCCAACCTTTCAAGCTTGATGAACAAACAAATGTCTTAAAAGTTTTTATCAAGATCCCACTTTGATCCAATAATCACTAACGTTCAAACGCAAGCGAGTTGAATTACGAATAACAAACAATCTATGAACCTTCAAACTCAAATTCTTGTTTCATGAATTATCTCAACATAATGATCAACATATTTGAAGAAACAATCACGACATGAATTGAAATTAGAAGTTAAGAACATTCTACAGTCAAGAATTGACCTATAATGACTCAATAATTTTCATGATCTTTTATGCACAATTAACTCTTGATCCTTGAAGAGAACTTGTAGATGACATCATTTATGACAGAGTGCAAAAAAGAATCGCCTAAAATGTCAAGAATCGAAGAAGTTATGATCCTTGGAAGTTGGGCACAAATATTTTGAGATTAGGTCAAATTCCTCATAACGACCTCTAAATTATTCGAACTTTTGATGATCCTCCGCACATAATCAAATCTTGACTGGTAAAGAGGAGTTGGAGATGATGTCAAGGAGAGTTATACACAAAAAGAACCATTCAAAAATATTGAATAATGAAGAAGTTATGATCGTTTGAACTTGATCTTTCACAAGTTGACTTTTGGTCGAAGTTGTTGTACCCCAAAATTTGCCCTCCCATATTTCTTCAAGACATGTACACAAAGCTACTCAAGGATTGATCAGTCAAACCTCCTTCTAAGCAATGGGTCCACAACTAGGGTTTCACCTTGAACAAGGAAGAATTGGTTTCAAAGGATTTAAATGGTTTTCATGGTTCATTATAGGTCTTCAACAGTTCTCATGTCAAGTTTCAAGTCTTGCATCACAAGTTTGCTAAGTCAATGGCTCAGATGATTGAAAGTCAAACTGTATTGGGTAAAAAGTCAACTATGGTCAACATACAGTCAAATTTCAAGATTTTTGGTCAACATCAACATTTTGAAGTGATATTGATCATTTGATCAAGGGTTAATCATGATTCCTCAAGGAAAGTCCTCAAATCATCAAAAGTCAAAAAATGCCAAATTATGGTTTCCTTAGGAGAAGTCAACTGAACTTTGACCAAGCATAACTTTCACATGCTTCATCAACTTTTCCACAACCAAAGCCAATTTGAAGGAAATTCAATTCTCTACAACTTTTTATTAATTATTAAGTCCAAAAAGTGTTTCATTTGAAAGATATCAGCTAACACATTACATGTCATTTCAAAAGTCAACAAAAAGACACTTTTTGTCAAGGCAACTTACATCGAGATAATGTCTCCAAATGCAAAAATGACCAAAGAGAAATTGTAGAGGACATCTTGAAATTTCAAAAAAGTCCAAGATCACCTTCAAAAGATGAAAATTTAGAGAGTTATGACCATTGCAAATTGGGAAATTTAGAGGAAATGCATAAAGTGCAAAGGGAGCAAACTTGAAATTTTGAACTTATGGGCCTAACTTTCTAGGTTACAAACATGACCATGACCTTATGAAAGACTCCTAAGCTCACTCATACTTTGTCTTATGTTTTCTTTTTATTTTATTTATATTTATTTTGTTTTTATTCAAATAAATAAAAAATAAATTAAATAAGTTACAAAACCATTGGGCCAAGCGCATGATGAGTTTCTTAAGGTCCAAAACAGCTCAGCATAACATGCCAAAAACGTGTGGACTTGAAAATGGAAAGAACAATCTCAAAAATGGAAACTTTTTAATGTGTTGGATTTTTTGTTTAATGGCTATGAATGCCTTGTCTTTGTTCCATATTTGATGCTTCTTTCCTTTCTATATATAAACACCAAGAGACCAGACCAAGAGGACACAAATTCCTGCCTCAAAAACAGCTTGCAAAATTCTTAAAATTTCTTTAAAACCCAAGTTCTCAAACCGGTGCTACAAAGCCTATCATTCCAAAAACTCAAGCTTATTCCCTTCCTGGAACATCAGAGAGTAAGTTTGGATCGGTTACCACGATCCTAAGCCTGTAAAACTCTATAGCCACGCATAACCATTTTTGCATTTTTCTGAAAATTGATATCTGTAATTTGGTATAATTTTGAACAAGATTAATGCTTCTAATAGGTTTATGAGCTTTGTCTGAACAGGTCTGGATCAATATGGTAGTTCCATGCATGCTATTTCGCTAGATGCCATAGTTTGCTCCGATCGGTGTAATCTGGTTAGAAACGCACAATCCAAGGGCTTTTAGCCAAAAATAAGTCCAGATTTCGATTCAGGAGGTTCAGATTAGGGGGGACGTGTTATCTTGGATCCTTAAAATTTGGGTTTTTGCATATTTGGGTTTTGCAGGTTTCAAGAGAAGATGACCGGAGCTAGGGCTCCGGCGCTTCTCCGACCATATATTTCATTTTGTGTATTTTTTTTTTTGTTTGATATTGACTACCGGATGAAACAACCGTCCCAATGGTAGAGTGAAGCGCGCAAAGGCACTGGCATACCAGGGCACATGTTCGATCCCCGCCCTTGGTATTTTCATTTTTTATGTTTATTGTTCATAGATTCAGTATAAAGCAGGTCCACGTGTGCATTCTACTTCTCACATCCTGACCATCAGATCTTAATGGATTTAGATCCAGCGCCTCAGATGTACGCCCCCACAATGAACCTTCAAGAGACATCTTCACCAGATCCAGCACAAGCATGTTGGGCTTTGCCAAGTTGGGCCTAGTGATTTCAGATTCACCCCCCCCCCCCCCCCCCCAAATTTCTTCTACAACAGGCCCATTTCTTTTTAATATTTATTTTTGAATAATTAGATTTTTTTAAAATAATTAATTAACTCATTTTTAATCACAAAAAATCACAAAAAATTACTAAAAATTAGATTTAGGTTTTGATTAATTAATTTAATTTTTAATAAATAAAAAATTGATTTAATTTAATCACATTTTGATTTTATTTCATAATTAATTTGTAAACTAATTAGAATTATGGTTAATTATTATTTCACACTATAAAAATATTTTTAAACAAAACACCAAAAACATTTTCTTAATGCTTAGAATTTTTTTTGGTTTTAATATTTTTCCCTTTTAAACAATCTCCGCGCGCTTATTTATTTTCGCATTATTATTTTCATAATTATGTAACTGTTAAAGGGATGTAATAGATAAATTAGGGTTTACTTTACTTTTCCCCCATTTTGTGGTTTTTAACCCCATCCCCGAAGCATTGTAATAGCGTAGATTTTATTTCCCGCAGTTTAATTTCCGCACCTATAACTATGCCTGTATGTATAATAGTAATTAGGTGTGTATGATAAGATCTAAAATCAAATGATAGCTAACCCTAACCTCAAAGATTAAAATAATTGAATCACAACACACTTTGCACACCTACACCTCTAGGGTAACCTCACTTGTTGCCTCAGATAAAAACAATCATGTCTCACGAACGTGGGACGCTTTAGCAAAGACCCTCGGTTAAAAGTCCATAGTCTCTTGATGACCCTTCGATGCTGCCTTCTGCAAACGATCTTAGTCCCTTACGACAAATTTCTAAAGCGCCCTACGAGTTGCCTTTATGATTGTATGATGACATGCGTCTGTCCCTCAAATATCCAACGATAGGACCTCCTACTAATTAATGGTATGATAACACTATTTAAAGGAAGAGGAAAATAACAAAAGACTTTTGAGTAGGTAAATAGTTCTTAATCACTTGCTCATGAACATCTCAAAATATTTTTCACACAATGACACTTTTTTTAACAAATATTTTCAAAATAAACATTTTGTATGTATTCTCAGCGATACGAGAATCATTACAAAATTGCCACACTTAGGCATTTTCAAAATATTTTCAAACACACAATCATAAAACATTTTCAAAGTGAGCTAGCGATTAAGAGCCCATAGATAACTACGGATGAAAATGGTGCTAACACCTTCCCTTTTCATAACCTACCCCATTACTCAGAAAAATACTCAAAAGTTCTTTCCTGTTCTTTTCACCCTTTCCTTTATTGGATAAAAGAAAAGTCAGTGGCGACTCTTGCTATCCACAATATTTGCGATTAAACACAAAACCAAAAGTCAATTCTCCTATCGTATTACAGAACTGGCGACTCTGCTGAGGAGAACTAAAAGTGGGGTTACCTTAAGAGCTAGATCACCTTTATTGCTTTACTTATTTACCTTGTATATTTATATTTCGAGATATGCTTGGGTTTATTTCTTGTATAGATCCTATACCCGGATGTGATCGGTGGAAATAGAACTGACTGTTTTTAGCTGGTTCGCGAAAATGTCGCGGTAAGCAAGAGTCGCCACCGTCTTTTATGTTCTCCAACATGGAAAGGACAAAAGCACAGCAAAATTCCTTATTGAGAATGTTTCTCGGTTCGGGAGGTAGATTTATAGAAAGGGAAGGTGTTAGCACCCTTTCTATCCATGGTTATCCATGGGCTCTTAGGTATTTGCTCTTATGTTTTCAAAATTTGTTTGCTTTTCAAGTGTGTGTGGGTTTTGAAAAAAGTTTCGTATTGAAAGATTTCTGAGTGACTCTTGTATCTGTCCTCAAGAGTGTTTGAAAAATTTGTTTTGAAAACTTTTGAAAGTGTCAATGTGAAAAGATTGTTTTGTTTGTTTTTTAGAGAGCAAGTACCCATGAGTCATCTACCTACCCTAAGGAATTAGGCTGTGTAAAAGTCCTTAAGGTAGTTCCATCCCACCATTGAGAGGTAGGTAGCACCACCGTTGGAGGTGTTCGGGTCAATTCGGTTGTAAGGGACATGTGTGGTCACCAAAGCAATAGTAGGACACCTTAGCGGTAACCCTAATGTCCTAGATCCTTTTTATCCGAGGCAACCGTTTCGAGGCAACTGGATCTTTAGACAGGAGGGCGACCTCTAAAACACCCTATACTTGACGACCACGTCGAGGCAACCAGTGAGGCGTACCCTAAGAGTGGCATGTGCATGTGTGTTGTTTCAGTTTATGTTTATCTTGTACATGTCATTTGTGAGCTACGGGTTGATTTTATTCTTCATACAAGTCTTGTCATGCATAATTAACAGTTAATGATTGCGGAAAGTAAATTGCGGAAAATTGATTCTACGCTATTACAAGGCGTCAGGTATTTACATCGCCAAAAACAAACCCTTTAATTTAAATTGCGGAAAGTAAAATAAAGCAATAAATAAATAAAGTCCTAATTAAAGTTATTACATTCCGGAAGCAAGTACAATAATATGGAAAAATGGATCGCGTGCGGGAAATTAAATCGGATGCGAGTTTTTTGGGGTTTTGACCCCTTTTTTGAGAGAAAGTGATTTTTTGGTTATTTTTGGATTAAAAGAAATTAAATTAAGTTAACAATTAAATTAATAAACTAATTAATTAATTAAAATATTTTTGGATTTTTGAGTTTTTAAAGAAATAAAATAAATTGAATTAATGCTAATAAAAACCTAATATTCTAAATTGATTTTAAATATTGCAAAAAATATTAAAAGTTAAATCTAATTAAAGCTAAATTGATTAAATTAATTTATTTACAAAAATAAAAGTGATGAAGTTAATTTTAATAAATAAAATATTTTTTGTGTTTTTGATTTTATTAGGAAAAATGTTAATTGATTAGTGATTAATAAAAATAATAACGATTAATTAATTAAAGGAACATAATACAAATAGAGAGAGAGTTTAGGAGTATACGAGCCTGATTGGAGGGGTGAAACAGTTATTGGCGTCATGTGTAAACTGTTTTGTTTTGGCCATTTGTGTTTTGGCTCAAACAAACTTATTTTGGGCTCCAGTGTCGACTCTGACACGTTCTTCAATAAAAAATTGGTATTGATCGGAGCATAATTCGGTCTCTACTTTTGAAGAAAAGTTGTAGATATCTGAGTCAGTGACCTTGTGTAAAAATATGAGCCAAATCCGATAAAAATTGGCCGAGTTATAAATTTTCGAAGTTTCGGCCCAGATGAAATAATATTCAGCATTCAGGATTTTCAGCGTGTCACGCACTCTGAGCAAAAAACGAAGGCCTTTTGAATACCGTTTGAACTCAATACCTTCTGTGAAAATGTAGCCAACTCAATTTGTGAAATTTTGACGCCAGAACCAGCTCGATACGATGAAAATCGACCAAGTTATGATTTTCTGAACATGACGCAAATAAACTTCTGTCACAAATTTTCTGTATGAAAATACTTGATAAATCCACATTTTTGAAGACCTTCTGATCGAAATTGGCTTCCAGCCGTGAGAGATGAAAACGTAGATAATGTCAAGACGGAATTTTGGCCACCGGAACGGGTTCAAAACGAGCCACGATCTTCAAGTTATGAATTTTTAGCGCATAAAAACTGCACTTTCAGCACACTTTTTTCACCATATTTCTTCGAGAAAACTCACACAGTCGGATACCTTCTGAATTTGAGCATACGTTATCAGAGATATCTTGGTAAAAGAACACCTGAATATGACGCGCCGGGTTGGACTTGTGAATTTTTCTTGAAATGTTTTGGGAAATATGGGAGGGTAAATTTTGGGGTACAACAGTTGCCCCTGTTCAATCTTCTTAAACCTGAGGATATAGATTGGCTTTCGGGTCTTTCGTGATCCGAAGGTGGAAGATGATTGAACACTAAAGTGCACAGAAATTTGCACTCGCATGGTGTAGTATCAGCATGCTGATGTCGAGAATGGGCTTATAGATGCCATTTGGAGATATGATGGATAGGAGGATGGGCTTATAGATGCCATCTGGAGATGTGACAGAACCTTGTCGGGAATGTGCTTATAGATGCCATTTGGAAATGTAATGGATAGTTGAATCTGAATAAGAAATAGAATAGCTTCCGTGTCTGGAGCATATCTAGTCTATATCTAATTGTCGACGTCTGAATAAATAGTAGACTGACCGCCGCGTCTGGGGTATATCCATACTGTGTTTGAATGAGTGACAAAATGTCATCCGAATCTGGATCGTATCTGGACCATCTTTTGAATGAATCTAGACTAAACAATAGAATGGCATCTGGGTCTGGAGCATCTCTAAGTTGTCTTTAGAAGTTTGAATCTGAATAAGCAATAGAATAACATTCGGGTCAGGAGCATCTCTGAGCTATCTCTGAAAGGAAATCTGAATAAGTATCAGAATGTCGCCATGTCTAGGTTGCATCTGAACTATCTCTGGACGAAATCTGGAATAAGTATCAGAATGTCGCCATGCCTGGGTTGCATCTGAACTATCTCTAGAAGGAAATTTGAATAAGCAATAGAATAGCATACGGATCTGGAGCATCTCTAAGCCATCTCTGAAAAGAACTCTGAATAAGCAAAAGAATAGCGTCCATATCTGGAGCATTTCCTAGCTATATCTGAAAGGAAACTCTTGAATAAGCAAAAGAATAACATCCATATCTGGAGCATTTCTAAGCCATCTCTGAAGAGAAAATCTGAATAAGCAAAAGAACAGCATCCATATCTGGAGCATTTCCCAGCTATCTCTGAAAAGAAAATCTGAATAAGCAAAAGAACATCATCCATATCGGGAGCATTTCCCAGCTATCTCTGAAAAGAAAATCTGAATAAGCAAAAGAACAACATCCATATCTGGAGCATTTCCCAGCTATCTCTGAAAAGAAAATCTGAATAAGCAAAAGAACAGCATCCATATCTGGAGCATTTCCCAGCTATCTCTGAATAAGGAAAAGAACAGCATCCATATCTGGAGCATCTCTAAGCTATCTCTGACTAAGCAAAAGAACAACGTCCATATCTGGAGCATCTCTAAGCTATCTCTGAAGAGAAAATCTGAATAAGCAAAAGAACAGCATCCATATCTAGAGCATTTCCCAGCTATCTCTTTAATCTCTTTAACGTAGATATGCCCTGGCTAGATACAGGTATCGAATCCACAATCAATTGCTCACAGATATGCCCTGGCTAGATACAGGTATCGAATCTGGAACTGGTCGTCTACAGATATGCCCTGGCTGGATACAGGTATCGAATCTCTAAACTCTTCACGCAGATATACCCTGGCTAGATATAGGTGTCGAATCCACAATCAATTACTCACAGATATGCCCTGGCTGGATACAGGTATCGAATCCGGAATTAGTCGTCTACAGATATTCCCTAGCTGGATACAGGTATCAAATCTCTAAACTCTTCATGCAGATATGCCCTGGCTAGATACAGGTATCGAATCCACAATCAATGGCTCACAGATATGCCCTGGCTAGATACATGTATCGAATCCGGAACTAGTCGTCTACAGATATGCCCTGGCTGGATACAGGAATCGAATCTCTAAACTCTTCTGCAGATATGCCCTGGCTGGATACAGGTATCGAATCCATATTTAATCGCTCACAGATATGCCCTGGCTAGATACAGGAATCGAATCTGGAATTGCGACAGTTGATAGTAATCATCTTTGGATTGACCTTTTTCCTGAAAAGGCAAAATATCAGTTATATGCAATGTCATGATGTATGAAATGCATGATGTCATGATGTTTTCAAGAATAAATGAGATTGTGTGTTATGATGCGTATATGCATGCGTCATGGCGTATGATAATGTGATGTTTATGAATGTGTTTTCGTCTAGGAAAATAAATCCTTGACGAATGTCGGGAGCTTGTTGAATCCTGGGCTGATATTGAAGAGTAGAGTTCTTCATTTCTGCTGGGGATGATGATTGTAAGCATAAACTGGTGGGAGAAGATGACTCCGTTGGGGAATAAACTTGTTGGAGAGATTACTCTGCGGGGAATTACTCTGTGGAAAGAGATACTTCGTTGAGGTTTTGATGATAACTCTGTTGGGGATTCCGCTGATAAGCTCTGTTGGAAGAATTTGATGGACTCCGCCTGGGGATAGGAAGAACTTCGCCGAGGACGATCTTTCCATGGTAATTAGCTGAGGATAACCCAGTTATAAGCTCTGGTGGGGGATAACCTTCTGAATAAAGTCGGGGAGATGCTTTGTCACTCTGCGGGGGATAAGCTTCAAGAATCTACTGGGGATAAGCTTCCAGAATCTACTGGGGATAAGCTTCCAGAACCTACTGGGGAGATTGATTCAACTCTCTTGAGGAAACTTTTGGACTATACCGGGGAAGTGGCTCCACTGGGGTGTCTGGTATTCCGCCGGGGAACAATCTTATATTAAGATTGCCGGGGATGCTTGCTTAGGAACATCTGTTTACTCCGCTGGGGAATATTGAGATCTTCTGGGGATACCCAACTTCCTTAAGGCTGACAGTAAACTAACTCTGCTTGGGGAGAGCGTTGCTGACTTGCTGGAGAATACTGTGCCTTTTGGGGCTGATTGGAGACCATCTCTGCTTGGAGGAGAGTATCGCTGAATCTTGTCTTACTCTGGGGGGAGTGAAGGTATCTTGGTCATGTTCTTCAGCTGAACTTACCTTGGTACCTCGGCGGACAGAGCGATTAGATCGCTTAGACAACTCTTATTGCCCCAGTTTCTGTGGGAGAAGGTACCTGTGGAGGAGCTTGATAACCGCCGATTGACAAATCTTCTTCTGGTAGGCCAGTGACGAGATGACGGGACATAGTCGTACGCTTTGATCCCTAATTTTTGCCTGGACCTCCCTTTCGGGTTTTCAGTCCACCGGGATACCCATTTTTGCCCAAGCCGCCTTTTCAGGTTTTCGACTTGCCGGGTGTACAAATTTTTTTTCAATTCATCCCTTATTTTTGCCCGAACCCTTTTGGTTCGCCGGGAAGCCCTTATTTTTGCCTAGGTGTGTCAACCTAGCGGGTCTTTGATTATGCGTATTATTTTTTCGACTATGTCCACGCTCTCAGGATGTAGGGAGGTGCCCCTGTTGTTGTGTTGCCATGTGACCAGAAGATCTTCGTTTGATCAGGCAAGATTCATAGCTGGAATTCATGTCCAATGCCCCAAGCGACTCAGGCGGAGATTTGTCTCAGGCTATTTGGCCTTTGAGAGATTCTTTGAATCTTGACTGCCCCAGATGATAGACAATGCTCATGCCGTGCCCCTTGGTTGGAAGTGCTTTTGTTCATTAGATATTCTTCGTGCAAATTTCTCTGCTGTTCGAACAAAAAGTCATATGCAAACAATGTTATATTAAAAATGCCAAGCTTATGTCTGTCTTGAAGTTTTTTTTTTGTTGAAAATGCATTTTTTCAGTAAAACAAGCAAATTTTGTAAAATGTGATGTCAACTCAGTATTTACAGCAAGCCTTAAGGAGTCAGGACACCTTTCGTAACAATATGCTTTCGAACTAACCCATGCTTCAGCTAGGACTTTTAAGGGTTATGACGTGGCCTGGTTCACGGTTTAAGAAACAAAGGATAAAGGCTCAAATTTTATTTGTACCCACCCGTTCTTCGTGATGTTCTTCAATCCTAAACTCAGTTAATCGTGCATTTGGATCCTGTTTGAGTCTTTGCTTTGATATTCCAGTGATGGTTCGGATGTTGACAATTTATTTTGAATAGGCAGTCATTTTTTTGTCAAGGGTTTGTAGGACCTCTTTTTTTTTGATTTTATTATCCCTGTTTTTTTCCTGAACTGTTTCTTTTTGTATTTACAGTCAGCGGGATGCCCCAGTTTTGTAAGTCTCCTTCATAGGTTTTGACTTAATGGGCTTTTATTTCTGAGAGGTAATGACTGCCTGTCTTTATGATTATTCGGAACCATCATTGTCTTTTGCTTTGGAAGGACTCCTTTGATGTCATTCATTGTGCACTTGGATCAACTGAGAAGACTACCCTGCCCCAGGTTATGATTAAGGGTTTTAATTTTTGTGAAAAGAAAAAACTCTTACTTCTTTGGCTCGAAGGGGTTGACGAGGGATTATCTTCCTTATAACTCCAGTGTTTAGGAATTGAAACAATGTATGTACCTCATCAGCGGGGTCTGTTCAAAAGCATACTGTAAATTGTGGTATCGTTTTCGTCATCCTCCCTCAAGAGGCTTAGAGATTTTTAAATCGAGAGTTGAACATCAAAATGAAAGCAGTTTGAATATAGCGAATGCGAATATATTGATTCAAAACAGACATATGCGATGCATTAATGAAATAAAAGATTTTGCTATGACAATAGTTATTTGAATAAGCAAAGAAAAATACAACTCCGAAACATCCAATGAACAAAAGGTCTTCTCGTCTAGGGATAGTAGAAGAACTCGACCTGACCATCTTGGGTGAATTCCACTGCTCCTTCATCAATCAGGTCCTGGATCTTGTTCTTCAGAGACCAGCAGTCGTTTTTGTCATGTCCCGGACCATCAGAGTGGTATGCACATATTCTATTGGGATGATAAGTAGGAGCAGAGATGTTGGGATTCCGGGGAGGAGCCCTTAGAGTTACCAAATTCAACCTCAACAGGTGTTGTAAAGCTTGAGACAGCGACGTGTTGAGCTTGGTAAATTGCCTTCGGGGCTTACTCTGATCAACCCGTTGCTCTGGGCGAGGTTGTGGTTAGACCTGTGAAGTGGTAGCAATTCGGAGAGGTCTATTCTTCACCATACCAGACTCTTGTCCTCTTGGAAGCTGATCAATGACCTGGTCCCTGACTTGGACTGTTTGCTTCATGTTGTATCTCTCTTGGTGAAGCTGGTTGACCATGGTTCTCAACTCTTCTTGCCCCCGAGCCAAGCTTTGGATAAGAGCCATTTTCCCCAGCATTTGGGTTCTCATTGCATCCACCTCAGCTTGCAGATGTTTCAGCCGCTCGTCCTTACTATCTTCAGGACCCTTCTTGACCAAAGTCCCCATAAGGAGTGTTCTCAGCTCTTCCTGCCCCTTGGATAGATTTAGGAGGATTTCCCCGAACCGAGTCTCTTGAGTATGAAGATCCTGGTTGTCTTGTTGGGAAGCCATTGCTGAAATAAATAGCGGAGAAGGTAAGTGACCTGTAACAAGGGTACCTGTAATGCAATGACGTGTATGTATGCATGCAATGTTTTCAAGGATCTCGCGAGGTAACTAAGAAAATTGTTAGGATTTTAATCTGGTTGCTTGATTGAAGGAACTTCATGTTGTGGAGTGTCCTTCTTCAAGAGTCAAAGCTCACCATATCGAGTGGGTCATAGCCCCTGACTCAAGTTATCAACCTTGGCTAGAGGAAAATAAATCCCCTTTGCCCCTTGCTAGACAGTTGGTTCATCATGACCTGCATCACAGACCCTTGAGATCCTTGAAATGGGTTAGTCCTTATGCATGATGCATGCAATGGTATGATGTTATGCTATGCATGGAGTGATATAAGTAGGCCCTGTGATGAGTCCCAATTAAGGACTGTAAACAAAACCTGCAAGGAACCCGTGTTGTTAGATAACAAGTATGCAAGTAGTTCAAGTACGAAGGCACACAAGTCACACAGAAAAGCCCTTAGATTTTAGGCCAGCATGAAGTTTAGGTACTACCCTCTTTCAGTTTCGTTGGTTAAGACCTGTCCTATCAAAAGTAACCGGGTTCTAGAGGATCTCAATATCATTGACTACCCTCAATCGGTCATAACTCCGGCATCGCAATCTTTTCTTGCGGCCAGAACCATCGCGAGAGTTTAGCCTCAATGAGTGTAGCATACTGCTACTGTTCTATGGCCAAGTTGGGTTAATTTAGGGTTTTAAGGTCGGTTGGTGCTTAATGACTCCTCAGAAGACCCATATTATCCTCGTTGCAACACAAGGGATATCGGTATAGACCAAGGTGCCACACCAATGTCGCCACTGCTTCACCCGTGTCGGTCTACGCCGGACAGGTCCCTCACAGCTTATGCTACCTAAAAGGGTATCCCCCAGATCCGGGTTAGGATCTATGAAACTCCGATACAATGCCCACAAATATAAAGCAATCAAAACAAGCAATTGAAAACATAAGTATGATCTAATCCTAAGGTACACCTCACTTTAAAATAATCCCCAGCAGAGTCGCCAGTTCTGTTATCGGTGGAAATATAACTGACTGTTTTTAGCTGGTTCGCGAAAATGTCGCGGTAAGCAAGAGTCGCCACCGTCTTTTATGTTCTCCAACATGGAAAGGACAAAAGCACAGCAAAATTCCTTATTGAGAATGTTTCTCGATTCGGGAGGTAGATTTATAGAAAGGGAAGGTGTTAGCACCCTTTCTATCCATGGTTATCCATGGGCTCTTAGGTATTTGCTCTTATGTTTTCAAAATTTGTTTGCTTTTCAAGTGTGTGTGGGTTTTGAAAAAAGTTTCGTATTGAAAGATTTCTGAGTGACTCTTGTATCTGTCCTCAAGAGTGTTTGAAAAATTTATTTTGAAAACTTTTGAAAGTGTCAATGTGAAAAGATTGTTTTGTTTGTTTTTTAGAGAGCAAGTACCCATGAGTTATCTACCTACCCTAAGGAATTAGGCTGTGTAAAAGTCCTTAAGGTAGTGCCATCCCACCATTGAGAGGTAGGTAGCACCACCATTGGAGGTGTTCGGGTCAATTCGGTTGTAAGGGACATGTGTGGTCACCAAAGCAATAGTAGGACACCTTAGCGGTAACCCTAATGTCCTAGATCCTTTTTATCCGAGGCAACCGTTTCGAGGCAACTGGATCTTTAGACAGGAGGGCGACCTCTAAAACACCCTATACTTGACGACCACGTCGAGGCAACCAGTGAGGCGTACCCTAAGAGTGGCATGTGCATGTGTGTTGTTTCAGTTTATGTTTATCTTGTACATGTCATTTGTGAGCTACGTGTTGATTTTATTCTTCATACAAGTCTTGTCATGCATAATTAACAGTTAATGATTGCGGAAAGTAAATTGCGGAAAATTGAATCTACGCTATTACAAGGCGTCGGGTATTTACATCGCCAAAAACAAACCCTTTAATTTAAATTGCGGAAAGTAAAATAAAGCAATAAATAAATAAAGTCCTAATTAAAGTTATTACATTCCGGAAGCAAGTACAATAATATGGAAAAATGGATCGCGTGCGGGAAATTAAATCGGATGCGAGTTTTTTGGGGTTTTGACCCCTTTTTTGAGAGAAAGTGATTTTTTGGTTATTTTTGGATTAAAAGAAATTAAATTAAGTTAACAATTAAATTAATAAACTAATTAATTAATTAAAATATTTTTGGATTTTTGAGTTTTTAAAGAAATAAAATAAATTGAATTAATGCTAATAAAAACCTAATATTCTAAATTGATTTTAAATATTGCAAAAAATATTAAAAGTTAAATCTAATTAAAGCTAAATTGATTAAATTAATTTATTTACAAAAATAAAAGTGATGAAGTTAATTTTAATAAACAAAATATTTTTTGTGTTTTTGATTTTATTAGGAAAAATGTTAATTGATTAGTGATTAATAAAAATAATAACGATTAATTAATTAAATGAACATAATACAAATAGAGAGAGAGTTTAGGAGTATACGAGCCTGATTGGAGGGGTGAAACAGCTATTGGCGTCATGTGTAAGCTGTTTTGTTTTGGCCATTTGTGTTTTGACTTTTGGCCATTTGTGTTCTGGCTTTTGGCTATTTATGTTCTGGCCTCAACGTTTATTAACCTTCTTAGGATGTCTGTCTCGCCATGTATTGGTGTCATGTGTAAGCTGTTCTGTTTTGGCCATTTGGCTTTTGGCCATTTGTGTTTTGGCCTCAACGTTCCTTAATGAACCTGCATGAGATCCTGTCTAAAATCTGTAGTGTTGAATCTCATGAACACATTAAATAAAATCATAAAATGCAAATAAAGGCAATATATGAAGAAATTTAATGTTTAGGCACAATATGACATGTATGAATGGTTATACCCTTTTGATCATGGAGATCAAATCAATCTTACCCTTACTGGAAAGTTAGTGACATGAATGCTTTTATACCCTTTTGATCATGGAGATCAAGCCAGCCTTACTCTTACTGAAGAAGTAGTGAGATGTTGGTTTGTAACTGAGATGACTTGTTTGTAGTGAGAGAAAGATTTGTAATAAGGATTTCAAGGTTTTAGGGTTCTTGAAAGAATTTGATATTCTGACAGTGCTGTGGCAAGGTTTTTTTTTCTCTCTTCTCGTTTGTGTGAAAAGAATGTGATTATATAATGGAAATTAGGGTAAAGAAAATGGGCTTTAAATGTGCAATTGGGCCTCCATTGTTCACTTGAGTTCGTCACTTTCCAGGCTAAATCGCAGGGACTTAAGTGCAATTTTTGAAGTTGAAATGTGAAAACAAAATGTAGCCGATATTGAGAACTAACTCCTGTCCGAAAATCGGCTCAATCGGATAAACGGTGAATTAGTTATGAATTTTTGAAATTTCAGCTCAGACAAACTTATTTTGGGCTCCAGTGTCGACTCTAACACGTTCTTCAATAAAAAACTGGTATTGATCGGAGCATAATTCGGTCTCGACTTTTGAAGAAAAGTTGTAAATATCTGAGTCAGTGACCTTGTGTAAAAATATGAGCCCAATCCGATAAAAATTGGCCGGGTTATGAATTTTCGAAGTTTCGGCCCAGATGAAATAATATTCAGCATTCAGGATTTTCAGCGTGTCACGCACTCTGAGCAAAAAACGAAGGCCTTTTGAATACCTTTTGAACTCAATACCTTCTGTGAAAATGTAGCCAACTCAATTTGTGAAATTTTGGCGCCGGAACCAGCTCGATACGATGAAAATTGACTAAGTTATGATTTTCTGAACATGACGCAAATAAACTTCTATCACAAATTTTCTGTATGAAAATACTTGATAAATCCACATTTTTGAAGACCTTCTGATCGAAATTGGCTTCCAGACGTGAGAGATGAAAACGTAGATAATGTCAAGACGGAATTTTGGCCACCGGAACGGGTTCAAAACGAGCCACGATCTTCAAGTTATGAATTTTTAGCGCGTAAAAACTGCACTTTCAGCACACTTTTTTCACCATATTTCTTCGAGAAAACTCACACAGTCGGATACCTTCTGAATTTGAGCATACGTTATCAGAGATATCTTGGTGAAAGAACACCTGAATATGACACGCCGGGTTGGACTTGTGAATTTTTCTTGAAATGTTTTGGGAAATATGGGAGGGCAAATTTTGGGGTACAACACCGGATCTGGGGGAATTTTAGGTAAGTAGCAATAGATCGTGAAAACTGTACAGCACATACCGATACGGTTGAAGCGATGGCTACATTAATGTGACACATTGGTTGGTGTCGGTGTCCCTCGAGTTAAGTCAAGGAGAATACTGGGCTGCCGCGTGGTGTTATAAAGAACTAACTGGTCATAAAACCTTAGTTGACACAACTTAGTCATAAGAAAGTAGTGAGATAGCCAACTTTGGTGCAAACTGAAGTTGGTTGATACTTGATGCTACACTCATTGAGATCAGACTCTCAGGATATTTCGGTTGTAAATCAGATGCTTGTGCTGAAACAATGTCTGGGAGAAAGATCAATGATATTGAGGCTCCTAGAACCCGATTAGTTTTCTTAGGACGAGTTGAGGTAACTAAAACTTCAAGAGGGTACTCACCTACAAACTCCATGCAAGCTTAAACCTAAGGCCTTGTGTGTTTTGTTTGTGTATAATTAATTGTTCGAACATGACATCATAACATCATGACACCACACCATATCATTTTCACTAACCATTTCAAGGACCAATGGATTTATCTTTGTTCTTTGTTGTAGGTTATGGCCTCCGCTCGCGGAAACACTATCTGGATCAACTTTGTAAGGGTTCCTCCTCAACTTAAGGAGTTAGTTTCAAGGGTTCCCGAAAGTTCTCCATTTATCAAAAGGCATGGTCGACTACTCAGTTTGGTTACCCTAGGTTTTGATGAAGACATGATGAATGTTCTATTCCAGTTCTTTGACCCTGCACATCACTGCTTCATCTTTCTAGATTACCAGTTGGTACCCATAATGGAGGAGTTCTCTCAACTACTGGGAGTACCTATTCTTGACCAGACACCATTCACCAGTTTAGAGGAAGCTCCAAAACCAGAAGATATTGCAGAAGCCTTACATCTGAAGCGGACCGACGTTGTGTCTAATTGGGAAAAGAGAAGTGGAGTCAAAGGTTTTATGGCTAAATTTCTGATAGAGATGGACCAACTATTTCTGGATACTATGAGCTTTCAGGCCTTAGAGGAAATCTTGGCTTCATTAATCTATGGATTGGTACTGTTCCCTAATCCATACCAGCTCATAGATGTGAGCGCCATCAAGATATTCCTTGCTCGTAATCTTGTGCCTACCTTGCTCGAAGATATTCTGCATTCTCTTCACACTCGTACCATGAAGAGGTGAGGTACCCTCATGTGTTGTATTCCTCTGCTACCCAGGTGTTTTATTTTGCACCTTCCCCGATGAGTAATGAAGAATGGACAAGGTTTGAGGTGGTCGCAAACAATAATGTCACTTTCTCATACAAGTATCTACTGGTATTCCCGATCTCATGAGGACATCACTATTATTGACCGATGTGGGGAATCCCTAATGTTCCACTCCTTGACATTAGGGGACGTATTACTTACAACCCTTCTCTGGCTCTACGTCAATTTGGTTATTCTTGAAGAGATGATTCACATGACACACTTATCTAGTGTATTGTGTTCGATTATGAAAATGATCCTCAAGGTTATCGTCAAAGGTTTATACATGCTTGGGGCATGGTAAGTGTTTTACGGTGGCATAACCGACTGTTATATACTGGTTTTTGTGTTTTTTTGTTCGCAAATGTGTGGTAAGCAAGATTCGCCACCGTCTTTTCTTTTATCCAACAAAGTTAAGGGTGAAAAGAACAGAAAAAGACCTTTTCAAGATGTTTCTGAGTAAGGGGGTAGATTATGGAAAGAGAAGGTGTTAGCACCCTTTCCATCCGTGGTTTTCCACGGGCTCTTAGAGGTTAGCTCATTTTTAAAATGCTTTTGTTCTTTGTGTGTTTGAAAATGTTTTGAAAACGCCTTAGTGCGGCGATTTTCTTTGTGTTTAACTCTTGTATGAGTCCTCAAGAGTGTTAACAAAACAAATGTTTTTGAAACTTGTTTTTGAAACTTGTTTTTGAAACTTGTTTTTGAAAAGTAGTTTTCTGTGTAAGTGCAAAATGTTTGAGCAAACTTCTAACAGCTATCTACTTTATTACTTGAAAAGGGTCATTCTTTTCCTTTTTTCCTTTAGACAATGCTATCCTACTATTAGTAAGTAGGTAGCATTGTCGTTGGATCTTGAGGGACATCAAAGGGACGTTTTTACAGTCATAAAGGCAACCTATGGAGACGCTTTAGCAATTTCGTCTAAGGGACAAGATCATTTACCGAAAGGCAAAATCGTAGGGTCATCGAGGAACTATGATCTTTTTGATTTTTGCGGGTCTTTGCTAAAGCATTCCTGCCCCATGACTGTTTTTTAAAGGCAACCAAAGTGGGCGTACCTTAGAGGTTCTGGTGTGCAAGTGTGTTGTGTTTAAGTTATTTTTGTCTTTTTATTAAGTTAGCTAAAGTTTGATTTCAGTCTTATCATACAAGCCTAATTACTAGCAGTTAATATGAAAAGCAGTAAAAAATGCAGAAAATATAGGTCCTACACTATTACGATGCTTCGGGGAGGGGATTTACATTATACAAGGATAAAGGGGATAGAGCAGTAAATGTCCTAATTTTATCTATTACATCCGGTGAACATATACAATAAATAGTAAAAATACATAATTAAATAAACGCGCGTAAAGTAAAAGAAAATATGTGTGTTGTGTTTTTTTGGTATAAAAGAAAATAAGGCATGAGTCTATTTAATTTTAATTTTAAGAAAAGATGTTAAAATAATTAATGATTAATTAATAAAATTAGTTTAATAGAAAAAAAAAACTATCCTAATGTTTTTGTGATTTTTTGATTGATTTTATGTTGGTAAAACAAAAGAAACAAAATGGTCAAGATAAAGCTGAAATCGAAGGAAACTGGCAGTAAATCGAAGAGGGAGTAGTTCTGGGGGGCTGGATCGAAAGAGACTTGGGAGGTCTTTCGATCCAACAAAGGGGCTTGATCGAAGATACGTGTGGGGGTGCACTTTGGAGTGTTCGATCTGGATATATTATCCTTCAATCTGGGACCCTTGAATCTAGTTCGAAGATGAGCTGCTTCGAAGCTCTAAACAAGGTCTTGAGAAGATGTTTCCTGCAAAACGAAACAAACATTAGAGATCCAGGGGGGACTTTACCCCCCTGATTCTAATCTTCTCTCAATTCGACTCCTTCCTTAGTTCGAATCTGCTGAGTCTGGGCCCGGGTTCGTTTTGTCCTGTGATTCGAAGGAACAACTTATATCGTGCCCCAGCAATGGCAAGACCCTACCTATGCGCTTTTGCTTACATGCAGCACAATCAGTAATAACAAATATATATATATATATATATATATATATATATATATATATATATATATATATATATATATATATATATATATATATATATATATATATATATATATATATATATATATATATATATATATATATATATATATATATATACGCAATGTGTAGTTAAATGTCACAAAGGTTCAATTTTGGTTTTGCAAACCCTTACCAATCGAAGATAATGACCTGTGACTCTGGGTGTGGAGATGTTTGCTTAGGAGTTAGGGTGGACTCCTGGATGAGGGAACAAGGCTCTGTTTTTCATTTGGGATGAAGGTGCCTGGAAAAAAGGGTGTTTAGATTTGCAATATGGCAGCGTGATCTATTCGTGTGCAAAAGTATATGTGTTTGTTCTCTCTTCCGTTCTTTTCATTTGTCCCCCCTTGCAACATTTGTTATCTCTTTATATAGAGGGGGTAGAGGGGAAAAGAAGGAAAAGGTTTAAACAACCTTAATTGTGTTTGAAAGCCATGAATAGGAATTTGTAACATTGGACAAACACATGGGATCTTGTCTCCCTTTTGAATTTTTAATGATTATGTAACTGGCCTTCGAATTCCCTCCTTCGAATGGGCTGATGACCTCCTTTGAATGGACCTTTACAAACTTATTTGAATGGCTCTTCTGAAGCTCTTTCGAATGGCTCTGATGAAGCTCCTTCGAATGGACTCTTTGCAAGCTTCTTCGAATGGCTCTTCTGAGGCTCCTTCGAATGGCTCTGATGAACCTCCTTCGAATGGACTCTTTGCAAGCTTCTTCAAATGGCTCTTCTGAGGCTCCTTCAAATGGACCTTTTGAAATGCTAATCGAAGGGCCTTTGTCCATACCAATCAGAGGCCTTGTTGAAATACCAATCGAAGGATCTTGTTACAAGGCCAATCGAAAGACTTGGCCCTAATTCCAATCGAAGCTGCCTTGTTTGAGATGCTAAATCGAAGGGTTCCTTGCCATGACAATTGAAAGGCCTGGCCCAGGGTGCCAAATAAAAGGGTCTTTCAAAATACCAATCGAAGGCCTTGACACCATTCCAATCGAAAGGCTTGTAATGAGGCCAATCGAAAGGCTTGTCATGAGGCCAATCGAAAGGCCTTATATCCATGCTTAATCGAAGGGCTTGGTCATAATGCCAATCGAAGAATTTTCCATGCCAATCAAAAAGCTCCTTAAAAACACCACTCAAAATTTTTCCTTTTCTTTAGGAAAGGGTTTATGACCAACCCTGTGGGGGAAGACCTTGGAAAACATGAGAGGGAAAATTTTGGGGTACAACAGATGCCCCTGTTCAATCTTCTTAAACTTGAAGATGTAGATTGGCTTGTCTTCCTTTTGTAATCTGAAGGTGAAAGATGATTAAACACTAGAGTGCCCAGAAATATGCACTCGAATGACTTAACACTGATGGTTGACGATGTCGGGAATGGGCTTACAGATTCCATTTGAAGAAGATGAAAGAGAGTTGTCAGAGATGGGCTTAAAGATGCCATCCAAAGTAGATGCTGATTTCATACATGGTCCCTTTGGTGGTTCCTGTTCCTACTGTCTGAGGAGGAGTCCACTGGGGGATGTTGATTTCTGTTGTTTTCCTATTTAAGGAAAACTTTGTGGGGAATAGAATCTAGGAACTTCAATTGTCCAAGGCTCTGCTGAAGAGTTATCTCTTGACTCAATAGATAATGAAGGAATCTTTGACGATTTCTACTTCAACATATAGTGAAGGAATCTTTGATGATTGCTACCTCACCAGATAGTGAAGGAATCTTTGACGATTGCTACCTTAACAGATAATGAAGGAATCTTCAACGATTTCTACCTCAACAGATAATGGAGTCTTGGAAGATTTCTACCTCAACTGATAGTGAAGTAATCTTGGACGATTGCTACCTTAATAGATAGTGAAGGAATCTTTGACGATTGTGTGATACGGTGGCAGAACCGACTGTTAATACTGATTTGCATTTTGTTTTCGCAAATGTGCGGTAAGCAAGAGTCGCCACCGACTTTTATTTTTTCCAACAAAGAAAAAGGGAAAAAGAACAGAAAAACCTTTTTCGAGATGTTTCTGAGTACGAAGGGTAGATTATAGAAAGGGAAGGTGTTAGCACCCTTTCTATCTGTGGTTTTCCACGGGCTCTTAGGTACTTGCTCATTATTAAATTGCTTTTCTATGTTTGTGTGTTTGAAAATGTTTTGAAATTTTCCTTAGTTCCGTGTTTCACTTTATGGTAACCCTTATATCAGTCCTCAAGAGTGTGATAAAGTGTTTTGAAAACTTTAGTTTGAAAAGTTTGTTTGAAAGTTTATGGTGTAAAAGATTTGTTATTTTGAGCAAGTACCTAACAATTATCTACCTACTCGAAAAAGGTGTTCTTTTCCTCCTATTTTTTAGACCGTGTTATCCTACTATTAGTGAGTAGGTAACCCTAGTCGTTGGATGTTTGAGGGACTATCGAAAGGGACGTAATGGTCATTGAAGGTAACATGTAAGGATACCTTAGCATTTCGAAGGGACTGTCATCATATAGGCAACATGGAGGGACAAGATCATTTCTCGTAGGCAACTCGAGGGACATTAATGGACTATAATCTTTATGATGATTTTTAGATTGAGGGTATTTTGCTAAGATATCCCTACGTTCGAGGGACATGACCATTATTTTCCGAGACAACCAAGTGGGAAGTACCCTAGGGGTGCAAGTGTACAACAGTGTGTTTTTTCAGTTATATTTATCTTGCAATTAGGGTTTTCTATCGTTCATTTTTATCTTTCCATACAATCCTATTAATCTAAGCATTGCATACAATATAGTAGCAGAAGGAAAAGGCGGAAATGTAAATCTAAGCTATTACAGAGCTTTGAGGCAGTTACATAATAATGAAGAGTGCGGAAAAAATTCCTAAAACTATTACATCCCGGAAGCAATTACATGATAATGATTAAAAATGCGGGAAAAATAAAGCTACGCTATTACAGTTGAACGCGCCCTATACACTTTATCTAAGAAAATAAAAATAAGATGACAATAGAGAAGAAAATATTTTGGTGATTTTTTATGAAAAATGATTTATGATAATTAATTAAATAAACCTAAAAAACTTAATTAATTAAAATTACTAAAAAAAATTTAATTTTGAAAAGAAAAAAAAGGTTAATAAAAAAACCTAAAACCTAATTAATTATAATTAATAAAAAAATATTAATTTTGGAAAAAGTTAATTAAAAATACCTAAATCCTAATTAGTTAGAATTAAAAAAAGGTTAATTTAAAAAAAAAGGTTAATTAAAAAATAACCTAAAAAACCTAATTAATTTTAATTAAAAAAGGTTAATTTTGAAAAAAAAGGAGAAAGAATTATGTTTGCCAAAAAATAGATAGGGGAAGAAACATCAATGAAAATAAGGTTAGAAAATAAAAATAATGCAAATGTCAAGGGTGGGTGTTGACTCAAAAATTATATTAAAACTTAAAATTAAATTTAAAAAAAAACCTAAAATTAATTATTCGAGTTTATTATGAAAAATTATGAAAAATCAAAGGCTTGTGAAAAATGTTAGGTTTTATGAAAAAGGTTTTAAACAGAAAGAATGAAAATAGGTAAAAGGATAAATAGAAAGGAAGAAAACCAAAACCAATAGGGGTGGTTGTTGAACCCACACCCTTAACCTTCTCAGGATGTCTACCTCGCCATGCATTGGTGGTTATTCTGTTTTGGCCTCAGCGTTTTGTAATAACCCTGCATGGGATTTTGTCCAAATATGCAGTGTTGAATCTTATGAACACATTAAATAAATTACTATATCATGAAATACAAATAAAGCAAATATATGAAAAATTTTCAATATTAAAACCGATATGACATGTATGAATGCTTCTATATCCTTTTGATCATGGAGATCAAACCAGCCTCACCCTTACTAGAGAAGTAGTGAGATGTGGGTTTGTAACAAGGATGTCTTGTTTGTAGTGAGATGGGAGTTTGTAATAAGGATTTCAAGGTTTTTAGGATTCTTGAAAGAATTTGATATTTTGACAGGGTTGTGGCAATTATTATTATTATTATTTTTTGTCGTGTCCTGTTTATGTGAAAAAGTGAGATTATATAATGGAAATTAGAGAAATGATATGGGTTTTGAATGTGCAATTGGGCCTCCAATAACCACAAGCAATAGTGCAGATTTTTATTCACTTGAGTTCGTCACGTTCTAGGCTAAATCGCAGAGGCTTAAGTGTAATTTTTGAAGTTGAAATTTGAAAAAAAATGTAGTCTATATCGAGAACTAACTCCTGTCCAAAAATGGGCTTAATCGGGTGAATGGTGAATTAGTTATGAATTTTTGAAGTTTCGCCTCAGACATACTTATTTTGGGCTCCAGTGTCAACTCTGACACGTTCTTCAATAAAAAACTGGTATTGATCGGAGCATAACCAGGTCCCGACTTTAGAAGTAAAGTTGTAGATCTCTGAGTTAGTGACCTTGTGTAAAAATATGGACCCGGTCCGATAAAAAGTGACCGAGTTATGAATTTTCGAAGTTTCGACCCAGATAAAATAATATTCAGCATTCAGGATTTTCGGCGCGTCACGCGCACTCTGGGAAAAAAACGAAGGCCTTTTGGATACCGTTCAAACTCTTTATATCCTGTGAAAATGTAGCCAACTCAATTTGTGAAATTTTGGCGCGGGAACCAGCTCAATACGATGAAAATCGACCAAGTTATGATTTTCTGAACATGACGCAAATAAACTTCTGTCACAAATTTTATGTATAAAAATACTTGATAAATCTGCATTTTTGAAGATCTTCTGATCGAAATTGGCTTCCAGCCGTAAGAGATGAAAATATAGATAACTTCAAGACGAAATTTTGGCCACCAGAACGGGTTCAAAACAAGCCACGATCTTCAAGTTATGAATTTTTTAGTGCGTAAATACCGCACTTTCAACACACTTTTTCACCACGTTTCTTCGGGAAAACTCACACATTCGGAGACCTTGTTTAAAGAATTGACTCTTAAGCCAAACCTGAATTTGAGAATACGTTATCAAAGATATCTTGGCGAAAGAACATCTGAATATAACGCGCCGGGTTGGACTTGTGAATCTTTGAACCCCAAATAGTTGCAAAACAGCGTACCGATCTTCAGCACGGAAAATAATCTGAGAAAATCCATTGGAGAAATAAACGTCACTTATAACCTGAAGAAGCTTGCTAAATATACCTTGATTCGATAACTATAAAATCAATTATATGCGTGTATATAATAATGAAATGTAAGCCAAAATGTCGAAATAAAGAGGGTAGATTATGGGGTACAACAGTTGCCCCTGTTCAATCTTCTTAAACATGAGTATGTAGATTGGCTGTCTGCCTTTCATAATCTGAAGGTGGAAGATGATTGAACACTAGAGTGCCCAGAAATTTGCACTCGTCTAAGATGGTGCTAGACTGTGTAGGTAGTATCGGGAATGGGCTTACAGATGCCATTTGGAGGAGATGACGTAAGGTCACCGGAGATGGGCTTAAAGATGCCATCCAGAAGATATGATGCAGAATCGTCGGGGATGGGCTTAAAGATGCCATCTAGAGGATGTTGATTTCCCGAGATATTCCTTTGATGAGAATTCCTGTTCCTGTCGTTGAGGAGGAATCTTCTGAGAAATGTTGGTCTCTGTCTTGAGAGAAATGGAATTTTAGGAACTTCAGTTGTCCGTTACTCTACTGGGGAATCATCTCTTAGTCGAGGAGATGAAAATGAACTGCTATTTGGTCGTGCTCTAGGCCTTACAGTAATTTTCTAAGGATAATAAGATTGACTGCTATCTGGTCGTGCTCTAGGTTTTACAGTGACTTACTGGGGAGATGAGATTAAACTTGCTATCTGGTCGTGCTCCAGGCTTTACAACCTCAAAAACTGTTATATGGTCGTGCTCTAGGCTTCCGAAGGAATTAAGTGGTTATCCGGTCGCATCTGAGTTTCAACTTAAATTTAAGGTATACTAACATTCGGTCGTTTCCAGGCTTCATAGTAATTGGCCGAGTAAACTGCTATCTGGTCGAATTCCAAGCTTTGTAGTACCTCATACTGTTATCTGGTCATGCTCCAGGTTTCACAGTGTCTCTTGCCGCTATCTGGTCGTGCTCCAGACTTCACATCGTCTTTTACCTTTATCTGGTCGTGCTCCAGGCTTCAGTAATTTGGGGAAATTAAGCTATTATCTGGTCAGTTTCCAGGCTTCATAGCTCCTTTAATTGGAATAGAAATCTTAATATCAATTTGACTGAACCAGGGAAAGGTCTCGAGCTGTCTTCAACCGGGAAAGAAATCTTAGCATCAATTTGACTGAACTGGGGGAAGGTCTCAGATTTAATTTGACTGGCATAGAAATCAGGAGAATCTTAGCGGCGATTCGGCTGACCCAGACGAAAGTCTTAGAACATATTCAACTAGAATAGAAACCTTAGTGTCATTTTGACTGAACCAGAGAACATCTTGAAAAGTGTTGGAATATCTTCAACTGGAATAGAAACCTTGGTGTCGGTTTGACTGAACCAGAGAGAACTTGTGAGAACTTGATTACATCTTTCCCTGAAAGGTAAAGAGTTAGTCGTATGTAATGTCATGATGTATGAAATGTATTGAGTAATGATGTTCTCAAAATAAATGAGATTGTGCTATATAATATGTATGCACGTGCCATGATGTATGGATATGCAATTCTATTGTGATATCTCTAGTTGGGGAAAATAAATCCTAGACTGCTACTGGAGAGTATAAGGAGTTGAGTTCTTCGTTTCTGCTGGGGATAGTGACTGAAGATGATTAGCTGGGGATTTACATCCATTCTGCTTGAGAACATTCTGACGGAGGAGACTCTGTCTGAGAATAATCCTGCGGGGGAATGACTATGTGGGGAAGAGAGATACTCTGTTGGAAGATCTGTTGATTTGGAGAAATATACTCAGCTGGGGATTAACTTCCATTGTGGGAGAGAAGAGCTCTGTTGGAGATTGAGCTTATGCTGTCAGAGAAATAAACTCTGCTCGGGAGATGGCTTTATAAACTGCTCATGGTTATAAAACTCGGCTGGGGAATGCAGATATCAGCTTTCTGAAGGAACCTGCTGGGGTAGGAATTCCTGCTTGGGGATAAGAAGGTCGGACCTTGGTTGTCTCGGCTCTGTGGGGAATATAGGTATCACTGGCTTGTATGTAATAATGACTTCTCTTCAAACAGTCTCTGCCCCTTGTGCCATGATGGAAAAAGTACATGCGGAGATTTTGTGGATGGATCTATGTCGTGATTGTACTTGAACATGTATTTAATGAGTATCGGGATGACATCCGCCTCTGGATCGTATCTGAAATGTACTTGAAACATGTGTTGAATGAGTGTCAGAATGACATCCGTCTCTGGATCGTATCTGAACTGTACTTGAAACATGTGTCAAATGAGTGTCAGAATAACATCCGTCTCTGGATCGTATCTGAACTGTACTTGAAACATGTGTTGAATGAGTGTCAGAATAACATCTGTCTCTGGATCGTATCTGAACTGTATTTAGAGGAGAATCTGGAGTAATTATCAGGATGACATTCGTCTCTGTATTGTACCTGAACTGTTTCTAGAAAAGAAATCTAGAATAAGTACCAAGATAACATCCATCTCTGGATCGTACGTGAACAGTTTCTAGAAGAGAAATCTAGAATAAGTACCAGGATAACATCCGTCTCTGGATCGTACCTGAATTGTTCTCAATGTATGAAAATGTTGAATAAGTATAAGAATGACATCCGTATCGGGATCGTATCTGAACCGTTTATCGATGTATGAAAATCTTGAATAAGTAGAAGAATAATATCCGTATCTGGATCGTATCTGAACCACTTCTCAATGTATGAAAATCTTGAATAAGTAGCAGAATGACATCCATATATTGATCGTATCTGAACCGTTTCTCGATCCTGGTGCTCTTAATGAATGCTGATCAAGGTATAAGTCTTCCACTGATAGACAGGTGACGGGACATAGTCGTATGTTTTAAATCCCTAACTTTTTCCTGGACCGCTCTTTCGGGTTTTTAGTCCACCGGGATGCCTTTTCAAGTTTTCGACTTGTCGGGTGTACAATTTTTTTATGTATATCCCTAACTTTTGCCCGAACCCTTTTGGTTCGCCGGGATTCCCTTATTTTTCCTAGGTGTGTCAACCTAGTGGGTCTTTTTTTTTCACGCGTAGTATTTTCCGACTATGTCCATGCTTTCAAGATGTAGAGAGTTGTCAATGTCCATAGTGTTGTGTTGTAGTACTGTCAAAAATGTTTTCTTGATGGCACATGATTCGTTGCTGGAATACGTGTGTAATGTCCCAAGCGATTCAAATGGAGATCTGCCCCTGGTTATTTGGCACTTTTGGAGAGACTGCCCCAGGTGTGTTTAGACATCATGTCATGCCCCTTGCTTATAGAAGACCTGTTATTGGAAGTGTCTTTCCGGCTGAGGTGATTCTTTCCATTGAGAGGTTGCCTGTTCATTGAATATCCATTGTGCGGATTTCTCTGCTGTCAAACAATTAGTCATATGCAAATAATGTCATTTAAATAATGCAAAACTCATGTCTGTCTTGAAATTTTTTTGGAAATGTGTTTTGTGTAGTAAAACGAAATTTGCAAGAATGTGATATCAACTCAGGATTCGTAATAAAGCCTACAGGAGTCATGATACCTTTGTAACAATATCCTCTCAAACTAACCCATGCTTCAGCTAGGACTTTTAAGGGTTATAATGTGGCCTGGTTCACGGTTCAAGAAACAAATGATAAAGGCTCAAATTTTATTCGTACCCAACCTGCTCTTCGTGATGTTCTTCAGTCCTATGCTCAGTTAATTGCGCGTTTAGATCCCGATTGAGTCTGGAATCTTTGCTCTGATACTTGGTGATGATTTTTTTTGAAAAGGCACTCATTTTTGTAATCTTCTTTTTGTCGAGGATTTGTAGTAACCTCCTTTTTTTTTGTTTTCGTTATCCCTTCTTTTGCCTGAACTGTTTCTTTTATGATTACCGTCAGCGGGATGCCCCAATTTTTCTCTTAAGTCTCCTTCATAGGTTTTGACTTAATGGCCTTTTATTTCGAGAGATAATGACTGCCTGTCTTGGCGATTATACGAAACCATCACCGTCTTTTGTTTTAGAAGGACGTCTTCGATGCCATTCATTGTGTACGAAGCGGAAGATTGTGACTGAGTGCGCCTCTGAATTAACTGAGAAAACTACCCTTCCCCAGGTTATGATTAAGGGTTTCAATTTGTGCAAAAAGAAAAACTCCTACTTCTTTGGCTCGAAGGGGTTGACTAGGGATTATATTCCTTATAACGCCACTATTTAGGATTTGAAACAACGCCTGTACATCATCAGCGGGGTCTGTTCAAAAGCATACTGTAGAGATTCTGGTATCATTTTTGTCATCCTCCCTCTAAGGCTTAGAGTTTTTTAATCGAGAGTTTAATATCACAAAAGGAAATAAGAACGCATTTTTGAAATAGTGAATACGAATGAATTGATTCAAGACAAACATGTGCAATGCATTGATGAAATAACGAGGTTTGATATGAGTAAATGTTCAAACAAATCAAAAGAAAATTACACATTGAAAATTATAATGAACGAAAAGTCTTCTTGTGAGAACTTGTCACTTCAGATGGTATACCTTGGAGGGATGGCAGAAGAACTCAGCCTGATCGTCTTGTGCAAATTCTAGCGCTTCTTCATCAATCAGGTCTTGAATTTTATTTCTCAACACCCAACAGCTGTTGGTGTCATGTCCAGGATTGTTGGAGTGGTACGCACATCTTGCAATTGGATTGTACCTTGGGGAGGCTATGTTGGGATTCTGAGGAGGGTCCTTTAATATAACCAACTTGGACTTCAACATGTGTTGCAATGCTTGAGCCAATGACATGTTGATTTCAATGAAGCATTTTTCAGATGTATTCTTCTTATGCCGATTGCCCCGTTGTTGTTGGAGAGGTTGTGGTTGGGCTTATGATGTAGTAGCAATCTGGAAAGGTCCGTTCTTGACCAAACCAACCTCTTCTCTCACTGGGGGCTGATTAATGCCTTGATCCACAATTTTAACTGTTTGTTTCATGGATCTGCATCCATCTTAGTGAAGCTTGTTGAGGAAGGCTCTTAGTCCTTCTTGTCCTCGAGCTAAGTTTTGGATAAGAGCCATCTGCCCCAGCATCTGGATTCTCATTGCTTCTGCCTCAGCTTGCAGTTGTTCCAATTGTTCATCCTTGTTGTTGTCAGGATGTTCCTTGGTCAGATTCCCGGTGAAGAGTGTTTTCAGGTCTTCTTGCCCCTTGGATAGATTCAGGAGAAATTCCTTGAACTGGGCATCTTGAGCTTGGAGATCTCTGTTGTCTTGTTGGAGAGCCATTGCTGAAATAAACAGCGAGAACATGAGAGACATGCTTTGAAACCTGCTTATGCAATGATATGTATGATATGTATGCAATGTTTTTAAGGATCTCGCGGGGTAAACAAGAAAATGTCAGAAGTTGAATTTTGCATTTTTGATTGAAGAACTTTGTATCACTGAGAGTCCTTCTACGAGAGTCAAGCTCACCATATCAAGTGGGCCATAGCCCGTGACTCAAGTTGTTGAGTTTTGATCTTCTGACGACATTGGGTAGAGGAAAATAAATCCCCTTGCCCCTTGCTAGACGTCTGATTTATCATAACCTGCATCACAGGCCCTCGAGATCCTTGAAATGGTTAAGGAAATGTTAAGGCATGATGTTATGATGCATTATGTCATGTTCAAACAAGATAAATCACATATAAGAAAAACACACAATAGACTTTATGTTCAAAGGCTTGCATGAGGTTAAAGGTAAGTACCCTCTTGATGTTTAGTTGGTTTCAAACCTGTCTTAGAAAAGTAATTGTGTTTTAAAGATTCTCAATATCACTGATCATCCTTTATCGGGCATTCTTTCAGCTCAAGCAATCTTTTCTTGCGGCCGAAATATCCCAAAAGTCTGATCTCAATGAGTGTAGCATCGAGTATCAACCAATCCTCAGTTTTATACCGAGGCCGGCTATCTCACTACTTTCTAATGGCCAAGTTTGTTCAACTAAGGTTCTAAGGTCCGTTAGTGCTTCACGGCACCACGCGGCGGCCCCGTATTCTCTTTGTTTCCACATGAAGGATACCGGTACCAACCAAAGTGTCACACCAACACAACCATCACTTAAACCATATCAGTCTACGCCGTACAGTCTCCACGATCTATTGCTGTTTACCTAAAAAGTGTCCCCAGATCTGGGTGTAGGATCTTTAACAATGCCCAAGCAAAACCTTTTAAGAATAAAGCATACAAAACAAACAAGAAAGCAATTAAAAAAATGACCTAGATCCTAAGGTATACCCCACTTATTTAGTCCCCAGCATAGTCACCAGTTCTGTGATACGGTGGCAGAACTGACTGTTAATACTGGTTTGCGTTTTGTATTCGCAAATGTGCGGTAAGCAAGAGTTGCCATCGACTATTATTTTATCCAACAAAGAAAAAGGAAAAAAGAACAGAAAAACCTTTTTCGAGATGTTTCTGAGTACGGGGGATAGATTATAGAAAGGGAAGGTGTTAGCACCCTTTCTATCTGTGGTTTTCCACGGGCTCTTAGGGACTTACTCATTCTTAAATTACTTTTCTGTATTTGTGTGTTTGAAAATATTTTGAAATTTTCCTTAGTGTCGCGTTTCACTTTATGGCAACCCTTGTATCAGTCCTCAAGGGTGTGATAAAGTGTTTTGAAAACTTTAGTTTGAAAAGTTTGTTTGAAAGTGTATGGTGTAAAAGATTTATTGTTTTGAGCAAGTACCTAACAGTTATCTACCTACTCGAAAAAGGCGTTCTTTTCCTCCTATCCTTTAGACTGTGTTATCCTACTATTAGTGAGTAGGTAACCATAGTCGTTGGATGTTTGAGGGACTATCGAAAGAGACGTAATGGTCATTGAAGGCAACATGTAAGGATACCTTAGCATTTCGAAGGGGCTGTCATCATATAGGTAACATCGAGGGACAAGATCATTTCTCGTAGGCAACTCGAGGGACATTAAAGGATTGTGATCTTTATGATGATTTTTATATTGAGGTTCTTTTGCTAAGATATCCCTACGTTCGAGGGACATGACCATTGTTTTCCGAGGCAACTAAGTGGGGAGTACCCTAAGGGTGCAAGTGTGCAACAGTGTGTTTTTTCAGTTATATTTATCTTACAATTAGGGTTTTCTGTCATTCATTTTTATCTTTCCATACAATCCTATTAATCTAAGCATTGCATACAATGTAGTAACAGAAGGTAAAGGCGAAAATGTAAATCTAAGCTATTACAGAGCTTTGGGGCAGTTACATAATAGTGAAGAGTGCAGAAAAGAAATCCTAAAACTATTACATCCCGGAAGCAATTACATGATAATGATTAAAAAAATGCGGAAAAATAAAGCTACACTATTACAGTTGAACGCGCTCTATACACTTTATCTAGGAAAATAAAAATAAGATGACAATAGAAAAGAAAATGTTTTGGTGATTTTTTATGAAAAAAATGATTTATGATAATTAATTAAATAAATCTAAAAAACTTAATTAATTTTAATTACTAAAAAAATTTTAATTTTGAAAAAAAAGGTTAATAAAAAAACCTAAAACCTAATTAATTTTAATTAATAAAAAAATGTTAATTTTGGAAAAAGTTAATTAAAATCCCCAAATCCTAATTAGTTCGAATTAAAAAAAGGTTAATTTTATTTAAAAAAAGGTTAATTAAAAAATAACCTAAAAAACCTAATTAATTTTAATTAAAAAAGGTTAATTTTGAAAAAAATGAGAAACAATTAAGTTTGCCAAAAAATATATAGGGGAAGAAACATCAATGAAAATAGGGTTAGAAAATAAAAATAATGCAAATGCCAGAGGTGAGTGTTGACCCAAAAATTAATTTAAAACTTAAAATTAAATTTAAAAAAAAAACCTAAAATTAATTATTCGAGTTTATTATGAAAAATCAAAGATTTGTGAAAAATGTTAGGTTTTATGAAAAATGTTTTAAACAGAAAGAATGAAAATAGGTAAAAGGATAAATAAAAAGGAAGAAAATCAAAACCAATAGGGGTGGTTGTTGAACCCACGCCCTTAACCTTCTCAGGATGTCTGCCTCACCATACATTGGTGGTTATTCTGTTTTAGCCTCAGCGCTTTGTAATAACCTTGCACGGGATCCTGTCCAAATCTGCAGTGTTGAATCTCATGAACACATTAAATAAATTACTATATCATGAAATACAAATAAAGCAAATATATGAAATTTTGCAATATTAAAACCGATATGGCATATATGAATGCTTCTATATCCTTTTGATCATGGAGATCAAACCAGCCTTACCCTTACTAGAGAAGTAGTGAGATGTGAGTTTATAACAAGGATGACTTGTTTGTAGTGAGATGGGAGTTTGTAATAAGGATTTCAAGGTTTTTAGGGTTCTTGAAAGAATTTGATATTTTGACAGGGTTGTGGCAAATGTTTTTTTTCCCGTTTTGTTGTGTCCTGTTTGTGTGAAAAAGTGAGATTATATAATGGAAATTAAAGAAAAGATATGGGCTTTGAATGTGCAATTGAGCCTCCAATAACCACAAGTAATAGTGCATATTTTTATTCACTTGAGTCCGTCACGTTCTAGGCTAAATTTCAGGGGCTTAAGTGCCGTTTTTGAAGTTGAAACTTGAAAACAAAATGTAGCCTACATCGATAACTAACTCCTGTCCAAAAATGGGCTCAATCAGATAAATGGTGAATTAGTTATGAATTTTTGAAGTTTCTCCTTAGACATACTTATTTTGGGCTCTAGTGTCAACTCTGACACGTTCTTCAATAAAAAACTAGTATTGATCGGAGCATAACCCGGTCCCGACTTTAGAAGAAAAGTTGTAGATCTCTGAGTTAGTGACCTTGTTTAAAAATATGGACCCGATCCAATAAAAATTGACCGAGTTATAAATTTTCGAAGTTTCGACCCAATTGAAATAATATTCAGCATTCAGGATTTTCGGCGCGTCACACGCACTCTGGGCAAAAAACTAAGGCCTTTTGGATACCGTTCAAACTCGATATCTCATGTGAAAATGTAGCCAACTCAATTTTTAAAATTTTGGCGCCATAACCAGCTCAATACGATGAAAATCGACCAAGTTATGATTTACTGAACATGACGTAAATAAACTTCTGTCACAAATTTTCTGTATAAAACTACTTGATAAATCCGCATTTTTGAAGATCTTCTGACCGAAATTGGCTTCCAGCTGTGAGAGATGAAAACATAGATGACGTCAAGATAGAATTTTGGCCACCAGAACGGGTTCAAAACAAGATACGATCTTCAAGTTAAGAATTTTTTAGTGCGTAAGTACTGCACTTTCAGCATACTTTTTCACCACGTTTCTCCGGGAAAACCCACACATTCGGAGACCTTCTTTAAAGAATTGACTCTTAAGCCGAACCTGAATTTGATAATATGTTATCAGAGATATCTTGGTGAAAGAACATCTGAATATGATGCTCCGGGTTGGACTTGTGAATCTTTGAACTCCGAATCGTTGCAAAACAGCGAACCCATCTTCACCACGGAAAATACTCTGAGAATATCCATTGGCGACATAAGCATCAATTATAACCTGGAGAAGCTTTCTAAATATAACTTGATTCCATAACCATAAAACCAATGATATGCGTGTATGTAATAATGAAATGTAAGCTAAAAGGTCGAAAT
Organism: Vicia faba; assembly: GCA_948472305.1. Lineage (NCBI taxonomy): Eukaryota > Viridiplantae > Streptophyta > Magnoliopsida > Fabales > Fabaceae > Vicia > Vicia faba. The sequence goes on from OX451736.1 coordinate 214,878,508, forward strand.
AAAGAGGGTAAATTATGGGGTACAACAATTGCTACCTCAACAGATAGTAAAGGAATCTTGGACGATTGCTATCTCAACATATAGTGATGGAATCTTGGACGATTGCTACCTCAACAGATAGTTAAGGAATCTTGGATGATTTCTACCTCAACGGATAGTGAAGGAATCTTGGACGATTTCTACCTCAACAGATAGTGAAGGAATCTTGGATGATTGCTACCTCAATAGATAGTGAATGAATCTTGGAAGATTGCTACCTCAATAGATAGTAAAGGAATCTTGGACGATCGCTACCTCAACAGATAGTGAAGGAATCTTTGACGATTACTACCTTAACAGATAGTGAAGGAATCTTGGGCGATTGCTACCTCAACAAATAGTGAAGGAATCTTTGACAATTGCTACCTCAACAGATAGTGAAGGAATCTTAGACGATTGCTACCTCAACAGATAGTGAAGGAATCTTTGACGATTGCTACCTCAATAGATAGTGAAGGAATCTTTGACGATTGCTACCTCAACAGATAGTGAAGGAATCTTGGATAATTGCTACCTCAACAGATAGTGAAGGAATCTTGGACGATTGCTACCTCAACAGATAGTGAAGTAATCTTGGACGATTTCTACCTCAACAGATAGTGAAGGAATCTTGGACAATTTCTACCTCAACATATAGTGAATGAACCTTGGATGATTGCTACCTCAATAGATAGTGAAGAAATCTTTGACGTTTTCTACCTCAACATATAGTGAAGGAATCTTGGAAGATTGCTAGGTCAACAAATAGTGAAGGGATCTTTGACGATTGCTACCTCAATAGATAGTGAAGGAATCTTTGACGATTGCTACCTCAATAGATAGTGAAGGAATCTTGGAAGATTTCTACCTCAACAGATAGTGAAGGAATCTTCGATGATTGCTACCTCAACAGATAGTGAAGGAATCTTTGACGATTTCTACCTCAACAGATAGTGAAGGAATCTCTGACGATTCCTACCTCAACAGATAGTAAAGGAATCTCTGACGATTTCTACCTCAACATATAATGAAGGAATCTTGAACAATTGCTACCTCAATATATAGTGAAGGAATCTTTCACGATTGCTACCTCAACAGATTACCAAAATTTGTTTGGTTATGTAAGTAGTTGATGATTTTTGTCTGTTTATAGACTTTTACCTGAAAAGATACAGGGTTAGCTGGATGCAAAGTCATGATGCATGAAGTGTAAATGATGCTCTCAAAATAAATGAGATTGTAATATATGTATTCGTACTGCGTATGTTATGAAATCTTTAAAATGATGCATGAATGCAATGTATGAACGTGTTAGTCATTCCATTGTTGTAGTGTTGATCTAGGGAAAATGAATCCCTGATTGTTGTTGGAGAGTACCAGGAAGCTGAATCCCAAACTGTTGTTGGTGGATGAAGAAAGTGATTCTTCAATTTCTGCTGGGGATAATGAATGGAGATAGTTTTGTTGGCGATTCCCTTCCTCTACCGAGGATCTTCGACTTCTGTTTGAGAATGATTTCACCGTGGGGAAGAGTTCTGTTGGAAGGTTTCACCAATCTAGAGAGTGAATTCCGCTGGGGGATGAACTTCTACAGCTAGAGAAATAAACTCTATTAGGGAAAACCTGATGCCGGAGTAGTAGTTGGAAATTCCTGTTCTGCTGGGGATACAAGAACACCCAACATCACTAGGTTGTAAGCTAAGGATATTACAACGACTTTTTAGCAAGATTCCCCTGCCTCTGTACCTGCTGGAGAAAGTACCTGTGGAGACTTTGTGGATGGTTTCAGCGTCATCCTAATTCATGGGGCGCTGGGTAAATGCTGATCAAAATGATAAGTCTTCTACTGATAGGCAAGTGACAAGATGACAGGAAATAGTCATACGCTTTAATCCCTAACTTTTTCCTGGACTGTCTTTTCAGATTTTCAGTCCACCGGGATACCCCTTTTTTCCCAAGACGCCTTTTCAGGTTTTCGACTTGCCAGGTGTACAGTTTTTTCATATGTATATCCCTAACTTTTTCCCGAACGTTTTGGTTCGTCGGATGCCCTTAATTTTTCCTAGGCCAGTCAACCTAGCGGGTCTTTGTTCATGTGTAGTATTTTCCGACTATGTCCACGTTCACCGGGTACGGAGAATTGTCATTGTCCATAGTAGTGAGTGTTGTCACACTTTCCAGAAAGTGTTTGTTTGATCGTACAGGATTCGTTGCTGGAATTCACGTCCAATGCCCCAAGTGATTCAGATGGAGATCTGTCCCTGGATATTCGGCATTTTTGAGAGACTCCTAGAATCTTGACTTGACTGCCCCAGATCATCTGGACAGCATGTCATTCCCCTTTATTATGAAAGGCCTATCACCGGAATGTCTTTCCATCTGAGTTGATTATGCTAGGGAGGATTTCTGTTTATTGAACATTCGTCTGCGAATTTCTCTGCTGTTGAACAAATAGTCATATGCAAACAATGGTATTTTAAGAATGTAAAGCTTATGTTTGTCTTGAAGGTTTTTAAAATTCATTTTTTTAGTAAAACAAATTTTGCAAGAGAGTGATATCAACTCAGGATTTATAGCAAATCCTACAGGAGTCAGGATACCTTTTGTAACAATATGCTTCCGAACTAACCCATGCTTCAGTTAGGACTTTTAAGGGTTGTAGCATGGTCTGGTTCACGGTTTAAGAAACAAAGGATAAATGCTCAAATTTTATTTTTACCCACCCGCTCTTCGTGATGTCCTTCAGTCCTATGCTTAGTTAATTGTGCATTTCAAATCCCAATTCAGTTTGGCATCTTGTCCTTGATATTCTGGTGATGGTTCAGAAATTGAATGTTTGTTTGAGAAGGCAGTCACTTTTGTAACATTTTCTTTTTGCTGAGGATTTGTAGGACCTCTTTCTTTTTTATTTTGTTATCCATGTCTTTTGCCTGGACTGTTTCTTTTTGTGATTACAATCAGCGGGATGCCTCAGTTTTTTTTCTTAAGTCTCCTTCATAGGTTTTGACTTAGCGGGCTTTTATTTTAAGAGATAATGACTGCCTATTTTGATGATTATACGGAACCATCACCGTCTTTTGATTTGGAAGGACATCTTCGATGCCATTCATTGTGTACGAATAGAAAATTGCGACTGAGTGCGCGTCTGAGAAACTACCCTGCCCCAGGTTATGATTAAGGGTTTTAATTTGTGTGAAAAGAAAAACTCCTACTTCTTTGGCTCAAAGGGGTTGACTAGGGATTATCTTCCTTATAACTCCACTATTTGGGATTTGAAACAACGCCTGTACATCGTCAGCAAAGTCTGTTCAAAAGCATACTGTGGAGATTATGGTATCGTTTTCGTCATCCTCCCTCTAAAGGCTTAGAGCTTTTTAACCAGGAGTTGAATATCACAAAAAGGAAGTAAGAAAGCAGTTTAAGCATAATGAAAACAAATTAATTCAAGACAAACATGTGTAATGAATTAATGAAATAACCAAAGTTTGACATAAAGATAAATGTTTTAAGCAACAAAGGAAGTACAGCTTGAGAATTGAAATGAACAAAAATGCTTTCAATCCTAGCCATGATTTGGCATGGGAGCAGTGATCACGTTGGGAGTCTTAGGAGAGTCAAATTCGATCCCCTTGCTGTTGATCAAATCCTGAATCTTGTTCTTCAAAGTCCAAGAGCTGTCGGTGTCGTGCCCAGGGATATCAGAATGGTAAGCACATTTTACATTAGGGTTGTACTTATGAGAAGAGGTATCAGGTTTTTGAGGAGGATCCTTTAGTGTAATCAGCTTCACTTTTAGAATTTGTTGCAATGCTTGAGACAAAGGCATATTAATATCAGTGTACTGCCTCTCTTTATATTTTATCCTACGCCTATTTCCCCGTTGATTTTGAACGGGTGTAGGATCAGATATTAGCACTACTCCCACGGACTGATGGTGGTTATTTGCATTATGGTGCCTTTGACCATAGACAACATTAGTTTCTTTTCTACCACCAGATAGCTTCCTCTCAGCACTAGAGGATGCCGCCATTGGAATCTTCCCACTCTTGATACCATTTTCAATCCTCTCCCTAGTCAGGACCATTTCTGTAAAACTTGATGAGTAACTTCCAATCAGCAAATTGAAGAATGGGCCTGCCAGAGTGCCCATGAACATGTCCACCATTTCCCGATCAGTCAGAGGAGGTTGAACCCTGCTAGCTAGATCCCTCCATTTTTTGTGCATATTCTTTGAACCTTTCTCTTAAGCTCATGGACATATTCTGTAGTTGCACTCTAGTTGGTGCTAGGTCAGCATTGTATTGGTACTTCTTGTAGAAAGCCGCAACCAAGTCTTCCCAAGTATGGATGACAGTTCCTTCTAGTTGATAGAACCAATCCAGTTGAGTTCCAGCCAAACTTTCTTGGAAGAAATGGACCCATAACTACAGGTCAGCAGTGTGAGGCTGGAACTTTCTGACATATGACCTCAAGTGAAGCTTGGGACAGGAAATTCCGTCATATTTTACGAAGATGGGGATCTTGAACTTAGGTGGGATGACCACCCCTGGAACCAAACCTAATTTTTCGAAATCCAGACCGGGTACCCTTTGAATCTCCATGGAATTGAGCCAATCCTCCAGATATTTGTATTTTTCATCAGCAGGAGGATACTGCTCCTCATCATAGTCAGATTCATCTTCTTCAGACGTTGGATTTTTGTCTCCTTCATTTGATTCCTCGTCTTCTTCCTCTTGGTTATCCTCTCCCTTTGATGAGGTTGCAAAATCTAGAGCTCGGTTAACTGGTCTTCTTCTTCCCACACTCGAAACACGAAATGGTTTCTTTGCCTTCTTATTCTTCTTTTTGACGAGCAGAGCTCTCAGGTTTTCTTGCCCTGGGTCAGAGTCAGGAACATTTGTTGGAACTGAGCATTTTGAGCCTGAAGGTCTTTGTTTGTTTGTTCGAGAGCCATTTCTTTACTTGCTGAAATAAACAGCGAATAAGACGAGGACCCTGCTTCGAAACATGTTTATGCAATGACATGTATGATATATGTATGCAATATTTTCAAGGATCTCGTGGGGTAAACAAGAAAATGTCAGCAGTTGAAGTTTGTAGCTTTGATTGAAGAACTTCATATTGTTGAAGGTCCTTCTACAAGAGCCAATCTCACCATATCAAGTGGGTCATAGCCCCTGACTCAAATTGTCGTGTTTTAGTCTTTTGATGGCATTGGCTAGAGGAAAATAAATCCCCTTTTCCCCTTGATAGACGTCTGATTTACCATAACCTGCATCACAAACCCTTGAGATCCTTGAAATGGTTAAGGAAATGTTGAGGCATGATGTTATGATGTGTATGATATGCGTTAAGCAAAAATGTAAGGTTATGTAAGCAAGTAAACCCTGCAAGATATCCAAGTTATTGGATAATGACTGTAAACAAATCCTGCAAGGAAATCATGTTGTCAGATAATAAAACCCTGCAAGTAGTTCAAGCTGAAAGAAAACAAGTCACATAAGTAGCCTTAGGTTTAAGCTTGCACGGGGTTTGTTGGTAAGTATCCTCTTGAATGTTTAGTTGGCTCAAACTGTCCTATGAATAGTAACCGGGTTCTAAGGAGCCTCAATATCACTGACTTTCCCTTCAGAAATTGTTTCAGCTCCACATCAAAGTATTGCCGCCGAAAAATCCTGAAAGTCCAGCCTCAATGAGTATAGTATCGAGCATCAACCAATCATCGTTCGGAACCAAAGCCGATTGTGATCGGTGGGAATATAACTGACTGTTTTGGAATGCTGGCTCGCGTTTGCGTTTGTTTTCGCAAAATGTCGCGGTAAGCAAGAGTCGCCACCGTCTTTTATTTTATCCAACAATGAAAGGACAAAAGCACAGAAAAATTCCTTTTCGAGATGTTTCTCGGGTTTGGGAGGTAGATTATAGAAAGGGAAGGTGTTAGCACCCTTTCTATCCGTGGTTATCCACGGGCTCTTAGATACTTGCTCATTGTGTTTTCAAAAGTTTGCTTTTCTTTGTGATTGTGGGTTTGAAAAGAGTTTTTGTTTTGAAGAGAGTGTAGGTGCGAAAAGTTTTGTTTTGTTTTAAAAGGAGCAAGTACTTAAGAACCATCTACCTACTCAAAAAGGAATTAATCTGTACAAGTGTCCTTTAGACAATGCTATCCCACTATTGAGGAGCAGGTAGCACCGTCGTTGGAGTTTTAAGGGTCAATTTGATTAAGGGACGTGTGGTCACTAAAGCAATGTTAGGACGCCTTAGCGGTAACCCTAATGTCTTATATCATTTTATCCGAGGCAACCGTTTCGAGGCAACTTTGATCTTTGGACAAGAGGGCGACCTCTAAAACTTCCTATACTCAATGACCACGTTCGAGGCAACCAAGTGAGGTGTACCCTAAGAGTGTGCATGTGTGAGTGTATTGTTTTTCAGTTATTTATCTTTGTACATGTTAATGGTGAGCTATTGTTGATTTTAGGTTAAAGGTTAATCTTGTCATGCATTGCCTATTTATCAAACATCTAACGGTTAATATTGTGCGGAAATTAATTTGCGGAAAATAAATCTAAGCTATTACAAGGCGTCGGGTATTTACATCGCCAAAGACAAACCCTTTAAAATTAAATTGCGAAAAGTAAATAAAAGCGATAAAATCCTAAGTTAAACTATTACATTCCCGAAGCAGTTACAATATTGAAATATGGATCAAAAATAATACACGCGCGAGAAAATTAAATCAGAGTGTTTCTTAGGGTTTTGACCCTTTTTATTAAATAGAGCATATTTTTTTGTTATTTTGAATTAAGAATTAAGTCTAAATTAACAATTGAATTAATTAATTAAATGAAAATATTTTTGGGTTTTATTTTAATTAAGGAAATAAAATAAGAATACTAAAAAATGTTAAAAACCTAATATTCTAATTTGATTTTAATTTATTGCAAAATATATTATTGTTAAACCTATTTAAACTAAATAAATTAATTAATGTTTATTTACAAAAATAAACAATGAAATTAATGGATTTTATAAAAATATTATTTTTGGGCTTTCTGATTTTTTTATAAAAAATGTTAATTGGTTAATTAATTAATAACAAAATAAATAATTAAAACAAAAATGAAAATATGAAGGGAAAAAGAAATAACCCAGGGGGGTGCTGGGCTTAATTTGGGTGTGAATCTGGCAATTTTCCAGGCCCAACATGTTGGCCTTTGTTGACTTTTCCACTCCAGTATGCGCTTGTTGACCTGAGTCCATGGTGGTCCTTCAACCTTGGCCATTGGTTTTGCCCTGTGAGCCACTTGGCATTTGAGATCTGGAGGTATATGGTAATCCATGCTTGCTGAGTCCACATGGAATAACCTGAAATAAAATTGCAATAAAGTTTTGGGGGACCTGGGATTCGAACCCAGGTCCCAAGGCTCAATGACACGCTTCCTTGGCCAACTCATCTACGCTGCTTCTTTGTTAGTGGAATGTACAACAAACTTTATATTCAAAACAATTAATTATGCCCTGAAAAATAAATAAAGACGCGCTAACAATTTAAACAAGCCAATGACGCTAAGCCACGTAATCGTCTTCCCCAACGCATCCCTGGTTCGTTTACCTGCGGATTTTTATCCGTAGGAAGATTCATAGGGTATTTCAAAAATCTCTCCCAGGCCATGAAAATACCATCCAAGAACATGGATGTGTTCGTCTCTGCCTCCTAAGTATCCCTATAACCATTATTTGATCCAATTTTCCTTGTAACTCAAACGCCTAAAAACAACACATGTAAACCCTAGATTCGGGCATTGTAATACAGGCTATGGAAATCAAATTAAATAATGCAGAATTGTTAGAATTTGAATATTAAGCATGATGGTACAAATAAATTGGCAAAAAGATGCAAGAGAAACGATTCACGATGCCATGTTCAGAGCTTGGTTTGTGATGACTTACAGTGAGTTTAAGGCAATGAGAAGGCTTGATTTTGATTGGTATCGCTTCAGGGGATGTCAGGGAAGAGAGCTATGTCAAGCTTTTTGTTTGAATTGAGTTCCAATTTTGTTTTTGATATCCAAGTTTTCAAGCTTTTTCATAAACTTCTTCTGGCCGTTTCAGCAGTGCTTGGTGCGTGTTCTTTCTATGCCTCTCTTGTGTGTACATAAGGGAATGTATTTAGGTCAAAACTTGGGCCTTAAACCATGAGCATTGAAGAATCAAGATTTGATTTGATCACCATTATCAAACTTCCCAAAATAACTCAAATATGATTTTTTATGCATGAATAAACCTTGATACAAATTGATTTGATGAATCATGACTATTGAAAGTTGTACCAATCACAAAGATATTATTTCATCAATTTTTAGATTTTATTTGATTTAATATTGATTAAAAATGAATTAAATCAATAAAAATTAAATAAAATAGAAAAATAAATGAATGGCCATGAAATCAAATATGGGACACGTGTGTGGCATGACAAGACCATATCAAGTGGAAAAAAGTGGGCCCTTTTGTCAAAAATTGGAGTTTTGAGGATAGTTGACTTTTGGCAAATTTGGAAAAATGCCCAACTTCAACAATGCATAACTTCCTCAATTTTGAACTTTTAGAGGTGTTCTGGGACTTATTACAAACCTTGAGATATCCTCTAATCAACCCTTTTGGTCTCATCTAATTTTGATGTTCCATGCTCAAGTTATAAGCTTTGGCAAAAAAGGTGTTTTTGTTGACTTTCAAAAATGACCTATAATATCCAAATTTGTAACTTTTTGTGAGTGCATCTCTTGATCTTGGGGTGTGAATATGGATTGTAGGGAATTGCATACTCTTCAAAATGAGCTTTGGATGGGTCATTTCTCATAAAGTATGAGAAAGTTATGCTTGGTCAAAGTTGAGTTGACTTTTCCTACAAAACCCTAATTTAGCAACTTTTGAATCTTGATGAATCTTGAGCAATCCTTGATGAATCATGATCAACCCTTGATAAAATGATGAATTGTCCTTAAAAATGAGAATGTTGACAAAAAATCTTGAGGTTTGACTGTATTTAGGTCACAGTAGACTTTTGCCCTAGCACAATCGATTTTTGGGCCTCTTGAGCAATTGACTGACCAAACTTCCTCTACAAGGCTTGAAATTTGACATGGATGAACTTGAGAGCATATTAGGACATTGGGAAGAACTTGAGGTCATTTGGATGTAAGGACCTTGATGCAACACAAAACCCTAATTTTGAATTGACTGCCTTATGAGGTGATTTGACTGTCCAACCCTTGAGCCAACTTGAGCAACTTGAAGATTATTCTTGATATGTCTTGAGGAATATGGGAGGGAAAATTTTTGGGTACAACAGCTGCCCCTATTCAATCTTCTTAAACCTGAGGATATAGATTGGCTTTCGGGCCTTTCGTGATCCGAAGGTGGAAGATGATTGAACACTAGAGTGCCCAGAAATTTGCACTCGCATGAAATGGTATCAGCCTGGTGATGTCGGGAATGGGCTTACAGATGCCATTCGGAGATTGTTGGTAGGAGGATGGGCTTACAGATGCCATCTGCAGGAGTGTCGATCATATAAGATATTCCTTAGCGAGAACTTGCATACCTGTTGTTGTAGAAGATTCCGCTGGGGAAGCCTAACTTTTGTTGAGATTTAGGAACTTGCCTGTACTTCAACTGAGAGAATGCCTCGGCTGAGTCTTAAGAACCTGTCCATAATTCAATTGGGGGGAAACATATTCATCAAGATCTAGGAACTGTCTCGTGCTCAACATGGTATACCGTTGAGGTTATAGCACTCGCCCATACTATGACGGAGGAAAACATCAAGATCTAGGAACTGACTCGTGCTCAACGTAGTATACCGTCGAGGTTATAGCACTTGTCCGCACTATGACGTAGGGAACATCTTCATCAAGATCTAGGAACTGTCTCGTGCTCAATGTAGTATACCGTTGAGGTTAGAGAACTCGTCCATACTATGACGGAGGAAAACATCAAGATCTAGGAACTGACTCGTGCTCAACGTAGTATGCCGTTGAGGTTAGAGAACTCGTCCACACTATGACGGAGGAAAACATCAAGATCTAGGAACTGACTCATGCTCAACGTAGTATACCGTTGAGGTTATAGCACTTGTCCGCACTATGACGTAGGGAACATCTTCATCAAGATCTAGGAATTGTCTCGTGCTCAACGTAGTATACCATTGAGGTTATAGCACTTGTCCGCACTATGACGTAGGGAACATCTTCATCAAGATCTAGGAACTGTCTCGTGCTTAACATAGTATACCATTGAGGTTATAGCACTTGTCTGCACTATGACGTAGGGAACATCTTCATCAAGATCTAGGAACTGTCTCGTGCTCAACGTAGTATATCGTTGAGGTTAGAGAACTCGTCCACACTATGACAGAGGAAAACATTAAGATATAGGAACTGACTCGTGCTCAACATAGTATACCGTTGAGGTTATAGCATTGGTCCACACTATGACATAGGGAAACATCTTCATCAAGATCTAAGAACTGTCTCGTGCTCAAGGTAGTATGCCGTTGAGGTTAGAGAACTCGTCCACACTATGACAGAGGAAAACATCAAGATCTAGGAACTGACTCGTGCTCAACGTAGTATACCGTTGAGGTTATAGCACTAGTCCATACTATGACATAGGGAAACATCTTCATCAAGATCTAGGAACTGTCTCGTGCTCAACGTAGTATGCCGTTGAGGTTATAGCACTTGCCCACACTATGACGGAGGAAAACATCAAGATCTAGGAACTGACTCGTGCTCAACGTAGTATACCGTTGAGGTTATAGCACTTGTCCACACTATAACGTAGGGAACTGTCGAGATTGAGAACCTTTTCTGAAATTCAACCGAGGATAATTCAATTGAGATTTAAGAACCGGTCAGGTCTTCAACGTAACTGAGAACTTTAATTGTATCTTTTCTGAAAGGTAAAGGTCAGTCATATGCAATGCATGATATGGATCAGGCAATGATGTTCTCAAAATAAATGAGATTCTATTCGTATGATGCGTATATGCGTGTATCATGATGTATGGAAATGTGATGTTTTAGCTGGGGAAAATAAATCCCGGAGCTGCTGGAGAATAAAGTTGAATGCTTTGCTTTCGCTGGGGATGGTGGACGAAGGTGATAAATTTGTAGGAGAGAAGAACTCCGTTGGGGGATAAACTGATGAAGAGATTATTCTGAGGGGAATTACTCTGTGGGTAAGAGGTGTTCTGCTGAAGATTTTAACGATAAACTCCACTGGGGATTCCATTGATAAGCTCTATTGGGAATTTCAATGATAAATTCCGCCGGGAATGGATTACCGTTGCTGGTGATATTGAATCTGTTGAGGATAGAAGTCCTGCTGGGGGGAAAGAAAGAACTTCGTTGGGGATGATCTTTCAGTTGCAACTTGCTGAGGATAACCCAGTTAGACTCTTGTGAGGATAACCTTATGAAATTAGCTGGGGAGATATATTGTTGTGCTTTGCAGGGGATAAGCTTCCAGAGTCTACTGGGGATGATGATTCAACTCTGTTGGGGAAGCTTTTTTTAGACTGCGCTGGGGAAATGGATCCACTAGGGGTATCTTGTATTCCACCAGGGAACATTCTTATACTCTATTGAAGAATATTAAGACTGTCAGAGATGCTCTTATACTTGTTGGGGAATATCTTTATACTCCGCTGGGGAAGATTAAGATCTTCTGGGGATACTAAGCCTTTTCAGGGCTGATGGTAGATTAACTCTTCTTGGGGAGAGTATTACTGATTTGTACATAGCTGCAAGTCTCAGCTGGGAGATCTACTATTACTGTCTTATTCTGCAGGGAGTGACGGTATCTTGGTCATATTCTTCAGCTGAACCTACCTTGGTACCTTGGTGAACAGAGCAACTAGACTGCTCGGACAATTCTTATTGCCCCTACTTCTGATATTACCCGTAATTCGTCCTTTGTTTCGCATGTAAATATTTATGAGCAGCAATTAATGTCAAATGCATATATCAAAAATAAACATTGGACGTTCTTTGCAAAACAAAACAGATAAAGGAAAAACAGTTTGAAATTTTTCTGAAAATGAATTTGTATTGATTTTGAAGTTTGGCCTGAAAATAGGCATTTTTGTACAAGAGGCTGACGTCCTAGTAAGAGAATGTCGCCGAACAAATAGAATTTATACAATTTGTGAAAAGAAAACAAAGCAGCTATGTGAATAATCCCACTGGGTTCCAACTCTGCTATTGCCTTTATATCTTCAAGCGTCTCATCACTTTGCTGCTTAGTTGAAGATGAATCTGATTGATTAGTGTCGTCCGAGCTTGATAGTTGATACCGAAGTCTGGATGCAAGGTGATCCAATGAGACATAGTGTTACGCTTTAATCCCTAATTTTTGCCTGGACTGCCCTTTCGGGTTTTCAGTCCATCGGGATACCCCTTTTTGCCCAAGCCTCCTTTTCAGGTTTTCGACTTGCCGGGTGTACAGATTTTTTTATTTTCATCCCTTATTTTTGCTCGAACCCTTTTAGTTCGCCGTGAAGCCCTTATTTTTGCCTAGGCCAGTCAACCTAGCGGGTCTTTGATTATGTGTAGTATCTTTTCACTATGTCTGCATTGATAGGGTGAGGAAGGTCGTCACCATCCATGGTGGTTAGAATCATAGCTCCTCCTGAGAAAATGTTCTTAACCATAAATGGCCCTTCGTAAGTAGGGGTCCATTTTCCCCTGGGATCACCTTGAGGTAGAATAATGCGCATGATTACCAGATCCCCAACATGATACTCTTGTCGTCTAACTTTCTTGTTAAATGCCTTGATCATCCGTTTTTGGTACGTCTGACCATGACAAATAGCAGTAAGTCTCTTTTCGTCGATTAGGTTTAGCTGATCAAGCCGGGTTTGAATCCAATCATCTTCGCTCAAACCTGCATCCTTCATGATCCTAAGAGAGGGTATCTGAACTTCAATGGGCAAGACTGCCTCCATGCCATAAACCAAGGAATAGGGTGTTGCCCCTGTTTACGTCCGAGCTGAGGTACGGTACCCGTGAAGAGCAAATGGTAACATCTCGTGCCAGTTTTTGTATGTCACTGTCATCTTCTGCACAATCTTCTTAATGTTCTTATTTGCCGCTTTGACAACCCCATTCATCTTCAGCCGGTAGGGAGAAGAGTTATGATGCTGTATCTTGAATTGCTCGCAGAGCTCAGTGATCATCTTATTGTTAAGATTGGTACCGTTATCTGTAATGATCCTTTCTGGTACACCGTATCGACAGATCAGATTATGCCGAATGAACCGTTCCACGACGTTCTTGGTTAGGGTAGCAAAGGAAGCTGCTTCAACCCACTTTGTAAAGTAATCAATCGCTACCAGGATGAAACGATGCCCGTTGGACGCCGTAGGTCTGATCTTGCCAATCATATCAATGCGCCACATTGCAAAAGGCCAAGGTGCTGTTAAGACGTTCAGAGGGACCGGAGGTACGTGTACTTTATCAGCATAGACCTGGCACTTGTGACATGTCCGAGAATGCTGATAACAGTCGGCTTCCATTGTGGACCAGTAATATCCTGCCCGGAGGATTTTCTTTGCCATGGTATGTCCACTGGAATGAGTTCCGAAAGTACCTTCATGTAACTCTGCCATGATCCTTTCTGCTTCATTCTTATCCATACAACGCAGTAAGGTTGAATTATGGTTACGCTTGTAGAGAATACCATTGCTGATGAAGAACTTTGTCGCGAACCTCCTCAGAAACTTCTTGTCATTAACAGATGCACCCTCAGGGTATTCTTGAGATTCAAGGTACCTCTTCACCTCATGATACCAGTGCTTTCCTGTTACTTCTTCAGTCTCAAGATCACAGCAATGTGCAGGTTCGTCCAAACTTTCAATGATGATTCGGGGAGCTTCGTTGTCCTAATTGACTTTGAACATAGAAGACATCGTAGCCAGCGCGTCCGCTAACTGATTCTCCTCTCTGGGGAAGTGTTCAAAGGTGATCTCCTCGAAACGGGGAAGCAACGTCAATACATACTCCTTGTAAGGAATAAGGTTTGGGTGTTTCGTATCCCACTCGCCTTTGATCTGACTGATCACGAGAGCGGAATCTCCAAAGACACTCAGAAACTTAATCCTTAGATCAATTGCTGCTCGAAGACCCATGATGCATGCTTCATATTCCGCCGTGTTGTTGGTGCAGTTGAAACATAGTCGGGCGGTAAACGGAGTATGAGAGCCTTTAGGAGATATAATCACAGCGCCAATGCCATTACCCAAAGCGTTCGAAGCTCCATTAAAGTACATAGACCATCAGGATCCCTCCTCAGGTCCTTCATCCGGTCCAGGTGTCTCACAATTAGTCACTACCATGATATTCTCGTCCGGAAATTCAAAGTTCATAGACTGGTAATCATCCACTGCCTGATGTGCCAAATGGTCTGCCAATACACTTCCTTTGATTTCTTTTTGAGTCGTGTACTGGATGTCATACTCAGTCAGGATCATCTGCCATCTTGCTATTCTTCTGGACAAAGCAGGCTTTTCGAAGATATACTTGATTGGATCCATCTTTGATATCAACAGAGTAGTGTGAGTCAACATATACTGTCTCAGCCGGCGAGCAGCCCATGCAAAAGTGTAGCAAGTTTTCTCAAGCAGTGAGTATCGGGTCTCACAGTCGGTAAACTTTTTGCTAAGGTAATAAATAGCATGCTCTTTTTGGCCAGACCCGTCATGCTGCCCCATCACACACCCCATCGAGTTATCGAGTACTGTCAAGTATAAGATCAGAGGTCTCCCTTCAACTGGTGGCATCAGAATGGGTGGTTCTTGGAGATACTCTTTGATTCTTTCGAAAGCAGCCTGACATTCATCGTTCCAACGTACTACCTGATCTTTCTTTAGCAGCTTGAAGATTGGTTCACAAGTAGCAGTCAGGTGAGAGATGAATCGTGCAATGTAGTTCAGTCGTCCCAGAAAGCCTCTGACCTCCTTCTCTATCTTGGGAGCTGGCAATTCTTGTATGGCTTTCACTTTGGCAGGGTCAACTTTAATACCTTTGTCGCTTACGACGAAACCCAGTAGCTTACCAGATCTCACCCCGAAGGTGAACTTGTTTGGGTTCAACCTCAACTTGTACAACTTCAACCTGTCAAACATCTTCTGTAGATGGTCAAGGTGTTCTTCCTTGGTCTGGGACCTTGCAATCATATCGTTGACGTATACTTTAATTTCATGATGGATCATGTCATGAAACAAAGCAACCATGGCACGCTGATGTGTTGCCCCAACATTCTTCAGTCCAAAAGGCATGACCTTGTAGAAAAAGGTGCCCTACTGAGTAACAAAGGTGGTCTTTTCCATGTCTTCGGGAGCCATTTTTATCTGATTATAACCGGAGAAACTGTCCATAAAGGAGAAGACCTTATGATGAGCGGTATTGTCAACCAGAACATCAATATGAGGTAGAAGGAAGTCATCCTTGGGGCTTGCCTTGTTCAAATCCCTGTAGTCAACACACATTCGAACCTTCCCATCCTTCTTCGGCACCGGAACCACATTGGCGACCCACTGAGGGTAAGAAGTCACTACTAGAAAACCTGCGTCAAACTGTTTCATAACCTCAGCCATGATTTTCTCAGACATCTCTGGGCGCATACGGCGAACCTTCTGTTTTACCAGAGGACAGTCTTCCTTGGTAGGCAGGCGATGAACCACAATGTCAGTATCCAACCCAGGCATATCTTTGTAAGACCAGGAAAAGATCTCAACATAGTCATGCAGCATCTGAATCAACTGCTGCTTCACACTAAGCTCCAGATTTGCACCGATCTTGACTTCCTTCTTGTCTGTTTCAGAACCCAGATTCACTGTTTCCACCGGCTCCTCATGTGGCTGAATGGCCCTCTCTTCCTGGAGCAGTAGTCTTGCAAGTTCACCAGGCACTTTGAAATCATCTTCACCTTCGTCTACGCCTAAGTTGATCGGATTTTCGAAGTCATAACTGGCAGTAGCATAGTCGTTACCAGTGAGATCCAGAGTGGATGTGGACCTGTATATGTGAGTGTGTGTAAAATAGCTGTTTTGAAATATATAATCAAGAAAGACAAGGAGCGCAAAATTTGAAATGCAAAAGACGTCCAATGCTTTTATTAATGATATATGAAAATGGCACACAAAAGCCCTCACAAATGAAGCCACGGTGCCCTGGGTAAGACACCAGGCCATAAAGTTTCACAACATTGTCTGTTACAAATTCAAAACAAAGAGTTCATTACTGGTTAACAAAAGTAATAGGGATGAAGTCCTTTGCTGTCCAATTTCTTGGTCCACCGTCGACCATAGGATAGATCCAGTTATCGAATTCAGACTCCTCCACATCATCTTCAATGGAATTTACTCCCGAGTTGCTGATGAACACATGAGGTCTTCCAATCCTTGCACTTTGAACAACCCTTTGAGCTTCTGCAGTGAAACCCAAACCAAACTTGTTAGTCTTCTGTGTAAAATCAGGAAGTCGGCCCCAATTTGCACACTCACCCTTCTCAATAACAGCCCGAACATCTTTTAAGGAAACCATCTTCATAGGAGAATCTTCAACCACAGTCTCAGTTGACGCCAGTGTCTGGGGAACCTCTTCAAAGTGTTGAAATGGGGTCTCAATGAACTCCACATCCATCTCTACATATCTGAATGAGTTGAGGTGGCTAACCATATACTCTTCCTCCCCTTGTACTGTCACAATCTTCCCTCTGACCGGGTACTTCAGCTTCTGGTGGAGCGTTGAGGTTACGGCCCCAGCTTTATGGATCCATGGACGACCCAGCAAACAAGAGTAGGATGGCCGAATGTCCATCACATAGAACATAGAATTGAAGACCTGAGAACCAACTTTAATTGGAATATCGACTTCACCGTGCACCATCCTTTTAGACCCATCAAAGGCCCTGACAACGATGTTACTTGGTTTTAACTCTAACCCTTTGCAATCCAACCGGTCTAGAGCTTTCTTGGGCAAGAAGTTCAGTGAGGAACCAGTGTCAACCAGTACATGTGCAAGAGTAGTGCCCGTGCATTTAATGGAGACATGCAGGGCATCGTTATGATATTTCCCCTTGGCAGTCAAATCGGCATTGGAGAAACCCAAACCATTATCAGCAGTTAAATTGGCCACACAATTGGTAAATTGATCAACTGATGTCTCTTGTGGCACATGGGCTGTCTTCGGGAAGGTAATCAGAGCCTTGGCATGGGCCTCTGAGCACAAAAATAGTGACAACATAGAAATCTTGGATGGGGTTTACCCCAGCTGCTCAACTACGTTATAATCACTCTTCTTAATAATCTTCAGAATCTCTTCCATCTCCTGCTTGGAAGCTTCAACAGTAATTGTCTTTGGTGCCTCTGTCTGGGCAGGCACATCAGTGGTGATCCCTTTTCCCCGAGCATTAGATGACTCGGCGACAGGGGTAGGACTAGGAACTTGATAAGGAATGGCAGTAGGTACACTTGCAGGTGTAATGACAACAGGTCTTCGGACAGTTGGTGGAGCAATATCAGGTGAGAAAAGTCTACCACTGCGGGTAACTTTAGCAGGTCCAGTAATGTTGTTGACGCCGGTATCAACATCCAACTCTTGCTTAACTCCTAGAACATAAAGATCTGCCCCATAGTACCAAGGGACAGCTTTGTCAGAGGTGTAGGGGATGGGACCCGGAACAATGATGATTACAGGTGCGATCTTTGGAATAGACGTAATTCTAACAGGCTTCCTCGAGGGAGACTTGGAAGAATTGTTGAAAATAGTAATAATGGCGACTTCTTCAGTAGGAATGGAAGGAACAACAATCTTCTCAAACAGGATCTCCTTATTATCCATCAGGTTTTGGATACCTGACTTCAGAAATGGGCAACCAGTAGGTAAAACAGAACACATATGGCAACCTTCGCCACAGCCCGGAAATAAACCGGCTAGCAACAGGTTCTTCTTGACAACCATCAGAGGGGTAACAATATCATCCACGAAAACTACAAACAAGTCTTCCTCTACAACATTTACTCCATGTTTGGGCATGGGAGCAGTCACAACATTAGGCCTCTCGTACGCCTCGAACTCAATCTCCTTTGCATCAATTAAGTCTTGCACCTTGTTCTTCAAAACCCAACAATCGTCCGTATTATGCCCCGGGCTATCAGAGTGAAAAGCACAGCGGGCATTAGGGTTATACCTCGGTGATGTGGTATTTGGACTTTTCGGAGCTTCCTTTAGAATTACCAGATTGGTCTTCAGCAACTGGGCTGAATCTAAGACAAAGTCATGCTGAGACGAGTAAATTGCCTTCGAGGTCTCTCGTCCTTCTGTTGATTATTGTGCTGAGGAGCACCAGCATGTTTTGAAATAATAACCGCGTTGACAGCTTGGCGGTGTTCAGGTCTATTCTGTCTTCTCAAACTGTAGACAACACTGGACTCTTTCTTAAACGACTTCTTCTCAGTGTTTGATGAAGCACCCTTTTGTATCTTTCCAGCCTTAATACCAGCTTCAATCCTCTCACCAGTAAAAATAAGATCTGTGAACCCAGCTGAAGAGCTTCCAATCAGATGGTTAAAGAACGGACCAGACAGGGTCCCCAAAAACATGTCAACAAGCTCACGATCAGCCAAAGGTGGTTGCACCCTTCCGGCAAGGTCTCTCCATTTCTGAGCATACTCTTTAAATCCTTCACCCGTTCCTATTGACATACCCTGGAGTTGGGTACGCGTAGGAGCGAGGTCGGAGTTGTACTGATACTGCCTGTAAAATGCAGTAGCCAAATCCTCCCAACTGCGAATACCAACTTCGTCCAACCGATAGAACCACTCAAGCTGAGTCCTTGAGAGACTGTCTTGAAAGAAATGGATCCATAAGTTCTTATCAGCAGTGTAAGGCTGGATCTTCCTCACATATGACCGGAGGTGCAGCTTTGGACAGGAAACTCCGTCATACTTGGAAAAGGCAGGTGCCTTGAATTTGTGGGGGATCACCACCCCAGATGATAGACCTAGATCTCCGAAGTCTAGACCGGTCACCTTCTGTATTTCCATAGCGCTCAAACGGTCTTCCAGCTGTTTGTACTTATCCTCAGCAGGAGGATATTGTTCTTCATCGTAATCCGTCTCGTTGTCGGAGATCATAGGGCTAGGAGCCCTCCTTTCTTGTGGACTATCTTTATCTCCAGATGAGGTGGTCAGATCAACTTCATTCTGCAACCCGTTTCCAAACCTGCGTCCAGTATTAAACAAGATGGTCCTCTTCTTCTTCTTCTTTTTCTCCTTCAGAATCAAGGTCTTCAGGTCCTGCTGACGCTTAGCTAGATTCATGAACAGTTCCTGAAATTGGGCATTCTGGGCCTGGAGGGCCTTGATAGCTTGCTCAGTTGAAGGTTCAGCACACATGATGATTGCTGAAATAAACAGCGAAGAAGATAAGAGACCTGTAATGGGTACCTGCTTATGGAGTGCATCGGATGAAATGCGCATGATTATGATTTCAAAGAAAATCGAGATTCAACTTTGTAAACAAGAAAGGAAACACGCTTTATTAGATTTAAACTTCAAAATTTAAATTGTTCAACAAATTGCCCTTAGGCGTTACAAGAATGGAAATACTAAAAAGTAAAATAAAAACTGTAAAAGAAATCATCAAAGGTCCATCAATTATCCCATGGTCTCTTCTTCTCAGTGCGGACATAATCATTTAGGATCCGCTCGTTCTCCAGTTGCCTAGTTAGATTCTGGATCTTCTGCTCTTATTCATTGAAATTCTCTCGGTAGGAATCCTGTTCATCCCTCAATTGCATCCAAGACCTCTTCAGTGTCCCAATATCAGTGGGCATATGAGGGTGGAGAATAGTTGGAAGAACCCCCTCCTCATTAGCAACTTCAAGAGTCACAGGCCGGACAACTTCATATGGCATACCTAACCTCTGGGCACGGATGCAAACCCATATGAGATATGGCTCCATTGGCAGAGAAGTCTTTGAACCCAACTCATGTGGATCAGATTGGTGAACTCTGTCCCAAGCCCTTATGAATCTACGATGTAGCTCGTCGCTATCTCCCTGAAAATCAAAGATCATATGAGGCATCAATATCTCATGAGGCCCTTCTCTTCTGGCTCTTCCAAACTGACGGAGAGCTAAGCATGGGTTGTAAGAAATCCCTCCATGGGTTCCGATCACTGGAACATTAGGATACTCTCCACAGTGATCAATGATAGTCACCTCATCCATACCTTTGAGGGTCCAGATAATGTCATTATTAGAAAGAGACATCACCCTATAAGCCCAACCCATTCCTTCTTTGTTTTTCAGTACTGACTTTGGGAGGTGCGAAATAAACTACCTCAACAATAAAGGAGCACAGCACATCAAAGTTCCCCGCTTTTGGGCAGTACGAGCATAGAGCTGATGAAGGATGTCACCCAAGAGAGTGGGTACAGGGTTCTGAGAAATGAAGATATTTATGGCATTAATATCAACAAAAGTGTCAGGATTCGAAAACAATACCAAGCCATAAATCAAGAGAGCCAGAATATCCTCGAACACCTTGAAGTCTAAGTTGTCCCAGAAGTAGTTAGCCTTGCCAACCAAGAACTTAGTCAGAAAACCCTTAACTCCACTTCTAGTCTCCCAGTTAGCCATTACCTCTTCTTTGGTCAAGTGAAGGGCTGCAACAATTTCTTCGGGCTTAAGAGTCTTTTCCCAACCAGTAAACGGAGTCTGCTCCAGAACAGAGATACCGAGCAGCTCAGAGAACTCTTATAGGGTAGGAAACAGCTGGAAGTCCTGGAAATTAAAACAATGGTATAGCGGATCATAGAATTGGACCAGGACACTCATCATTTGTTCGTCTAATTTTGAGGTGACCAAACTAAGAAGAGAACCATGCCTCCTGATGAAGGAAGTAGTGTCAGGCATCTTGGTAACCAACTCTTTAAGCAAGGTAGGTACTTGGACAAAGTTGATCCGGATGGTATTCTTACGCATGGGCATCATGATGACCTACAAAACAGAGCAAAGATGAAACCCTCTTGTCTTTGAAATAGGTTAGTCCTTATGCAAGATGTATGCAATGCTATGATGTCATGATGTCATGATAAAGGCACACCACAAGTATCCACAAAAAGCAAACATGGTAAAGGCACACAATTCACACTGAGAGCCCTTAGATTTCAGGCTGGCATGGAGCTTAGGTACTACCCTCTTTCAGTTCAGTTGGTTTAAACCTGTCCTAAAAAATAGTAACTGGGTTCTAGAGGATCTCAATATCACTGACTACCCTCAATCGGTCATAATTCCAGTTTAGCAACCTTTTCTTGCGACTGGAATCATTGCGAGAGTTTAGTCTCAATGAGTGTAGCATACTGCTACTGTTCTATGGCCAAGTTGGTCAATTTAAGGTTCTAAGGTCAGTTGGTGCTTAATGACTCCTTATAAGACCCATATTCTCCTTGTTCCAACACAAGGGATATCGGTACAGACTAAGGTGCCACACCAACGTAGCTACTGCTTCATCCGTTTCGGTCTACGCCAGACAGATCCCTCACAGTTTATTGCTACTTACCTAAAGGTTATCCCCAGATCCGAGTTAGGATCTATAGAACTCCGATACAAGCCCATAAAATTAAAGCATACAAAGCATACAATTGAAAACACAATGATCTAATCCTAAGGTACACCTTACAAAATAAATCTCCCCAGCAGAGTCGCCAGTTCTGTGATCGGTGGGAATAGAACTGACTGTTTTGAAATGCTGGTTCATGTTTGCGTTTGTTTTTGCAAAATGTCGCGGTAAGCAACAGTCGCCATCGTCTTTTATTTTATCCAACAAGGAAAGGACAAAAGCACAGAAAAATTCCTTTTCGAGATGTTTCTCGGGTTCAGGAGGTAGATTATAGAAAGGGAAGGTATTAGCACCCTTTCTATCCGTGGTTATCCACGGGCTCTTAGATACTTGCTCATTGTGTTTTCAAAAGTTTGCTTTTCTTTGTGATTGTGGGTTTGAAAAGAGTTTTTGTTTTGAAGAGAGTGTAGGTGCGAAAAGTTTTGTTTTGTTTTAAAAGGAGCAAGTACTTAAGAACCATCTACCTACTCAAAAAGGAATTAATCTGTACAAGTGTCCTTTAGACAATGCTATCCCACTATTGAGGAGCAGGTAGCACCGTTGTTGGAGTTTTAAGGGTCAATTCGATTAAGGGGCGTGTGGTCACTAAAGCAATGTTAGGACGCCTTAGCGGTAACCCTAATGTCTTAGATCATTTTATCTGAGGCAACCGTTTCGAGGAAACTTTAATCTTTGGACAAGAGGGCGACCTCTAAAACTTCCTATACTCAATGACCACGTTCGAGGCAACCAAGTGAGGTGTACCCTAAGAGTGCGCATGTGCGAGTGTATTGTTTTTCAATTATTTATCTTTGTACATGTTAATGGTGAGCTACGTTGATTTTAGGTTAAAGGTTAATCTTGTCATGCATTGCCTATTTATCAAACATCTAACGGTTAATATTGTGCGAAAATTAATTTGCGGAAAATAAATCTAAGCTATTACAAGGCGTCGGGTATTTACATCGCCAAAGACAAACCCTTTAAAATTAAATTGCAAAAAGTAAATAAAAGTGATAAAATCCTAAGTTAAACTATTACATTCCCGAAGCAGTTACAATATTGAAATATGAATAAAAAATAATACACGCGCGAGAAAATTAAATCGGAGTGTTTCTTAGGGTTTTGACCCTTTTTATTAAATAGAGCATATTTTTTTGTTATTTTGAATTAAGAATTAAGTCTAAATTAACAATTGAATTAATTAATTAAATGAAAATATTTTTGGGTTTTATTTTAATTAAGGAAATAAAATAAGAATGCTAAAAAATGTTAAAAACCTAATATTCTAATTTGATTTTAATTTATTGCAAAATATATTATTGTTAAACCTATTTAAACTAAATAAATTAATTAATGTTTATTTACAAAAATAAATAATGAAATTAATGGATTTTATAAAAATATTATTTTTGGGCTTTCTGATTTTTTTATAAAAAATGTTAATTGGTTAATTAATTAATAACAAAATAAATAATTAAAACAAAAATGAAAATATGAAGGGAAAAAGAAATAACCCAGGGGGGTGCTGGGCTTAATTTGGGTGTGAATCTGGCAATTTTCCAGGCCCAACACGTTGGCCTTTGTTGACTTTTCCACTCCAGTATGCGCTTGTTGACCTGAGTCCATGGTGGTCCTTCAACCTTGGCCATTGGTTTTTCCCTGTGAGCCACTTGGCATTTGAGATCTGGAGGTATATGGTAATCCATGCTTGCTGAGTCCACATGGAATAACCTGAAATAAAATTGCAATAAAGTTTTGGGGGACCTGGGATTCAAACCCAGGTCCCAAGGCTCAATGACACGCTTCCTTAGCCAACTCATCTACGCTGCTTCTTTGTTAGTGGAATGTACAACAAACATTATATTCAAAACAATTAATTATGCCCTGAAAAATAAAAAAAAACGCGCTAACAATTTAAACAAGCCAATGATGCTAAGCCACGTAATCGTCTTCCCCGACGCATCCCTGGTTCGTTTACCTGCGGATTTTTATCCGTAGGAAGATTCATAGGGTATTTCAAAAATCTCTCCCAGGCCATGAAAATACCATCCAAGAACATGGATGTGTTCGTCTCTGCCTCCTGAGTATCCCTATAACCATTATTTGATCCAATTTTCCCTGTAACTCAAACGCCTAAAATAACACATGTAAACCCTAGATTCGGGCATTGTAATACAGGCTATGAAAATCAAATTGAATAATGCAGAATTGTTAGAATTTGAATATTAAGCATGATGGTACAAATAAATTGGCAAAAAGATGCAAGAGAAATGATTCACGATGCCATGTTCAGAGCTTGGTTCGTGATGACTTATAGTGAGTTTTAGGCAATGATAAGGCTTGATTTTGATTGGTATCACTTCAGGGGATGTTAGGGAAGAGAGCTATGTCAAGCTTTTTATTTGAATTGAGCTCCAATGTTGTTTTTGATCTCCAAGTTTTCAAGCTTTTTCACAAACTTCTTCTGGCCGTTTCAGCAGTGCTTGGTGCGTGTTCTTGCTATGCCTCTCTTGTGTGTACATAAGGGAATGTATTTAGGTCAAAACTTAGGCCTTAAACCATGGGCATTGAAGAATCAAGATTTGATTTGATCACCATTATCAAACTTCCCAAAATAACTCAAATCTGATTTTTTATGCATGAATAAACCTTGATACGAATTGATTTGATGAATCATGACAATTGAAAGTTGTACCAATCACAAAGATATTATTTCATCAATTTTTAGATTTTATTTGATTTAATATTGATTAAAAATGAATTAAATCAATAAAAATTAAATAAAATAGAAAAATAAATGAATGGCCATGAAATCAAATATGGGACACGTGTGTGGCATGACAAGACCATATCAAGTGGAAAAAAGTGGGCCCTTTTGTCAAAAATTGGAGTTTTGAGGATAGTTGACTTTTGGCAAATTTGGAAAAATGCCTAACTTCAACAATGCATAACTTCCTCAATTTTGAACTTTTGGAGGTGTTCTGGGACTTATTATAAACCTTGAGATATCCTCTAATCAACCCTTTTGGTCTCATCTCATTTTGATGTTCCATGCTCAAGTTATAAGCTTTGGCAAAAAAGGTGTTTTTGTTGACTTTCAAAAATGACCTATAATGTCCAAATTTGTAACTTTTTGTGAGTGCATCTCTTGATCTTGGGGTGTGAAGATGGATTATAGGGAATTGCATCCTATTCAAAATGAGCTTTGGATGGGTCATTTCTCATAAAGTATGAGAAAGTTATGCTTGGTCAAAGTTGAGTTGACTTTTCCTGCAAAACCCTAATTTAGCAACTTTTTAATCTTGATGAATCTTGAGCAATCCTTGATGAATCATGATCAAACCTTGATCAAATGATGATTTATCCTTCAAAATGAGAATTTTGACAAAAAATCTTGAGGTTTGACTGTATTTAGGTCACAGTTGACTTTTGCCCTAGTAGAGTCGATTTTTGGGCCTCTTGAGCAATTGACTGACCAAACTTCCTCTGCAAGGCTTGAAATTTGACATGGATGAAATTGAGAGCATATTAGGACATTGGGAAGCACTTGAGTTCATTTGTATGTAAGGACCTTGATGCAACACAAAACCCTAATTTTGAATTGACTGCCTTAGGAGGTGATTTGACTGTCCAACCCTTGAGCCAACTTGAAGATTATTCTTGACATGTCTTGAGGAATATTGGAGGGAAAATTTTGGGGTACAACACCGATTATCTCACTACTTCCTAATGGCTAGGATGAGTCAATTAAAGATTCTAAAGGTCAGTTAGCGCTTAGTGACACTATGAGGAAGCCTAATGTTATCCTTAACTTACTCAAGGAACATTAGTACAATCCAAAGCATCGCGCTAACGTAGCCACCACTTCGTCTGTATCGGTCTATGCTGTAAACCTCCATGGTTTATTGCCACTTACCTAATTAGGTACCCCAGACCCGGGTGTAGGATCTTTTAGTAACAACCCAAGCAAACCCTTAAAAATAAAGCAAGCAAACACATAATAAAGAAATTTAATAATGAACTAACTCTAAGGTAAACCCCACTTTATTAAAATCCCCAGAAGAGTCGCCAGTTCTGTTTTATGGTGGCAGAACCAACTGTTATATACTGGTTTTTACATTCTTTTGTTCACAAATGTGCAGTAAGCAAGAGTCGCCACCGTCTTTTCTTTTATCCAACAAAGGAAAGGGTGAAAATAAAAGAAAAAGACTTTTTAGAGATGTTTCTGAGTAAGGGGGGTAGGTTATGGAAAGGGAAGGTGTTAGCACCGTTTCCATCCATGGTTTTCCATGGGATCTTAGAGGTTTTCTCATTTTTAAAATGCTTTTATGCTTTGTGTGTTTGAAAATGTTTTGAAAACACCTTAGTGCGGCGATTTGCTTTGTGTTTAACTCTTGTATGAGTCCTCAAGAGTGTTAACAAAACAAATGTTTTTGAAACTTGTTTTTGAAAAGTAGTTTTCTGTGTAAGTGCAAAATGTTTAAGCAAACTTCTAACAGCTATCTACTTTATTACTCGAAAAAGGTCGTTCTTTTCTTCTTTTCCTTTAGACAATGCTATCCTACTATTAGTGAGTAGGTAGCCTTGTCGTTGGATGTTGAGGGACATCAAAGGGACGTTTTTATAGTCATAAAGGCAACCTATAGAGACGCTTTAGAAATTTTGTCTAAGGGACAAGATCATTTACCGAAAGGCAACACCGTAGGGTCATCGAGGGACTATGATCTTTTTGATTTTTGCGGGTCTTTGCTAAAGCATTCCCGTCCCATGACTGTTTTTTAAAGGCAACCAAAGTGGGCGTACCTTAGAGGTGCTGGTGTGCAAGTGTGTTGTGTTTCAGTTATTTTTGTCTTTTTATTAAGTTAGCTAATGTTTGATTTAATCTTATCGTACAAGCCTAATTACTAGTAGTTAATATGAAAAGCAGTAAAAATGCAGAAAATAGAGGTCCTACGCTATTATAATGCTTCGGGGAGAGGATTTATATTATACAAGGATAAAGGGGATATAGTAGTAAATGTCCTAATTTTATCTATTACATATGGTGAACAGATACAATAAATAGTAAAAATACGAAATTAAATAAACACGCGCAAAGTAAAAGAAAATCTTTTTGTTGTTGTTTTTTTGTATAAAAGAAAATAAGGCCTAACTCTATTTAATTTTAATTTTAAGAAAAGATGTTAAAATAATTAATGATTAATTAATAAAATTAGTTTAATAGAAAAAAAACTATCCTAATATTTTTGTGGTTTTTTGATTGATTTTATGTTGGTAAAACAAAAGAAACAAAATGGTCAAGATAAAGCTGAAATCGAAGAAAACTGGCAGTAAATCAAAGAAGGAGTAGTTCTGGGGGGCTGGATCGAAAGAGACTTGGGCGGTCTTTCGATCCAGCGAAGGGGCTTGATCAAAGATGCATGTGGGGGTGCATTTTGGAGTGTTTGATCTGGATATATTATCCTTCGATCTGGGACCCTTGAATCTAGTTCGAAGCTGAGCTGCTTCGAAGCTCTGAACAAGGTCTTGAGAAGATGTTTCCTACAAAACGAAACAAACGTTAGAGACCCAGGGGGGACTTTACCCCCTGATTCGAATCTTCTCTCAATTTGACTCCTTCCTTAGTTCGAATCTGCTAAGTCTGGGCCCAGGTTTATTTTGTCTTGTGATCTAAAGGAACAACTTAGATCGTGCCCCAAAAATGGCAGGACCCCATCTATGCGCTTTAGCTTACATGCAGCACAATCAGTAATAACAAAAATATATATATGCAATGTATTTAAATGTCACGAAGGTGCAATTTTTGTTTTGCAAACCCTTATCAATCGAAGATGATTACCTGTGACTCTGGGTGTGGAGATGTTTGCTTAGGAGTTGGGGTGGACTCTTGGATGAGGGAACAAGGCTCTGGTCTTTGTTTGGGCTGAAGGTGCCTGGAAAAAAGGGTGTTTCAATTTGCAATATGGCAGCTTGATATGTTCGTGTGCAAAAGTATATGTGTTTGTTCTCTCTTTCGTCCCATATGTCCTCTCTTTCGTTCTTTTCGTCTGTCCCCCCTTGCAACATTTGTGATCTATTTATATAGATGGGGTAGAGGGGAAAAGAAGGAAACAGTTTAACAACCTTAATTGTGTTTGAAATCCATGAATAGGAATTTGTAACATTGGCCAAACACATGGGATCTTGTCTCCCTTTTTGAATTTTGAATGATTATGTAACTGGCCTTCGAATACCCTCCTTCGAATGGGCTGATGGCCTCCTTCGAATGGACCTTTGCAAACTTCTTTGAATGGATCTTCTGAAGCTCATTTGAATGGCTCTGATGAAACTCCTTCAAATGGACTCTTTGCAAGCTTCTTCGAATGGCTCTTCTGAGGCTCCTTCGAATGGCTCTGATGAAGCTCCTTCGAATGGACTCTTTGCAAGCTTCTTCGAATGGACTCTTCTGAGGCTCCTTCGAATGGCCCTTTTAGAATGCCAATCGAAGGGCCTTTGTCTATACCAATTGAAGGCCTTGTTGAAATACCAATCAAAGGGTCTTGTTACAAGGACAATCGAAAGGCTTGGCCATAATGCCAATCGAAGATGCCTTGTTTGAGATGCTAAATCGAAGGGTTCCTTGCCACAAAAATTGAATGGCTTGGCCCAGGGTTCCAAACGAAAGGGTCTTTCAGAATGCCAATCGAAGGCCTTGACACCATGCCAATCGAAAGGCTTGTCATGAGGCCAATCGAAAGGCTTGTCATGAGGCTAATTGAAAGGCCTTGTATCCATGCCTAATCGAAGGGCTTGGTCATAATGCCAATTGAAGCATTTTCCATGCCAATCGAAAAGCTCCTTAAAAACACCACTAAAAAATTTTCCTTTCCTTTAGGTAAGGGTTAGTGACCAACCATGTAGGGGAAGACCTTGGAAAACATGAGAGGGAAAATTTTGGGGTACAACAGTAAGTAAGATTGATAGTAAGGCTTTAGGACAGAAGAACTCCATCCCTCTGGAGCCCTATCTCAAATGGGTGCGAGCTCGTGCTAAAAACCTCATGATGCCATATCTTGATATCTTACCAATAATCATGGAGCCTGTTGTCGAATGAGACATTTCTCGCATCATCCTCCATCCAGACATGCCCACTGATCTTGAAGAATTACAGAAGTCTTGGATTCAACTGAAGAAAGAATGGGACACCTTTGAGACTCAATTCTATGCAAGTGAGAAGAAAGTGTTGGAACTCAACAAACAACTTCATGAGGAGCAGAGTCTTAATGCATACATTAACACAAAGAGGAAGCATCCATGGGAAACTTAGATTCTTAGGAGTTTTTAATTTATTTCTTTGTAATTCTTTGTATTCACATGAACTTACTAATAAAAATATTTGTTTATGTTTCCTCTTGGTTAGAAAATTTAAATCTCCTAAGGTCCTTGAAAACATTGCATTTACATATCATGCATCACTACATAACATATTTTTCATACAGGTTTTCTCATCTACTTACTATTTATTTCAGTATAAGATGGCCCTCGAACAAACTGTTAAGGACCTCCAAGCTCAGCATGCACAATTTCAAGAGACTCTTCTGAATCTGGCACAGGGAGATAAATATATGATGGCGCTCGTCACCAAGAAAAAGAAGACTAAAAAGCTGGCTGTTATCCTCAATATGGGGAGAAGATTCAAAGGTCCTACTTAACCAGATCAAGTGGATGATATTTCCTATGAGGAAGACGATAACCAAGAAGAGTATGGTAGAAGCATCAAGCCTGAAGGTATAAATAATTAGGGTTCTGAAGATCAAGACTACTCCGACGAACAATACCCTCCTGCAGATGACACGTATAAGAAGTTGGAAGACCGTCTCAAAGCTATGGAAATCCATAAAGTGCCTGGATTAGATTTTGGAGAACTAGGTCTGATCCAGGAGGTGGTCATCCCTCACATGTTCAAGGTCCCCGCCTTTGCCAAATATGATGGGGTCTCTTATCCCAAACTCCATTTGAAGTTGTATGTTCGGAAGATCCAACCTCATACCGTTGACCGTAAATTATGGGTCCATTTGTTTCAAGAAATTTTGGTTGGCACTCAACTTGAATGGTTCTATCAACTCGAAGGAACCAACATCCATACATGGGAAGACTTGGTTACTGCTTTCTACAAGCAGTGTCGATATAATGCTGACCTTGCGCCAACTCGTGTGCAACTGCAAAACATGTCCATGGGCTCGAATGAAGGGTTCAAGGAGTATGCACAAAAATGGAGGGATTTGGATGGAAGGGTGCAACATCCCTTGTCTGACCGGGAATTGGTGGATATATTCATGGGCACTCTGGACAGGACCATTCTTTAATCTGTTAATTAGAAGCTCGTCGTCTGGTTTTACCAAGATAATTCTGACTGGAGAAAGATTTGAAAGTGGTACTAAGAGTGAGAAGATTCTAATGGCTACGTCTTCTAATGCTGTGAAGAAGAAATTCGGTGGTAAAAAAGAAGCCAATGTTGTCTATTGCCAGAAGGGCTATAGTAAAAATGATCGCCATCAGTCTGTGGGAGAGGTGTTGATCTCTAATCCGGTACCTGCTCAACAACAACAACAGGGTAACCAACGAAGGCCAAACACTCCATTAAGATAGTTTACCAAGATCAGCATGCCTTTATCTCAAGAATGGCAACATTTGTTAAAAGTTAAACTCATTTCACTGCGGGATCCTCCTCAGAATCCCAACACATCCCTTGCTAAGTACAATCGGAATGTGAGGTGTGCCTATCATTCTAATAGTCCTGGGCACGACACCAATAACTGTTGGGCCCTAAAAGCAAAATTTAGGACATGATTGAAAATAAGGAAATTGAGTTCGATTCTCCAGAGACCCCGAACGTGATTACTGCACATATGCCGAAGCATGACAAAGGTATAAGTTCTATTGAAGATGTTCTATATGTTGCCTCTGTAGGTGATGTGGTTATTCCTCTCTCAATAATCAAAGAGAATCTATTACAGACCGGTTTATTTTTGGGCTGTGTTAAAGAATGTTATTGTTGTGCAGTCCAACCCAATGGCCGCGGGTTATTGAAGGAAGGTGTTCAACGCCTGATGGATGAACAGATAAATTTGATTGAGAAAATTCTGTATATTGAGAATTTGTGCCAAGATTTGTCTATCATATCTGGTACCCTTGTTAGGATCACTTCCAAGGGTCCTGTAAGGATTACCGCCAATCCAAAAGTTGCTCCTTTGATTATCACCACACCTGGACCCATCCCATATTCCTCGGAAAAATATATTCCATGGAATTATGGATATGATGTCTACTACCATGGCGTCAAACAAGAATTGTCTGATGAAGATACTGAAGATGTTGAACCCAACATTCACAATATTGTGGGACCAGCAAAGTTACTAGAAGCGAAAGGATTTTCTCCCCAGAAATATCTCCACATGCTGAAGTCACAGTTACCAAGTCAACTGCCGAGGCTCGGGGTAAAGAGCCAATGATAAATCCTACCCAGACGGAGGCACCAAAAGAAACCACAGTCAAGGACACCTCTGGACAAGAGTTGGAAGAGTTTTTGAAGATCATCCGTAAGAGCGACTATAAAATTATTAAATAGCTAGGGCATACCCCATCCAAAATCTCCATGTTATCTTTACTACTATGTTCTGAAGCCCATGCGCATGCTTTAGTAAAATTCTTGAAGACTGATCATGTGCCGTAAGAAATTTCAGCTGATCAATTTGGAAGTTATGTGGCTAGCTGAACAACTGATAATGGATTAGGTTTCTCCGATGTTGACCTGACTCTGGAGGGGAGAAATCATAATAGGGCCTTGTATGTCTCCATTGAATGCATGGGCACTACATTGGCTCATGTGTTAATTGATATTGGCTCTTCGCTGAATGTTCTTCCAAAAGGCGCTCTTGACAGACTAGATTGTGAAAGGGTTGTGCTTAAGCCCATTAACATTATAGTTCGAGTCTTCGATGGATAAAAAATAATGGTGCATGGAGAAGTGGACCTCCCAATCAAAGTGGGTTCACAGATATTTGAGTCCACCTTCTATGTAATGGACATCCGGCCAGCTTATCCTTGTCTATTGGGATGCCCCTGGATCCATGGGGCAGGTGCCGTCACCTCCACCTTGCACCAGAAATTAAAGTATCCTATAAAAGGAAAGGTTGTCACTGTCTGCGGAGGAGAGGAGTACATAGTCAACCATCTGAATTCATCCTGGTACGTGGATATGGACGGGGAATTCATCGAGAATCCCTGTCAAACTTTTGAAGAGATTTCCCCTACTGCTGTTAAATATGTTTCTGCCATTCCAAAGGAAACCAGGATTCTGTACAAGATGGCTTCTTTGAAAGATGCCAAAGCAACTATAGAAGAAGCTGGTTGTACTATTTGGGGTCAACTTCCTGATTTCCCTTATAAACCTGACAAGTTTGGTTTAGGATTTACTGCATAAGGTCAAAGGGTTGTTCATCACGCTCGGGCTGGAAGACCCCCATTCCGTATCAGCAATAACAGAGTCAATGCTATAGAGGATGCTGACAGTGATTGTGATTTCTACATCTGGATATTCCATACCATTGGCGATGGAATCGACAATTGGAAAGCAGAAGACCTTTTCACTATCTCTTGTAGTCGGGAGTAATAGCTACATTCATGTCTTATTGCTTTTAAAATGATTTTGGTTATGTAATAAACAATGACTTCAAACCTTGTGTCTTACCCGGGGCACAATGGTTCATTTCTTAAAGGTTGATAGTTCATAAACATCGTTCATTTAATAAAAAAATTGGACGTTTTGCATTCAAATTTTGTGCTCCCTATTTTTCTTTTACTTATTGCATCTTCAAAATAGCTATGTGTTCTTACACGCACCCACACACTATATTGCAGATCCTCATCCACTCTGGATCTAATTGATAACGATTTTGTTATCGCCGCTTATGACTTTGAAAATCCGATCTACCAAGCCGAGGACGAAGGTGAGGAGGATTATAAAATACCTGGAGAACTTTCCAGAATCTTAATACAAGAAGAAAAGGCTATCTAACCACATGAAGAGCCAATCGAAGTTGTAAATTTGGGTACTGAGACAGAAAGAAAAGAAGTCAAGATAGGAACCAACTTAGAGAGCAGTCTCAAGAACAAATTAATCCAGATGTTGTGTGAATATGTTGAGATCTTTGCTTGGTCATATGATGACTTGCCAGGGAACATTAATGATATTGTGGTTCACCGTCTGCCAATGAAAGAGGGTTGTTCTCCGATTAAGCAGAAAGTTCGTCGCATGCGTCCCGAGATGTCCGAGAAGATCAAGGCCGAGGTTATGAAGCAATTCAACACAAGTTTCTTAGCAGTGACATCATATCCTCAATGGGTGGCTAATGTTGTTCCGATTCCAAAGAAAGATGGAAAGGTATGCATGTGTGTAGATTACAGGGATCTAAATAGGGTGAGCCCCAAAGATGACTTCCTGCTTCCACATATTGATGTTTTGGTTGACAACACTGCTCAACACAAGGTGTTCTCCTTCATGGATGGTTTCTCGGGTTATAAATAGATCAAGATGGCGCCTGAAGACATGGAGAAAATTACCTTCGTTACATAGTGGGGCACTTTCTGGTACAAAGTTATGCCTTTTGGGTTGAATAACGCCGGGGCAACTTATCAGCGTGCCATGGTAGCCTTATTTCATGACATGATTCACCACGAGATAGAGGTCTATGTCGATGACATGATAGAAAGGTCACAGAATTAAGAAGATCATCTTCATCATCTGCATAAATTATTTGAAAGGATGAAGAAGTACAAGCTAAGGTTAAATTCGAACAAATGCACTTTTGGGGTGAGATCCGGTAAACTCCTGGGTTTCGTCGTCAGCGGTAAGGGTATTGAAGTTGATCTTGAAAAAGTTAAAGCTACTCAAGAAATGACAGGTCCCCATGCCAAGAAGGAAGTTATAGGTTCCTTAGGACGACTAAATTATATTTCCCGATTCATTTCTCATTTGACTGCTACTTGTGAACCAATCTTCAAGCTGCTGAAGAAAGATCAAGTAGTAAAGTGGAACAACGACTGTCAAATAGCCTTTGATAAAATTAAGAAGTACCTAGAAGAACCTCCAATTTTGATTCCACCAGTTAAAGGAACGCCTCTAATCATATACCTAACAGTGCTAGAGAACTCAATGGGGTGTGTACTGGGGCAGCATGACGAGTCTGGTCGAAAAGAGCATGCAATATACTACATTAGCAAAAAGTTTACCGATTGTGAAACAAGATATTCAATTCTTGATAGAACTTATTGCGCTTTGGCATGGGCTGCTCGCCGACTAAGACAGTATATGTTGACCCATACTACCTTGTTGATTTCTAAAATGGATCCTATCAAGTACATATTCGAGAAGCCAACTCTCTCTGAAAGAATAACCCGATGGCAAATGGTCTTGACAGAATACAACATTCAGTACACCACTCAAAAGGAAATCAAAGGAAGTGTAATTTAAGATCATTTGGCACATCAATCTATAGACGACTATCAGTCTATGAATTTCGAATTCCCGGACGAGAACATTATGCTAGTTATAGATTATGAAGAACCTGGACTGTATGAAGGACCTGAGCTAGGATCCCGATGGACTATGGTTTTTAATGGAGCTTCCAACGCACTTGGAAACATAGTCGGTGCTGTAATTATCTCTCCTCATGGTTGTCATACGCCCTTCACTGCCAGGCTCTGCTTTGACTGTACCAACAATATGGTTGAATACGAAGCATGCATCACAGGTGTTAAAGTTGTTATTGACCTAAGAATCAAGTTCTTAAGCGTATATAGGGACTCAGCCCTGGTGATCAGTCAGATCAAGGGAGAATGGGATACGAAGCATCCGAATCTTATCCCTTACCAAGAACATATGCTAACCTTGATTCTGTATTTCTAAGAGATTACTTTTGAGCATATACCAAGAGAAGAGAATCAGTTGGCGGACGCATTGGCTACCATGTCATCCATGTTCAAGGTCAGATGGGACAATGAGGCTCCTAGAATTACCATTGAAAGATTCGACGGACTGACACACTACTATGAAATTGATACTGATGAAGTAGAAGAGAAACCCTAGTTTCATGAAGTAAAAAGATACCTTGAGGCTCAAGAATACTCTGAAGGGGCATCGATCAATGACAAGAAATTCCTACGGAGGTTCTCAGCTAAGTTCTTCTTGAGCAATGGAATTTTATACAAGCGCAATCATGATTCGACTCTGCTTCGTTGTGTAGACAAGAGGGAAGCAGAGGAGATTATGCAAGATATACACGAAGGCATCTTCGGTACCCACTCCAGTGGGCATACTATGACTAAAAAGATTTTGAGGACTGGTTACTATTAGTCGACTATGGAAACCGACTATCACCAATACTCGAGAACTTGTCATAAGGGCCAAATCTATGCTGATAAAGTTCATGTGCCTCCCGTACCTCTGAATGTTTTGACTACTTTGTGGCCTTTCGTAATATAGGGCATTGATATGATTGGGGAGATTAAGCCTACTACCTCTAACAGACATCGCTTCATTCTTGTCGCTATTGATTACTTTACAAAGTGGGTGGAAGCAGCTTCATTTGCCTCTGTTACTAAGAATGTGGTCGCCCGATTCATTAAGCATAACTTGATCTGTCGGTATGGCATCCCCGAGAGGATTATCACAGATAACAGTACTAATCTCAACTACACTATGATCACTGAACTCTGTACGCAGTTTAAGATCATGCACCACAACTCTTCTTCGTATCGACCAAAGATGAATGGCGCACTAGAAGCCACCAATAAGAACATAAATAAGATTATACAGAAGATGGTTGTGACCTACAAAGACTGGCACGAGATGTTACCATTTGCTCTCCACGACTATCGCACTTCAACTAGAACATTAACTGGGGGAACCCCATTCTCCTTGGTCTATGGTATGGAAGTTGTCCTACATGTCGAAGTTCAGATTCCCTCTCTGAGAATTATGAAAGATACAGACTTAATAAATTCATTACTTCATGACCATTTTTCACTAAGATACAAGATGATTCAAGTAAAAATTTCAACATGAAAGTTGTAGAGCATGATGAATTCTACAAATTTGTCCTTGGGGGTTAATGTCCAAAAAATTCTTGGATTAGGAGATATAGACCCATGAAGTCATGACATTTTTATCTAACACTTGGAAAAATTTTCAACAAGTTTAGTCAGATTTTTATCCCAACTTCTTGGCAAATTTTCACCAAGCTTCAATTTGATTTAGCTGAAGTGGTCAACATGAAATTTGTAGACAATGTTTCAAGCTTTCCAAAATGTCGAAGAATACATTTTGATCTTGCTTGAGCTAGTAGATTCGAAGAGATGAAGTTGGGCATCCATTCTTGAATTATAGGTCATATTTGTGAAGAACTCAAGAACAAATCTTCATGCCATGCTACATAATCTTGCTTTGCAAGCCTCTTAACTTGCAAATCTCACCATAATTAAATGTTTACACAACTGATTGAACCATTATTCACTTGATTCAAGCTTTTCCCAAAACAATTTTCCATTTTTGGCACAAAGTTACCATTTCAATTCTTGTAAAGCATGCTTTATCACAAAGTCCACTCTGCACACGCTCGATACAAAAGCCAGAAGCAACATGTTTAAAGCCTCTAACCACACTAGATTTCCTTGTACTTCACATTGGAACCATGTTCTTCAAGTTTGCTTCATGTATAATCCGACCTAGCTATAACATGTGATTTTGAAAACCAAGCCCTCTCAGCCTCTAAAACATTTTCTCTATAAATAGAGGAAGTATTTGCAAGCTAAGACACGAATTCATAGCCCTCAAAAGACCCTCATACTCCCTCAAACCAGAATTTGCATCAAAACCCCATTTTGTGGCAACTTCTGACCTTGAACACAAAACTTCAAATCTAATCGTGCGTTTTCCATTTCAATCATCCAAACATCATCAAAAAATCATATAGAAGTGATCCAAACACTTGAACCACTTCTGTATTCCCTCCATCACCATCCACCATTTTCAAAATCCATCATTACAGCTTGACTTGGTCAAAACAGTTGGGCAAGCTACAAGGAATTCTATCAATTGGAATAGCTTCAGGGAGGTCCAAGCAAGCTCACAAATCATCCTTTCACTTCTGAAAGTTGTGTAGAGAGCATTCAGATTTCGTGTTAAGAGGCAAGTTTTTCTAACTTTGAAATCCTTATTCAAGCATCATTTGCACTTGCTTTCTAAAGAAAAAATGTAGATATCAATACCCTGAAACTAACCATGCCTTTAATTTTCATTTATGTTAACTGTATGATGAGAATTTTGAAGTTGAATTTTCTGAAAAAATTAGGTTTCAGTTTGGTACCAAACAAAATTCATCTTAGTCTTTGATCTTTAGATTTTGAAAGTTATATGGTTGAATTCGTGGTGAAAAATCAAGCAAATTTCATGTTTACATTTTTAAAAATGGCTGAGAAATGAAGGAGTTACAATATCAAAAATGGTGATGTTGAGGTCTAGCGCGAGGAAGAAGAAGAAGGCATAAATTCAAATTTTAAACTGAGTTTATTATATATTTATTGGTGGCTGTTTTATAACCGAATGAAACAGTTACCCCAGTGGCAAGCGTGTGTGTGTGTAAGGTGTTAGTGTGCCAAGGCAGGGGGTTTGATCCCTGCCTCTGGCATTTTATTTTTCAACATTTCCTTTGTTAATCAGGTGCAAGCAAGGTAAGTGCGCGCGTGGTACATCCCCATGCTACAACCATCAGATCATCATGCAGACAAATCCAATGCTTCAAGCGCGCCTGTCCACCATGAGCCAGCAAAAGCCAACCTCACTGAATCATCCAGCGCTTGTGCTTAGTTGTTCTTGTCCTTTTTGTTTTTGCTTGGTAACACCCCCTATTGCTTTTATAGTTCAAGACCATTTTATTTCTTTTTTATTTTAATTAACTCTTTATTTTCTAAAAATAATTTTATTAAAAAACCAGAAAAATATAAAAAATGACAAAAATTATATTTAGTCCTTTTAATCAATTAATTTAATTTTTGACAAATAAGAATTATTTGAACCATCTTGATTTTATTTTATTAAGACTAGGTTTTTTTATATATACTTCATTTATTTTTCTAAACAAATACAAAAATATCTTCTAAATATCTAGATTTCTTTAGGCCTCAATTAATTAATTAATTAATTAATTAATTAAAATAAATTAATTTAATTACACCTCATTTTATTTTGTATAATTAATTTTTAAATAAAATTAGGACTAGGTTTAACTTTTTTTTATTTTCTTTCATTTCAAATATTTTCTAAACAAAGAAACAGCAAATTATTTTCTCAAATACTTAGAAATTTTTTAGGGTTTTAAACATTTTCCCTTTTCACCATCTCCACACGTTTGTTTATTTTTCACATCTTTATTTAGTTATGTAATTGCTTATGGATTGTAAATAGGAAAATTAGGGTTTATTGCTTTCCTCCCCCATTCATAAAGTTGTACCCCCATCCCCGAAGCATTGTAATAGCATAGGACATTTAATTTCCGCAATTTACTGCTTTCGTTATTACTATTAGTAATTAGGGATTGTATGGCAAGATCAAAACCAACCATTAAAATAACCTAATCTCAAAACTTCACACACACACGCACCTCTAGGGTTACCCTCACTTGTTACCTCAAATATAAACAGTCATGTCCCTCAAATATGGAATGTTTTAGAAAAGATCCTCGATTGAAAGATCGTAGTCCCTCAATGACCCTTTGATGCTGCCTTCGGGAAACAATCTTAGTTCCTTATGACAATTGCTAAAACATCTTACAAGTTTCCTTCTATGACTGTACAATGACCCACACATGTCCCTCACATGAAATGATATGAATTCCTGCTAACTAATGGTAGGATAGCACTATCTAAAGGAGGGGGAAAAGAACAAAGTCTTTTTGAGTAGGTAGATCGCTAGTAATTGCTTGCTCACAAAAAATAATCCTCACACCTCACACTTTCAAAACAACTATTTTCAAAACAATTTTCAAAACAAACATTTTGTATACATTCTCAACGATACAAGAATCATTACAAAATTGCCTTACATTGGCATTTTCAAAATATCTTTCCAAACACTCCCTTTCAATAAATATTTTCAAAACAAATATTTTGTATACATTCTCAATGATACGAGAATCATTACAAAATCTCCGCACTTATGAATTTTCAAAATATTTGCAAACATACACAAACACAAAAGCATTTTCAAAGTGAGCTAGCAATTAAGAGCCCGTAGATAAATATGGATGAAATGGTGCTAACACCTTCCCTTTTCATAACCTACCCCCCAAACTCAAGAAAATTCTCAAAAGGTCTTTCCTGCTCTTTTCACCCTTTCCTTTATTGGATAAAAAAAAGTTGGTGGCGACTCTTGTTATCTGCAATATTTGTGATAAAACGCAAAATCAAAAGTCAGTTCTCCCACCGTATTACAGAACTAGAAACTTTATTGTATGAGCAACCCTTTTCTTTGAGTAGTTTTGTATGATAGAAAATATGTGAAATATAATGTTTAATGGATGTTTAATGTGTTTGATATATATGTGTGCATGATATGATAATAGTGTAGCATGTTCAAAAAGAGTCAAAAATGTGTTTTACACATGTATCACAATTTCAGGTCGATACAAAAGGGTTTGCATCGACACATACTTAAGCCAAAAATCACAAAAACAATTATGCTTCAGTATGAGTCGACCCATTCACACTTTGCATCGATACATGTCAAGTTGATGCTCCTGGAAAATGTTTTAAAACCTTTATGCATCGACACATGAACTCATGCATCATACATATCACGTTTTGTTTTCAGAAATAAAAAATTAACTCAGTATGAATTGACACATACGCATTATGTATCGACTCATATGAAATTAAAGGTTTTGGGTTCAGTGTGGAAAACATGTTGCATCGACATATAATGACTTGCATCGACTCATACATATTTGGTCTCTCTGTAATATGTCTTGCTATCAGTATGTATTGATACATAACAGATTGTATCGACTCATCCCATATTTTACGACTAACATGAGTCGACGCATATTAAACATGCATCGACTCATATTGTATTTTTATCTCTAACAGCTTTCTGTTACATATATAAGTCAGTTTTTGTAGTAAAAAAAACAGGTGTCACAAATATAGTTGGTGTGCATCAAATTTTCTAAGCATTAGAAACATGAAAGATACTTCATCTTCATCATCTTAGTTCAACAACAACGAAACATAATCATCTTTGTTTATTGAATTAAAGGATCATAGAGATAACGTTCAGCGGTACGATCGATGATCTTAGCTGAGTTAAAGATTCAAAAGGGGTTTTTGAGGAAAAACCATAGGGTTTGTCCTTCAAGAACGGGTGTGTTCTTGCGGGTTTGTTAGTCACAATTGAACAAGTCAAATCCAGCCGTAGCGAGGGGTTCGAAAATCGGGCTGATTTTGTAAACAGGTCGTGGAAGCGGAAGATTGACGGTGGATCTTGCAGGTGAAATCTTGATCAGCTCAAATTAAGTGGAGGTTATTACAAGAAGAAGAAGATCTTAGTGATTACGTTCTCTCTTTGTATTGTAACCTTGTAAACAACATTAAGCAAATTTATATAACAGGTCTCAATTTTAGTTTTGGAATTGAGAGGGAGATGTACCCACACACGAGGAGGTTAGTGGGGAACATCCTTACCAAACTGCTCGTGTATTGTTTTTATTTCTCTCTTTATCTTTAAGTTTTCTGCAATTTTGTGATTCAATTGGTTTGCTGGTTTTTCTGTTTAATGATACAATAGTGGTATAAACTCTTTTGATAAACCACCATTATTGTTGATCATCAAACAAGCATACGCTAATTGTTCGAAAAAATTGCTTGCAAGTTTTTGTTCATTGGAAATAGAGTTCTTGTGATAAGAGCATTAAAACGTACATTAAGTTGTGTTAGATTTTCATCAATTTCATCTTAATAAAATCCAGCAAGTTTATCGTATGTCCGGTTTTCTAGTGGTCAGTTCAAAATAGACGAAAGGAGATTCAGGACCGTGTTTTTCCGCTGTTTTTAATAAACTTTGATAAAATATTTTAAATCCTTGACAAATAAGAAGGTGATCTATTCACCCCCCCCCCCCCTTAATCACTTGCCACACTGTCTAACAAGTGGTATCAGAGCGCCAATTTACTGGTGCTTTGTGTCTACTAGTAACGCTATGGATTTTGAACCAAAGGGGGCGTATAATAGAGCTCCTGTTTTCAATGGTGAAAACTATGGCTACTGGAAAGACTGCATGCGAGTACACATAAATTCTATTGACAAGAATGTATGGACTGCCACTCAAAATGGTCCTTTTCAAATTACCATGAGGAATGATGCAGGTGCTATAGTACCTAAGCCTGAGGATCAATGGAATGAAACAAATGAAAAGAAGTGGTCAAGTGATTGGAAAGGCCAAAATATGATAATCTCAGCACTTGGTGTTGATGAGTATTATCGGGTGTCTCATTGCACGACTGCTAAAGAAATGTGGGATGCTTTATAAATTTCCAATGAGGGCACTACTAAAGTTAACCAGTCCCGCATTAACACACTCAATCAAGAGTTTGAGCTCTTTTGCATGAAATAAGGAGAATCTATCTCTGACATGCAAAGGAGATTCCTTCATCTTATAAGTCGTTTGAATGCTCGTGGTAAACGTGTTTCCAATGAAATTGCTACTAACAAAATTCTGAGATGTCTTAGCAGAGAATGGAAACCTAAATTAACAACTATCAAGGAAGCCAACGACCTCACTATGCTTACCATTACAACTCTGTTTGGCAAGCTGGAAGAACATCAATAAGAATTGGAAAGTCTTGAAAAGTATGGAAACAAGAGTAAAAAGGAGAAGAATAAAGACAATGAGGGTGAGAAGAAGTCAATAGTTCTTATGGCTTATAGCTCCAAGTCCTCACATAAAGAGCAAACTAATAATTAATCAAGTAGTGACAAAGATTCAGATGATGGAGAAATGGGACTCTTTGTTCGGAAATATAATAGGATTATTCGGCAGAATGGAATCAAGCACTCCGATAAGAATCTCATAAATTTTCGAAAACAATCCAAAGAGCTAAGACAAGAAGAGAATAAGAAGAATAGAGGTAAAGGACCTTGCTACAATTGTGGTAAAGTTGGGCACTACAAACCGGAGTGTCCAATGATGAAAAAGGACAAAGGAAAAGCTCCACCAAAGAAGTTTAATAAACAAAGAAGAGCTTACATTGCATGGGAAAGTGAGAGTGATTCATGAAACGATGGAATTTCAAGTGATAGTGATGAGACTGCAAACTTATGTCTCATGGTACATACCAAAAATCAGTACTACCACAAGAAGAACAACCACGACAAGAATGATAAGTGTCTTACATCTGTGGATAGAAGATGGTTTCTAGACAGCGGGTGCTCAAGGCACATGATAGGTGACATATCACTCTTCATTGACTTCAAAGCAAAGAAGAAAGGATTTGTTACTTATGGAGACAATAACAAAGGAGAAATACTCGGTAAAGGTAGTGTAGGTAATCCCTCTACCACTACTATTTATGATGTCCATTTAGTAGAGGGGCTTAAACACAATTTGTTAAGTATTAGTCAATTGTGTGACAAGGGTTATAAAATTAATTTCACAAACACTTGCTCCATAATTAAACATGCTGAACATAATATTGTGTTTAAGGGTATTAGAGTAAACAACATCTATATGCTTGATCTTTTTGATGTATCGTTAACAAGCACTAAGTGTCTAGTCACCTTGAATGATGATTCTTGGATTTGGCATAGAAGGCTAGCACATGTTAACTTTTATTTTCTTAATAAGGTTATATCTAAGGATCTAGTAGTCAGTCTTCCAAAAATAAAATTCTCAAAAGATCACCTATGTGACGCGTGCCAAATGGGAAAGAAAACAAGGGTCTCTTTCAAATCTAAAAACATGATTTCTACTTCATGACCCCTTGAGCTTCTCCATATGGACCTTCTAGGAAAAATATTCTAGGTGGAAATTATTATGGTTTTGTAACCGTTGACGACTATTCCAGATTTACTTGGACTATATTCCTTCGTAGCAAAGATGAAACCTTTTATGCTTTTAAGAGTTTTACAAAATTGTCCCAAAACAGAATGGAATAAAAAATAATTACAATTCGAAGCGATCATGGAGGTGAATTTCAAAACCATCTCTTTGATAAGTACTGTGGCAAGTATGGTATTGAGAATAACTTTTCAGCTCCTCGAACTCCACAGCAGAATGGAGTTGTGGAGCACAAAAATCGCGTTTTAGAGGAGTTGGCAAGAATAATGCTCAATGAGGGTGGATTACCAAAATACTTTTGGGCTGATGCAATTAGTACAGATTGTTATGTTTTAAACAGAATAATAATCCGTCCTATTTTGGATAAAACCCCTTATGATATTTTAAAAGGAAGAAAGCCAAACTTGTCACACCTTCACGTATTCGATTGTAAATGTTTTGTTTTGAATAATGGTAAAGAAAACCTTGGAAAATTCGATGCAAAAGCAGACGAAGGTATCTTTCTTGGATACTCACAATCAAGTAAAGCATATAGAGTGTATAATAAGCGTTTACTTATTGTTGAGGAGTCAATCCATGTTTCTTTTAATGAGTCTTATTCGAAAGATGTCGGAAAAGGTATTTCTTTTGATGGTGCAGGTGTATCTATAGAAGACATACTAAAGGAAATTGTTGAGGAAATTGATCAGTCCAAAACAGTTGACAATGAGAAGGAGGAAGATACTAGTCATGCAAAAGATGAGGAAGAAGGGCCAGCAGAAGTAAATGATCTTCCACCAGCTTGGAAATCCTTAAAAGACCATCCTATTGACAACATATTGGAAGATATTTCAAAAGGAGTGATGACTCGCTTTAAGATAAGTAATTTTTGTTATCACTTCATTTTGTTTCACAAGTAGAGCCTTAAAATGTCAAAGAGGCCTTGATTGATGAGTTTTGGCTAATGGCCATGCAATAAGAGCTTAATCAATTTAAAATAAATGACGTTTGGGAACTTGTCCCTCGTCGGCGAGACCATCATATCATAGGTACTAAGTGGGTTTTTAGAAATAAGCTTGATGAAAAAAAGTGATAACCCGGAATAAAGCACGTTTAGTGGAACAAGGGTATAACCAAGAGGAGGGCATTGATTATGAGGAGACTTATGCTCCAGTTGCTCGCCTTGAGGCTATACGTCTGCTGCTCGCTTATGCGTGTGCTAAGAATTTTAAGCTTTATCAAATGGACGTAAATAGTGCTTTTCTAAACGGTGCCATAAATGAAGAGGTATATGTCTCATAACCTCCTGGTTTTGAGAGCAATTAATATCCAGATTATGTTTTCAAATTAAAATGAGCATTATATGGTCTTAAACAAGCCCCTCGGGTTTGGCATGAAACACTTAGCAAATTTCTGCTTGATAATGGATATTCAAGAGGTAAAGTGGATACCACCCTCTTCATTAAACATAAAGGAAAGTGTTGTACCCCAAAATTTTCCCTCCCATATTTCTCAATACATTTCAAGTGAGGTCCTCAAATTGCTCAAGGAAGTCCAAGGGTTGACCAGACAAACTCTCTCCTAAGGCAGTCTACCTCAAATTAGGGTTTCATGTTGCATCAAGATACTTGAGTCCAAGGGATCCCAAATGCTCACAATTGTCCTAATATGTTCTTAAGATCATCCATGTCAAGTTTCAATCCTTGCAGAGGAAGTTTGCTCAGTCAATTGCTCAAAGGCCTGAAAATCGACTGTGCCAGGGCAAAAGTCAACTGTGGCCCACATACAGTCAAACTTCAAGATTTTTGGTCAACATTCTCATTTTGAAGTATTATTCATCATTTGATCAAGGGTTGATCATGATTCATCAA
Source organism: Vicia faba (assembly GCA_948472305.1). NCBI lineage: Eukaryota > Viridiplantae > Streptophyta > Magnoliopsida > Fabales > Fabaceae > Vicia > Vicia faba. Next base: position 214,923,194 of record OX451736.1, read on the forward strand.
GGATTGCTCACAATTCATCAAAACCCAAAAGTTGCTAAATTAGGGTTTTGCAAGAAAAGTCAACTCAACTTTGACCAAACATAACTTTCTCATACTTTATCAAGAATGACCCATCCAGAGCTCATTTTGAATAGGGTTCAATTCCCTACAATTCATCTTCATCTCCCAAGTTCAAAATATGCACTCACAAGAAGTTATGAATTTGGACATTATAGGTCATTTTGAAAAGTCAACAAAAACACTTTTTTTTCAAAGCTTCATACATGAGCATGGAAGACTCAAGTTAGATGAGACCAAAAGGGTTGTTTAGAGGACATCTAAAGCTTTCTAAAAAGTCCAAGGACACCTTCAAAGAGTCAAAATTGAAGGAGTTATGAATTGGTGAAGTTGACCTTTTTTGCAAAATTGCCAAAAGTCAAAAGTGCCTCAAATTGCAATTTTTGTCAAATGGGCCCAACGTTTCGTACTTGTTTTGAGTTTGTAACATGGTCCACGACCCGTGATCTTTCCCATCTGCCTTTATTTTATTTTTGCCATTTATTTTGATTTTTATTTCAATTAAATCAAATTAAATCAAATTAAATCAAAATAAAATCATGAAAATATCAAATTCATTTAAACCTTGAGATTTTGTGCATATTTCAGGTCCCTTATACAGCTAGCAACAAAATCAATCGTGCAAGGCATGATTGTGCATAAAAAGTAAGCTTTTTCGTGCCCTAAAACTCGTTGTAAGTGATTCACGGATTTGACAAATTCTTGAAATTGAATATCATTGTTTAGGCATTTGTAGCATGAATCATGTATATATTCGGAATCCTGGAAGCATTTGCAAGCTATTCATAACAGTTAATTGCGTTTTTTCTAACCCTATAAAGATATGCCATTGTTAGGGTTTTTTGTATCGTTTTAGGATCTTTTGGTACATGTAAAATTAGCCCAAAATAAAGGCACCACGATGCTCACCGGGCCAAGGCGAATTGGTTTATGGCTTCAAGTTCCATTTATCGTGCCTGTGGTTGATTTTGGAAAATCGTTGTTTTGTACCTACGCTTCTGGTCCGTAGGTAAAAGTCATTAGACTTTTAGAAACAGAGAGAGGTTTGAGATGATGGCGTGGCAAGCCCTGATTGCTTCATTTGAATTTTGCGCGCGGATAATTTTTATTTTGTTTGTTTTTAATATATTGATTAATTGTTGTTTGATGTACAACAAGCGCGCTTGGCTCAGTTGGTATTGAGGCAGATGAAAAGGCCATAGGACCTGGGTTCGAATCCGAGGTCCCCCATGTATTTCATATTATTTTTATTTGTATGATCAGGCGTGTACACAAGCGTGAAGACCACCATATACCCTCAGGATTCAATCATTAGATCTCCAGAAGGCCAGATCTAAAGGCCATCATGTGATGGTCCACCAAAGGCCCTAGTCAACGTGCAACACTGAATCATGGAAGTCAAACGTGGGTCAGATTGCTTGGGCCCAGAAGCTGCTAATGGCACCCCTCAAATTGCTGATTACAAGGCCCATCTTCTTTCTTTTCTTTTTATTTTCTCTTTTAATTTCTTTATTTAATTTATTATTTCTCTCACAAAAATTAATTCCTTTTTATCAAGAAATCATAAAATTAATTTTCACCAAATTAGAATTTAGGCTTTTTTTTATTATTTATTTTATCAAAAATTAATTTAATTAGTTAATTTAATTCTAAGGTAACTTTAATTCTTTTGTAAATAAATTAAAACGAATTAAAAAATTAGGGTTTTGTTTAATTTAACATTTATTTTCTTTTTCTTAAAATAACAAAACTACAAAAATAGGTCAAAATTAATTATTTTCCTTAATTTTAATTTAATTAGTAATTAGGTTTGTATTTAATTTAAAACCTTATTCTTTTTCTTAAAATAATCAAAACAACAAAATATGGTTTTTCTTTTAATTAGGTTTAGACGGGGTCAAAACCCTAGTTTTCTTTCGTTCTCGATTCATCGCGCGTTTATTTATTTTTATGATATTAATGTAACTGCTCATGGGATGTAATATTTAATTAGGACTTTTCGTTTATTTATCGTTTTGATGGGTTTTTGGTTATGTAATTAATTCCCCACCCGAAGCCTTGTAATAGCGTAGCTTTATTTTCTGCATTTTAATTTCGCAAATATTAACTGTTAGATGTATGATAATAGGGTTACATGACAAGAATGTATGTTAATTTTAAAATGGTTAGCAAACCCTAAATGTGCAAAGATAATAATCTGAAATTGAATCACTCGCACATGCGCACTCCTAGGATATACTCTCACTTAGGTTGCCTTCGGTAAACGATCATTAAGTATAGGGTATTTTAGTGGTCGCCCTCTTGTCTAAACAAAAGATCAAAGTCCCGTTCGTAAATGTTGCCTCGGAAAGGTTGCCTCGGAAATGTTGCCTCGAATATGATCTTAAGACATTAGGGTTATTACTAAGACGTCCTAATATTGCTTTAGTGATCGTACGTCCCTTTCGAATTGACCCTTACAACTCAGACGATGGTGCTACCTACTCACTAATAGTGGGATAACGTTGTCTAAAGGAAACAAGAACATAAACATTATTTTTTCGAGTAGGTAGATGCTAGTAGGTACTTGCTCAAAATCAAACTTTTTCCACACTTACACTCTTTTCAAACAAAGTTTTCAAAAACACTTCGTAACACTGTTGAAGACAGAAGCAAGGGTTAAATCGAAGTAAAACAAAAACTTTTCAAAACGCATAAACACAGAAGCAATTTTTAAATGATGAGCAAGTACCTAAGAGCCCGTGGAAAACCATGGATAGAAAGGGTGCTAATACCTTCCCTTTCTATAACCTACCCCCGTACTCAGAAAATCTCGAAAAAGGAATTTTTCTGTGCTTTTTTCCTTTCCTTGTTGGATAAAATAAAAGTCGGCGGCGACTCTTGCTTACCACGACATTTTGCGAACACAAACGCAAAACGCAAACCGGCATTTTCCTAAAACAGTTCCGGTTCTACCACCGTATCACGGAAAGCACATTCTTTTAGTTCAAATATATGTAGACGATATTATTTTTGGTTCAACTAACATACATTTGGTCGAAGAATTTTCTAAGGTTATGCAGGGTGAATTTGAGATGAGTCTCATGGGGAGCTAAACTACTTTCTTGGTCTCCAAATAAAGCATCTCAATGAGGGCACAATTGTGTGTCAAACAAAATACTGCAGAGAGTTGCTTAAATGCTTTGGAATGAAGGACTCAAAGGAAATTAACACCCATATGCCTACCAACGAGAACTTAGATAAAGATGAACATGGTAAGAGTATAGATGTCAAGAAGTATAGAGGTATGATTGGACCCCTCTTGTATCTTACTGCATCTAGGCTTGACATCATATTTAGCGTTTGTATGTGTGCACGATATCAATCAGATCGTAAGGAATCCCACTTAAAAGCTATCAAGCGTATACTTAGATATCTTCATGGCACATCTAAGTATGGACTATGATATTCCAAGGGAAGTGATTATAGCTTAGTAGGTTACTCTGATTCTGATTTTTCTGGATGCAAATCAGATAGGAAAAGCACTAGTGGCACATGTCATTTGTTTTCAAACTCCTTAGTGAGTTGGCATAGAAAAAAGCAGGTTTTTGTTGCATTGTTAACCGCCGAGGCTGAATACGTAGGAGCCGGTAGTTGTTGCGCCCAGATTTTGTGGATAAAGCAACAATTACAAGATTTTGATATTCAATTAAAATGTATTCCAATAAAATGTGACAACACAAGTGCTATAAACGTTACTAAGAATCCTGTCTTACATTCACGCACTAAACACATAGAGATTAGGCATCAATTTCTTCGCGATCATGTTGAAAAAGAGGATGTTGTGTTTGAGCATGTTCATACTAAAAATCAACTTGCTGATATTTTCACGAAACCACTAGCAACGGAACCTTTCTTCAACATTCATCGTGAGTTAGGGATTTTAGATCTCTCTTACTTGATGTCTGAAATTCTGGTGTATGCCAGAATTCAGATGTTATACTCAATGTCTAGACATCTGATATGACATAATAAATACACTGCAAGGTAGATACCCAATTTTTCGTGATTCAGTACCGAAGAGAACCAGAAACACAGTTTAACCAAGTTGTGCCAGATATACTTTGAAGGTGCAGAGGATAGAACAACGATGTACCTAGTTCTGTTCATCTGTTTCACATGATCAGCAGAGAGCAAACATCCTTCACAGTTCTGTTTCTTCTGCACAGATATCAGCATGATGTCTTAACATGTTCTGAGATATCATCTGTTACAGCATTACAGTTTTACCTTGATATATAACAGACAGAATTATAAAGTGTTGAAGGTAAAAACACAAATCAGTTGTTGACCCAGTTCGGTGAAACACACCTACTCTGGGGGCATACCAAGCCAGGAAGAAGATCCACTATCAGCAATATTAATTCAGGACTAAACTACACAAGTTCCCATCCTTCACTTAATCATCTACCCAGTGCAACCTATACCTAGGAACTCCTAGATAGAAACCTACCAGTTTCCATTCCTATTGCCACAACAACAGAAGTCTTACTCCTACTCAAGAAGCAGTGCCCTCCCACTTGGTTTCCTACATTACAATGAATATGAAGTAATGCAAAAATACTTAGACTTGCTTCACAGCTTCATCCAAGAACACTCAAACTCTTACCTACAGGTTTCGAGTTACATACATGGTAACCTTGCCACAGACCGACAGGTTTACCTAACAAAAAAAACCCCTAATGTTACATTATGTGCGTATTTTAAACCCTAGGTTACAATCTGCTATTTATAACCTATTACCCACCTCAGCAAGCTTTTCTCCTTGCTGTTACAACTCAGCAGCAAACTTCTCCTATAATCAAGGTCTTCAATCTTCTAGTTCCTAAAATATCTCCATATTTAGAAACATTATTTTCTTCAAATATTCTGATTGATTCTTGATTGATCTTCAGATTCTCCATAAGAAACGCCACATATATTCTCAGAGTATTTAAGTACCAGAACTGTAACTGAATTATCAATTCTGTTGACGTGATGTCAAGTCAGATGTCACGACATTACATCTAACATGTTTTCCTAGATGTTGAACTTTTTCACCACAACAAATAACCTCTTTCATAATTTAGATCACTTAGAATAGTTAGGTTACAAGTCACAGCTGTTACAAACATTCAACATGTAACATAGTTACTTAATCAGTACTTAATTTTAGGCGCGATGTCATATGCTGATGTTGTGACATCTTACATAACATGTTGGTCCAGATGTTGAACTTCTTCAACACCACATATTAAAACAACAGAGGGAATCTGGGTAAACTTGCTTTCTTATTTGTTTTACAAATGAAGCCAACTCTCCAGCCAGGGCACTTACAATCTCCCCCTTTGGCAAATTTTGGCTAAAACAAATAAGTGCAAGTTGTATTTTGGGACCAGGCCACAACACAATTGAGATGTTACAACATCTTGTCCAACAACTTCTTTGTAGAGGCTGATGTCCTTTGAGCAAACAACAAACCTCTATCCCTCAACTGTGAGCAACTCCAAACCATCGATGCCCCAAGAGGATTTCTTTTCTCAAGATTATTGTTGATAATCTTGATACTTATTACTTGTGATCATGTAACTCAGATCACAAGTCACAACTATCCTCTTAACTCAGAACACAAGACACAAACAAGGTCACTTACTTAGAGATCATGTTGCTTTCACCTGAGTCTCGCTGGACATTGCCGTGTGTTGCTTTCACCTGAGTCTCGCCTGAGACTGGGTCCCTATCTTTCTCTCCCTTTTTGGCCAGAATTTGACAAAGACTGCCCATACAGATCCATACCCATGCACAATTTTCCCAGATGCTAACAAACTTCATATTGCTGAAACCCTCTGATGAAGAGAAAGAATAGAGAGAGTCTTCATAAATAATGCAATTTTGGCATAGATAGTAACGATCTTGGTACTTTACTCTGACAGTTTCAGTACCCTAGGACTGGTTTTAATGCAGGTACCTACCCTTGGGTTTGACCCTTTGACCATTGTCAGACATTTGTCTTTTAGAACCGACTACTCCTTTTAAGTACTCTGCCTCAGTTATATAATACCTTTATTAGATGACAAGTTATCATCTAAACATTCCAGCTCACTAAACAGCTCCATAATGAGACACAACCGCCCTGTTTTCTTAGCAGATGAAAACATGCTCAAATCCTATGTCGTCATACATTCAGCTAATTTGAAACCATTCCATTTTCACAAAGAGGATGGTTACTCCCTCTGAGTCATACAGCTGTACACACATGGATTTATTAATAATAATCCACACTTCATCCAATTTTCCTCCTGTCTGTAGTTTTAGAGGAAATTAGGAACAATGTCATTACCAATGTGATGACATTCGGTCAGACATAGTCTTTTTCAGTTTGAACACATCATTCCAATAGTTAATAAGGTGCCACACTTTATATCCTACGAGTTTGATGAAGACCTTTTGTACAAACCAATACTCCCCCTGTTAGGGACAATTACTTCTCCTCATGGAAACAAGTAGGACACATTCAATACTCAGTTTGACCTTCAAGGCAACTTCTGATTCAAAGTAAATAAGACCCCTTGATGAATGGAAAACATAAGACGCATCTTCATGTCTTCAAGAGCGCACCCTCTGTTCAACAATATTGATTGAACGCATTCATACTGTGAATCAAACTTTCTTGATAATAATCAGCTGCCACATGTTGATTATCTTGATTCTCTGAATTCACTGCTGAGATAGACCAAATGCCACTGTTTGATTATCTCCTTCATGAATCCTCATATATGAAAAATCAAATGCCACCTTTTGATTTCTCCATGTTTATCAGACTTCTCCCAAAGATATTCTGATCTTCCAATTGAAATTTGAACTTCAAGCTACAAGTTTTCACAAAAGGCTTAGATACACTAAGACAGGAACATGTAACATCTTCTCCACCCAACAACTCCAAAGAGCTGCAAAGAGACGATCTTTTTGAAGAATCTAATCTTCAACTTCGTAGATCATCCTATCTTAAGTTGTTGTGCCACTTCATCAACCAAGAATCTGATGTTGAACCAAATGTCACAGCATTATGTTATAACATCTAGTTGCTGAATTCAGCTCCAGACTGATCTAGGTGACCATCATCAAGATTATGATGTCTTCTTCTTCTTGTAGCTTTAAGTCTGAACATGTTTCCAGGAAACCTTTTCAAGGATCAAATGATTTTGCTGTCACCAAAGAGATAGCTCTAAAGCATCACTCTTCCTGTGATTCTTCACAGGGTCTAGAAGAAGGAATGTTCCCACATCTTTAAGAACATCAGTTATCTTGAACTCCAAGGGTACTAGTACTTGTCACAAATAGCAATTGATCATAAATCCTTCCCATTATCCTGTAAGATACTTTCACCATTTGAATACTTTGACATACTCTTCGTGTGTTAATATCTTCTTCTTGCAAGCTCTTTCTTTTGAGAGACCAAGGAGTTGAGATATCTAGGTTGCCACCCTTGACTCAAGTAAATAGAATTTTCTCTGAACAAACTCTACTCACCTCAACAGATTTGAAACTCCTACCAGATCAGATTCATCCTTAGGAATGAGAGAGATGAATCCTTCCTTGTAAATATGTCACCCAACTCCCAGAACCCATGTGCCATCAGCCAAACACCAGGCTGAACTAATGTGAGGAGGTTAACCAAATCTCCCCCTCAAACTACCAATCATGGAAGCTCCACACAAAATATCCATGCATTGTACACAACTGTCTCGACATGACATATGACATCCCTACTAGATTCAAGTAACTCCAAGAGTTATACCTGTTCATACTCCAATCACACCAATCAGACTTCAGCAGATATGTATTGCCAGAACATACTACCTTAACCAAACTCTGAGTCTTCATATTCTCACATCTTGAAAGATCTTCCACTTCTAATCATGATGTTTAATTGACAAGATTCATGATCCCAATCTACTTCTATGAAGGACCAATAAGGATGCACCATCATTGACTTTTATTAACCAATGTGCTTGTCTTTCTTCACACCATAGTACTTTCAGGGAACAACTGCTCAACCCTCATCAATCTTCAGGAATAAGCCCACCAATAGGGATTGCCCAATGTCACATCTCAACCAGCTCCACTTCTAGAGTTCTGACTTCTAAAAGTAACCATCGGGAGCACACAGACATAGTTGACTCTACCATTGTCAATTTTGCACATACAGAAGTCTCCTCTTCCAGGTCAGGAGTAGGTTCCAAACAAAAGTATCCCTTTGTTTGACACCCAAAACATATGCTCTTCAACTAGTAGCATCGTAGAACGTCTTCATGAGTGGACTTGAGAGGACTCAAATATCTGTGACATCTTCAATAGATTATGTTGAAATCTTGAATACAGTAGTCTTCAATCCATAAGAAGGGAAACACATCAGAGCTTGAGTTTTGCCAAGTATTATGCAGTGGAAGAACACAATACAACTCAATCTTTGCACACACACTCCACCAGACTAGTCTTCAAAAATAGATCAAGTTTGACTACGGTACAAACCTAGCATGACTACTACACACAACTTCAGGCGTACACACATCCCAGGTTTGAAAATAAATCAAACCTAGAACAGCTACCACACAGCTAGGCCAAATGCCAATCACCAAAGACAGGTACACACAGTTCCTTTCAAGAATAGTCCATCCTCCCACTTCAAGGGACCATTCAGGGAAATAACAAACCTTTCCAGGTTACAATCTCCAGTACTAAAATTGACCTTGCAGATACCAGAAAGTATCACCCATGGATCTCATCCAGAAACAGAACAGGATGCCTGCTCTGATACCAATTGAAATTCTGGTGTATGCCAGAATTCAGATGTTATACTCAATGTCTAGACATCTGATATGACATAATAAATACACTGCAAGGTAGATACCCAATTTTTCGTGATTCAGTACTGAAGAGAACCAGAAACACAGTTTAACCAAGCTGTGCCAGATATACTTTGAAGGTGCAGAGGATAGAACAACGATGTACCTAGTTCTGTTCATCTGTTTCACATGATCAGCAGAGAGCAAACATCCTTCACAGTTCTGTTTCTTCTGCACAGATATCAGCATGATGTCTTAACATGTTCTGAGATATCATCTGTTACAGCATTACAGTTTTACCTTGATATATAACAGACAGAATTATAAAGTGTTGAAGGTAAAAACACAAATCAGTTGTTGACCCAGTTCGGTGAAACACACCTACTCTGGGGGCATACCAAGCCAGGAAGAAGATCCACTATCAGCAATATTAATTCAGGACTAAACTACACAAGTTCCCATCCTTCACTTAATCATCTACCCAGTGCAACCTATACCTAGGAACTCCTAGATAGAAACCTACCAGTTTCCATTCCTATTGCCACAGCAACAGAAGTCTTACTCCTACTCAAGAAGCAGTGCCCTCCCACTTGGTTTCCTACATTACAATGAATATGAAGTAATGCAAAAATACTTAGACTTGCTTCACAGCTTCATCCAAGAACACTCAAACTCTTACCTACAGGTTTCGAGTTACATACATGGTAACCTTGCCACAGACCGACATGTTTACCTAACAAAAAAAACCCCTAATGTTACATTATGTGCGTATTTTAAACCCTAGGTTACAATCTGCTATTTATAACCTATTACCCACCTCAGCAAGCTTTTCTCCTTGCTGTTACAACTCAGCAGCAAACTTCTCCTATAATCAAGGTCTTCAATCTTCTAGTTCCTAAAATATCTCCATATTTAGAAACATTATTTTCTTCAAATATTCTGATTGATTCTTGATTGATCTTCAGATTCTCCATAAGAAACGCCACATATATTCTCAGAGTATTTAAGTACCAGAACTGTAACTGAATTATCAATTCTGTTGACGTGATGTCAAGTCAGATGTCATGACATTACATCTAACATGTTTTCCTAGATGTTGAACTTTTTCACCACAACAAATAACCTCTTTCATAATTTAGATCACTTAGAATAGTTAGGTTATAAGTCACAGTTGTTACAAACATTCAACATGTAACATAGTTACTTAATCAGTACTTAATTTCAGGCGCGATGTCATATGCTGATGTTGTGACATCTTACATAACATGTTGGTCCAGATGTTGAACTTCTTCAACACCACATATTAAAACAACAGAGGGAATCTGGGTAAACTTGCTTTCTTATTTGTTTTACAAATGAAGCCAACTCTCCAGCCAGGGCACTTACAATGTCTTAAGCATGCATGTACCTTATATATATATATATATATATATATATATATATATATATATATATATATATATATATATATATATATATATATATATATATATATATATATATATATATATATATATATATATATATATATATATATATATATATATATCACAATGCTATTGAGATGTGTTCTAGCTCTCGTACGTGCGTCTTAACTGTTCATCAACTAAGGTAATATTGTTCCTTTCTCTATCTCGCTGGAATTTTCTGATTACTTGTAAATTTGTTTTAAATGTTCCATTAATATTGTCTATATGCTTTTCTATGCATCAATTGTTTGAACTTTGACATAAGCTAATTGCATTGCATTATTATGAATGCATAATCATCATTATATAGTTCATATTGCATAAACATATAATTGCTAATGGGTCTCATATCCAATTGTCCATAAAAACCTGTTAAAAACTAATTTATTTTTTAATTTTATTGATATGAGTCAGCTCATACGTGTATGAGTCGATACATATTGAAGAAAATTGTAAAAACAGAAATTAAAATTGTTTTCAGGTTGATGCATAAGTGCTTGTGTCGACACAATGATACGGATAACTGAAACAAAAAATAAAAATTATTTTCGGTCGATACATGTTTACCATGAAAATTGTTAAATAACTGCTGATCTTCCAAAAAGGGTAATTTTTGGTTACTTGCAGGATCGATCAATTTGATCCTAGGACATATGATAAATATTTGTGTTGTTTTGATAAAAATGGTAATTTTAATAAAGAACACATTCGACTAAGAAAGATAGAGGTTAGAGATAAGTTTAAGTGTAGAAATCTGGTAAAAAGTGCAAGTAAAATGCAAGGGAACATAAACTTTGCAAGTAAGATAAAAGGTTATAAGCAAGAATGGCAAGGAATGTAAAAAGGAATGTAAAAGACTTTGATTATAAAATGTGGTGTTTCAAAAGTACATTCTCAATATTCTTTCTCACGCAGCGGGTACTCGAATAATATTGAGTGACTTGTACAATTAGTTGAACACATGGAAATCTACATAGAGTCCCTATATTTATACTAGAACTAGGTAACCGTCGAGGAGTTTCCTCGCTCTAAGATGAGGACAAGTGTCCTCTGCATGCACTTCTACTTTTGTCCTTATGCCATGTTGCTTTCTTCAACTTCCAGGTGAACTGCTTTTCCCTCCTTTCTTCAGATTCAAAATCACTTGTTGCTGATACGAAGTTTCTTGGTTGAAGGGCAAAGGCTTCTTGGTCGAATACCCCCTTTTAACTTAGAAAATTTATCTAAGTATTTCTTCTCTTGTTAGCATAGCTTTGACACAACTAACATCACGAACTCTTCTGCCGAAGCGTCTTTAACTTTAGATTTCTTCAACCTATTCTTGGCCAGTAGGACCAACATGTGTAGGTGTCGAATTCAGGAGCAACAAATTGCCCCCCAAGATTGTCAATTTCGACGCTATAAGAAATGGTTATTCTTTGATATTCCCATTCGACACTTGTCTTCTTTTTGGCCACAAAAGTCAATCGTGCGCTTTTCACCTTCTACCAACCACTGCTGGTATTCAGAGTCATCATTACCCTTTTCCCAAGACGCCACTATCAATCAGCCATTTGCATGCTGCGATGATAGCCATTATCCATATAACCTAGGAAAGCATGGCAAACATTTCCATCACCTGTATGATAACTGCCTCAACGTTCGCCACATGACCCACTAACTCTGCAGCATTAAATGGTTTTGAGGGAAAACACTCTTCCCTGGACACTATAAATAGCCACGAATTCTCTTCTTTGGAATTTTTACAACTCCTAATATTCCTTATTTCCTTGAAAAAATAAATCTTAAGAACTTCATCTTCTTCGTTCTTTTACTACCCTCAACCATGGCTTTCCTTTCAAATGCACCAAATAATCCCAAAACCAAGAACATTTCTGACTTACAACAACAACCAGAAATCTTTTCCACTAGTTCTATTCCTGCTTCAACTGGGGAGCGAAGGGGTGTTTCTGAACCCATGACTAGAGAACGGTGTGAAGCTTACGATTCTCAAGTACTTATTCCTTTTAGGTACTCTGGGCACATGTACGCCATGTCTGGTCCACTATCTGCATGCGTTGAGAACCCCAAGTAGAATAATGCCTTCTTCCTAACTCACCCTAGGCTCTAGCCTATAGGTTGCGCGAAGAAACCCAGGAATGACCCTGAGGATGCTACTCCTGCTAACCAACAACACTCTCAAACGAAGGAAGACATAAGCCTTCAATTTATGAACAAGGGGAACAAGATCTTTCAGTCTTGCCCTAGCCTTACTTCAGAGTATTCAGAATGGCTAAGTAAGATGGAAATAGTGCAAACCCAAATCTGGAAAGATATGGGATTTATGACTTGGTCATGTTATCGAAGACTGGGTTACCTTATTTCTCTCTTATATTGGTATCTTCGTTGTACTTTTGGGATAGCACGCATTTCACTTTCCATTTACTCTGTGGAATGGTGACTCCAACTCTTTTCGACATAGCACCCATTATTGGTCTTCGACCAACTGGTGACTATTTTGACCCTGAAGATTTATCTGAAGATACTATTGGGGTTTCGGCCATGAAACACACATACACTACATTCACCAACCACTTTCATGACAAGTATAGCAGTAATGTCTCTGAAGTGGAACACATAGCTTTTCTAGCTTTGTGGTTATCTGGCTTCGTTTTTTGCACCAAGTCACTTCAAGTGACTAAGAAGATGCTCACCCTTGCAACACAACTTCATCATAGATACAACCTTTGTTTGGCCGAATTGATTTTATCCAACCTGTATGAGTCCATCAGCAATGGTGTCACTTAGCTTAAAGTTATTGGAGATAAGGCGAGTTTGCTCCTTTCTGGCCCCTTCTGGCTCCTTCAACTTTGGCTCAACGCCTCTTTTGAATATTTTCTTCCTCAGAAGAACAAGATTAATGAGAAGGCCCCATAAATCCTAAACAGAAGGGTCGAAGGCACTAGATTAGTCTTGTTGACTCCAACTGATGAGGGTCAACAATTCTAAAAAGCATTTACTAGCTTTGTAATGATGTTTGCAAAGCGTAAGGAATTTGTTTCGACTATGGCTCCCTTCGTCAGTCGAAAGGTTGGTCCAGAATGGTTTATTCAACCATATCCCTCATCTGATGAAGAGGACCAAGTGGAGGAGTATGTGGCTATCTGGGAATCGTTTCTTCGCCTAAGAATTATGCCACTGAGATTCAATAGTTCAAAGAATCGACTCAATTTGATTGCTTATCAACCGAATCTTGTCCCTCGCCAATTTGGCATCATCCAATCACTCCCTTATCCAATCTATCCCCGAGAAAAGTCTCTGCTATTTTATAATGCAGACTATTCAGAGGATGCTTCTACCAAGCATATTGGTAGGTACATTGGTCGAACCGTACTAACTTTGTTCAACTTCAAACTCAACTTTCCATGTTCACCTATCTTTGAAGACTGGTGGAAGCAGTACTATGACGAAGAATTCTTCGATGCAAAAGACTTTGCTGACCGTCTCCAAGAGGCGTTTATACTGGTCTCTGACAAGATCAAAAAAAGGTAATCTTTCTTTTCAAAGCAAATTCCTTATTTTCTTCGATTCAATCATTCGACATATGGCTTATACTTGTTTATTTTCTAGCCGTCAAGAGAACCATTACCAAGAAAGTCGTTGAAAGCACAAAGGGAGGAGACCTTTCTGTAAAACCTCCACCACAGGTAAATACTTTCTGCTATAACTTTATTTTTAACATATTAATATTGATGCTGATGCTTTTGACTCCTTTCTTTTTTGGGTATTAAGAAAACTACTCCAAAGAAAAGGAAAGTTCAAGAAATTGAAACTTCCAGTGATGAAGAAGAAGAATCTCCTCCTGTCCTTCTTAAGAGGCAAAAATTAAAGAAACCAACTCCTCTTTCCGAACCTCGTCCGAAAACAAAGATCAAGGTTATGGATACTAAGTCGAGGCCTCCTCCTGTCATCATCAAAGAGCCAACAGAATGAGAAGTAACTTCTAGGTTGAATAATCCCAGTGAAAGTGATAATTCAAGTCCTGGTGCTGAAGTTCCACCCAGGTAACAACTTCGACCATCTAAAACTCTTCTTTGAATTATTTTACAATAATTCTAATAATACTCTTTTGATCCTCAGGACACTGTTGGCACTTCCAAACAGGCTCCTACACCTGTAGCAGAATCTGTCACTATAATAAACAGTGAGGGAGATTCCACTTATAGGCCTTCTTCAGCAAAGGGATCCTTTATGAGCTTAGCCAGTGAGGTGAACAAACCTTTGAGCATCAAGTTGCAACTGTTGGGGAGAAGAATAACGAAATCCCTAGTGAGGAGGATTCTAACCTGCCATACACTAATCTCAGAAACTCACTAGCCACTGATGATGAATAAGAAGAGGAAGAGGAAGTTGTTGATGGTGCAGTCAAACCGGAGAGGGAGGGAATACCAGAGGGAGAGAATCAAAATAAGGATATTTTGGCGGCTGATGAGAGAGAGAACTTTGCAGGGGGAGCGCGAAACCCTACAAATGTTGAAGGTGCCCATGTCCATATACAAGATTTATCTGTCAGAGACAATGTGGCCCATGTCACCAATGAGAGAGTCACTTCGACAGGGTCTCGTACTATGGAGGATTTGGCATTACTAAAACAGAATAATCCTCTTGGATACTTGAATGCCATACTCGAGAGCAGAGAAAGTTCTTCCGATCAAAGTCACAATGCTTCGACTGCGTCTGGCAAATCTACTTCAACATCTTCTCTTGAGGAGGCACTTCAGAAAGTCAAGGCGTAACTTTTTAAAAGAGATTTAATGCTGACCTTAGAGGCAGAACCTACTGCTCATTCCTTTATGAAGACCACTTTAAGAGTTATGGACCTTCTTCCTTCCTCTCCTAACATCGCCAACTTTATTTTGGATTTGACTTTGATCAATGATCAGGTCTCAGCTGATTACAATCGCCGAAGGACTCTCAATTGCGAAATTGAAGAGGCCAATAGCCATGTAGCTGCTTCCTGGGGTGCTGCCACTGAATCAGCTTCAAGGCTAAAGAAGATGTCGAAGGAACAAGAGGCTAGGCAGAAAGAAGTCAAATAAATCGACAAAAATACAGCCAGCATGAGGCTCAAATTAGAGAATTGGAGGCTAAGATTGCCGCAAATGATAAACGAAAAGAAGAACTTCTTGCTATCAACACTGATTTTGAGAGCCAAGAGGAACTCAGCGATGGATTAAAATATTATGATCAGGCCCAAGCATTAGATGCTAAAATCGAAGCTCTTCATCAGTCAAAGGCTTTGTGCGAAAGACGTTTGGAGCGGTAGAGGATCAAATATCTCAAAATCAAAGCCAACCTCCCATTTTGATTTTGACTTTTTATTTGTATAATTATGTTTTTGTAATGACTTATAGCCATTTTGGCTGCTTAATGCATTTTCCATTTTGGCTCTTTACTTCGACTGAGATTAAACATTGGTTATTTTAACCTCTTGAAGTACAGGTCTATACTTTTTCAAGTATTTACCATTTACTCTCAAGAGCCTTTGATCTTCATTTAACTCTTCGATCTCATAGGAACCACCAGACAATGTTTGGATAATCTTAAAAGGTCCTTTCCATTTAGGAGACAATTTCCCCATATTTCTATCCTTTCGACCCATTGGGAGAATTATCTTCCATACTAGATCCTCAGGCAAGAATGTCTTGGGTTTTACTCTTTTATTGTAAGATTTTTCCACTCATTTCTTCTGTATCCTTAAGAGATCTAAAGCTCTCAGTCTTTCTTCGTCCAAATCAACCAATTTGTCTAACATCATATTCCAATAGGCTTCGGAAGGGATATCTTGATGTTTCTGAATTCTTGTTGACTGCAGACAAATTTCTACTGGAAAAATTGCGTCATGGCCATAGGTTAATCGAAATGGTGTCGTTCTGGTAGCTTCCTTAGGAGAAGTTTGACATGCCCATAAGATTTGGTCCAACGTTTTATGCCAATTCTTTGGCTTTTTTCCTACATGCTTCTTTATCCAGCCAATTACTACCTTATTTGCCGCTTTAACTTGTCCATTAGCTTGCCCATAGTAAGGCATAAATGTTAACAATTTGAATCCTATTTCTGTAGAAAACTCTTGCACTTTACGACCAGTAAATAATGATCCTTGGTCGGTTGTTATTGTCTCAGGGATTCTAAACCTATATATAATCTTCTTTTGAATAAATTCCATGACATTCTCTTGGTCTACATTGACTAAAGGAATTCCTTCAATCCACTTAGTGAAATAGTCAATGCCCACCAATATATATTTCTGGCTTTTAGACGATGCTGGTCAAATCTCCCCAATAAGATCCAAAGCCCATCCCCTAAAAGGCCAGGGTTTCACAATTGAGTGAAGTTCACTTGCAGGTACATGTTAGATGCATGTATGTATTTGACATTCTTGGTAGCCTTTTGCAAAATCCACGCAATCTTTCAGCATAGTAGGCCAATATAATCCTTGTCGAAATAGCAACCATTTCATTTTATGGCCTAGTTTATGTGCCCCACATGCCCCAACATGTGTATTTGAAAGGGCTACGTATGCCTCGGTTTCACTTAGGCATTTCAGTAGTACTCCTTCAAGTATCTTTTTAAATAACTCGTTTTTCCATTAGAATATAAATTAGTGCCCTATACTTTGTTTTTCGTTCTGTCGAAGCCATTGGATTTTGCAAATAATCTACTATAGGCTTTCTCTAATCTTGTTCTGGTAGATTTTCTATGAACGAAATTTCAAAGTTTTCTTGGTCAACGCACTCCAGTTTTGTTATTTCTAGATCTGGTGGAGACAACTTAGTTGATGTTACTCTTCCTCTAACTTCAATTTCTTGTTGTAATATTTCTTAAAAATATTTATATCCAGATGCAATCTGTGCTAAGTTATTAGCCACTTGATTTTCTAATCTTGGTATATGTCGAATGTTGATCACTTAAAAGTTTTGCAACAAACGATTGGCTATTAAAAAATACATGATAAGATTTTCTCTTATACATTTGTATTCTTTCGTAACTTGCCTTATGACTAACTCTGAGTCTCCCGTTATTTCGACTCGAGTTGCCCCCAATTCCAACAAGATTTCAAGGCCTACAATTAAAGCTTCATACTCAGCCTCATTGTTCGAACAAGAACCTTCGATCTTGTACTTGAATGTTGTTGGAATTTTATTTGGAGAAATAATTAGAACTCCTATTCTAGTTCCATCTTTATGACTGGAATCGTCGAAGTATAACTCCCAGGGTTCGACCACCAAGTAGTTTAATGATTCTTCATTTATTGAGTGGTCAACTATAAAGTCTGCTACCACTTGACCTTTTACATCCTTGAGCGGCATAAAGGTTAATGAATACTCAGTTAATGCAAGCGCCCATTTTCCTATTCGAGTGTGTAAAATGGGTTTCAACGACATATATTTGTAAACATCAAAATGATACGAAACGTAAATATCAACTGGTTTAATATATTTCTTGAGTTTTGTACATGATAAGTAAAGACATAAACATAGTTTTTCAACTTCTCTATATCTAGTTTCTGCATCATTTAGAACTCTACTTAGGTAATAGATGGGTCTTTCGACACCATTTTCATCCTCTTGAGCTAACATGCTTCCTAAGGTTTTATCAGATGAAGCTATGTACAATCTCATACTCCTATTTCTACAAGGAGGTACCAGAATAGGTGGCTTGGTGAGGTATCCTTTGATCTTGTTGAAGGCCTCTTGTTGTTCTTTCCCCCACTCGAATCCTCCTTTGTTGAGTCGAAGTAGTGGTGAGAAGGCTTGCGTTTTCCCACTTAAGTTGGATATAAATCTCCTCAGGAAATTTATCTTTCCAAGTAGAGATTGCAACTCCTTCTTGCTAGTTGGCGCTTTCGCTTCCAAAATGGCTTTGGTCTTGTTATGGTTTATTTCGATTCCCTTTTTGTGGACCACAAAGCCTAAGAAGTCCCCTTCTTTGACGCAGAAAGCGCACTTTAGAGGATTCATCTTTAGACCAAAGCTTCTCATCCTTTCGAAGGACTGTCGAAGGTGGTCTATGTGATTCTTCCATGAAACAGATTTGACAATAATATCGTCAATATAAATTTGCATAAAAGTTTCAATAAAATCATGGAAGATGGAATTCATTGCCCTTTTATATGTTGCCTCTGCATTTTTTAGGCCAAGGGGCATCACTACCCATTCATTAGTACCTAAAGCTCCAAGGCATCAAAATGTTGTTTTCGACACATCCTCTTTAACAATGAAAATTTGATTATACCCAGAGTATCCATCAAGCATACTCATGTATTCAAAGCCAGCAGCATAATCGATAAGCATTTCCGCCACAGGAATTGGATATTCATCTTTGGGTGTTACAACATTTAAATCTCTAAAATCAATGCACACCCTTAAGGTACCATTGGGTGCAAGTTAAATAGATATTTATATGGGCTGAAAAAATCTCCTCGGTAGTGGAATAGGAGATTTGACTAGTTCATAACATACATAAGTTTCATTATGTGATACGGTGGGAGAACTAAATTGAAGGTTTTTCATTTGATCGCAAATGTTGCGGTTAGCAATAGTCGCCATGGACTTTCCTTTTATCCAAAAGGAAAGGTGAAAAAGCACAGGAAAGACCTTTTAGATGTTTTCTTGAGTTCGGGGGGTAGATTATGAAAAGGGAAGGTGTTAGCACCCTTTTCATCCATGGTTTTCCATGGGCTCTTAGTTACTTCCTAGATCACTTGCTTTTGTTTGAAATTATGCTTTATGTGGTTTTTTGAAAGTATTTTGAAAAGGCGCCTTCGTTTAGGAAAACTTTGTAATAGTTCTCGTTCGTAAGAACGTATACAAAGTGTTGATATTTTGAAAATGTTTCAAGTTTGAAAGATATTTTGAAAGTGTTGGTGTTTGTTTTGAAAATATCAAGGATGTTTGTTTTGAAATGGAGCAAGTACTTAGGAGGAATCTACCTACTCAAATGTCTTTCTTGTTCATTTTCTTTTCCTTTGACATTGTTGTCTTACCGTTGATTTGGTAAGCAATCCTATCTTTGGATGTAAAGGGACGGGCGTGGATCATCATATAGTCATAGAAGGCAACCTATGGATTTTTTAGCAATGTATTTTAGGGACTAGATCGTTTACTGAAAGAAACATCGAGGGTCATCGAGGGACTACAATCTTTTATCGAGGTTTTTGGCTAATACACCCATGTTCGAGGGACATGACTATTTTTCCGATAGGCAACAAGTGAGATTACCTTAAGGTGTGCATATGTGCAAAGGGTATTCGATTGCATGAATTTTGTCTTGATTATGGTTCTCTATTTGTTGATTTCATGTCTTGCCATGCACACCCTAATTACTAGCAATATATGAAAGAAATAAAAAGTGCGGAAAGTAAATATCCTACGCTAATACAATCATTAGGGGGATGGGGTGTACAAATTTACAAATGGGGATTGCAAATAAAATTAAATCCTAAGTTACTAATACAACCATATTGAATGGATAAGAATGTACAAGAAAATGTGAAATGGACTTGTTTTGTTTAAGAAAATATTTTTGATCTTTTTGTTTTAAGAAATAAAATAAAGCATGTAAAATGTAAAATGTTTTTGGTGTTTTTTTTAATTAATGAAATAAGAAGTGATAGCAAAAATAGTGAGGAAAAAGGAAATAGAATCAGCGTATTGCTGACTAAATGAGACCAGAAGTTCTGACTTTGGCGTGCTGCAAAACAGAAATCACATTAGTAGAAATAAGTAAAGTCAGAAGTTCTGGGTCCGCTGGGAACAAAGAAGATTTCAGAAGCTCTGATACCAATGGCAGAACTTAGTCTCCCTCTCCATGCTAGTCAGAACATCTGCAACTTGGTCATCTCTCAACAAAACAGAAGATGCGCATATAACAGTTATGGCGGGTTTCATAATGTTTCATAAACAAGAGATATCAGAACTATAAATCAGAAGAAAAGCATGAATTTGCTAATCCTAATTCTGAGTTCTAATTTCTTCAAGAAGTTCTAAACTGAAATTCTCTCTACTTAGGCAGGCAAATATATGAAACCTCAGAATGTGTACAACATCAGAATCAGGATGTCTACATTGTATTTTTGAACAAAGTTTCCTGACAATGCCTAAGTAATATGATGAGAGTCAGCATAAACTTACCTTGCAGCTGGAAAATGTTTTGTGAGCTGGAGTCTGGCTCTGACCGCTTGTGAAGTTCTGAACAGCTTCCTCTCGTGTTCAGCAGGCTGGAAACTTTCAACTTGGGTTGTGAGTGATTAGAAAATTCTGGAACAGCCAAGGAGCGAAGTTCTGACTTCTTTGAGGTGGATATTAATGGTTAGTGTGTTACAGTTTGACTACAGAAGTTAGGATGGCTTTTGAATGTATATCAAAAACTGTATGGGTGGTTTTGGTCAAGAAACACTTGAGGAAAAATGGAATTTGAATGCAAGAATCAAAAGCTAACAGGTTTTATATTTTGTGTTTGTAGGTTTTGGACTCTTGGAATTTTAGCAGGGGTTCAAGCCTTTTCTTTCTCAAATTTCCGACCCTTTTACAGTTTCCAATAAATTCTAATTTATAGGCAAAGGTTTAGTAGTTTGGAGAGGTCAAGTGGCACCAACATCATATGCTAGGAGCTGACTTGTTCTTGAAGTCAGTTCAAATAGGTATGGTGGTTCAGTTTGGCAGCGCCTAAGCTGGGCTTGTAAGCAGGAATTAAGGAAAGGTAACCTCAAAAGCAAAAGCAAGAGATGGGCCTGTTGTACCCCAAATTTTGACCTAAGATACCGTCTCCCATCTGCATTATTCGCATTGCAAGAGTTTTGACCTATTTTTATCAAATTTTCAAAGCAGTTAAAAATTCATAACTTTTTCGAGTCGGGAGCTGTTTATTTGTTGAACGCTAAATTTATTAACCGATCAAGACTTAAACAATGATCATTGATTATTTATTATCTTAAATTCAAATAATTGGAATTTATTTTCGATTATTACGTAATTTAAAGATTTATAAATAATAAAAAGATTATTTGAAAAAAGGTTTATTAATTGATCAAATAATGTTTATTAATTATTCATTATCCTAAATTTAAATAATGGGAACCTGTTTTCCGTTATTATATGATTTGAAGGTTTATGAATAATGAAATAAACATTTGAAAATGAGTATATTAATTGATCAAGCAATGTTTATTTGATTATTTATTGTTCTAAATTTAAATAGCTGAAATTCTATTTTTTCAAGTTATTATAATTTAGAAGAATTAAAAATAATAATAAAGTAAATGATTGAAGTTATTAATTGATCAATGATATTTATTTATTTGTTTATCATTCTGAATTTAAATGATTAGATTTGATTTTTAGTCATTATATAATTTAAAGAATTATAAACAATAAATAAATAATTGGAAAGAAAAAGAATTAATTGAGAAATAATAGAATTTTTATTCACTTTATTCTATTTATTACAATTGTCATTTAAATATTTGTGTTATTACAAAATATTTATAAAGGCAATTACACAAATGCTTAAAGTAAAATAAAAAGCTATTTTTTAAATTCTAATTCTAAATCTTCCATCCAATGCTCTTGTTTGCTCATTTAATTTTACCTGCGAAAACGATTAAAAGAAAAGTCAAAATTGAATAAATAATTAAAATGCAGAAAATAAATTTAAAGTTCATCATTAAAAGCAAACGGCCGGAATCAGTTTGCCCTTTTTGCAAATCGCGGGATTTCTCCCGGTTCACAAAAAGGGAGGAATTTTTTATGAATGCATAATTAAAAAATAACACATTCCAAAATCAATTGCATTTTTATCAAAAAAAGCCCACTGCATATTTCAAATATGCATAAATTCAATTTTGGTCAAAAGCTGCATAAACCATAAAAAAACAGCATATGCAAGTTCACATAACAACAAGCCAACGTTAAACTGCATCCTTATAGGAGAATAACATAGGCTCCCATGCAAGACAAAAGAAGAGATATGCAATTTTAAAACAAGGAATGCAAGCAATATATGTTTCCATTTTTCATCATATTCCAGCCTGTTTGGTTTTTCAGAACAGCAGTACAGGATATCATTTATGTATCATTTCTGTACTTGAGGTAGAGAGAAGAAGAGGCTTAGTTTTGCAGGTTTTGATTTAAGCATGAAATAGGAATAAAGTCAAACATATGAAGCAGCATATATGCAGAACATCAGGAAAATATATTAAATATATTCAGACCTGAGCCATGAGCAAAGATACCAACGGTCATATGAGAAGGGAACTCCTTCAAAAAGGATAAGTCTTAGCCTGCATAAAGGAGGATAGACAAGACTACCAAGCAAAAAATATACCATATTCCATTTTGCAAAACATAACCTGCATACTTCTATATACCATAGTCCATTTTGCAAAACATCACTACAAAACTATCAAAAAACATAGTCCACTGCTATCAAAACCATAGCATATTTCTACACAACCATCACTGCATAGGATATCTCTACACAGAACCTACTACAAAACCTTTCAAAAAACCATGGCATATCTCTACATAGAACCTACATCAAAACCTATACAAACCATTTCCAAACATAACCTGCATACTGCTATCTGCTAAACAATAGACTAGAAACCAAGTGATATCCACAAAACCACAAGATTGTGCAACACCAAAAATTTTCAACAAAGAACACACCATTGACGTCAACATAACGAAGTTGCAGCCACAATAAGAAGCCTACCGTTTTCAGAAGGAACATACCTGGTTTGTAGTTTCTTTTCATGTCAGTTAAATTATACCATTCATCTCTATTTATCATTGTTTTGCATTCGGTAAATATAGTCCCTAAAAATCAAATTAGTAGCCACGTTAATAGCAACCATGGAATATCCAGAGCAGGAATTGAAGTAAAAAATAAAAATTGAAAACGTTTACCTCTTCATTCTTAACCTGCTATCATCCGCCCATACATGTGCAACACTAGCTATCGCCACTCAAACTGTCTGGATCAGTTCTGCAAGTCATTTGCAGAGCCCTCGCCACCAACCATTCCTCTGGTAGAAAGTGAAATTTCAAACTCTAACTCATCTCATCATCAACCATAAAATGCATCTATCAAAACAATAACCGAAACGCACACGCAAAGAACCAATAGAGACATAATCGCGGCAATATCGAAGAGGAAAAGAAATCGAAAGCTTACCGTTGAAACCTCACCATAACCCTTTCTGCCTCCACGACAACTCATCAACCGAGCCATCCTCCAATCGCTCTCTCTCTCGAACCGCTCTTCAATTTCCAACAACCACAATCTTCATCATCCCTCGCTTAATCGCCATTTTCATCAACCTGTTTCAACAGTCACAATGTTTCAAGTCTGGAAAATCATCACAATGCACAGAATTCATAAAAAAAAAACTCATAAGAGGTCACAAGAACTCACCTCTCAAAAATGCTAACCATTCTTGATCTTCAAATTCCCTCCGCCCCTCACATGCTCCTCGCCCTCTCCACCGCGTTACCGGAAAACGTCTCCGCTCCTAACTCCGCCATGATCTCCCCCGGCTCCCACACCAGAAAACGCTTCCGAACAAAATTCACTCAAGATCAGAAAGAAAAGATGCTGAAATTCGCCGAGAAAGTTGGTTGGAAGATGCAGAAAAAAGACGAAGATTATATCCATGAATTCTGTAACGAAATCTGCGTCGATCGAAGTGTTCTCAAGGTTTGGATGCATAACAACAAGAACACTTTCGCCAAACGCGACAACAACGACAACCTCACAAGACCCAATCGCTGTCTTATCCAAAATTCCACTGTTCCAATCGTTTCCAGCAACAACGTTAACTACTTCTCACACCGCAATACTCCAAACAACGGACTCCACCATTTATGTCTCTGACTGCATCACGATCTAGCGTTTTCGGGTCCAGCGGCGGCGGCCATGGCACAACATTTCCTAGGTTTCAGTTTTTCTAGTGAAAAGGGGAATTTTTGGCAGTAGGCGGAGATTTAGAGACATGCAAGGACGACGAGGAGGGGGGCCGTAGAGGTTTTCAGGTTGGAGAGAAAGGGTTGAGTCGTGGTAGGTGTTTGGAGAGTTGAAAGAGAGGACTCGTTTTGGAAGCACAAAGGGCAAAAAAACCTCTAATCCCTAATTAATTACACACCGTTTCTTTTTGTTTTATTTGACTTCCTTTTTTTCTTTTTATCTTATTAATAATTGATAAAAACCTGATGATGGTGTGTGTTTTTTTGGACCAAAGAGAAATTCGCCTTGGGCCTTGTGCGTTTATGTCTCCACAAGCTCATGCATTTGTTTATTTGTTTACCCCCCTTTGGTTATTGATACTTCTTTTTCTACTTTTAATTTCCTTAGCCTTTTTTAGAATCATTATCAATTTAGTTAAATTAGTAAGATCTAATAAAAAAAAAAGAGATATGAGTTAATTAAACAAATCTTAATAACTTGACCTTTTTATTTTATTAGTTTAACTTTAGGATTAATCTATTAATTTTAGTTTTTTTAACTAGACTTAATTAAGAGCTTAAAGATTTAATCTAATTGTTTAATAACTCTTAAATAATACTCTATATTATTAACAAAAACATAAAAAATAGAAACATATAAAACCTTAAAAAACATTTCTATTAATTCTTGTTACTTTTTATCCATGTTAAAATGCGTAACCAATTAAAACATTTTTCTCTTCATATATTAAACAAAAGATCAAAAATGCATATTCACACTCAGTCTCTTATTTAATTTGTTGTATATCATTTATCTCATAATTTTCTGTTTAAATATCTCGCATTTACTTGATTATTCGGTTTGCGTTAATCCAAAGGGAATTGTCTAATTTTTGTTGACTTCATGTCCTCAAAAACGATCGAGCGAATACTCTCATTCATTAAAAACTTAGGTTAATTTTCCTCAAATATTCACCTTTCTTCAAAATTTCAACCTTTTCAAGACTTATACCTTTTAAGCCAAAACTTCGACATTAGGTCGTCGTATTTTCAAAAACCCGTCCGTATCCCTTTTTCGGCCAAAACGATTTATTTTCAATCAAGCGATCAATTTTAAATAAAACAGATATTTCAAAAGGTTCCTATAGAGTACTATAGATGCATTGGGTGCTAATACCTTCCCATTGTATAACCAACCCCCGAACTCTCGATCTCTTTTCAAAAACGCTTTGTATTTGTATTTTTATTTACATTGCATATTTAGGGTTTTATTTCGCTCTTTTCCCTTTTCCTTTGGAAACAATAAAGCGCGGTGGCGACTCTTGCTTTTGTGAGACGAATTAATCAATAATTCGATCTCCGATTTACCCCGCTACATTTTATCGCTACAGAATTGGCGACTCTGCTGGGGAATGATTGACCTCTTGCTGGTCCATCCCTAAGTGGGTTAAGCCTAATTTGTTTTATCTGTTTACTATTATTTGATTTGCTTGATTATATGTTTAAATTGGGGTTATTCGGGTTTTTCGCAAAGGACAAATCCTACACCCGGATTAAGTAACACGTAAGGAATAGGACGGGCGGTATAGTCATGTTAACTTTGAGGGAGTAATCCCGAAGAAGGAGGCATGAGATCCCCCACTCAATGGAAGGCCCTCTTGAACTTAATATCTGTTTACCGAGTAATCGGGAAGACATTATTATTTTCGACCTAGGAGCCCGAGAAGTTGAGGACCGTAGAACCCTAACCCATCTTGGCCTTTTTTAGGTATAGCGCGGAGACTATAACGGAGTAATTCGGAAGTAGTTGTCACGCGATGCTATGCTCGGACGAGTTTCTCTTGAGAATATTGCTAATTATTGAGTAATCAAGACGTTGGTAATATCCGAAAGAGAGATGTGGACTCTGGGAACTCTTAGAACCTTGTCTTACAGGTGTGATCGAAACATTAGTACATACCTTTGGGTGGGCTTTACCCTCGACTCCATGCTGAACGCTGAACCTTTAAACCCCATGTTTGCAAATTTATGTGTGACTGTTGCACTATCATTCATTCATCAACATCTTTGTAAAAAAACTCGTTTTTCAAGGAACTTTGGATTGATTTTTGCAAACGTCTTAGGGTATTATGGAATTTGGAAGAAGAAATACTCGAAGCTTTAGCTTCAAGGAGCCCGAAATTGAAGAACTGAAGAGTTTGATTCCGAAGATAGAGAGTCCGACAGATTTTCAGAAGAAATATGGGTCCATCGTACCGCTCATGAAGCGCAAGATGAAGAAAGGCATCCTCAACACGTTGGTTCAGTTCTATGATCCCCTGTACCGATGTTTCACCTTCCCGGATTATCAGTTGATGCCTACTTTAGAGGAGTACTCCTATATTCTTGGTTTGCCGATCGTCGACCGTATTCCTTTTTCTGGGTTAGAAGAGGAGCCTAAGTCCCATGAGATAGCAACCATCACCCACCTGAAGAAGTCAGAGATAGAGGAGAATATGACTACGAAAGGAGGAATCCGGGGTTTGCCGGCACAGTTTCTGTTGAAGAAAGCTCGTTACTTTGCTGATACAAAGGATACCGTTGCCTTCGAGGACGTGTTTGCTCTACTCGCGTATGGTCTTTTCTTATTCCCTAACGTTGATAAATTTGTGGATGTCAACGCTATCAGAGTTTTCCTGATTGGAAATCCGGTCCCTACGCTGCTAGGGGACACGTATTACTCTATCCATCTTCGAAACTCTTATCAAGGAGGGATGATCATCTGTTGTGTGCCGTTGTTGTATCAGTGGTACGTCTCGCATTTACCTGGGTCCGATGCTTTCTGGGATCTTGAGAAGGAACCGCGGTGGGCGCCAAAGATTATGGCTCTCACTCATTTCGATATTGACTGGTACAATCGAGTTTACCATGACGTGGAGATCATCGACAGCTGTGGTGCTTTTCCCAACGTACCTCTTCTTGGTACGAGGGGTGGAATCAACTACAACCCTGTTCTGGCGCGTCGTCAGTTCGGGTACCCGATGAGAGATAAGCCGAACAGTATCCATGTGAGTGGTTTCTTTCTTCAGGAAGGACAAGATCATCAGGCTGCTAAGAGGGAGATTGAGGGAGCTTGGCGCCATATTCACAAGAAAGGGAGAGATATGCTGGGACATAGAGGTGCCGTCTCTTTGGAACCTTACCTGCAGTGGGTCCGTGCTAGGGCTTATGCTCTCAAGATGCCGTATAAACTTGAGAAACCTTTATTCCCTGCCATCGCACCATCATCAGTTGTTATCCCTATCACGGATGTAGGAGAATATCAGGGGAACCTGGCTAGGATGAAATCCGAAAGGGATGCTTGGAAGGAAAAGTACCATATGTCCGAATACGAGAATCGAGTCCTGACTCGACAGCTGAAAGAAAAGAAGGAGTTGTTGCTTATTCAAGACGGCCGGTTCGTTGACCACGATGAGAAGCTTCGCCAGAAGGATGCCTTGTTGAAGAAATACGCGAGTGAAAGGAAGAGAAAAAGGGAATGTTCAGTAAACGTGGCTCTCGTTCCTAGTCCACAAGAAGAAATCGTCAATCGACTGATAGCGGAAAAGAAAGATATGGAAGACTTTTACGAAGAAAAGATCAAGAAGCTCCGGTTACAGCTGGTATTTGGTCCGTCATCTGAGGATTCCGAGTAAGCTTTAGCTTTAGTTTATTCTATTGATGTCATTTTGAAAAACCATGTAAAAGGGCTTCATGCTCCGAGTTGTAATTTATTGTTTTCTTAAGGGCTTCATGCTCCGAAGTTGTAATTTATTGTCTTATTTTGGGCTTCATGCTCCAAGTTGTAATTTACTGCTTTCGTGTTTCAAAAATATAATTTATCACTTTATTATGGGTTTCATGTTGCAAGCTGTAATTTATTGCTCTCATTAGTGGATTTGTTATCTCAAAATTGTAATTTACTTTCCCAAATTGTAAGTTGTAATTTATCGCTTTCGATTAACGGATTGAGTTTTTGTTGTTCTAAATTCCTTTATCATTGATGTATGCCAAGTTACTAAAGTTCCTTGAAAAACTTTCAAAATGAGTCATCATTTGTATTGCCATCATGCATCATTTCACATTCCACATCACATGTTTTCTAGAGTCTCATTCTTGTTCTTTTTCCACCGAAGGTTGTCAAGCTGTCTCACCGATACGACACTCGGGCCAATCGTCAAAAGAAAATGGAAGATTTGGAACAGGAAAATCACGAGCTTCGTGGGGAAGTTGCTACACTTCGTGCCGAGATGGAAAAGTTAACAGCGTTGGTGGAAAGTTTGGTGGCTGTTCAGAATCAGCCATCGACTACGGCTGCCGAGATTCAGACTTCAACTCCAGTGGTTTCCGAAAATGTTACAGTTCCTGCATCCACAACTCAAATCAACTCTCCGCTTCAATATCAGATGCCGAAAGGTTTTCCGTGGGGAATGCCTTACAACTTTGTGCCAGAGGGGTATCAGCCTACCGCACAACCTATATTTCAGCCTGCATTGTCTCTTCCTCAACCAGAGACAACTGCCCTGCCGCAAGTAATTCCATCTGTAACACCTTTTCCGCAACCAGTTATGACGACCGTTGCTCCTGTGGTCCACTCAGTACCATACTTGAATGAACCAGTTTATCCTGCCGAGCCCGCTGAAAGTTTGGGTCTTTTTGACAGAATGGAGGAATTTCAGGATCAGTTCCAGGAAATGCAGAAGGAGCTTAGAGCATTGAAAGGGAAGGATTTGTTTGGGAAGAGTACGCACGACCTTTGTTTAGTCCCGAATGTCAAGATCCCAGCAAAATTCAAAGTGCCAGACTTTGAGAGATATAAGGGTGATTCGTGTCCTAGAAGCCATTTGACAATGTACGTAAGGAAGATGTCAACGTACTCCGATGATCATGATTTGTTGATTCATTATTTCCAAGACAGCTTGACGGGTGCTGCTCTGAAGTGGTATATGGGTTTAGACAGCATTCGGATCCGCAACTTTAACGATCTTAGTGAAGCCTTTGTCCATCAGTACAAGTACAACGTTGACATGGCGCCGGACAGGGATCAACTCCGGGCAATGTCGCAGAGAGACCGAGAATCTTTTAAGGAGTACGCCCAGAGGTGGCGTGAAATTGTTGCTCAAATCTATCCACCTCTTGAGGAGAAAGAGATGACTAAGATATTTTTGAAGACTTTGGGGTCTTTTTACTATGAGAGAATGATAGCCAGCGCACCCAGTGAGTTTACCGAAATGGTGAGCATGGGCATGCGATTGGAGGAAGGAATTCGCGAAGGGCGTCTGGTTAAAGAAGGGAGTCCGTCTAGCAGTGCGAAGAAGTTCGGAGGTGTTTTCCCGAAGAGAAAAGAGCAAGATGTCAGTGCTTTGTTTCCAGGTAGGCCTAGGAGAGGCTACTCTCACGTCGCGGCAGTCACTCCGGCTGTCCGCCCAGCTTTGGTAGCCCCATCTCATCAGACTCCGCCAACTCAACCCCGGCCTTTTCAGCAGCAGCCTCGACAACAGGCTTATCCGTTCAATAATCAGAACCGTTCGCCCAGGAAGCCGCAGTTCGATGCCATTCCTATGACGTATACCGAACTGTTCCCTGCTCTCATCAGAAAGAATCTCATCACAACAAAGCCACCTCCTGTCGCACCGAACAGTGCTTCTCCGTGGTACAAGGCGGATCAATTCTGTGAATATCATCAAGGGTCGCCGGGGCACAACCTTGAGAATTGCTTTGCTTTGAAGGCGGATGTGCAGAGATTAATTAAGAACGGCATCTTGTCTTTTAAGGATGTGAATCCAAACGTCAGAGATAACCCTTTGCCCCGACATGGGGCAGCTTCTGTGAATATGGTGGAAGGTTGTCCGGGGAAGTTCCGAGTTTTCCAAGTCGAGCACATCAGAGAATCATTGATCAGGTTACATCAGAGTTTGAGAAGACTTGCCTTTGTTAGGCACCAACATGATTATGACGTTTGTGAGTTTTGTTCAAGAGAAGAGGATTGTCCTATTGTGAAGGAGGACATTCAGAAGTTGCTAGATCAGAGAATTATCACTATTACCTATGACCGAAATCCTGAAGATGAAGTGAATGTTATCACCCCACAATTTAATTTGCCAGAATCAGTAGAGATTACTTACAACAGCCAGACTGCGTCTGCTGATCCTTTGATTATTTACCCACCTGGCCCTGTGCCTTATAGCTCAGACCAAGCCGTGCCGTACAAGTATAACGCCACCATGATCGAGAATGGGGTAGAGGTCCCCATACCAACTAGACCGTCTTTCGTTAATATTGCCGATGTAAGTAGAGTGACAAGAAGTGGGTGTGTTTTCGCCGCAGTACCGTCGAGAAGACCAGAAGTTCAAGTAAGGAGGCCCATGCCGGCGGAGATCCCTGTAAGAAATGAACCAAGGGTTGAGATAGGTCGATCCAGTGAATCTATCCCTCACCCTGAAGAAGATGAAATCTTAAAGCTTATCAAAAGAAGCGAGTATAAGATTGTGGACCAGCTTCTGCAAACACCTTCCAAGATTTCCTTGCTTGCCTTATTGAGAGATTCTGGGGCACATAGGGAAGCCTTGATGAAAGTGTTGGACCAGGCGTTCGTAGACCATGATGTGACAGTTGATCAGTTTGACGGGATTGTGGGGAATATAACCTCGTGTAACAACTTGGGTTTCAGTGACGAAGAACTCCCGGAGGAGGGGAGAAACCATAATATGGCTCTGCACATTTCAGTAAGTTGTGGAAACGATACCTTATCAAGCGTGTTGGTGGATACGGGCTCGTCGTTGAATGTGATGCCCAAGACCACGTTGTCTCGACTTACATATCCAGGTGCTCCAATGAGGCCTAGCGGAGTAATTGTTAAAGCATTTGATGGTTCCAGGAAGACAGTTATTGGTGAAGTGGATCTTCCCATAGTGATTGGTCCCCATACTTTTCAAATCACTTTCCAAGTGATGGACATCCGTGCTGCTTATAGTTGTTTATTGGGCCGTCCCTGGATCCATGATGCCGGGGCAGTCACCTCCACGCTCCATCAGAGATTAAAGTTTGTGAGACATGGGAAACTAGTGATGATTGGGGGAGAGCAGGCCATGGTGGTAAGTCATTTATCATCATTTTCTTTTATTGACGCTGACGAGGACGTCGGGACCCAGTTTCAGGGCCTATCTGTTGCTAAGAATACAGTGAAGAAGCAAGGGGCATCCATCTTTTCTTTTGAGGATGCACGGCGAGTAGTGGAGAGTGGTTCGGCCGAAGGATGGGGCCAGGTGTTAACGTTACCCGAGAACAAGTCTGGGGAAGGTTTGGGTTTTCATCCAATAGCTGCAAGGGTCAAGAAAGAAGTAGTTGTTCGTCCAATTCAAGAGGTCTTTCGGAGTGCAGGGTTTGTGCATCCTGAGGTTGATGCCGTCATAGATGATGATTCCGAGGAGGATTTGCCCGTGTTTGTGACGCCTGGATTGGCTTGCCAAAACTGGATAGCTGTTGATATTCCTGTGGTTATGCATATTTCCGAGTAATGTTTTGTTTATTTTCCTTTTTGAAAAATCGCTCTGCCCAAGGCGAAACGTATTTTGTGTCGGGCTATGAAAAAATAACTCCTTTTGCTCTGCCCAAGGCAAAAGAGAAATGTCTGGGCTCCCTGTTTCAAGTATTTCCCCTTTAATGAATAAAAATGTTATTTTGTCCACTGCTGTTTTATTTTTCATTTTTTCGGGAAATAATAATGAAAATTGATTAAGAATATTTTGTTTTATTTGCAAAAATCGATTTCTAAAATAAAGCATAATCATGTGTGCAGATTACTTCATGACTTAACCATCGAAAACAATGATCCTATGCCCTCTCCCAACTTTGAATTCCCTGTGTTCAGAGCCGAAGAAGGGGATGATGAAGAGGTTCCTGTTGAGATTTCCCGTTTGATTGAGCAGGATGAGAAGGTCATTCAACCATTTGAAGAACCTGTAGAGTTGGTCAATTTGGGTGATGAAGAGGTTAGAAAGGAAGTCAAGGTCGGAGCATTGCTTATCCCGGAAGTTAAGGAGAAGATGTTGGAGCTTCTCAGAGAGTATGTTGACGTATTTGCTTGGTCCTACCAAGATATGCCAGGGTTGGACAACGACATCGTGGAGCATCGTTTACCGTTGAGACCTGAGTGTCCACCGATCAAGCAGAAGTTGAGAAGGACTCGTCCTGACATGGCCGACAAGATTAAAGAAGAAGTTCAGAAGCAGATCAACGCAGGTTTTCTTGTGACGTCGGTCTATCCTCAGTGGTTAGCCAACATCGTGCCCGTTGCTAAGAAGGATGGTAAGGTTCGGATGTGTGTAGACTACAGAGATCTGAATAGAGCTAGTCCGAAGGATGATTTCCCATTACCTCATATTGACGTGTTGGTCGACAGTACCGCCAAGTTCAAAGTCTTTTCTTTCATGGATGGTTTCTCCGGTTACAATCAAATCAAGATGGCGCCGGAAGATATGGAAAAGACCGCTTTCATTACACCGTGGGGAACTTTCTGTTATCGAGTTATGCCGTTTGGTTTGAGGAATGCTGGTGCAACGTACCAAAGAGCCATGACTGCTTTGTTCCATGACATGATGCATAAGGAGATCGAAGTGTATGTGGATGACATGATTGCCAAATCACAAACTGAAGAAGATCACTTGGAGCATTTGTTAAAGTTATTCCAGCGTTTGAGAAAGTACAAACTCCGTCTGAATCCCAACAAGTGCACTTTTGGTGTTCGTTCTGGAAGGCTTCTGGGTTTCATTGTCAGTCAAAAAGGCATTGAAGTAGATCCGGATAAAGTCAAAGCTATTCGGGAAATGCCCGCACCCAAGACGGAAAAACAAGTAAGAGGATTCCTTGGGAGACTGAACTACATTTCTAGGTTCATATCTCACATGACTGCTACTTGTGGGCCGATTTTCAAACTTCTCCGCAAGAACCAAGGATGTGTGTGGACAGAGGATTGTCAGAAAGCTTTCGATAGTATCAAAGAATATTTGCTCGAACCTCCCATTTTGATTCCTCCGGTGGAAGGAAGACCATTGATTATGTACTTGACCATATTAGAAGATTCCATGGGATGTGTGCTTGGTCAGCAAGACGAGACTGGAAGGAAGGAACATGCTGTATATTATCTGAGTAAGAAATTCACAGACTGTGAGTCTCGATACTCATTGCTGGAGAAAACTTGTTGTGCTTTAGCTTGGGCTGCTCGCCGTCTGCGCCAGTATATGATTAATCACACTACTTGGTTGATCTCCAAAATGGACCCAATCAAGTATATCTTTGAGAAGCCCGCCTTATCTGGAAGGATAGCCCGTTGGCAGATGTTGTTATCTGAATATGACATTGAATATCACACTCAGAAAGTAATCAAAGGGAGTATTTTGGCCGATCATTTGGCTCACCAACCAATTGAAGACTATCAATCCATCAAGTTTGACTTCCCCGATGAAGATGTTATGTACTTGAAAGCTAAAGACTGTGAAGAGCCGTTACCTGAAGAAGGACCTGATCCTGAATCCCGGTGGGGTTTGATATTTGACGGAGCTGTGAATTCCTATGGAAATGGAATTGGGGCAATCATCGTTACTCCCTGAGGTACTCATATCCCGTTCACGGCAAGACTGAAGTTTGACTGTACGAATAACATGGCGGAATATGAAGCATGTATTATGGGTCTCGAAGAAGCGGTGGATCTAAGGATTAAGATTCTGGATATTTACGGAGATTCGGCACTGGTGATTAATCAGATCAAAGGAGAATGGGAAACTCGCCATCCTGGTTTGATCCCTTACAGAGACTATGCTAGAAGGTTGTTAACTTTCTTCAACAAAGTGGAATTACATCACATCCCTAGAGATGAGAATCAAATGGCTGATGCTTTGGCTACCTTGTCTTCAATGTTTCAAGTGAATGATTGGAATGATGTGCCTACGATCCGGGTTATGCGCCTCGACAGACCTGCTCATGTGTTCTCAGTGGAAGAGGTCACCGACGACAAACCTTGGTTCTATGACATCAAACGTGTTCTTCAAACTCAAGAGTACCCGCCTGGGGCATCCAATAAGGATAGGAAGACGTTGAGAAGATTAGCAAGCAGTTTCTTCCTTAACGAAGAAGTGTTGTATAAGAGGAATTACGACATGGTCTTGCTCAGATGTGTAGACAGAAGTGAAGCAGACACGCTGATGCAAGAAGTGCACGAAGGATCTTTTGGCACTCATGCCAATGGACATGCAATGGCTAGAAAGATGTTGAGAGCTGGTTACTATTGGATGACCATGGAATCCAACTGCTGCAAATATGTGAAGAAGTGTCATAAATGCCAGATTTATGCGGACAAGATGCACGTGCCGCCGACCCTCCTCAATGTTATATCTTCACCTTGGCCTTTCTCTATGTGGGGCATTGATATGATTGGGATGATTGAACCCAAAGCTTCGAATGGTCATCGCTTCATCTTGGTAGAGATCGATTATTTTACTAAATGGGTGGAAGCAGCATCATATGCTAATGTAACCAGACAGGTGGTAGTCAGATTTATCAAGAATCAGATCATTTGTCGGTATGGTATCCCGAGTAAGATCATCACTGATAATGGGTCGAATTTGAATAACAAGATGATGAAGGAGCTTTGTGAAGAGTTCAAAATCGAACACCATAATTCTTCTCCTTACAGACCGAAGATGAATGGGGCTGTTGAAGCTGCTAACAAGAACATCAAGAAGATTGTCCAGAAGATGGTAGTAACTTATAAGGACTGGCATGAAATGCTTCCGTTTGCTTTACACGGGTATCGTACTTCGGTTCGAACTTCAACAGGCGTGACCCCTTTCTCCCTAGTTTATGGTATGGAAGCAGTACTACCCGTGGAGGTTGAGATTCCGTCTCTGAGAGTGTTGATGGAAGCCAAGCTTTCTGAGGCCGAATGGTGTCAAAGTAGATACGATCAGTTGAATTTAATCGAAGAAAAGAGATTAACAGCTTTGTGTCACGGTCAGTTGTATCAGCAGAGAATGAAGAAGGCTTTTGATAAGAAGGTTCGACCGCGCGAGTTCAGAGAAGGTGACCTTGTGCTCAAGAAGATATTATCTTTCCAACCTGATTCTAGGGGCAAATGGGCTCCGAACTATGAAGGACCGTATGTTGTTAAGAAAGTTTTCTCTGGAGGTGCCATGATTCTCGCCAATATGGATGGCGAAGATCTCCCGCGTCCCTTGAACGCCGATGCAGTCAAGAAGTATTTCGCTTAAGCAAATTTCTGGTCAAATCAGTTTCAGCATCTGAACACATTCTGGAATTCAAAGTTGTTAGGGAGAATAGCGATCACTGTTTTTGTGTGACCTTTTATTTCATGTACTATTTCCCCAAAGCTTTGTAAACCGTTGGAGTCGCATTGTTAGCGAACAACCTCTCATTAATAAAGATTGAGCACTTATCTTTTGTGGGCAAAATTTTAATTTTATGGAAAATACTTGAAACAAATTTACTTAAATGTCCTTATTTAAAAAAAAAAATGTGTCGTGAACAACGAAAGGAATATTGACAGTTTGTTCCAAGGATGGTAAAGCCATGAAATGCAAAACAGTACGGTAGTTTATCCTTGCATCATGAGTGTGTGTCGTTTCGAAATCGTCATGAGGTGTTAGTTGTGTTAAAATTGTGTTTTTTTTCGGGGTACTAAGTTTAGTGACTCCCCAGCTGTTCCAGTTGAGCTTCGTTTTGGCTATCTCGATCTAGGCGATTTCTGAAATGTGGTGCATTTTGTCTCATACCTTGATCTATTAATGGTAGAAGTTTGGATTTGGATGTTCTTCTTCTCGGAGGATTCGGACCTTGTAGCATGGTACCCTCCGACGTTGCTGTGTGTTTCCAGTTCCGTTTATCGTCCGTCTTTTCAAGATTGGCCGAGTATCTATTTCGCTGTGACATCTCATTATCTCCAAGATATTTCATCTGTCTGTTTTGTCAGCATAACATTCACTTATTCATCTACACTCATATCAGCATGCATATCCACATTTGTCGTTGATTTTTGAGTCTTGCTTTGTTTGTTCGAACAACGTACATATGTTCTTTCCAGGTAGAAAGTTAGCTTAGGCAGAAAACGTGCTTCCTTTCTAAATTCCCCAATTGAGTTACTTTCTCATCGGGTGGAGTCTTGTTTGACTGTTTTCTTCCTAGGCTATCCCTGGATGAAGTTGCTGCCTCTTGCATAAGCTATCTCTTTGATTTTCCCCAGTGAAATCGCGACCTAGGCAGTTGGTGCATTTATTTTGCACGTTAAAGTATTTGATCTCCTCAGGAAGGATTGATTCAGGGTTCTCTTTGATGAAGATCTTATTCTCTGCCAATATCATCGCAGTTTCCTTCCGAATTATTTTGGAAAACGACAAGCGGTAGCTCTTCATGAGCAACTTGTACGTTTACTTGTTGAAAGCGCCGAGCAGTAGTTCTTCATGAGCTACTAGTGCGTCCTTTTATCTTTTCGAAAGCGCCGAGCAGTAGTTCTTCATGAGCTACTAGTGCGTCATTTATTCTTTTCGAAAGCGCCGAGCAGTAGTTCTTCATGAGCTACTAGTGCGTCATTTATTCTTTTCGAAAGCGCCGAGCAGTAGTTCTTCATGAGCTACTAGTGCATCATTTATTCTTTTCGAAAGCGCCGAGCAGTAGTTCTTCATGAGCTACTAGTGCGTCCTTTTATCTTTTCGAAAGCGCCGAGCAGTAGTTCTTCATGAGCTACTAGTGCATCCTTTTATCTTTTCGAAAGCGCCGAGCAGTAGTTCTTCATGAGCTACTAGTGCGTCCTTTTATCTTTTCGAAAGCGCCGAGCAGTAGTTCTTCACGAGCTACTAGTGCGTCATTTTTCTTTTTTCTAAAAGCAACAAGCAGCAAACTCTTCACGAGTTACCAGTACGTTATTACTTTTTTGGACGACAGCAAGCGACAGCTTCTTTATTTGAGCAGCTTGTTTGTTATCGGTATTTTCTTCGGACGACAACAAGCGGCAGCTTCTTTATTTGAGCAACTTGTTTGTTATCGGTATTTTCTTTGGAAAACAGCAAGTGGTAGCCTCTTTATTTGAGCAACTTGTATGTTACCGGTATTTTCTCTGGACAACTGGCAATTTTCTTTATTTGAACAACCTTCGTATCTACAGTCTCATTACCTCAGCATTAATGAGTATACCTCTGGGAAGCTAGCAGAGAAGTCTGTTACGAATCTATACCTCCAGAAGTCGGTAATCAGTTATCCGCAATTTGATACTCTCTGTCTACCATCGACCTTGAGTTGCGAACTCACTGTTTTGGATCAAATCTGTTATGGCCTATGCAAGATGCTCTTTTCGTTAGGGTTAGAGGTCGTATTCCCTCAGTTTTTATTCGCTGTCAGGAGTCTGTCGTTTGAAGTCGATAGCTCGTTTTCCCTAGTAGCGTATAATTCATGTCTCTGTGTTTTGTTGGTGTTCGATTCCTCCAACGTTTGTCTTGTTTCATACAACATCTTTCTCTGTGAATTCAACACTACATTCATATCATTGCATGATGACGGCATCTTAGGACAAAATTTGCGTAATTATGTATTTAAGTACCTTCAATCTCGTCGAGACGAAGACTTTAATCTTCATATCTCCGGATAGAAGGAACTTAAATAGGGGCAGGGCCCAACACACTTTTGTACAAAAGTTTGCTTTTCCAGAACAGTAAAGGTACACGTGGGGGGGAATCCTTTGGATAAAGACTCAAAAGTGGTTGTGAGCATTAAATGATGATGAGACTTATCAAATCAAAAATCCTGCAATGTAAGATTATGCATCATTGCTTAATTCTAGATCAGAAGTTCAGCTTCAGCGTAACTTAGAATAGACGTCCAACTTCTGGTCCTTGAATACCTTTGCTTTAGCATGTTCTGATTGAGTTCTCAGACTTTCTTAAGAGCTTGTAACACACTTTGTAAATCTCTTTGAATTGCTCTTGCAACCTCTGACTGAGCCTACATGAAAACTGGCCCAGAAGCTGTAGACAACTTCTGACGTGAAAATGCTCAGAATTTGCTAAATGCTTAAGCTTCAGAGACGTGCCTTTGAGGATGTATAACTTGAAATCTCAACATTTCTAAAAGAAGTTTTGTTCTGCAATGTTTTAGATCTTATTGAAATCTATAACTTTTGTGTCAGAAGTTCTCCCAGATTCAGCTTGCATCGTGGTGATAATCTGATCAGAAGTTATGAGCTTGTCATATTTCTTAAACACTTAGAAAAATTCTAAGTATTTAGAAATTTGACTTTTCCAAAGTAACTTTGACCTTTGAATTTCTAGATGAAGCAAACTTCACATCTCAGCATGCCTTGATGAAATATGACTCTTGAAACTTGATTTTGATCCAAAAAGTAAAAGTTTGACTTTTTCAGTATGCAAATGACCATTTTGCCCTTGTGAATGACTTTCTTGAAAAATCTGTAATTCGAGGCTTGGAATTGGATGCAAGTAAACCTGAGGGTCCAGGGTGATCCTTTGAGAAACGAGAGGGAAAATTTTGGGGTACAACACATTAGAAGTCAGTTCGACCACTATATTTACTTCAGATTTCGACCTAGTAATTTATTTGTTATCTTGTCGCTTTATGTTGATGATATTATCATAGAAAAAATAATGTCTAAGATGTAATGAGGGTGAAGGATGGACTCACTAAGGAGTTCAAAATGAAGGATCTAGGAGCTGCATCTAAAATTCTTGGGATTGACATTTGAAGAGATAGAAAGCAGTCAAAAGTATGCTTATCTTAAGAGGCATACCAACAGAAGATTCTTGACAAGTTTGGTATGTCGAATTCAAAGCACATTGTGACTCCAACAAACCCTCAATTCAAGCTGAGTATCAACCAGTGTCCCAGTACTGAGTTTGAAAGATCTTATATGAATAACATACAATATGCTAATATAGTAGGTTCTTTGATGTATGTTATGGTTTGTACTAGACCCGACATAACATATGCAGTAAGTCTTGTAAGAAGGTACATGGAGAATCCTAGAAAGGCTCACTCGAAGGCATTAAAGTGGATTCTATGGTACATAAATGGGTCTCTAAACAGAGTATTAATTTATGGTGGAGCCTTGGGTGAAGATAGTAAAGTAGTAATCGAAGGGTATGTCGACTCTGATTATGCAGGTTGTATGGATTCCAGAAAATCTATTTCTGGATATGTTTTTCACTATGTTTGGCACATTAATTAGTTGGAAAGCGACACTTCAAAAGTTTGTTGCTTTATCAACCACTGAAGCAGAATATATTGCCAAAACTAAAGATATGAAAGAAGCATTATGGCTTGAAGGTTTTGCTAAGGAGTTGAAACTTCAAGGTCGAGTTATCATTGTTAAATGTGATAGTCAAAGTTCAATACACATGTCGAAGAACTTAGCCTATCATGAGCGAACCAAACACATCGATGTTAGGCTACATTTTGTCAGAGGGGAAATCGAGTGTGGAAAATTCCAAGTGCTAAAGGTTTCTACAGATCACAATGATGCTGATATGATCACTAAGACATTGCCAAGTTGCAAGTTTTTCCACTGTATGCAGTTGATAAAGCTGCATAAAGAAAGCTAGTTTGTGCTTTGATATTAGAGTTTGTTCCAAGGTGGACATTGTGATATATTGGATCGAACTCTAGTAGATGGAAGAGTAGCTTCAGGTTCGGAAGAATTTATGCATGTCGTTGAAGTATGTTCATATGCTAGTACCGAAGACCCACATATTATAGTCGAAGTGTGTTCTAGTATGTGGGTGTCAAAATGCTAGGGTTGTTAGTATTTCGAACTGGGTATATTTTTTATGTCCAATTATTTAAGTTAGCTTGTACCCTAAGTTATCTTGTAATGGGTATTTGTGAAAAAACCATTAGTTTAGTATGTTAGGTTTATTATAAATAGCATACTAGTCTCTCATCATTGCATATTGCAAATCCTAATTTAGGGTGAGAGAGTTATTTGTTATTCTTATGTACTTGTAATCTTGTTTGAAGAGAAAGTAAAGAATAGCAATTATAACCAATCCTTGTTGTTTCTTCTTACTTTCCTGATTCATACCTTGTGGGTTTCTTGCCTAAAAGAAACCTGTTATACTTTGTTCTTGGCATCATTTTCATACCACTTATCAACAACAAGAACATACATTTATCAATGTCAACAACATACACT
Organism: Vicia faba; assembly: GCA_948472305.1. Lineage (NCBI taxonomy): Eukaryota > Viridiplantae > Streptophyta > Magnoliopsida > Fabales > Fabaceae > Vicia > Vicia faba. The sequence goes on from OX451736.1 coordinate 214,963,791, forward strand.
TATCAACAATAACAACACAAACCATTTGTGAACAACAACAACAATAATATACATAAACATTTATCAACAAAATGATAGCAACATACCTTTTTATTTAAAAGATTCGTAGAATTATCTGAAGTTGATCTACTTTGTGTTGCTATGAAGAAAATATATAAGGCAGATGAAGCTTCCAAAATAGATTCATACTTATTATATTGTTTTTCATAGAAACACAAACCATTTATGTTCCACACCCATAGTTGGGTTCTCTTGAACCTGATTGAAAACATAAACTAGCATTAACATAAACAAAAAATGTAACTCGTTTCATACATGGAACATTAATGAAAAATGTAAGAAAGTTAATGGAGAATATTACCTTTTAGTTTGAAGAAGGTTGTAATGACGAGTTTGCTACATTGAAAGAGAAATACGTTGGGGTTTTGTTTTGATAATAAAGGAAGAAAAGGTATCAATAGCATGGAAGAAATCATATGAAGAAGAAGACAAAAGAGTGAGCAAAGAACTTGATTACCTTAAAGTTTTAAGATGCTAACGAAGACGAGTTCTCTTCATGTGTGTAATACAGTGGGAGAACTGACTTTTGGTTTTGCACTTTATCAAAAATGTCGCAGATAGAAAGAGTTTCCCCCGACTTTTCTTTTATCCAATAAAGGAAAGGGTGAAAAGAACAGGAAAGACCTTTGAGAATTTTTCTGAGTAAGGGCTGGGTTATGAAAAGGGGAGGTATTAGCACCCTTTTCATCTGTATTCATCTATGAGCTCTTAATCGCTAGCTCACTTTTGAAAATTCTTTGTGAAAGTGTAAGTTTGAAAATATTTTGAAAATGCCTAAGTTCAAAAACTTTGTAATGATTCTCGTATCGTTGCGAACGCATACAAAGTGTTTATTTTGAAAATATTTCTGAAAAGTGTGTGTGTGAAAAATGTTTTGAAATGTTCGCGAGCAAGAGATTAAGAATTATTTACCTACTCAAAAGTCTTTTTTTCTCTTCTTCTTCCTTTAGATAGTATTATCCTACCATTAGTTAGTAGGTAGCCCTATCATTGGATGTTTTGAGGGACATGCGCGGGTCATCGTACAATCATAAAAACAACTCGTAGGACACTTTAGTAATTATCCCAAGGTACTAGGATCATTTACCACGGTAGCATCGAAGGGTCATCGAGGGACTACAATCTTTTAACTAAAGGATCTTTGCTAAAACATCCCACATTCGAGAGATGTGACTTTTGTTTTCCGAAGGCAACAAGTGGGGGTACTTTAGAGGTGCGCATGTGTGAAGTGTGTTGTGTTTCAATTATGTTTATCTTGGATTTTAGGTTTTCTAACATTTGTTTTTAAGTATTACCATGCAATCCTATTAAGCTAGCAGTTATATACAAGCATTCATACAATAGTGCGGAAAGTAAAAATGTGGGAAATTGAATCTACGCTATTACAGTGCTTCGGGGATGGGGATTACAAAACCTCAAATGGGGGGAAGAAAAATGTAAAAATTCCTAGTTTAAACTATTACATCCCTTTTGACAGTTACAATATTCATAAAAATGTGAAAATAGATACGCGCGCGGAGATTAAAGAGATGTCAAAACCCTAAAAACTCCAACTACTTAAAAAAATATTTTTGGTGTTTTTTGTAATGATGAAAACCTAATTCTAATTAATTTTAATAAAATAAACTCAAAATGATTAAACTAATTTAAATAAAATTAACAAAAATTAATTTAATTAATAAAATACTTAAATCTAATGTTTTTAGGAGTTTTCTAATTTTTTTTGTTATTTTTCTGATTAAATAATAAATGGTTAAAAAGAAATAATTAAACTAAAAAAACTATAAAAAAAACAAGTTTAATGGGCTGTGCTACAGAAGAGATTGGAGGGGTGTGAAAACAGGAAGTTGCTTGGGCCTAAACCAAGCTAGCCCAAATACCACATGTGATTTAGTACAACTAGATCCATATATTCCATGATGCGCCTGCTGATCCGGTGCATTAGATTGAGATCTGATGGCCCAGACATGAAGTTTACATGCGTGCTCTAGCTTTGTTTGCATTGGAGCTGTAAGTAGAAAATGTTAGAAAAAATAAAACTACCTCGCGCCTGGATCGAACCCAGGACTTGGCAGAGGATGTCTTAAGAGCGCGCGTGCTGCCACTAGGGTGGCTTGTACATCCAGTGGTAGAACGCAAATCAAACATTATGTTGTAAAATTAAATGTTGATGCCAGATAAGCAAACGCGTGCACCCCAAGTGGACCCCATGGATTTGAGTGAACCAGTCATAAAGCTTCTTTATGCCATGCATGCCCTTTCCGGAGTCAGCAAAACTCAGGGACATCAGAGTCAACCTCCAGTCGTCTTCTCCGGCCATCCCAAAGTTCAAACCTGCAAAAACGCATTAAAGAAAAAGATCTAACGACCTAGACCCATTAATTAGCACCATATGAATCTAATGGCATGGTTAAAAAGATCTAAAAATGTTTGTATTGTCGAGATCGAAGCCCAACAGCTTTTTGAGCCCTAACAATGGCAACATATGATTTCAGTGTGAAACCTCACATGTAGCACGTAAAACCAGTCCTAATGATGCACATGAGTGGATCAAACATGTTAGTAATGATTAAAAATACAAGAAAGTACAGTTTTGATTTTTACCACTTTAAGAACCAGCGTGATGAAGAAACAGGGTTCTAATGCTCGAGGAGTATAGATATGGATCTAGATCAACTCCTTTGATCTCCAGGAGATGAATGCAAGCCTTGGTCACGAGTGAGAAGGGATGGAACCTCAATTACAAATTTTTAATTTTGTGGAATTTTCAAGTGACTCTTAAGCAATGTTTTTTTGTCTCTTCTGATTTGTTGTGCTTGCATATATATAGAGACATGGAATGACTATCAAATATGGAATGGAATCAAATCCATGAAGCCGTGATAAAGCAAGGATCAAACAACTTTAAAATTTTCCATTTTGCATGATTCCTTTCCATCTTGAGCTTGCACGAGTTCTACAGGTTTTCATGAGTTTGTATGGGCCTGAAATAGACTGAAATCAAAAGGCCCAAGCCTTTATACCAATATTTTATATTTATTTGATTTTATTTTTTTAAATGAATAAAAAATTCAAATAAAAGAAATAAAATCATCAAAAATATATGAATTGATTTAGAGGTCCTCTAACATCTTACGAATATGTTTGAGCATAAAACATTAGGCCCCCTAGTTCAAAATCTCAAGTTTGCTCATTTTGCATTCCATGAATTTCCTCAAAATTTCCCAACTGGTTCAACTTATAACTTGCTAAATTTTCATCTTTTGAAGATGATCTCTTACTTTTTGAAAAGCTCAAGATGTACTCTACATTTTCTCTTTTGATCATTTTTGCATTTGGAGACTTTATCTTGATGTAAGTTGCCTTGACAAAAAATGTCTTTTGTTGACTTTTAAAAATGACCCATAATGTATTAGCTCATATCTTTCAAATGAAGCATTTTTTGGACTTGAGCATATAAGCAAAGTTGTAGATAATTGAATTTTATTTAAAAATGGGCTTTGGTTTGGGAAAAGTTTATGAAGCATGTGAAAGTTATGCTTGGTCAATGTTCAGGTGACTTCTCCTAAGGAAACCCTAATTTGACAATTCTTGGATTTTGATGATTTGAGAGCTTTCCTTGGGGAATCATGATCAAACCTTGATCAAATTATGAATATCACTTCAAAATGTTGACGTTGACCAAAAATCTTGAAGTTTGAATGTATGTTGACCATAGTTGACTTTTTACCCAATACAGTTGATTTTCAATCATTTGAGCCATTGACTAAGCAAACTTATGATGCATGACTTGAAACTTGAAATGAACCTTGTTGAGCACCTATGATGAACCATGGAAATCATTTGAGACTTTTGCAACCCAAATTTTCTTGAGAAACTCAAAACCCTAGTTGTAGACCTTTGGCTCTGGAGGAGTATTTGACTTGTCATCCCTTGAGATTCTTGAGTATTTGAGAAGCCTTGAAAGAATGCCTTAAAGAAAATGGGAGGGAAAATTTTGGGGTACAACAGCTGCCCCTGTTCAATCTTCTTAAACCTGAAGATTTATATTGGCATGTCCACCATTCGTGACCTGAAGGTAGAAGATGATTGAACACTTAAGTGCCTAGAAATTTGCACTCGTCTGTGGGAGAAGTGATGTTGTTGGTTGATTATATCGAGAATGGGCTTATAGATGCCATCTGGAGAGGTGACGGAGAGTCATTAGAGATGGGATTTAGAGATGCAATCTGAAGTAAACCTTGTCTTCAACTGGAATAAGTATCAAAATGAATCTAAAGTCAACAAGTTACTTTGGGTGGCATCTATAAGCCCATCTCCGATGACTCTCCGTTATCTCTCCAAATGGAATCTATAAGCCCATTCCCGGTACATCAATTGGGGCAACCTCATTCTCTCTGGTCTATGGTATGGAAGTCGTCCCACCTATTGAAGTTCAAATTCCTTCTCTAAGGATCATGAAAGATGCAAACTTGGACGAAGACGAGTGGATTCAGACCAGGTTGGATCAGTTGAATCTAATCAACAAGAAAAGGCTTGCGACTTTGTCATGGTCAGATGTACCAGAAGTGCATGATCAAGGAATTCAATATGAAGATATGGCATCAGGTATATTAGGCTGGTGACTTGGTAAAAAAACACATCATTTTACTGCAGGCTAATCCTAGGGGCAAATGGAACCCGACTTATGAAGGGCCATTTTTAATCAAGAAAATATTTTCTAGAGGAGCTATGATATTGACCACCATAGACGGTGAATATTTCCTGCACTCTGTGAATGCGGACATAGTCAAAAGATACTACGCATAAAAACGACCTGCTAGGTTAACTGGCCTAGGCAAAAATAAGGGCATCCCAGAGAACCAAAAGGGTTCAGGCAAAAATCAGGGATATATATATGAAAAGACTGTACACCGGGCAAGTCGAAAACCTGAAAAGGCGGCTTGAGCAAAAAAGGGTATCCTGGTGGACAAAAAACCCGGAAGGGAGGTCTAGGAAAAATTAGGGATTAAAGCATACGACTATATCGCAATTGGATCACCTACAACGAGCTTTATTACCAAAGTCAAAATTAAAATGGTACATATCAATTCACTTACTTTCTTCTGACATCAAGGGATGAGATGCTTGAAGACATGAGGGCAATAGCAGAGTTGGAACCCGACGGGATCATTTCCACATAGCTATTATCTTGTTTACACTTTGTATTCTTTTCATGATGATTTCCCCTTATTGGGATCTCTGTCTCTTTGTCGAAAATCGCTCGTCTATGGGAAAAATATCAATAACAAATTCAATTTCAAAATTCAAACTCTTTGTTTTTACTTTTTCTTTTTTGTTTGCAAGACGTCCAATGGTTAAAATTGAATTAGCACATGCATATGAATACAGTTGACTGTTGACAAATATATGCAGAAAAACAGAAATAAGCATTTACTCAAGACTCTAGGAGTTGGGATAACGTCTAAGCCATCCAAAAATCCCCACAGAGCCACTTCCATGAGATTATCCCTACAAAGTAATCTTCGCAAGTCCATATATTCCCGCAATTTCCTGGCAGATTGCTTTGGCAGATAAAGGAGTACAATTTTCTTCCCAGTAATATCACCCATCTACGGAATCCCAATCATTACAAGTTATGGAAATGCCTCTCCCCAACGGAGTGTTCAAAACTATAAAATCCCGTGCAAACTACTTCTCTTCAGCAGAATTCATTCTTCTCAGCAAGGAGTTTCCTTCAGCAGAGTATTCCTCCATCAACATGGTTACTTCCCCAGTGGAGTTCAGATTTCGGTCAATAGGGTTTATTTCCCCAATAGGGTTTATTTCCCCACCGAAGTTAAATCACCCCAGCTTAAGTCTGCTTCTACCACATATTACCGACAAGATTCCCATGTTCCAGCAAAGGACAACCCGGATTGCTATCCCCAGAAAGTTCCTACTGGGTCTGAAACCAGACCAGATATCAGCCAACTTTATCCTCCCAAGACAAGTCGAAAGGAATATCCATCTCTTTTATCCCCAATCAGGGTATACAAGAATTATAATTCTCAGTAGAGCAAGGAACAACCAAAGTTTTGAACTCTCCTCTCCCAAGATGAAATCAACATTCCCCAGTGGAGTTTCCTCGAACAGAAAATTAGAATCCCCAGCAGAGACAATCCCCAAAATATTGAAGATACACATACTCTTCATCCCCATCAACAGTCATGGATTTATTTTCCCTAGACAAAAATGTTGTTTGAGTTTTCAAATACACTTCGACAACATTTCACATCCATACATCATTTACAAATGTCATAGCATATGCATACAAAACGCATATAACACAGTTTCATTTATTTTGAGAACATCATCACGCAATACATTTCATACATCATGACATTGCATGCAGCTAACTCTTTGCCTTTTCAGGAAAATATCAATCAACAGACAAACATCATCAACTACTCATATGACCATATAGTCTTCTCAAAGACATCATCTTCTAGCTCAGTTTAGATCGAGCATAGATCTATTATGATACTTCTCCCAGTTGAAGGCGGTCATAGACATTTTTTGGCTCAGATTAAATCAAGCATGGATTTATTCTGATACTTCTTCCAGATTAAGTCAAACATAAATATCCGTTGGCTCAGTTTAAATAAACATTAAGATTTATTCTGATACTTCTTCCAGTAGACATTCTTTTGGCTCAACTTAGATTGGGTGTAGATCTATTCTGATACTTCTTCCAGTTGAAGACATTTTCTGGCTCAGATAAAATCGAGTATAGGTTTATTCTAATACTTCTTTCAGATAAAAACGAGCACAAGCATCCTCTTGCTCAGAGTAAATCGACCAAAGACCTATTCTGATACTTCTTCCAGTTGAAGACATTTTCTAGCTTAGGTAAAATCGAGTATAGGTTTAGTCTGATACTTCTTCCAGATAAAAACGAGCACAAGCATCCTCTAGCTCAGAGTAAATTAACCAAAGACTTATTTTGATACTTCCTCCAATAGACATTCTTCTGGATCAGATTAAATCGACCAAATATTTATTCTGATACTTCTTCCAGTGGACCCTTTATCTGGCTCAGATTAAGTCGACCAAAGATTTATTCTGATACTTCTTCCAGATAAAGCATAGCATGAATTTATTCTGGCTCAAATTAAATCGACTAAAGATTTATTTAGATACTTCTTCCAGTGGACCCTTTTTTCTGGCTCACATTAAGTCGACCAAAGATTTATTTTGACACTTCTTCCAGATAAAGCATAGCATGAATATCTTTTGGCTCAGTTTAAATCAACCATAAGATTTATTCTGATACTTCTTCCAGTATACATTCTTCTAGCTCAGTTTAAATCAACCATAAGATTTATTCTGATACTTCTTCCAGTAGACATTCTTCTGGCTCAACTTAAATCGACCAAAGATATATTCTGATACTTCTTGAAGTTGAAAAAAAATTTTGGCTCAGATTAATTCGACCAAAGAGTTATTCAGATACTTCTTCCAGTCAAATTCAAACATATACATCTTCTGGCTCAGATGGATCAACCATAGATCTATTCTAATACTTCTCCTAGTGGAAATCAATCGTAAAAATCTCATGGCTCAGTTTAAATCAAGCGTGTATCTATTCTGATACTCCTTCCAGTATATATTTTCTGGCTCAGATGAAACCCAGCATAGGTTTAGTATGATATTTCTTCCAGATAAAGACAAATATAGACCTTTCCCGGCTCAAATTAAATCTACCAAATATTTATTCTGATACTTATTCCATTTGAAAACTGTCGCAGATAGCTTCTGGCTCAGATTAGGTCAACCATAAATTTATTCTGATACTCCTTCCAGTTACAGACAAACACAGACATCTTCTGGCTCAGATTAAATCGACCATAGATTTATTTTGATACTTTTTCTAGTTGAAGTCAACAAGTTACTTTGGATGGCATCTATAATCCCATCTCCAACGACTATCTGTCATCTCTCCAAATGGAATCTATAAGCCTATTCCTGGTACAATCAACCAACAACATCACTTCTTGCGTAAGCGAGTGCAAATTTCTGGGCACTTAAGTGTTCAATCATATTCTACCTACAAGTCACGATGGCGGACATGCCAATCTAACTCTTCAGGTTTAAGAAGATTGAACAGGGGCAGTTGTTGTACCCCGAAATTTTCCCTCCCATTTTCTCAAAGACATTCTTTCAAGGCTTCTCAAATACTCAAGACATTCAAGGGTTGACCAGTCAATGCTCCTCCTAAGACAAAAGCCTACAACTAGGGTTTTGAATTTCTAAAGGAAATTTGGGTTGCAAAGGTCTCAAGTGGTTTCCATGGTTTATCATAGGTCCTCAACAAGGTCCATGTCAAGTTTCAAGTCTTGCATCACAAGTTTTCCCAGTCAATGGCTCAGATGATTGAAAATCAATTGTATGGGGTAACAAGTCAATTATGATCAACATACAGTCAAACTTCAATATTTTTGGTCAACATCAACATTTTGAAGTGATATACATCATTTGATCAAGGTTTGATCATGATTCTTCAAAGAAATCCCTCAAATCATCAAAAGTCAAGAATTGTCAAATTAGGGTTTCCTTAGGGGAAGTCAACTGAACTTTGACCAAGCATAACTTTCACATGCTTCATCAACTTTTCCCCATGCAAAATGAACAAATTTGAATTTTTGAACTTGTAGGCCTATTTGTTGATATTCAAACACATCCATGACCTTATGAGAGACTCTTGAATCCACTCAAACCTTGCCCTATATTTTCTCATCATTTTATTTTTATTTTATTTTGTTTTTATTCAAATAAACTCAAAATAAATAAAATAGAAAATAAATGGGCCAAGCATGTGATGAGCCATTTTCAGGCCCATTACAAACTCAAGCAAGCTTGTCAAAGATGCCAAGTTCGTACAAGACCAAGAAGGGGAGAAATATGACAAAAATGGAAAATTTTCAAAATTTGATCCTTGCTTTATCATGGCCATCATTGCTTGATATCCTTCCATCTTTGATAGCCCATTCACTCCCTCTATAAAATTCAAGCCAAGGCAGCTCAAATGACACGATTACACGACATACAAAAGCTCTCCAATATTTCCACAATTTCAAAAGAATAGGGTTAGTATCAATATCATTCCTCAGTAGTTCTCAAGCCAATCTAAGCCCTCCATCGTCTTCCTGGACTTACCAGGAGCCAGTACCAATCACTATCTTCATGGATGGTTTCTCTGGCTACAACCAGATCAAAATGGCTCCTGAAGACATGGAGAAGACAACCTTCACTACACAGTGGGGCATCTTCTGCTACAAGGTGATGCCTTTTGGGTTGAAGAATGTTGGGGCAACTTATCAGTGCGCCATGGTCGCTTTGTTCCATGATATGATTCACCACGAGATCGAAGTATATGTTGATGACATGATAGCCAGGTCTCAGACTGAGGAAGAGCACCTTGATCATCTCCAAAAGTTGTTCGACAGGTTGAAGACATACAAGTTGAGGTTGAATCCGAACAAGTGCACCTTCGGGGTAAGGTCTGGTAAGCTTCTGGGTTTCATCGTCAGTAACAAAGGTATTCATGTAGACCCTACAAAGGTGAAGGCCATACAAGAGATGCTGGCTCCCCGTACAGAGAAGGAAGTTAGAGGTTTCTTGGGATGCCTAAATTACATTTCCCGATTCATTTCACATCTAACTTCTACTTGTGAGCCAATCTCCAAGCTTCTGAAAAAAGATCAAGTGGTAAAGTGGAATGATGAATGCCAAACCGCTTTTGAAAGAATCAAGGAATACCTTCAAGAACCACCAATTCTGATGCCTCCAGTTGAAGGAAGACCTTTGATATTATACTTGACAGTGCTAGACAATTTAATGGGGTGTGTGATGGGGCAACATGACGAGTCTGTTTGAAAAGAGCATGCAATATACTACCTTAGCAAAAAGTTTACCGGCTGTCAAACACGATACTCATTGCTCGAGAAAACTTGTTGTGCTTTGGCATGGGTTTCTCGCCGACTAAGACAGTATATGCTGACTTACACTACCTTATTGATATCGAAGATGGATCCGATCAAGTACATTTTCAAGAAGCCCGCTCTCTCCGGAAGGATAGCAAGGTGGCAAATGATATTAACTGAGTACGACATACAATATACGACCCAAAAAGTAATAAAGGGGAGTTTATTGGCTGATCATTTGGCTCATCAGGCCGTGGACGACTACCAGTCCATGAATTTTGAGTTCCCGGATGAGAATATCATGTTGGTAACTGACTATGAAGAACCTGGACTGGATGAAGGACCTGAGGAGGGATCCCGATGGTCTATGTATTTTGATGGAGCCTCAAACGCACTGGGTAATGGCATTGGCGCTGCAATCATATCTCATGAGGGCTATCATACTCCATTCACTTCCCGATTGTGTTTCAACTACACCAACAAAATGGCGGAGTATGAAGCGTGCATCATGGGTCTTCGAGATGCTATTGACTTAAGGATCAAGTTCTTGAATGTATTCGGGGATTCCGCTTTGGTGATAATTCAGATCAAAGGCGAGTGGGATACGAAGCACCCGAATCTCATTCCTTACAAAGAGTATGTACTGACATTGCTCCCACACTTTGAGGAGGTAACCTTTGAACATTTCCCACGAGAGGAGAACCAGTTAGCGAACGCGCTAGCTACCATGTCTTCTATGTTCAAGGTTAGGTGGGACAATGAAGCTCCCCAAATTACCATTGAGAGGTTGGATGAACCAGCACACTACTGTGAAATCGACACCGAAGAAGTGGCAGACAAACCCTGGTTTCACGAAGTCAAAAGGTATCTTGAGCCTCAAGAGTATCCCGAAGGGGCATCTGTCAATGATAAGAAGTTTCTGAGAAGGTTCGCTGCAAAGTTCTTCCTCAGTAGTGGAATCCTCTATAAACGCAACCATGACTCCACACTACTACGGTGTGTAAACAAAAGTGAAGTAGAGAGGATCATGATAGATTTACATGAAGGCACCTTCGGAACCCATTATAGTGGACACACCATGGCTAAGAAGATCCTACGGGCAGGATATTACTGGTCCACTATGGAAGCCGATTGTTATCAGCACTCTCGAACTTGTCATAAGTGCCAAATCTACATTGGTAAGGTGCATGTACCTCTGGTCCCCTTAAACGTCTTGACAGCTCCGTGGCCCTTTGCAATGTGGGGCATTGACATGATCAGAGAAATCAGACCCACCGCTTCCAATGGACATCGCTTTATCCTAGTAGCCATTGATTACTTCACGAAGTGGGTTGAGGCAGCCTCTTTTGCTACAGTAACCAAGAACGTTGTGGTGCGGTTTATCCGACACAATCTGATATGTCGATATGGTGTGCCAGAGAGAATTATTACTGACAATGGTACGAATCTCAACAACACAATGATCACCAAGCTCTGTAAACAGTTCAAGATACAGCATCATAATTCTTCCCCCTACCAGCCAAAGATGAATGGCGTTGTTGAAGCAGCTAACAAGAACATCAAGAAGATTGTGCAGAAGATGACGGTGACATATAAAGACTGGCATGAGATGTTACCATTTTCTCTTCATGGGTACCGTACCTCAGCACGGACGTTGACAGGGGAAACCCCCTATTCTATGGTATATGGCATGGAGGCAGTCCTACCCATCGAACTCCAGATACCTTCTCTCAGGATTATGAAGGATGCGGGTTTGAACAAGGGCGACTGGATCCAAACCCGACTTGATCAATTAAATCTAATCGATGAAAAGAGACTTACCGCTATCTTCCATGGTCAGACATATCAAAAGCGAATGATCAAGGCTTTTAATAAGAAATTTAGATGCCAAGAATATCAAGTCGGGGATCTAGTGACCAAACGCATCATATTGCCGCAAGGTGATCCCAGGGGAAAATGGACCCCCATGTACGAAGGGTCATTTGTGGTTAAGAACATTTTCTCGGGAGGAGCTATGACTCTAACCACCATAGATGGTGACGACCTTCCTCACCCTGTCAATGCAGACATAGTGAATAGATACTGCGCATAATCAAAGACCCGCTAGGTTGACTGACCTAGGAAAAAATAAGGGCTTCCCGGCGAACCAAAAGGGTTCAGACAAAAGTAAGGGATGAAAATGAAAAAATTTGTACACCCGGAAAGTCGAAAACCCGAAAGGGAGGCTTGGGCAAAAAAGGGTATCCCGGTGGATTGAAAACCAGAAAGGGAAACCCAGGCAAAAGTTAGGGATTGGAGCATATCACTATCTCTCATTGGATCATCTTGCGACCAGACTTCGGTATCGACTATCAAGCTCAGACGACGCCAACAAATCTGATTAACCTTCGGCCAAGTAGCAAAGTGATGAGACGCTTGAAGATATAAAGGCAATAACAGAGTTGGAACCCAATGGGGTTGTTTCACATAGATGTTTTTATTTCTTTTACATAAATTGTAATTTCTATCTTTCGGCGGCATTCTCTTACTAGGACGTCAACCTCTTTGCACAAAACGCCTATTACTGGCCAACTTCAAAAATCAATATAAGTCATTTTCACAAGAAACTTCAATTTGTTTTTTCTTTTTCTGTTTTGTTTTACAAGAACGTCCAATAATTTATTTTAGATATATGCATTTGAAAATTATTTCCGCTCATAAATATTTACATAAGAAACAAAAGACAATTACTCGTAATTCTCGAAACAGGGAAAAACAAGAAGTGCCAAACCCTACGATTAATCTGCCTAGCAGGTACCGGGATAGAGCCAGCTTGGGAACATAATTATTGGTATATACACTCCCCACAGAGTAAAATTATCCAAAGGCATTTATGTCAGCTTTCCCGAAACAAGACAATACTCTCCCCAGCCAAGGTTCATAATCGCGGGCGGGTCGGTAAATTTCATCCCCCAAGCGTAGTTTATTTCTACAGATACATAAGCTCAATCTCCAACAGAGCTCATCATCTCCAGCAACGGAATTTCATCCCCAGCTGAGTTTATTCCTCCAGATCAGCAGGTCTACAATAGAGTATCTCTTCCCCTAAGTTGGTCCCCGCAGAGTTATTCTCCAGCATCCCTTCCCGACAGAATATTTACAAATCTCCAGCAACCGTCAGGGATTTATTTTCCCAAGACGCGAGCATACCCCGATAGCATTTCATGAACATACATTATGACATACACATACATATCATATATAATATAATCTCATTTATTTTGAGAACATCATCTCACCCTGCATTTCATGCATCGCATATAACTAACCCTGATATCTTTTCAGGAAAAGAGGATTAGCTTCAACAAATTTAGCAGTTATGCATCGCATATAACTAACCTTGATATCTTTTCAGGAAAAGAGGATTAGCTTCAACAAATTTAGCAGTTATTCAACTAATCTACACTAAAGCTTTAAAGTAACCCTACGACCCTGGTTCCTTCTCACATCCCTACTATCCAGGCTTTCATTTCGAAGAAACCCTACGACCCAGGTTCCTTCTCATAGCCCTACTATCCAGGCTTTCATTTCAAAGTAACCATACTACCCAGGTTCCTTCTCACAGCCCTACTATCCAGGATTTCATATCGAAGTAACCCTACTATCCAGGTTCCTTCTCACAGCCCTACTATCCAGGCTTTCATTTCAAAGTAACCCTACTATCCAAGCTTTCATATCGAAGTAACCCTACTATCCATGTTCCTTCTCACAGCCATACTATCCAGGCTTTCATATCGAAGTAACCATACTATCCAGGTCCCTTCTCACAGCCCTACTATCCAGGCTTTCATATCAAAGTAACCCTAATATCCAGGTTCCTTCTCACAACCCTAATATCCAGGCTTTCATATAGAAGTAACCCTACGGCCCAAGTTCCTTCTCACAACCATACTATCCAGGCTTTCATTTCGAAGAAACCCTATGATCCAAGTTCCTTCTCATAGCCCTATTATCCAGGCTTTCATATCGAAGTAACCCTACTATCCAGGTTCCTTCTCACAGCCCTATTATCCAGGCTTTCATATCGAAGTAACCCTACTATCCAGGTTCCTTCTCATAGCCCTACTATCCAGGCTTTCATATCGAAGTAACCCTACTATCCAGGTTCCTTCTCACAGCCCCACTATCCAGGCTTTCATTTTAAAGAAACCCTACGACCCAGGTTCCTTCTCATAGCCCTACTATCTAGGCTTTCATTTCGAAGAAACCCTACGACCCAGGTTCCTTCTCACAACCCTACTATCCAGGCTTTCATATCAAAGTAACCCTAATATCCAGGTTCCTTCTCACAGCCCTACTATCCAGGCTTTCATATCGAAGTTACCCTACTATCCAGGTTCCTTCTCAAAGCCCTACTATCCAGGATTTCATATCGAAGTAACCCTACTATCCAGGTTCCTTCTCACAGCCCTACTATCCAAGTTCCTTCTCACAGCCCTACTATCCAGGCTCTCATATCAAAGTAACCCTACTATCTAGGTTCCTTCTCACAACCCTACTATCCAGGCTCTCATATCGAAGTAACCATACTATCCAGGTTCCTTCTCACAACCCTACTACCCAGGCTCTCATATCGAAGTAACCCTACTATCCAGGTTCCTTCTCACAGCCCTACTATCCAGGCTCTCATATCGAAGTAACCCTACTATTCAGGTTCCTTCTAACAACCCTATTATCCAGGCTTTCATATCGAAGTAACCCTACTATCCAGGTTCCTTCTCACAACCCTATTATCCAGGTTTTCATTTCAAAGTAACCCTACTATCCAGGTTCCTTCTCACAACCCTACTATCCAGGCTCTCATATCGAAGTAACCTTACTATCCAGGTTCCTTCTCACAACCCTACTATCTAGATTTTCATATCGAAGTAACCCTACTATCCAGGTTCCTTCTCACAGCCCTACTATCCAGGATTTCATATCGAAGTAACCCTACTATACAGGTTCCTTCTCACAGCCCTACTATCCAGGATTTCATATCGAAGTAACCCTACTATCCAGGTTCCTTCTCATAACCCTATTATTCAGGCTTTCATATCGAAGCTACCCTACTATCCAGGTTCCTTCTCATAACCTTACCATCCAGTTTTCCAGAAGGAGTCCACAACACTATAAGACTGGGACCCAATCAAACACGATTGGTTTCGCATTTCCCTAGTAAGTCGCGGTGCAGCTTGTACCTTGACCAGATATGCAGTTCACTTCCATTTCCTCAAGCAGGAGTTATTCCCCCAGTAGAGTAACAGACAACTGAAGCTCCTAAAATTCTATTTCTCCCAATACAAATACCAACATTCCTCAGCAGATTCGTCATCAACAACAGGGACAGGAACTCTCGTCGAAGGAATGTCTCAGAAAATAAACATCCTCTAGATGGCCTCTTTAAGCTCATATCCGACGGTACTCCTCCACAGCTTAGATGGCATATTTAAGCCCATCTCTGACAATTCTCTAGCAACTTCCAAATGGAATCTAAAGCCCATTCCCGATATCACAAATCAAGTGTCACTTCATGCGAGTGCAAATTTCTAGGCACTCTAGTGTTCAATCATCTTCCACCTTCAGATCACGAAAGGCAGATGATCCAATCTACATCCTCAGGTTTAAGATGATTGAACAGGGGCTGCTGTTGTACCCCAAAGTTTTCCCTCTCATTTTACTCAATACATGCCCTAGAGATCCTCAATTTGCTCAAGTTTGCCCAAGAATTGACCAGACAAACTCTCTCCTAAGGCAGTGTACCTCAAATTAGGGTTTCCATGTTCATTAAGATAGGTGAACTCCTAGGACCTCATATACTCTCCATGGTCTTAATATGTTCTCAAGACCCTACATGTCAAGTTTCATGCCTTGCACAAGAAGTTTGCTCAGTCAACTGTTCAGATGCTTGAGAATCGACTGTATTAGGTCAAAAGTCAATAGTGACCCACTTATAGTCAAACTTCAATATTTTTGGTAAACATTAGCATTTTGAAGTTACTTTCATCATTGGATCAAGGGTTGGTCATGATTCTTCAAGGAATTCTCTAAATTCATCAAAACCCAAAAGTTGCTAAATTAGGATTTATTAGGGAAAGTCAACCAAACTTTGACCAAGCATAACTTCGACATGCTTCATCAGAAATTTTCCATCCAAGGCTCATTTTGAAGAGGATTCAATTCCCTATAACTCATCTTTAGACCACAAGTTCAAAATATGCACCAACAAAAAGATATGAATTTCTACATTATGGTTCCTTTTGAAAAGTCAACAAAAACACCTTTTGGGTCAAAGCTTCTTACATGAACATGGAAGACTCAATTGAGATGAGACCAAAAAGGTTGCTTAAGGGACATAATAAGCTTTCTAAAAAGTCCAATAACATCTCTCTAGGGTTAAAATTGGAGGAGATGTGCTCTGTCAAAGTTGACCCTTTTTGCAAAATTGCCAAAAGTCAAATGTGCTCAAAATGCATTTTTTTGCTAAATGGGACTAACTTTTTATGCTTGCACCTCACTTATAATGTGGTCCACGACCCAAATATTCATCCACACATTATTTGCTTCATTTTTAAAATTATTTTTGTTTTTTATTAATTAAAAATTGAATTAAATCAAATAATTGATGAATAGTAGCAAAGATATGATTTGATTTGGTTTTTGGACAGGTTGGCAATCAAAATATGCTGAGTTATCAAGGCCAAAATGAATCAAACATAGTTGGTACAAGAAATGGATGATTTGGCTCAAAATAGAAAGTTTACATGTAGCTTAAAAATTAAATCAAATCTCTCATAATTGCAAAGATTCAATCCAAGTTTGTAACCCTAATTCATTCCTAGATATATATTGGACAAGAACAAAGCATGACACAAGGTTTTATAGTTGTAAAAGTGAGAGAACAAAAAGCTCAAAATTGGACAAAAGTGGTGACTCGGTTTTCAGTAAACAGGCCATCTCAAAGCCATTTAAAGCCAACAACCTCTTCCTGGGTGTGCATTGAAGCCAATTGAATCGTTTGCAAGGCCTGAAACACCCAAAATCGCGCTTTACAAGTTCACTCGGTTTGCTTTTTTTTCAAAATCTATTATTGTATTTCTTGCATCATTAGCATGATTAATTGGTATATTTGTGATTTTTGAGATGTTTGCAAGCTAACTGCATGATTCAATTGAATTTTTGACGCCTATATGTGCCTTTTCCATTGTTAGGGTTTGCGTGTGCAGTTTAGGGGTTTGATCTACAGGTTAAATTGGGCAAAAAGAAGGGTACCATGATGTTCACAAGATCAAAACGAGTTGATCTATATAGTTAGATTTAATTTATCTTGCGTTTTGTGGATTTTTGAATGTTACAGGGCTATGGTTACGAACATTGTCTGTGGGTATAGGTGAACACCTAACACGACGGAGCCTTGAAGAAGGCGACTAGGTGGCAGCCCCCCATTGGAGTTTTTGAATCTTCGCGTGTTTTGTTTTGTTTGTCAACTAACCACTTTTTTTATATATTATATATTCTTCTCATTATACTTACAACTAACAACCACAGCTCAGCTGGCAACGCTTCAGTGGTAGCAAGCGTGAGGACCTGGGTTCGATCCCAGGTCCCAACAATTTTCTTTATTTCATTTTCTTTCAACAGATTCAATGCATCCCAATCCCAGGCGCCTTCCATACACCCTTGCATCCAGCCTCTTGATCACCATGGCATCATATCCAACACCTCATCAAGGAGAGACCCATGGTAGACCCTCAGGAGAGCGCTATACAGGATCTCACGTAGGCTGGGCCAGCAACCTTGAGCCCAGCAATTTCAGAATCATACCCCCTTTCTACTTCAACATACAGGCCCAATTCTTTCTTTTTTATACTTGTTTAATTTATTTATTTATTTTCTTTAGTTATTTTCTTTTTTCTTAATTAACACAAAAATCATTTTCTTTTTTTAATAAAAAAATCACAACAAACTACAAAAATATTTTTTTAGTAAAAATATTTTATTTCTTAAATAATTTAGTTTAATTAACTTAGGGCAATTTAATCTCTTTTTATAATTAAAAATAATTAGACTTAGGATTTGAATTGTACATAATTTAATTAATTTTCTTTAAAAATACACCAAAGTCATTTTCCATTAAAATATGTATTTTAATTAATTAAGTTAATTAGGTTAACTTAAATACTTTTTTTTCATAATTTAAAATCAATTAGAAATTAGGGTTTTATTTAATTTGTAATTTCATTGTTTTCTCTAATAAAAAATGTACAAAAA
Source organism: Vicia faba (assembly GCA_948472305.1). Lineage (NCBI taxonomy): Eukaryota > Viridiplantae > Streptophyta > Magnoliopsida > Fabales > Fabaceae > Vicia > Vicia faba. The sequence goes on from OX451736.1 coordinate 214,982,105, forward strand.
TCTCTTTTTTCTTTCAATTAGGGTTTAGGTTATTTTTCAACATCCCTCGTATTTAATCCTCCGCGCATTTAATTATTTCTTTTCCATTATTTTTGTAACTGCCAATGGTTTGTAATAGTTAAACTAGGGTTTTATTTACTGCTTTAATCCCTGATTCTTTGGTTATGTAATTAATCCCCATCCCCCGAAGCCTTGTAATAACTAGGTTTATTTTCTCGCACTTTCAATTTCCGCAAATATTTAACTGTTAGATGCATGGTTAATAGGATTGTATGGGAAGAATGCTTGAAAAAATTAAAACGGTAGCTCACTTAATGTGCAAAGATTAATTAACTGAAAAGATCACATGCACATATCTCACTCCTAGGGTTTGCCTCACTTCGGTTTCCTTCGGTTAAAACTGTCATTTAAGTATAAGAGATTTTAGTGGTGGCCCTTCTGTCTAAAAGATCAAATGTCCCATTCGGATGTTGCCTCGGAAATGTTGCCTCAGAAAGATCTTAAGACTTTAGGGTTACTACTAAGGTTTCCAACCCATTGCTTTAATGATTGTACTTGTCCCTTTCGAATGTCCCTTGCAAACTCCAATGACGGGGCTACCTACTCCTTAATAGTAGGATAGCACCATCTAGAGGAAACGAGAATAAATAATCTTTTTCGAGTAGGTAGAATCTTAAGTACTTGCTCAGCAAAACTTTTCACACAAACACCTTTCAAAACTAATTTTCAAAACAAACTTCGTCACATCCTTGAGGACTGATACAAGGGTTATCACGAAGTAAAACATTTTCAAAACAAGCACACACAAGCAATTTGAAAAATGAGCAAGTACCTAAGAGCCCATGGAAAACCATGGATAGAAAGGGTGTTAACACCTTCCCGTTCTATAATCTACCCACCGTACTTAGAAACATCTCGAAAAATGTTTTTTCTGTTCTTTTTCCTTTTCCTTTATTGGATGAAATAAAAGTCGATGGAGACTCTTGCTTACCGCAACATTTTGCAAACAAAAAAACGCAAAACGCAAACCAGTATTAACAGTCGGTTCTGCCACCGTAACACAACAGTGTTTACATCTATGAGTTGGTCAGGGTTTGGGAACAAAACCATCCCATAGATGAGAAGGGCCAAGATTTCCTCAAAAGCTTGTAAGTCCAAAGAGTTCCAACAATCTTGAGCTTTCTCAAACAAGAACTTGGCTAAGAAACCTTTGACACCACTCCTTGTTTCCCAATTAGTTGTGATATCAGATTGTTACAAGCGTAGTGCTCGGGCAATCTCTTCAGGTCTTGGATCTCTTTCCTTACTGTTGAAAGGTAGTTGATTGAGAATAGGAATCCTCAAGAGTTGAGATAATTCCTCCATAGTAGGCACAAGTTGATAGTCGGGGAAAGTGAAGCAATGATGTAGAGGATCAAAGAACTGGAAAAGCACCTTCATCATATCTTCATTTATGCTAGAGGTAACCCAGTTTGGGAGGCAACCATGTCTTTCGGTGAATGAAGAATTCTCAGGGACCCTTGATGCTAGCTCTTTGAGTTGAGAAGGAATTCTTACGAGATTGACTTGAATGGTTTTCCTGCAAACAAAAGCCATGTCCTACAAAACAGAACAAAGATAAATCCCAAAAATCCTTGAAATGGTTAGTGAGAATGAGCATGATGTTATGATGTTTATGAGATTATGTACAAGTAAGAATATACACACAAGACAAACAAGTCCTTAGGTTTAGGCTTGCATGGAGTCTTTTAGGTAAGTACCCTCTTGAATTTTGGTTGGATCAAAACCTGTCCTTGAAATAGTAACCATGTTCTAAGGATCTCAATATCAATGATCTTTCTTGTTGGGCATGGTTTCAGCGCAAGCCTCTTTCACGGCGACTGAAATATCCCAAGAAGTCTGATCTCAATGAGTGTAGTATCGAGTATCAACCAACTTCATACTGCACCAAAGCCGGTTATCTCACTACGTAATGGCTAAGTTGGTCATGTAAAGGTTCTAAAAGTCAGTTAGTGCTTCATGACATAACACAACGGCCCCGTATTCTCCTTGACTACTCAAGGGATACCGGTACCCATAAATATGTCACACTAACGTAGCTATTTCTTAGACCATGTTGATATACTCGGCACAGTTTCCACAACATATTGCTACTTACCTATAAGGTATCCCAAATCCGAGTAGAGGATTAGAACAAGCCCAAACAAGGAACAAAAATGTAAAGCAAATAAATCAAACAATGAAAGCGAGTAAAGGTGATCTAGCCCTAAGGTAACCCCACTTTTAAGTCTTACCCCCAGCTGAGTCTCCAGTTCTGTGATACGGTGGGAGAAATGACTTGGTGTTTTGTGTTTTATCGCAAATGTCGCGGTTAGCAAGAGTCTCCACCGACTTTTCTTTTATCCAAAAGGAAAGACTGAAAAGAACAGGAAAGACCTTTGAGATTATTTCTTTAGTTACGAGGGTAGATTGTGAAAAGGGAAGGTGTTAGAACCCTTTTCATCCATAGATATATATGGGCTCTTAGTTTCTTGCTGGATCACTTGCTTTTGTTTGAAAATATGATTTGTGTGGTTTTTGAAAGTATTTTGACAAGGCGCCTTCGTTTAGGAAAACTTTGTAATATTTCTCGTTTGTAAGAACGTATACAAAGTGTTAAGCTTTTGAAAATATTTCATGTTTGGAAAATGTTTTGAAAGTGTTTTTAAAACTGTTGGTGTTTGTTTTGAAAATAAGCAAGAGTGTTTGATTTGAAAATGAGCAAGCAACTAGGAACAATCTACCTACTCAAAAGTCTTTGTTCATTTATTCATTCCTTTGATATTGCTATCTTACCATTGATTTGGTAAGAATCCTTATCTTTGGATGTAAAAGGACAGGCGTGAGTCATTGTATAGTCATGATAGCAATATTGTGAAATATCTTAGCATTTCTCTTTGAGGGACTAAGATCACTTTGAAAGGCAACATCGATAGCGTCATCGAGGGACTATGATCTTGTATTTTGATTGCTTTTGCTAAGATATCCCACATGCATAACATGGCTATTTTTGTAAGGCAACAAAGTGGAATTACCCTAAGGGTGCAAGTGTGCAGGTGTGTTTGATTTACATGCATTGTTTTGGTCTTGAATTAGGGTTTGCTACCTTGTTGGTTTTAGCCTTTCCATACAAACCCTAATTACATAGCATTTATATAAAGCAATAAATTGTAGAAAGTAAAAATACTAAGCTATTACATCATTAGGGGAGGGGGTGTACAAATTTACAAATGGGGATTTTGCAAGAAAATTAAACCTAATTATCTATTACAACCATATTGAATATTGTACAAAATTGAAAATAAAATAATGTACAAATGCAAATGGAAAAAGAAATGATTTTTGTTTGGATTTTTATGAAAGGTTTTAGTCTTGACCAAATTTAAAAAATGATTAATTAAAATTAAACAAAACTTAAACCTAAATTAATTAAGAAAGGAATTAAGTTAAAAAGTATTTTTAGGGTTTTTTGTGAAAAGATTTTAAATTAATAATAATAATATGAAAATTAATTAATAATTAAAAAAAGAAAAAGGGAACCTAAATTCTAAGTTAATTTTAATTAAGAAAATAAAATAATAATTAAACTTAAGTCTAAATATTTATTGATTAAGAAAAAGAGATTAATTTATTAAAAGAAATTTTTTTTTGGTCTTTTGTTTTATGGAGAAATAAAATGTAAATGAGCATTTTTTTTAAATATACAAATAAATAAAAAAAAATATTTTTAGATTTTTTTATTAATAAAAATAATAATAATAATGTTCTGGACTGGGCCTGCCCTTGTCCCAACCACCAGTGAGGCCCAATCCCAGCTTGCCAACCTACAGCCCTGAGCAGTATACCCACCAAGCACACCATGATCATAGGTATCTGGTCGGCTATGATTTCTTCCCGCCGGTGCTCGCGAAGAATGTCCCCGACGAGCACGCGCTCCCTCCGAGTACCCTCCTCGTAGGGCTGACTTTCAACCTCTCCGGATTACGCGGAGTCTTCATGGTCCCAGAAAGATCGCGTCTTTATCCTCCCTGTCTTGCGGAGGGCGTCATCCAGGTAGGGAGCCACGTGCGGGTCCCCACTACTCACGTAGAACCTGGCAGTCTCTTTGTTGGGCCTGTTTGATCAGCCCAATAAAGAGACTTGGCCCAGTGCTGAGGGCTATAAATACCCTCTCTTCCGAGAGGGTCAAGTATTCATTCATTCACACCTACATATGTACTTACTTGATCATTCCGTCTCTCACTTTGCCATCGGAGTGTCTTGCAGGTACCCCCCCCATCTCCTTCAAATCCAGCCCGAAGCCAGCTGTGACGGTCCAACTCTGACCAGGTCAGATCAGTGGCATCGTCTGTGGGAAACTAGGCTTCCCCGTCTTTTCTCCATTTAAAAGACCAAAGCTAAAAATCCTCGACTGTCATGGCTGACCAAACTCAAGACAACCAGAACATCTGTGTCATCGACGTTAACAACAACATCACCGAAAATAATGTCGGCCTCGACAACGCCTGTACCACCGGCCATAATACGGTCCCTGGTATAAACATCCCCGAACCTTCTAACTACCAGGACGGAGCCACGGCTTCTTATTCAACAATCCCTCCTCGACTTGAATATGATCAACCAATTCCTCTGAGCCACGAGGTCCGCGTCCCCGTCGGGGCAGACGCCACGACCAGGGCATTGTTCACAGCGATCAATCAAACCAACTATCTCATCATCGCCCAGGGAGAAAGACTGAGAGAACTCGAGGACGACCGAAGGCCCCCTAGAAGGCACAGAATACCTCAATATCCTCCCCCTCGACAAGCGGACGAACGTCCCCAATCTCCCCTGCGGAGATAGAATCGGGACATCTCTCGAAGCCCATCACCCCGACCACTCGGGAGACGACTCCCTTTAGAGAGGGAACTGCTCTTCAACGCGGGAAGGCGCGACCACGGTCCCTCGCATCAAGAACGAAGACCCCCCAGAGACACACATGGGGGAAACCATCAACGGTCACACCGCCCGAGGAACGCTTTGCGCGACCAGGGCCATCATGACCGCCACTACATTAGATCCCTATCCCGCTCTCTGGAACAGAGTGACGAGGACGACCCCTGCGGTACCTTGTCACAAGCTATCATGGAGGCGCCCATTCCCCCAGGCATGGAGAAGCCTCCCCACTTAAAGTAGTACGACGGCATCGTTAACCCGGTCGACCATATAGATGGGTTCGAAGCCATGCTGCACTACCATAACGTCCGGGGATCAATCAAATACCAGTTGTTCCCCACGACTATGAGGAAAGCGGATATGGATTGGTATAAAGGTCTCGCCCCGGGGTCAATTACCTCTTGGTGAAACCTAAAGAACCAGTTCATCATCTCGTTCACTGCTTCGCGACGACACCCGAAGACCGAAGCAGTGCTCGAGGCCATCGTCTAGAAGCACGATGAGACATTGAGAGAATTCATTAACCGCTTCAACCGGGAAGCCATATGGGTCCCCTGCACAGACCATATGAAGAGATACTTACTGGAGAGGGGGCTCCTCCCCAGCACTGAATTCATAAAAGCCGTGGGAATCGAACCACCCCGGATGTTTGATGCCCTCCTCGAAAAGGCTAGGGCCTACATGGACTACGAGAAGAGAGAAGCAGCTAACAGAGCCCGAGACCCCATAAACCGCAGATCCAACATCAATCTGCGACAAGACATCACCCCTCCTCGATGAACTGGAGAAAAGAGAAAGGTCGATAAACCCCGAGACTCCCAGGAACAAAGGGGACCCTCGGGGAGGTTCATAGAATACACTCTGCTTACAGCTTCCCGCGAGTGCATCTTAGCGGAGTTCGCAAGTACATATTTCAAGGACAACAGCGTCAAACGTCCCTGCCAAGCTCCTGCCAAACTCGGGGTGGACTGAAGCAAATACTGCCAGTACCACCTGAGCCACGGGCACCTGACTGAAGAATGCTTCCACCTCAAGGACGCCATCGAGACCCTGATAAAAGGGTGAATACTTGCACAATATCGGCGAAACGAAGCTCCTCGTCGGGAAGCCTGTGAGACGAGGGAAGTAGAAGAGGATTCCCGACCATCTGATGAGTCGGTTCCCATCCAAACAACATTCTTTGTCACAAGACCCGAGGACTTCTACATCCCCGAACATTTGCAAGAGCCTTTATCTACGCACAGCAGGTGGGAACACTTCCCCTCCTCCATGGTTATTAATGGTGGAGGGTTCAATGATTTGACCATAAATTCACCTAAGAGGAAGCTGGACGAGCTGGTCGACACGCCCCCCCCCCCCCCCCCCCCTCAAACGGTGACCTTTGAAAGGGTGAAAGGCATATCAAAGCCAATCACCTTCTACCTCGAGGAGATCCCTGGAGTCCCCCCCCCCCCCCCAAATTCGGCCATCCCTCTACTGATAAGGATAAGAATGGCCAACTTTGACGTACATCACGTCCTCGTCGACGAGGGAAGTTCTGTCGACGTGATGTACAACCAGCTGTTCCGAACCCTGCAGCTCGACGACTCTCACCTTTCACCATACATGGGGTCGGACCTACAGGGCTTTAACGGCTCGACCTCCAAGCCTTGGGGATACGTCGAGCTCATGGTCACGTTCGACGAGGATACTGCTACTAGGCAAGTCAAGGTGAACTTCCTCGTCATTGATTGCTCGTCCCTCTACAACTGCATTCTGGGAAGGCCGACACTAGCAGAGCTGACCGCGGTGCTCTCCATCGTCCATTTAAAAATGAAGTTCTACACCAAGAGGGCCCGGGTTTCCATTATTCAAGGTGACCTGGAAGCTTCCTGAAGGTGTTTAAACGCGGCGTCTAAGGGACACAACACGGTTGATACCAACACACGGTCCGCCAAGAAAGTTGCAACTACGCAACAAGAACCTCAGCGGTCAGAGCCCGTAAGAGCAGAAGAACATAGAGCCCCTCCAAAGGTAGACTCGATATCCCTAAACACTCGCTTCGACCAGGACGAGCCTCCTAGCGGCGAGCAGGTCCCCCTCCTACAAATTCCGAATGGGGACTTCGAGCTCGTCCCCCTCGGTGAAGACCCAAGCAGAGGAGTGAAGATTGGCACCGGACTCCCCGACTTGGCGAGGAAGCAGATCAAGGCTTGCTTGAGGGAGAATGCAGATCTGTTTGCATGGAGCGCTGCGAAGATGCCCGGTCTCGACCCTGAGGTCGCCTGTCATCAACTCGCCATTGATCCAGCCGCTAGGGCAATAGTACAACATAGACGCAAGCAGACTCCAGAGAAAGCGGGGGCTGCTGAAAAAGCTGTAAAAGACCTCTTAGAGGCAAATTTTATTTCTGAAGCCCGATATTCAACCTGGCTGTCAAATGTTGTACTTGTCAAGAAAAAAAATGGAAAATGGCGAATGCACGTTGACTACACTGATCTTAACCGGGCATGCCCCAAAGATGCATTTCCTTTACCTAATATTGATATGTTGGTCGATAACTCAGCCGACTATAAAATTCTATCGTTTATGGACCCCTATTCGGGCTACAACCAAATCCCAATGGCAATAGGAGAAAAACACTGCACCACTTTCATGACTAGCTTGGGCAACTATTACTACAACGTAATGCCCTTCGGTCTGAAAAACACAGGAGCGACGTATCAGCGGATGATGAACAAAGTCTTCTGCAACCAAATCGGGGATATGCTCAAGGTATACATGGACGAAATGATCGTCAAGTACCGAGCAGACACCGACCATGCCGCTCATCTCAGGGAAGTCTTTTCCCAAGCGAGACAATGCAAAATGAGGTTTAACCCCGAGAAGTGCACGTTCGGGGTCAAGGCTGGCAAGTTCCTCGGCTTCTACTTAACAGAAAGAGGAATCGAAGCAAACCCCAACAAGTGTCGAGCTTTCTATGACCTCCCCACACCTACGTCTAAAAAATCCATACAAGTATTTAATGGCATGCTCACCTCACTATCCCATTTCGTTGCAAAATCTGCTCAACACGCCCTCCCTTTCTTCAAGCTTCTTCGCAAGGAAGCAGCCTTCGAATGGACCGAGGAATGCGAGCAGGCGCTGATCCATCTTAAACAAAGTCTCTCGCAGCCGCCTGTGTTATCACGACCAGTTGACGGGGAAACCTTGTTTCTATACCTAGCCGTCTCAGTCGAAGCCGTCAGCGCAGCCCTCATTCGTAAGACGCACGATAGACAAAAACCGGTTTATTTCACGAGCAAGGCACTTCAAGGGCCCGAGGTTAGATACCAACAGATAGAAAAGGTGGCTCTGGCCCTCATCAATGTAGCAAGAAGGCTCAGGCACTATTTCCTCGCGCACACGATCATGGTGCGAACGGACCAGCCCGTGAAATAGCTCCTAGGTCAACCGGACATGGCGGGTTGAATGTTAAAGTGGTCCTTGGAACTTTTTGAATTCAATGTCCAATACGAGAGTAGGAAGGCCCTAAAGGCACAAGATCTGGCCGATTTCATCACTGAGATGACCGCTCATAACCCCCCCACGGGGAAAGAGCACAAGTGGATCATCTTCGTCGATGGAGCTTCCAGTTCGACCGGGAACGGTGCGGGAATCCTCCTAGAGAACGAGGAAGGTGTGGTAGTCGAGCATTCGCTCACCCTCTCCTTTCCTACCTTGAACAACGAGGCGGAATACAAGGACCTGCTCGCAGGTCTACGATTGGCCGAGGATTTAGGCGCCCGTGAGATACAAATCTTCACCGACTCTCAACTCGTCGGGTCCCAAGTCCAAGGGGAATACTAGGCTAAGAACAACAACCTCATCGAATATCTGAACTTGGTCAGAGAGCATATGAAAAGGTTCGACCGGGAAATTTTTTTGCACGTACCACATGAGGAAAACACAAGATCTGATATACTTTCGAAGCTCGCAAGCACGAAAAAGAAAGGCGGAAACAAATCCATCATATAAAGTCGCTATCTCGCCCGAGCATCGAAAAATCCATGACTCTACCCGAGGTAAATGCAATCGGAGACATCTCGTGCTGGATGACCCTGGTATTCAACTTCCTAACGAAGGGGGAACTCCCCCTGGACCAAAGAGAAGCAGCCGCGACCAAACGACGAGCATGCTCCTACGTGGTACTCGAGCATAAATTATATCATAGTGGATTTTCTGTCCCACTCTTGAAGTGTATCGAAGAATCCGTGGTCCCCGAGATATTACGGGAAATGCACGAAGGGATCAATGCCCAACACATGGGCAGCAAGTCCCTAGCGAGGAAGGCGCTGCGAGCGGGGTATTACTGAACGACAATGTAGCAAGGCGCCAAAGACCACGTCAAGAGGTGTCACAAATTCCAAAGGCATGCCGACATGCACCTCACCCCACCACATGAGCTAAACATATTATCATCCCCATGGCCATTTTCCTGGTGGGGAATGGACATCCTCAGACCATTTGTGCAAGGGACGTACCAAAACAAATTCCTCATCATGGCCGTAGATTATTTTACGAAGTGTGTTGTACCCCAAAATTTGCCCTCCCATATTCTTCAAGGTTTGTCAAGAATAATCTTCAAAATTACTCAAGATGGCTCAAGAGGTTGTACAGTCAAACTACCTCCTAAGACAGCTGAAATTAGGGTTTTGGTTCTTCCAAGGAATTTGGGGTTCTCAATGGTTAAATCAAGTCTCATAGGCCTATATACATTCTCAAGCATCTACATGCCAAGTTTCAAGACTCGCAGTGCCAATTTGCACAGTCAAAGGCTCTATTTGATCCACAATCAACTGCAGGGGGCAAAATGGTCATTTCACAGTCAAAAGTCAGATTTTTTGGTCAACATCTTATTTTGAGTACACAATCATCATTTTATCAAGTCTTGATCATGATTCCACAAGAATAACTCAAAAATCATCAAGGTGCAAGAAGTTACTATTTTTGGATAGTAGAAAAGTCAACTGTATCTTGACCAGGGCATAACTTTCTCATGGTTTGTCAGAAAAATTCCATCCAATGCTCATTTTTAATGGGATAACATTTCCTACAATCCATCTTCACATTCCAAGTCCAAGAAATGCTCTCACAAAAAGTTATCAATTTCTACATTATAGGTCAATTTCAAAAGTCAACAAAAGTGCACTTTAAGTCAAAGACCATAACTTGAGATTGGTACATCCAAATGACATGGGACCAAAGGAATTGGTTAGAGGACTTCAAGAGCTTTCCAAAATGTCCAAGAACATGTTCATATGATCAAAATTGAGCAAGATATGCATTGGAGAAGTTGGGAAATGTTTATGAATTTGCAAAAGTCAACTTTGCTCAAAACACCTTATTTTTGCTAATGGGCCTCAAATCTCTTCTTAAAACTTCATCCATGGCCTATGCACGACCCATCAAGCTTAATTGAATTTATTTTCTTATTTTTTATTAATTAATTGGATTTTTAATTGATATTAATTCATTTAATTAATTTAAATTGTAGGAAAATGCAAGATTTGATTTTTCAATCTTTTTGTGAAGCAAATATGACCTAAAAAGGCTGGCAATTTCGTGCACCAAGTCAAAGATGCAAAATCTCCAAAATTGGCAACTTTGTTCAATCATGAAAATGCAAAAAGATTTGATTTTCAATCAAATATTCAATCATCATTGCAATGGATTTTTGTTCAAGATTTTGACCTAATTCCATTCCTCTATATATATGCAAGCAAACCCTGATACAAGACACGTGAAAAAGCTGCAGACAAAGGCCATAGCATATTGAAAAATTCCAAGGAAAACTCAAAACTGATTTCTATATTCTAGGGCGATTCAAAGCTTTTTGTTGATTCTAACATCTTGCAGGAGTTCCCAGGAGTGTGTGGCAATCAAATTCAAGCCTTGAAGCTCAAAGAATCATCACTCATAGAACCACGGTCTGAAGCTTTTTTCCAGAATCGTATTATTGAATTCATGTGCATTTAACATATTTTCTTGGTTGTTTTGTATTGATAGGGACCATACGAAGCTAATGGTATCATTCAATTGAATTATAACGCCATAAATCACAAGATGCCATAGTTAAATTTTTAGGGTTCATAAGCTTTGAATTGGGGCTTTGCAATCTAGGAAAAATTAAGACTCATAAAACCCATGGTTGAATTCGTTAGGACAAGACGAAAACAAAGGAACCCTCGCGAAATATTTATGTGTACCATAGCTCTAATCGCTATTTTTCGTGCAAGCATGTTGTGGGGGTTAAAAACCCCCGCTATCTAATATTGTTCTTTGCAGGTACAACGAGGAAGATGATGAGGTGTTGCTTCACCATTGGTTAATTCAAAAAAGGCGCGCGTTTTATTTGTTTTACAGCTTAGGGATCAATTTCCCAATATAATAATTGCCCTTTATTTTACTAATGACTAAAGCGTGATGGTGGAGTGGTTAGCGTGTTGAGTTGGAACCATTGGGACATGGGTTCGAATCCCAGGTCCCCCCAAAATATTTGTTTCTATTTTTTCTTTGCATAATCACATGCAGGTTTCAAAAAGCATTCCACCATGTGCTTCACATCTCAGCACACCATGTGTCTTTAAGCTCAAATTTTGTGGCCAAAGATGAAGGACCATGGTACTCCCAGTCAACACGCGCCCTGGACAATCACCAAAGTCAAACGTGGCTGAAGTTAATGGGCCTGGCAATTGACAATAACACCTCCTAACCCGGCCCATCACCCCTGGTTTCATTATTTCTTTTTCTTCTTATATATATATATATATATATATATATATATATATATATATATATATTTTTTCTTTTAATTGTTTAATTATTAATTATTATTATTATTATTTAATTAACCCAAATTAACTTTTTCACAATAAAATTCATAAAACTAAAAATATAATATTTTTATTATTATTTATTAATTTCACCTTTAATTTATTATTTTTGTAAATAAATGCTAACACAATTAATTTAGTTCTTTAATTAGGTTAATTTTAATTATTTTCATAATAAATAAAAATCATGTAGAATTAGGGTTTTTACTAACTTTTAATCATGTTTTCCTTTTTTTATTTATTTCCCTTAAAACATTAAAAAACTAAAAAATACTTTTTTTCTTTTAATTAATTAATTAGTTTTAGGATTAATTTAATTAAGTGCAAAAAGGACAAAAACTTCTTTCTTTCTCAAAAAAGGGTCAAAACCCTAAGGACTTCTCCGACTCAATTTTTCTCGCGTGCGATTACTCTTGATTAATTTTTTATCCATATTTATGTAATTGCTCTGAGGATGTAATAACGTTAATTAGGACTTTTTATCGCTTTCTTTAATTTCCCGCAATTTACTTTTCAAGGGTTGTTTTTGGCGATGTAAATACCTGACGCCTTGTAATAGCGTAGCTTTACTTTCCGCAACTATTAACTGCTAGATGTATGCTAATTAGGTTATGCATGACAAGACTTATCTGAAAATAAAATCAACCCGTAGTTCACCATAACATGTACAAAGATAACATTAATTGAAACCTGACACACTCGCACATGCCACTCCTAGGGTACGCCTCACTTGGTTGCCTCGACGTGGTCATTGAGTATAGGGTGTTTTAGAGGCCACCCTCCTGTCTAAAGATCAAGTTGCCTCGAAACGGTTGCCTCGGATAAAAGGATCTAAGACATTAGGGTTACCGCTAAGGCGTCCTACTATTGCTTTGGTGACCACATGTCCCTATAATCGAATTGACCCGAAAACTCCAACGACGATGCTACCTACTCCTCAATAGTGGGATGGCACTGTCTAAAGGACATTTACACAGCTTAATTTCTTTTGAGTAGGTTGAGGTTCTCAGGTACTTGCTCTTTCAAAACAAAAATACTTTTCGCACCTACACTTTTCTGACAAAAGTTTTCAAACAAACACTTCATACACTCTTGAGGACAGATACAAGAGTTAAGTCGAAGTTTTCGAACAAACTTTTTTCAAAACCCACAAACACAAGAAAAGCAAAACATTTTTGAAAACATAGTGAGCAAGTACCTAAGAGCCCGTGGATAACCACGGATAGAAAGGGTGCTAACACCTTCCCTTTCTATAATCTACCTCCCGAACCGAGAAACATCTCGAAAAGGAATTTTATTGTGCTTTTGTCCTTTCCATGTTGGAGAAAATAAAAGACGGTGGCGACTCTTGCTTACCGCGACATTTCGTAAACCAGCATTAAAAACAGTCAGTTCTATTTCCACCGATCACAGAACTGGCGACTCTGCTGGGGAGTATTTATATGTGAGGTGTACCTTAGGATTAGATCACTCTTGTTTTCAATTGTATGCTTTGTGTGCTTTAACTCTGTGGGCATTGTATCGGAGTTTTATAGATCCTAACCCGGATCTGGGGCACCCTTGTTTAGGTAAGTAGCAATAAACTGTGAGGGACCTGTCCGGCGTAGACCGACACGGGTGAAGCAGTAGCTACGTTGGTGTGACACCTTGGTCTGTACCGATATCCCTTGTGTTGGAACGAGGAGAATATGGGTCTTCTGAGGAGTCATTAAGCACCAACTGACCTTAGAACCTTAAATTAACCAACTTGGCCATAGAACAGTAGCAGTATGCTACACTCATTGAGGCTAAACTCTCGCGATGGTTCCGGCCGCAAGAAAAGGTTGCCAAACTGGAACTATGAACGATTGAGGGTAGTCAGTGATATTGAGATCCTCTAGAACCCGGTTACTATTTTTAGGACAGGTCTTAACCAACTGAAACTGAAAGAGGGTAGTACCTAAACTTCATGCTGGCCTGAAATCTAAGGGCTCTCTTGTATGACTTGTGTGCCTTTGCCATGTTGGCCTTTTATGAATACTTGTGGTGTGCCTTTATCATGACATCATAACATCATAACATCATAACATTGCATACATCTTGCATAAGGACTAACCCATTTCAAGGATCTCAAGGGTTTGTGATGCAGGTCATGATGAACCAACTGTCTAGCAAGGGGCAAAGCGGATTTATTTTCCTCTAGCCAAGGTTGTTTGGAGATCAAAACACGATAGCTTGAGTCAGGGGCTATGACCCACTCGATATGGTGAGCTTGACTCTTGAAGAAGGACTCTGAACAACATGAAGTTCCTTCAATCAAGCTGCAAAATTCAAATTCTAACAAGTTTCTTTGTTTACCCTGCGAGATCCTTGAAAACATTGCATACATACATATCATTGCATAACAGGTACCCTTTTTACAGGTCACTTATCTTCTTCGCTGTTTATTTCAGCAATCATCATGTCTTCTAAACCTTCCACTGAACAAGCTATCAAGGCCCTCCAGGCCCAGAATGCCCAGTTCCAAGAGTTGGTTGTGAGCCTTACCAAGGGTCAACAGGAGTTGAAGACTCTGATTCTGAAGAAGAAGAAGAAGAAGAAGAGGACTGTTTTGTTCAATACTGGACGCAGATTTGGGAATGGACTGCAGAATGAGGTTGAGCTGACTACCCCATCTGTAGGGAAAGACAATCCACAAGAGGAAAGGGTTCCTAGTCCCGTGGTCTCCGACAACGAGACAGATTATGATGAAGAACAGTGCCCTCCAGCTGAGGATAAGTACAAACAGCTGGAAGACCGTTTGAGCGCTATGGAGATACAGAAGGTGCCCGGTCTGGACTTCTAAGATCTAGGTCTATCCTCTGGGGTGGTGATTCCCCATAAATTCAAGGCGCCTGACTTTGCCAAGTATGACGGAGCTTCCTGTCCAAAGCTGCACCTCCGGTCGTATGTAAGGAAAATCCAGCCTTACACAGCTGACAAGAATTTGTGGATTCACTTCTTTCAGGACAGTCTTTCAGGGACCCAACTCGAGTGGTTCTATCAGCTGGATGGAGCCAGCATCCGTAACTGGGAGAACTTGGCTACTGCGTTCTATAAGCAGTATCAGTATAATTCCGACCTCACTCCTATGCGTACCCAACTCCAGGGTATGTCTATAGGGACGGGTGAAGGATTTAAAGAGTACGCTCAAAAGTGGAGAGACCTTGCTGGAAGGGTGCAACCACCTTTAACTGATCGTGAACTCGTCGATATGTTTCTGGAGACCCTGTCTGGTCCGTTCTTCAACCATTTGATTAGAAATTCTTCATTCGGGTTCACAGACCTTATCTTGACTGGGGAGAGAATTGAAGCTGGCATCAAAAGTGGGAAGATTCAAGAAGCTACACCTTCTGATGCTCAGAAAAAGCCCTACAATGGAAAAAAAGAGTCCAATGCTGTGTCTGGTAAAAAGAGTTGTCATGATCAACATGTAGGGGCAACCCAGATCTCTGACCCCACGCCTGTTCAAAAAGGACAGAGCAATAGGCGTAGGGTAAGATATCGAGAAAGGCAGTATACTTACATCAACATGCCTTTGTCTCAAGCGTTACAACAATTGCTGAAGGTGAAACTGATCACACTAAAGGATCCTCTCCAAAATCCTGATACTTCCTCTTCCAAGTATAACCCGAGTGTAAGATGTGCCTACCATTCTGACAGTCCTGGGCATGACACCGATGACTGTTGGAGTTTGAAGAACAAGATCCAAGACTTGATTGATGCCCAGGAGATTAGGTTTGATCACTGATCCTACACCAAATCATTGAGAATGTCTTTTGTTCATTAGAATTTTCAATTTGTAATTTTCTTTTGATTGTTCAAACATTTATTCATGTTAAACTTTGTTACTTTATCAATGCATTGCATATGTCTGTTTTGAATCAATCCATTCGTATTCACTATATTCAAAGTGCTTTCATTTTTGATGTTCAACTCTCGATTAAAAAAATTCTAAGCCTTTTGAGGGAGGATGACGAAAATGATACCACGATCTTTACAGTATGCTTTTGAACAGACCCCGCTGATGAAGTACAGACATTGTTTCAAATCCTAAACAGTGGAGCTATAAGGAAGATAATCCCTAGTCAACCCCTTTGAGCCAAAGAAGTTGGAGTTTTTCTTTTCAAAAATTAAAACCCTTAATCATAACCTGGGGCAGGTTAGTTCTCTCAATTGATCCAGGTGCACAATGAATGGCATCAAAGAAGTCCTTCCAAAACAAGAGACAGTGATGGTTCCAAATAATCGTCAAGACAGGCAGTCATTGTCTCAAAACAAAAGCCCAATAAGTCAAAACCTATGAAGGAGACTTACAAAACTAGGGTATCCCGCTGACTGTAATCACAAAAGAAACAGTTCAGGCAAAAAGACAGGGATAATAAAATCAAAAAGAAAGAGGTCCTACAAACCCTCAACAAAAAGAAATGACTGCCTATTCAAAATAAATGGCCAGTATTCGAACCATCACTGGTATATCAGAGCAAAGACTCAAACAGGATCTAATGCACGATTAGCTGAGTTTAGGATCGAAGAACATCACGAAGAACGGGTGGGTACAAATAAAATTTGAGCCTTTATCCTTTGTTTCTTAAAACCGTGAACCAGGCCACGTTATAACCCTTAAAAGTCCTAGCTGAAGCATGGGTTAGTTCGAAAGCATACTGTTACAAAAGGTATCCTGACTCCTGTAGGTTTTGCTGTAAAACCCTGAGTTGACATCACATTTTACAAAAATTCACTTGCTTTATTGAAAACTGCATTTTCAAAAACTTCAAGACAGACATAAGCTTTGCATTCTTAAAATAACATTGTTTGCATATGACTATTTGTTCGAACAGCAGAGAAATTCGCACGACAAATATCTAGTAAACAAAAACCTTCTCAACAAAGAGGATCACATCAAGTGGAAAAACACTTCCAATCAAGGGGCACGACATGATCATTGTCTATCATCTGGGGCAGTCAAGTCAAGATTCAGAGAATCTCTCAAAAATGCCAAATAGCTAGGGGCAAATCTCCGCCTGAGTCGCTTGGGGCATTGGACATGAATTCCAGCAACGAATCTTGCATGATCAGACATCTTCTGGTAGTATGGCAACACAACACTACCGACAGTGACACCTCTCTACATCCGGAGGGAATGGACATAGTCAAAATATAATACTACGCATAATCAAAGACCCGCTAGGTCGACTGGCCTAGGCAAAAACAAGGGTTTCCTGGCGAACCAAAAGGGTTCGGGCAAAAATAAGGGATGAAAATAAAAAATCTGTACACCCGGCAAGTCGAAAACCTGAAAAGGCGGCTTGGGAAAAAAAGGGTATCCCGATGGATTGAAAACCCGAAAGGGAGGTCCAGGCAAAAAATTAAGGATCAAAGCGTACGACTATGTCCCGTCACCTCGTCACTTGCCTACCAGAAGAAGATTTGTCAATCAGCAGTTATCAAGCACCTCCGCAGGCACTTTCTCCCGCAGAAACTGGGGCAATAAGAATTTTCCGAACTGTACAAGCTGCTCTGTCCACCGAGGTACCAAGGTAAGTTCAGCTGAAGAACATGACCAAGATACCTTCACTTCCCGCAGAGTAAGACAAGATTCAGCAATACTCTCCCCAGGCAGAGTTGGCCTCCCATCAGCCCTAAAAAGGCACAGTATCCCCAGCAAGTCAGCAATACTCTCTCCCAAGCAGAATGGGTCTACCATCAGTCCTGGAAAAGTTGGGTATCCCCAGAAGATCTTAATATTCCCTAGCGGAGTATACAGATATTCCTCAGCAAGCATCCCCGGCAGTCTTAATATTCCTCAACAGAAATATAAGATTGTTCCCCGGTGGAATACAAGATACCCCCAGTGGAACCATTTCCCAGCGCAGTCTAAAGAGCTTCCCCACCAGAGTTGAATTATCTTCCCCAGTAGATTCTGGAAGCTTGTCCCCTGCAGAGTACAAATATCTCTCCCCAGCCATATTCAGAAGGTTATCCCCCACCAGAGTCTAACTGGGTTTTCCTTAGCAAGTTGCAATGGAAAGATCATCCTCGGCGAAGTTCTCTCTATCCCCAGCGGAGTTCATCATCAAAATCCCCAACAGAGCTTATCCACAGAGTTATCATTAAAATCTCAGCGAAGCATCTCTTCCCACAAAGTATTTCCCCGCAGAGTAATCTCTTCATCAAGTTTATTCCCCAACGGAGTCATCTTCTCCTACAGGTTTATTCGTACAATCATCTTCGTTTATCATCCCCAGCGGAAACGAAGAATTCAACATCATTCTCCAGCAGCTATCCGGGATTTATTTTCCCAGCTAAAACATCACATTTTCATACATCATGATACATGCACATACGCATCATATCATAAATCTCATTTACTTTGAGAACATCATTACACAACGCATACATCACGACATTGCATACAACTAACTCTTTACCTATTCAGGAAAGATCAATCGACAGATAAAAATCAGCCTTTTGAGGTAGAAGTCATCCAAGACTCCTTCATAATCCCGTTGAGGTAGTAATCGTCCAAGATTCCTTCATCATCCCGTTGAGGTAGAAGTCACTCAAGATTCCTTCATCATCCCGTTGAGGTAGAAGTCGTCAAGATTCCTTCATAATCCCGTTGAGGTAGTAATCTTCCAAGATTCCTTCATCATCCCGTTGAGGTAGAAGTCACTCAAGATTCCTTCATCATCCTGCCGAGGTAGTAATCGTCCAAGATTCCTTCATAATCCCGTTGAGGTAGTAATCGTCCAAGATTCCTTTATAATCCTGCTGAGGTAGAAGTCGTCCAAGATTCCTTCATCATCCTGCTGAGGTAGTAATCGTCCAAGATTCCTTCATAATCCTACTGAGGTAGAAATCATCCAAGATTCCTTCATCATCCCGTTGAGGTAGTAATCATCAAAGATTCCTTCATCATCCTTTTGAGGTAGTAATCGTCCTAGATTCCTTCATCATCCTGATGAGGTAGAAGTCATCCGAGATTCCTTCATCAACCTTTTGAGGTAGTAATCATCCGAGATTCCTTCATCAACCTTTCTTAAGTTCCAGATCAACACCTGTAACAAGCCAGGAAATATCTGTGGACGACTGATTGTAGATCTATACCTGTAACTAGCCAGGAAAGTTATCTACATGAAGAGATTGAAGATCAATACCTGTAGCAAGCCAGGAAGACTATCTTTCTTTCTCAGGTCAGAGATTAATACCTGAAACCAGACAGGAAAACTATCTCATCAGCCAACCTTTTTCAAGTTCCAGATCAATACCTGTAACTAGCCAGGAAAAATCTGTGAACGACGGATTGTAGATTAATACCTGAAACCAGACAGGACAACTATCTACTTGACCATCATCAGGAAACCCTACACAGGTTCCCTCTTCCAACTTACAAAGTTACAATTCTACAAACTACAGGTATGCAAATTTTCGCTAAGGAATCTCTTACGCGATCGACACCCCTGGATGGCATCTGTAAGCCCATCTCCACAGCTATCCATTACACTTCCAGATGGCATCTATAAGCCCATCCTCCTACCAACAATCTCCAAATGGCATCTGTAAGCCCATTCCCGACATCACATTGTTGATACTACACCATGCGAGTGCAAATTTCTGGGCACTTTAGTGTTCAATCATCTTCCACCTTCGGATCACGAAAGGCACGCAAGCCAATCTACATCCTCAGGTTTAAGAAGATTGAACAGGGGCAACTGTTGTACCCCAAAATTTTCCCTCCCATATTCTTCAAGGTTTGTTAAGAATAATCTTCAAAATTACTCAAGATGGCTCAAGAGGTTGTACAGTCAAACTACCTCCTAAGACATCTGAAATTAGGGTTTTGGTTCTTCCAAGGAATTTGGGGTTCTCAATGGTTCAATCAAGTCTCATAGGCCTATATACATTCTCAAGCATCTACATGCCAAGTTTCAAGACTCACAGTTCCAATTTGCACAGTCAAAGGCTCTATTTGATCCACAGTCAACTATAGGGGGCAAAATGGTCATTTCACAGTCAAAAGTCAGATTTTTTGGTCAACATCTTATTTTGAGTACACAATCATCATTTTATCAAGTCTTGATCATGATTCCACAAGAATAACTCAAAACTCATCAAGGTGCAAGAAGTTACTATTTTTGGACAGTAGAAAAGTCAACTGTATCTTGACCAGGGCATAACTTTCTCATGGTTTGTCAGAAAAATTCCATCCAATGCTCATTTTGAAGGGGATGACATTTCCTACAATCCATCTTCACATTCCAAGTCCAAGAAATTCTCTCACAAAAAGTTATCAATTTTTACATTATAGGTCAATTTCAAAAGTCAACAAAAGTGCACTTTAAGTCAAAGACCATAACTTGAGATTGGTAAATCCAAATGACATGGGACCAAAGGCATTGGTTATAGGACTTCCAGAGCTTTCCAAAATGTCCAAGAACATGTTCATATGATCAAAATTGAGCAAGATATGCATTGGAGAAGTTGGGAAACTTTTATGAATTTGCAAAAGTCAACTTTGCTCAAAACACCTTATTTTTGCTAATGGGCCTCAAATCTCTTCTTGAAACTTCATCCATGGCCTATGCACGACCCATCAAGCTTAATTGAATTTATTTTCTTATTTTTTATTAATTAATTGGATTTTTAATTGATATTAATTCATTTAATTAATTTAAATTGTAGGAAAATGCAAGATTTGATTTTTCAATCTTTTTGTGAAGCAAATATGACCTAAAAAGGCTGGCAATTTCGTGCACCAAGTCAAAGATGCAAAATCTCCAAAATTGGCAACTTTGTTCAATCATGAAAATGCAAAAAGATTTGATTTTCAATCAAATATTCAATCATCATTGCAATGGATTTTTGTTCAAGATTTTGACCTAATTCCATTCCTCTATATATATGCAAGCAAACCCTGATACAAGACACGTGAAAAAGCTGCAGACAAAGGCCATAGCATATTGAAAAATTCCAAGGAAAACTCAAAACTGATTTCTATATTCCAGGGCGATTTAAAGCTTTTTGTTGATTCTAACATCTTGCAGGAGTTCCCAGGAGTGTGTGGCAATCAAATTCAAGCCTTGAAGCTCAAAGAATCATCACGCACAGAACCACGGTCTGAAGCTTTTTTCCAGAATCGTATTATTGAATTCATGTGCATTTAACATATTTTCTTGGTTGTTTTGTATTGATAGGGACCATACAAAGCTAATGGTATCATTCAATTGAATTATAACGCCATAAATCACAAGATGCCATAGTTGAATTTTTAGGGTTCATAAGCTTTGAATTGGGGCTTTGCAATCCAGGAAAAATTAAGACTTATAAAACCCATGGTTGAATTCGTTAGGACAAGACGAAAACAAAGGAACCCTCGCGAAATATTTATGTGTACCATAGCTCTAATCGCTATTTTTCGTGCAAGCATGTTGTGGGGGTTAAAAACCCCCGCTATCTAATATTGTTCTTTACAGGTATAGCGAGGAAGATGATGAGGTGTTGATTCACCATTGGTTAATTCAAAAAAGGCGCGCGTTTTATTTGTTTTACAGCTTAGGGATCAATTTCCCAATATAATAATTGCCCTTTATTTTACTAATGACTAAAGCGTGATGGTGGAGTGGTTAGCGTGTTGAGTTGGAACCTGTGATCGATGGAAATAGAACTGACTGTTTTTTAAGCTGGTTCGCAAAATGTCGCGGTAAGCAAGAGTCGCCACCGTCTTTTATGTTCTCCAACAAGGAAAGGACAAAAGCACAGCAAAATTCCTTTTCGAGATGTTTCTCGGTTCGGGAGGTAGATTATAGAAAGGGAAGGTGTTAGCACCCTTTCTATCCGTGGTTATCCACGGGCTCTTAGGTACTTGCTCACTATGTTTTCAAAAATTGTTTGCTTTTCAAGTGTTCGTGGGTTTTGAAAAAAAGTTTAGTTTAAAAACTTCTAGGTAACTCTTGTATCAGTCCTCAAGAGTGTATGAAGTATTTGTTTGAAAACTTTTTGAAAGTGTAAGTGCGAAAAGTTGTTTTTGTTTGTTTTGAAAGAGCAAGTACCCAGGAGAAATCTACCTACTCTAAGCAATTAGGCTGTGTAAGAGTCCTTTAGACAGTACTATCCCACTATTTAGAAGTAGGTAGCACCGTCGTTGCAGTTATTCGGGTCAATTCGATTATAGGGACATGTGTGGTCACCAAAGCAATAGTAGGACGCCTTAGCGGTAACCCTAATGTCCTAGATCCTTTCTATCTGAGGAAACCGTTTCGAGGCAACTGGATCTTTAGACAGGAGGGCGACCTCTAAAACACCCTATACTCAATGACCACGTCGAGGCAACCAAGTGAGGCGTACCCTAGGAGTGGCATGTGCATGTGTGTCAGGATTCAGTTTATATTATCTTTGCATGCATCATTGTGAGCTACGAGTTGATTTTATTTTTCATACAAGTCTTGTTATGCATAATTAACATTTAATAATTGTGCAGAAAATAAATTGCGGAAAGTGAATCTACGCTATTACAAGGCGTCAGGTATTTACATCGGCAAAAACATAACCCTTTGAAAAATAAATTGCGAGAAAATAAAGAAAGCAATAAAGATCCTAATTATCTATTACATTCTCGAAGCAGTTACATAAATATAATCAAAATAAATACACGCAAAAGAAATTAAACCGGGGAAAGTCCTAGGGTTTTGACCCTTTTGAGAAATAGGGAAATTTTGGTCCTTTTTGCATTTAATTCAAATTAAACCTAATAACTAATTAATTAATTAATTAAAGGAAAAAGTATTTTTGTGTTTTTATGTCTTTAATGAAAATAAAAATAAAAGAAATTAAAAATTGCCAAGAGAAAAACCCTAATTCTAATCTATTTTATTTATTGCAAAATATTCAATATTAACCCTAATTAAACTAAATCAATTTATTAGTATTTATTTACAAAAATAATAAATTAAATTTAATTAATAAAAGATTATTTTATTTATGTGTTCTGAATTTATTATGAAAATGTTAATTAATTTGCTGGTTAGTAATTAATTAAAAACAATAAAAATAAATAAAGCAAATGAATGAAAGAAAATAAAAAATAAAATGCAAACCCAAGGGGGGGGGGGGGCATATTTGAAGGTGTCTTTGGAAATCCTTGGCCCAATCAATATTCCAGCCTGTTTGACTTTTTGGTTCGTCCATACGCCTGTTGACTGGAGACTATGATGGTCCTTCATCTTTTGACCATTGGATCTGAACCTGAGACCACTTGGCGTGCATCTGGATGAGGCGTATGGTGAGACTCGCTTGGAGTATTGCACATAATTCCCTGAAACAAAATAGCACAAAGGTTTTGGGGGACCTGGGATTCGAACCCAGGTCCCAATGATAACCATCCAGATCACCAACCACTGAGCCATGCGCCTGCATTTGTTAGTATAATGGACAATGAATATATTATATCAAGAATAATAATTATGCTGGACCCAACAAAAATACGCGCGCCATTTGAATTGTCCAATCATGAACCAACACGCAGTCATCTTCCTCGCGTTTCCTGCAAAAGCAAAGTTAGATAGCGGGGGTTTTTAACCCCCACAAACTGCAAATGCAAAAAATAGCGAATAACTCTATGTCAAATATAAAAATTTCGCGAGGGTAGTTTTGCAATCGTCTGAGTCTCCTGAATTCAGCCATAGGCATTAGGGGTTCCAATTTTTCCTATATAGCAAAGCCCCAAATTAAGAGCTTGGAAACCCTAGAAAACGTTCATGGTGTCTTGTGATTTAGGGCTCTATAATTCAATTATCTTGTACCAAAAGCTTCGTACAGTCCTTATGAACATAAAACAATCAACAAAAGATGTTAAATATGCATGAATCAATGATTACGATTTTGGAAAAAATCATCAAACCGTGGGTCTGTGCAGAGTGATTTCCTGAGCTTTGGCGTGTGATTTTGATTGCAAAATGTATCTGAGGATCCCTGCAATCTATTAGAAACAAGAAAAGCCTTTGAATCACGTTGGAATGTGGAATTCAGTTTTCACTTTTCTTTGATTTTTTTCAATATTGGCTATGGCTTTCTGCAGCAATTCTCACGTTCATGGCATTAGGGTTGAGTTGTGTATATATAGAGGATTGAATTTAGGTTAAATCTTGGCCAAGAAATCCATGGAATGGTGGTTTCAATATTTGATTTTCAATCATATCTTTTTGCATCTTTTTGATTGAGAAAACTTGCCAAACTTGGAGATTTTTGTCCCCTTGATGTGTACACGAATTTGCCAGCTCTTGTAGGTCATATTTGCTTCATGAAAAGATTGAAAAATCATATCTTGATATTTTCCTACAATTAAATGAATTAATATTGATTAAAAATTCAATTAATTAATAAAAAATAAGAAAATAATTCAATTTAATCTCAATGGGTCGTGCATAAGCCTTGGACAAAGATTCAAGAAGAAATTTGAGGCCCATTAGCAAAAACAAGGTGTTTTGAGCAAAGTTGACTTTTGCAAATTCACAAAAATTTCCCAACTTCTCCAATGCATATCTTGCTCAATTTTGATCCTATGAACATGTTCTTGGACATTTTGGAAAGGTCTTGAAGTCCTCTAACCAATTCCTTTGGTTCCATGTCATTTGGATTTACCAATCTCAAGTTATGGTCTTTCACTTAAAGTGCATTTTTGTTGACTTTTGAAATTGACCTATAATGTAGAAATTGATAACTTTTTATGAGAGCATTTCTTGGACTTGGAATGTGAATATGAGTTGTAGGAAATGTCATCCCCTTCAAAATGAGCATTGGATGGGATTTTTCTGATGAACCATGAAAAAGTTATGCCTTGGTAAAAATACAATTGACTTTTCTACTGTCCAAAAATAGTAACTTTTTGCATCTTGAAGATTTTTGAGCCATGCTTGTGGAATCATGATCAAGACTTGATCAAATGATGATTGTGGACTCAAAATAAGATGTTGACCAAAAATTCTGACTTTTGACTGCAAAATGACCATTTTACCCCTACAGTTGATTGTGGATCAAATAGGGTCTTTGACTGTGCAAATTTGCATTGTGAGACTTGAGACTTGACGTGTAGGTGCTTGACAATGTATATAGGCCTATGGGACTTGATTGAACCATTGAAAACCTCAAATTCCATGTAAGAAACAAAACCCTAATTTTGACTGTCTTAGGAGGCATTTGGACTGTACAACCCTTGAGAAATCTTGAACCTTTTGAAGATGATTCTTGATAAACCTTGAAGAATATGGGAGAGCAAATTTTGGGGTACAACAGAACCATTGGGACCTGGGTTCGAATCCCAGGTCCCCCCAAAATATTTGTTTCTATTTTTTCTTTGCATAATCACATGCAGGTTTCAAAAAGTGTTCCACCATGTGCTTCACATCTCAGCACGCCATGTGTCTTTAAGCTCAAATCCTGTGGCCAAAGATGAAGGACCATGGTACTCCCAGTCAACACGCACCCTGGACAATCACCAAAGTCAAACGTGGCTGGAGTTAATGGGCCTGGCAATTGACAATAACACCTCCTAACCTGGCCCATCACCCCCTGGTTTCATTATTTCTTTTTCTTCTTTTATATATTTTTTTTCTTTTAATTGTTTAATTATTAATTATTATTATTATTTAATTAACCCAAATTAACTTTTTCATAATAAAATTCAGAAAACTAAAAATATAATATTTTTATTATTATTTATTAATTTCACCTTTAATTTATTATTTTTGTAAATAAATGCTAATACAATTAATTTAGTTCTTTAATTAGGTTAATTTTAATTATTTTCATAATAAATAAAAATCATGTAGAATTAGGGTTTTTACTATCTTTTAATCATGTTTTCCTTTTTTTATTTATTTCCCTTAAAACATTAAAAAACTAAAAAATACTTTTTTTCTTTTAATTAATTAATTAGTTTTAGGATTAATTTAATTAAGTGCAAAAAGGACAAAAACTTCTTTCTTTCTCAAAAAGGGTCAAAACCCTAAGGACTTCTCAGACTCAATTTTTCTCGCGTGCGATTATTCTTGATTAATTTTTTATCCATATTTATGTAATTGCTCCGAGGATGTAATAGCGTTAATTAGGACTTTTTATCGCTTTCTTTAATTTCCCTCAATTTACTTTTCAAGGGTTGTTTTTGGCGATGTAAATATCTGACGCCTTGTAATAGCGTAGCTTTACATTCCGCAACTATTAACTGCTAGATGTATGCTAATTAGGTTATGCATGACAAGACTTATCTAAAAATAAAATCAACCTGTAGTTCACCGTAACATGTACAAAGATAACATTAATTGAAACCCGACACACTCGCACATGCCACTCCTAGGGTACGCCTCACTTGGTTGCCTCGACGTGGTCATTGAGTATAGGGTGTTTTAGAGGTCGCCCTCCTGTCTAAAGATCAAGTTGCCTCGAAACGGTTGCCTCAGATAAAAGGATCTAAGACATTAGGGTTACCGCTAAGGCGTCCTACTATTGCTTTGGTGACCACATGTCCCTATAATCGAATTGACCCGAAAACTCCAACGACGGTGCTACCTACTCCTCAATAGTGGGATGGCACTGTCTAAAGGACATTTACACAGCTTAATTTCTTTTGAGTAGGTAGAGGTTCTCAGGTACTTGCTCTTTCAAAACAAAAATACTTTTCGCACCTACACTTTTCTGACAAAAGTTTTCAAACAAACACTTCATACACTCTTGAGGACAGATACAAGAGTTAATTCGAAGTTTTCAAACAAACTTTTTTCAAAACCCACAAACACAAGAAAAGCAAAACATTTTTGAAAACATAGTGAGCAAGTACCTAAGAGCCCGTGGATAACCACGGATAGAAAGGGTGCTAACACCTTCCCTTTCTATAATCTACCTCCCGAACCGAGAAACATCTCGAAAAGGAATTTTGCTGTGCTTTTGTCCTTTCCATGTTGGAGAAAATAAAAGACGGTGGCGACTCTTGCTTACCGCGACATTTCGCAAACCAGCATTAAAAACAGTCAGTTCTATTTCCACCGATCACAAAGTGGATAGAGGCTGAAGCCCTTGAAAAAATCACTTCGCACAACATCCTCTGCTTCTACAAATGAAACATGCTCGCCTGATTCAGAATCCTGCAAGTGCTCGTCACAGATAACGGTACCCAATTCACCGGCCAAAGCTTTCAAAGCTTCGTTTCCAAACTCGGCACCAAACAGCATTTCACCTCAATCGAGCATCCCCAAACTAACGGGCAACCTGAGGCCGCAAACAGGGTCATCTTGTGAGGACTCAAGTGCAGGTTAGGCAAAGCAAAGAGGGGATGGGTTGAATAACTACATAGCGTTCTATGGGCTTACCGCACGACGCCCCATTCGACGATGGGTGAGACCCCATTTCGACTGATCTACGGCACCGAGGCAGTCATCCCAGTAGACATCATGGAGCCATCTAGGCGAACTGAGATGCCTCTCGACAAGGAGATGAACGACGAGGATCTGAGAGATGAGCTCGACCATGTCGAAGAAATCCGATCAGAAGCAGCCCTGCGCGAGGCCACTCTAAAATAGCAGGTAGCCCTACGCCACGACAGCAAGGTCATAAGACGTGAATTTCGGGTCGGCAGCCTAGTCTTGCGGAGAAACCAAAAATATTCCCGCGAAGGAAAATTGGCCGCAAACTAGGAGGGACCTTATCGCGTCCAGGGAGCTACGGGAACCAGAGCGTATTATCTCGAGCAATTAAACAGAGAACCGTTACCACGACCCTGGAATGCTGCGAAGCTAAAACAATATTATAGCTAAAGCCCTCACCTGCTGGAGGACTTTTGCTGTCAAACAGACACCTTCAGTCGACAAAGGGAAAAGCTCGACCATATAGGCGAGTCGAGGTACGGACCCGACCAACTAACCAACAAGGGCATATTGTCGTTCATTTCGATGAACCAAACATACATTCCTGGCAGGGACACCTCGATCGAGCTCCACTGTTAAAGTACCCCACATGGAAGAACACCCAACTCGCGATGGTCAGTTCACGCCACGGGCGTAGGATCCCAATCGCGATCATACGGTCGACATGTGGATTCCCACTCCATGCATTCGACGCATTTCGAAATGTGACTGTGATCGGTGGATCTGGAACTGACTGTTTAAAGCTGGTTCGCGAAATGTCGCGGAAGCAAGAGTCGCCACCGTCTTTTATTTTCTCCAAATGGAAAGGACAAAAGCACAGAAAAATTCCTTAAAGAGATTGCTCTCGGTTCGGGAGGTAGATTATAGAAAGGGAAGGTGTTAGCACCCTTTCTATCCATGGTTATCCATGGGCTCTTAGATACTTGCTCATTTGTGTTTTCAAAATTGTTTGTTTGCTTTTCAACTGTGGGTTTAAAAAAAGTTTCTTTGAAAATTTCAGTTCGACTCTTGTATCGGTCCTCAAGAGTGTTTGAAAAAATGCTTTCGAAAGCTTTTTGAAAGGTGTTGGTGTGAAAAGTATTTTTTTGAATTGTTTTGAAATTAGAGCAAGTATCTAGAGTCGTCTACCTACCCTAAGGAATTCGTCTGTGTAAATGTCCTTTAAAGTAGTGCCATCCCACCATTGAGAGGTAGGTAGCACCACTGTTGGAGGTGTTCGGGTCAATTCGAGGTTCGGGACATGGTGATCACCGGAGCAATGGGAAGATACCTTAGAAGCTATCCTCATGCCAGGTTCCCGGATCATGAGGACTTACTAAGACATCCTCTACTCGACGATCACCTTTCAAGGCAAGGCAACAGTGAGGTGTACCCTAGGGGTGGTGTGTGATTTGTGTGTCAGATTCATTTATTTTTGTCTTGTCAGGTTATGGGTGATCTATGCGTTTGTTTTTATTTTTTTGTCATTCATTATTGCATGCATTTATTTAACAGTTAAAAAAGATGCGGAAATTGAAAGTTCTAAACTATTACAAAGGCGCGGGTCCACATCGCCAAAATTAAAATCCAGGACCCGATTTGACGGAAAGTAAATAAAGAAATAAAATAAAGTGCGAGAAATTAAGTTTACAAGGCTTTGGGAGAGTTACATAAATATTTAAAAGAAGGAAATAAATAAAAATGCGCGAATAGGAATTAAAATTGGAAACGAGGGTGTTGGACCCTTTTTAATGAAATTAAATTAAATGATTAAACTAATGAAATTAAAGAGAAAAAAGAAATTTTTTTTTTTTGAGTTTTTGGTATTTATGTTTTTTATGTATTTTTATGAGAAAGATTAAATGAAATTAAAATATTAACCCTAATTCTAATTTTTTTTATTTATTAAGAAAAACATGTTAAAATTAAACCTAAAATTAATCTAATTATTTACATGCAATTTTGATTTATAAAAATAAATAATTAATTATTAGTGAAATTTATTTATAAAAAATATTAATTAGATAAATATATTTTGATTTTTATGACTTTTCTGTTTTTTACTATTTTTTATATTTTATGAAAATAAGTTAAATTAAAGGAATTAATTAAAAAAAGAAATAATTGAAATAAATAAAAATAAGGAAAAGAAAGAAAATACAATACCTTGGGGGGTTTCTGTCCCCTTTTTGGAGGTGAATTGGAGTGGTTTGGCCATTTGTGTTCTGGCCTCATCATGCATAAGTTGTTCTACTTTGGCCATTTGGCTTTTGGCTTTTGGCCATTTGCGTTTTGGCCTCAACGTTCCTTAATCTTCTCAGGATGTCTGTCTCGCCATGTATTGGTGTCATGTGTAAAATGTTCTGTTTTGGCCATTTGGCTTTTGGCTTTTGGCCATTTGTGTCTTGGCCTCAACGTTCCTTAATGAACCTGAATGAGATCCTGTCTAAAATCTGCAGTGTTGAACCTCATGAACACATTAAATAAAATCATAAAATGCAAATAAAGCCAATATATGAAGAAATTTAATGTTTAGGCACAATATGGCATGTATGAATGATTATACCCTTTTGATCATGGGGATCAAATCAATCTTACCCTTACTGGAAAAGTAGTGACATGAATGCTTTTATGCCCTTTTGATCATGGAGATCAAGTCAGCCTTACCCTTACTGAAGAAGTAGTGAGATGTTGGTTTGTAACTGAGATGGCTTGTTTGTAGTGAGAGAGGGATTTGTAATAAGGATTTCAAGGTTTTAGGATTCTTGAAAGAATTTCATATTCTAACAGTGTTGTGGCAAGGTTTTTTTTTCTCTTTTCCTCCTCTTTTTCTCCTCCCTGGTTTGTGTGAAAAGAAGGTGATTATATAATGAAAATTAGGGTAAAGCAAATGGGCTTTGAATGTGCAATTGGGCCTCCAATATTCACTTGAATTCGTCACTTTCCAGGCTAAATCGCAGGGACTTAAGTGCATTTTTTGAAGTTGAAATGTGAAAACAAAATGTAGCCGACATCGAGAACTAACTCCTGTCCGAAAATCGACTCAATCGGATAAACGGTGAATTAGTTATGAATTTTTGAAGTTTCAGCTCAGACAAACTTATTTTGGGCTTCAGTGTCGACTCTGACACGTTCTTCAATAAAAAACTGGTATTGATCGGAGCATAATCCGGTCTCGACTTTTGAAGCAAAGTTGTAGATCTACGAGTCAGGGACCTTGTGTAAAAATATGAGTCCAATCCGATAAAAATTGACCGAGTTATGAATTTCCGAAGTTTCGGCCCAGATGAAATAATATTCAGCATTCAGGATTTTCGGCGTGTCATGCACTCTGAGCAAAAAATGAAGGCCTTTTGAATACCTTTTGAACTCAATACCTTCTGTGAAAATGTAGCCAACTCAATTTGTGAAAATTTGGCGCCAGAACCAGCTCGATACGATGAAAATCGACCAAGTTATGATTTTTTGAACATGACGCAAATAAACTTCTGTCACAAATTTTCTGCACGGAAATACTTGATAAATCCACATTTTTGAAGACCTTCTGATCGAAATTGGCTTCCAGCCGTGAGAGATGTAAACATAGATAATGTCAAGACGGAATTTTGGCCACCGGAACGGGTTCAAAACGAGTCAAGATCTTCAAGTTATGAATTTTTTAGCGCGTAAAAACTGCACTTTCAGCACACTTTTTCACCATATTTCTTCGAGAAAACTCACACATTCGGATACCTTCTTTAAAGAATTGACTCTTGAGCCAAACCTGAATTTGAGAATACGTTATCAGAGATATCTTGGCGAAAGAATACCTGAATATGACGCGCCGGGTTGGACTTGTGAATTTTTCTTGAAATGTTTTGAGAAATATGGGAGGGCAAATTTTGGGGTACAACAGTGACGAACCGACATAGGGGTCGAACGGATATCTCCATACGAACACAAACTTCGTCAAAAATTCATTACCAAGATAACTGTCGGGAATATACATCAAATATTATCAGATAATTGTAAACAAAGCATCCATCGAATAGGCAGTCATAAACAAAGATCAATAATATACTGACCACAAGGGCCGGCGTTGTCCAAAATTACAGTCCAGGCACGACGGCTAAAAAACTAAAAGAATAAAGGCGGGCACGCAGGCCCAAACACCAATAAAAGCATCAATCGCTCCTCGGAGTACCGACGTCGATGTCAGGAGAGTCAGGAGGAGGCATAACTCGGCTATCGACAATCTGGGATAGAACCCCAGTCCCTTCGGTATTCAACCCCGGATTTAGCACGGACAGTTGATTCACCGCAGACTCAAAGCCATCGTCCAAAGCGCCAACACAGTCTGACTCCAAAAGTTGAATGCGAGCAATGAAGTCTGAACGCGTGCGTAAGTCAGCCATCCCTTCAGGCTCATCCTCCGTGGGCAGCATAACATCCTTCAGGTCTTCGACCTCTCTCTACAGCCGTTGGATGTCACTCTCCAACCTCTCCTTATAAAGCTGAAGGCAGTCTTTTTCCTCAAGAGCTCTGTTGGCCCTTTCCTTCTCCCCCGATAACACGTCGGACTGCTCGCGAAACATTTCCTCAGAGCGTTCAAGAGCAGCCTTTAGTTTGCGGGATTTGCCAACAAGAGTCGTCTTCTCCGACTCTAGCTCCTTGACCCGATCCAAGGAGTCTGACCCTTCGCCCGCGAGGACAACTGCCATCTCGGCCCTTTTCACCACCCCGACCATGTTGGCAGTGAGGTGTTTCCTTCGACCTTCCTTGTCGATCCGCCTAATGATATCAACCTCGTTGTTAGATACGGACAAGGGAAACCCCTCGAAGAAATCCTTTTCCACAAAGCAGGGTGGCAGGCTGAAGGCCCGGGCAGCCGCCCCTCCATCGGTTACTTCGACCCCATCATCTTGTCGACTCTGTTTCTTGCTAATAAAAGAAGATTGGCGCTTGGTGCCCAGGGAACCCGAGGACCCACTAGATCCTTCCTTGCCCGACTCAGGGGTCAGACCCATTTGTGTGGCTTATTGTGGCTTCACCAACCTCTTGCTCATCTTCTTGTCTTGAGTCAGCTTCAGCAACCTCTCATGATGCTCCGCCATGTGACCTGCAAAGGAAGTATACTTGGGTTAGCCACATTGAAGAAAAAAAATAAAGAGGAATATCAATAGAGCAAAGCAAGAAACCTAAGAGCTCTATGGCCTACCCGTAAGACTAGAATTCGACGAGCGCCTTGGTGTTGATCGGACGGGCCTCGAACTTCGGCTCGCCATCCTCATCAAGAACGTAGTCCCCTTCCCTTGTAACCCACTGATCATGGAAGAAACCATCGACAAACTTGTTCAGGACACCATAAGCTTCCTCGTCCTCAATGCTCATACCGCCAGCAGGAGTGTGGTAGTATCCAGGTCCATGGTCGTAATGGCCTGAACACCAGTGGATGGAAAACTTTGAGACTTTCCCAATCTCGGGATTACCCTTATCATCCAAACACGGCTCCCCGTCCTCGTCCACCACAGCAGCTGGTTCGAACAGCAAATACACGACTATCTAGGTAGACGGTTGCAAAATATACCACTTATCCTTGAAATCTCGCACAGAATCCATGTACATCCTAAACAGTCTCTTCAACTGCTTAAGGGACACCCAGTTGTGCTTCCATCCTCGAGACTACTGTTGCAGGTGAAAAACCCTGAAGAATAGGGGAATCGTTGCCCCGATCCTCAGAAAGAGGCAGGTGAGTTCGATTTCCCAGATAAAGGCAATCGCGTTAGGATGAATCTGGGAGGGGGCCAAGTTCAAGTGATTGAACACTCCCACCTAGAAGTCGTTCAAAGGTAACCGGAGCCCGAGATATTTAAATACAATCTCATACATGTGAAAGGCGTCCTGTGTAAATTCTGAGCAGATACGGGCATCCCTCGTCGGCCTCATGATCTTAAAGTTTCTCTGAAATCCCTCCTGGTCGCTGCCATACTCGACGACAGTGTAAGCTTGTCTACTAGTATAGCTATAGATCGAAGCTATTCCCCAGGGTTTTGCACCAACCCAGTCCAGAGTAGGGTCGTCGATGGTGTCGACCAGATTCATGCTTTCGTCGGCAATGCTTGTTTCCTCGGTATCGTTACGCTCGGAGGACTCGAGAATATCGGCCATTTACCTGCAAAGTACAGGAAACCGATGAATTCGACATCAAATCCATTTTCTGCCACACAGATGGGGAGAAGTAAGCAACACTCAGACGAATCAACGGCCATTTGTACGAACAACGCGGAACACGTGGACCTCGGCTAAACACCGACCTTAACGGCAGACGTATATCAATCATAAATGTCACGAGCATAGCATGAATATCACGAGAAAAGGATGAATCCCACGACCAAGTTCATAACATTGCTATCCAAATACAAGAATACCACGGGGAAAACTATCCTACATACTAACGAAAGGATGAATCCCCCGACCAAGTTCATAAATCTATTAGCCAAATGCATGAATATCATGGGTGCGATTGTAAACCGTATGCCTAAACCTATAAATGCCACGGGCGTGATCATGAATCAGACGCCTAGAGTGTTTGAATTTCTCGGGCACAATCCCCAGACACGAAATTTTACCACTAAACACCATCAAAATTTATCTGCAACATGAGATATCAAAGAAAAAGAACACTTACTTGGAAGAAGAGTGAGGAGCGACGGTTGTGGAGATGAACACACGGAAAAAGGCATGGCGGTCTCAGCAACACTAGGAAAACACGCGATGTTGAAGGCAGAGAAAATATGAGAACGTGAAGATGTAAAAACAAGCTATGGGCCCTGAAGCCCTATTTATAAAGATGATGTGGAATATGGAACATCGCGTCTGGGAATCACAAACTGCCTTCATCCTCGACGCCTACTCGCGCAGACAATGATGACCCTACTTACAAGGCCTCCATTGTGGTTTCCAAGAGCCACGCCACGTGTCTGACTAGTGTATCACCACCTCCCCCAAGTGCTCCTTAAAGACTCCTCGATCGCTGCACGGAGCAAATCACGAATCAGGCGACATCTCACGTCCACAATTGAAAACCCCTATGTCGTGCAAGCGAGTCTCGCGAAGGGGTGAACTTGAATCAAGTCATAACTCCTGTACCATGAGCAACGACTTGGGGGGGTCCTGTTCTGGACTAGGCCTACCCTTGGTATAACCACCAGTGAGTCCCAATCCAAGCTTGCCAACCTACTGCGCTGAGCAGTATACCTACCGAGCATACCCCGATCACAGGTATCTGGTCGGCTATGATTGCTTCCTGCCGATGCTCGCGAAGAATGTCCCCGACGAGCACGCGTTGAAGATGTGAAAAACACAAGAAGGGGGGTTGAATTGTAAAACTTAAAACGAAATGCTTAGACAACACCGTATTTTTATCCTGGTTCGTTTGATCTCAAACTACTCCAGTCCACCCGTCAAGGTGATTTCGCCTCTCTCCAATGAGGTATTAATCCACTATATTCAAAGGATTACACAGCTACTTTAACAACTGTTAAAGCCTTCTTGAGTATAACCACAAACCGGTTTATCTCAAGGAATTCTCTTACAAATAATAGAATAAGAATGTGTTCAACGTTTTCTAATAAAACAGTATATCACAACTGTGATAATACACAATTTAAGCTTGGAATAAAATTGAATTGCTAAAGCGTTTGAGTAAGCGTGGTTTGAAAGCTTTGCAAATTGTATGAGTGCATGCGTGTGTATTTTCTCAGGCAGTCTGGTTTATATAGGCAAAGGCAGAGACGTTGTCCATAAAGCCAGTTAAATGATAATAACGCACTTTCCTTTTTGAGAAGATCTTGTCTGAAGAGAGCCGTTAGCATTAACTCTGTCTTGAATACATAGTAAGGATCTTTGATCAGAGTCAGAGTGTGTATGTTATGTGCAGATTCTGGTCATCAAGCTTCAGTGTGTAGTACATGTTACTGATCTTCTGATGCTTCTGATGCTGATGTTGATTCCATCAGAACTTCTGTATATATAAAACACAATTTTAAGAAGCATATTTTTCATATATAAACATAACTTTGATTTTATTTATTCTTTGTATTTTGTTATCATCAAAACTCTAGTCAAGGGTTGTAGAATCAAACTATGTTCTAACAATCTCCCCCTTTTTGATGATGACAAAAACCAGATTTTTTCAATTAAAAATAAAGAATAAAAGGTATAGAATTGAGAAGAGAAAACTCCCCCTGAGTTGATTATTTCCCTTTAATTCCATGAGTCTTTGAGCATCCGAATTTTACTGTATCTTTCATCATATTTTTGTACCTGTAAGCTTTTCAGAAGATAAAAAATTTAAATAGATCAGAATGTTTGAGACTTATGTCTCAGTAATCCGTTATTGAAAAATATCATTCTTTCTCCTCCTTTTTGTCAATTATCAAAAAGAACAAATAATCAGAGTCAAAATGCATTTATATTGAAACCAGAAGCAATGATAAGTTCAGAACAGTGTAAAAATATTACAGATAAACAAGTTATAAAAACAAGGAAATTCTAAGAGGGAGGAGGTAGACGCGTGAACAAGGTTTCCAACAAGCTCTTAATATGAATGTTGGTTTCCTGTTGCTGGGTTAACATGCTCTTAATTTCGTCAATTTTGTTGTCTTGTTTATCCATTCTTTCATTCATCAGCATATCAGATCTTTTCAAGTCTTCTAGAGTCTGCTTGTCCATGGAGGAAGCTTGAGGATCTTCTGAAACTGGATGCTTTCCAGAGCCTTCTACAATGTCCTTTTCTTGACCCTGTTCTTCAGCAGGAATCATCTGTTCTTGTGACTCTGGTTGATCTTTGGATGCTGGACGATGTTCAGACCAAGGGGCATTGTCCAGAGGGAGAACTTCTTCCTTAAGCAGCTTGCTCAGAACTGGACCTTCAATTTCTTTCAGTAGATTGCTGAAGTTCTGTTGAGCTTGTCCGTAGCTCTGTTCTTGCAACTTAAAGGTTTCAGAGCATACCCATCTTCTGAACTTTGTTGAAAGGTAGTCTGATGTAGCAGGATCAACCAGTTCAAGACTAGCTTGTTTCAGAGAAGTGATCCACTTATGTACTTTTGTTTCAAATGTCAATAAGCTGGTAACAACATCTGGATGTTTTGGTTTAAGGATAGCTGTTTTGTTGGTTATGGCAGCAAGACGTTCAAAAACTGTTAAATCAATGACAGTCTTGCTGTGGTCATCTGGACTGTTCTTTGGTGAGGGAGTTGGAGAGTCAAGAATTATTATTAGACTTGATGGGGAGTTAGGTGGAGTTGATTCTGGTGAGGAGGGAAGTTGGGAAAAATTCACAATGGTACCCAGGGGCATATGAATGGCCAGAGGTTCTGTGATTCCAGGAATGGGAATGGTGTTAGAATCAACAGTTTGGTTTGGTTCTGGTTCACAGGATTCAGAGGGTTGTGCCTTAGAAGTATGAACTTCTGGGTGAGATGGTTCAGGTTGAGGTGAAGGTGGATAAATTTCTGGTTGAGGAGATGGAGGTAGTGGGATTTCAGGGTTTAGATTTTCCGGTGTGGGAGCAGAAGTATGATGGTCAAAGGTATCTATATCAGATAGAACTTTTGCAAGTTCTTTCTGGGTTGCTTTAGTATTTGGATTTGGAGGTTGGGAGCGAGATCTTCTAAGAGTTAATGATTCAGAGGGGTCAAAATCAATGTCAAAGTCATCAAAAGTTTGTGGTGTTGGGTTTTCTGATTGAGTGGTAGTTGGGATAAATGTTGATACAGAAATTGAATTTAAAACAGTTACAGAAGAAGGATTACCTTTCTTTTTAGGAGTCCGCTGAGATGATCCTTCTGCTCCAGCTTTCCTTTTCTTGGTTTTCTTCAGCACAACTTATGGAGCCTTCTGCTGGAGATCCTGAATGTTCAAAGCTGGAGCTGTCCCATCCGCCTTGCATGCATCCAGATATCTTAGAATTATATCTGGTTTAGAATCAATCTCTGAGAACAGAGGAAAGTTATCCAGAGGGACTCTTCTGCTGGAGATTGTTGAAAAAGGAGTGACGTTGGGTTCCTTCTTGATGTTCTCAATCAACTTCATTTTCTTCAGATTCTTTGCATTCAGCTGTTTGCCAACAGTGGCTTCCAAATAGCTGATTTCCTGAGCCTCTGTAAGATGATCAATCAGCTTATTCTCTGTTAGAATATTTGATATCAGTCTTCCTAAGGGTATCCAATCCCTTTTTGTGCACTCCACTTCTCTGGTTTCCTCGACACTGGTCTTAAGATGGTTAAACAACAGATGAGCCAGATTTACCTTGACCTTCTGAGAGATGAATTAGATCAGAAATTGCTGATCAATGTTGATGTAGTCAGGAGAGCTGGTAGGCTTCATGTGGTTTATGCACCCCAGAATGATCTTGGCCCATATTCTGTGTTGGTCTTTTAAATCCCTTATCTTGCTGGAGGGAAGCCCCAGAGTGAAGATTTCTCTAGCAATTAGGGCAGCATCAGCGCATCTTTCATCCATGTCAATGCAACGAACACCACCACCACTGTAGCCTATTAACCTTGCAATGAGGTCCTCAGTAATAACAATCTTATTCCCCATAATGTATGACGTAACCTGATGGTTGGAAGATGAAGCATGAATCCAAAATTCCTTTACCAGAATTAGGAATGTTGGACCCACCAGACGGTCAAAATATTTTTCCCAGCCTTGAGCTTTAACTTCTTCAGAGAGATCAAACCCATTCTCTTGAAGGCTGTTGAAATCCACGATTAATTCTGACAGAACTTCTAGATTTTTGATTGGTGTGAGAAGCGTTCTGTGGGGTTCTTTGTATTGTCCAGTGGAATCTGATTTCTGAGAACTTGAAGTGGGGATGCTTGAGGAAGCCATGTTCATACGAATGTTTTGAGAAGAAAAATTGAAAGGGTTTTGAGAAAGTATGCAAACTGAAATCAGTAAGATTGAGAGAAAATGAAAGTGAAGGTAAAAGAGTGTAAATGGTGAGAGATGTGTTTAAATAGATTTCTAAAAAGTTTTGAAAGCATAAACAGCAAGAGAGAGAAATTAATTGTAATGATTATGTGCATTTAATGATAGCTGATTTAGGGGGATTCAGAAAGATATTTGGAACGGTTACCCATGACATGTGTCTTAATGCAACCAATCAGTGCTTTTGACCTTTCAAAAACTGGAACGCGTGTTCAGCCTCAGAAAGTAACTGATGACTGGATGACACTTGTTTTCTTGAGTGAACAGCGCATTTCTATCCTTGATTGTGATAGATTCTGATACAATCTGTGCTTCTAAAGTTTTGAAGAAAGATTGGTCAGTAGTTCACGAAAAAATAAACAAAGTTCTGAAGGTTAAGATATGGAATCAAAACAATTTTATTCTGGGCAGAGCTTCATGCTGAGATGTTTCAGAATGAAGTTGAACCTATCTTCAGAAAGAGGTTTTGTAAAAATATCAGCCCATTGATGGTCTGTGTTAATAAATTTTAAATTTAAAATCCCTTTCTGAATATAGTCCCTAATAAAATGATGTTTTATTTCTATATGATTAGCCCTATAATGCAAAATAGGATTTTTACTAAGGCAAATAGAAGAAGTATTGTCATAGAGGATAGGGATGTTACTCTCAAATATCTGGAAGTCCTCAAGTTGACTTTTCATCCAGAGCATTTGTGTGCTGCACCCAGCTGCTGCTATGTATTCAGCTTCAGCTGTTGATAGAGCTATTGTGGATTGTCTTTTGCTGGACCATGAGATCAGATTTTCTCCCAGAAACTGGCAGCTTCCAGAAGTGCTTTTACGTTCTACTCTATCTCCAGCGAAATCAGCATCACAGTATCCTATTGTGATCGGTAGATCTGGAACTGACTGTTTAACGCTGGTTCACGAAATGTCGCGGAAGCAAGAGTCGCCACCGTCTTTTATTTTCTCCAACATGGACAGGACAAAAGCACAGCAAAACTCCTTATGAGATATGTTTCTCGATTCGGGAGGTAGATTTATAGAAAGGGAAGGTGTTAGCACCCTTTCTATCCGTGGTTATCCATGGGCTCTTAGATACTTGCTCATTTGTGTTTTCAAAAGTGTTTGCTTTTCAAGTGTGAGTGGGTTTGAAAAAGTTTCATTTAAAGATTTCAGTTCGACTCTTGTATCAGTCCTCAAGAGTGTTTGAAATTTTTTTTTGAAAGCTTTTTGAAAAGTGTCAGTGTGAAAAGAGTTTTGATTTGTTTTTGAATAGAGCAAGTATCTATGAGTCATCTACCTACCCTAAGGAATTAGGCTGTGTAAATGTCCTTAAGGTAGTGCCATCCCACCATTGAGAGGTAGGTAGCACCACCGTTGGAGGTGTTCGGGTCAATTCGAGGGTTAGGGACAGTGTGGTCACCAGAGCAACAGTAGGACACCTTAGAAGCTACCCTTATGCCATGTTCATGGACATAAGGACTTACTAAAACATCCTATACTCGACGACCACGTTTCGAGGGGCAAGGCAACAGTGAGGCGTACCCTAAGAGTGGTGTGTGAATTTGTGTATTGTTTTCAGTTATGTTTTATCTTGTCATGCATTTGGTGAGCTACGCTTTGATTTTATTTGGGCCATTCATTCTTTCATGCAAAATTTAGCAGTTAAGGGGTGTGGAGATTAAAGTACAGAAAATAAAGGTCCTACGCTATTACAAGGCGCGGGTCTAGACATCGCCAAATTAACAAAGACCCGTTTTTGAATAAAAATGCGGAAAATAAATAAATTCCCTAGTTACTATTACATGGCTTGAACAGTTACATAATATTTGAAAGAAAATAAATAAGAATAAATGCGCAAAAAGAAATTAGAATCGAATGTTCGAGGGCGTTGGACCCTTTTGAGAAATTAAATGAAATTAAAAATCTAATTAATTATTTAATTAAGAAAAGAAATGTTTTTATGTTTTTTTTTTGTATTTATGAAATAAAGAAATTAAAATTGAAGAGAAACCCTAATTCTAAGTTGTTTTTAATTATTTAAAAAAATGTTTAAATTTAACCTAATTTACCCTAATTAATTAATTACATGTTTATTTACAAAATAGTTAATAATTAATAATAATGAGAATAAGAAAATTATTTATTAAGCAAAAGAATAAAAATGCTAAAAACCTAATTTCTACATATTTTAGTTATTTGAGAAAAACATTAAAATTGTAAAACCTAAATTACTAAATTGATTATTAAAAATTTATTTACAAAAATATTAATGAACTAAATATTAAATAAACATATTTTTTTGTTTTGATTTTTCTGGTTTTATTTTATTATGAAAATTAATTTTTGTGAATTAACTAAAATAAATAAAGCAAATTAAAAAAAGAATTGAAAAGAAAGGAGAAAGTTAGGAAGGAGAATACAAACAAAAGGGGGGTATCTGGCCCAGTTTGGGAGGTCTATTGAAGCATTTTGGCCCATCAGAATCAGGCCCTTTTTGACTTTTCAGCGCTTGCGTGCAGGGTGGTTGACTAATGTGCATGGTGGAATTCATGTGATGGCCATCAGATTGAGCTTCTGGGCGCGTGGCAGGCATAGATGTGGAGTTATATGGTAGGACTTTGGTGCAGTGCTACGCTGGAACACGTTTTGACAAAAATTATTGAGATTATGGGGGACCTGGGAATCGAACCCAGGTCCCAGTGCCTGCATGACAACTCAACAACCATATGAACCAACACGTTTCTTTGTTAGTTTAGTGGAATGTGATCAATATAATGGAAAAACAATATTATGCTGTAGTAATCAAAAAACGCGCCAGTATTCAAACTGACCAACCACGTTCCAACAATTCAGCGTCTTCTTCCTTTTTCCCTGTAAATAACACTAAATAGCGGGGGTTTTAAACCCCCACTAAACCAGACCTGCAAAAATAGCGATTAGACGATAGTCAAATATAAAAAGGGCGCGAGGGGTGTATCGGCTTCGTCTGGATGTCCTGATTCCATTGGCATAGGTTTTAAGGCCTAATTTTTCCACATGAAGGAAACCCTAATTTCAAACTTCTGAAACCCTAGAACACGTCCATGGTGAATTCCTATTTAGACAGCTATTCTTCAATTGAGTAATACCATTAGCTTCAGAATGTCATGGTTAGTGTAAATCAACAGTTAAAATGCATGAACAATGCCTGGAAATTAAAACATGATTATGGATAATTTTGAAAGAAAAGCAATTATGTTCTACCAATTCCTTGTGCGTGGAGACTTGGTTTCGATTGCAAAAGCTTCCTAGTAGTACCAGGAGTGTATTGGAATAGCTTTTTGGCTTTCAAATGTGCAGTAGCTAGGTTTTCAGTTTCCAATTTTTTTGTCAAAAGTTGCAATGTTGTTCTTGGTTTTCAGCGCAGCTTGTCTGTATGTGAGCATTAGGGTTATGTTCTATGTGTATCTGAGCATGATTAGGTTAAGAAAAACAAGCCCATAATCCATGCATTGATGATTTTGATATTTGGTTTTCAAATATATAAAATTCAATCTTTTTGCCATGAAACTAATGCCAATCATGTAGAATCTTTCCCTTTTGAGTGATGCACGAAATATTTGATTCATAATGGATGAAATCTCTGCACAAAAAGATTTAAAATGTATTATTTGCTATTTTTTCATATTTAATTTTAATTAAGTGAATTAATAATAATAAGAATTCAAGTAATTAAAAAAAATGAGAAAATAACTCCCTTGGATGTCAATGGGTCGTGCATGGCCTTTGGGTAATGATTCATGGAAGAATTTGTGGCCCATTAGCATTTTTGAACCCTTTTGTGCAAAGTTGACTTTCCAAAATTCCCAAAACTTTCCCAACTTCCACAAGGCATATCTTGCTCAATTTTTAAGCTTTGATCATGTTCTTGGACATTTTGGAAAGGTCTTGAAGTCCTCTAACCAATGTCTTTGGTCCCATGTCATTTTTATTTAACAATCTCAAGTTATGGTCTTTGACTTAAAGTTCCTTTTTGTTGACTTTTGAAAATGACCTATAATGTTGAAATTGATAACTTTTTGTGAGAGCATTTCTTGGACTTGGAGTGTGAAGATGAGTTGTAGGAAATGTAATTCTCTTCAAAATGAGCTTTGGATGGAATTTTTCTGATAAACCATGTGGAAGTTATGCTCTG
This sequence comes from Vicia faba, assembly GCA_948472305.1. Taxonomy (NCBI): domain Eukaryota; kingdom Viridiplantae; phylum Streptophyta; class Magnoliopsida; order Fabales; family Fabaceae; genus Vicia; species Vicia faba. Next base: position 215,024,481 of record OX451736.1, read on the forward strand.
GTCAATTTGCAGTTGACTTTTTCAACTATCCAAATATAGAAACTTTTGCATCTTGAGACTTTTTGAGCCATTCCTTGAGAATCATGATCAAGAATTGATCAAATGATGTTTGTGGCTTCAAAATAAGATGTTGACCAAAAATTTTGACTTTTGACTGTCAAATGACCATTTTGCCCCTGCAGTTGACTGTGAAGCAATTAGGGTTTTTGACTGTACATTTTGATGTTGTGAGTCTTGAAACTTGTCATAAGGATGCTTGAAAATGTTTATAGGCATGTGGGACTTGTTTGGGCCCTTGGAAACTTCAACTTCTTTGCTAGAACCAAAACCCTAATTTTTGACTGTTAGGAGGCAATTGGACTGTGCAACCCTTGGGAGATTTTGAAGCATGATCTTAGCAAACCTTGAAGAATATGGGAGGGCAAATTTTGGGTTACAAAAGTTGCCCCTGTTCAATCTTCTTAGACCTGAGGATGTAGATTGGCTGGCGTGCCTTTCGTAATCCGAGGGTAGAAGATGATTGAACACTAGAGTGCCCAGAAATTTGCACTCACATGGTAGAGTGTCAGCAGTATGATGCGGGGAATGGGCTTACAGATGCCATTTGGAGACTGATGGATCGCGTAAGAGATTCCTTAGCGAGAACTTGTGTACCTGAGAAAGAAAATGATTACCTGGCCTGTTACAGGAGCTGGTCTTCAAACTCTTTGTGTAGATGCGCCCTGGCTGGGTACAGGTATCGAATCTTTAAACTCTTCAGACGTGCCTTGGCGAGATACAGGAATCGGGTCTGGTAATGTTAGTCGTCAACAGATACACCCTGGCAAGATACAAGAATCGGATCCTCAAACTCTTCAGACGCACCCTGGCAAGATACAGGAATCGGGTCTGGTAATGTTAGTCGTCAACAGATACACCCTGGCAAGATACAGGAATCAGATCCTCAAACTCTTCAGACGCACCCTGGCAAGATACAGGAATCGGGTCTAGTAATGCTAGTCGTCAACAGATACACCCTGGCAAGATACAGGAATCGGATCCTCAAACTCTTCAGACGCACCCTGGCAAGATACAGGAATCGGGTCTGGTAATGCTAGTCGTCAACAGATACACCCTGGCAAGATACAGGAATCAGATCTTCAAACTCTTCAAACGCACTCTGGCAAGATACAAGAATCAGGTCTGGTAATGTTAGTCGTCAACAGATACACCCTGGCAAGATACAGGAATCGGATCCTCAAACTCTTCAGACGCACCCTGGCAAGATACAGGAATCGGGTCTGGTAATGTTAGTCGTCAACAGATACACCCTGGGAAGATACAGGAATCGGATCCTCAAACTCTTCAGACGCACCCTGGCAAGATACAGGAATCGGGTCTGGAATCAGTCGTCAACAGATACACCCTGGCAAGATACAGGAATCGGATCCTCAAACTCTTCAGACGCACCCTGGCAAGATACAGGAATCGGGTCTGGAATTAGTCGTCAATAGATACACCCTGGAAAGATACAGGAATCAGATCTTTAGTTGCGACCGTTGATGGTAATCATCTTGGTATTAACCTTTGTCCTGAAAAGACAAAACGTTAGTTGCATGCAATGCCATGATGTATGACATGCGTGATATTCTCAAAATAAGTGAGATTGTATGTTTATGATGCGTATATGCATGCTATAGTGTATGAAGATGCGATGTTTATGAATGTATGTTTTCATCTTAGGAAAATAAATCCTTGACGGATGGCGGGAAGTTAAATCCTGGGCTGATGTGAATAGCATTCTTTGTTTCCACTGAGGAGTGATGGTTGCAAGAATACCGGTAGGAGAAGATAACTCTGTTGGGGAATAAACTTGGAGATTACTCTGCGGGGGAAAATTATTCCAGCGATTTTGCTGGGGAACAATACTCTGTGGGAGGAGAGGTACTCTGTTGAGATGTTGATGATAACTTCGCTGGGGATACCGTTTTTGTATCATGTTGGGAGATGAACTCCGCTGGGGGATAGGAAGACTTCGCCGAGGATGATCTTTCCATGGCTTTTGGCTGAGGATAACCCAGTTATATCCTGGTAGGGAAATAACCTTTGAATAAAGCCGGGAGACGCGTTCGTGCTCTGCAGGGGGGAAGCTTCCAGAATCTACTGGGGATAAGCTTCCTGCTGGGGAGATGATTCAAACTTTCCTGGGGAAATCTTTGGACTGGACTCTCCTGGGAAATCCTTTGAGGTTGCACTGGGGAATTTTTGAACTGTACGGGGGAAGTGGCTCCACTGAATTTCTGCATACCTCCGGGGAACAATCTTTGATCAAGACTTCCGGGGATGTTTGTTAGGAATGTCTGTATAATTTGCTGAGGAATGTTGAGCTCTGCTGGGGATACCCAACTTCCTTAAGGCTGATAGTATAGCTTTGCTTGGGGAGAGTGCATTGACTTGCTGGCTCACTCTCTGGGGAATTAAGATATATTGGTTATGTTCTTCAGCTGAACCTACCTTGGTACCTTGGTGGACAGAGCAATTAGATTGCTTAGACAACTCATTATTGCCCCTGTTTCTAATGTTACCCGTAATTAATCCTTTGTTTCGTATGCAAACATTTTATGAGTTAGCAATTATTGTCAAATGCATATATCACAAATTGAACCTTGGACGTTCTTCGCAAAACAAAACAGAAAAAGGAAAAACAATTGGCAATTTGTCTGAAAAGTGAATTTATATTGATTTTTGAATTTGCCTGTAAATAGGCGCTTTATGTACAAGAGGCTGACGTCCTAGTAAGAGAGCGCCGCCGAATAAGAGAGTTTATACAAATTTGTACAAAGGGAAAACAAAACAGCTATGTGAAAAGAATAATCCCACTGGGTTCCAACTCTGTTATCGCCTTTATATCTCAGAGCGTCTCATCACTTTGCTGCTCAGTTAACGATGAAGCTGATCGATCGATGTCGTCTGATCTTGATGGCTGATACCGGATTCTGGATGCAAGGTGATCCAATGAGACATAGTATTACGCTTTATCCCTAACTTTTGCCCGGACCGCCCTTTTGGGTTTTCGGTCCACCGGGATACCCATTTTTGCCCAAGCCGCCTTTTCAGGTTTTCGACTTGCCGGGTGTACAGATTTTTTTCATTTCATCCCTCATTTTGCCCGAACCCTTTTGGTTCGCCGGGAAGCACTAATTTTTGCCTAGGTATGTCAACCTAGCGGGTCTTTTATCATGCGTAGTATCTTTTTACTATGTCTGCATTGGCGGGGTGAGGAAGGTCGTCACCATCCATGGTGGTTAGGATCATGGCTCCTCCTGAGAACACATGTTTAACCACAAATGGCCCTTAGTATGTGGGGGTCCATTTTCCCCTGGGATCACTCTGAGGAAGGATGATGCGTTTGATTACCAGATCCCCAACTTGATACTCTTGTGGTCTGACCTTCTTGTTAAATGCCCTGATCATCCGTTTCTGGTACGTCTGACCATGACAAATAGCAGTGAGTCTCTTTTCGTCGATTAGATTTAATTGATCAAGTCGTGTCTGGATCCAATCATCTTCACTCAGATCTGCATCCTTCATTATCCGGAGAGAGGGTATTTGCACTTCAATCGGTAAGACTGCCTCCATGCCGTAGACCAAGGAAAAAGGAGTTGCCCCGGTTGACGTCCTTGCTGAGGTACGGTACCCATGAAGAGAGAACGGTAACATCTCGTGCCAATCTTTATAGGTCACTGTCATCTTCTGCACAATCTTCTTAATGTTCTTATTCGCTGCTTCTACAGCCCCATTCATCTTCGGCCGGTAAGGAGAAGAGTTGTGGTGCTGTATCTTAAATTGCTTGCAGAGCTCAGTGATCATCTTGTTATTGAGATTGGTACCGCTGTCTGTAATGATTCTTTCCGGGACGCCGTATCGACAAATCAGATTATGCCGAATGAACCGTGCCACAACATTCTTGGTTACTGTAGCGTAGGAAGCTGCTTCAACCCACTTCGTGAAGTAATCAATCGCTACCAGGATGAAGCGATGCCCGTTGGATGCCGTAGGTTTAATCTCGCCGATCATATCTATACCCCACATTGCAAAAGGCCAAGGTGCAGTCAGGACATTCAGAGTGACTGGAGGAACATGCACCTTATCTGCATAAATCTGGCATTTATGACATGTCCGAGAATGTTGGTAACAGTCGGCTTCCATTGTGGACCAGAAATATCCTGCCCGAAGGATCTTCTTTGCCATGGTATGTCCACTGGAATGCATTCCGAAGGTACCTTCGTGTAGCTCTGCCATGATCCTTTCTGCTTCAGTCTTATCCACACAACGCAGTAAGGTCGAATCATGGTTTCGCTTGTACAGGATGCCGTTGCTAAGGAAGAACTTCGCTGCGAACCTTCTCAGAAACTTTTTATCATTGACAGATGCACCTTCAGGATACTCTTGAGCTTCCAATTACCTCTTCACCTCATGGTACCAGGGTTTTTCAGTCACTACCTCAGCCTCAAGATCACAACAGTATGCCGGTTCGTCCAGTTTCCAGATGATGACCCGGGGAGCCTCATTGTCCCATTTGACTTTGAACATGGAAGACATCGTAGCTAACGCGTCCGCCAACTGATTCTCCTCTCTTGGGAAATGTTCAAAAGTTATCTCTGTGAAATGGGGGATCAATGTCAACACACATTCTCTGTAAGGAATAAGATTCGGATGTTTCGTATCCCACTCGCCTTTGATCTGATTGATCACGAGAGCGGAATCTCCGAAGACACTCAGAAACTTGATCCTTAAGTCAATCGCAGCTTGAAGACCCATGATGCATGCCTCATACTCTGCCATGTTGTTGGTGCAGTTGAAACATAGTCGGGCAGTAAGTGGAGTATGAGTGCCTTGAGGGGATATGATCACAGCGTCGATGCCATTACCCAAAGCATTGGAGGCTCCGTCAAAGTGCATAGACCATCGGGATCCCTCCTCGGGTCCTTCATCCAGTCCAGGTACTTCACAATCAGTCACAATCATGATGCTCTCGTCAGGAAATTCAAAGTTCATTGACTGATAGTCGTCTACTGCCTGATGTGCCAAGTGGTCTGCTAATACACTTCCCTTGATAGCTTTCTGAGTCGTGTACTGGATGTCGTATTCCGTCAAGATCATCTTCCATCTTGCTATTCTTCCAAACAGAGCAGGCTTTTCAAATATGTACTTTATTGGATCCATCTTTGAAATCAACAAGGTAGTGTGAGTCAGCATATACTGTCTCAGTCGGCGAGCAGCCCATACCAAAGCGCAGCAAGTTTTCTCGAGCAGTGAGTATTGGGTCTCACAGTCGGTAAACTTTTTGCTAAGGTAATAAATGGCGTGCTCTTTTCGGCCAGACTCGTCATGCTGCCCCAACACACACCCCATTGAGCTGTCAAGTACCGTCAGGTACAGTATTAGAGGTCTCCCTTCAACCGGTGGCATAAGAATGGGTGGTTCTTGGAGATACTCTTTGATTCTGTCAAAAGCGGCCTGACATTCATCGTTCCAACGTACTACCTGATCTTTCTTCAACAGCTTGAAGATTGGTTCACAGGTAGCAGTTAGGTGTGAGATGAATCGTGCAATGTAATTCAGACGTCCTAGAAAGCCTCTGACCTCTTTCTCTGTCTTAGGAACTGGCATCTCTTGAATAGATTTAACCTTGGCAGGGTCCACTTGAATACCCTTGTAACTTACGACGAAGCCTAGCAACTTTCCAGATCTTACCCCGAAGGTGCACTTGTTCGGGTTCAACCTCAGCTTGTACAGTTTCAGACGGTCAAACAGTTTCTGCAGATGGTCAAGGTGTTCCTCCTCAGTTTGGGACCTTGCAATCATATCGTCGACATACACTTCAATCTCATGATGGATCATATCATGAAATAAAGCAACCATGGCACGTTGGTAGGTTACCCCAACATTTTTCAATCCAAAAGGCATGACCTTGTAGCAGAAGGTGCCCCACTGAGTAACAAAGGTAGTCTTTTCCATATTCTTTAGGAGCCATCTTGATCTGATTATACCCTGAAAAACCATCCATGAAAGAGAACACCTTATGCTGAGCAGTATTATCAACCAGAACATCAATGTGAGGTAGGGGAAGTCATCCTTGGGGCTAGCCCTGTTCAGATCCCTGTAATCAACACACATTCTGACCTTACCATCTTTCTTAGGTACCGGCACCACGTTGGCAACCCACTGAGGGTAAGAAGTCACTGCAAGAAAACCGGCGTCAAATTGCTTCATAACCTCAGCTTTGATCTTTTCGGACATCTCTGGACGCATACGGCGGACCTTTTGCTTAACCGGAGGGCAGTCTTCCTTGGTAGGCAAATGATGGACCACAATGTCGGTATCCAACCCAGGCATGTCTTCGTAGGACCAGGCAAAGATCTCCACATAATCATGCAACATCTGAGTCAATCGTTGTTTTACGCTGAGCTCCAGATTGGCACCAATCTTAACTTTCTTTCTATTTGTCTCAGTACCCAGATTTATCGTTTCCACTGGCTCTTCATGTGGTTGAATTGCCCTCTCTTCTTGGAGTAACAGTCTTGCAAGCTCACCAGGCACTTCGCAATCATCTTCACCTTCGTCTTCGGCTAAGTTGATCGGATTTTCGAAGTCATAACTGGCAGTAGCGGAGTCGTTACCAGTGAGATCCAGAGTGGATTGAAACCTGTATGGGTGAGTGTGTGTAAATACAGCTGTTTTGCAATATATAAAGAAAGAAAGAAAGAAAGAAAGGGAGCACAAGATTTGAAATGCGAAAAAACGTCCAAGGTCTTTATTCATGATATATGGAAATGACAATTAATAAGCCCTCACAAATGAAGCCACGGTGCTCCGGGTAAGACACCGGGCCATAAAGTTTCAATTCATTGTTTATTACAAATAACAAAAACAAAGGAATTCATTACTGCGTAACAAAAGTAACGGGTGTATGATCTTTGGCGGTCCAATTGTTCAATCCATCGTCAGTCGTCGGGTAGATCCAGCTATCGAACTCTGATTCTTCCACTTCGTCTTCATCCCCAATAGCATTCACTCCTGGATTGGTGATGAGCATAGGAGGTCTTCCGATCCTAGCTTTGCGCACAGCCCTCTGAGCCTCTGCAGTAAAACCCAGTCCAAACTTGTCAGTTGTAGGAGTGAAATCAGGGAGCCTGCCCCAGTTAGCACATTCACCTTTCTCAATTACAGCTCGGGCGTCCTTTAAGGAGGCCATCTTCAAAGGAGAACTCTCTTCAGTCACTGCTTCTGCTGCTGCCAATGTTGGAGGTACATCTTCAAAATGTTGAAAGGGGGTTTCAATAAAATCCCCGTCCATCTCAATATACCGGAAGGAATTCAGATGACTAACCATATATTCCTCCTCTCCCTTCACAATAACAATCTTCCCTCGGACAGGGTACTTGAGTTTCTGGTGTAGAGTGGAAGTCACTGCCCCAGCTTTGTGAATCCAAGGTCGACCCAGTAAACAGGAATAAGATGGAAGAATATCCATCACATAGAAAGTTGAGTCGAATACTTGAGAACCCACACGAATAGGAATGTCTACCTCACCATGAACCATCCTCTTCGATCCGTCAAAGGCTCGGACAATGATGTTACTAGGCTTCAACTCCAGGCCCTCACAATCCAACCGGTCTAAAGCCTTCTTAGGTAACACATTCAGGGAAGAACCGGTGTCCACCAATACGTGCGCAAGAGTAGTGCCCCTGCATTCTATAGAGACATGCAGGGCATCGTTGTGGTTCTTTCCCTTAGCGGTAAGATCAGCATCCGAGAAACCCAAGCCATTGTCAGTTGTCAAATTGGCCACACAGTCAGTGAATTGATCTGCAGAGGTCTCTTGTGGCACATGGGCCGTCTTCAGAAATGAAATCAGGGCCTTGGCGTGGGCCTCCGAGCACAACAGCAACGATAGCATAGAGATCTTGGAGGGGGTATTCCCCAGCTGTTCAACGACATTAAAGTCGCTCTTCTTGATTATCTTAAGAATTTCCTCCATCTCTTGCTGGGAGGCTTCAACATTCACAGACTTTGGTGCCTCCATCCAGGCAGGCTCATCATCAATCCCTTTTCCCCGAGTATTAGATGACTCGGCAGCAGGGGAAGCAACTTGATCAGAAGTGGAAACAGGCGCACTTGCAGGCGTTATTATGAGAGGTCTTCGAATAACTGGTGGCGCAATGTCAGGCGAGAAGAGCCTGCCACTGCGGGTTACTTTGGCGGGACCAGTGATATTGCTGATGCTGGTACCGGTGTTGAACTCCTGCTTCACTCCAAGTACATATACATCTGCCCCATAGTGCCATGGGACAGCCTTGTCAGATTCATAGGGGAGGGGCCCCGGAACAGTAATAATAATGGGTGCAACAGACATGATTTGGACTGGCTTCCTCGGGGGAGCCTTGATTGGATTGTTGAAAATTGTAACGACAGATACTTCTTCAGCGGGAACAAAAGGAACAGCGGACTTCTTGAACAGAATCTCTTTGCTGTCCATCAGGCTTTGGATGCCTGACTTCAGCAACGGACAACCAGTAAGGGAAACAGCACACAAAAGGCAACCCTCGCTACAACCCGGAAATAAACCGGCTAGCAACAGGTTCCTCTTAACAGTCAACAGAGGAGTAGCCACATCATTCACAGAAACTGCATACAAATCTTCATCAACAACATTCACTCCATGCTGGGGCATAGGAGCAGTCACCACATTTGGCCTCTCAGGAGCCTCAAATTGTATCTCCTTTGCATCAATAAGGTCCTGCACCTTATTCCTCAGGGCCCAGCAGTCATCAGTAGAATGCCCCGGGCTATCGGAGTGATAAGCACAGCGGGCATTTGGATTATATTTAGGAGATGCAGTGTTCACAACCTTCGGAGCCTCTCTGACGATCACCAAGTTGGTCGATAGTAATTGCGGCAAGATTTGTGACAAGGTCATACTCAGCCGAGTGAATTCTCTTCTGGGTCTCTCACCCCTTGGTTGGTTAGGCTGCCGAGGAGCGGCAACAGGCTTAGCAATAACCATCGTGTTGACAGCTTGGCGGAGCTCTGGTTTGTCTTGCCTCCTAGGCCCATACACAGCACTGGCCTCCTTCTTAAAAGGTTTCTTCTCAGCACTTGAAGACGCACCTTTTTGAATCTTTCCTGATTTCATACCAGCCTCTATCCTTTCCCCCGTCAGAATGAGGTCGGTAAACCCTGCAGATGAATTACCGATAAGATGATTGAAGAATGGCCCAGATAGGGTCCCCAAGAACATATCCACTAGCTCACGGTCTGTTAATGGTGGCTGCACCCTGCCAGCCAAATCCCCCCACTTCTGCGCATACTCTTTAAAACCTTCTCCCGATCCTAGCGACATACCCTGGAGTTGGGTACGTGTAGGAGCGAGGTCGGCATTATATTGATACTGCTTGTAAAAAGCAGTAGCCAACTCCTCCCAGTTACGAACCTTGGTTCCATCCAACTGATAGAACCATTCGAGATGAGTCCCTGAAAGACTCTCCTGGAAGAAGTGGATCCACAAGTTTTTGTCCACTGTATACGGCTGAATCTTCCGCACATAAGATCTGAGATGTAATTTAGGGCAGGACGCCCCGTCATACTTTGCGAAAGATGGTGCTTTAAACTTGTGCGGGATGATCACACCAGAAGATAAACCCAAGTCTCTGAAATCCAACCCAGGCACTTGTTGAATTTCCATGGCATTCAGACGGTCTTCCAACTGCTTGTATCTGTCTTCAGCTGGAGGATACTGTTCCTCATTAAAATCAGTCTCGTTGTCAGAGACCACCGGACTTGGAGCCTTTCCCCCCTGGGGACTGCCTTTGCCTACAGAAGAACCAGCTTCCTCATTCTGCAGTGTGTTTCCAAATCTCCGGCCCGTGTTGAATAGAACAGTTCTCTTCTTCTTCTTCTTGACCAGCAGAGCCTTCAGCTCCTCTTGACCTTGGGCCAAACCCATGATCAGCTCTTGAAATTGGGTGTTCTGCGCCTGAAGGGCCTTGATAGACTGCTCGGTAGATGATTCAGGGTTCATGATGCTGAAATAAACAGCGAAGAACATTAAGCAACCTGAAAAGAAGAATACCTGTGATGCACATGATGAATGGAATGCGTATGATTTATGTTTTCAAAGACAATCGGGAATCAACTTTGTAAACAAAAAGGAACACACTTTATTAGATTCAACTTTGAAATTCAAATTGTTCAACAGGTTGCCCTTAGGCGTTACATAAAATGAAAATACTGAAAAGGGAAATAAAACCGTAAAAGAAAATCCAAAGCTCCTCATTGATCCCATGGCCTCCTTTTCTCAGTACGGATGTAGTCATTCAGAGCTCGCTCATTCTCCAACTGCTTTGTCAGCTTCTGAATCTTCAATTCCTGCTCGTTGAACTTTTCCCGATAAGAATCCCGTTCTTCTCGCAGTTGCGCCCAAGACCTCTTTAGTGTCTCATAATCAGTAGGTATCTGAGGAGGGAGAACAGTTGGAGGAGCCCCATCTTTATCAGGATACTCAAGAATGACGGGTCTGACAGCTTCATATGGCATACCTAACTTCTGAGCACGGATACGGACCCATTTGTAGTAGGCTTCCATAGGTAGAGAAGTCTTTGGTCCCAACTCTTGTGGGTCAGCTTTGTGAATTCTGTCCCAAGCCTTGATGAACCTACGACGCAGCTCGTCACTATCCACCTGAAACTCAAAACTGATGTGAGGCACCAACATCTCATGAGGCCCTGCTCTTCTGGCTCTTCCAAACTGACGGAGAGCTAGACATGGATTATAAGAGATTCCTCCTTGGGTACCAATCAAAGGAACATTAGGATATTCTCTGCAACGATCAATAACAGCTATCTCATCCAAACCTCTGAGAGTCCAAATGATGTCCTTATCAGTGAGAGACATTAACCTATGAGCCCAACCTCTTCCTTATTGGTTCTTCAGCACGAACTTAGGGAGGTGCGAAATAAACCACCTCACCAACAAAGGGATACAACACCAGAGTTCCTCGTCTTCGGGCAGTACGAGCATAAAGTTGTTGCAGGATGTCACCCAAGAGAGTGGGCACAGGGTTCCGAGACATGAAGATCCTTATGGCAGTGACATTAATGAAGTTATCAGGATTAGGGAACAAGACTAGACCATAGATTAAGAGAGCCAGGATGTCTTCATATGCCCTAAAATCCAAGTCATTCCAGAAACTGTTAGCCTTACCAATCAGAAACTTGGCCAAGAAACCCTTAACTTTGCTTCTAGTCACCCAGTTGTCTATTACCTCTTAGTGGGTCAAAGGAAGAGCTGCAGCAACCTCCTCAAGCCTAAGAGTCTTTTCCCAACCAGTGTAGGGGGTCTGATCCAAAATAGGGATACCAAGCAAATCAGAGAACTCTTCCAGGGTAGGGACCAGCTGGAAGTCTTGAAAGGTGAAGTACTGGTACAGAGGGTCATAAAACTGGGTCAGGACACTCATCAGTTGTTGGTCCCACTTTGCCGTGACTAAACTGAGAAGAGAACCATGCCTCTGGATGAAGGAAGTAGTATTTGGAATTCTGCTAACCAACTCTTCAAGCAATTCAGGTGGGTGAACAAAGTTGAACCGGATAGTGTTCCTTCGCATAGGCATCATGATGTCCTACAAAACAGAGCAAAGGTGAAACCCTCTTGTCTTTGAAATGGTCAGTCCTTATGCAGGATGCATGCAATGTTTATGATGGCATGATGTTATGATAAAGCACACCACAAATATTTACAAAGGCAAACATGATAAGGCACACAAGTCACACAAGATAAGCCCTTAGAGTTTAGGCCAGCATGGGGTCTAGGTATTACCCTCTTTCAGTTTGTTGGTTAAGACCTGTCCTATCAGAAGTAACCGGGTTCTAGAGGATCCCAATATCACTGACTACCCTCAATCGGTCATAACTCCAGCATCGCAATCTTTTCTTGCGGCCAAAACCATCACGAGAGTTTAGCCTCAATGGGCGTAGCATACTGCTACTGTTCTATTGGCCAAGTTGGGTCATTTAAGGTTCTAAGGTCGGTTGGTGCTTAATGACTCCTCAGAAGACCCATATTCTCCTCGTTGCGACACAAGGGATATCGGTACAGACCAAGGCGCCACACCAATGTAGCCACTGCTTCACCCATGTCGGTCTATGCCGGACAGGTCCCTCACAGCTTATGCTACCTAACAGGGTATCCCCAGATCCGAGTTAGGATCTATGTAACTCCGATGCAACCCACAATAATAAAGCAACAAAGCACAACAATTGAAAACACAGTTATGAACTATCCTAAGGTACACCTCACTTTATAAGAGTCCCCAGCAGAGTCGCCAGTTCTGTGATCGGTGGATCTGGAACTGACTGTTTAACGCTGGTTCGCGAAATGTCGCGGAAGCAAGAGTCGCCACCGTCTTTTATTTTCTCCAACATGGACAGGACAAAAGCACAGCAAAATTCCTTATGAGATATGTTTCTCGGTTCGGGAGGTAGATTTATAGAAAGGGAAGGTGTTAGCACCCTTTCTATCCATGGTTATCCATGGGCTCTTAGATACTTGCTCATTTGTGTTTTCAAAAGTGTTTGCTTTTCAAGTGTGAGTGGGTTTGAAAAAGTTTCGTTTAAAGATTTCAGTTCGACTCTTGTATCAGTCCTCAAGAGTGTTTGAAAAATTGTTTTGAAAGCTTTTTGAAAAGTGTCAGTGTGAAAAGAGTTTTGATTTGTTTTTGAATAGAGCAAGTATCTATGAGTCATCTACCTACCCTAAGGAATTAGGTTGTGTAAATGTCCTTAAGGTAGTGCCATCCCACCATTGAGAGGTAGGTAGCACCACCGTTAGAGGTGTTCGGGTCAATTCGAGGGTTAGGGACAGTGTGGTCACCAGAGCAACAGTAGGACACCTTAGAAGCTACCCTTATGCCATGTTCATGGACATAAGGACTTACTAAAACGTCCTATACTCGACGACCACGTTTCGAGGGGCAAGGCAACAGTGAGGCGTACCCTAAGAGTGGTGTGTGAATTTGTGTATTATTTTGTGTTATGTTTTATCTTGTCATGCATTTGGTGAGCTACGCTTTGATTTTATTTGGGCCATTCATTCTTTCATGCAAAATTTAGCAGTTAAGGGGTGCGGAGATTAAAGTACAGAAAATAAAGGTCCTACGCTATTACAAGGCGCGGGTCTAGACATCGCCAAATTAACAAAGACCCGTTTTTGAATAAAAATGCGGAAAATAAATAAATTCCCTAGTTACTATTACATGGCTTGAACAGTTACATAATATTTGAAAGAAAATAAATAAGAATAAATGCGCAAAAAGAAATTAGAATCGAATGTTCGAGGGCGTTGGACCCTTTTGAGAAATTAAATGAAATTAAAAAGCTAATTAATTATTTAATTAAGAAAAGAAATGTTTTTATGTTTTTTTTTTGTATTTATGAAATAAAGAAATTAAAATTGAAGAGAAACCCTAATTCTAAGTTGTTTTTAATTATTTAAAAAAATGTTTAAATTTAACCTAATTTACCCTAATTAATTAATTACATGTTTATTTACAAAATAGTTAATAATTAATAATAATGAGAATAAGAAAATTATTTATTAAGCAAAAGAATAAAAATTCTAAAAACCTAATTTCTACATATTTTTTTGAGAAAAACATTAAAATTGTAAAACCTAAATTACTAAATTGATTATTAAAAATTTATTTACAAAAATATTAATGAACTAAATATTAAATAAACATATTTTTTAGTTTTGATTTTTCTGGTTTTATTTTATTATGAAAATTAATTTTTGTGAATTAACTAAAATAAATAAAGCAAATTAAAAAAAGAATTGAAAAGAAAGGAGAAAGTTAGGAAGGAGAATACAAACAAAAGGGGGGTATCTGGCCCAGTTTGGGAGGTCTATTGAAGCATTTTGGCCCATCAGAATCAGGCCCTTTTTGACTTTCCAGCACTTGCGTGCAGGGTGGTTGACTAATGTGCATGGTGGAATTCATGTGATGGCCATCAGATTGAGCTTCTGGGCGCGTGGCAGGCATAGATGTGGAGTTATATGGTAGGACTTTGGTGCAGTGCTACGCTGGAACACGTTTTGACAAAAATTATTGAGATTATGGGGGACCTGGGAATCGAACCCAGGTCCCAGTGCCTGCATGACAACTCAACAACCATATGAACCAACACGTTTCTTTGTTAGTTTAGTGGAATGTGATCAATATAATGGAAAAACAATATTATGTTGTAGTAATCAAAAAACGCGCCAGTATTCAAACTGACCAACCACGTTCCAACAATTCAGCGTCTTCTTCCTTTTTCCCTGTAAATAACACCAAATAGCGGGGGTTTTAAACCCCCACTAAACCAGACCTGCAAAAATAGCGATTAGACGATAGTCAAATATAAAAAGGGCGCGAGGGGTGTATCGGCTTCGTCTGGATGTCCTGATTCCATTGGCATAAGTTTTAAGGCCTAATTTTTCCACATGAAGGAAACCCTAATTTCAAACTTCTGAAACCCTAGAACATGTCCATGGTGAATTCCTATTTAGACAGCTATTCTTCAATTGAGTAATACCATTAGCTTCAGAATGTCATGGTTAGTGTAAATCAACAGTTAAAATGCATGAACAATGCCTGGAAATTAAAACACGATTATGGATAATTTTGAGAGAAAAGCAATTATGTTCTACCAATTCCTTGTGCGTGGAGACTTGGTTTCGATTGCAAAAGCTTCCTAGTAGTACCAGGAGTGTATTGGAATAGCTTTGTGGCTTTCAAATGTGCAGTAGCTAGGTTTTCAGTTTCCAATTTTTTTGTCAAAAGTTGCAATGTTGTTCTTGGTTTTCAGCGCAGCTTGTCTGTATGTGAGCATTAGGGTTATGTTCTATATGTATCTAAGCATGATTAGGTTAAGAAAAACAAGCCCATAATCCATGCATTGATGATTTGGATATTTGGTTTTCAAAGATATCAAATTCAATCTTTTTGCCATGAAACTAATGCCAATCATGTAGAATCTTTCCCTTTTGAGTGATGCACGAAATATTTGATTCAAAATGGATGGAATCTCTGCACAAAAAGATTTGAAATGTATTATTTGCTATTTTTTCATATTTAATTTTAATTAAGTGAATTAATAATAATAAGAATTCAAATAATTAAAAAAATGAGAAAATAGCTCCCTTGGAGGTCAATGGGTCGTGCATGGCCTTTGGGTAATGATTCATGGAAGAATTTGTGGCCCATTAGCATTTTTGAACCCTTTTGTGCAAAGTTGACTTTCCAAAATTCCCAAAAATTTCCCAACTTCCACAAGGCATATCTTGCTCAATTTTTAAGCTTTGATCATGTTCTTGGACATTTTGGAAAGGCCTTGAAGTCCTCTAACCAATGTCTTTGGTCTCATGTCATTTTTATTTACCAATATCAAGTTATGGTCTTTGACTTAAAGTGCCTTTTTGTTGACTTTTGAAAATGACCTATAATGTTGAAATTGATAACTTTTTGTGAGAGCATTTCTTGGACTTGGAGTGTGAAGATGAGTTGTAGTAAATTTCATTATCTTTAAAATGAGATTTGGATGGAATTTTTATGATAAACCATGTGGAAGTTATGCTCTGGTCAATTTGCAGTTGGCTTTTTCAGCTATCCAAAAATAGAAACTTTTGCATCTTGAGACTTTTTGAGCCATGCCTTGAGAATCATGATCAAGAATTGATCAAATGATGTTTGTGGCTTCAAAATAAGATGTTGACCAAATTTTTTGACTTTTGACTGTCAAATGACCATTTTGCCCCTGCAGTTGACTGTGAAGCAATTAGGGCTTTTGACTGTGCATTTTGATGCTGTGAGTCTTGAAACTTGTCATAAGGATGATTGACAATGTTTATAGGCATGTGGGACTTGTTTGGGCCCTTGGAAACTTCAACTTCTTTGCCATAACCAAAACCCTAATTTTTGACTGTTAGGAGGGAATTGGACTGTGCAACCCTTGGGAGATTTTGAAGCATGATCTTAGCAAACCTTGAAGAATATGGGAGGGCAAATTTTGGGGTACAACACCTATCAAACTGTAATCACTTGATTTTCTATAAAACAAACCCATATTAGTAGTACCTTTCAGATACTTGAAAATTCGCTTAACTGCTGTTAAGTGAGATTCTCTAGGATCTGGTTGGAATCTAGCACAAATGCAAACACTGAATAGAATGTCAAGCCTTGAAGCCGTCAGATAGAGAAGAGAACCAATCATACCTCTGTAGACTTTCTGTTCTACCTTTTTACTTACCTCTTCTCTTTCCAGAATACACGTGGGATGCATTGGAATCTTTGATGACTTACATTCTGAGAGATCAAATTTCTTCAGAAGTTCTCTGACATATTTGCTCTAATGAATGTAAGTTCCTTCTGGGGTTTGATTAATCTGAATTCCCATAAAGAATTTTAGTTCCCCCATTAGGCTCATCTCAAATTTTGCCTGCATACATTTAGCAAACTTTCTTCCCAGAGAAGGTTTAGTAGATCCAAAAATGATGTCATCAACATAAATCTGACATACTAAAATGTCATTCTTAACTGTCTTACAGAACAAGGTTGTGTCCACTTTCCCTCTGGTGAATTCCTTTTCTAACAGGAAGTTACTTAGTCTTTCATACCAAGCTATGTGAGCTTGTTTCAGACCATAGAGTGACTTCTTTAGTTTGAAAACATATTCTGGATTTTTGGAACTTTCAAAACCAGGGGGTTGGTGCACATATACCTCTTCTTCTATATAGCCATTTAAGAATGCACTCTTAACATCCATCTGATACAGAGTGATGCCTTTATTAACAGCAAATGAGATTAAGAGTCTGGTAGATTTTAACCTGGCGACTGGAGCAAAGGTTTCTGTATAGTCTATCCCCTCTTGCTGACTATAACCTTGTGCTACCAGTCGTGCTTTGTTTCTGATGACTTCACCTTGTTCGTTCAGTTTGTTTCTGAACACCCATTTTGTTCCAATGACGTTGAATCCTTTTGGTTTAGGAACTAGATCCCATATGTCATTTCTTGTGAATTAATTTAGATCCTCTTGCATTGCTAGAATACAGTCATTGTCCAGAAGTGCTTCATTAATTGTTGTTGGTTCAATTAGAGAAACCAGTCCCATGAGGGATTCTTCAGAGTTTCTGAAGCTAGATCTTGTTCTGATTGGATCTTCCTTTATTCCTAAGATTGTTTCTTAGCTGCTTCTGGATAGTATTTTCTGGAGTTGATCAACAGAAGGTGCTGGATTGCTTGCAGAGCCTCTTTCTGATGTTGAGGGAGTGTCTCTATTGAGAGCTTCTGATGATTTGTCTTCAGTACCTGTGAGTTCAACTTCCATACCTGCAATGAATTCATTCTGCTTTGACTTTTGAGAGTCAAGCTTATCATCAAAACGAACACTGATTGACTCCTCCACAATCTGTGTTTCTGTATTGTATACTCTGTACCCTCTTGAGCGTTCAGAGTATCCTAACATAATACACTTTTGTGCTTTAGAGTCAAACTTGTTCAAATAATTTTTTGTATTCAGAATAAAACATGTACATCCAAATGGGTGAAAATAGGAAATGTTGGGCTTTCTGTTCTTCCACAATTCATATGGAGTCTTTTCCAGAATAGGTCTTATGGAGATTCTATTCTGAATGTAACACGCTGTGTGTATTGCCTCTGCCCAGAAGATCTTAGCAACGTTAGTCTCGTTGATCATGGTTCTGGCTATTTCTTGCAATGTTCTGTTCTTTCGTTCTACAACTCCATTTTGTTGGGGAATTCTAGGACAAGAGAAATCATGCAGAATGCCTTTGTCATTAAAGAATAACTTAAAATCTTTGTTTTCAAATTCTCCACCATGATCACTTCTGACTTTGACGATTCTAAGATCCTTTTCATTCTGAACTTGGTTGCAGAAGGTAACAAACACAGAGTGTGACTCGTCCTTGTGCCTTAAGAACTTTACCCATGTCCATCTGCTATAGTCATCTACGATTACTAACCCATACTTCTTGCCACTGACTGAAGCAGTTTTAACTGGTCCAAATAAGTCAATGTGCAGAAGTTCTAATGGCTTGGAGGTGGAAACAACGTTTTTGGATTTGAAAGCTGGTTTTGCAAACTTGCCTTTCTGACATGCTTCACACAGAGCATCTGAATTGAACTTCAGGTTAGGAAGTCCTCTGACCAGATTGAGTTTGTTAATCTGAGATATTCTTCTCATACTAACATGTCCCAATCTTCTGTGCCAGATCCATTGCTCGTTGTTAACAGACAGTAGACATTTTACATTCTGACTTTTTAGTTCAGAAAGTTTTATTTTATAAATGTTGTTTTTCCTCTTTCCATTAAATAGGATAGTCCCATCTTTATGACTAACATCTTTGCATGAATTTTGATTAAAGATTATATCATAACCGTTATCACTTAATTGACTTATGGATAACAGGTTATGCATTAATCCATCTACTAATAAAACATTACTTATAGAGGGAAGATTTCCATTACCTACTGTTCCAGAGCCAATGATCTTTCCTCTCTGATTGCCTCCAAAACCTACGTGGCCTCCAGGCTTAAGTTCCAGGCTTTGGAACATATGCCTTCTTCCCGTCATGTGTCATGAGCATCCAGAGTCCAGGTACCATGATTGGTGTTTTTGCTTTGCTGCTAAAGATATCTGCCACATGTATTATTTTATCCTTAGGTACCCACATTTTCTTGGGTCCTGATTTGTTAGTTTTACCAAAACTCTGGTTGAATTTTGGTTTGACAGAGTAATCATTGCTTGTATATTTTATGTCATGTGTGTGCCCATATATAAAGTGTGAATCAAGTGGAGTACGTTTTATAACTAAATCCATGGCATTTTTTGGTGTAGGTACCTTACCTTGATATCCTATCCCTTTTCTTCCATTTCTGCTAACTCCATAGATCATTGAAGCCATTTGGCTTCTGTCTATGTTTTTAGCTAGAAACTTCTGATAGCTATGATCATACTCCTTGATGGTCTCATCAGCACTGCTGGGAGTTTCAGGGATTGTTTCCTTCTGAGAGTTTTGCAATTGGTTTTCTAATTTTGAAATTTTATCTTTTAACTCAGAATTCTCCAATTTGAGACTCTCATTCTTATCAGAGTCAGATGCAAGATCCCTTTTCAGGTTTCTGAATTTGACTCTGATCTGCTGATATCTTTCCAGAATTTCATTAAGGCTTT
Source organism: Vicia faba (assembly GCA_948472305.1). Lineage (NCBI taxonomy): Eukaryota > Viridiplantae > Streptophyta > Magnoliopsida > Fabales > Fabaceae > Vicia > Vicia faba. The sequence goes on from OX451736.1 coordinate 215,043,752, forward strand.
CAGCAAGTTCAGCCTTAGTAAAGTTTATAGTAAAGTCAGGGAATACCTCTTCTGTATCTGATTCAGATTCTGACTCAGAAGCTTCACTGTCTTCTGTTATGTTAGCCATGAGAGCTATGTTTGCTCTTTCATCATCTGATTCTGAGTTAGCTTCAGATGTGTCAGAATCATCCCATGTAGCCATGAGACTTTTCTTCTTTTCCTTGCTAAACTTCTTTTTAGGATTTTCCTTATGAAGCTTTGGGCAATCACTTTTGTAGTGCCCTTGCTCGTTACATTCATAGCAGATGATGTCTTTGTTGTTTGGATTTCTGTTTCCTGAAGAACCTTCAGATCTTCTGTGTCCAGAGGAGGATTCTGACCTTCTGTATCTGGAGAAAGATTCATTCTGATTTTCTGATCTTCTGGGATTCCTGAACTTCCTTTGCCTGGTTCACCCTTCTGGAGAGGAGGGATAGTTCATCTTCTTCTGATGATGACCCATCAGAGGTTTCTTCCACGGCCTGCAAAACTTTGGAGTCAGATTTTCTGTTATATTTTAAAGCTAATGGCTTACCTTGCTTTTGAGGTTCATCTGCTTCTAGCTCTATCTCGTGACTTCTGAGGGAGCTGACAAGTTCCTCCAGAGAGATTTTGTTGAGATCCTTGGCTAGTTTAAGCGATGTGACCATTGGCCTCCATTGTTTTGGCAAGCTTCTGATGATCTTCTTAACGTGATCAGCAGTAGAATACCCTTTGTCAAGAACTTTTAGACCAACAACAAGAATTTGGAATCTTGAGAACATAGTTTCTATTGATTCACTCTCTTCCATCTTGAATGCCTCATACTTCTGAATGAGTGCAAGGGCTTTGGTTTCTTTGACTTGAATGTTGCCTTCATGCGTCATTCTCAGAGAGTCAAACATATTCTTTGCAGTGTCTCTGTTTGATATCTTCTCATATTCTGAATAAGAGTGGCGCTGAGAAGAATTGTTCTGGCCTTGTGATGATTTCTGAAATCACGCTTTTGCTGATCAGACATTGTTTTCCTGTCAATCTTCTGACCACTTCCATCCACTGGGTGCGTGTATTTGTCAGTCACCATGTCCCACAGATCAGCATCATGGGCCAGAAAGAAACTCTCAATTCTGTCTTTCCAGTAGTCAAAGTTCTCTCCATCAAAGACTGGAGGTTTGTCACTTAATTTGTCTCTTTCTTCATTGTTGTCATTGCTGATGTTTTGATTTGGTCCTGCCATTGTGTTTTTCTAACGCTGGATCTTGTACTGACACGGTTAAGTGTTATAAGCTCAGAACCAGGAGCTCTTATGCCAATTGAAGATGTGAAAAACACAAGAAGGGGGGTTGAATTATAAAACTTAAAACGAAATGCTTAGACAACACTGTATTTTTATCCTGGTTCGTTTGATCTCAAACTACTCCAGTCCACCCGTCAAGGTGATTTCGCCTCTCTCCAACGAGGTCTTAATCCATTATATTCAAAGGATTACACAGCTACTTTAACAACTGTTAAAGCCTTCTTGAGTATAACCATAAACCGATTTATCTCAAGGAATTCTCTCACAAATAATAGAACAAGAATGTGTTCAACATTTTCTAATAAAACAGTATATCACAACTGTGATAATACACAACTTAAGCTTGGAATAAAATTGAATTGCTAAAGCGTTTGAGTAAGCGTGGTTTGAAAGCTTTGCAAATTGTATGAGTGCATGCGTGCGTATTTTCTCAGGCAGTCTGGTTTATATAGGCAAAGGCAGAGACATTATCCATAAAGCCAGTTAAATGATAATAACGCACTTTCCTTTTTGAGAAGATCTTGTCTGAAGAGAGCCGTTAGCATTAACTCTGTCTTGAATACATAGTAACGCTTTAGAGTCTTCTTTGCTTATAATAACGCTTTTGAGTGTTGATGACTTGGTAAGGATCTTTGATCAGAGTCAGAGTGTGTATGTTATGCGCAGATTCTGGTCATCAAGCTTCAGCGTGTAGCACATGTTACTGATCTTTTGATGCTTCTGATGTTGATGATGATTCCATCAGAACTTCTGTATATATAAAACATAATTTTAAGAAGCATATTTTTCATATATAAATATAAATTTGATTTTATTTATTCTTTGTATTTTGTTATCATCAAAACTCTAGTCAAGGGTTGTAGAATCAAACTATGTTCTAACACGCGCTCCCTCCGAGCACCCTCCTCATAGGGATGACTTTCAACCTCTCCAGATTGCATGGAGTCTTCATGGTTCTGGAAAGATCGCGTCTTTATCCTCCATGTCTTGCGGAGGGCATCATCTAGGTAGGGGGGCACGTACGGGTCCCCACTACTCACGTAGAACCTGGAATTCTCTTTGTTGGGCCTATTTGATCAGCCCAATAAAGGGACCTTTGGCCAACGCTATGGGCTATAAATACCCTCTCTTTCGAGAGGATCAGGTATTAATTCATTCACACCTACATTCATACTTTCTTGCTCATTCCGTCTCTCACTTTGCCATCAGAGTGTCTTGCAGGTACCCCCCCCCCCCATCTCCTTCAAATCCAGCCCGAAGCCAGTTGTGACGGTCCAACTCTGATCAAGTCAGATCAAATAATAATAATAATAATAATAATAATAATAATAATAATGATAATAGTAAAGAAAATATGAAATGAAAATAAAATAAAAAATAAAATAAAATAACAAAGAAAAATAATGGGCCAGGGGTGTAAAAAATAAGGTAGAGGGCCAGAAGTTAGCAAACAAAAACAAAGCCCAATGGGAGGCCCAGGCGCCTGTGCTTGTAAACAAAAAAGGATGAAAATGTTGAAAAATTGCCCAAAAGGTAGTGTTGGGTGTTTAACTTATGACCTTTCATACACACGCGCGCTACTTTTGCCACTGGGGTGGTTGTACATCTATTAACTTAATTGAAATAATAAATACATAATACAAAACAAGTTCCAAAAATGAACTTCATCTTCAACCTCCAGCCATGGATCCAGTAACTTCACCATTTCTCAACAAAAATGAAATATGCAAACATGAAAGTTGCTCCATTTTCCATACGAATCCAACCATATAAATATCATAAGCTATAAATCAAAGATGAATGAGAATTTCTAAAAGTACCAAATTCTGAATTAATTATTTCAGGAAGTTCAAACTCAAAATTCTTACTTCTCAAGCAATATAAATGAAATCTATGGACATGTATAGTTTTAGGGCAATGATGTCTACATTTTATCTTCACAAATGCAAGCCTAAAAAATGCCTAAATAATGAGATAAAAAGTCAGAAAATGCACCTCAAACATGGAAATCGTGAAATGAGTTTGAGCTTGATTCAAGGTGCTACAATGATCAGGTTAGCTTCCTTGAGTCTCTAGGAAGCTAATGCAATGCTTAGCTTGAGTTGAGAGTGGCTAAAATGGCCTGGAGAAGTCAAGTTGCAGATTCTGTTTTTTGGTTATGGAGGTTGTGGTAAATGGTGTTACAATTCTAGAATAAGGATGGGGATGAGTTGTATTTGATATGTAGTAGCTTTTGGAAGTTATAGGCCAAGAAATGCACGAGGGGAATGGAAGTTTGATATGTAAAGTCAGAACTTGCACAACAATGGTGTTTTGAGGAAATTTCTGGCTAGAGGGAGTTTGGGAGTGTTTTAAGTTGTTAATGCTCATGTCTTAGCTCATAAATAGTGCCTCTATTTATAAGCAACAAGTTTGGAAGCTTGTCTTTGATCAGAATTCAAAATCACATGTTTAAGCATAACATGTGATTTTTTGAGAAATCAAGTTTCAATGTCTTGTGTACTTGCTAATGTAGAGTGTTTATGCTTTAAACACACTTGCTTATGACTTTGTAGATGGAGTGTGATCATAGGGAATAAGTTAGAGGCTCAATAAATGACTTTGTGCATAAAGCTTGCTTGTCAAGAATGGCATTCTTCACTTTCTTCCCAAAATGACAATGTGAATTGGATAAAGCTTAAACCACTTGGATTATAGCTCAAACGTTTGTGTAATCCATTAATGATGGATAGATACACAAGTTAGAAGGCCTGCAAAGCAATATTATGCAGCCTAACATTGAAATTGCATTATGTGTTCATCAAGAAATGACTTGTAATTCAAGAATGAAACCCTAACTTCTTGCCTTCTATTCTCCTTGCTCAAATATGATCTCAATGAGTTCTTGGAAATTTTTGAAAGCTTGTAACATCCTATGCAACCACTAAGTTGGACAATTTTGAAAATTCCTCTTGGAACTATGTGAAAAATGGCCATGAAGTTAGGTCAAAATCCTACCTAAACTAGGGCAAAATTTCACTAAGTTTTCAAGTTTCATGAACATGTCTTCAAAAAATCATAACTTGAAATCCATGCATTTCTAGAAACATTAGTGTTCTACAATGTTTTATATCTCATTTATATCTACAACTTTCATGTTGGAAGTTTGTTAGCTCATAAATTTGACACCTACAACAAGTTGGCCTTATGGGCCAAAAAATAGATTGAACAAGTCTAAGTTGGAAAAGCTTCGACAAAGTAGAAAAGTATTTAGAGAAATTCTAAGTTAAAATGAGTCTTCGACCATAAGGTTCTAAATCCCTTCGACTGAAGGGACTCCAAGGTCTTCGACCAGATGGAAGCTTCATATCTTCCCTGAAAGATTTTTGAATCTGGAGAAAGGCGGGAAAAGCAGTTCGCTTGGCAGTTGAGGAAAACAGCGTCGCGTGCAAAGAGGGGTCGAAGCGCATGCAGAAGACACTTGTCTTCATCCTGGAGCAAGGCAAATCCTCGACGGTTATCTAGTTTTAGTATAAATATAGGAAGTTTATATGGATTTCCGTGGGTTCAACTGATCGTACAAATTATTCAATATTATTCAAGTACCCGCTGCGTGAGAAAGAATACTGAAAAATGTACGTTTGAATCACCATATTTTACAATCAAAGTCTTTTATTTCTCTCTTTACATTTCTTGCCTCTTTATCTTGTTTTCACTTTATCTACACTTTTACCCAAATTTATGTACCTAACCTCTCATCAACCCATTCTTTCTATTTACTTTCTGCACTCAAACTCATCCCTTTCCCAGTTGAACTCGAGTTCTTCATCCAAATTAACGTTTATGTCCAAACAACATCAAAAATTAGCATATATCCTAGGATAAAACTGATCGATCCTGCGAGTAACCAAAAAGTTATCCTTTTTGGAAGATCAGCGGTTGTTCACCAGAAAACACGGCGAACAAATTGGCACGTCCGGTGGGACCCTGCTAATTATTGTTGCTTTATTTATTTTGTCTTAATATAAATGCTTTGCATGATTTTCTTTCTTTTACAAAGTTTTGCATGCTATTAAGAAGTGGTAAAGTAACCACCAACGAGTGTACAACTAGAAAAAGAAATAGTGAAAGAAATATGGCTAATCAGCCAAATAATGGAGAAATACCTCCACCAATTACTACGGGAACAACGGTAATACCAACTGTTAGTGAAATTGTCTCGCCAACTATTGGTTCGATACCAACATTAACAGCAACCCAAATGGGACCAATACTTTCGTATACATGTCCCAGAGGTCCAACAGGAACACCCCCACCAAGGGTGAATCCAGGATTTCAACCACACGCTCCCCCAGGATTTTCGACAACCTGGATAGGTCAAGACCAACCTTATGGCATGCCAACTGCTGAAATGGCTAGCCTTATGAATGTTGCGTCTACATTTTCAGAACTGTTGGTAAGTGCATCTTCACCATTACAGGGGTCTAGAACTGGCATGGGTAGGAACCAACTTTTAGGAGGGACATCCCTTGCAATGCCAAGCCTCACAAACCCTTCCACAGCGATTTTGAGGCAACAGATGAATGAAAGCAACCATGACATGGTACAAATGATGGCCCAAACTCTAAGTACAGTATTGAACCCTCTAATACAAAATACTAATCAGTCAAACCAACAAATGACAGCGCAAATGGCATACATGACTGAATTTTTTGGGGTTCCCCAACCTATTCGACAACCCCAGAGAGCTCCTATGAGAGAGGTTCAAGGTGTAGTCTTAGAAGAAGATGTAACCATTAACCAAAATCCACAATTCGACAGGAGGAACCACAGGGTAGAAATCGAACAACCTATGGTAGAAATACCCATACTTCCCCCGCAGATCCTTAGAGATGGTGATCAAGGTGTAATGATGGTAAATAGGAACCAAAATGCTCACGAACTAATACAGCAAGTTCGAAACCATAATTATGGCACAGAGAATAATCTGACAGCCATGATCAAAAGAATCATGATAAAAATGGAGCGAACCTTGGCTTTCATAGGCCAAATTTTACTTCCCCACTGTCAGAATATATCTTGCAAACGGATTTACCCCCTAGGTGGGAAGTTCCAAAGTTCACTAAGTTTTCAGGGGATACGACAGAATCAATTGTCGAACATATAGCGAGATATTTGATAGAAGCTGGGGAAATATCAAATAATGAGAGCCTTAGGATTAAATACTTCCCAAGTTCTCTAACAAAAAACGCTTTTACTTGGTTTACCACCCTCCTAGCTAATTCGATCCACAATTGGAATCAATTGGAGAGATTGTTCCATGAACAATTTTACATGGGACAAACCAAAATAAGTCTAAAAGAACTGGCAAGCGTGAAAAGAAGATTCACCGAGCCAATAGACGAATATCTAAATAGGTTTCGACTGCTCAAAGCCAGATGCTTTACACAAGTGCCTGAGCATGAATTGGTCGAAATGGCAGCAGGGGGCCTAGACTATTCTATTAGGAAGAAACTAGATACCTAATATCTGAGGGACATGGCCCAATTGGCCGATAGAGTTCAACATGTAGAACTTCTTAAAATTGAAAAAGCTAAAGCAACTAAGACTCATTGGCGAGAAAAGGTAGCCTATGTTGAAATGGATGATGATGATCCAGAAACATCTAATAATCCTATAGTTGTCAAAGAGAGCGAAATAGATTTAGTAGAGTTAAAACATGGGCCTCCATACTCTTGTAAAGTGTTAATACCCTCAGATGGGAAGAATCTTACTGAGTCTGAAAAGAACAATGATAGATTCCCAAAGAAAATGTATAGTTTCGATGTCATAAAATGTGATGAGATATTTGACTTATTAGTAAAAGATGGCCAAATGATAGTTCCCCCAGGGGCGAAAATGCCTCCTTTAGAACAAAGAAAGAAAAGAGGTTTTTGTAAATATCATAATTTTTTGGGCCATAAAACTTCACAATGTTTTCTTTTCAGGGATCTCGTTCAAGGAGCGATCAAAGAAGGCAGGCTCAAATTTGCTGACAAACCCCAAATGAAAATTGATGCAGACCCACTGAGAGCTGATGCCCACTATGCTGAACCAGCAGGCATCAATATGGTCGAAACTTCGGAAGACTTCGTCAATATGTCGGTCTTTGGCAGTTTTACTGGGAACATCTCCAGAAATACTGCAGAAGCGATTAGAAAGGCCACTGAAGGCCTAAACCAAAAGGCTACTGAAGGCCTAAACAAAGGATTTACTGAAGACTCCAACAAAAGAACTACTGTAAGTTCTTATATGGCTGTCGTCAAGGGTTCGATAGAAGACCTTGAAGCCAAAATGCAAAAAATGACTCGCTGCCAAGAGCAACATGCAAGTCAACATGGTCGAAGTATCTGAGGCCAAGCCTTCAGAGGAATCCATGAGACAAGAGGAAGTGAACAAAACTGCATTTCCAAAAGAAAATGAGAATTTGGATGACTTTCTACAACGATGATAGAAGAAAAAGTCAGAAGTTATGTTATGTCCAAGATGCAGCTCCATCTTCGACAAAAAGGCTGCCGAACACATATAGGGTATAAGGGTAATGAAAGAAAAAAGGGCAACCAATGCCCAACCTTAAATGGTTTCTGAAGTTAGATACGATCCCAGAAGAGGACCAATCAACCAGAGGCCATCAACTTTCAAGCCTCCAACAAATGTCCTCGTGGACACTTGGCTAAAGACAGCACCCAGAAAAAGGCCAAATGAAGAGAAATGGCGAACATTCGATGTGCCAAGAGGGTCATCCTTGGCATATAGGAAGGAGTTCCAAACAACAACTACAAACAAAGTGGCTCATGTGTCGAGCAACTATAAGGGAAAAAACCCTATGTCTCGCTCCCAGTGGAGAAGATTTCAGAGACGGCGAAAAGAAGAAAGGGAGGCCACAAAGGAGCCTCAACCAGAGTCAAGCACCAACGTGCCACAAAGAATGGACAAAGGCAAACAACGAAAGCCTTTAGAAAATAATCCAATTTCCAGAAGGTTAGAGTGGTCAGATCGAGGTGAATCTGATGACGAAGGTGACTCTGACTCTAATGCTACTTTAGACATTGTGGTAAATGTAGTATCAGTGCTACTCAGAGAATAGGACCGCCAAGTCGAAGTCGAAGAGAATGAATGGGAAGTCGAACAAGAGATGGCCAAACATAGGCCAGTGTGCTATTATGTGATGAACAATGGTTGCGTAGAGGAGCAAAATGCATTCTTTGAGACACCTACTGAGGCGATGAAAAATCACCTAAAACCTTTGTTCATAAGAGCAAAGATAGGGGAAATAACAATCAACAAAATTTTGGTTGATTGTGGAGCCACAATAAATATAATCCCCCATTCTATGCTAAGGAAAATGGGCAAAGGGGATGGAGATATCAAACCCCACAACATGGTTCTGTCGAACTATGAGGGAGGTATTGGAACTACCATGGGGGTGATACAATTGGACCTCAAGGTGGGAACAATACTTCGACCAACTATGTTCATGGTCATTTCAGCGAAGCCCAACTATAATCTGCTCTTGGGTAGAGAGTGGATACATGGCATAGGTGAAGTGTCGTCTTCGATGCATCAACGGGTCATGATTTGGCACCCTGATGGAATTATAGAGAATATAGAAGCCGACCAAAGATATTACGTGGGTGAAGTTAATAACGTTGGAAAAAATAGATTCGACAGAAACTTGACTCATATAGGACCATGCAATCCTCCGTAGTTCGATTTGGCGCCAACACCAAATGCCTTTTTCTCCCTCTACCTACATTTCGACCATGGTTTCTAGTGGAATAGAGAAGACTTATCAAACATCGACTATGGAGGAGTTGATGACATACGGCTAACAGGTCGGGGAAGTGAATTTGGTGATGATGACTGAATTACAAGCTTTACAAAAGATTTCGGCATATGTTGCCGAAAATAGAATGATAGCGGCCTTAGAGGCTGAAGTCAAATACATGGCCATTAAGGCCAATGAGTAAGTATTTCTTCCATAGGGTCCTGGGAAAGACTTCGATCCAGAGCCACCTGATGCAAAGGAGGAAGAAATACAAAACCAGAGGCTAGATGCTATCTATGATGATGAGCCTCTGGGTTTTGAAAAGGATCTGTTAGCAAACAATGTGAAAATGCTAGCGCAAGATCCTTTAGAAGAGATAGATCTGGGCGAAGGATTGGAGAAAAGGACAACATATATTAGCACGAAGATAGATCCAGAGCTCAAGGTCGAAATAATCCAATTGTTAAAGGAATTCAAAGATTTCTTCGCATGGGATTATGATGAAATGCTTGGTCTCGACAGGAAAGTGGTAGAACTTCGACTACCAATAAGACTTGGGAAAAATCCTGTCAAGCAAACTCCGAGGCGTTTTGTACCTAGGGTATTGTCAAAGATCAAGACGGAAGTCGAAAGACTGCTGAGATGTAAGTTCATCTGAACAACCAGGTATGTCGAATGGATTGAAAATATAGTACCTGTTATAAAGAAAAATGGTACCTTAAGGGTGTGCATTAATTTTAGAGATTTAAACGCTGCAACACCTAAAGATGAATATCCAATTCCTGTGGCGGAAATACTTGTCGATTCTTCCACTGGCTTCGAATACATGAGTATGCTTGATGGATACTCAGGGTACAATCAAATTTTCATTGCTGAAGAGGATGTGTCAAAAACAGCCTTTCAATGCCCTGGAGCTTTAGGCACTTACAAATGGGTAGTAATGCCTTTCGGTCTAAAAAATGCAGGGGCAACATATCAAAGAGCAATGAACTCAATCTTCCATGATTTTATCAACACTTTTATGCAGATTTACATTGATGATATTGTTGTTAAATTTGTTTCAGGGAAGAATCATATAGACCATCTTCGACAATCCTTCGAAAGGATGAGACGTTATGGTCTGAAGATGAATCCTCTAAAATGTGCTTTCGGCGTAAAAGCAAGGGATTTTTTAGGCTTTCTGGTCCACAAGAAGGGAATTAAAGTAAACCAGAACAAGACCAAAGCCATTTTGGAAGCGAAAGCACCAACTAACAAGAAGGAGTTGCAATCTCTACTTGGTAAGATAAATTTCCTGAGGAGATTTATTTCCAACTTAAGTGGGAGAACACAAGCCTTCTCACCACTACTTCGACTCAACAAAGGAGGCTTCGAGTGGGGGCAAGAGCAACAAGGTGCTTTTGAAAAGATCAAAGAATACCTCGCTAAACCACCCATTATGATACCTCCTTGTAGAAATAGAAGTATGAGATTGTACATAGTCGCATCCGATAAAACTTTAGGAAGCATGTTAGCTCAAGAGGATGAAAACGGTGTCAAAAGACCCATTTATTACCTCGGTATAGTTTTAAACGATGTTGAAACTAGATATAGCGAAGTTGAAAAACTATGTTTATGTCTTTACTTCTCCTGTACAAAACTCAAGCAATATATTAAACCGGTTGATGTTTTTGTTTTGTCTCATTTTGACGTTATCAAATATATGTTGTCGAAACCTATCTTGCACAATCGAATTGGCAAATGGGCACTTGAATTAACTGAGTATTCATTAACTTTTATGCCTCTTAAGGCTGTAAAAGGTCAAGTGATAGTGGATTTTATTGTTGACCACTCAATAAATGAGGAATCAATCAACTACTTAGAGATCGAGCCTTGGAAGTTATACTTCGACGGTTCTAGTTATAAAGACGGAACTGGAGTAGGGGTTCTAATTATTTCTCCAAACAAAATTCCAACAATATTCAAGTACAAGATTGAAGGTTCTTGTTCGAACAACGAGGCTGAATACGAGGCTCTAATCGTAGGCCTTGAAATATTGTTGGAATTGGGGGAAACTCGATTCGAAATAATGGGAGACTCAGAGTTAGTTATAAAACAAGTTACAAAAGAATATAAATCCATAAGAGAAAATCTTATCATGTATTTTGTAATAGTCAATCGTTTGTTGAAAAACTTTGAAAAGATCAACATCCGACATATACCAAGAGTGGAGAATCAAGTGGCTAATGACTTAGCACAGATTGCATCCGGGTACAAAATTTCGAAAGAGAAATTACAACAGGTAATCGGAGTTAGATGAAGAGTGACATTGACCAATTTGTCTCCAACGAATTTGAAAACAACAAAGTTGGGGTACGCTGATAACGAAAATTTCGAAATTTCTTTCATAGATAATCTAACAGAACAAGATTGGAGAAAGCCTATAGAGGATTATTTGCAAAATCCCGTAGCTTCGACAGAACGAAAGATAATGTACAGGGCGCTGAGTTACACCCTAATGGGAAACGAATTATTTAAAAAGACGCCTGAAGGGGTGCTATTAAAATGCCTAAATGAAACAGAGGCATGCATAGCCCTTTCAACTACACATGTTGGGGCATGTGGAGCACACCAAGTAGGCCATAAAATGAAATGGTTATTGTTTCGACAAGGACTATATTGGCCCACTATGTTGAAAGATTGTGTTGAGTTTGCAAAAGGATGTCAGGAATGTCAAGTACATAGAAGTATCCAACACATGCCTGCAAGAGAACTTCACTTAATTGTGAAACCTTGGCCTTTTAGGGGATGGGATTTGGCTCTTATTGGAGAGATTCGACCAGCGTCATCTAAAAGCCAGAAGTACATATTGCTGGGCATTGATTATTTTACTAAGTGGATTTTAGCAATTCCTTTAGTCAATGTAGACCAGAAAAATGGCATTGAATTCATTCAAAAGCAAATTATATACAGGTTTGGAATCCCTGAGACAATAAAAATTGATCAAGGGTCAGTCTTTATTGGTCGAAAATGCAAGAGTTCGCTGCAGAAATAGGGTTCAAATTATTGACATCTACGCCTTACTATGCACAAGCCAATGGTCAAGTCGAAGCGGCAAACCAGGTAATAATCAGCTTAATAAAGAAGCATGTGGGAAAGAAGCCAAAAAATTGGCACAAGACTTTAGATCAAATTTTATGGGTCTGTCGAACGTCTCCTAAGGAAGCTATTGGAATAACACCATTTCGACTAACTTACGGCCATGACGTAGTACTGCCAGCAGAAATCTGTTTACAGTCAACAAGAATTCAGAAACATCAAGACATCCCTTCCAAAGTTTATTGGAATATGATGTTAGACGAATTGATTTATTTGGACGAAGAAATATTGAGGGCTTTGGATCTCTTAAAGTCACAAAATAGGAGAGTGGAAAGATCTTACAATAAAAGAGTCAAACCCAAGGTATTCATGCCTGAAGACCTGGTATGGAAAGTAATCCTCCCAATGGATCGAAAGGATAGAAATATGGGAAAATGGTCTCCTAAATGGGAAGGACCTTTTAAGATCATCCAAATGTTATCTGGTGGTGCATATGAGGTCGCAGAGTTAAATAAAGACCAAAGGATCTTGAGAGTAAATGGTAAATACTTAAAAAATTATAGACCTACACTTCAAGAGGTTAGAGTAACCAATACTTGATCTTAATCGAGTCAAAAAGCCAAAATGGAAAATATATTATAAATCCAAAATGGCTGAAAGTCATTACAAAATATATAAGCATACAACAAAAAGTAGAAATCAAAACGGGAGGTTGGCCTTGATTTGGAGGTATTTTATCTTCTATATCTCCAAGCGTCTTTTGCACAGGACTTTCGACTGATGAAGAGTCTCGATCTTGACATCTAATGCTTGGGCTTGTTCGACATATGCTAATCCATCATTGATTTCCTCTTGGCTCTCTGAATCAGTGTTGACAGCGAGAAGTTCTTCCTTTCGTTTATCGTTGGCAGCAATCTTGGCTTCTAGCTCTCTGATCTGAGCCTTCATAATGGTTGTATTTTGATCAAGTTCTTCTACTTCTTTCTGCCTAGCTTCTTGCGCCTTCGACAGCTCCTTCAGCTTTGAAGCTGATTCAGCAGCAGCACCCCAGGCGGCAGCTACATGGCCATTGGCCTCCTCAATTTCACGAGTAAGAGTCCTACGACGATTGTAGTCAGCTGAAACCTGATCAACGATGAAAATCAAATCCAAGATAGCGCTGGAAATGTCAGGCGAAGCAGCAAGAAGGTTGACAACTCTTAAAGTAGTCTTCAAAAAGGAAGAAGTTGTAGGTTCTCCCTCTAAGGTCAACATTAAATCTCTTTTGAAAAGTTGTGCCTTAACCTTTTGAAGTGCTTCTTCAAGAGGAGATGTTGAAGTGGATTTTCCAGACGCAGTCGAAGCACTCTGATCAGAAGAACTTTCTCTTCCCTCAGGGATGGTAGTCAAGTATCCAAGAGGATTTTGCCATTTCAGCAATGCCAAATCTTCCTTGGTACAAGAGCCTATTGAAGTGACCCTCTCATTTACAACACGAGCCACATTGGCTTCGATAGACGTTTGCACAAGAACATCTTCAACACGCGCAAAGTTTCCTGCTCCCCTTGTAAGGTTTTCTCCCTCATCAATCGCCAGAATATCTTCAGTCCGATTTTCTCCCGCTGGCATTTTTTCCTTCTTCATTTCGATTACATCATCAGCCACCTCCTCTCCCCCATCCTTCTGTCCATCATCATTAGCTTGCGGAGTCCTAGGAATCACATGCCCTTCACTAGGAACTTCTTCAGTAGGATTCCCAACGGCTTCGTGCCCATATGTTTGGTTCACTTTGCTAGCAGAACTCACAAAAGATCCTTTTGGCCTGTAAGTAGGATCACCCTCACTGTTTATTAAGGTGACGAATTCTTCTACAAGATTCTGCTTGGAAGAACCAGCAGTGTCCTGAAGATCACAAGATGGTTATCAGAACTATTGAAAAAATAAAAAGAAGCTGAAGTCAGCAGACAATCATGAGGGGTTGAAGTAACCACCTTAGGCATTTTAGCGCCAAGACTTGAGTTGTCGCTCTCACTAGGATTGTTCAGCCTAGAAGCTATCTCCTGCTCCGTTGGTTCTCTGGTGACGACGGGAGGAGGTCTCGAACCAATGACCTTAACCTTGACCTTGGTCTTTGGAAGAGGCTCAGGAAAGGGGGTTGCTTTCTTTAACTTTTTCCTTTTTAAGGGGACAGGAGGAGATTCCTCCTCTTCATCGTTGGAAATTTCAATTTCTTGAATTTTCCTTTTCTGCAGATTAATTTCAAATGACCAGAAAGAAATGAGTCGAAAGCATTAGCGTCAAAAGTAATATGTCGGAAAGAAAGACATAACAAGCAGAAAGTGTTTACCTGGGGTGAAGGTTTCACAGAAGGATCTCCTCCATTTGCGCTTTCAGCGACTTTCTTGGTGACGGTCCTCTTGACCGCTAGGAAATGAACAAGGATAAATTAGGTGTCGGATGATTAGATTGAAGATGATAAAAACATTCGGTTAAATAAGATTACCCTTTTTTATCTTGTCAGAGACTAGAAAAAACGCCTCTTGAAGGTGAGTAGCAAAGTCTTTTTCGTCAAAAAATTCTTCGTTATAATACTGCTTCCACCAGTCCTCAAAGATAGGCGAACACATGAAATTAAGATTGAAGTCGAAAAAAGTTAGTACGGTTCGACCAACGTACCTACCAATATGTCTGGTAGCAGAATCCTCTGAGTAGTCTGCATTGTAAAACAGCAGAAGATTTTCTCGAGAGTAGATTGGTGAAGGGAGCGACTGGATAATACCAAATTGTCGAGAGACAAGGTTCGGTTGATAAGAAATTAAGCTAAGTTGATTCTTCAAACTCTTGAATCTCAAAGGCATGATACTCGGTCGAAGAAAGGACTCTCAAATAGCTACATACTCATCCGCATAGTCATCTTCGTCAGACGAAGGTATGGTCGAATGAACCATTCCAGGCCAACCTTTCTACTAGCAAAGGTAGCCATAGTCGAAACAAATTCCTTCTGCTTTTCAAACATCATTACAAAGCTGGTGAATGCCTTTTGGAATTGTTGACCTTCGTCAGTTGGAGTCAACAAGACGAGTCTAGTCTCTTCGATCCTTCTATTCAAGATTTCTGGAGCCCTCTCGTTAATCTTATTCTTTTGCAGAAGAAAATATTCAAAAGTGGCGTTTAGCCAAAGTTGTAGAAGCCAAAAGGGGCTGGAAAGAAGTAAGCTCCCCTTATCCCCAATAACCTTGAGTTGAGTCACACCATTGCTGATGGACTCATACAGGTTGGCTAGAATCAACTCAGCCAGACAAATAGGATTACCATGATAAAGTTATGTTGCAAGAGTAAGAATTTTCTTAGTCACTTGAAGTTACTTAGTGCAAAACACAAAACGAGATAACCACAAAGCCAGAAAAGCTATGTGCTCCACTTCAGAGACAATGGTACTCGATTTATCATGGAAATGATTGATGAATACGGTATACGTGGGCTTCGTGGCCGAAAACCCAATGGGATCTTCAGACAGATCCTCAGGATCGAAGTAGTCACCCATTGGTCAAAGACCAGTAATGGCAGCTATATCAAAGAGAGTTGGCGTTACCATTCCACAAGGCAAATGGATGGTAAAATAGGTGTTGTCCCAGAAATACAGTGAAGCCACCATCATGAGAGGGAAATATGCTAGCCCAGTCTTTGACAACATGATCAAGTCATAGATCCCCATATCTTTCCAGATTTGGGCTTGTACTTATTCCATCTTACTCAACCATTCTGAGTATTCTGAAGTAAGACTAGGACAAGATCGAAAGATTCTATTGCCCTTGTTCATGAACTGAAGGTTGATATCTTCCTTCGTTTCAGGATGTTGCTAGTTTCCAGGAGTTACATCTTCAGGATCATTCCTGAGTTTTTTCGCACAACCTATAGGCTTGAGCCTAGGGTGAGTTGGGAAGAAGTTGTTATTCTGTTTTGGGTTCTCGAAACATGAATACAATGGGCCAGAAATAACATACGTTTGCCCAGAATACCTAACAGGGATAAGCAACCGGGAGTCATAAGCATCACGCCACTCTTTGGCCATTGGTTCGGATATGACCCTTCGTTCCCCAGTCGAAACAGGTACAGGGTTAGTAGAGAAAACCTCTGGTTGTCTTTGAAGATCAGAAACATTCTTAGTTTGGATTGTTGGTGCATTGGAAAGGAATGCCATGGCTGAAAGTAGTAGTGAAAGAGCAAAGAAGAAAAAGTTGTTAAGGTTTTTCTTTACAAGGAAGTGAAGAATTCTAGGAGTTGTAAAAGAATTCCCAAAATAAGATTCGTCTATTTATAGTGTCAGGAGGGAGTGTTTTTCCCAAGACCATTTAATGATGCAGAGTTAATGGGGCACGTGGCGAACGTTCAAGCAGTTATCGTACGAGAAATGAAAACGTTTTCCATACTTTCCTAGGTTATAGGGATAATTGTCATCATGGCAGACTGGTAACAGTTGATTGACACCGACGTGTTAGGAAAAAGGTAATGATGACTCTGAATACCAGCAGGGGTTGGTAGAAGGCGAAAAGCATACAAGCGATTTTTGTGGTAAAAAAGAAAGACAGATGTCGAATGGAAATCTCAAAGAATAATCATCTCTCCTTGCGTCGAAACTGATATTCTTTGGGGGCAATTTGTTAGCTCCTAAATTCGACACCTACAACAAGTTGGCCTTATGGGCCAAAAAATAGATTGAACAAGTCTAAGTTGAAAAAACTTCGACAAAGTAGAAAAGTACTTAGAGAAATTCTAAGTTAAAATGAGTCTTTGATCAGAAGGTTCTCAATCCCTTCGACTGAAGGGACTCCAAGGTCTTCGACCAGAAGGAAGCTTCATATTTGCCCTAGAAGATTTTTGAATCTGGAGAAAGGCGGGAAAAGCAGTTCGCTTGGCAGTTGAGGAAAACAACGTGGCGTGCAAAGAGGGGTCGAAGCACATGCATAAGACACTTGTCTTCATCCTGGAGCAAGGAAACTCCTCGACGGTTATCTAGTTTTAGTATAAATATAGGAAGTTTATGCGGATTTCCGTGGGTTCAACTGATCGTACAAATTATTCAATATTATTCAAGTACCCGTTGCGTGAGAAAGAATACTGAAAAATGTACGTTTGAATCACCATATTTTACAATCAAAGTCTTTTATTTCTCTCTTTACATTTCTTGCCTCTTTATCTTGTTTGCACTTTATCTTCACTTTTACCCAAACTCATGCACCTAACCTCTCCTCAACCCCTTCCATCTATTTACTTTCTGCACTCAAACTCATCCCTTTCCCAGTCGAACTTGAATTCTTCACCCACATTAACGTTTATGTCCAAACAACATCAAAAATTAGTATATGTCCTAGGATCAAACTGATCGATCCTGCGAGTAACCAGAAAGTTATCCTTTTTTGAAGATCAACGGTTGTTCACCAGAAAACATGGCGAATAAAGTTTCATTTGAATCATCTTGCATCATGGTGAAAATTTGGCTCAAAGTTGTGAAAAAATATGAATTTTCCAACACTAGAAAAATTTCTAAGTTTACAAATTTTGACTTTTCAAAATGAAATCTTGACTTTTTTATTTCTTGATGAACAAGTTTCATATTTTTACATGTCTTGGTGAATTGTGATCTTTGATACTTGATTTTGACCAAAAAGTCAAAGTTTGACTTTTCAGTGTACATTTAACTTTTCATCAGTTGACTGAAATTCATCTGTCAATCAATTGATCTTGAGAGATTTTTTGAGCCATGCCATTAGGTAAAAATGAAGCATTTGAAACCTTGAGATCATGCCTTAAACCAACAAGTCATTTTCTAGGTCAAAAATCAGAAATTGCACCTTCTCAATCAAAACCCTAATTTTGACCATTTTGCTCTTTTGATGATCTGGTCAAATTTCTTGTGGAATTGTGGTCCAAACTTGATCAAATGACATATATGAGTTCATAATGTTGATATGGATCAAAAATTATGAAGTTTGACTGTAAATTGACCACAGTTGACTTTTAACCCAATATAGTTGATTTTAGGTCAATTGATCAATTGACTGAGCAAAAATATGATCCAAGACTTGAAACTTGACATGAGAAATCTTGAGAGTCCAAAATGATCCATGAAAGTCATATGGGGCATTAAAAGTCCATTTGTCCATGTGCAATCTCAAAGCCTAATATTCAATCATCAGTGCTTGAGGAGATGTCTTGGGCTGATCAAACCTTGTGTAGTCTTGAACCAAGGGAGTTCTTGTGAGAGGTTACTTGAGAAATGAGAGGGCAAATTTTGGGGTACAACACTCATGCTGATGAAAAATAAAAACAGCTGGAGGATCGTTTGAATTCAATGGAGGTCCAGAAGGTACCAGGTCTGGATTTTGAAGAACTGGGTCTGGTTTCTGGGGTTATTATCCCGTAGAAGCTCAAGGTTCCGGTATTTGCCAAATATGATGGGGTTTAGTGTCCCAAGATGCACCTTCAATCTTATATAAGGAAGATCCAGTCTCACACTGCTGACAAGGACTTATGGGTCCACTTCTCTTAAGATAGTCTATCTGGAACTCAATTAGAGTGGTTCTACCAGCTGGAAAGGACCAACATTCGTAATTGGGAACATCATCTACAGCATAATCATATACAACATAATCTTATTTATTTTGAGAACATCATCTCACCCTGTATTTCATACATCGCATGCAACTAACCCTGATATCTTTTCATGAAGAGACGATCAGCTTCAACGAATCCAGCAGTTATACAGATCACATCTACAGACAACTAATGGAAACTCAGTTCCCGAAATCAAACGGGTCAACTAATCTACATTATCAGATCAAAGTAACCCTTCTACCCAGGTTCCTTCTTGCAGCCTTACTATCCAGGCTTTCATATTGAAGTAACCCTACTACCCAGGTTCCTTCTCGCAGCCTTACTATCCAGGCTTTCATATCGAAGTAACCCTACGACCCAGGTTCCTTCTCGCATCCTTACTATCCAGGCTCTTCATATCGAAGTAACCCTACTATCCAGGTTCCTTCTCACAGCCCTACTATCCAGGCTTTTCATATCAAAGTAACCCTACTACCCAGGTTCCTTCTCACAACCCTACTATCCAGGCTTTTCATATCAAAGTAACCCTACTATCCAAGTTCCTTCTCACAACCCTATTATCCAGGCTCTTCATATCGAAGTAACCCTACTATCCAGGTTCTTTCTCATAGCCCTACTATCTAGGCTCTTCATATCGAAGTAACCCTACTATCCAGGTTCCTTCTCACAGCCCTACTGTTGTACCCCAAAATTTGCCCTCTCATATTTCTCAATACATTTCAAGAAAGATCCTCAAATTTCTCAAGGTAGTCCAAGGGTTGGCCAGACAAGCTCTCTCCTAAGGTAGTCTACCTCAAATTAGGGTTTCATGTTGCATCAAGGTTTCAATTACATCTAGCAAGTATTCAAATTCGTATCAATGCAAGGTGTGAACAAGAAGATTGAAATAGGCCAATTTTGGAAAGTTTTCAAAGGGAATCAAATCAAAGATCCAAATCATTGATGGAGGAAGATTGAGAGAAGTTATCAACCCTAATCCCTTCCTTGATACATATAGAGGGCGTGCAGACTCAAAGCTAGGTTAGAAACAGGCGCAAGAGGCAGAACAAAAACTGAAAAAATCAAGAAAAAGTGCAAGATCGAATTCTTATTTTCAGGCATCCTCAAAGCCTTCTAGCTATCCCAATCGAGTCCTGGGAGTCTCAGCAAGCTAAAGCAATCAAGTACCAAGCCTTTCCAGTCCCAAAAAGCTCTGTAAGTCCATCACGATATCCATGAAATCTTGAAATCGGTTAGCATGATTTAGGCATTGTTAGCATGAATTAACCACATATTGTTGATCCATAGAACATATGCAAGCTTTCTGTATGGTTTAATTGCATTTATTTGGTCTGTACTGGAATGTGCCATTGTTAAGGTTTGTAGCTTCGAATTAGGGTTTTTGTTTGCAGGAAAAATTAGCCTTGATGAAGGGTACCATCATGTTCAGAATGATGAGACGAATCCAGCCATGGTGTTAGGTTTCATTTATATGGCTCATGGAGGATTTTGGAACAAGCTCTGCTTATAGCTACGGACAAACGTCCGTAGGTAAAAGTTTGGCACTTTTACCCACGGAGAGAGGAAGAAGATGACCTATGTGGCACCCCTCCATTGGCTTGTTTGAATTTTTGCGCGTGGATTGGACATACAGGGTCTTTTTAATATTTGTTTATTATTTTTCATTATTATGACAACAGAAGCAATTGGCCTAGTGGTAGCTAGGCAAGCGTTTAAGGCATTAGGAGGCTTGAGGTCATGGGTTCGACCCATACCTCCAACATTTGGTATTTTTTCTAATTTTCTTTCAGGTTATCCAGCGCGTTTGCAAGCCTAAAGACCACCATGCATCCTCATCATCCAGCCACTGGACCTCCTGGAAACTAGATCTGAAGGCCAGTATGTGAGAGATCACCATGAGGCCTAGTCAAAGCATTGCATTGGATACAAAAATTCAGTGTGGGCCACTATCTCATGGGCCCAAAATCTGATATTCACACCTCCCCAAGCTTCTATTTTCAGGCCCATTTCCTATTCTTTTTCTTTTTTTATATTTTATTTAATTATTTTATTTATTTATTTACTAACCAATCAAATTATTTTCTTTTTATCAAAAAATCACAAAAAAAATTACTTTTCATAAATTAGGTCTAGATTTTATTTTTAATAAAAAAATTAATTAATTTAATTAGGTTTGTTAAATTTAGATAGTTTTAATTCTTTTGTACATAATTAAAAATAATTAGAATAATTAGGTTTTTATTCCAAATTTAATTTTTCTTTCTTTTCTTAAAAATAACAAAAACCAAAAATAGGTCTTGTAATTATTTTATTAATTAATTTAATCACTAATTAATTTTTGTATTAAATTTAGAAAACTTATTTCTTTTTATTAAAAAAAGAAAAAAAAACATTTTCTTTTTTTCATTAGGATAGAAGGGTCAAAACCCTAGTTCGCATCCGATCTAATTTGTCATCGCGCGCTTTATTTTATTTTTTATCCCAATTATTGTATCTGCTCACAGTTTGTAATAGTTTAAATTAGGACTTTATTTTCATTTGCCGCTTTACTTTTCAAGGGTTTGTTTTTGGCTATGTAAATACCTGAAGCCTTATAATAGCTTAGTTTAAATTCTGAAAATATTTAACTGTTAGATGTATGATAATAGGATGCATGACAAGAATGTATGTAATTTTAAAACAGTTAGACAACCCTAAACATGTGCAAAGATAATAAATCTGAAACTGAATCACTCGCACATGCGCACTCCTAGGGTACACTCCCACTTGGTTGCCTTTGGTAAACGGTCATTGAGTATAGGATGCTTTAGTGGTCGTCCTTTTGTCTAAAGATCTAAGTTGCCTTGGAAAGGTTGCCTCCGATATTTTTGCCTCAGATAATTGATCTAAGACATTAGGGTTACTACTAAGACGTCCTAACATTGCTTTAGTGACCGTACGTCCCTTTTCGAATTGACTCTCAAACTCCAACGACGGTGCTACCTACTCACTAATAGTGGGATAACACTGTCTAAAGGAAACAAACATATAACGATTCTTTTTTCGAGTAGGTAGATTAGTTCTTAAGTACTTGCTCAATCAAAATAAACTTTTTTCACACTTACACTTTTACAAACAAAGTTTTCAAAAACACTTCATTATACTCTTGAAGACAGAAGCAAGAGTTAAATCGAAGTTAAAACAAAAACTTTTCAAAGCCCACAAACACAAAGAAAACAATTTTGAAAATGATGAGCAAGTACCTAAGAGCCCATAGATAGAAACGGTGCTAATACCTTCCCTTTCTATAATCTACCCCCCCCCCCCCCCCCCCCCCCCCCCCCCCGTACTCAGAAATATCTCAAAAAAGAAATTTTTCTGTGCTTTTTTCCTTTCCTTGTTGGATAAAATAAAAGTCGATGGTGACTCTTGCTTACCGCGACATTTTGTAAACACAAACGCAAAACGCAAACCAGCAATTCCTTTAAAAAAGGGAAACACGTCCCGGTTTTGGCCACCGTATCACAGAACTGGCGACTCTGCTGGGGACAATTATAAGTGGGGTGTACTTAGGATTAGTTCATTATATTGTTTTCAATTGTTTAATCTGTTTGCTTTATATTTGTGGATTTTGTATCAGAGTTACTATAGATCCTAACCTGGATCTGGGGACACCTTTTAGGTAAGTAGCAATAGACCGTGAGGGAATTGTACGGCATAGACCGATACGGTTGAAGTAGTAGCTACGTTGGTGTGACACGTTAGTTGGTATCGATATCCCTTGTGGAGGAACAAGGAGAGTATGGGGCTGCTAATGGGTCATTAAGCATCAACTGACCTTAGAACCTATAATTGACCAACTTGGCCATAGAAAAGTAGCAGTATGCTACACTCATTGAGACCATACTCTCGCGATGATTCCGGCCGCAAGAAAAGGTTGCTAAACTGGAATTATGACTGATCGAGGATGGTCAGTGATATTGAGAACCTCTAGAACCCGATTACTATTACTATGACAGGTTGAACCAACTAAACTGCAAGAGGGTAGTACCTAAACTCCATGCCAGCCTGAAACTTAAGGGCTATTGTGTGACTTGTTTGCCCTTACCATGTTTGCTATCTGTGATACTTGTGGTGTGTTCTTATCATGACATCATACATCATGAGATCACATGCATATTTCATTATACTAACCATTTCAAAGACCGAGGGGATTCATATTTGTTCTGTTTTATAGATCATGGCATCTATGCGCAGAAATACCATTTGGATCAACTTCGTGCAGATCCCTGCTCAGCTTAGAGAGTTGGTTTCAAGGGTTCCTGACACTTCTTCCTTTGTTAGAAGACATGGTCATCTCCTCAGCCTGGTCACTTCCAAGTTGGATGAGCAAATGATGAGTGTGTTGTTCCAGTTCTTTGACCCGTTGCATCACTGTTTTACCTTCCCGGACTATCAGTTGGTCCCTACTTTGGAGGAGTTTTCTGATTTACTTGGCATATCTATTCTAGAGCAGACACCCTTTACAGGTTTAGAGATAGCTCCTAGGCCATAGGATATTGCTTCAGCCCTACATCTGACAATGGCTGATGTAGTATCTAACTGGGAGACTCAGAGTGGGGAGAAGGGTTTCTTGGCTAAGTTCTTGATTGACCAGGCTCAACAGTTCTGGGATAGTTTGGACTTTCGAGCGTTTAAAGACATCATGGCTCTTCTCATCTACGGCTTGGTTCTGTCCCCAAATTCAGATTCTTTTGTTGATGTGAACGCAGTCAAGATCTTCATGTCCCGTAACCCAGTGCCTACTCTCTTGGGTGATATTTTATATGCTCTTTATACACGTATCGTTCGGAAAAGGGGAACTCTCATGTGCTGTACACCGCTGCTGGCGAGGTGGCTTATTTCTCACCTCCCCAAATCTGTATTAAAGAATGAGGAAGGTATGGGTTGGGCTTACAGGATCATGTCCCTTACTCATACGGACATCCATTGGAGTACTAAAGATATGGAAAGGGTAGCTGTCATCGATCGCTGTGGGGAATACCCCAATGTTCCATTGCTGGGAATTAGAGGAGGAATAACCTATAATCCTTGTTTGGCCTTATGATAGTTTGGACGAGCTCGAAGGGACAGTCCTCATGTGTTGCTGCTTCCAGACATTATCTTTGACTTCAAGGGGGATGTTGAGGGAAATCGCCGCAGATTTATACGAGCCTGGGATAGGGTGAATAGGTCTGATCCACATGAGTTAGGAATGAAGACTTCTCTCCCGATGCAACCATATCTCCAGTGGGTTCGAGCCCGTGCTCAAAAGCTGGGATGACCCTATGAAGCTGTTTTGTCGGTGATTATAGAGCATGCTGATGAAGAAGGTGTTTCTTATATGATCCTCCATCCTCATATGCTTGCTGATCTGGGGGCATTGAAGAGGTCTTGGATCCAGTTAAGGGAAGAAAGGGATACCTACAGAGAGAAGTATCATGAACAGGAACGGAAGATCCTGAAGCTTACAAGGCAGCTAGAGACTGAGAGGACAATTAACGATTATGTCAGCACGAAAGGAAAACGGACATGGGAACGCTGGTGTCTTTTATTGTTTCTAGTTTAGACTTGCTTTTCAGTATTTCTTTTGTAACGCCTTAAAGGCATTTGTTAAACATTGTTTCAAGTTTTAATCTAATAAAGTGTGTTTCATTTTGGTTTATAAATTTGAATCTCCCTAAAGTCTTTGAAATCATTTCATACGCATTCCATTCCCATGCACCTCATTATAGGTACCCTTACAGGTTTCTCATCTTCTTTGCTGTTTATTTCAGCACAACATGTCTTCTGAAACACCTATTGATCATGCCATCAAGGCTCTTCAAGCTCAGAATACTAAGTTCCAGGAGATGTTCAAGAACTTGGCCAAGAGTCAACAAGATTTGAAGACTCTCATCTTGAAAGACAAGAAGAAGAAGAAGAAGAAGAAGAAGACGGTCCTCCTGAATATGGGTCACAGGTTTGGGAACAGGTTGAGACAAGAAGCTGATTTGGGAACAGGTTGAGCAAGGGATTTTTTAGGCTTTATGGTCCACAAGAAGGGAATTAAAGTAAACCAGAACAAGACCAAAGCCATTTTGGAAGCGAAAGCACCAACTAACAAGAAGGAGTTGCAATCTCTACTTGGTAAGATAAATTTCCTGAGGAGATTTATTTCCAACTTAAGTGGGAGAACACAAGCCTTCTCACCACTACTTCGACTCAACAAAGGAGGCTTCGAGTGGGGGCAAGAGCAACAAGGTGCTTTTGAAAAGATCAAAGAATACCTCGCTAAACCACCCATTATGATACCTCCTTGTAGAAATAGAAGTATGAGATTGTACATAGTCGCATCCGATAAAACTTTAGGAAGCATGTTAGCTCAAGAGGATGAAAACGGTGTCAAAAGACCCATTTATTACCTCAGTATAGTTTTAAACGATGTTGAAACTAGATATAGCGAAGTTGAAAAACTATGTTTATGTCTTTACTTATCCTGTACAAAACTCAAGCAATATATTAAACCGGTTGATGTTTTTGTTTTGTCTCATTTTGACGTTATCAAATATATGTTGTCGAAACCTATCTTGCACAATCGAATTGGCAAATGGGCACTTGAATTAACTGAGTATTCATTAACTTTTATGCCTCTTAAGGCTGTAAAAGGTCAAGTGATAGTGGATTTTATTGTTGACCACTCAATAAATGAGGAATCAATCAACTACTTAGAGATCGAGCCTTGGAAGTTATACTTCGACGGTTCTAGTTATAAAGACGGAACTGGAGTAGGGGTTCTAATTATTTCTCCAAACAAAATTCCAACAATATTCAAGTACAAGATTGAAGGTTCTTGTTCGAACAACGAGGCTGAATACGAGGCTCTAATCGTAGGCCTTGAAATATTGTTGGAATTGGGGGAAACTCGATTCGAAATAATGGGAGACTCAGAGTTAGTTATAAAACAAGTTACAAAAGAATATAAATGCATAAGAGAAAATCTTATCATGTATTTTGTAATAGTCAATCGTTTGTTGAAAAACTTTGAAAAGATCAACATCCGACATATACCAAGAGTGGAGAATCAAGTGGCTAATGACTTAGCACAGATTGCATCCGGGTACAAAATTTCGAAAGAGAAATTACAACAGGTAATCGGAGTTAGATGAAGAGTGACATTGACCAATTTGTCTCCAACGGATTTGAAAACAACAAAGTTGGGGTACGCTGATAACGAAAATTTCGAAATTTCTTTCATAGATAATCTAACAGAACAAGATTGGAGAAAGCCTATAGAGGATTATTTGCAAAATCCCGTAGCTTCGACAGAACGAAAGATAATGTACAGGGCGCTGAGTTACACCCTAATGGGAAACGAATTATTTAAAAAGACGCCTGAAGGGGTGCTATTAAAATGCCTAAATGAAACAGAGGCATGCATAGCCCTTTCAACTACACATGTTGGGGCATGTGGAGCACACCAAGTAGGCCATAAAATGAAATGGTTATTGTTTCGACAAGGACTATATTGGCCCACTATGTTGAAAGATTGTGTTGAGTTTGCAAAAGGATGTCAGGAATGTCAAGTACATAGAAGTATCCAACATATGCCTGCAAGAGAACTTCACTTAATTGTGAAACCTTGGCCTTTTAGGGGATGGGATTTGGATCTTATTGGAGAGATTCGACCAGCGTCATCTAAAAGCCAGAAGTACATATTGCTGGGCATTGATTATTTTACTAAGTGGATTTTAGCAATTCCTTTAGTCAATGTAGACCAGAAAAATGGCATTGAATTCATTCAAAAGCAAATTATATACAGGTTTGGAATCCCTGAGACAATAAAAATTGATCAAGGGTCAGTCTTTATTGGTCGAAAATGCAAGAGTTCGCTGCAGAAATAGGGTTCAAATTATTGACATCTACGCCTTACTATGCACAAGCCAATGGTCAAGTCGAAGCGGCAAACCAGGTAATAATCAGCTTAATAAAGAAGCATGTGGGAAAGAAGCCAAAAAATTGGCACAAGACTTTAGATCAAATTTTATGGGTCTGTCGAACGTCTCCTAAGGAAGCTATTGGAATAACACCATTTCGACTAACTTACGGCCATGACGTAGTACTGCCAGCAGAAATCTGTTTACAGTCAACAAGAATTCAGAAACATCAAGACATCCCTTCCAAAGTTTATTGGAATATGATGTTAGACGAATTGATTTATTTGGACGAAGAAATATTGAGGGCTTTGGATCTCTTAAAGTCACAAAATAGGAGAGTGGAAAGATCTTACAATAAAAGAGTCAAACCCAAGGTATTCATGCCTGAAGACCTGGTATGGAAAGTAATCCTCCCAATGGATCGAAAGGATAGAAATATGGGAAAATGGTCTCCTAAATGGGAAGGACCTTTTAAGATCATCCAAATGTTATCTGGTGGTGCATATGAGGTCGCAGAGTTAAATAAAGACCAAAGGATCTTGAGAGTAAATGGTAAATACTTAAAAAATTATAGACCTACACTTCAAGAGGTTAGAGTAACCAATACTTGATCTTAATCGAGTCAAAAAGCCAAAATGGAAAATATATTATAAATCCAAAATGGCTGAAAGTCATTACAAAATATATAAGCATACAACAAAAAGTAGAAATCAAAACGGGAGGTTGGCCTTGATTTGGAGGTATTTTATCTTCTATATCTCCAAGCGTCTTTTGCACAGGACTTTCGACTGATGAAGAGTCTCGATCTTGACATCTAATGCTTGGGCTTGTTCGACATATGCTAATCCATCATTGATTTCCTCTTGGCTCTCTGAATCAGTGTTGACAGCGAGAAGTTCTTCCTTTCATTTATCGTTGGCAGCAATCTTGGCTTCTAGCTCTCTGATCTGAGCCTTCATAATGGTTGTATTTTGATCAAGTTCTTCTACTTCTTTCTGCCTAGCTTCTTGCGCCTTCGACAGCTCCTTCAGCTTTGAAGCTGATTCAGCAGCAGCACCCCAGGCGGCAGCTACATGGCCATTGGCCTCCTCAATTTCACGAGTAAGAGTCCTACGACGATTGTAGTCAGCTGAAACCTGATCAACGATGAAAATCAAATCCAAGATAGCGCTGGAAATGTCAGGCGAAGCAGCAAGAAGGTCGACAACTCTTAAAGTAGTCTTCAAAAAGGAAGAAGTTGTAGGTTCTCCCTCTAAGGTCAACATTAAATCTCTTTTGAAAAGTTGTGCCTTAACCTTTTGAAGTGCTTCTTCAAGAGGAGATGTTGAAGTGGATTTTCCAGACGCAGTCGAAGCACTCTGATCAGAAGAACTTTCTCTTCCCTCAGGGATGGTAGTCAAGTATCCAAGAGGATTTTGCCATTTCAGCAATGCAAAATCTTCCTTGGTACAAGAGCCTATTGAAGTGACCCTCTCATTTACAACGCGAGCCACATTGGCTTCGATAGACGTTTGCACAAGAACATCTTCAACACGCGCAAAGTTTCCTGCTCCCCTTGTAAGGTTTTCTCCCTCATCAATCGCCAGAATATCTTCAGTCCGATTTTCTCCCGCTGGCATTTTTTCCTTCTTCATTTCGATTACATCATCAGCCACCTCCTCTTCCCCATCCTTCTGTCCATCATCATTAGCTTGCGGAGTCCTAGGAATCACATGCCCTTCACTAGGAACTTCTTCAGTAGGATTCCCAACGGCTTCGTGCCCATATGTTTGGTTCACTTTGCTAGCAGAACTCACAAAAGATCCTTTTGGCCTGTAAGTAGGATCACCCTCACTGTTTATTAAGGTGACGAATTCTTCTACAAGATTCTGCTTGGAAGAACCAGCAGTGTCCTGAAGATCACAAGATGGTTATCAGAACTATTGAAAAAATAAAAAGAAGCTGAAGTCAGCAGACAATCATGAGGGGTTGAAGTAACCACCTTAGGCATTTTAGCGCCAAGACTTGAGTTGTCGCTCTCACTAGGATTGTTCAGCCTAGAAGCTATCTCCTGCTCCGTTGGTTCTCTGGTGACGACGGGAGGAGGTCTCGAACCAATGACCTTAACCTTGACCTTGGTCTTTGGAAGAGGCTCAGGAAAGGGGGTTGCTTTCTTTAACTTTTTCCTTTTTAAGGGGACAGGAGGAGATTCCTCCTCTTCATCGTTGGAAATTTCAATTTCTTGAATTTTCCTTTTCTGCAGATTAATTTCAAATGACCAGAAAGAAATGAGTCGAAAGCATTAGCGTCAAAAGTAATATGTCGGAAAGAAAGACATAACAAGCAGAAAGTGTTTACCTGGGGTGAAGGTTTCACAGAAGGATCTCCTCCATTTGCGCTTTCAGCGACTTTCTTGGTGACGGTCCTCTTGACCGCTAGGAAATGAACAAGGATAAATTAGGTGTCGGATGATTAGATTGAAGATGATAAAAACATTCGGTTAAATAAGATTACCCTTTTTTATCTTGTCAGAGACTAGAAAAAACGCCTCTTGAAGGTGAGTAGCAAAGTCTTTTTCGTCAAAAAATTCTTCGTTATAATACTGCTTCCACCAGTCCTCAAAGATAGGCGAACACATGAAATTAAGATTGAAGTCGAAAAAAGTTAGTACGGTTCGACCAACGTACCTACCAATATGTCTGGTAGCAGAATCCTCTGAGTAGTCTGCATTGTAAAACAGCAGAAGATTTTCTCGAGAGTAGATTGGTGAAGGGAGCGACTGGATAATACCAAATTGTCGAGAGACAAGGTTCGGTTGATAAGAAATTAAGCTAAGTTGATTCTTCAAACTCTTGAATCTCAAAGGCATGATACTCGGTCGAAGAAAGGACTCTCAAATAGCTACATACTCATCCGCATAGTCATCTTCGTCAGACGAAGGTATGGTCGAATGAACCATTCCAGGCCAACCTTTCTACTAGCAAAGGTAGCCATAGTCGAAACAAATTCCTTCTGCTTTTCAAACATCATTACAAAGCTGGTGAATGCCTTTTGGAATTGTTGACCTTCGTCAGTTGGAGTCAACAAGACGAGTCTAGTCTCTTCGATCCTTCTATTCAAGATTTCTGGAGCCCTCTCGTTAATCTTATTCTTTTGCAGAAGAAAATATTCAAAAGTGGCGTTTAGCCAAAGTTGTAGAAGCCAAAAGGGGCTGGAAAGAAGTAAGCTCCCCTTATCCCCAATAACCTTGAGTTGAGTCACACCATTGCTGATGGACTCATACAGGTTGGCTAGAATCAACTCAGCCAGACAAATAGGATTACCATGATAAAGTTATGTTGCAAGAGTAAGAATTTTCTTAGTCACTTGAAGTTACTTAGTGCAAAACACAAAACGAGATAACCACAAAGCCAGAAAAGCTATGTGCTCCACTTCAGAGACAATGGTACTCGATTTATCATGGAAATGATTGATGAATACGGTATACGTGGGCTTCGTGGCCGAAAACCCAATGGGATCTTCAGACAGATCCTCAGGATCGAAGTAGTCACCCATTGGTCAAAGACCAGTAATGGCAGCTATATCAAAGAGAGTTGGCGTTACCATTCCACAAGGCAAATGGATGGTAAAATAGGTGTTGTCCCAGAAATACAGTGAAGCCACCATCATGAGAGGGAAATATGCTAGCCCAGTCTTTGACAACATGATCAAGTCATAGATCCCCATATCTTTCCAGATTTGGGCTTGTACTTATTCCATCTTACTCAACCATTCTGAGTATTCTGAAGTAAGACTAGGACAAGATCGAAAGATTCTATTGCCCTTGTTCATGAACTGAAGGTTGATATCTTCCTTCGTTTCAGGATGTTGCTAGTTTCCAGGAGTTACATCTTCAGGATCATTCCTGAGTTTTTTCGCACAACCTATAGGCTTGAGCCTAGGGTGAGTTGAGAAGAAGTTGTTATTCTGTTTTGGGTTCTCGAAACATGAATACAATGGGCCAGAAATAACATACGTTTGCCCAGAATACCTAACAGGGATAAGCAACCGGGAGTCATAAGCATCACGCCACTCTTTGGCCATTGGTTCGGATATGACCCTTCGTTCCCCAGTCGAAACAGGTACAGGGTTAGTAGAGAAAACCTCTGGTTGTCTTTGAAGATCAGAAATGTTCTTAGTTTTTGGATTGTTGGTGCATTGGAAAGGAATGCCATGGCTGAAAGTAGTAGTGAAAGAGCAAAGAAGAAAAAGTTGTTAAGGTTTTTCTTTACAAGGAAGTGAAGAATTCTAGGAGTTGTAAAAGAATTCCCAAAATAAGATTCGTCTATTTATAGTGTCAGGAGGGAGTGTTTTTCCCAAGACCATTTAATGATGCAGAGTTAATGGGGCACGTGGCGAACGTTCAAGCAGTTATCGTACGAGAAATGAAAACGTTTTCCATACTTTCCTAGGTTATAGGGATAATTGTCATCATGGCAGACTGGTAACAGTTGATTGACACCGACGTGTTAGGAAAAAGGTAATGATGACTCTGAATACCAGCAGGGGTTGGTAGAAGGCGAAAAGCATACAAGCGATTTTTGTGGTAAAAAAGAAAGACAGATGTCGAATGGAAATCTCAAAGAATAATCATCTCTCCTTGCGTCGAAACTGATATTCTTTGGGGGCAATTTGTTAGCTCCTAAATTCGACACCTACAACAAGTTGGCCTTATGGGCCAAAAAATAGATTGAACAAGTCTAAGTTGAAAAAACTTCGACAAAGTAGAAAAGTACTTAGAGAAATTCTAAGTTAAAATGAGTCTTTGATCAGAAGGTTCTCAATCCCTTCGACTGAAGGGACTCCAAGGTCTTCGACCAGAAGGAAGCTTCATATTTGCCCTAGAAGATTTTTGAATCTGGAGAAAGGCGGGAAAAGCAGTTCGCTTGGCAGTTGAGGAAAACAACGTGGCGTGCAAAGAGGGGTCGAAGCACATGCAGAAGACACTTGTCTTCATCCTGGAGCAAGGAAACTCCTCGACGGTTATCTAGTTTTAGTATAAATATAGGAAGTTTATGTGGATTTCCGTGGGTTCAACTGATCGTACAAATTATTCAATATTATTCAAGTACCCGTTGCGTGAGAAAGAATACTGAAAAATGTACGTTTGAATCACCATATTTTACAATCAAAGTCTTTTATTTCTCTCTTTACATTTCTTGCCTCTTTATCTTGTTTGCACTTTATCTTCACTTTTACCCAAACTCATGCACCTAACCTCTCCTCAACCCCTTCCATCTATTTACTTTCTGCACTCAAACTCATCCCTTTCCCAGTCGAACTTGAATTCTTCACCCACATTAACGTTTATGTCCAAACAACATCAAAAATTAGTATATGTCCTAGGATCAAACTGATCGATCCTGCGAGTAACCAGAAAGTTATCCTTTTTTGAAGATCAACGGTTGTTCACCAGAAAACATGGCGAATAAAGTTTCATTTGAATCATCTTGCATCATGGTGAAAATTTGGCTCAAAGTTGTGAAAAAATATGAATTTTCCAACACTAGAAAAATTTCTAAGTTTACAAATTTTGACTTTTCAAAATGAAATCTTGACTTTTTTATTTCTTGATGAACAAGTTTCATATTTTTACATGTCTTGATGAATTGTGATCTTTGATACTTGATTTTGACCAAAAAGTCAAAGTTTGACTTTTCAGTGTACATTTGACTTTTCATCAGTTAACTGAAATTCATCTGTCAATCAATTGATCTTGAGAGATTTTTTGAGCCATGCCATTAGGTAAAAATGAAGCATTTGAAACCTTGAGATCATGCCTTAAACCAACAAGTCATTTTCTAGGTCAAAAATCAGAAATTGCACCTTCTCAATCAAAACCCTAATTTTGACCATTTTGCTCTTTTGATGATCTGGTCAAATTTCTTGTGGAATTGTGGTCCAAACTTGATCAAATGACATATATGAGTTCATAATGTTGATATGGATCAAAAATTATGAAGTTTGACTGTAAATTGACCACAGTTGACTTTTAACCCAATATAGTTGATTTTAGGTCAATTGATCAATTGACTGAGCAAAAATATGATCCAAGACTTGAAACTTGACATGAGAAATCTTGAGAGTCCAAAATGATCCATGAAAGTCATATGGGGCATTAAAAGTCCATTTGTCCATGTGCAATCTCAAAGCCTAATATTCAATCATCAGTGCTTGAGGAGATGTCTTGGGCTGATCAAACCTTGTGTAGTCTTGAACCAAGGGAGATCTTGTGAGAGGTTACTTGAGAAATGAGAGGGCAAATTTTGGGGTACAACACTCATGCTGATGAAAAATAAAAACAGCTGGAGGATCGTTTGAATTCAATGGAGGTCCAGAAGGTACCGGGTCTGGATTTTGAAGAACTGGGTCTGGTTTCTGGGGTTATTATCCCGTAGAAGCTCAAGGTTCCGGTATTTGCCAAATATGATGGGGTTTAGTGTCCCAAGATGCACCTTCAATCTTATATAAGGAAGATCCAGTCTCACACTGCTGACAAGGACTTATGGGTCCACTTCTCTTAAGATAGTCTATCTGGAACTCAATTAGAGTGGTTCTACCAGCTGGAAAGGACCAACATTCGTAATTGGGAACATCATCTACAGCATAATCATATACAACATAATCTTATTTATTTTGAGAACATCATCTCACCCTGTATTTCATACATCGCATGCAACTAACCCTGATATCTTTTCAGGAAGAGACGATCAGCTTCAACGAATCCAGCAGTTATACAGATCACATCTACAGACAACTAATGGAAACTCAGTTCCCGAAATCAAACGGGTTAACTAATCTACATTATCAGATCAAAGTAACCCTTCTACCCAGGTTCCTTCTTGCAGCCTTACTATCCAGGCTTTCATATTGAAGTAACCCTACTACCCAGGTTCCTTCTCGCAGCCTTACTATCCAGGCTTTCATATCGAAGTAACCCTACGACCCAGGTTCCTTCTCGCATCCTTACTATCCAGGCTCTTCATATCGAAGTAACCCTACTATCCAGGTTCCTTATCACAGCCCTACTATCCAGGCTTTTCATATCAAAGTAACCCTACTACCCAGGTTCCTTCTCACAACCCTACTATCCAGGCTTTTCATATCAAAGTAACCCTACTATCCAAGTTCCTTCTCACAGCCCTATTATCCAGGCTCTTCATATCGAAGTAACCCTACTATCCAGGTTCTTTCTCATAGCCCTACTATCTAGGCTCTTCATATCGAAGTAACCCTACTATCCAGGTTCCTTCTCACAGCCCTACTGTTGTACCCCAAAATTTGCCCTCTCATATTTCTCAATACATTTCAAGAAAGATCCTCAAATTTCTCAAGGTAGTCCAAGGGTTGGCCAGACAAGCTCTCTCCTAAGGTAGTCTACCTCAAATTAGGGTTTCATGTTGCATCAAGGTTTCAATTACATCTAGCAAGTATTCAAATTCGTATCAATGCAAGGTGTGAACAAGAAGATTGAAATAGGCCAATTTTGGAAAGTTTTCAAAGGGAATCAAATCAAAGATCCAAATCATTGATGGAGGAAGATTGAGAGAAGTTATCAACCCTAATCCCTTCCTTGATACATATAGAGGGCGTGCAGACTCAAAGCTAGGTTGGAAACAGGCGCAAGAGGCAGAACAAAAACTGAAAAAATCAAGAAAAAGTGCAAGATCGAATTCTTATTTTCAGGCATCCTCAAAGCCTTCTAGCTATCCCAATCGAGTCCTGGGAGTCTCAGCAAGCTAAAGCAATCAAGTACCAAGCCTTTCCAGTCCCAAAAAGCTCTGTAAGTCCATCACGATATCCATGAAATCTTGAAATCGGTTAGCATGATTTAGGCATTGTTAGCATGAATTAACCACATATTGTTGATCCATAGAACATATGCAAGCTTTCTGTATGGTTTAATTGCATTTATTTGGTCTGTACTGGAATGTGCCATTATTAAGGTTTGTAGCTTCGAATTAGGGTTTTTGTTTGCAGGAAAAATTAGCCTTGATGAAGGGTACCATCATGTTCAGAATGATGAGACGAATCCAGCCATGGCGTTAGGTTTCATTTATATGGCTCATGGAGGATTTTGGAACAAGCTCTGCTTATAGCTACGGACAAACGTCCGTAGGTAAAAGTTTGGCACTTTTACCCACGGAGAGAGGAAGAAGATGACCTATGTGGCACCCCTCCATTGGCTTGTTTGAATTTTTGCGCGTGGATTGGACATACAGGGTCTTTTTAATATTTGTTTATTATTTTTCATTATTATGACAACAGAAGCTATTGGCCTAGTGGTAGCTAGGCAAGCGTTTAAGGCATTAGGAGGCTTGAGGTCATGGGTTCGACCCATACCTCCAACATTTGGTATTTTTTCTAATTTTCTTTCAGGTTATCCAGCGCGTTTGCAAGCCTAAAGACCACCATGCATCCTCATCATCCAGCCACTGGACCTCCTGGAAACTAGATCTGAAGGCCAGTATGTGAGAGATCACCATGAGGCCTAGTCAAAGCATTGCATTGGATACAAAAATTCAGTGTGGGCCACTATCTCATGGGCCCAAAATCTGATATTCACACCTCCCCAAGCTTCTATTTTCAGGCCCATTTCCTATTCTTTTTCTTTTTTTATATTTTATTTAATTATTTTATTTATTTATTTACTAACCAATCAAATTATTTTCTTTTTATCAAAAAATCACAAAAAAAATTACTTTTCATAAATTAGGTCTAGATTTTATTTTTAATAAAAAAATTAATTAATTTAATTAGGTTTGTTAAATTTAGATAGTTTTAATTCTTTTGTACATAATTAAAAATAATTAGAATAATTAGGTTTTTATTCCAAATTTAATTTTTCTTTCTTTTCTTAAAAATAACAAAAACCAAAAATAGGTCTTGTAATTATTTTATTAATTAATTTAATCACTAATTAATTTTTGTATTAAATTTAGAAAACTTATTTCTTTTTATTAAAAAAAGAAAAAAAACATTTTCTTTTTTTCATTAGGATAGAAGGGTCAAAACCCTAGTTCGCATCCGATCTAATTTGTCATCGCGCGCTTTATTTTATTTTTTATCCCAATTATTGTATCTGCTCACAGTTTGTAATAGTTTAAATTAGGACTTTATTTTCATTTGCCGCTTCACTTTTCAAGGGTTTGTTTTTGGCTATGTAAATACCTGAAGCCTTATAATAGCTTAGTTTAAATTCTGAAAATATTTAACTGTTAGATGTATGATAATAGGATGCATGACAAGAATGTATGTAATTTTAAAACAGTTAGACAACCCTAAACATGTGCAAAGATAATAAATCTGAAACTGAATCACTCGCACATGCGCACTCCTAGGGTACACTCCCACTTGGTTGCCTTTGGTAAACGGTCATTGAGTATAGGATGCTTTAGTGGTCGTCCTTTTGTCTAAAGATCTAAGTTGCCTTGGAAAGGTTGCCTCCGATATTTTTGCCTCAGATAATTGATCTAAGACATTAGGGTTACTACTAAGACGTCCTAACATTGCTTTAGTGACCGTACGTCCCTTTTCGAATTGACTCTCAAACTCCAACGACGGTGCTACCTACTCACTAATAGTGGGATAACACTGTCTAAAGGAAACAAACATATAACGATTCTTTTTTCGAGTAGGTAGATTAGTTCTTAAGTACTTGCTCAATCAAAATAAACTTTTTTCACACTTACACTTTTACAAACAAAGTTTTCAAAAACACTTCATTATACTCTTGAAGACAGAAGCAAGAGTTAAATCGAAGTTAAAACAAAAACTTTTCAAAGCCCACAAACACAAAGAAAACAATTTTGAAAATGATGAGCAAGTACCTAAGAGCCCATAGATAGAAACGGTGCTAATACCTTCCCTTTCTATAATCTACCCCCCCCCCCCCCCCCCCCCCCCCCCCCCCCCGTACTCAGAAATATCTCAAAAAAGCAATTTTTCTGTGCTTTTTTCCTTTCCTTGTTGGATAAAATAAAAGTCGGTGGTGACTCTTGCTTACCGCGACATTTTGTAAACACAAACGCAAAACGCAAACCAGCAATTCCTTTAAAAAAGGGAAACACGTCCCGGTTTTGGCCACCGTATCACAGAACTGGCGACTCTGCTGGGGACAATTATAAGTGGGGTGTACTTAGGATTAGTTCATTATATTGTTTTCAATTGTTTGATCTGTTTGCTTTATATTTGTGGATTTTGTATCAGAGTTACTATAGATCCTAACCTGGATCTGGGGACACCTTTTAGGTAAGTAGCAATAGACTGTGAGGGAATTGTACGGCATAGACCGATACGGTTGAAGTAGTAGCTACGTTGGTGTGACACGTTAGTTGGTATCGATATCCCTTGTGGAGGAACAAGGAGAGTATGGGGCTGCTAATGGGTCATTAAGCATCAACTGACCTTAGAACCTATAATTGACCAACTTGGCCATAGAAAAGTAGCAGTATGCTACACTCATTGAGACCATACTCTCGCGATGATTCCGGCCGCAAGAAAAGGTTGCTAAACTGGAATTATGACTGATCGAGGATGGTCAGTGATATTGAGAACCTCTAGAACCCGATTACTATTACTATGACAGGTTGAACCAACTAAACTGCAAGAGGGTAGTACCTAAACTCCATGCCAGCCTGAAACTTAAGGGCTATTGTGTGACTTGTTTGCCCTTACCATGTTTGCTATCTGTGATACTTGTGGTGTGTTCTTATCATGACATCATACATCATGAGATCACATGCATATTTCATTATACTAACCATTTCAAAGACCGAGGGGATTCATATTTGTTCTGTTTTATAGATCATGGCATCTATGCGCAGAAATACCATTTGGATCAACTTCGTGCAGATCCCTGCTCAGCTTAGAGAGTTGGTTTCAAGGGTTCCTGACACTTCTTCCTTTGTTAGAAGACATGGTCATCTCCTCAGCCTGGTCACTTCCAAGTTGGATGAGCAAATGATGAGTGTGTTGTTCCAGTTCTTTGACCCGTTGCATCACTGTTTTACCTTCCCGGACTATCAGTTGGTCCCTACTTTGGAGGAGTTTTCTGATTTACTTGGCATATCTATTCTAGAGCAGACACCCTTTACAGGTTTAGAGATAGCTCCTAGGCCATAGGATATTGCTTCAGCCCTACATCTGACAATGGCTGATGTAGTATCTAACTGGGAGACTCAGAGTGGGGAGAAGGGTTTCTTGGCTAAGTTCTTGATTGACCAGGCTCAACAGTTCTGGGATAGTTTGGACTTTCGAGCGTTTAAAGACATCCTGGCTCTTCTCATCTACGGCTTGGTTCTGTCCCCAAATTCAGATTCTTTTGTTGATGTGAACGCAGTCAAGATCTTCATGTCCCGTAACCCAGTGCCTACTCTCTTGGGTGATATTTTATATGCTCTTTATACACGTATCGTTCGGAAAAGGGGAACTCTCATGTGCTGTACACCGCTGCTGGCGAGGTGGCTTATTTCTCACCTCCCCAAATCTGTATTAAAGAATGAGGAAGGTATGGGTTGGGCTTACAGGATCATGTCCCTTACTCATACGGACATCCATTGGAGTACTAAAGATATGGAAAGGGTAGCTGTCATCGATCGCTGTGGGGAATACCCCAATGTTCCATTGCTGGGAATTAGAGGAGGAATAACCTATAATCCTTGTTTGGCCTTATGATAGTTTGGACGAGCTCGAAGGGACAGTCCTCATGTGTTGCTGCTTCCAGACATTATCTTTGACTTCAAGGGGGATGTTGAGGGAAATCGCCGCAGATTTATACGAGCCTGGGATAGGGTGAATAGGTCTGATCCACATGAGTTAGGAATGAAGACTTCTCTCCCGATGCAACCATATCTCCAGTGGGTTCGAGCCCGTGCTCAAAAGCTGGGATGACCCTATGAAGCTGTTTTGTCGGTGATTATAGAGCATGCTGATGAAGAAGGTGTTTCTTATATGATCCTCCATCCTCATATGCTTGCTGATCTGGGGGCATTGAAGAGGTCTTGGATCCAGTTAAGGGAAGAAAGGGATACCTACAGAGAGAAGTATCATGAACAGGAACGGAAGATCCTGAAGCTTACAAGGCAGCTAGAGACTGAGAGGACAATTAACGATTATGTCAGCACGAAAGGAAAACGGACATGGGAACGCTGCTGTCTTTTATTGTTTCTAGTTTAGACTTGCTTTTCAGTATTTCTTTTGTAACGCCTTAAAGGCATTTGTTAAACATTGTTTCAAGTTTTAATCTAATAAAGTGTGTTTCATTTTGGTTTATAAATTTGAATCTCCCTAAAGTCTTTGAAATCATTTCATACGCATTCCATTCCCATGCACCTCATTATAGGTACCCTTACAGGTTTCTCATCTTCTTTGCTGTTTATTTCAGCACAACATGTCTTCTGAAACACCTATTGATCAAGCCATCAAGGCTCTTCAAGCTCAGAATACTAAGTTCCAGGAGATGTTCAAGAACTTGGCCAAGAGTCAACAAGATTTGAAGACTCTCATCTTGAAAGACAAGAAGAAGAAGAAGAAGAAGAAGAAGAAGAAGAAGAAGAAGAAGAAGACGGTCCTCCTGAATATGGGTCACAGGTTTGGGAACAGGTTGAGACAAGAAGCTGATTTATCTCACTCATCTGGAGGGGGAGAGAATCAAGAAGAAAGGAAGGGTCCTAGCCCTGTGGTTTCTGACAATGACACTGACTTTGATGAAGACCAGTATCCTCCTGTCGAGGACAGGTATAAGCAACTCGAAGACCGGTTAAGCGCAATGGAGATCTAGAAAGTCCCCTGTCTGGACTTCAGAGATTTGGGTTTGGCATTTGGGGTGGTGACACCCCACAA
Source organism: Vicia faba (assembly GCA_948472305.1). Lineage (NCBI taxonomy): Eukaryota > Viridiplantae > Streptophyta > Magnoliopsida > Fabales > Fabaceae > Vicia > Vicia faba. The sequence goes on from OX451736.1 coordinate 215,083,302, forward strand.
GTTTAAAGCGTTTGTCTTTGCTAAGTACGAAGGGGTCTCTTGCCCAAAGCTACACCTCCGCTCGTATGTCAGAAAGATTCAACCATATACTGCTGATAGGAACCTTTGGGTTCATTTGTTTCAAGATAGTCTGTCAGGGACTCAACTTGAATGGTTCTATCATCTGGAAGGAGCTAACATCCGTAACTTGGAGGACCTTGCCGCTGCTTTTTACAAGTAATACCAGTATAATGCCGACCTTGCTCCCATGCGTACCCAACTTCAGGGTATGTCTATGGGTGCGAGCGAAGGTTTTAAGGACTACGCTCAGAAGTGGAGAGATCTTGCTGGAAGAGTACAGCCCCTCTGGCTGATAGGGAGTTGGTGGATATGTTTCTTGGGACTTTGTCTGGTCCATATTTTAATCATTTGATCGGTAGTTCATCGTCCGGGTTCACTGAATTGATTATGACTGGGGAGAGATTTGAGGCCGGTATCAAGAGCGGTAAGATAAAGAAAGGTGCTTCGTTAAGTACAGAGAATAAGCCTTTCAAGAAGAAATCTAGTGCAGTTTACAGCTCGAGGAGCCAAAGCCGACCTGAGCGCCACCAAGAAGTTAATGCGGTAGTTATATCAAGACCAACTATTTCCCCACAACGCAACAATCAACAAAGAGTAGAGAGACCGCAAAGGCAGTATACTCGGCTCAGTATGAATCTATCTCAAATTCTGCCGCAACTGTTGAAAACCAACTTGGTGATTCTGAAGGAGGCTCCAAAGAATCCCAACACCACATCACCGCTGTATAATCCGAACGCCCGTTGTGCTTATCACTCTGATAGCCTAGGGAATGATACCAATAACTGTTGGGCTTTGAAGAATAAAGTGCAGGATCTGATTGATGCTAAGGAGATCGAGTTTGAAGCGTCAGAAAAGCCTAATGTCATGACTGCTCCTATGCCGAAGCATAGAGTGAATGATGACTCGTTTGTGACTTCCGTGGAAGACATTTCTACTCCGTTGATGACTATAAAGAAGAACCTTCTATTGGTCGGTTTATTTCCGGGCTGTGGCGAAGGTTGCCAGCTATGTTCCATTCTGCCTACTGGTTGCCATCTATTGAAGTCAGATGTCCAACGCTTGATGGATAACAAAGAAATCTTGTTCGAGAAAACTTTGGTTCCGTTGATTCCTATTAAAGATGTTTCCATAATCACAATTTCCGCCAATTCTTCCAAGGCTTCCTTGAGAAAGCCTGTTAGAATTACATCTGTTCCAAGAATTGCTCCATTGATTATTACTATTCCTGGACATATCCCTTACATGTCGGATAAGGCTGTCCCGTGGCACTATGGGGCTGACGTGTATTATCATGGGATTAAACAAGACTTGAAGGTTGAAGAGGCTGATACTGACGTCAACAATATCGTTGGGTCTAGCAAGGTCACCCGCAGCGGAAGACTTTTCTCTCCTGAGATCTCCCCACCAACTGTTCAGAAGCCTATTGTTATTACACCTACCAGTACATCTGCTACTGTCCCTATTCATATTCCAATCATTACCCCTGTCGCCGAGTCATATGACGCTCAGGGAAAAGAGATTACCGGTGAGCCTGCTCGGACGGAGGCACCAAAGAAGATTATTGTTGAAACCTCTAGGCAGGAGATAGAGGAAATTTTGAAGATCATCAAGAAAAGCGACTACAACATAGTCGAGCAGCTGGGGCAAACCCCGTCAAAGATCTATATGCTGTCTTTATTGTTGTGCTCAGAAGCCCATGCTAAGGCTCTGATTGCTTTCCTGAAAACTGCGCATGTGCCATAGGAGACATCTGCTGATCAATTCAAGGATTGTGTGGCTAGTTTGACAGCTGACAACGAGTTAGGTTTCTCCGACACAGATTTGACTGCCAAAGGAAGGAATCACAATGACGCTCTACATGTTTCAATCGAGTGCAAGGGCACTACTTTGGCCCATGTGTTGGTGGATACTGGGTCCTCGTTAAATGTTTTACCCAAGAAAGCATTAGATTGGCTGGACTGTGAAGGGTTGGTGCTGAAGCCAAGTAATATTGTGGTTAGGGCCTTTGACGGGTCCAAAAGGATGGTACATGGAGAAGTGGATGTTCATGTTAAGGTTGGTTCCCAGACTTTCGCGTCCATGTTCTATGTGATGGACATTCGACCATCTTATTCTTGTTTGCTGGGTCGCCCGTGGATTCACAAAGTTGGGGCGATAACTTCTACGCTCCATCAGATGTTAAAATATCCAGTGAAGGGGAAAATTGTTACAGTACGAGGAGAAGAGGAGTACATGGTGAGCCACCTTAACTCTTTTCGATAAGTGGAGATGGATGGGGAGTTCATTGAAACCCCGTGTCAAAACTTTGAAGAAGTCCCTCAGACTCTGGCATCGACTGAAACTATTCCTGAAGATCCTCCAATGAAGATGGCTTCCCTCAAGGATGCTCGGGCTGTTATTGAGAAAGGTGGGTGTGCGAATTAGGGCCAACTCCTTGACTTTGTACACAAGACTGACAAGTTTGGTTTGGGTTTTACTGCAGAAGCTCAAAGGGTCGTTCGGAGTGCGCGGATTGGAAGACCTCCCATGCATATCACTAATCCAGAAGTGAATGCAATTGAAGACGATGATGAAGAGTCTGAGTTTGACAGCTGGATTTACCCGACTACCGACGGCGGATTAAGCAATTGGACAGCAAAGGACTTCGTGCCCATCTCTTTTATTACAAAGTAATAGACTTTTGTTTTGGATTTGTAACAGACAATTTGAAACTTTTACGGCCTGGTGCCTTGCCCGAGACACTGTTGCTTTGTTTGAGGGCTTATTATATGTCATTTCCATATATCATCAATAAAAGCATTGGACGTTTTCTTGCATTATAAATTTTTTTCTCCTTGTTTTTCATTTCTATCTTGCAAAATAGTTATTTGTCTTACACACGCTCACATATACAGGTCTACATCCACCCAGGATCCCACTGATAACGACTCTGCTACTGCCAGTTATGACTTTGAAAGTCCGATCAACCAAGCCAAGGACGAAGGTAAGGATGATTGTGAAGTGCCTAGGGAACTTGCTAGACTGTTACTTCAGGAAGAGAGGGCCATTCAGCCGCATGAAGAGCCAGTGGAAACAGTAAATCTGGGTACAGAAGAAGACAAGAAAGAGGTCAAGATCGGTGCAAATCTGGAGCCTAGCGTTAAGCAACGGTTTATACAGATGTTGCGTGACTATGTTGAGATCTTTGCCTGGTCTTATGAAGATATGCCTGGGTTGGATACCGATATTATGGTTCACCAACTTCCCACCAAGGAAGACTGTCCTCCAGTGAAACATAAAGTTCGCCGAATGTGCCCAGAGATGTCTGAGAAAATCAAGGCTGAGGTTATGAAACAGTTTGACGCCAGTTTTCTAGCAGTTACTTCTTACCCGCAGTGGGTTGTCAATGTGGTTCCAGTGCCGAAGAAAGATGGTAAGGTTCGAATGTGTGTTGACTATAGGGATCTGAATAGGGCGAGCCCTAAGGATGATTTCCCTCTGCCTCATATCGACGTTCTGGTTGAAAATACCACACAACATAACGTATTCTCCTTTATGGATGGTTTCTCCGGTTACAATCAAATTAAGATGGCTCCCGAGGACATGGAGAAGATAACGTTCGTTACCAGTGGGGTACCTTTTGCTACAAAGTCATGCCTTTCGGGTTGAAGAATGTTGGGGCAACGTATCAGCGCGCCATGGTTGCTTTGTTCCACGACATGATTCATCATGAGATTGAGGTATACGTTGATGACATGATTGCGAGATCCCAGACTGAGGAAGAACACCTTGACCATCTTCATAAGTTATTTGACAGGTTGAAGTTTTACAGGCTGAGGCTAAACCCGAACAAGTGCACCTTCGGGGTGAGATCTGGTAAGCTGCTGGGTTTCGTCATTAGTGATAAAGGTATTCAAGTGGATCTTGCAAAGGTGAATGCTATACAGGAAATGCCAGCTCCCCGAACAGAAAAAGAAGTCAGAGGCTTTTTGGGACGATTGAATTACATTGCCCGATTCATCTCACACCTAACTGCTACTTGTGAGCCAATCTTCAAATTGCTGAAGAAAGATCAAGTGGTAAAGTGGACCGATGAATGTCAAGCCGCTTTCGAAAGGATCAAGGAATATCTCCAAGAGCCTCCTATTCTGATGCCTCCAGTTGAAGGGAGACTTCTGATCTTATACTTGACAGTACTTGACAATTCAATAGGGTGTGTGCTGGGGCAGCATGACGAGTCTGGCCGAAGAGAGCATGCTATTTATTACCTTAGCAAAAAGTTTACCGACTGCGATACCCGATACTCGTTGCTTGAGAAAACTTGATGCGGTTTGGCATGGGCTGCTCGCTGACTGAGACAGTATATGCTGACTCACACTATTCTATTGATATCAAAGATGGATCCAATCAAGTATATCTTCGGAAAGCCTGCCTTGTCTGGAAGAATAGCAAGATGGCAGATGATCTTGACCGAGTGTGACATCCAATACACGACCCAAAAAGAAATCAAGGGAAGTGTGTTGGCGGATCATTTGGCGCATCAAGCTGTAGACGACTATCAATCCATGAACTTTGAATTCCCGGATGAGAACATCATGTTGGTGACTGACTGTGAGACACCTGGACCGGATGAAGGACCTGAGGAGGGATCCCGATGGTCTATGTACTTTGATGGAGCTTCAAACGCTTTGGGTAATGTCATTGGCGCCTGATCATATCTCCTGAAGGCTCGCATACTCTGTTCACCGCCCGACTATGTTTTAACTGCACCAACAATATGGCGGAGTATGAAGCGTGCATTATGGGTCTTCAAGCAGCAATTGACCTAAGGATTAAGTTTCTGATTGTTTTTGGAGATTCCATTCTCGTGATCAGTCAGATCAAAGGCGAGTGGGATATGAAGCACCCAAATCTTATTCCTTACAAGGAGTATGTACTGACATTGCTTCCACACTTCGAGGAGATAACCTTTGAACATTTCCCTAGAGAGGAGAATCAGTTAGCGGACGCGCTAGCTACTATGTCTTCTATGTTCAAGGTCAGGTGGGACAACGAGGCTCCCCAGATTACCATTGAAAGGTTGGACGAACCCGCATATTACTGCGATATTGAGACTGAAGAGGTAGCAGATAAACCCTAGTTTCATGAAGTAAAGAGGTATCTTGAGGCTCAGGAATACCCTGAGGGTGCATCTGTTAATGATAAGAAGTTTCTGAGGAGGTTCACGACGAAGTTCTTCATCAGTAATGGTATCCTTTACAAGCGTAACCATGATTCGACCTTACTACAATGTATGGATAAGAACGAGGCAGAAAGAATCATGGAGGAGTTACATAAAGGTAATTTCGGAACTCATTCCAGTGGACACACCATGGCAAAGAAAATCCTATGGGAAGGATATTATTGGTCTACCATAGAAGCCGACTGTTATCAGCATTCTCGGACCTGTCATAAGTGCAAAGTCTATGTTGATAAAGTGCACATACCACCAGTTCCTCTGAATATCTTGACAGCTCCTTGGCCTTTTGTAATGTGGGGGATCGACATGATCGGAGAGATCAGACCTACTGCATCCAACGGGCATCGTTTTATCCTGGTAGCAATTGATTACTTTACGAAGTGGGTTGAAGCAGCTTCCTTCGCTACTGTAACCAAGAACGTCGTGGCATGGTTCATTTGGCACAACCTGATCTGTCGATATGGTGTACCAGAGAGGATCATTATAGACAATGGTACAAATCTCAACAATACGATGATCACTGAGCTCTGCAAGCAGTTCAAGATACAGCATCACAACTCTTCTCCCTACCGACCGAAGATGAATGGGGTTGTTGAAGCGGCTAATAAGAACATCAAGAAGATTGTGCAGAAGATGACGGTGACATACAAAGACTGGCACGAGATGTTACTGTTTGCTCTTCATGGGTACCGTACCTCAGCGCAGACGTCAACAGGGGCAACACCCTATTCCTTGGTATATGGCATGGAGGTCGTATTTCCCATTGAAGTTCAGATACCCTCTCTTTGGATTTTGAAGGACGCAGGTTTGACCAAGGATGACTAGATTCATACCCAGCTTGATCAGCTAAACTTAATCGATGAAAAGAGACTTACTGCTATTTGTCACGGTCAAACGTATCAAAAGCGGATGATCAAGGCATTTAACAAGAAAGTTAGAAGACAAGAGTATCAAGTCGGGGATCTGGTGATCAAGCGCATCATCCTACCACAAGGTGATCCCAGGGGTAAATGGACCCCTACTTACGAAGGGCCATTTGTGGTTAAGAACATTTTCTCAGGAGGAGCTATGATTCTAACCACCATGGATGGTGATGACCTTCCTCACCCCATCAATGTAGACATAGTGAAAAGATACTATGCATAATCAAAGACCCGCTAGGTCGAATGGCCTAGGCAAAAATAAGGGCTTCCCGGTGAACCAAAAGGGTTCGGGCAAAAATAAGGGATGAAAATGAAAAAATATGTACACCTAGCAAGTCGAAAACCTGAAAAGGCAGCTTGGGTAAAAAAGGGTATCCTGATGGAATGAACACCCGAAAGGGCGGTCCAGGCAAAAATTAGGGACCAAAATGTTACACTATGTCTCATTGGATCATCTTGCAACCAGACTTCGGTATCGACTATCAAGCTCGGACGGCACTAATCAATCTAATCTACCTTCAACCAAGTAGCAAAGTGATGAGATGCTCGGGGATATAAAGGCAATAGCAGAGTTGGAACTCAGTGGGATTGTTCACATAGCTGTTTTTCTTTATTTTTCACAAATTGTATAAATTCTATTTGTTCGGCGGCATTCTCTTACTAGGACGTCAGACTCTTGTATAAAAAACGCCTATTTACAGGCCAAACTTTAAAGTCAATACAATTCATTTCACAAATAAATTTCAAAACTGTTTTCCTTTTTCTGTTTTGTTTTGCAAGAACGTCCAATGTTCATTTTTGATATATGCATTTGACAATAATTGTTGTTCATAAATATTTACATACGAAACAAAAGACGATTACTCGTAATATCAAAAATAGGGGCAAATAAGAATTGTCCAGAACTTACAGTTGCTTTGTCCACCAGGTACAGGGATAGATTTAGCTGAAGAATATGACTAAGGTACATTCATTCCCTACAGAGTAAGAGAAAGAAAGTAGTGTTAATTCTCCCTAACTGAGGCTCACAACCGCGAATGAGTCGGTAAAAGTCTCCCCAAGCAGAGTTTATCTACCATCAGCACTGGAAAATTATCACCAGTGGAGTTTGGAGATTTATCCTCAGTAGAGGCTGGAGGATTGTCCCCAGTAGAGCCTAAAAGGTTATCCCAGTGAAGTCGCAACTGGAAAATCATCCCCATCGGAGTTCATTCCTTTCACAAACAGAGATCCAATCCCCAACAGGTTTCATTATCACCAACAACGGTAGTTCATCCCCGGCTGAGGTTATTCTTCCAGATCGACAGATCCTCCGGCAGAATATGTCTTCCCCACAGAGTCATTTCCTCATCAGTTTATTCCCCAGCAAAATTATCCTCTCCTGCAGGTTTATTCTCACAATCATCTTCATTCACTATCCCCAGCATAAACGAAGAATTCAACTCTTTTCTCCAGCAGCAATCCGAGATTTATTTTCCCCAGCTCAAAACATCACATTTCCATACATCACGACACATGCATATACGCATCACACAACACAATCTCATTTATTTTAAGAACATCATTGCCTGATACATATCATGCATTACATACAGCTAAACTTTACCTTTCAGGAAGGATACGATCAAATTCTCACAAAATTCAAGCTATGAAGCTTTTACCGCAGTTGAATAACGGACGACCAAAGTTCCTAAATGTCAATAGAAATGTTTCCTTAGTTGAATAACAGACCACCGAAGTTCCTAAAATTCAACTTTCCTCTTCAATAGAGATGATTCCTCAGTTGAATAACGGATGACCGAAGCTCCTAAATGTCAGCAGAGATGATTCCTCAGTTGAATAACGGACAACCGAAGTTCCTAAATGTCAACAGAAATAATCCCCAATTGAATAACGGATGACCAAAGTTCCTAAATGTCAGCAGAGATAACTCCTCAGTTGAATAAAGGGCGACCGAAGTTCTTAAATGTCAGCAGAGATGAGTCCTCAGTTGAATAACGGATGACCGAAGTTCCTAAATATCAGCAGAGATGATTCCTCAGTTGAATAACGGATGACCGAAGCTCCTAAATGTCAACAGAGATGATTCCTCAGTTGAATAACGGACGACCGAAGCTCCTAAATGTCAACAGAAATGATTCCCCAGTTGAATACGGACGACCGAAGTTCCTAAAATTCAAATAGAGACGACTCACAAGCAGAATAACAGACGCTGAAGCTCCTAAAAATCTATTTCTCTCAACAAAGATCAGCCTTCCCTAGCATAATCTTCCTCAACAACAGGTATAAAAGCTCTCGCTAAGGAATCTCTTATGCGATCGACACTCCTTCGGATGACATCTTTAAGCCAATTCCCGACATCACAAGACAAATACCACTTCATGCGAGTGCAAATTTCTGGGCACTCTAGTGTTCAATCATCTTCCACCTTCAGATCACGAAAGGCGGACAAGCCAATCTAATCTTCAGGTTTAAGAAGATTGAATAGGGGCAGCTATTGTACCCCAAAATTTTCCCTCTCATATTTCTCAATACATTTCAAGAAAGATCCTCAAATTGCTCAAGGTAGTCCAAGGGTAGGCCAGACAAGCTCTCTCCTAAGGCAGTCTACCTCAAATTAGGGTTTCATGTTACATCAAGGTTTTAATTACTGCTAGCAAGTATTCAAATTCGTATCAATGCAAGGTGTGAACAAGAAGATTGAAATAGGCCAATTTTGGAAAGTTTTAAAAGGGAATCAAATCAAAGATCCAAATCATTGATGGAGGAAGATTGAGAGAAGTTATCAACCCTAATCCCTTCCTTGATACATATAGAGGGCGTGCAGACTCAAAGCTAGGTTAGAAACGGGCGCAAGAGGCAGAACAAAAACTGAAAAAATCAAGAAAAAGTGCAAGATTGAATTCTTATTTCCAAGCATACTCAAAGCCTTCTAGCTATCCCAATCGATTCCTGGGAGTCTCAGCAAGCTAAAGCAATCAAGAACCAAGCCTTTCCAGTCCCAAAAAGCTCTGTAAGTCCATCACGATATCCATGAAATCTTGAAATCGGTTAGCAAGATTTAGGAATTGTTAGCATGAATTAACCACATATTGTTGATCCATAGAACATATGCAAGCTTTCTGTATGGTTTAATTGCATTTATTTGGTCTGTACTGGAATGTGTCATTGCTAGGGTTTGTAGCTTCGAATTAGGGTTTTTGTTTGCAGGAAAAATTAGCCTTGATGAAGGGTACCATCATGTTTAGAATGATGAGACGAATCCAGCCATGGCGTTAGGTTTCATTTATATGGCTCATGGAGGATTTTGGAACAAGCTCTGCTTATAGCTACGGACAAACGTCCGTAGGTAAAAGTTTGGCACTTTTACCCACGGAGAGAGGAAGAAGATGACATATGTAACACCCCTCCATTGGCTTGTATGAATTTTCGCGCGTGGATTGGACATACAAGGTATTTTTAATATTTGTTTATTATTTTGCATTATTATGACAACAGAAGTAATTGGCCCAGTGGTAGCCAGGCAAGTGTTTAAGGCATTAGGAGGCTTGAGGTCAGGGGTTCGACCCATGCCTCCAACATTTGGTATTTTTTCTAATTTTCTTTCAGGTTATCCAACGCGTTTGCAAGCCTAAAGACCACCATGCATCCTCATCATCCAGCCATTAGACCTCCTGGAAACTAGATCTGAAGGCCAGTATGTGAGAGATCACCATGAGGCCTAGTCAAAGCATTGCATTGGATACAAAAAGTCAGCATGGGCCACCATCTCTTGGGCCCAAAATCTGATATTCACACCTCCCCAAGCTGCTATTTTCAGGCCCATTTCCTATTCTTTTTCTTTTTTTATATTTTATTTATTTATTTACTAACCAATCAAATTATTTTCTTTTTATCAAAAAATCACAAAAAATATTACTTTTCATAAATTAGGTCTAGATTTTATTTTTATTAAAAAAATTAATTAATTAAATTAGGTTTGTTAAATTTAGATAGTTTTAATTCTTTTGTACATAATTAAAAATAATTAGAATAATTAGGTTTTTATTCCAAAATTAAAATTTTCTTTCTTTTCTTAAAAATAACAAAAACCAAAAATAGGTCTTGTAATTATTTTATTAATTAATTTAATCACTAATTAATTTTTGTATTTAATTTTGAAAACTTATTTCTTTTTATTAAAAAAAGAAAAAAAACATTTTCTTTTTATCATTAGGATAGAAGGGTCAAAACCCTAGTTCGCATTCGATCTAATTTGTCATCGCGCACTTTATTTTATTTTTTATCCCAATTATTGTATCGCGCCTTGTAATAGCTTAGTTTAAATTCCGCAATTTAACTGTTAGATGTATGATAATAGGATGCATGACAAGAATGTATGTAATTTTAAAACAGTCAGACAACCCTAAACATCTGCAAAGATAATAAATCTGAAACTGAATCACTCGCACATGCGCACTCCTAGGGTACACTCCCACTTGGTTGCCTTCGGTAAATGGTCATTGAGTATAGGATGCTTTAGTGGTCATCCTTTTGTCTAAAGATCAAAGTTGCCTCGGATATTGTTGCCTCGGATAATTGATCTAAGACATTAGGGTTACTACTAAGACGTCCTAACATTGCTTTAGTGACCGTATGTCCCTTTTCGAATTGACCCTCAAACTCCAACGATGGTGCTACCTACTCACTAATAATGGGATAGCGTTGTCTAAAGGAAACAAACATAGAATGATTCTTTTTTCGAGTAGGTAGATTAGTTCTTAAGTACTTGCTCAATCAAAACAAACTTTTTTCACAGTTACACTTTTACAAACAAAGTTTTCAAAAACATTTCATTACACTCTTGAAGACAGAAGCAAGAGTTAAATCGAAGTTAAAACAAAAACTTTTCAAAGCCCACAAAAACAAAGAAAACAATTTTGAAAATGATGAGCAGGTACCTAAGAGCCCGTAGATAACTACGGATAGAAAGGGTGTTAATACCCTTCCTTTCTATAATCTACCCCCCGTACTCAGAAATATCTCAAAAAAGGAATTTTTTTGTACTTTTTTCCTTTCCTTGTTGGATAAAATAAAAGTCGGTGGCGACTCTTGGTTCCTACTCACGGCCCTACTATCTAGGATTTTCATATCAAAGTAACCCTACTACCCGGGTTCCTTCTCATAGCCCTACTATCCAGGCTTTTCATATCGAAGTAACCATACTATCCAGGTTCCTTCTCACAGACCTACTATCCAGGCTTTTCATATCGATGTAACCCTACTATCCAGGTTCCTTCTCACAGCCCTACTATCCAGGCTTTTCATATCTAAGTAACCCTACTATCCAGGTTCCTTCTCACAGTCCTACTATCCAGGCTTTTCATATCGAAGTAACCCTACTATACAGGTTCCTTCTCACAGCCCTACTATCCAGGTTCCTTCTCATAACCTTACCATCCAGGTTTCTTTTCCCTTATCTCCAGACAGCAGTCCACAACACCGTAACACCTGAACCTGATCAAACCCGATTGGGTTCGCATTTCCCCAGTAAGTCGCAGTGCAGCCTGTACACTGACCAAACATGCAATTCACCTCCGAAATTAATTCTTCGGTAGAGTAACGAAAAGCTGAAGCTCCTAAAATTCTATATCTCCCGAGACATATACCAATATTCCTCAACGGATTCCTCCTCGACAACAGCAACAGGGACTCTCGTCCAAGGAATATCTCAGGAAATCCACATTCTCTAGATGGCATCTTTAAGCCCATCTAAGACAATTCTCTGTCGCATCCAGGATGGATCTTTAATACCATCTCTGGAAATCTTCCATTATTGACCTCCAAATGGCATCTGTAAGCCCATTCCCGATATCACAAATCAAGCCAGTGCAAATTTCTGGGCACTCTAGTGTTCAATCATCTTCCACCTTCAGATCACGAAAGGCAGACGAGCCAATCTACATCCTCAGGTTTAAGAAGATTGAATAGGGGCAGTTGTTGTACCCCAAAATTTTCCCTCTCATTTTACTCAATACATGTCCATTGAGATCTTCAATTTGCCCAAGAGGCACAAGAGTTGACCAGACAAACTCTCTCCTAAGGCAATGTACCTCAAACTAGGGTTTCCATTTTTATCAAGATGTGTGAACTCCAAAGGTCCCAAATGCCTTCCATGGTCCCAATATTTTCTCAAGACCCTCCATGTCAAGTTTCAAGCCTTGTACAAGAAGTTTGCTCAGTCAGCTGCTCAGATGCTTGAGAATCGACTGTACTTGGTCAAAAGTCCATTGTGGCCCACATACAGTCAAACCTCAATATTTTTGGTCAACATTAAAATTTTGAAGCTATATCAATAATTTATCAAGGGTTGATCATGATTCCTCAAGGAATTCTCCAAATTCATCAAAACCCAAAAGTTGCTAAATTAGGGTTTTGTAGGAAAAGTCAACCCAACTTTGACCAAGCATAACTTCTTAATACTTTATCATAAATTTTCCATCTAAATCTCATTTTGAAGAGGATTCAATTCCCTACAATTCATCTTCATCTCACAAGTTCAAAATATGCACTCATAAAAAGATGTGAATTTTGACATTATAGGTCCTTTTGAAAAGTCAACAAAAACACCTTTTGGGTCAAAGATTCATACATGAACATGGAAGATACAATTAAGATGAAACCAAAATGGTTGTTTAGGGGACATCCTAAGCTTTCTAAAAAGTCCAAGAACACCCTTCTAGGGTCAAAATTGAGGGAGGTGTGCATTGTCAAAGTTTGAAATATTTGGAAAATTGTCAAAAGTCAACATTGATCAAATTTGCATTTTTTTCCAAAGGGGCCCATGTTTTCTTGCTTGAAACATGTTTCTAATAGGACCCACGACCCCTGAGATTTTCCACCTATTATTTTATTACTTTTATCATTTATTTTGATTTTTTATTCATTTAAATCAAAATAAATCAAATTAAATGGTAAAATAATGCAAACAAATCAAATCTTGAGATTTTTGTGCACATTTTGAGTCCATATACAGCTAGCATACCAGCCAATTCGTGCAAGACTCATTAGGGTTGAAAAAGATTGGATTGAAGCAAGTTTTGGAAATAAATCATACATGAAGCAAATCAAATCAAATCTCCATTATTTCTCAAGATTCATATCAATTTTGTTGACCTAATTCAGTCTACTATAAATGCATAACAATTCTAGATCAAAAACACAAGGATTGGAGGCGTGAAACAGCAAGAACAAAATTGAAATTTTGGATAAAACGTGTGAGATCAAAATCCACTCTAGAGCCATCCTCACGGATATTTAAAGATTCCAATCTATTCCAGGACATCCCGGGAAGCTATTCCACCTATCTTCAAGCTTCAAAACGCCCAGAATCGTGCCCACCACCCACCACGGTTTGCACTAAGAACTCAAATTGTTTACCATGTTTTACGTATCATAAGCATGTTTTAATTATATATTCTTGTTCATCATCTTGTTTGCAAGCTATTGGTACCATTTAATTGCATTTATATCGTAGGAATCGCAATATGCCATAGCTAGGGTTTCGAGCTTCATTTTGGGGTTTCTTAACCTATGCAAAATTAGGTTTGATAATGGGTACCATGGTGATCAGGGCTTCACGCCCAGTTGATTCATGGTCACCAATTTAATTTATCTTGCATGTACATGATTTTTGAGATGAACAGGGTTATAGCTACGAACCAACGTTCGTAGGTAAAAGTGTTTTACCTAAAACAACGGTCCAAGGAAAAAGATAATGCATGGCAAGGCGTGGTTGGTTCATTTAAATTTCGCGCATTTTTTTCTGGCAGAATACTTGATTTGGATTTTGACCTTATTTGTTTATTATGTTTACAACTAACAAATCCAGCGCAGATGGTTGGGAGGCATGCCTTTGATGCACACGTCCTGGGTTCGATCCTAGGTGTGTGCATTTTGTTATTTTCCTAATAATTTCAGGCAAATGCAATGCAATGCATCATCCCATGCCTATCATGTACCATCAACGCCCACCCACTAGATGCACTGCTGGCCAAATCTCATGCTTCTCCAATGAAGGTTCATGGTACTCCTCCAGGTCAATGCTACACCAGATCCCAAGGTTGACTGGGCTTAGGAGCTTAATGGGCCAAAGAATTTCAGTTCAACACCCTCCAGAATTGCTAACAGCAGGCCCACTTGGTCATTTTTACTATTTTTTTATTTTTTCTCTCTTTAATTTATTTTTTTTATTTTTTTATTTTTTTTATTAATACAAAAATTATTTTATTAAATTAACCAAACAAAAATCACAAAAAAAGATTTATTTTCTTAATAAATATTTTTTAAATTAATTAGTTTAATTAATTTAGAGTAACTTTAATTTCTTTCATAATTTAAAACAATTAGAATTAGGGTTTGAGATTTTGCACAATTAAATTAATTTTCTTTAAAAAAATACATCAAAAATCATTTTTCTCGTAAATATTTATTTCTTTAATTAATTAGGTTAATTAGAAAATTAGATTAATTTATTTCCTTTCATAATTTAAAAATAATTAGAAATTAGGTTTAATTAATTTGCAATTAAATATTTTCTCAGATAAAATCCAAAAATACTTTTTCTCTCAAATTAGGGTTTTAAATTATTTCAATCGTCCTCGCATTTTATTTTCCGCGCGCTTGTTATTATTATTGCCATTATTTTGTAACTGTTTCAAGGTTGTAATAGTTTTAATTAGGGTTTTAAATTTCGTACTTTTATTTCCCGTCAAGGCAATTATGTAACTGTCAAAGCCATGTAATAGCTAGGTTTATTTCCGCTTTTACTTTCATCAAATTATTAACTGTTAGATGTATTAATAGGATTGTATGGCAAGAATGCATGGAAAACTAAAACAGTTAGAAAACCCAAATGTGCAAAGATTAAAATAACTGAAACAAATCACTTGCACATGTTCACTCCTAGGGTTTGCCTCACTTCGGTTTCCTTCGGTAAACAATCATTAAGCATAGGAGATTTTAGTGGTTGCCATCCAGTCTAAAGAGATCAAATTGTCCCATTCGACTGTTGCCTCGGAAATGTTCCCTCAGAAATGTTGCCTCAGAAATGTTCCCTCGAAAAGATCTTAAGACTCTAGGGTTACTACTAAAGTTTTCTAACTATTTCTTTAGTGATTGTACCTGTCCCTTTCGAGTGTCCCTTACAAACTCCAACGACGGTGCTACCTACTCCTTAATAGTAGGATAACGCTGTTTAAAGGAAATAGAACAAAAACAATCTTTTTTTGAGTAGGTAGATGCTAGTAGGTACTTGCTCAATAAAAACTTTTCACACAAACACCTTTCAAAACAATTTTTTAAACAAACTTCGTCACATCCTTAAGGACTGATACGAGGGTTATCACGAAGTAAAAACATTTTCAAGACAAGCGCACACAAGCAATTTGAAAATTGAGCAAGTACCTAAGATCCCATGGAAAACCATGGATAGAAAGGGTGCTAACACCTTCCCTTTTTATAATCTACCCCCCGTACTCATAAACATCTCGAAAAAGGTTTTTTCTGTTCTTTTTCCCTTTTCCTTTGTTGGATAAAATAAAAGTCGGTGGCGACTCTTGCTTACTGCGACATTTGCGAAGAAAAAATGCAAACCAGTATTAAACAGTCGGTTCTGCCACCGTATCACACCTGGCTACTACTTTCTACAAGCAGTATCAGTATAATGAAAACGTTGCTCCCACGCGTACATAACTCCAAAGTATGTCTATGGGCTCGTGTGAAGGCTTTAAAGACTACACTCAGAAGTGGAGGGACTTAGCAGGAAGAGTTCAACCTCCCTTGTCTGATAGGGAGCTAGTGGATATGTTTCTGGGTACCCTGTCTGGTCCGTTTTTCAATCACCTGGTTGGAAGCTCCTTAGTCGGCTTTACTGAATTGATCTTGATGGGAGAAAGAGTGGAAGCTGGAATTAGGAGTGGTAAGATCCAAAAGGATGCATCCTCCAGTACAATAAGGAAGCCATTTTCTGGGAAAAAGGACGTCAGTTCCACTTATAGCCAAGGGAATCATGGCAGAACCAAGCGTCGTCCAATGGTAGGGGCTGTTATGATCTCTAAACCTGCACATACTCAACAAAGGAACAATCAGCCTAGAGCAGAAAGGCCTGCAAGACAATTTACCTAGATAAATATGACTTTGTCTCAAGTCTTGCCTCATTTACTGAATTCTAATCTGGTGACTTTATGGGAAGCTCCAAAGAATCCCAACACTGCCTCTCCCCGCTACAATCCAAATGCTCATTGTTCTTATTATTCAGAAAGTCCAGGTCATGATACAAACGACTGCTAGGCTTTGAAAAATGAGGTGCAAGACCTTCTCGAGGCGAAGGAAATTGAATTTGACGCCCCTGAGATTCCCAATGTTATCACTGCTCCTATGCCCAAGCATGGTCGTGGTATTAATGCTATTGAAGATAATATGTTTGTTACTGCTGTTTAGGAACTTGTTACTCCCCTCATGACCATTAAGTGGAACTTGTTGAAAGCCGGTTTATTTCTGGGTTGTAGCAAAGGTTGCCACTTATGTTCATCTCTACCGACTGGTTGTCATTTGTTGAAAGCAAGTGTTCAGCGCCTGATAGATGATAGAGAGATTTTGTTTGATAAGACTCTCGTTCCAATTGTTTCTTGCAAGGATGTTTCAATCATAACCATTTCCGCCAATCCTCCCAGGGTCTCCACCAAAAGACTTGTCAGGATCACATCTGCTCGAAGTTGGCTCCACTGATTATCACTATTCCAGGGCCAATCCCATACTCCTCAGACAAGGTTGTTCCTAGGAACTATGGGGATGAAGTTTACTACCATGGTGTCAAGCAAGACCTGCTGGCTATTAAAGACCAGGTTTCTGAAAATGTTGATTCTGATATTGACAACATTGTTGGAAACAGCAAAATAACAAGAAGTGGAAGATTGTTCTCCCCTGAGATTTCTCCTACAAAATCCGTTACTAGTCCTGTGATCATTCCTACTTTTGTTCCTGCTGATACTACTACTGCACTTCCTGTGGTTACCCCTGTTGACACCCCTATCACCGAGTCGATCAAGACTCGGGGCAAATACATATTGATTGAGCCTGTCCAGACGAAGGCGCATTCGGAATCTATCCCAGAGGCTTCCAAGAGGGAAATAGAAGAAATTTTGAAGATTATAAAGAAGAGCGACTACAATATGGTCGAACAGTTGGGGCAGACCCCTTCCAAGATTTCTATGCTAGCCTTATTGTTGTGCTATGAAGCTCATGCAAAGGCTTTGGTGAAATTCCTTAAAACCGCCCATGTGCCATAAGAAACCTCCGCTGACCAATTTGAAGATTGTATGGCCAGTTTGATGGCTGATAAGGTCTGGGTTTTTCTGATGCTGATCTGACACCCAGAGGAAGAAAACATAATGATGCACTACATGTTTCCGTCGAATACAGGGGAACTACTTTGGCCCATGTCCTAGTAGATACTGGTTCATCATTGAACGTGCTTCCTAAGAAGGCTCTGGATAGACTAGAATGTGAAGGTTTAATCTTGAAGCCCAGCAACATAGTAGTGAGGTCTTTTGATGGATCGAAAAGAATGGTGCACAGAGAGGTGGATATCCCCATCAAAGTTGGTTCTCAGACCTTTGACTCCACCTTCTACGTGATGGATATCAGACCGTCTTATTCTTGTTTGTTGGGTCGCCCTTAGATCCATGGGGCGGGAGCTATCACATCCATTCTGCATCAGATGATGAAGTACCCGGTGAGAGGAAAGATTGTCACGGTACATGGTGAAGAAGAGTACATGGTAAGCCACTTGAATTCCTTCAGGTATGTAGAAATGGATGGCGAGTTCATCGAGACTCCGTATCAGAACTTCGAAGAGGTGCCTCAGACTATGGTTGCAACTGAAACTGTCACCAATATACCAAAGATCACCAGACCTTCCTTGAAAATGACTTCTCTCAAGGACGCCAAAGCAGTTATTGAAGAAGGTGGGTGTACCATTTGGGGCCAACTCCCTGACATTTCGTACAAGTCTGATAAGTTTGGCTTGGGTTTCTCTTCAGGGGCTCAAAGGGTTGTTCGTCGTGCTCGTGCTGGAGGACCTCCCCTACATACCAGCAATCATGGGATCAACGCTCTAGAAGACAGTGATAGTGACTATGACATGGATAGCTGGATTTTCCCTACTACCAACGATGGACCCAGTAACTGGACGACAAAAGACTTTGTACCAATTACTTTTATTTAGAAGTAACTGTCTTTCTTGTTTTTGGATATGTAATAAACAATATAAACTCTATGGCCATGTGTCTTACCCGGGGCACAATGGTTTATTTATGAGGGTTATCGTGTTTCAATTTCATATAGAATTAATAAAGCATTGGACGCTCTCTGTTTTTATTTTCTGCTTTTTTTACCTTGTCTATACAGCTATGCTCTTACACACACTCATGTATCAAATTGCAGATCCATACCCACTATGGATCCCATTGATAACAGTAATGCTATTGCCAGTTATGACTTTGGAAATCCGATCAACCAAGCCGAGGACGAAGGTGAGGAAGATTGTGAGGTACCCGAAGAACTTGCTAGGCTATTACAGCAAGAAGAAAGGGCTATACAGCCTCATGAAGAGCCATTTGAGACAGTGAATTTGGGCATAGAAGAGAACAAAAAAGAAGTCACAATAGGTGCAAATTTGGGGTTTAGTGACAAACAGCAGTTGATACAGATGTTACATGATTATGACGAGATCTTTGCTTGGTCATATGAAGACATGCCAAGACTGGACACAGATATTGTGGTTCATCACCTGCCAACTAAAGAAGATTATCCTCCGGTAAAGCAGAAGGTCTGTTATATGCGCCCTAAAATGTTAAAGATCAAAGCAAAAGTTATGAAGTAGTTCAACATTGGGTTCCTAGTTGTCACCTCTTATCCTTAATGGGTTGCTAACGTAGTCCCGGTGCCTAAAAAGGACGACAAGGTGCAAATGTGTGTGGATTACCGAGATTTGAACAGGGCAAGCCCCAAGGATGACTTTCCGCTTCCCCACATTAACGTTCTGGTTGATAACATTGCGCAACATAAAATCTTTTCCTTCATGGATGGTTTCTATGGTTACAATCAGATCAAGATGGCACCTAAAGACATGGAGAAGACAACCTTCGTCACACAATGGGGCACTTTCTGCTACAAAGTGATGGTGTTTGGGTTGAAGAATGTTGGAGCAACCTATCAGTGAGCCATGGTAGCTTTGTTTCATGACATGATCCACCATGAGATAGAGGTCTACGTTGATGACATGATATCCAGATCTCAAACTAAGGAAGAACACCTTGATCATCTATAAAATTTGTTTGATAGGTTGAAGACGTACAAGCTGAGGTTAAATCCGAACAAGTGCACCTTCGGGGTAAGGTCTGGTAAACTTCTAGGTTTCATTGTCAGTGACAAGGGCATTCAGGTAGACCCTGCAAAGGTGAAGGCTATAGAAGAAATGTCATCCCCTTGCACTGAGAAGGAAGTTAGAGGTTTCTTGGGACGCCTAAATTACATTGCCAGGTTCATTTCCCATTTAAATACTACTTGTGAGCCAATATTCAAGCTTCTGAAGAAAGATCAAGTGGTAAAATGGAATGACGAATGTCATACCGCCTTTGAGAGAATCAAGAATACCTTTAAGAGCCTCCAATTCTGATGCCTCCGATTGAAGGAAGACCCTTGATAATGTACTTAATAGTGTTAGATAATTCAATGGGGTGTATGTTGGGGCAGCATGACGAGTCCAGTCTAAAAGAGCATGCGATATACTACCTTAGCAAAAAGTTTACTGACTGTGAAACAAGATACTCACTGCTCGAGAAAACTTGTTGCGCTTTGGCATGGGTTGCTCGCCAACGGAGACAATATATGTTGACCCACACTACTTTGTTGATATCTAAGATGGACCCGATCAAGTACATCTTCGAGAAGCCCGCTCTCTCCAGAAGAATAGCAAGATGGAAAATAATCCTAACCGAATACGATATCCAATACACGACCCAAAAAGCAATCAAGGGAAGTGTACTAGCTGATCATTTGGCTCATCAGGCTATGGATGACTACCAATCCATGAACTTTGAATTCCCGGATGAGAACATTATGTTAGTGACTGACTGTGAAGAACCTGGACCGGATGAAGGACCTGAGGAAGGATCCTGATGGAATGGTTTTTGATGGAGCCTCCAACGCACTTGGCAATGGAATCGGTGCTATAATCATATCTCTCGAGGGCTGTCATACTCCTTTCACCCCCGGATTATGTTTCAACTGTACCAACAACATGGCAGAGTATGAAGAATGCATTATGGGTCTCAAAGCTTCTATTGACCTAAGGATCAAGTTCTTGAGCATTTTCGGTGATTCAACCTTGGTTATAAGTGAAATTAAAGGAGAGTGGGACACGAAGCACCCGAATCTCATCCCTTATAAAGAACATGTGCTGACATTGCTTCCACACTTTGAAGAGGTCACTTTGAACATTTTCCACGAGAAGAGAACCAGCTAGCGGACGTGCTAGCCACTATGGCATCTATGTTCAAGGTCAAGTGGGACAACGAGGCTCCTCGGATCACTATTGAAAGGTTGGATGAACCAGCATACTACTTTGATATTGATACTGAAGAAGTGGCAGACAAACCTTGGTTTCATGAAGTAAAAAGGTATCTTGAGGCTCAAGAATACCCAGAGGGGGCGTCTGTCAATGATAAGAAGTTTCTAAGAAGGTTCTCCGCAAAGTTTTTCCTCGGTAATGGAATCCTCTACAAGCGCAACCATGACTCTACTCTACTTCGGTGCATAGACAAGAGCGAAGCAGAGAGGATTATGACAGATTTACACGAAGGTACCTTTGGTACCCACTCTAGTAGATATACCATGGCTAAAAAAATCCTACGGGCAGGATACTATTGGTCCACTATGGAAGCATACTGTTATCAGCATTCCCGAACTTGTCACAAATTCTAGATTTATGTTGATAAAGTATATGTACCCTCGGTCCCCTTGAATATCTTGATGGCTCCTTGGCCCTTTGCAATGTGGGACATTGATATGATCGGAGATATTAGACCTACTGCTTCCAATGGGCATCGCTTCATCCTAGTGGCCATTGATTACTTCACGAAGTAGGTTGAGGCTTCCTCTTTTGCTACTGCTCCCAAGAATGTTATGGCGCAATTTATCAAGCATAACTTGATTTATCGGTATGGTGTGCCAGAGAGAATCATCACAGACAATGGTACAAATATCAACAATACAATGATCACTGAACTCTATAAACAATTCAAGATCGAGCATCATAATTCTTCCCCTTACCGGCCGAAGATGAATGGCATTGTGGAGGCTGCTAACAAGAAGATTAATAAAATCATACAGAAGATGACAGTGACATACAAAGACTGGCAGAGATGTTACCATTTGCTCTTCATGGTTACCGCACCTCAGCATGTACGTCAACAGGGGCAACACCTTATTCTCTGGTATATGGTATGAAGGTTGTCCTACATATTGAAGTCCAGATCCCTTCTTTGAGGATCATGAAGGATGCGGGCTTGAACGAAGATGATTGGATCCAGACTCGACTTGATCAACTGAATCTGATTGATGAAAAGATGCTTGTTGCTGTCTGTCATGGTCAGATATACCAAAAGCAAATGATCAAAGCTTTCAACAAAAAGGTCAGACGTCAAGTATATGAAGTGGGTGATCTAGTAATCAAGCGCATCATACTGCCACAAGGCGATCCCAGGGGCAAATGGACTCCCACATACGAAGGGCCATTTGTAATCAAAAGCATATTTTCCGGTGGAGCCATGATTCTAACCACCATGGATGGTGATGACCTTTCTCACTCTGTGAATGCAAACATAGTGAAAATATACTACGCGTAAATAAAGACCCTCTAGGTTGACTGGCCTAGGCAAAAATAAGGGCATCCCGACGAACCAAAAGGGTTCGGGCAAAAATTAGGGATAAAGACACAAAAATATGTACACCGAGCAAGTCAAAAACCTAAAAAGGCGGCTTAGGCAAAAAAGGGTATCCCGGTGGACTGAAAACCCGAAAGTGTGGTCCGGGAAAAAGTTAGGGATTTGAAGCATATCATTATGTCCCATTGGATCACCTTGTGATCAGACTTCAATATCAACT
The DNA here is from genome assembly GCA_948472305.1 of Vicia faba. NCBI lineage: Eukaryota > Viridiplantae > Streptophyta > Magnoliopsida > Fabales > Fabaceae > Vicia > Vicia faba. The sequence continues at coordinate 215,105,709 of OX451736.1, forward strand.
ATCAAGCTCAAATGGTACCAATCAATCCAGTCAGCTTCAAACGAGTAGCCAACTGATGAGACGCTCAAGGACATAGGGGCAATAGCAGAATTGAAACTCAATGGGATTGTTACACATAGTTATTTTCTCTTTGTACACTATTTTGTGTAATTTTCATTTCTTACGACGGTGTTCTCCTACTAGAACGTCAGTCTCTTTGTACAAAATGCATGTTATAGGCGAACTTCAAAAAAATCAATACAAATCATTCCTTGAAAGTACAAAACTATTTATTTTATTTTCCTGTTTTGTTTTGCAAAAACTTCCAATGATTATTCTTGACATATGCATTTGAATATGATTACTGTTTACAAATACTTGCATAAGAAACAGAAAGACAATTGCTAATGACTTTAAAAAATGGGGCAAAGTATAAAAACAATTTGTAGTCCCGACAATTACTCCTTCCATCAGGTACAGGGGCAGAGACATTTTGAGACGAAGTCCCCGTTACATACGACTCTGTGATATCTATGTTCCCCACAGAGTAGAAACAATCAAAGTTTTTATCTCTCCTTCCCCAAGTAGGATTTATCTCCTCCAGCAAAGTTCCTTCAGAGAGCTGAAATCTGCGTTCCCCAGCCGAGTCTTATAATTTCAAACAGTTTATGAAACCTCCTCCCGGGTAGAGTTTATTTCTCTAATTGTGAAAGTTCAAGCCCCAACAAATTTTATTTCTCTACATCGGCAAAACCTTCCAACAAAGCATTACCTCTCTCCATAGAGTCAATCCCCGACAGAGTATCCTCAAACAGAAAGAGGAAATCCCCAATGAATCATCTTCATTCATCATCCCCGGAGGAAATGAAGTATTTGGCTTCCCAATACTCTTTAGAAGCGGTCAGGGATTTACTTTCCCAGACTAGGAGATATCGCAACAGCATTCCATATTCATACCTCATGGCATGCGCATACACATTGCATACAGCATAATCTCATTTATTTTGAGAACATCATCACAATGAATTTCATACATCATGACATCGCATACAAATAACTCTTTACCGTTTTCAGGAAAGATCAAATCAACAAACGCCATTGACTACTTATGTGACCTATTAGTCTTCTCAAAAGCTACGTCTAAGGAAGGGTTATTTCAGCAATTTCCTCAGAAAGACATTCTTAAAAGACCTTCTCTGGTTCAGTCAGATCGACACTAAGATCTCTCTGATTTCTATTCCAGTTGAAGATATTCCAAGACTTTTGTCTGGTTCAATTAAATCGATACTAAGATTTTCCTGATTTCTATTCCAGTCAAAGTTAATTAAAGACCTTTCTCTGGTTTAGTTTGATCGACACTAAGATCTCTCTGATTTCTATTCCAGTTGAAGATATTCCAAGACTTTTGTCTGGTTTAATTAAATTGATACTAAGATTTTCCTGATTTCCATTCCAGTCAAAGTTAATTCAAGATTTTCCTCTGGTTCAGTTAGATCGATACTACGATCTCTCTGATTTCTATTCCAGTTGAAGATAATCCAAGACTTTTGTCTGGTTCAGTCAAATCGATACCAAGATATTTCTGATTTCCATTCCAGTCAAAGTTAATTCAAGATTTTCCTCTGGTTCAGTTAGATCGATACTAAGATCTCTCTGATTTCTATTCCAGTTGAAGATAATCCAAGACCTTTTTCTGGTTCAGTTAAATCGACACTAAGACTTTTCTGATTCTTATCCAATCAAAGATAAATCAAGACCTTTGTTGGTTCAGTTTGAATCGACCATTGATTTATTACTGATTCTTTTTCGATAGATACTTTCTCTGGTTCAGTTAAATCGACCCTATGATTTTCTGATTCTTATCCAGTTAAAGATACTGTAAATCCTAGAGTCTGACCAGATAGAAGTTCATTAATTACTATGAGGCCTGGACCCGACCAGATGATAGTATAACCCATGACACCGAAGTCAGGACTCGACCAGATAACGGTATACCTAAGATTCAAGTTGAATCCTGGACCCGACCAGATAACAGCTTAATTTCTTCAAACCGCTGAAGCCTAGATACGACCAGATAACAGTTTAGTGTCTACAATTACTACAAAGCCTGGAACTGACTAGATAGAAGTTAGTTTCATATTCCGCAATAAGTCACTGTGAATCCTGGAATACGACCAGATAGAAGTCAGTGTTATTATTTTCAACAAGTCTCCATGAAGCCTGGATCCCGACCAGATAACAACTTGCTTTCAAGAGATAACTCCAAAATATAGTAATGGACAACCCAAGCTCCTAGACTTTATTCCCCTAAAAAACGTTCCCCAGTGGACTCCTCCTCAGACAGCAGGAACAGGAATCCCCACAAAGAGAATTCTTATGAAGTCATCATCTATTTTGGATGGAATCTTTAATCCCATCTCTGATTGTCTTCCATCATCTTTTCCAAATGGCATCTATAAGCCCATTCCCGATATTATTCACCAGCAGTCTCACTTCGGACGAGTGCAAATTTCTGGGCACTCTAGTGTTTAATCATATTCCACCTTCAGATTACGAAAGGCAAACAAGCCAATCTAAATCTTTAGGTTTAAGAAGATTGAACAGGGGAATCTATTGTACCCCAAAATTTTCCCTCCCATTTTCACACAAGACATACTCCTAGAGGTTCTCAATTGCTCAAGGTTGACCAAGAATTGACCAGACAATTCTCCTCCTAAGGCAATGAGCCCTAGACTAGGGTTCCAATTTCCATCAAGATGGTTGAGCTCCAAAGGTCTCAAATGCTTTCCATGGTCCTAATATGTCTTCAATATCATCCATGACAAATTTCATGCCTTGCACAATAAGTTTGCTCAGTCAATTGCTCAAGTATTGGAAAATTAATTGTGTTAGGTCAAAAGTCAACTATGGCCCATGTACAGTCAAACTTCAATATTTTTGGTCAACATCAATATTTTGAAGTGATATCCTTCATTTTATCAAGGGTTGATCATGATTCCTTAAGAAATGCTCCTAACCCATCAAAAGTCAAAAATGGCAAATTAGCGTTTCTATAGGAAAAGTCAACCAAACTTTTACCAAGCATAACTTTCTCATACTTTATCAAAAAATTTCCAAGCAAAGCTCATTTTGAATAGAATACAATAAAATACAACTTATCTTCATCCCCCAAGATCAAGAAATTCACCATTTGAAATATATGAGCTTAGACATTATAGGTCATTTTCAGAAAGTCAACAAAAGCCACTTTTTTCCAAGGCCTTTTACATCAAGATAACATCTTCAAATTCAAAATTGATAAAAAGAGGGATTGAATTAGACATCTTTGGATTTACAAAAAGTACAATATCATCATCATGAGATGAAAATTGAGCAAGTTATGGCTTGCCCAAGTTGGGAAAATTTTGGAAAGTTCAAGAATGGTGCATTAAGCAAATTTGAATTTTTGGGTCAATGGCCTAACTTTTTAAGGTTCAAATATCTTCCTAAGGTCATAGAGAACATCTAATCTTATTTTTTCATGGCCTTGTTGTTGTACCCCAAAATTTTCCCTCCCATTTTCACACAAAAAACACACTCCTAGAGGTTCTCAATTGCTCAAGTTGACTAAGGATTGACCAGACAAATCCTCCTCCTAAGACAATGAGCCTTAAACTAGGGTTTCACTCCTCATCAATATGTTTGATTTCTAAAGGTCCTAAATGGTTCCCATTGCCTTAATGTGTCCTCAAGATCATCCATGCCAAGTTTTATGCCTTGCACAAGAAGTTTGCTCAATCAACTGCTCAAATGCCTGGAAATCAACTGTACTAGGTCAAAAGTCAATTGTGACCCAAATAGAGTCAAAATTTAAGATTTTTGGTCAACATCAACATTTTAAAGTGATATTCGTCATTTGATCAAGGGTTGGTCATGATTCCTCAAGGAATGCTCCTAATTCAACAAAACTCAAAAGTTTCTAAATTAGGGTTTCTATAGGAAAAGTCAAACAAATTTTGACCAGGCATAACTTTCTCATACTTTATCATAAATTGCTCATCCAAGGCTCATTTTGAAGATAATTCAATTACCTACAACTCATCTTCAGTCCTAAAGTTCAAAAAATGCACTCATGGAAAAATATAAGTTCAGACACTATAGGTCATTTCAAAAAGTCAACAAAAACACCTTTTGGGTCAAAGCTCCTTACATGAACATGGAAGGTCCAATTTAGATGAAACAAAATAGGTTGTTTGAAGGACATCCTAAGCTTTCTAAAAAGTCCAATAACACCCTCTTAGGGTCAAAATTGAGAGAGATATGCATTGTCAAAGTTGGCCATTTTTGGGAAATTTGCACAAAGTCAACAATGCCCAAAATTGCATTTTTTCCACATGGGCCCATCTTTTCAAGATTGAATCTCAGTCCTAGCATGGTCCACGACCTATGGGACCCTCCATGCCTTTTTTTTTGTTTATTTAATTTATTTTTATTTTTATGCATTTAAAATCAAATAAATTCAAATTAAATCAAAATAAATCAAATTAAGGGAATGAGATTTGTTTTGCATTAAATTATGGATCATGCAAGCTGTATAACATCAAACAAATCGTGCAAGCTCTAAAAACAAGAGAAAATCTCCAATTTTGGAAAGATTTGAATCAAACCTCAAGGCCATTACATTTTTGGATTTTTGCTAATTTTATTAACCTAATTGGATTCACTACTTATACAGAAGCTTTGTGAACCCTAAGAAGAGGAATTCACGTGCAGCCTGCCTCCCTAGAGCAAGAAGAAAACTAAAAAATTTGAACAAAAAAAAGGCAATCGGATTTCCTTCTACAAGGAGATTCAAGGTGTTTCAAGGCCAGCAACTGATTCCTAGAAGTATTTGGGAGCTGTTTGGATCATCACCAAGTCTCAACAAGCCCAGAAACGCGCTACACAGACATCACGGTTTGCATATATTCTTGATTTCGATTCCTTTAATTCTGGTATCATAAACGCATTTTAGCTATATATTCATATTCATCATCATGTTTGCAATGATTATGGTTGGTTTGATTGGAGTTTAAGCGCAGGAATTGTTTTCACTATAGCTAGGGTTCCGAAGGTCCCAAATTGAGGACTCCATGTACAGGTTAAATTAGGTCCAATCAAGGGTCAATTCATGCTCAAGAGGTCACGAGCGATCGACCCATGGCCTTATTTGAGATTTATATTGCTTGTGCTGAATTTTTGAAAATGCAGGGCTTATAGCTACGGATGTTGTCCGTCCAACATCTAAAACGACGGTTCTTTGGAGAAGACGACTAGGTGGCAGCCCATCATTAGCCAGTTTGAATCTGGCACGCACTTTTTTTAATTTCCAAATATTAATTTGGTTTTCCTATATAATATCATTATGTTGTTATTTGTACAAACAAGTGCTCCAGCGCAGATGGCAAAGGACAAGGCATTTGAGAGGGAGGACCTGGGTTCGATCCCAGGTCTCAACATTTTCTTATTTTCTGAGTTGGTTATTGCAGATTCCATGCGCCTCACGATCCAGCGTCCACCATACTCCCAAGATTCATCACCATCAGATCCATCTCCATCCCAGATCTAACGCCTCAAGCAGGCAGGCGCATGGTGGACTTTCTTGGCCAGCTTCTCACTAGATCAGGCACAGCAATTTGGCCACTAGCAAGATGGGCCTGGAAAATTCAGTTTCACACCCCCCAAAATTACTTTTCTTCAGGCCCATCTCAATTATTTTTTAAAATTTATTTTTATTGTTTCCATTTAGTTTTGATTGTTTTAAAAAAAATTAATTAAATCAAAATCATAAAAAACACAAAAAATATTAGAATTAGGTTTTTTTATACAATATTTAATTCCATTAATTAATTAGTAAATAGGATAACTTAAATTATTTTTTTCATAATTAAAATTAATTAGAAATTAGGTTAATTTGGAAAAATTAATTACTTTTCTCAAAAAAATCCAAAAAAAAATATTTTTTCTTTACTCACTAATTAAATATCTTTGAAAATTTAATTTTAAATCCTCGTATTTAATTTCATCACGCGCATTTATTTATTTTCCAATTAATGTAATTGCTCCGAGTTTGTAATAGTTTTAACTTAGATTTACTATTTTCATTTACTGTATTCCCCCGGTTTTTGATTATGTAACCCCCTCCCCAAGGCCTTGTAATAGCTAGGTTTAAAATTCTTGCATTTTACTTTTTGTCATTATAAACTGTTAGATGATTGATACTAAGATTGTATGCGAAAAAGAAATCAATAATTTAAAACAGTAGAAAACCCTAACTGTGCAAAGATAAATAACTAAAAAAAACAAACACTTGCACATGCTCACTCCTAGGGTTTGCCCCACTTCGGTTGCCTTCGGTAAACGGTCATGAAATATAGGGAGTTTTAGTTGTTGACCTCTAGTCACAAAAGATCAAAAATGACCCATTCGAATGTTGCCTCGAAAATATCTTTAGGATTTTAGGGTAACTACTAAGGTTTCCAAATCATTGCTTTAGTGATCGTACTTGTCCCTCTCGATTGTCCCTTAAACTCCAACGGTGAGCTACCTACTCCTTAATAGTAGGATAGCATCGTTTAAATGAAATAAGAAAATGAACAGACTTTTTTCGAGTAGGTAGAAACTTTTAGGTACTTGCTCAAAACAACAAATTTTTACACATACACTTTCAAACAAACTTTTCAAACTAAAGTTTTCAAAAACATTTTATCACACCCTTGAGGACTGATACAAGGGTTACCATAAAGTGGAACGCCGCACTAGGGCAATTTCAAAACTTTTTAAACACACAAACACACGGAAGCAATTTCAAAAATGAGCAAGTACCTAAGAGCCCATGGAAAACCATGGATAGAAAGGGTGCTAACACCTTCCCTTTCTATAATCTACCCCCCGTACTCAGAAACATCTCGAAAAAGGTTTTTTCTGTTCTTTTTCCTTTTCCTTTTTTGGATGAAATAAAAGTTGATGGCGACTCTTACTTACCGTACATTTGCAAACAAAAAACGCAAAACCAGTAGTAACAAAAATAGTCAGTTCTGCCACCGTATCACACTTGCATTTTCTACCTATTTTTTACATATTTATGTTAATTTATTTCAAATAAATATAAAATAAATGGTACAAAATATTTGGAAATGGGCTTAAGCATGTGGGCTAGTGTTTTGGGTCAGTCTTGAGGCCCATTTTTCGTGCAAACCTGACCAGATTCATTGAACATGAAAAAATGGCATGAAATCTCAAGTTTGGTAATTTTTCAAATTTGTGATAATGGCTTTAAACCATGGCTTTATGGGCTTGATTGTTTCCTCCTTATCTTTTCCCCTCCTTCTATACTATAAGTACATCACCTTGGCAAGCAAAATGCATGCATATACACGGTACAAGAGTGCTACCAAGATTGCAAAGAATTGCCCAAAATCGTGAAAACTCAAAATCACACCTCCAGCCCATTTCCATCCAAATAAACCTCTCATTTCAATCCATGAGATCATCAGGAGATCATCCAAGCCATTTTTCAGACGTGCAACACTCTAGAACCTCAGATCCATGCATCACCGGACTTGGGTAAAATTTGAATTCAAAACCTTTCATACACGTAATATAAACCAATTCATTTCATACATTCATGTTATTATAGTTACTTATGGATGCTCTAATGTGCTTCATGTGTTTAAAAGGGCCCTAATCATGGATCACCATTATCAACGGTTTTTGAACAGTAATCTTCAAATCTCATGATACAGGAACTTTCAGATTAAATAAAGGCCACCATTGAATTCCTTGGGAAATTTTAAGGGGGATGGGATGTTTTAGTTGCTTTGAAATTTAATATTTTGCAGGTTTTATTTTTTGCCTCACCGGAGAAGGTGACTGTGACCACCGTGGTTGGTGGTTTGACTAATTACAGACGGTGGTCAGAACTAGCGTGGCACTAACCTGGCATTTCATTGGTTCAATCAAATTTTCACATCCTCTCTCCACTCATATTGGCTTGTTCAAACCTCAGGGCCCCACCTGGAGCGCGCGTGATTTTTGCTGACTAAAATTTGACTTTGTTTTTTAATATATTATTATTGTTTGATTTATAATAACGATTGAATGGGTAGCTCAACTGGTAAAGCGCGTTGGTGTGAAAAGGGAGGACCTGGGTTTAAGTCCCAGGTCCAGCATCTTGATTTTTGATAACATTCTCTTGCTGATTCCATGCATATCAGTGCCAGACGTGCATCGTACGACATAAACTCACCATCACCTTATTAAGATCCAGCGTATCCAAGCATAGGATTTACCATGTGCCCGAGTTTGTTTCCCCCACCAGATTGGACGCAGCCTCTGGGCTCTTGCTAATGGGCCCAACATTTTTTCAAACAACACACCCCCATTTTATTTTTGATACCAGGCCCATGTTTTGTTTTATTTTTTTTTCATTTTTATTTTATTTTGTTTATTATTTTCAAAGGTCCTTTTTTTAACAAATCATAAAAAAATAAAAAATAAAAAATAAATAGATTTAGGTTCTTTCTAAAATTATTAATTAATTAATTAATTATTTTAATGTTACTTTATCAATTTAAAATCAAATTAGACTTAGGTTCATTTTAATTTAAGTTATTTTCTTAATACAAAAAATACAAAAAATATTAGAATTAGGATTCATTTCATTTAACTTTTATTTTCTTAATTAAAAATAAATTTAGAATTAATTATTCCCTTAGCAAAACCAAAAAAGATTTTTGTGTTTATTTTTATTTACTAGGTTTTTTAGACGTTTCTTTATTTCGCGCGTTTATATTCTTATGTATCTGCTTATGGTTTGTAATTTTATCGCGCGCGCATTTTATTTCCTGGTTATTTATCTGCTTATGGATTGTGATAACCCTAATTAGGATTTTTATTTTTCGCACTTTACATTTTAGTCAGATATAACTGTAACTGTCCTGAAGCCATGTAATAGCTGTAGGAACTTTATTTCTCGCTTTATATTTCTTATGTGCATGTATATAAATTGTTAGTAACTTAGGCGTGCATGTCAAGATTAAATCAAATAATCATTAGATCACTAACATAAGACAAAATATCTGAAAAAAGCACATTGTTGCACACTTGCACCCTTAGCGTACTCCTCACTTGGTTGCCTCGGAAAACAATGGTCATGTCCCTCGAACGTAGTAATATCTTAGCAAAGACCCTCAATCTAAAAGTCATCATAAAGATCATAGTCCCTTAATGTCCCTTGAGTTACTTACGAGAAATGATCTTGTCCCTCGATGTTGCCTATATGATGACAGTCCCTTCGAAATGGTAAGGTATCCTTACATGTTGCCTTCAATGACCATAAGTGTCCCTTTCAATAGTCTCTCAACATCCAACAATAGGGCTACCTACTCACTAATAGTAGGATAGCACTATCTAAAGGAAAGGAGGAAAAGAACACCCTTTTTTGAGTAGGTAGATAGTTCTTAAGTACTTGCTCAAACCTGATTCTTTTTACACTTACACACTTTCAAACTTCTTTTCAAAAATGCTTTATCACACTCTTGAGGACTGATACAAGAGTTATCATAAAGCAAGCAAAATCTTTCAAAATACACAAATACGAAAACAGTTTTCAAAAATGAGTAAGTACCAAAGAGCCCATGGAAAACCACGGATGGAAAGGGTGCTAACACCTTCCCTTTCCATAATCTACCCCCCTTACTCAGAAAATCTTGAAAAATGTCTTTTTCTGTTCTATTCACCCTTTCCTTTGTTGGATAAAAGAAAAGTCGGTGGCGACTCTTGTTTACCGTGACATTTGCGAACAAAAAATGCAAACCAGTATTAACAGTCGGTTCTGCCACTGTATCACACCTATGAAGGAGACTTGAGAAACAAATTGGGGCATCCCACTGGCTGTAATCACAAAAGAAACTGTTCAGGCAAAAGGTTGGGATGATAAAATCAAAAAGAGGTCGCTACAAATCCTTGAAAAGAGAAAATGTTAGAAAAAATGACTGCCTTCTCAAATAAACTTCCAGTATCCGAACCATCACCAAAATATCATTCCAGACTCAATTGGAATCTAAATGCAAGATTAACTGAGTATATGGTTGAAGAACATCACGAAGAACGGGTTGGGTACAAATAAAGTTTGAGCCATTATACTTTGTTTCCTAAACCATGAACCAGACCATGTTACAACCCTTAAAAGTCCTGTTGTTACAAAAGGTATCCTGACTCCTGTAAGGCTTACCATAAATTCTGAGTTGAATTCATATTCTTACAAAATTGTGTTGTTTACTAAAAATGCATTTTTTTAAACTTCAAGACAGACATAAGCTTTGCATGTTTAACACCATTGTTTGCATATGACTAATTGTTTAACAACAGATAAATTCTCACGATGAATACTCAATGAACGAAAATCCTCCCAATGGACAGAATTACTTCAGAAGATGGTTCAAAGAGAAAGACACTTCCAGTAACAAGCCTTTCATGGACACAATTGGATACGAATCAAGGGGAATGACATGTTATTATCCTACTCATTTGTGGAAGTTAATTTAAGATTCAAAGAATCTCTCAAAAGTGTTGAATAGCCATGGGAAGATCTCCATTTGAATCACTTGTGGCATGTCATATTAATCATGGGTTTCAGTAAAAGCCACTATGAAAATAGAATCTTCGGTATCACCAAATTGCTTATCCATGTCAGCAGTATTAGATGGTGTCATTTTTCCGTGACAGTTCTACTGAGGAGGGTCAAGACTATCAGAAACCGGGTAATCAATGGTTGATCAATAACTTCAAACATTGGGTGCACCAGACTAATCCCAGGGGCAAAAGGACTCCCGCATATGAAGGATCACGTACGATCAAGCAAACATTTTCTGGAAGTGCTACAACACTACTACTATGAACATTGATAATTCTCTGCACCCTGTGAATGCAGACATGGTCGAACAATACTACGCATGAAAAAAAGACCCGCTAAGTTGACTGGCCTAGGAAACAATAAGGGCATCCCGGCGAACCAAAAGAGTTCGGGAAAAAATTAGGGATATATAAATAAAATTATACACCCGACAAGTCGAAAATCTGAAAAGGCCGCTTGGGAAAAAAAGGCTATCCCAGTTGACTGAAAATCTGAAAAGACAGTCCAAGCAAAATTTAGGGATTAAAGCGTATGACTATGTCCCATTATCTCATCACCTTTCTATGAGTAGAAGACTTATCACGCTGATCAGCATTCACCGAGGTTGTACAATTGAGATAATGTTCAAGTCTCCATGGATCCCCACAGAGCAACTTCCACAGGATTATCCCTATAGAGTCATCTTCACAAGCTCATCTTCAACAGAGATACATTCCCCAACAATTCTAATGTGCCTTCAAACAGAAAGTGGGGCATCTTCTAGTTGTTAACATAATCATACTCACCAGCAAGTCACCCTAGTGGATAAAGGAATATGGTCTTTTCCCGGAAATGCCGCCAACCTAACATAATTCTAGTCTCCATCGGAAATTATGGCATTGGTACAGTTTATGGAAATTCTCTTCCCCAGCTAATTTTATTCCTCCAAGACTGTAAAAACCCCTACAAATTTCTTTTCTCCAGCAGGATCATCTCCTCAGCAGAGTGTTTCTCCAAAATGGTTTATTTCCCCAACAGGGTTTATTTCCCCAACAAAATCCAGTCTCCCTAGCTTGATTCTATTTCTCTGACTACTATAAATCACCGGTAAAATCCCTTTCTCCAGCAAAGGGTAGTCCAAGTTGCTATCCCCAAAGAGTTGTTACTGAACCTGAAATTGGACCAGATATTCATTCAACCTTTTTCTCCCCAGACGAGTCGGCATCCATATCAGAAGCTCAGTCAGATAGCACCTCAAAAGGTTGTCCATCTCTTTTATCCCTAGTCAGAGTATATAAGAATTAAATTCCCCAGTAGAGCGACGAGCAACCAATGTTCCTGAGCTCTTCTCCCCAAGCAGAAATCAACATTCCCCAGTAAAGTATCCTCAAATAGAAAGCAGGAATCCCTAGCGGAAACATTCTAGACGAGATTGAAGATTACATATATTCTTCATCCTCGGCACCATTCAGGGATTTATTTTCCCAAACGAGATGTTATATGGAGCTACACTTCAACAACATTTCACATTCATCCATCATTTACAAACATCATGGGATATGCATATGAAACGCATATAACACAATCTCGTTTATTTTGAGAACATCATTACGCAATGCATTCCATACATCATGATATTGCATACAACTAACTCTTTATCTTTTCATATAAAGTCTACAAACAGACGAATATCATCAACAATTTTCAACCAGGTCATAGATTAATTCTTGAAATGAGACAGGAAACTATCTATATGACCAGACACAGATTAATTCCTGAAATAAGACACGGGGCAACTATCTATGAAAAACAAATTATAGATCAATTCTCGAAATAGGACAGGGCGACTATATACATAAATAGGTCCAAGATTAATTCCTGAAACAAGATAGGGAAACTATCTATGTGACCAGGTCAGAAATTAATTCCCGAAACAAGACGGGGCAACTATCTCTATAGCCAACAAAAAGCAGGTTCCAAATTAATTCTCGAAACAAGACGACACAACTATCTAGATGACCAACCACAAATTAATACCTGAAACAGAACAGGGCAACTATCTGTGAAAATAAGATTGCAAATCAATTCCAAAAATACGACGGGGTGACTATCTACATGATGAACATTTCCTTTCGAGACTGAATTCTGACAAGCACTTTCGTCAAAGACTAAATCTAATAAGTAAGCTACTTAAGCAATTTCCTCAAAAGGTCATTCTCAAAGACAACATCTTCTGGATCAGATTAAATCGAGCATAGATTTATTTTTATACTTCTTCCAGTTGAAGGCGAGCGTAAATATCTTCTGGCTCAGTTTAAATCGAGCACAGATTTATTCTGATACTTCTTCCAGTTGAAGACGGTCGTAGACATTTTCTGGCTCAGATTAAATCGAGCATAGATTTATTCTGATACTTCTTCCAGTTAAATTCAAGGACAACATCTTTTGGATCATATTAAATCGAGCATAGATTTATTCTAATACTTCTTCCAGTCGAAGGCGAGCATAAATATCTTCTGGCTCAGTTTAAATCGAGCGTAGATTTATTATGATACTTCTTCCAGATGAAGACGGTCGTAGACATTTTCTGGCTCAGATTAAATCGAGCATAGATTTATTCTGATACCTCTTCCAGTTGTAGACAAGCATAAACATCTTCTGGCTCAGATTAGATCACGCGTAGATTTATTCTGATACTTCTTCCAGTTGAAGGCGAGCGTAAACATTTTCTGGATCAGATTAAATCGAGCATAGATTTATTCTGATACCTCTTCCAATTCTAGACAAGCATAAACATATTCTGGCTCAGATTAAATCAAGTGTATATTTATTCAGATACTTTTTCCAATTTTAGACAAGCACAAACATCTTCTAGTTTAGATAAAATCTAGCGTAGATTTTATTCTGATATTCTTGTGGAAAAAGTCGGGCGTAGACTCATTCCAGCATCTTTTCTAGTTGAAGTCGGGCGTAGACATCTTCTAGTGCATCATTCATATAAAATCAAGCGTAGATTTTATTCTGATACTTTTATCGAAAGAGTCAAGCATAGACTCTTTCTGGTACCTCTTATGGTTGAAGTCGGACGTAGATATCTTTCGGTTCAGATGAAATCAGGCATAGATTTCTTTCTGATACTTTTTTTGGAAAATTCAAGCATAGACTCTTTATGGTACCTCTCCTAGTTGAAGTTGGGCGTAGACATATTCTAGTTCGGATGAAATCAAGCATAGATTTGTTTCTGATACTCTTTTTGGAAAAGTCAAGTATAGACTCTTCCTGGTACCTCTCCTAGTTGAAGTCGGGCATAAACATCTTCTAGTTCGGATGAAATCGGGTGTAGATTTCTTTCTGATTCTCGTTTTGGAAAAGTCAAGCGTAGACTCTTTCTGGTGCCTCTCCTAGTTGAAGTCGGGCGTAGACATCTTTTAGTTTAGATGAAATCAGGCATAGATTTATTTCTGATGCTCTTTTTGGAAAGTCAAGTGTAGACTCCTTCTAATACCTCTTCTAGTTGAAGTCGGGTGTAGACATCTTCTGGTTCAGATAAAAACAAGCATAGATTTATTATTGTGATACGGTGGGGGAACTGACGGTTTTTTTGCATTTGATCGCAAATGTTGCGGTTAGCAAGAGTCGTCACCTACTTTTCTTTTATCCAAAAGGAAAGGTGAAAAAGCACAGGAAAGACCTTTGAGATTGTTTTCTTGAGTTCGGGGGGTAGATTATGAAAAGGGAAGGTACTAGCATCCTTTTCATCCATGGTTTTCCATGGGCTCTTAGTTACTTGCTAGATCACTTGCTTTTCCTTGAAAATGTGCTTTGTGTGGTTTTTGAAAGTATTTTATAAAGAGGCCTTTGTTTAGGCAAACTTTGTAATGATTCTCGTTCGTAAGAATGTATACAAATTGTTTGATCTTTTGAAAATTTTGTCAAGTTTGAAAGATGTTTTTGAAAGTGTTTGTGTTTGTTATGAAAATAGCAAGGGTGTTTTTGTTTTGAAATGGAGCAAGCAACTAGGAACAATCTACCTACTCAAAAGTCTTTCATGTTCATTTCCTTTTTCCTTTGATATTGTTATCTTACCATTGATTTGGTAAGTGACTCTATCTTTGGATGTAAAAGGGACGGGCGTGGATCATCATGTAACCATGATTAGCAATGTTGCAAGGTATCTTAGCATTTTCTTTTAGGGACTAAGATCATTTTTGAAAGGCAACATGGATAGCGTCATCGAGGGACTATGATCCTGTATTTTTTTTTATTTTTGCTAAGATACCTCACATGCATAATATGGTCATTTTTTGTAAGGCAACCAAGTGGATTTACCCTAGGGGGTGTTTATGTGCAAGTGTATTGATTTACATGCATTATTTTGTCTTCGATTAGGGTTTTCTACTTGTTGGTTTTAGTCTTTCCATACAAAACCCTAATTACTAGCATTTGTATATAAAGCGATAAATTGCAGAAATTAAAGTTATTATGCTATTACATCATTTAGGGGAGGGTTGTATAAATTATAAATGGGGAATATTGCAAGAAATTAAATCTAAATAATTATTACAACCATATTGAATTTTTGAATAAAATGTACAAAATAAGGATAAAATGCAAAAATAGGAAATGTAAGAAGAAATGTGATTGTTTGTTTGGTTTTTTATGAAAAGGGTTTTTTGACATAATTAATTAAAAAATAAAATAATTAACTAAAAAAAGAAAATTAATTTTAAGTTGGTAGAATAAATTAATTTAAAGAACACAAGTTTTTTAGAGTTTTTGTGAATTTAATTAAATTAGTAAATAAAAATAATTAAAGAAAGAAAGAAAACCTAAATTCTAAATTAATTTTTAATTTACAAAATAATATAATAATAATTAAAACTAAATTATCTAAGTATTAAAAAAGAAATTAATTAAAGAAAATGTTTTTGTTCTTTTATTTTTGTAAAGAAAAATAAACTAAATAAATATAAATAATAAAACATAAATATTTTTTTGGATTTTTTTTATTAATAAAAATAATGATGATAATAATAATAGTAATAATAAAAATAATAAAGAAAATATGAAATAAAAATAAAATGAAAGGGAAAACAAATAAAAATGGAAAATAAAATAATGGGCCAGGGGTGTGAATAACAAGACTGGGGGGTCAGGAGTAGCAAAAAAAATAAAGCCCGAAGGGGGGGAGGTCCAGCGCTGCAAAAAGTCAGAAAATGTGAGAAAAATGTTTAAAAAAATGCAAAAGGTCACGCTGGGGCTTGAACCCAGGACCTAAGGGTGACAGGCGTGCGCTTTAACCACTGGGGTGGTGATACATCCGTTAACTTATGTCGAACCATAAATATATATTGGAAAATGCTTCCTGAAGGCAAGCTTCATCTTCAACCTCGCGCATGGCCAGACCACATGTATCTTGCTCATTTCTCATCCATTTGCAAAAGTGTAAACATGAATCTTGTGGTAAATTTCCTCACGATTTCAGAAATGTAAAATATTAAAACTATAGATCAAATACAAGCATGAATTTTAATGGCCCTAATCTGAACCCTAATTTTTCCAAAAATTTCAATCTTAAAATTCTCTAAGTTCAAGCAACATAAATGAAAACTATGGACATGGTTAGCTTCAGGGCAAAGATATCTACATTTTTCATTCACAAATTAAACATTAAAGATGCTTGTATGAAGAGTTCCAAGTTAAGGAAACTTACCTCAAAACTGGAAATTGTATTCTGAGTTTGAGCACTCCTCAAGGTGTTGTGATGATCAGAATAGCTCCACTGAGATCCCAAGAAGCTAATGCAATGCTTAGTTTGTACTGGAGGTGGCTGAATCGTGCTGGAGAAGTCCAAGTGCAAAGCTCTGTTTTTGAAAATGGAGGATGGTGTTAATGGTGTTACAGTCTTGTAACAGGGTGTGGGATGAGTTCTAAATGATGTTTAGAAGCTTTAGGGACAAAAAGCTTGAAAAAGCATGAGGGAGATGTGAGTTTCAAACTTTTGGTCAGGTTATGCAAGAATGGAGGTATGTGGTGCAGTTCTGAGTTCTTGGGGATTTTGGGGCTTAAGCATGCGTGTGTTTTGTTGTCAAAGACTTGTACATAAGTAATGAGAAGTTTTTTGTGCTTGAGAGGGTCAGAAGTACAAGTTCTAGACTGATTGCTATGTTACTTGATTTTGAAGAAAAGTGGGAGCATGGTTCCAAGATGAAGTACAAGCATGGGCTGAGTGATTTTAAGGCTTGAGACAAACTTCTCTTGATTTATAGGACGTGTATGATCAGAAGAAAACCATTGAAAGGCTCAAGAACAAGTTTTGTGCATAAAGCTACTTTTTCAAAATGGCATTGTGCACTTTCTTCCTAAAATGGATATAAAGCATGGCATTGCATTGAATGCTTGAGTTGAGGCCTCTAAAATTTTTTCAAGCATTTAATTATGGAGTGCATAACAATTTTGAGGCCTGTAAAGTAGAGATTATGCAGCATAGGTTTGAGATTTGAATCTTTGTTCATCACAAAATGACCTATAATTTTAGTTTGAAACCCTAACTTCCTCTCTTCAATTCTCCCTGCTCAAAAATGATCTCAAGGAGTTCTTGGACATTTTAGAAAGCTTGTAATGTGCTTTACAACCACTCTTAGAATCACTTTTGAAAATTACCCTTGGAACTATATGAAAAAGTTCCATGAAGTTAGGTCAAAATCCTGCCTAAACTAGGGCAAAATTTCACTAAGTGTTTAATTTCAAGACCATGACTTCATGAATTAATAACTTGTGATCCAAGCATTTCTAGGAGAATTTGTGTAAAGAAATGTTGTAGATATCATGGAGATATACAACTTTCATGTTGAAATATTCTTTTGAATCATCTTGCATCATGGTGAAAAATTGGCTCAAAGTTGTGAAAAAACATGAAGTTTTCAACACTTAGAAAAATTTCTAAGTTTAAAAACTTTGACTTTTCAAAATGAAATCTTGACTTTTTTATTTCTTGATGAAAAAGTTTCATATTTTGACATGCTTTGATGAATTATGATCTTTGGCACTTGATTTTGACCAAAAAGTCAAAGTTTGACTTTTTAGTGTACAGTTGACTTTTGATCAGTTGACTGAAAATCAACTATCAATCCTATTGATCTTGAGCAATGTTTTGGGCCATGCCATTAGGTCAAAATGATACAGTTGAATTCTTGAGATCATTCCTTAAACCAATTAACCATTTGCTAGGTCAAAAATCAGAAATTGCCCTTTCTCAATCAAAACCCTAATTTTGACCATTTTGCCCTTTTGATGATTTGATCAAATTTATTGAGGAATTATGGTCCAAACTAGATAAAATGATACATATGAGTTTATAATGTTGATGTGGATTAAAAATTATGAAGTTTGACTGTAAATTGACCATAGTTGACTTTTTCCCAATACAGTTGATTTTTAGGTCAACTGCTCATTTGATTGAGAAAAAATGTGATTCAAGGCTTGAAACTTGACATGAGTAATCTTGGGGGTCCATAATGATCCATGAAATTCATATGAGGCATTGAAATTTCAATTATCCTTGTGCAATCTCAAACCCTAATTTCAGTCATCAGTGTTTAAGGAGGTGTCTTGAGCTGATCAAACCTTGTGCAATCTTGAACCAAAGGAGATCTTGTGAGAAAATGTTTGATAAATGAGAGGGTAAGTTTTTGGGTACAACAACTGCCCCTGTTCAATCTTCTTAAACCTGAAGAGTTAGATTGGCGGATTTTCCATTCGTGACTTGAAGGTGGAAGATAATTGGACACTAGAGTGCCCAGAAATTTGCACTCGAGGATGTGATGGTTGATGGTGTAGGGAATGGGCTTAAAGATGCCATTTGGAGAGGTGATGGAAAGTTATTGGAGATGGGCTTACAGATTCCATCGAAAATATTGTTGGCAGGAATGGAAGAAGTGTCAGAATAAATCTCTGGTTGATTTTGAAACAACCGGCTGAAAATCATCAAACAATGAAGTCGCCATCGAACGTCTTTTATCCCACATGTAGGGAAAGGTAAACATCGATAAAACCTGAAAAGGGAGAAGTCACGGTCTTGCAACCGAGAGATCGGGTAAGAGAGTCTGTTACGCGAGGGGAAGGTATTAGCACTCCACACGCCCGTAGTACTCTATGGTATCCACTCTTGTTATCTATCTTATGGGTGTGTTCAATCTATGCTTACCGTTTACTATAGTACTGAGGGTAGAATGCATGCAAAAGGAAGGAGAAAATAATGTAGGTAAAATAAAATTATTCTCGCTTGGGCCCTACCCCAATGCCTACGTATCCTTTTGAGGAATCAGAGCTACCGTAGTTCGGCTCACATGTTTTGTTTGTTTTGTGTTTTTTATGGACGAAGTTAATTCCTCCTTCTGCTGCAGCTCGACCTTTGTAAACTTATGCGTTGGCACAGAAGTAAATTAATCATGTTCTTACCTGAAAATGGTTTTAGAGAAAAGGTGCTTGAGCGCACAAAAATATTTGAATTGGTTTTGTGTTTTATTACCTTGAAAAAGGGTTTAAGTATGATTAGCATGTTTTTGATTTGCTAAGAAAAGAAGTTTTTGTTTTAATGCAAGGATGCAAAAAGGGGAAGAAAAGAGTCTAAGGGAGACTAGCCTATTTCTAAACCTAATGTTATCATACAATGGTAGTCCTATGTAAAGGATGAAGGGGAAGTTCCTACCTACTGTTAGCATGCATGGTTTACAACCTAAGGTCTAACTTGCATCCGAACGCAGCAAGCGCATCCTAAGGGAAAATGGTATGTACAAGGATAAAGCATACAAGCCAGTAAGATCAAGAGAGCACACCTAGAGAGATCATATCTAAGTTAGCATGCCAAAGAAAGTCTAACAAAATTATCCTATAGGGAACATGCAATGAGAGCGAAGTCATGATCTCAATTTCTAAATTGAGTGACTCATCGATCAACAAGAAATAAAGGAAAGAAATAAAAATCCTATAGGGAGAATGCACTGAGATTGAAGTCGTGATCTCAATCTCTAAATTGAGTGACTCATCGATCAACAAGAAAGTAAATAAACACAAGCACAACACATATAGCAAATGAAGTGCGGAATGCCTGCTACAGGTCTTTAAACAGCGACATTGAGCGCACGCTCTTTATTTACTACTTCTCATGGTATCTAGAAAAGCGATAAAAATGCAATAAAGTGCTAAGAAGCACAAGGGTAGTAGCGGAGGGTACCAAAGCGAGCAAGTCGTCAAGAGAAGACGAAAGCACTGAAGAAGTAGAGAGTATGCGTCGAGTAAGCTTCACCAAGAAACAAAAAAAGTTAGAAATAACATTCAACTAAGATAAAAGCAAACGCGTGTTGTGAATGCAACACGTAATCGGAAGTTCCTGCACAAAGCGTCATAAAATATCACATGCATTTTGACAACATATAATATGATATGAATTTCTCAGGATGATTAGAAATAAGGCATGTCGCATTGGACACGAGCATAAGCCATATGCTTCGATCACATAACTACTTGTTATGTTACATGATCGAAATCACCGAAAATGTACCTTACACAATGAACAAACGCGTCAAAAATAATGAGGCACGACGGTATGAAAATATGAATAAAAACTAAAAGAAAAAAGTATTTTTTATTAGTATTTATGTGAGGAAAAATTCTATCAAAAACTAAAGAATTAATTCCTAAAATCAACTAAGGAGATCTAACAAAGAAAAGAAAATTAAATCCTAAATCTAACAAAGAGAAAGGTTGATCATGGGGTGTAACATCTGAATTAAGTTTAGGTTGCTTCCAAGTACAGCTGGGCGCTAGGGCCCATCAAGCATGAGTCCAATAGCATTTTTTGTACACTAGGCTTCATGCTCTAGAAAAAAAAGTTAATGGACCTAAGGGATGCTATTTGGCCCATTAAACACTCCTATGTATTCTTGCGGGCCTAATGCACAAGGGGTTCGGTCCACTTTCCTCACACCCAAAATTGTTTCAACTTCAGATTATTATTATGATTATCTAAAAACAGAAAAATAAGATAATGAAGGAAAAACAAGTGAAATCCTAAACGGTTGCATTTGTTGAGATAAGGGTTTAGAATTTGTGATTGTTCATCTTTCTTGAGACAACACAAAGCTCATTCTCTCCCTCTTCAACTTGATGGTGACTCTGATCAACTCCCTCTTCTTCGGCGATGAGCGCCAGTGCCACCGCCATATTACATCCTTGTTTCGATCTCAAATCATCTTCTCTCAACACGGCACGGTGCCACAAGAGCTTTCTCTTCTTCGCCTCAAACTTCACTCACACGACTACACCGACCTCGTCTTAAATCTCTTCGCCTAGACCTCTCCTTCGCCATAGCTTCGGTCTCATCTTCGATCTCAATTCGTTCTCACCTCGGTGATGCTCCGTCGATTTCACTATTCTAATTTCAATTCAAGAAATTCATCTTTATTTTGAACACCAACTTAGGAAGTATAGAACGAATAACAAATGTTTACCTTCCAGAGAAAACGTCTGGTGCTCCTTCGACTTTGGAGAAAAAGCGAGAACGAATTCCAGATGCATATAATCAAGTAATGACAACGAATCTTCTTCTTATTCTTATTCTTTTTGTTAATGTGTTTTCTGTTATTGTTGACTATTGTTATGTGAGATTTTCGCACACAGAAATGCAAATGATGCTGATGAATGAAGTGAAGATGTTGCGATTCACTCTTGCAGAATATTGATGTCGATAAAGATTCTGTTGTTGAAGGTTGAAGATTAGCGAAGATGAAATCTAGAGAGAGATTGGAGAAGAAGAAGGTTCATATAAGGTTATTGAATGATGAAGGTTCTGTTGTAGAATCGGTTACGGAGCGGAGCGTGCGGAGAGAGAGTAGAGAATTTTTCTGGTGATTTTGTGAAAATGAATCATGTGAATGGTTGAGAGCATAGATGCGGTTATGTGTTAAAAATGGTGAATCTCTCCGAATGTAGCTAATGGCACGGATTATATAGGAGAAGAGGTTGAGAATCAGTTAGGGAATGAGGAAGTTAGTTATGGAAGTTATGATAGTTAGTTAGCTGGTTTTCTGTTTTGGGTCAGTTAGGAAGTTTTTTAACCAAGGATATTAAATCTGAATTAACTTGTTTTAGCCAAGACTTGAGACAGATCAAGAACAAACTGCAGCAAACTTGCTTCATGGCATTTGACTTTATTGTAAGTAACATAGAACTCCTCCATATCTTGGCTTATCCCAGATTTCGGTTATGCCTTTTCTCTCTGTATGAAATCTGAATCTTTTTCTTTCCCTCTGTTTTCTGTTTTCTCCTTCTGCTTTTCTGTTATCTTCTAGGAAACAGTTAGAGATCTGTGAAGTCAGTTAGGAAGTTGGTTAGGAATCATTCTGAATTAGTTAGGAGTTCTGAGATTCTATTTTTTTTTTCAGTTAGAGGTTAGTTTGGGTTTTGTTGACAGTTAGGAATGTTACAATTAGTTATGAATTAGTTATGGAGCTGTTATAATTTATGTTGGGAAGTTTGGGAAATGGTTAGAGGGAAAATTTTCTATTTAGGTTTGGTTAGAAATTCGGTTAGCAGTTTGTTGAGAAATGGTTAGAAGATGAGAGTTGGTCCTGTTGAAGAGGATATTAGCTAGAAAATTAAGGGGAGGTTAGAAGAGGTTCTTAGGAATCTGTAGGAATGTTATCATGTGTTCCAACATCATTCTATATTTCCTTAACTTGTCCATCTGCTCTGCCTTTGGCTGTTGAGGATTAGAGTCATACTGCTGAAATCTCATAGCAATTTTTTGGAATATTTCATTCAGATCTGGAAAGTAATTTTCTTTCATGGTTTGCAAATTTTGGTATAGTTCTTCTTGCCAATCACCCCCACTTGGTTGAGCAGTCTGTATTGTAGAAGCTACGGAAGTTGTGGATGTTTCAGGAAGATCTCTTTGGGATTGATATAATAGTTTTTGTTGATCAAGAACATTTTGTTGTTGATGTAAAGACCCTGATGCTTGGAGTTTTTGCTACATATCTCATTGCAAAGAACTTGGTTGTTGCTGTAAACCCATTTGTTGTTGCATCTGTGCAGGCTGATTGTGAACCTGCGAAATTAATTGTTATTGTGAAGCCCGTGGCTGGGACTGCTGCGACTGAGATGGCAGCAACTTTGACCCATTGTGTTGCAATTGTTGTTGCATTGAAACCTTTAGTTGTTGCAACATGTGTGCAGAATGATAGCTTGTTTGGATGCCTTGGTTGCCAGAATCAGTTCCAAATTGTTGTTGTTGTAAGCCTGGTACATTATTTCCTGACTGTTGTTGATGTATATTTGTTAGATTGTTTTGCTGATTTATTAATTGTTGTTGTTGTTGTTGTCACTGTTGCAGGTTCATGAGATTATTCTGTTGTGGATGCAACCTCTGGGACTTACGTGTGTCACCTACATTGTTCTATTATCCAAGCATCTGAGCATGTTGCCCATTTGTTACATTTGATTGAGGCCCTCCAAACTGCTGTTGTTGCTGAGCAAGCAAGATTGACTGTTGAGACATTGGTGTTTGACGCAGGTTCAGAGATATCCATATTTAGATGCTTTTGAAATTTGATGTATGGGTTAAAACATAAGCTGCAATTCCAATAATAGATCGCAGGATCGTTCGTACTTTGGCTAATTGAGATTTACTTCCTTAATGATGCAGGCTATGAAGAGTTTGAAGAATGATAGAGGGCTTAAAGAATTCACTTGGATAAGAGGTATAGTATCAGGTTAAATGGAGACTCGACTCATGATGTGAAAAGTAGGGGAAGGCTTGGTCATGGGACTTGGATTTATTTGTAATTTTGTAATATTCGGTGCATTTTTTCGTAACAATTTTGTAAAATGAGTAATGACTGTGTGAATTTAAAATAGAACTTGGACGAGTTCTTCTTGACCTTGGTAATGCCTTGGACATTTGAATGAATTTGTAAAACCCTTGACAGACATTGAACTGAGTTGTTTGATTTTACAAGCTTGTCTCGATAATTATGGATACCCTTTGAATAAACCTTGTTTGGCTATAACCGTTTTACATTCAACTTGAACCTAGCTTACTGTCATGACCATACTTCATTAGTGCTTTTATAATTCCACTTTTTTTTCACGAAATCTAAATGCCCTTCTTATTTCGAAAACTCCAACCAAATCTAATCCATGACGTTAGGTAGCACTTCAAATGACTATAAATAAGGATTACATAAAAGCCAAACCAAGTCAATCTCGCTTCCTTGCAACAAATTTTAATTTCCCCCTTAGCCCCATTTTTGTAATCGAAATAACAAATAACAATGCCTTGAGGACGCCTTGAAGTATAGACAGAAATATAATATGAAACCCAATAAACCTAGCTGATAAATGTTACAACTTCACACATAGAAAATATGACACACTAGTCCACTTGTGCTTGATGAATTCTTGATGGAGGGTGACCTTGTAGCTCGACGAAGAAAGATCCACAACATCCATGAACACAGAACCATAACCCCACAATTTCACCTCCTTGGAAAAATAACCAAAAAGATAAGCTTTATGGAACATATACACTTCAGCCAATTGGCAAAACCCTAACCATGTTCATAAAAAATCATGGATCCAATGCTAAGCTTATTGATTAATGATGCATGACGTGTCAAATGCCTAATGTAGGTTATGTACATGTGAAAAGTGTGAAACGCATAAGCCAGATAAAAGTAAAAGGGGTAGTACAAATTTAGGGTATTACAGCTGCCCCTATTTAATCGTCTTAAACCTAAAAGTACGATTGGTGCTTGCCTTTCGGAAGTTCAAGGTTGAGGATGATTAAATACCAATGCCAAAAATTTATCCTGAGAGAGAGTGTAAGTGTTTCTTTATTTATTTTGTGATATCTGTTGGGGGAAAGAATTTTTTTATTTTTCAGTGAAGAGACGGAGATTGGACTTGTAACGTGGCGTGATGCCAATACAAGACAAATGGTTGGTATGAAAAGACAGCGGACGAGGTCTACGGGCGACCTACGATCCTAAGGTGAAACATGAGAGTGATTTCACAGAGAACCTAGCCTAAGGGCGGTCTCAGGTTCTAAGACAAGATATATAGAAAGAACCTAGCCAAGAGGCGATCTCAGGTTCGACGATGATCTATGGGAAGAACCTAGCCTACGGGCGATCTCAGGTTCGATGGTCTGAGGAAGAACCTAGCCTACGAGAGATCTCAAGTTTCTAAGATGATCTGAGGAAGAACCTAGCCTATTGGCGATCTCATGTTCAACGATGATCTGAGGAAGAACCTGGCCTATGGGCGATCTCAGGTTCTAAGATGATCTGAGGAAGAACCTAGATATGGGTGATCTCAGGTTCAACGATGATCTGAGGAAGAACCTAGCCTATGGGCGATCTCAGGTTCGATGATGATCTGAGGAAGAACCTAGCCTACAGGCGATCTTAGGTTCTATGATGATCTGAAGAAGAACCTAGCCTATGGGCGATCTCAGGTTCTAAGATGATCTAAGAAAAGAACCTAGCCAAAAGGAGATCTCGGGTTCTAAGATGATCTGAGGAAGAACCTAGCCTACAGGCGATCTCAGGTTCTAAGATGATCTGAGGAAGAACCTAGCCTATGGGCGATCTCAGGTTCTAAGATGATCTGAGGAAGAACCTAGCCTATGGGTGATCTCAGGTTCAACGATGATCTATGGAAATAACCTAGCCAAAAGGCGATCTCAGGTTCTAAGATGATCTGAGGAAGAACCTAGCCTATGGGCGATCTCAGGTTCTAAGATGATCTAAGGAAGAACCTAGCCTACGGGCGATCTCAGGTTCTAAGATGATCTGAGGAAGAACCTAGCCTATGGGCGATCTCAGGTTCTAAGATGATCTGAGGAAGAACCTAGCCTATGGGCGATCTCAGGTTCTAAGATGATCTGAGGAAGAACCTAGCCTATGGGCGATCTCAGGTTCGACGATTATCTATGGAAAGAACCTAGCCAAAAGGCGATCTCAGGTTCTAAAATAATCTGAGGAAGAAGCTAGCCTACGGGCAATCTCAGGTTCTAAGATGATCTGAGGAAGAACCTAGCCTATGGGCGATCTCAGGTTCTAAGATGATCTGAGGAAGAACCTAGCATATCGGTGATCTCACGTTCGACAATGATCTAAGGAAAGAACCTAACAAAAGGAAATCGCAGGTTCTAAGATGATCTGAGGAAGAACCTAGCCTACGGGCGATCACAGGTTCTAAGATGATCTTAGGAAGAACCTAGCCTACGGGCGATCTTAGGTTCTAAGTTGATCTGAGGAAGAACCTAGCCTATGGGCGATCTCAGGTTCAACGATGATCTATGGAAAGAACCTAGCCAAAAGGCGATCTCAGGTTCTAAAATGATCTGAGGAAGAACCTAGCCTACGGGCGATCTCAGGTTCTAAGATGATCTAAGGAAGAACCTAGCCTATGGGAGATCTCAGGTTCTAAGATGATATGAGGAAGAACCTATCCTATGGGCGATCTTAGGTTCGACGATGATCTAAGGAAAGAACCTAGCCAAAAGGAAATCGCAGGTTCTAAGATGATATGAGGAAGAACCTAGCCTACGGGCGATCTCAGGTTCTAAGATGATCTTAGGAAGAACCTAGCCTATGGGAAATCTTAGGTCCTAAGATGATCTAAGGAAGAACCTATCCTATGGGCGACCTCGGGTTCTAAGATGATCTAAGGAAGAACCTAGCCTACGGGCGATCTCAGGTTCTAAGATGATCTGAGGAAGTACCTAGCCTATGGGCGATCTCAGGATCTAAGATGATCTGAGGAAGAACCTAGCCTATGGGCGATCTTAGGTTCTAAGATGATCTGAGGAAGAACCTAGCTTATGTTCGGTTGTACCCCAAAATTTGCCGTCCCATATTTCTCAAAACATTTCAAGAAAAATTCTCAAGTTGCTCAAGGAAGTCCAATGGTTGACCAGACAAGCTCTCTCCTAAGGCAGTCTACCTCAAATTAGGGTTTCATGTTGCATCAAGATACTTGATTCCAAGAGATCCCAAATGCTCACCATTGTCCTAATATATTCTCAAGATCATCCATGTCAAGTTTCAAGCCTTGCAGATAAAGTTTGCTCAGTCAATTGCTCAAAGGCCTAAAAATCGATTGTGATAGGACAAAAGTCAATTGTGGCCCACATATAGTCAAACTTCAATATTTTTGGTCAACATCCTCATTTTGAAGTATATTTCATCATTTTATCAAGGTTTGGTCATGATTCATCAAGGATTGCTCATAATTCATCAAGAACCAAAAGTTGCTAAATTAGGGTTTTGTAGGAAAAGTCAACTCAACTTTGACCAAGCATAACTTTCTCATACTTTATGATAAAATACCAATCCAAAGCTCATTTTTAAGAGGATCCAATTTCATACAATCCATCTTCATCTCCCAAGTTCAAAATATGTACTCACAAGAAGTTATGAATTTGGACATTATAGGTCATTTTGAAAAGTCAACAAAAACACCTTTTTTGTCAAAGCTTCATACATGAACATGGAATACCAAATTGAGATGAGACCAAAAGGTTTGATTATAGGACATATCAAGCTTTCTAAAAATTTCAAGAACACCTTCAAAGAGTCAAAATTGAGGAAGTTATGCATTGGTGAAGTTGACCCTTTTTGCAAAATTGTCAAAAGTCAACTATGCCTCAAATTGCAATTTTTGCCAAATGGGCCCAATCTTTTGCACTTGTTTTGAGTTGGCACCATGGTCCACGAGCCCTAGCCTTTTCCACTTGTCATTATCTTTTTTTTATTATTTATTTTGATTTTTATTTGAATTAAATCAATTATAATCAAAACAAATCATGAGAAAATCCAAAACATTGAAATCTCAAGATTTTGCACATGTTTCAGGTCCTATATCCAGCGAGCATGAGATTGAATTCGTGTAAAGGCTTGGAGTGCACAAAAAGATTGGTTTTAGGCTATTTTTAGCAATATTTTCAAGTGTATCAAATCCAAATCAAAAGCAATGATGGAGGAAGATTGAGATCAGCTTTTCAACCCTAATCCAATCCTTGATATATATTGAGCATGTGCAGACCTAAAACAAGGTTGGAGGGAGGCTCATAAGGTCAGAACAAACTTGCAAAAAACAAAGAAAAGTGGTGATTCAAATTCATAGCTCCAGGCTATTCCAGGGCTTCCTGATCATTCAAATTGTTTCCTGGGATCATAAGCAACCTATACCAACCAAGAACAAGCAATTTCAGATGCCAAAAACCACTGTAAGGCATTCACGACATTTAACCTTTCTTGAATTCGATTTGCGTAATTCTTGCACATTCATCACATTCTAATCATATATTCTTGTTCACCATCACATATGCAAGCTTTCTGTAACATTTAATTTCATTTTTATGAACTGCATGAGATTTCACCATTGTTAGGGTTTGTAGCTTCGATTTGGGATCTTTGCATACAGGTGAAATTGGGCCATGAAAGGGGCACCATTGTGCTCAGCAGGTCCAGACGAATCTATCCATGGCCTTAGTTCTTATTTATCTTGCTCATGCTTGATTTTTAGAAGTTACAGGGATGTAGCTACGGACATATGTCCGTAGGTAAAAGTGTTCAACTTTTACCAACGGAGTAAGGTTGGGGATGACCTGCGTGGCGCCCTTCTATTGGGTCATTTGAATTCTGGAGCTTTTTTTCCCACTAACTCTCTTTATCATATATTATCTTATATTGTTATTTTATGTACAAACAAGACAGCTAGCGCAGTTGGTTACAAGGTGAGTGCAAAATGCTTCAGAACCTGGGTTCGAATCCCAGGTCCCCCATTCCTTTCATATTATTTTTTCTTCATTAATCAGGTGCGTACACAAGACCAAGGACCATCATGCGTCCTCATAATCCTACCTGCCATGTGTCAGGAGGCCAGATCTGATAGCCATCAGGAGAGGATCCATCAAAGGCGTTGGTCAAGGCAAAGCATGAGAATCAGGAAGTCAACGTGGGTCACCTTCTTTTGGGCCCAGAAATCTGATTTCCACACCTCACCAATTACTTTCAGGCCCATATCTCTTTCTATATTCTTTTCTTATTTTTCTTAATTAATTTAATTAATTGTTTCACTAACACAAAATAAATAATTCTTTTTATCAATAAATCACAAAATAATATTTTTCACCCAATTAAATTTAGTTTATTTTTTATACAAAAATTAATTAATTAGGTTATTTAATTTTAGAGTAATTTTAATTCCTTTTGTAAATAAATTAAAATTAGTTAGAACAATTAGGGTTTTAATTTAATTCTATTTTGTTTTTCTTAAAATAACAAAACACGAAAATAGGCCATTTATTTATTTTCATTAATTAATTTAATTAGCTAATTAATTGTGTATTTAATTTTAAAACCTAATTCTTTTCTTAAAAATAATTAAAAATACAACAAAAACAATTTTGCCTTCGATTAGGTTAGAAGGGGTCAAAACCCTAATTCTCTACCGATCTAAATTTCCTCGCGCGCACTTTATCATTTATTTTTACCATATTAATGTAATTGTTCACAAGTTGTAATAGTTTAAATTAGGACTTTTACTTTCATTTATCGCTTTATTTTAAGGGTTTGTTTTTGGATATGTAAATACCCGAAGCCTTATAATAGCGTATTTTAATTTCCGCACTTTAAAATTCTGCAAAATATTAAACTGTTAGATGTATGATATTAGGATGCATGACAAGAATGTATGTAAAACTTTAAAACGGTTAGCAAACCCTAAATGTGCAAAGATAAATAACTTGAAATTGAATCACTCGCACATGCGCACACCTAGGGTACACTCCCACTTCGGTTGCCTTTGGTAAACGGTCATTAGGTATAGGATGCTTTAGTGGTCGCCCTTTTGTCCCAAAGATCAAAGTTGCCTCGGAATGTTTGCCTCGGATATTGTTGCCTCGAATATTGATCTAAGACATTAGGGTTATTACTAAGACGTCCTAACATTGCTTTAGTGGTCGTACATCCCTTTCGAATTGACCCTCAAACTCCAACGACGATGCTACCTACTCACTAATAGTGGGATAGCACTGTCTAAAGGAAATGAACATAGAAGGATTCTTTTTTCGAGTAGGTAGATTAACTCTTAAGTACTTGCTCAATCCAAACGAACTTTTTCACACTTACACTCCTTTCAAACAAAGTTTTCAAAAATACTTCGTAACACTCTTGAAGACAGAAGCAAGGGTTAAATCGAAGTCAAAACAAAAACTTTTCAAATCACACAAACACAAAGAAGCAATTTTGAAAATGATGAGCAAGTACCCAAGAGCCCGTAGATAACTACGGATAGAAAGGATGCTAATACCTTCCCTTTCTATAATCTTCCCCCCGTACTCAAAAAATCTCAAAAAAGGAATTTTTCTGTGCTTTTTTCCTTTCCTTGTTGGATAAAATAAAATTCGGTGGCGACTCTTGCTTACCGCAACATTTTTCAAACACAAACCAGCATTCCT
The DNA here is from genome assembly GCA_948472305.1 of Vicia faba. NCBI lineage: Eukaryota > Viridiplantae > Streptophyta > Magnoliopsida > Fabales > Fabaceae > Vicia > Vicia faba. The sequence continues at coordinate 215,135,852 of OX451736.1, forward strand.
AAAAAATTGTCCCGGTTTTGGCCACTGTATCACGGAACTGGCGACTCTGCTGGGGAGTTAATAAGTAGGGTATACCTTAGGATTAGTTCATCATATTGTTTTCTAATGTATGATTTGATTGCTTTATCTTTGTGGGCTTTGTATCGGAAGTTACTATAGATCCTAACTCAGATCTGGGGAACACCTTTTAGGTAAGTAGCAATAAATTGTGAGGGAACTGTACGGCGTAGACCGATATGGTTGAAGCAGTAGCTATGTTGATGTGGCACATTAGTTGGTACCGGTATCCCTTGTGGAGGAACAAGGAGAATACGGGGCAGCTATATGGATCGTTAAGCATCAACTGACCTTAGAACCTATAATTGACCAACTTAGCCATAAGAAGTAGTGAGATAGTCAGTCTCGGTGTAGAGCTGGGAACTGGTTGATACTCGATGCTACACTCATTGAGACCATACTCTCGAGATGGTTCCGGCTGCAAGAAAAGATTGCGTGAGATGAAACTATGACCGATGGAGGATGGTCAGTGATATTGAGAACCTCTAGAACCCGGTTACTATTATTAGGACAGGTTAAACCAACTAAACTGCAAGAGGGTAGTACCTAGACCCCATGCAAGCCTGAGACTTAAGGGCTATTGTGTGACTTTTTTGCCTTTACCATGTTTGATGCCTGCTATACATGTTGTGTGTTTTCTCATGACATCATGCATCATGACATAGCATGCATATTTCATTGGACTAACCATTTCAAAGACCGAGGGGATTCATATTTGTTCTGTTTTGCAGATTATGGCTTCTATGCGCAGAAATACCATTCGAGTCAACTTCGTACAGATCCCTGCTCAGCTCAGAGAGTTAGTCTCAAAAGTTCCTGATACTTCTTCCTTTGTTAGAAGACATGGCCATCTCCCTAGCCTGGTTACTTCAAAGTTGGATGAGCAAATGATGAGCGTCCTTTTTCAGTTCTTTGATCTGTTGCATCATTGTTTCACCTTCCCGGACTATCAGCTAGTCCCTACTTTGGAGGAGTTTTCTGATTTACTGGGTATATCTATTCTAGAGAAGACACCCTTTACAGGTTTGGAGGAGGTTCCTAGGACAGAGGATATTGCTTCAGCCCTACACCTAAAAAGGGTTGATGTAGTATCTAACTGGGAGACTCGGAGTGGGGTTAAAGGTTTCTTAGCTAAGTTTCTAGTGGATCAAGCTCAACAGTTCTGGGATAGTTTGGACTTTCAAGCATTTGAAGACATCTTGTCTCTCCTCACCTACGGCTTGGTTCTGTTCCTGAATCCAGATTCTTTCATAGATATGAATGCGGTCAAGATCTTCATGTCTCGTAACCCAGTGCCTACTCTTCTAGGTGACATTCTGCATGCTCTATATATCCGTACTGTTCGGAGAAGGGGAACTCTCATGTGTTGTACACCGCTGCTGGGGAGGTGGTTTATTTTTCACCTCCCCAAATCTGTATTGAAGAATGAGGAAGGTGTAGGTTGGGCTTACAGAATCATGTCCCTTGCTCATACGGACATCCTTTGGAGTTCTAAGGATATGGAAAGAGTAGCTGTCATTGATCGATGTGGGGAATACCCTAATGTTCTGTTGCTTGGAATTCGAGGGGGAATAACCTACAATCCTTGTTTGGCTTTACGACAGTTTGGACGCGCTCGGAGAGATGGTCCCCATGAGCTGCTTCTTACAGATATCGTCTTTGACTATAAGGGGGACATTGATGGGCATCGCCGCAGATTTATACGAGCCTAGGGCAGGGTGAACAGGTCTGACCCACATGAGCTAGGACTGAAGAATTCTCTCCTGATGCAACCATATCTCCAGTGGGTTCAAGCTCGTGCTCAAAAGCTGGGGATGCCATATGAAGCTGTTTTGCCGGTGATTGTAGAGCATATTAATGAAGAAGGGGTTCCTTATACAGTCCTCCATCCCTATATGCCTACTGATCTGGGGACATTGAAGAGATCTTGGATCCAGTTAAAGGAAGAAAGGGATACCTACAGAGAGAAGTATCATGAGTAGGAACGGAAAATCTTGAAGCTTACAAGGCAGCTTGAGAATGAAAGGACAATCAACGATTATGTCAGCGCGAAGGGAAAACGACCATGGGATTTCTGATGACTTTTGTTGTTTCTAGTTTAGATTTGATTTTCAGTTTATTTCTTTTGTAACGCCTTGAAGGCATTGTTAAACATTGCTACAAGTTTTAATCTAATAAAGTGTGTTTTATTTTGGTTTACAAATTTGAATTTCCCAAAGTCTCTGAAATCATTTCATACGCATTCCATTACCATGCACCTAATTACAGGTACCATTACAGGTTTCTTATCTTCTTCGTTGTTTATTTCAGCATAAAATGTCTTCTGAAACACCTACTGATCAAGCTATTAAGGCTCTTCAAGCTCAGAATGCTCAGTTCCAGGAGATGTTCTTGAACTTGGCTAAAGTACAACAGGATTTGAAGACTCTCGTCTTGAAGGACAAGAAGAAGAAGAAGAAGAAGAAGAAGAAGAAGAAGAAGGTGGTTCTGCTGAATATGGGTCACAAATTTGGGAATAGGTTACGAGAGGAAGTTGATCTGTCTCATTCATCTGGAGGGGGAGAGAATCAAGAGGAAATAAAGGGTCATAGCCTTGTGGTCTTCGATAATGACACTGATTTTGACGATGAACAGTACCCTCCTGCTGAGGATAGGTACAAACAACTTGAAGATCGTCTGAGTGCCATGGAGGTTCAGAAGGTCCCGGGTTTGGATTTTGGAGATCTGGGGTTAGCATCAAGAGTGGTGATCCCTCACAAGTTTAAAGCTCCAGTCTTTGCTAAGTACGATGGAATGTCCTGTCCAAAACTCCATCTTCGTTCATACGTCAGAAAAATTCAACCATATACTGCTGATAGAAACCTTTGGGTTCATTTCTTTCAAGATAGTCTGTCAGGGACTCAACTTGAATGGTTCTATCAGTTGGAAAGAGCTAATGTCCGCAACTAGGAGGACCTTGTTGTTGCTTTTTATAAGCAATACCAGTATAATGCCGACCTTGCTCCCACGCGTACTCAACTTCAGGGTATGTCTATGGGTACGAGCGAAGGTTTTAAGGACTACGCTCAGAAGTGGAGAGATCTGGCGGGAAGAGTACAACCCCCTTTGTCTGATAGGTAGTTGGTGGATATGTTTCTTAGGACTTTGTCTGGTCCATATTTCAATCATTTGATCGGTAGTTCATCGTCTGGGTTCACTGAATTGATTTTGACTTGGGAGAGAGTAGAGGCTGGTATCAGAAGTGGCAAGATACAGAAAGGTGCCTCATCAAGTACAGAAAAGAAGCCTTTCAAGAAGGAATCTAGTGCAGTTTACAGCTCGAGGAGCCAAAACCGACCTGAGTGCCGCCAAGTAGTTAATGCGGTAGTAATATCTAGACCCACTGTTGCCCCACAATGCAACAATCAGCAAAGGGTAGAGAGACCATAAAGACAGTATACTCGGCTCAGTATGACCTTGTCTCAAATTCTTCCGTTGTGCCTATCACTCTAATAGCCCAGGGCATGATACCAACAACTGCTGGGCCTTGAAGAATAAGGTGCAAGATTTGATTGAAGCTAAAGAAATTGAGTTTGACACGCCAGAAAAGCCTAATGTCATGACTGCTCCTATGCCCAAGCATGGAGTAAATGTTGTGGACGATGAGTCATTTGTGACCTTTGTGGAAGATATTTCTACTCCGTTGATGACAGTAAAGAAGAATCTATTGTTGATCGGTTTATTTCCGGGTTGTGGCGAAGGTTGCCACCTGTGTTCTATCTTGCCTGCTGGTTTCTATTCATTGAAGTCAGGTGTTCAACGCCTGATGGATAACAAAGAGATCTTGTTCAAGAAAACTTTGATTCCATTGATTCCTGTTGAAGATGTTTCCATAATAACTATTTCCGCCAATTCTTCCAAGGCTTCCTCGAGAAAGCCTGTTAAGATTACATCTGTTCCGAGAATTGCTCCATTGATCATTACTATTCCTGGTCCTATCCCTTACACTTCAGATAAGGTTGTCCCGTGGCACTGTGGGGCCGATGTGTATTATCATGGGATCAAACAAGACTTGAAGGTTGAAGAGGCTGATACTGATGTCAGCAATATTGTCGGGTCTATCAAGGTTACCCAAAGTGGAAGACTTTTCTCTCCTGAGATTTCTCCTCCGACTATTCAAAAGCCTGTTGTCATTCCATCTGTTAGTACATCAACTGATGTTCTAATTCTCACTCCAGTTATCACCCATATCGCCGAGTCATCTGACACTCGGGGCAAAGAAGTTACAGGTGGGCCTGCCCGGATGGAGGCACCTAAAAAAGTCATTGTTGAAACCTCTAGGCAGGAGATAGAGGAAATTCTGAAGATTATCAAGAAAAGCGACTACAACATAGTCGAACAGCTGGGGAAAACCCCGTCGAAGATCTCCATGTTGACGTTATTTTTGTGCTCAGAAGCCCATGCAAAGGCTTTAATTGCTTTCCTTAAAACTGCGCATGTGCCGCAGGAAACATCTGCTGATCAATTCAAAGACTGTGTGGCTAGTTTGACCACTGACAACGGGTTGGGTTTCTCTGACGCAGATCTGACTGCCAAAGGAAGGAATCACAATGATGCTCTGCATGTCTCGATCGAGTGCAGGGGCACTACTCTGGCCCACGTGCTGGTGGATACTGGGTCTTCATTAAATGTTTTACCCAAGAAAGCATTAGATCGAATGGATTATGAAGGGTTGGTTATGAAGCCAAGTAATATTGTGGTTAGGGCCTTTGACGGATCCAAAAGGATGGTACATGGAGAGGTGGACGTCCCTGTTAAAGTTGGCTCTCAGACTTTTGCATCTACGTTCTATGTGATGGACATTCGACCATCTTATTCTTGCTTGTTGGGTCTCCCATGGATTCATAAATCTGGGGCAGTAACTTCTACGCTCCATCAGATGTTGAAATATCCAGTGAAGGGGAAGATTGTTACGGTGCAGGGTGGGGAGGAATACATGATAAGTCATCTTAACTCTTTCCGGTATGTGGAGATGGATGGGGAGTTCATTGAAACCCCGTGCCAGAACTTTGAAGAAGTCCCCCAGACTCTGGCGTCGTCTGAAATTGCTGCTGACGAACCTTCGATGAAGATGGCCTCCCTCAAGGATGCCAGGGCTGTTATTGAAAAAGATGGGTGTGCGAATTGGGGCCAACTCCCTGACTTTGCACAAAAGACTGACAAGTTTGGTTTGGGTTTTACTGCAGAAGCTCAAAGGGCGGTTCGACGTGCGCGAATTGGAAGACCTCCTCTGTGCATCAGTAATCCGGGAGTGAATGAAATTGAAGATAATGATAAAGAGTCAGATTTTGACAGCTGGATTTACCCGACTACCAATGGTGGCTTGAACAATTGAACGGCGAAGGACTTCGTGCCCGTTTCTTTTATTACACAGTAATAGACTTTTGTTTTGAGACTTGTAACAGACAATTTGAAACTTTTACGGCCCGGTGCCTTGCCCAAGACACCGTGGCTTTGTTTGTGAGGGCTTATTATGTGTCATATCCATATATCATTAATAAAGCATTGGACGTTTTTCTTGCATTACAAATTGTGCGCTCCTTGTTTTTCTTCTCTATCTTGCACTTTATCAAAACAGCTATTTGTCTTACACACACTCACATATCATAATACAGGTCCACATCCACTCTAGATCCCACTGATAACGACTCTGCTACTGCCAGTTATGACTTCGAAAGTCCGATCAACCAAGACGAGGACGAAGGTGAGGATGATTTTGAAGTGCCTGGGGAACTTGCTAGACTATTACTTCAGGAAGAGAGGGCCATACAGCCCCATGAAGAGCCTGTGGAATCAGTGAATCTGGGTACAAAAGAAGACGAGAAAGAGGTCAAGATCGGTGCAAATCTGGAGCCTAGTGTTAAGCAATGGTTGATACAAATGTTGCGTGACTATGTTGAGATCTTTGCTTGGTCTTATGAAGATATGCCTGGGTTGGATACCAATATTGTGGTTCACCGCTTGCCAACTAAGGAAGATTGTCCTCCAATGAAACAGAAAGTTCGCCGAATGCACCCAGAAATGTCTGACAAAATCAAAGCAGAGGTCATGAAACAGTTTGATGCCGGTTTTCTAGCTGTTACTTCTTACCCGCAGTGGGTCACCAATGTTGTTCCGGTGCCGAAGAAGGATGGTAAGGTCTGTGGACTATAGGGATCTGAATAGGGCGAGCCCCAAAGATGATTTCCCTCTGCCTCATATCGATGTTTTGGTCGACAACACCGCACAGCATAAGGTCTTCTCCTTTATGGATGGTTTTTCTGGTTACAATCAGATTAAGATGACTCCTGAATACATGGAGAATACAACCTTCGTTACGCAGTGGGGTACTTTTTGCTACAAAGGCATGCCGTTCGGATTGAAGAATGTTGGGGCAATGTATCAGCGTGCCATGGTCGCTTTGTTCCATGACATGATTCATCATGAGATTGAGGTATACGTTGACAACATGATCGCAAGTTCCCAGACTGAGGAAGAACACATTGACCATCTCCAGAGGCTATTTGACAGGTTAAAGTTGTACAAGCTAAGGTTAAACCCGAACAAGTGCACCTTCGGGGTGAGGTCCGGTAAGCTGTTGGGTTTCGTCGTTAGTGATAAAGGTATTCAAGTGGATCCTGCAAAGGTGAAAGCTATACAGGAGATGCCAGCTCCCCGAACAGAAAAGGAAGTCAGAGGATTTTTGGGACGTTTGAATTACATTGTCCGGTTCATTTCGCACCTGACTGCTACTTGTGAACGAATCTTCAAGCTGCTGAAGAAAGATCAAGTAGTAAAATGGAACGATGAATGTCAGGCCGCTTTCGAAAGGATCAAAGAATATCTCCAAGAGCCACCTATCCTGATGCCTCCCGTTGAAGGAAGACCTTTGATCTTATACTTGACAGTACTCGACAATTCAATGGGGTGCGTGTTGGGGAAGCATGACGAGTCTGGCCGAAAAGAGCACGCTATTTATTACCTTAGCAAAAAGTTTACCGACTGTGAGACCCGATACTCATTGCTCGAGAAAACTTGCTGCACTTTGGCATGGGCTGCTCTCCGGCTGAGACATTATATGCTAACTCACACTACCCTATTGATATCAAAGATGGATCCAATCAAGTATATCTTCGAAAAGCCTACCCTGTCCAGAAGAATAACAAGATGGCAGATGATCTTAACTGAGTATGACATCCAATACACAACCCAGAAGGCAATCAAGGGGAGTGTGTTGGCGGATCATTGAGCGCATCAGGCTGTGGATGATTACCAGTCTATGAATTTATAGTTTCTGGATGAGAGCATCATGTTGGTGACTGACTGTGAGAAACCTGGACCAGATGAAGGACCTGAGGAAGGATCCCGATGGTCTATGTACTTTGATGGAGCTTCAAACGCTTTGGGTATTGGTATTGGCGTTGTGATTATATCTCCTGAAGTCTGTCATACTTCGTTCACCGCTCGATTATGTTTTAACTGCACCAACAACACGGCAGAGTATGAAGCGTGCATCATGGGCCTTCGAGCAGCTATTAACCTAAGGATTAAGTTCTTGAGGGTATTCATAGATTCCGCTCTGGTGATCAGTCAGATCAAAGGCGAGTGGGATACGAAACACCCAAATCTTATTCCTTACAAAGAGTATGTATTGACATTGCTTCCACACTTCGAGGAGATAACCTTTGAACACTTCCCAAGAGAGGAGAATCAGTTAGCGGACGCGCTAGCTAGTTCAAGGTCAGGTGGGACAATGAGGCTCCCCAGATTACCATTGAGAGGTTGTACGAACCCGCACATTGTTGTGATATTGAGACTGAAGAGGTAGCAGATAAACCCTGGTTTCACGAGATAAAGAGGTATCTTGAGGCTCAGGAATACCCCGAGGGTGCATCTGTTAATGATAAGAAGTTTATAAGGAGGTTCATGACAGAGTTCTTCATCAGTAATGGTATCCTTTACAAACGTAACCATGACTCAACCTTATTGAGATGTATGGATAAGAACGAGGCAGAAAGGATCATGGTAGAGTTACATGAAGGTACTTTTGGAACTCATTCCAGTGGACATACCATGGCGAAGAAAATCCTACGGGCAGGATATTATTGGTCTACTATAGAAGCCGACTGTTACCAACATTCTCGGATCTGTCATAAGTGCCAAGTCTATGCTGATAAGGTGCACATACCTCCCATTCCTCTAAACATCTTGACAGCACCTTGGCCTTTTGTAATGTGGGGCATCGATAGGATTGGTGAGATCATACATATTGTGTCCAACGGGCATCATTTCATTCTGGTAGCTATTGATTACTTTACAAAGTGGGTCGAAGCAGCTTCCTTCGCTACAGTAACCAAGAACGTCGTGGAACGGTTTATTCGGCACCATCTGATATGTCGATATGGTGTACCAGAAAGGATCATTACGAACAATGGTATAAATATCAACAATACAATGATCACCGAGCTCTGCAAGCAGTTCAAGATACAACATCATAACTCTTCTCCCTATCGGCTGAAGATGAATGGGGTTGTTGAAGCGGCTAATAAGAACATCAAGAAAATTATGCAGAAAATGACGGTTACGTACAAAGACTGGCATGAGATGTTACCATTCGCTCTTCATGGGTACCGTACCTCAGTGCGGACGTCAACAGGGGCAACACCATATTCCTTGGTATATGGCATGGAGGCAGTCTTGCCCATTGAAGTTCAGATACCCTCTCTTCGGATTATGAAGGATGCAGTTTTGAGCGAGGACGATTGGATTCAGACCCGGCTTGATCAGCTGAACTTAATCGATGAAAAGAGACTTACTGCTATTTGTCATGGTCAGACGTATCAAAAGCGGGTGATCAAGGAATTTAACAAGAAAGTTAGACGACAGGAATATCAAGTCGGGGATCTAGTAATCAAACGCATCATATTACCACAAGGTGATCCCAGGGGCAAATGGACCCCTACTTACGAAGGGCCATTTATGGTTAAGAACATTTTCTCGGGAGGAGCTATGATTTTAACCACCATGGATAGTGACGACCTTCCTCACCCCGTCAATGCAGACATAGTGAAAAAATACTACGCCTAATCAAAGACCCGCTAGGTTGACTGGCCTAGGCAAAAATAAGGGCTTCCCGGCGAACCAAAAGGGTTCGGGCAAAAATAAGGGATGAAAATGAAAAATTATACACCCGGCTAGTCGAAAACCTGAAAAGGCGGCTTGGGCAAAAAAGGGTACCCCGGTGGACTGAAAACCTGAAAGGGCGGTCCAGGCAAAAATTAAGGATTAAAGCGTAACACTATGTCTCATTTAATCACCTTGCAACCAGACTCCGGTATCGACTATCAAGCTCGGATGACACTAATCAATCTGATCTACCTTCAACCAAGTAGCAAAGTGATGAGATGCTCGAGGATATAAAGGCAATAGCAGAGTTGGAACCCAGTGGGATTGTTCACATAGTTGTTTTTCTTTGTTTTTCACAAATTGTATAATTCATCTTTCGACGGCGTTCTCTTACTAGGACGTCAGCCTCTTGTACAAAAACAGCTATTTACAGGCCAAACTTCAAAATCAATACGATTCATTTTCACAAAGAAATTTCAAATTATTTTCCTTTTTCTGTTTTGTTTTGCAAGAACATCCAATGGTTCATTTTTTGATATATGCATTTGACAATAATTGCTGCTCATAAATATTTACATGCAAAACAAAAGACGATTACTCGTAATTTCAAAAACAGGGGCAAACAAGAAATGTCCAGACCTTACAGTTGCTTTATTCACCAGGTACAGGGATAGATCTAGCTGAAGAATATGACTAAAATACATACACTCCCCGCAGAGTAGGAAGTACCCGAATACAGTATTATCAACTCTCCTCAGCTGATATTCACAACCGCGAATGAGTCGGTAAGATTCTCCCCAAGCAGAGTTTATCTATCACCAGCACTGGAAGATTATCCCCAGTAGAGTCTAGAAGATTATCCCCGGTGGAGTTTATTTCTTCCACAAACAGGAACTTGATCCCCAATAGAGTTTATCATCACCAACAATGGTAATTCATCCCCAGTCGAGGGTATTTCTCCAAAATCAGCAAATCCTCAACAGAGCATCTCTTCCCCCACAGAGTCATTTTCTCGCCGATGTATTCTCCAGCAGGATTATTCTCCCAATCACCTTCGGTCGTTATCCTCAGCGAGTGAAACTCTTTCACTCTCCAGCAGAATCCGGGATTTATTTTCCCCAGCTAGAGAACATCATAAAAACATTGCATCGTGACATGTGCATACACATCATACAACACCGTCTCATTTATTTTGAGAAAATCATCGCTTGATACATGTCATGCATTACATACGACTAACCTTTACCTTTCACGAAAGATACAATCAAAGTTCAAGCTATGAAGCCCGGGTACAACCGGATGGTACCTTGATTACTCCATCATATTGTGAAGCCCGGAGAACGACCGAATAACAGTATCAGACTACCGTGAAGCCTGGATTACAACCAGATAGTGGTATCTCTTAAAAGCAAACTATGAAGCCCAGATTTAACCGGATAATAGTTTAATCCCCACCAGCCGTGAAGCCCGGATTATGACCGGATAACAGCTCAGCAAGTTATTGTGAAGCCTGGATTACGACCAGAAAGCAATACAAGACCGTGAAGCCTGGATTATAACCAGATAATGGTAGAAGACGTTGTGAAGCCTAGATTACGACCAAATAGCAACCAAGAATACTAAGAAGCCTGGATTACGACCAGATAGTGGTATATCTTTAATACAAGTTATAAAGCCCGGGTTCGACTGGATAGTATCTTGATTCCTCCGAACACCATGAAGCCTGGATTTCGACTGGATAATGGTATAATACATCGTGAAGCCTGGATTACGACCAGATAGCAGTAAAGAACACTGAAGCCTGGGTTACGACCAGATAATAGTGAGGGACACTATGAAGCTTAGATTACGACCAAATAACAGTTTACTCGGCCAATTACTATGAATCCCGAATTCGACCGGATATTAGTAGGCCCAACAGTCAAAGGGAAGCCCGAATGCGATCGGATAACCACTTGATTTCTTCTGAAGCCTGGATTTCGACCAGATAAGAAGTGAGGTATTGTGAAGACTGGATTCGACCAGATAGCAGTACATGACACCATGTAGCCTGGATTCAACCAGATAATGGTATGAAACATCGTGAAGCCTGGATTACGACCAGATAAGAATCGAGAAATTGTGAAGCCTGGATTACAACCGGATAGCAAGTTTAATCTCATCTCCCCAGTAAGTCACTGTAAAGCCTGGATTACAACCAGATAGCAGTCGGCCCTATCACTATGAAGCCTGGATCACGACCAGATAATAGTTCATTCTCACCTCTTCAACTAAGAGGCGATTCCTCAGTAGAATAACGGACGATCGAAGTTCCTAAAATTTAACCTTTCTCAAGAAACAGAGACAATTCACCAGTAGAATAACAGACGACCGAAGCTCCTAAAATTCTATTTCTCCCAAAACAAATAACAGCATTCCTCAGCGGAATCTTCTTCAACAACAGGTATACGATTTCTCTCTAAGGAATCTCTTAGACGATTGACACTTCTTCGAATGGAATCTTTAAGCCCCTTCTCCGTCATCAATCTCCAAATGGCATCTATAAGCCCATTCCCGACATCACAAGACAAATACCACTTCATGCGAGTGCAAATTTCTGGGCACTCTAGTGTTCAATCATCTTCAACCCTCAGATCACGAAAGGCAGACAAGCCAATCTAAATCTCCAGGTTTAATAAGATTGAACAGGGGCAGTTGTTGTACCCCAAAATTTTCCCTCCCATATTTCTCAAAACATTTCAAGAAAAATTCTCAAGTTGCTCAAGGAAGTCCAAGGGTTGACCAGACAAGCTCTCTCCTAAGGTAGTCTACCTCAAATTAGGGTTTCATGTTGCATCAAGATACTTGAGTCCAAGAGATACCAAATTCTCACCATTGTCCTAATATATTCTCAAGATCATCCATGTCAAGTTTCAAGCCTTGCAGAGAAAGTTTGCTCAGTCAATTGCTCAAAGGCCTAAAAATCGACTGTGCTAGGACAAAAGTCAATTGTGGCCCACATACATTCAAACTTCAATATTTTTGGTCAACATCATCATTTTGAAGTGTATTTCATCATTTGATCAAGGGTTGATCATGATTCATCAAGGATTGCTCATAATTCATCAAGAACCAAAAGTTGCTAAATTAGGGTTTTGTAGGAAAAGTCAACTCAACTTTGACCAAGCATAACTTTCTCATACTTTATGAGAAATTACCCATCCAAAGCTCATTTTGAAGAGGATGAAATTCCCTACAATCCATCTTCATTTCCAAAGTTTAAAATATGTACTCACAAGAAGTTATGAATTTGGACATTATAGGTCATTTTGAAAAGTCAACAAAAACACCTTTTTTGTCAAAGCTTCATACATGACCATGGAATACCAAATTGATATTAGACTAAAAGGGTTGCTTAGAGGACATCTCAAGATTTCTAAAAAGTCCAAGAACATCTTCAAAGAGTCAAAATTGAGGAAGTTATGCATTGGTGAAGTTGACCCTTTTTGCAAAATTGTCAAAAGTCAACTATGCCTCAAATTGAAATTTTTGTCAAATGGGCCCAATCTTTTGCACTTGTTTTGAGTTGGAACCATGGTCCACGAGCCCTAGCCTTTTCCACTTGTCATTATCTTGTTTTTATTATTTATTTTGATTTTTATTTGAATTAAATCAATTTTAATCAAAACAAATCATGAGAAAATCCAAAACATTGAAATCTCAAGATTTTGCACATGTTTCAGGTCCTATATCCAGCTAGCATGAGATTGAATTCGTGTAAAGGCTTGGAGTGCACAAAAAGATTGGTTTTAGGCTATTTTTAGCAATATTTTCAAGTGTATCAAATCCAAATCAAAAGCAATGATGGAGGAAGATTGAGATCAGCTTTTCAACCCTAATACAATCCTTGATATATATTGAGCATGTGCAGACCTAAAATAAGGCTGGAGAGAGGCGCATAAGGTCAGAACAAACTTGCAAAAAACAAAGAAAAGTGGTGATTCAAATTCATAGCTCCAGGCTATTCTAGGGCTTCCTGGTCATTCCAATCGTTTCCTGGGATCATAAGCAACCTATACCAACCAAGAACAAGCAATTTCAGACACCAAAAACCACTGTAAGGCATTCACGACATTGAACCTTTCTTGAATTCGATTTGCATAATTCTTGCACATTCATCACATTCTAATCATATATTCTTGTTCACCATCACATATGCAAGCTTTCTGTAACATTTAATTTCATTTTTATGAACTGTATGAGATTTCACCATTGTTAGGGTTTGTAGCTTCGATTTGGGATCTTTGTATACAGGTGAAATTGGGCCATGAAAGGGGTACCATTGTGCTCAGCGGGTCCATACGAATCTATCCATGGCCTTAGTTCTTATTTATCTTGCTCATGCTTGATTTTGAGAAGTTACAGGGATGTAGCGACGGACATATGTCCGTAGGTAAAAGTGTTCAACTTTTACCAACGGAGCAAGGTTGGGGATGACCTGCGTGGCGCCCTTCTGTTGGGTCATTTGAATTCTGGCGCTTGTTTTTCCCAGTAACTCTCTTTATCATATATTATATTTTTATTTTATGTACAAACAAGACAGCTAGCGCAGTTGGTTACAAGGTGAGTGCAAAATGCTTCAGGACCTGGGTTCGAATCCCAGGTCCCCCATTCCTTTCATATTATTTTTTCTTCATTAGTCAGGTGCATACACAAGACCAAGGACCATCATGCGTCCTAATAATCCAACCAGCCATGTATCAGGAGGCCAGATCTGATGGCCATCAAGCGAGGATCCATCAAAGGCGTTGGTCAAGGCAAAGCATAAGAATCAGGAAGTCAACGTGGGTCACCTTCTTTTGGGCCCAGAAATCTTTCCACACCTCACCAATTACTTTCAGGCCCATATCTCTTTCTATATTCTTTTTTTTTTATTTTTCTTAATTAATTTAATTAATTGTTTAACTAACACAAAATAAATAATTCTTTTTATCAAAAAATCACAAAATAATATTTTTCACCCAATTAAATTTAGTTTATTTTTTATACAAAAATTAATTAATTAGGTTATTTAATTTTAGGGTAATTTTAATTCCTTTTGTAAATAAATTAAAATTAATTAGAACAATTAAGGTTTTAATTTAATTCTATTTTCTTTTTCTTAAAATAACAAAACACGAAAATAGGCCATTTATTTATTTTCATTAATTAATTTAATTAGCTAATTAATTGTGTATTTAATTTTAAAACCTAATTATTTTCTTAAAAATAATTAAAAAAACAATAAAAACAATTTTGCCTTCAATTAGGTTAGAAGGGGTCAAAACTCTAATTCTCTCCCGATCTAAATTTCCTCGTGCGCGCTTTATCATTTATTTTTACCATATTAATGTAATTCTTCACAAGTTGTAATAGTTTAAATTAGGACTTTTACTTTCATTTATCACTTTATTTTAAGGGTTTGTTTTTGGCTATGTAAATACCTGAAGCCTTGTAATAGCGTAGTTTAATTTCCACACTTTAAAATTTCGCAAAATATTAAACTGTTAGATGTATGATATTAGGATGCATGACAAGAATGTATGTAAAACTTTAAAACGGTTAGCAAACCCTAAATGTGCAAAGATAAATAACTTGAAATAGAATCACTCGTACATGCGCACTCCTAGGGTACACTCCCACTTCGGTTGCCTTCGGTAAACGGTCATTAGGTATAGGATGCTTTAGTGGTCGCCCGTTTGTCCCAAAGATCAAAGTTGTCTCAGAATGTTTGCCTCGGCTATTGTTGCCTCGAATATTGATCTAAGACATTAGGGTTATTACTAAGACGTTCTAACATTGCTTTAGTGACCGTACGTCCCTTTCGAATTAACCCTCAAACTCCAACGACGGTGCTACCTACTCACTAATAGTGGGATAGCACTGTCTAAAGGAAACGAACATAGAAGGATTCTTTTTTTCGAGTAGGTAGATTAACTCTTAAGCACTTGCTCAATCCAAACGAACTTTTTCACACTTACACTCCTTTCAAACAAAGTTTTTAAAAATACTTCGTAACATTCTTGAAGACAGAAGCAAGGGTTAAATCGAAGTCAAAACAAAAACTTTTCAAATCACACAAACACAAAGAAGCAATTTTGAAAATGATGAGCAAGTACCCAAGAGACCGTAGATAACTATGGATAGAAAGGATGCTAATACCTTCCCTTTCTATAATCTACCCCTCGTACTCAAAATCTCAAAAAAGGAATTTTTCTGTGCTTTTTTCCTTTCCTTGTTGGATAAAATAAAATTCGGTGGCGACTCTTGCTTACCGCGACATTTTGCAAACACAAACGCAAAACACAAACAAGCATTCCTAAAAAACTGTCTCGGTTCTAGCCACCGTATCACATGGGCGATCTCAGGTTTTAAGATGATCTGAGGAAGAACCTAGCCTACGGGCGATCTCAGGTTCTAAGATGATCTGAGGAAGAACCTAGCCTATGTGCGATCTCAGGTTCTAAGATGATCCGAGGAAGAACCTAGCCTATGGGCGATCTCAGGTTCGACGATGATCTAAGGAAAGAACCTAGCCAAAAGGCGATCTCAGGTTCTAAGATGATTTGAGGAAGAACCTAGCCTACGGGGGATCTCAGGTTCTAAGGTTATCTGAGGAAGAACCTAGCCTATGGGCGATCTCAGGTTCTAAGATGATTTGAGGAAGAACCTATCCTATGGGCGATCTCAGGTTCTAAGATGATTTGAGGAAGAACCTAGCCTATGGGCAATCTCAGGTTCGATGATGGTCTAAGGAAAGAACCTAGCCAAAAGGCGATCTCAGGTTCTAAGATAATCTGAGGAAGAACCTAGCCTACGGGAGATCTCAGGTTCTAAGATGATTTGAGTAAGAACCTAGCTTATGGGCGATCTCAGGTTCTAAGATGATCTGAGGAAGAACCTAGCCTATGGCTAATCTCAGGTTCAACGATGATCTATGGAAAGAACCTAGCCAAAAGGCGATCTCAGGTTCTAAGATGATCTAAGGAAGAACCTAGCCTACGGGCGATCTCAGGTTCTAAGATGATCTGAGGAAGAACCTAGCCTATGGGTGATCTCAGGTTCTAAGATGATCTGAGGAAGAACCTAGCCTATGGGCGATCTCAGGTTCGACGATGATCTAAGGAAAGAACCTAGCCAAAAGGCGATCTCAGGTTCTAAGATGATCTGAGGAAGAACCTATCCTACGGGAGATCTCAGGTTCGAAGATGATCTATGGACGATCTATTAGGGAGGATCTACGGTCGACCCACAAGGGAATCCAGGAAGGTGATGGTATTGGTCACAACACGACAATCGGAGATACGAGAATGACAAAGTTTACCGCATTGGATTTGCTGGGCACTTGAAAAGATGAAAGTTATCAACTGTGGATTTCGGGAATGATATCCTCTCGTGGGGATGTATTATTGTCCATGAATGATTCAGGTATTTTGTGCAGGGTACCTGATCTAGCTTATGCTTCGTATGCATGTTTGAATTTATTTTGCCATAAAGGTTCGTGCTGATGGATTGGCTACGCGCCTTTGAGGATGCAATGTTATTTAATGATAACTATATGCGATGCGAAGAAATAAACTTCATGGGGATAAGAGAATGCCCATTGGGAACCGCTGCTCATTGTTAGGGATGCCAATACATATCGATGCTGGAAGTCTGTGTTACCAAAGATTGTTGGGGATACCGATAAAAATTTGCATTAGGGAGCCCATGATACCGAAGATTATTGATGACTCTGCTGGAGACTGAGTCGCTGATGAAGCGGGCCTTCAGATACGCTGCTGAATTGTGAATCATACTGTTGGGGAAGAGATAATCTGGCCAGACTTCCATACATCCTGAACCATCGAGAGGATGATAGAACTGAATATGTCAAAGAGTGGATGCCGAACACCATGTGAATTTCTCCAAATATATGCCCCAAGTTTAAGCACACTGAGGAATTATCTCTTGAATCATTTTTGGATAAAAGATTAGTATGGACACCTGTGAATTCCCCGGTTTAGCTTTGCAAATGCCCCGGTTTAGCTTTGCGAATGCCCCGGTTTAGCTTTGTGAATGCCTTGGTTTAGCTCTGTGAATGCCCTAGTTTAGCTCTGCAAATGCCCCGGTTTAGCTCTGCGAATGCCTCGGTTTAGCTCTGCGAATGCCCCGGTTTAGCTCTGCGAATGCCCCGGTCTAGCTCTGCGAATGCCCCGGTCTAGCTTCATTGGGGATGTTCTTGATTAACTCCACTGGGGATGCACTTGCACGTGCCGAGTCAAATGACGACTCCGAACTTTTTGAACTCACATGGGGAATCAGATTTGAAGTTGTCTGCAATAGATGAAGGCGGCTTCGTGTACTGGCTAGGTCAGGGTGACCGTTACAAATTTCTACTTGCAAGGAAAAACAACACTTGGAATGCATATGACATTCCCACATGGTTATACATCGAGGTAAAGTCATTTCATCTCGGCTTGAGGATTTTTATTCCCCATGTTCCTAATGCAATGTTTAATAACAAATAAAACACATTCTGCATACGAAAACATTTCATGATAATAAGAGACAACTTTGACGAAAGCAGATTTTATTGATTGGCATATGAATAGGCATTTGTACAAGGAAGCAACTCCTATATGAGGTAGCTGCGAAATAGAAATGAAAAATACAACAGGTATAAATGGCAATGAGAGATGCTCGAATTTCCATTAAAACCGGTATTGCTACAGTTCCCATATCCTAGGTAGTCTCAATGCCTTGCCTCTTAAGAGTAGTAGTTGGACCGGTCAATTCGCTGCCAAGGTGCTATAGGTGTGGATGTGTCATTCGTGAAGAGCATTCAGACTACAGCCTCTCGCTTAAGATCCCTAATTTTTGCTTGGATTGCCCTTTCGGGTTTTCGACCCAACGGGATACCCATTTTTGCCTAAGTCATCCTTCTAGGTTTTCAACTTAGCGGGTTGTTATATTTTTCATTTTATCCCTAACTTTTTCCTGGACTTTCGTGTCCACCGGGATGCCCATTTTTTGCCTAAGTCGCCCTTTCGGGTTTTCGACCTAGCGGGTCTCTTTTTGCGTAGAATTTTTTGACTGAGTCTGAATTGACTGGGAGTGGAACGTCTTCCCCATCCATGTCTGTCAGGATTAGGGCACCTCCTAAAAAAGCTCTCTTCACGATATATGGTCCCTCGTAATTGGGAGTCTATTTTCCCCTTGGATCAGAATGGCTTTGCACGATAACCCTTCTCAAGACTAAATCACCAGGATAAAACTTTCGAGGACGAATATTTTTGTCGAATGCTCTCTTCATCCTTTTTTGGTACAACTGGCCATTACATATGGCTGTCAGGTGCTTTTCATCAATCAGATTAAGTTGGTCGAACCTTGTCTGAAACCATTCTGCCTCATCAAGCTTGGTCTCCATCAGAACCCTCAACGAAGGAATTTCTACTTCGACAGGAAGCACGGAATCTATGCCATAGACAAGCGAAAATGGAGTTGACCATGTTGAAGTATGCACAAACGTTATGTAGCCATGTAGAGAAAAAGGTAACATTTCATGCCAATCTTTGTACGTTCTGACCATCTTTTGGATGATCTTCTTTATGTTCTTGTTAGCAGCTTTGACTACACCGTTCATTTTTGGTCGATATGGCGATGAATTGTGATGTTCAATTTTGAACTCTTCACACAATTCCTTCATCATGTTGTTGTTAAGATTAGAACCATTATCAGTGATGATTCTATGAGGAACTCCGTAACGACATATGATTTCTTTCCTGATGAAGTTGGTAACGACCTGTTTGGTTACATTCTTGTAAGAAGTTGCTTCCACCCATTTGGTGAAATAGTCAATAGCCACTAGGATGAATCTATGACCATTCAAAGCACTTGGTTCAATCCTTCCAATCATATCAATTCCCTACATCACAAACGGCCATGGGGAGGTCATAACATTCAAAGGAGTTGGATGAACATGAATTTTGTCTGCATATACTTGGCATTTGTAGCACAATTTTGCATATACGCAACAATCGCTCTCCATTGTCATCCAGAAGTATCCTGCTCGTAGGATTTTCTTCGCCATAGAATGCCTGCTCGAATGAGTCCCGAAAGAACCCTTATGGATTTCCTTTATGATCGACTCTGCTTCGTGTCTATCCACGCATCTGAGCAGAACCGAGTCATAATTTCTCTTATACAGGACGTCTCCTGATAAGAGGAACTTGGATGCTAACCTTCTAAGTGTACGCTTATCATAAATTGTAGAATTTTCTGGATACTCTTGCTTCTCGAGGTACCGTTTAATGTCGTAATACCACGGCTTCTCATCAGACATATCCTCGGTTGTGAGACAATGGGCAGGAAAGACATGTGTCGGCTCTTTGTATCTGAGGATGCGTATATTAGGCGCCTGATTTGGAAAGCTCACCGAAAACATAGATGCTAATGTGGCTAAAGCATCAGCCAGCTGGTTTTCGTCTCTGGGAATATGTTCAATGGTGATTTCATCAAAAGCGGGTATTAGCTGCAAGATGTAATCTTTGTACGGAATCAAATTGGGGTGTTTCGTCTCCCAATCACCTCGTACCTGATGTATGACCAAAGCAGAGTCTCCAAAGACTTCAAGGATTTTGATTTTAAGGTCGATAGCTGCCTATGGACCCATTACACATGCCTCATATTCTGCCACATTATTTGTACAATCGAAACATAACTGGGCCGTAAACGGTGTATGAGTATTACATGGAGAAGTCAGTATTGCCCAATTCCATGACCTACAGCGTTCGAGGAACCGTCAAACGTAAGAGTCCATCGCTCTTCTGGATCGACCCCATCATAATCATCAAGCTTCATAACATCTTCATCAGGGAAGTCAAATTTCATTGATTAGTACTCTTTCAATGGCTGATTCGCAAGATGATTCGCAAGAATGCTACCTTTGATAGCCTTTTGTGTAACATACTGAATGTCATATTCAGATAAAAGCATCTGCCATCGAGCAAGCCTGCCTGTGAGTGTTGGCTTCCCAAAGATATACTTTATCGGATCCATTTTTGATATTAGAAAGGTCGTGTATGTCAGCATATACTTCCTCAGTCGTCGAGCGGCCCAAGCAAGCGCACAACAAGTTTTTTCAAGTAAAGAATACATGGATTAGCAATCGGTGAACTTTTTACTCATATAATAAATGGCGTGCTCTTTACGTCCTGTTTCATCCTGCTACCCGAGCACACACCCCATGGATCCTTCTAGCACCGTCAAGTACATAATGAGTGGCCTCCCAGGCACTGGAGGGATAAGGATTGGTGGCTCTTGGAGGTACTGTATGATTTTTTCAAAGGCTTCCTGGCAATTATCATCCCATCGGGCATCTTGATTCTTGCACACCAATTTAAAGATGGGTTCACAAATAGCTGTGAGATGAGAAATGAACCTGGCTATGTAGTTCAATCTCCCAAGGAACCCCCTTACTTATTTTTCATTTTTTGGTGTTGGCATATTCTGTATTGCTTTTACTTTGTTGGGATCTACCTCAATTCCTTGTTGACTTACGATAAAACCGAGTAGTTTGCTGGATCGCACCCCGAAGGTGCACTTATTCGGATTAAGCCTTAGTCTAAACTTTTCCAGACGCGCAAATAACTTTCGCAGATGGACCAAGTGTTCATCCTCGGTTTGTGATTTTGCAATCATGCCATCAACATATACTTCGATCTATTTATGAATCATATCATGGAAAAGTGTCACCATGGCACGTTGATATATTGCACCAGCATTTTTTAGGCCAAAAGGCATGACCTTATAACAGTAAGTACCCCATGGAGTAGTGAATGTCGTCTTTTTCATGTCTTTCAGGGCCATCTTTATTTGATTGTATCCCAAAAAACCATGCATGAAGGAGAAAACCGAGGAATGAGTCGTGTTATCAACCAATATGTCGATGTGAGGTAATGGGAAGTCATCCTTTGGGCTTGCTTTGTTCAAATCTCGATAGTCTACACACATACGTACCTTCCCATCTTTCTTAGGGATAGGTACGATGTTGGAAATCCAATCTGAGTATTCACATACCAACAAAAAGCTTGCGTTCAACTGCTTCTCAACTTCTTCTTTGATTTTGAGAGACATATCTGGACGAGTTCTCCTCGGCTTTTACTTTACCAGAGGATATTCTGGTTTGAGTGGCAGGTGGTGCATGACTATATCCGTATCTAGACCAGGCATATCTTCATACGACCAGGCAAAGATATCGGAGTACTCTCTGAAAAGCTTAATCAACCCCTTCTTTACGTCATCTTGCAAAGCGGCCCCTATCTTGACTTCCTTTTTTACTGCGCTGGTGCCGAGATTGATGACTTCAATAACTTCTTGATGAGGCAAGATCGTTTTCTCTTCTTGTCTCAATAGCCTTTCCAATTCCTCTGGAATTTCATAATCTTCCCCACTACCCTCATCGGCTTGGTCATTCAGATTTCCAAGGATATTGGTGCAAGGAACTGTAACATCATCGTTTTTTATGGAATTCGAGGCAAACCTGCATGATTGATGAATCATGCCTTATTTTAGAATATGGATGCAAATTGGAAAATGGTTAAAGAGTTAGAAGGAAAAACATTGCCATTTTTATTTTACGAAAATAAGAAAAGATAGAGAGCAAAAATTGTATGCAAAAAATGACATTTTATTCAATTATTAAACAAACATAGAAACATGAGGGGGCCCTTTTCAGAAGCTGTCAACATGCTTCGGGAAAAAGCATGCGACTTATTTAAAACAAAAACATTACATGTCAAATAAAACCACTTCGGGAATATCAGTGGCAGTCCAATTGCCGAGCTCTTGATCAGGTGCAATCTGGTAGATGTACTGAGCCATGTCTGCATCATCTTCATCATCCACTGCATGGATTTTTCCTTGAGCCCTCGGACCGGCCTTAACAAATACCTATGAAAGTGGAGGAACTTGTTTTCCTTTGAGAATAATTGGACCCATACCAACACGGTCTGAAAAAGAGGACCTGAACCCAAGTCCAGACTTGTCCTGCTTTTCGCGCACCTCTATCACTTTTCCCCAGTCTTCATTAGGAATCCCAGATTCCACAATGGCTTTAGCATCCCTCAAATAAACCATTAGAACTCCAGACTTCTTTGTAGTTTCCACCAGGGCGGGGAATTTGTCAATAGAAATGATTTCCAAGGCTTGGAAAGGGGTTTCATGAACTTCCCCATCCACTTCGACATAACGGAAGGAAGTAACATTGTTGATCACGGTATCTTCCTCTCAGCCAATAATGATGACCTTGTATTGGACGATGAACTTCAAACGTTGGTGCAGGGTTGAGGTAACGGCCCCTGCCATATGGATCCACGGGCGTCCCAGTAAGAAAGTGTAAGATGGACAAATTTCCATGACATAGAACGAATGGTAGAACACGTGGGGACCGATTTTGATGGGCAAGTCAACTTCCCCTTCCACAGATCTCCTCGACCCATCAAAAGCTTTGACTGTCAGTGTACTGGGTTTCATCATAACCCCGTCCATGTTCAGCTTGAATAGAGTATGCTTAGGCATCACATTCAAAGAAGACCCAGTGACTACTAGGACTTGAGACATTACAGTATCTAAGCATCTGATGGAAATATGCAACGCCTTATTATGAGCTCGGCCCTCAGGAGGGAGCTCGTCATCACTGAAGCCCAGACAGTTTCCTGCAGAAATATTTGTAACAACCCCTTCAAATTGGGCCACAGAAATTTCAAGATTCACATGGGAACCGTGTAGAATTCTCATCAAGGCGGTTCGATGAGCTTCAGAGTACAAGATGAGGGATAATATTGAGATATTTGTAGGCGTCTGATTCAGCTGGTCAACCACCTTGAAATCGCTCTTCTTGATTACCCTGATTAGCTGCTCCACTTGTTGTTCAAAAGACGTCCCAGGAGAATCATTAACTACCTGTTTCCCTTTATCTCTCACCGGAATCTCTTCGATAACTTCTTCAGGAGGTGGTGGAGTAGGAGCAAAGACTCTCCTGCTTCAAGTTATTCTACTAGTCCCGGCAATGTTGGTTACATCCTTATTTTCAATCGGCGGACAAACAACTTTCTTTCCCCGAATGTAAACGGAATTATATTCCCATGGCACTGCTCTGTTATCAGTTAACGGATCGGGAACCAAACTTAGAAATGTTGATGCTTTGGTTGGCAGGGGAGTAACTGGATTCAGATTTGGTGCAGGGAGCATTGCAACTTGTATAACCAATGGGACTCTTGAAGTATTCCTCTGAACATTGGCCAGATAATACAGAATCTCCAGAATAGCGACATCACCTTCAGGGATGACTTTCTCAACTCTAACAACCCCCTCGTCCACCAGTCTCTGAATGGAATTTTTCAAATCCTCACACTCGTCCGGATTGGACGAGCATTTCAAACAAAAGTGGTGAAGCTCTTGTAGAACTTCTTGCTATAAAAGATGCTTTCTCAAAACTACCATTGACATCTTAATCTCCTCAACCTGATTCACTAAGTCGTGGTCATCGTCAAACCCAATAGCATTGGCAGCAGCCCCAGTATGGAGAGGCATAGGATTATTCTGAACATTAGGGCCTATAGGAGCGAAGCTTAACTCCTTGGCATCTAAAAGATATTGCACCTTGTACTTTAAATCTTTGCAATTTTCAATCGAGTGGCCTGGAGTGCCTGAATGAAATTCACAACGTGCATTAATATCATAACCCCTTGGGAGTTCTGCTGGTGGAGGAGCTAACTCTCGAAACTGTACCAACTGACCGGCTAATAATTGTGGAAGCAACTGAGCATACGACATCGGGATTGGATCGATCCTCCTTTTGAGATACCTTTGCGGCCTTTGTTGACCCCTTTTTCCTTGGGGCCTTTGGTTCTGTTGATAGTTCTGTGGCGGTGCATACTGTTGTTGCGGGGCAGTAGTGGGGGTTTGGTAATATGGAACATGTACAATAGCTTCCCCCTTATCATCAGAGGCATTTCTCACCTTTCCTTCCTTTTTCTAGATGAAACCGCTAGAGTACGGTTTCTTCCCACTACCTGAGTTATTGTTACCATTTGTGTCAGATGCACCTGAAATAGTCCCTATTTTAATACACATTTCAACCCGCTCCCCGATGATGACCATATCCGAAAATGAATCAGAAGTACTGCTGAGCATATGTTGCAAATACGGGCCTCAGAGGGTACTCATGAACAGATCTACCAGTTCCCGATGTAGGAGAGGAGGTTGAACTCTTGCAGCCAAACTGCACTATCTATCGGCATACTCTTTGAAAGACTCGCCAGTCTTTTGAGACATACTCTGCAGATGTGCACGGCTAGGTGCCATGGCGGTGTTGTAGTGATAATTTTTTAAGAAAGCATCAACAAGCTCACTCCATTTACTAACATGAGTTTGCTCTAACTGCATGTACCACTCTAATGGAGCTTCAACAAGACTGTCCTGAAAGAAATGCATAAGCAACGGCTCATTGCTAGCATAAGAAGCCATCTTTCTGTAGTAAGATCGGAGATGAGTCTCTGGGCATGTAACCCCCTTATACTTGTCAAAATCAGGTACCTTTAACTTTGGTGGAATCACAACCCCTGGAACCAAACACATGGATGCGGCACTGAATCCCGGCTTCTTAGAAGTCTCCATAGCCTTCAAGCGCTCTTCCAAAGCCTTGTACATCTTAGCAGTTTCAGACAAGTCATCCGTAGAATCCTTTGGAGGGTCATCGAGATCGATGACATCATGGTGGTCATCCACAATCAGTCCTGGGTTCTCCTTAGGAATCCCCCTGTGGTCATTCCTGGGTCCGCCATTCTCGGACGTGGAGGCACTGTCTACTAGTTTAGTAACACTTATTATGAGCTCTTCCTGCCCTTAGATGATGGCATGAAAAGTTTCCATGAGTTGATTCATTTGATCACCCATGGTGTCCATATCTTTGTAGAGAGCGGCCTGGTTCTACTTGATCTGTTCCATAATCCTCAACTTGTTGGCTCGAGTGCGGTAAGGATGTAACGAAGTCGTCTTGTAGATTATGATAATGAGAGGCAAAACCATCAGATAAAAATCCTACAAGAAAACCTACAATTCATGAAATGCATGATATGTATGATGTATGAAATAATTGTCCATTCCGGTTTTTCACTGTTCAATTACCATCAACAGTAATCGAGCAACATGATGATAAGAATGACCGTATGAAGAAAATATCCAGAAACAAGAGAAATTCCCGCATAATTGAATACGTGAAAGTTATGGGAGTACAAGATGAGTAACTCCGTCTAACAAGCTTGTCGGTGATTGAAGTGACAATATAATAATCAGTCTGAATGTAGGCTACCATTCTTCTTCCATTTCTATCTCACATCATCAAGGCCCAAATAAAGTGTCTCAGTGATAGTTTCAAAATCATGCCCGTTCGGACTAGCAACAAGTGTGTGCTCGATAATCTTGAACAAACGAGAGTATTTTTCCGAGTTGGAACAAACTAATAGTCCTGGAAGGTGAAATAGTGTAACTCATGGTCGTAAAACTGAGGTAGAGTCAAAGCACCATCATGTTCTCCGATAAGATTTTTTTTTTGCATTAGGGTGGACTAAACGGTCTTTTAAAATCTTCAAAAAAAAGGCCAAGAACTTGAGCGGAAAGCTTGGGTAGCACGGATAAGTACAATCATCCCTCCTGATCCTCTTGAGAACATCACTATTGCTAGACGTCACTGACGGAAACTATAACTTCGTGAAGTAACCCGGAATGGATGTGCACATGCAGGGTTAGTATATAGTTTTATTTTTATGACATATCTTTTGAAAAATAAATATGGTATGATGTGAGTGCAAATGATCATGGGGTTACTACTTCCATGATACAGGTTTCTGTTGTACTGTTTCTGCAGTATGTGTGTACCAAGATCATAGGTCCGGGACATAAACCAAAGAACCTCATGAACAAATTCGGAGCCCAGAAAATAAATCTGAGATTCCCCCAGTTACTGATAGAAATCCAGGACATAACCATTAGAACCAATAGTCATTGTCTGAGTATGGTCACCATCTGAATGTGAGCAATCATCTAAACATAGTCACCAACTGTACCAGTGATAATAATTCCCTCCTCACTCACGGGTGAAAACTAGGTCAAGGTAAGGTCATGGTAACTCAGAATCGAGGGTACTCCTGAAAAACTATCGCCGTATCACCTACGTGAAAACGATAGCCCCTCATTTGTACCTCATTTAAGCGTGGAAGACATGGCGGCGATAGTGAGACCTAAGTCAACTAGCCATTCATGTTCCACTCTATTCCTAAGGTTCCTATGGTGTACAACTCTGGCCTGGGTATTGGGCCTTTTACCTCATAGTAACACCCACTCAATAAGAAGCAGATCCAGTATAAAAATAGTATATGGAAGACAGTAAAATGCAATGCATACATATGCTCAAGTATATACAAAATGAATGAACAAATTCAAAGCATAAAAATAAACACCCAAAGAAAAGAAAGCAAGAGCTAGGAGCGACTCCGGGATGGACCAGCATTTGGTCAACATATCCCCAGTGAAGTCGCCAGCTGAAACAACCAGCTGATAATCATCAAACAATGAAGTCGCCATCGAACGTCTTTTATCCCACATGTAGGGAAATGTAAACATCGAGAAAACCTGAAAAGGGAGAAGTCACAGTCTTGCAACCGAGAGATCGGGTAAGGGAGTCTGTTACGTGAGGGGAAGGTATTAGCACCCCACATGCCCATAGTACTCTACGGTATCCACTCTTGTTATCTATCTTATAGGTGTGTTCAATCTATGCTTACTGTTTACTATACTACTGAGGGGAGAATGCATGCAAAAGGAAGGAGAAAAGAATGTAGGGAAAATAAAATTATGCTCGCTTGGGCCCTACCCCAATTCCTACTTATCCTTTTTGAGGAATCAGAGCTACCGTAGTTCGGCTCACATGTTTTGTTTGTTTTGTGTTTTTTATGGACGAAGTTAATTCCTCCTTCTGTCGCAGCTCGACCTTTGGAGACTTATGCGTTGGCACAGAAGTAAATTAATCATGTCCTTACCTGAAAAGGGTTTTAGAGAAAAGGTGCTTGAGCGCACAAAAAGATTTGAATTGTTTTTGTGTTTTATTACCTTGAAAAAGGGTTTAAGTATGATTAGCATGTTTTTGATTTGCTAAGAAAATAAGTTTTTGTTTTAATGCAAGGATGCAAAAAGGGGAAGAAAAGAGTCTAAGGGAGACTAGCCTATTTCTAAACATAATGTTATCATACAATGGTAGTCCTATGTAAAGGATGAAGGGGAAGTTCCTACCTACTGTTAGCATGCATGGTTTACAACCTAAGGTCTAACTTGCATCCGAACGCAGCAAGCGCATCCTAAGGGAAAATGGTATGTACAGGGATAAAGCAAACAAGCCAATAATATCAAGAGGGCACACCTAGAGAGATCCTATATAAGTTAGCATGCTAAAGAAAGTCTAACAAAACTATCCTATAGGGAACATGCAATGAGAGCGAAGTCGTGATCTCAATTTCTAAATTGAGCGACTCATCGATCAACAAGAAATAAAGGAAAGCAATAAAAATCCTATAGGGAGAATGCACTGAGAGCAAAGTCGTGATCTCGGTCTCTAAATTGAGTGACTCATTGATTAACAAGAAAGTAAACAAACACAAGTACAACACATATAGCAAATGAAGTGTGGAATGCCTGCTACATTTAAACAGTGACTTCGAGCGCACGCTCTTTATTTCCTACTTCTCATGGTATCTAGAAAAGCGATAACGAAATGCAATAAAGTGCGAAGAAGTACAAGGGTAGTAGCGGAGGCTACCAAAGCGAGCAAGTCATCAAGAGCAGATGAAAGCACTGAAGAAGCAGAGAGTATGCATCGAGCAAGCTTCACCAAGAAACAAACAAAGTCAGAAATAACATCCAACTAAGATAAAAGAAAACGCGTGTTGCAAATGCAACGCGTAATCGGAAGTTCCTGCACAAAGCGTCATAAAATATCATATGCATTTTGACAACATATAATATGATATGAATTTCTCAGGACGATGAGAAATAAGGCATGTCGCATTGGACACGAGCATAAGCCATATGCTTCGATCACATAACTACTTGTTATGTTACATGGTGGAAATCACCAAAAATGTACATTGCACAGTGAACAAACGCGTCAAAAATAACGAGGCACGATGGTATGAAAATATGAATAAAAACTAAAAGAAAAGGTATTTTTTATTAGTATTTATGTGAGGAAAAATTCTATCAAAAACTAAAGAATTAATTCCTAAAATCAACTAAGGAGATCTAACAAAAAAAAGAAAATTAAATCTTAAATCTAACAAAGAGAAAGGTAGGATCAGGGGGTGTAACATCTGAATTAGGTTGCTGCCAAGTACAGTTGGGCGCTAGGGCCCATGAAGCATGAGTCCAATAGCAGTTTTTGTACTCTAGGCTTCATGCTCCAGGAAAAAACGTTAATGGACCTAAGGGATGTTATTTGGCCCATTAAACACTCCTATGTGTTCATGCGGGCCTAATGCACAAGGGGTTCGGTCCACTTTCCTCACACCCAAAATTGATTCCGCTTCAGATTATTATTATGATTATCTAAAAATAGAAAAATAAGATAATGAAGGAAAAACAAGAGAAATCCTAAACGATTTCATTTTTTAAGATAAGGGTTTAGAATTTGTGATTGTTCATCTTTCTCGAGACAACACAAAGCTCATTCTCTCCCTCTTCAACTTGACGGTGACCCTGATCAACTCCCTCTTCTTCGGTGATGAGCGCCACTGCCACCACCATATTCCATCCTTGTTTCTATCTCAAATCATCTTCTCTCAACACGGAACAGTTCTGCAAGAGCTCGCTCTTCTCCGCCTCAAACTTCATTCACACGACTACACCGACCTCGTCTTAAATCTCTCCGCCTAGACCTCTCCTTCACCATAGCTTCGGTCTCATCTCCGATCTCAATTATTTCTCACCTCGGTGATGCTCCATCGATTTCACTATTCTAATTTGAATTCAAGAAATGCATCTTTATTTTGAACACCAACTCAGGAAGTATAAAACGAATAACAAATGTTTACCTTCCGGAGAAAACGTCTGGTGCTTCTTCGACTTTGGAGAAAAAGTGAGAACGAATTCCAGATGCGTATAATCAGGTAACGACAACGAATCTTCTTCTTCTTCTTCTTTTTATTATTGTGTTTTATGTTATTGTTGATTATTGTTGTGTGAGATTTTTGCACGCAGAAATGCAAATGATGCTGATGAATGAAGTGAAGATGTTGCGATTCACTCTTGCAGAATATTGATGTCAATGAAGATTCTGTTGTTGAAGGTTGCAGATCAGCAAAGATGAAATCCAGAGAGATATTGGAGAAGAAGAAGAAGGTTCATATAAGGTTGTTGAATGATGAAGGTTCTGTTGTAGAATCGGTTACGGGGCGGAGAGTGCGGAGAGAGAGTAGAGAATTTTTCTGGTGATTTTGTGAAAATGAATCATGTGAATGGTTGAGAGAATAGATGCGGTTATGTGTTAAAAATGGTAAATCTCTCTGAATGTAGGTTATGGCACGGATTATATAGGAGAAGAGGTTGAGAATCAGTTAGGGAATGAGGAAGTTAGTTATGGAAGTTATGATAGTTAGTTAGCTGGTTTTCTGTTTTGGGTCAGTTAGGAAGTTTTTTAACCAAGGATATTGAATTTGAATTCACTTGTTTTAGCCAAGACTTGAGACAGATCAATAACAAACTGCAGCAAACTTGCTTCATGGCATTTGACTTTATTGTAAGTAACATAGAACTCCTCCATCTCTTGGCTTATCCCAGTTTTCAGTTATGCCTTTTTCTCTTCTGTATGAAATCCGAATCTTTTTCTTTCCCTCTGTTTTCTGTTTCCTCCTTCTGCTTTTATGTTATCTACTAGGAAACGGTTAAAGATCTGTGAAGTCAGTTAGGAAGTTGGTTAGGAATCTTTCTAAATTAGTTAGGAGTTCTGAGATTCTGTTTTTTTTTTTTTCAGTTAGAGGTTAGTTTGGGTTCTGTTGACAGTTAGGAGTGTTATAATTAGTTATGAATTAGTTATGGAGCTGTTAGAATTTCTGTTGGGAAGTTTGGAAAATGGTTAGAGGGAATTTTTTTCTGTTTAGGTTTGGTTAGAAATTCTGTTAGCAGTTTGTTGAGAAATGGTTAGAAGATAAGAGTTGGTCCGGTTGGAGAGGATATTAGCTAGACAATTAAGGGGAGGTTAGAAGAGGATCTTAGGAATCTGTAGGAATGTTATCATGCGTTCCAACATCATTCTATATTTCCTTAACTTGTCCATCTGATATGCCTTTCGTTGTTGAGGATTAGAGTCATACTGCTGAAATCTCATAGAAATTTTTTGGAATATTTCATTCAGATCTGGCAAGTAATTTTATTTCATGGTTTGCAACTTTTGGTATAGTTCTTCTTGCCAATCACCCCCACTTGGTTGAGTAGTCTGTATTGTAGAATCTACAAAAGCTGTGGATGTTTCAGGAAGAGCTATTTAGGATTGATATAACTGTTTTTGATGATCAAGAACATTTTGTTGTTGATGTAAAGACCCTGATGCTTGGAGTTTTTGCTGCATATCTCGTTGCAAAGAACTTGGATGCTGCTGCAAACCCATTTGTTGTTGCATCTGTGCAGGCTGATTGTGAACCTGTGAAATTAATCGTTGTTGTGAAGCCTGTGGTTGGGACTACTGCGACTGAGATGGCAGAAACTTTGACCCATTGTGTTGCAATTGTTGTAGCATTGAAACCTTTGCTTGTTGCAACATGTGTGCAGAATGATGGCATGTTTGGATGCCTTGGTTGCCAGAATCAGTTCCAAACTGTTGTTTCTATAACCCTGGTACATTATTGTTGCACCCCAAAATTTACCCTCTTGATTTTAGGCTTATGTTTCATCATGAATATCATATTGCATTGCATTCATACATTGTGATGGGGTCAAAGTACTTTGGTTATCAAGTCTTCCTTAAGCTTTGAAGGTTGGTTGCTTTGACAAGTTGCTCAAGTAGAACCTTGTCATTCGAACCTCTGGATCTTTCAAGCTCAGATTTAATTGCATATCTCAAGATGTTTCATCCATCTCTTTGGATCTTCAGAGGATTGGAGTTTGTGTTTGATTATGTGAAGGAACCACTCCTTTGATTCACCAGACAAATTGGGGTTTTGAAGCTTGATCAGCTTTCTCCAAGCACCTTGGTTGTGTATTTTATTTATGTGTTATTGACTAACTTCTAATCAAAATACAAAAAAAATATATATTTGTCCTTGTCTTTGCAAAATTGTGTTTTAGGTACCAAGTATCCAACAAATAAGCTCATGCAAAGTTGATTTGATCATGTATTGTGGCAAAAGAAGGTATGTGTCGACCCATAAACCTATGTATCGACTCATCTAGTTGTGTAAAACTAGCATGTGCCGACACATGCATGTATGTATCGACTCATCTATTTGTGTAAAACTAGCATGTGTCGACACATGCATGTATGTATCGACTCGTCCTGCTTGTACCAATAGCATGTATCGACACATACGTGTTATGTGTCAACTCATGCAGTTTGTTGCATTCTGTAATAAGTTGGATTAACAGTATGTATCGACACATAGAGGCATGTATCGACACATGTTGTGTTATACAGCTAAGATGTATCGACACATACCACCTATGTGTCGACTCATAATTTGAAATTATATCATTAATTCAAACTTGGCTCAAAGAATCAATTACCAAATTACCACTAATCCTAATCCTAAAACTCTATAAATAGAGCCCTCATTTCATTCAAATTTCAAGCTTTTGATAGCCAAAATCACCTTGTTAAAAAATCTCTCAATTCTCTCCATCTACCAAATTCACTCAAAGCTCCATTTTCAAAAAGATAGTAAGCTTTGCATTGAAGCTTACTAATCTTTGAGCTAAACCTTCATCCAAACACTTTTTCTCCATCAATTCTCTACATTCAAGCTTGATTAATTGATTCTTGTGGTTGATTTGAAGCAAATTCTGAAGTTGTTTGATAATTCTCAAATTCTACCTTTGGTAAGTTGGATCATCATCTTTCACAATGTGATCTCTTGTGGATTTCTGGTTTTGATTCATTAAGCACTGTTTCATAACTCCATTAGTGCTATTTTCTCAAAATTTGCTGGAATTTTCATGCTCAATTGGATCCATGATCATAAGGTGTTTGATGAAAAGTTGGAACAAGAATTTGACCTTTAAAATGTTGTTTTCTACTGATTTTTAATAGGTTGCAATCAATTGTTGTAACATTGCAATTGATTGTCACAGAAAATTGATTTGATAAAAAAACTGCACTGATGCAATAGGTTGTTGTCTAAGCACAATTGATTGTAACAGTGCTAAAAATACTTTTGCTGCCTTATTTTGGGGCTGTTTTAACTCAAATATTTTTCTGCACACTCTCTTTGATGGATAATTTAGATTGCAATTTTAAATGTTCAATTTGTTTTTAAACTCAATGGACTTTGTGATGTAGATGAAGTTGGATAAATGTTCATCAATTAAAATCTACCTAAGAGTGAATTATTTAATTCATTTTGGTGCTTTGGATTAATGATATGTTTAGTGCTTTAATCCATCTAGAGGAGTGGTTGAATTTAAAGATAAAAGAATTTTGAAATGATGATCCAAATTAGCTTATCATTCCCCTCCCTCTTCATCTTATCCCTTTCTTTTTTTAATTGTGTTACATGTTAAGGGATGGTGATCTCTATATCATTTATCCAAACATGAAGTACATAGATTGCTATTGACCGGCCTCAAAATAGGTGCGACTTCTACATAAGTCCACTTACGATTGCTTAACATAGCGCTAAATTTTGTCCCAATTCGAATAAATGATCATTTATGGCCCAAACTTATGATTGCAAGCCCAAGTATGTTAATTTGATCTCTTTGATCCAATAACCTTGAGATTCATTGTATGGAGGCTTTGGTTCTACCAATCCTCTAATGGATCTACAACACCTTTGGTCAACGCGGATCACTTAAACATCGTTGATCATTAAATGTTACTTTTTAGGATTCCAAAATGGATGATATACTTGAAAAAAAGCAAATGCAACTTGTTGTGTGGAGGCTTTGGTTCTACCAATCTTCTAATGAGTTCCAAATGCAAGTTTCAAGATGGTCATCCAACTAACCACTAATTTCTAACAATTGACTTTACTTTATGCTTTTATTTTTTATGCTTTATGAACCATTTACTTTTAGAATTTTACATTTCATGCTATTTTCATCTTTGCTCACTCGAGCATTTATTTTTATGTCATTTTTATTTTGCTCACTTGAGCTTTTCTTTTCCTTTTAAAGACACCTAATAATCAACATGAACAATAAAAAACTTTAATGATACTTGGACTATTTGGTTACTATCCTTGGCGTTATGGAGCACGAGACTTTTTCTTGGACTTAGTATTAGAGACCTTAGCCTATCTTGGAGACTTTGTGACAATGTATATCATCCCACTTTTGGCCTGAGGCTACTGTGTTCCACTTTATTTGTGGAACACAACTTATTACACTAACACTGCTTTTGTATTTGGCATGTTTGATATTTCATGCAGGATATATACATGATGTTGTGAATATTATACATTGCCCGTGGGGATCTGTTCATATCTGATAATCTCATTACTTACATCCTTATGGCGTAATTTTTGACTTGATTCGTCTACTGATGCCAACTTGCTTGAAGTTCTCTGGGTTTCTTTTTATTCTTGCCTGGTTGCTACAGATAGTTATCCGTTTGGTATTGCACTATCTCCTTTCTTCCATTTTCATTTTGCATAGTTCTCTAATTGCATGATGGGATCTCTGTTGTTGATATATGTCAGGAGGCCCTCTATTTTTTTTGTCTAATACCTATGTTGTGTTTGTGTTGATCGATGAGTCACTCAATTTAGAAATTAAGATCACGACTTCACTCTCATTGCATGTTCCCTATAGGATGTTTGTTGTTTTTCTTCTTTAATTGTTGATCGATGAGTCACTCAATTTAGATATTGAGATCATGACTTCGCTCTCATTGCATGCTCCCTATAGGATGTTTATTGCTTTTCTTATTTAAATTGTTGATCGATGAGTCACTCAATTTAGAAATTGAGATCACGACTTCGCTCTCATTGCATGTCCCCTATAGGATAGTTTTGTTAAGCTTCCTTTAGCATGATAATTAAAGTAGGGTTTTCCTTTATCCTCAACCTTAGGATCAATCATTGTATGATAACACTAGGGGTAGTACTAGGATAGTTTCCCTTATTTGTTTTTCTCTCTTTGCATCTTGCATCTTAAAACAAAAACTTGCTTTCTCGGCAAATTTTAAGACACGTCTAATAAACTAAAACCCTTTTTCAAAGTAAAAGATACAAACCAATCTTATCTTGTTATCTTGAAGCCAATATTTCTCCATCGCACATTTTGTTATCCTACTTTGATTCTCAATATCATTGTTAGGTGTGATGTTTTGCCATCTCTACCATGATATCTCTCTTATCTCTTTGCTGATGTTTCGCCATCGCACATTTGTTTGAAGCCGATGTTTTTCCATCGCACATTTTGTTATCCTACTTTGATTCTCAATATCATTGTTAGGTGTGATGTTTTTCCATCCGTCTTATCGATGTTTTTTCTATCTTTACCCTGATATCTTTGTTACCTTTTAGCCGATGTTTCGCCATCGCACATTTGTTTGAAGTCGATGTTTCGCCATCGCACATGTTTGTTATCCTACATTGATTCCTAATATCATTGTTAGGTGTGATGTTTTGCCATCCGTCTTATCGATGTTTCGTCATCTTTTGCCATGATATCTTGTTCTCTTGAAGCCGATGTTTCGCCATCGCACATGTTTGTTATCCTACATTGATTCCCAATATCATTGTTAGGTGTGATGTTTTGTCATCTATTTTATTGATGTTTCGCCATCTTTGCCATGATTTCTTGTTATCCTTTTAGCCGATGTTTCGCCATCGCACATGTTTTGTTATCCTACTTTGATTCTCAATATCATTGTTAGGTGTGATTGTTTTGTCGTTTTTTTCATTTGATGTTTCGCCATCTTTGACATGTTATCTTATTATTATTTAGCCGATGTTTTACCATCTCATTTGTTTGTTGTTTTATTTGATTTTTTGCCATCTTGACTATCTTTGTTTGTCTTAATTAAAAAACACAAACCAACCAAAACACATAAGCCGAACTACGGATGCTCTGATTCCTTAAAAGGGATGCGTAGGCATTGGGGTAGGGCCCAACCGAGCACATCTTTTATTTTCCCTACATTATTTTATTTTCTTTTGCATGCATTCCCTTTTCAGTTGTAATCCATAAACATAGGATTTGACCACACCCATTTAGACTAGACAACAAGAGTGGATACCGTAGAGTACTATGGGTGTGTGGGGTGCTAACACCTTCCCCTCGTGTAACAGACTCCCTTACCCAATCTCTCGGTCGAAATACCGTGATTTCTCCCTTTCTAGGTTTTCTCGATATTTACCTTTCCCTCTTGACGGGATAAAAGACGTTCAGTGGCGACTTCATTGTTTCGATGATTTCCGGCCGGCGGTTTCAGCTGGAGACTTCACTGGGGAAAGGTTGACCTTTTGTTGGTCCATCCCGGAGTCGATCCTAGCTCTTGTTTGTTTTCTCTTTGGATGTTTATTTACCACTTTGCATATTTATCTGTTTGCATTGCATCCTATGTGCGCTTTATTTTCTGCATACTAGATTTGGCTGGACTGTTTGGTTTCTGGATTTTCTTGGTGGGTGGGTTATTCCATGAGGTAAAAGGCCTCATACCCAGGCTAAGAGTGAATTCCATAGGAATTAGGAATAGAGTGGCCATGGCAGCTATGAAGCGGGTGCTTTATAGACCTGACCATGAGATCCACGACTTCGGAGGTAGTTCGGATAGGTGTTATCGGATGATAATACCGACATTCGAGCTCTCGTACTCTGATTTGGCTTTTAACCTTACCTTGACCTAGACTACACCTGTGAGAAGGGCAGGAAAGCTTTTCATTACAGGTACAAGTATTATTGGTGACTTTGTGTTGTGAAGGTGATTCAGGTTCCCATGTTAGTTTTGAAGCTTCAAGATTCTCCTTTGATCTTGATGGGTGTTGTTCTGTAATGGTCCAGCCACGATCCAGTGTGAACTTTGATCCTGTCATACTGCATCATAGTATATTTATTTCTGGAAAAAATGATGTTAAAAAAAAACTAGCATGCGCATGTCATTTTCCAGGGACATTCAAGAGTTTTCTTTCCATCAGAAATGGTTGATCTCCCTCCAGTTGAGTCTGCTTCCATTCATACTAAAGAGCTTACCAGGCATACTTTCTCTTATCAGATTCCTACCATTGATGTGGCCGAGTTGAAGAGGTTGAGTTCTTATTTGAAGGGTGATGTTCTGAACAACTTCAACAAAAATTATGGCAACCTGTTACTAGTCCTTAACACTTCGACTGACCTGATGGCTTTGATCACTCTTTTCCAATTCTATGACAAAGAATTAAGGTGCTTTACTTTCCAAGATTACCAACTGGTTCCTACCCTAGAGGAGTATGCGCACCTGCTTAATATCAGATTGACCGATGAAGTTCCTTTTGTCCAAGTTCCAGAAAAGCCAAAGTTTGAAGTTGTCGCTGAGATTCTTCATTTGAGTTTGAAAGAGGTGAAAGACAATTGGAAGTCCAGTGAGGGTATTGCAGGATTTTATTTGGGTTTCTTAGTGAAGAAAGTTGAAGATTGGGCAAAGAAAGGCAATTGGGGTGACTTCAGCTCTTTGTTCGCTCTCATGATATACGGGGTTGTCCTCTTCCCTCACAAGAGAAATTTTGTGGATTTGACGGCTATCTGTGTTTTCAGAAACAAGAACCTGATACCGACACTCCCGGCATACACTCTTTACACCATTCATTTTGGGCACGGAAAAGGTGGTAATATAAGTTTATGCCATTTGATGCTGTATCAATGGCTTAAGTTGCATCTACCAGTGAGTGGCCCTTTCATGGATACCAGGCTTTCTCTCTGATGGTCATCAAGGCTTGTTAACCTTACTTCTTTTGATATCCGGTGGAATTATGACATGGGGGAAGTGCGAAGTATTGTCACTAGCTGCAGAGATTTCCCTAATGTTCCCCTCATAGGAACTAAGGGGTGTATCAACTATAATCTGGTGCTTGCTTATCGTCAATTGGGATATGCAATGGATGGACCGCCAAAGGTTAAGG
The DNA here is from genome assembly GCA_948472305.1 of Vicia faba. Lineage (NCBI taxonomy): Eukaryota > Viridiplantae > Streptophyta > Magnoliopsida > Fabales > Fabaceae > Vicia > Vicia faba. Next base: position 215,173,411 of record OX451736.1, read on the forward strand.
AGGTGTCTGAATCAGTATATTTCGCTAGGGGAAGTGATCCTGAGATGTTGAAAAAATTGACAAGTGCTTGGAAGGGAATTCACAGGAAGGATAGAACTACTTTGGGTAAGAAGGTTCCTATTGCTAGGGTTCCTTACATGGAGTGGGTTAAAGCCAGGGTTAAGATCTTACGATTACCATTTTCAAGGTCGGATCCTCTATACGAGCAACCTCCTGTTGTTCTAAGTAACACGGTGCCTACTGAGATGTTTACCCAGATTCATGTTGAGAATATTCAGCTTCGTGCAAAAGACCGTGAGGCGGGGTTGAAACTTTATTGGGCAGATCAAGAAAGGGTCGACTTAGCTCGTAAACTCAAGGAAGCTCAAAGGGAAACTTCTGATGCAACCGGTTCTAGAAAGAGGTCTCATGCTGAAATGGAAGAAGAATTTAGTAAGATTCAGTGAGAGTGTCGGAAGCTTCAGGCCTCATAAAATAGCTACAAGAAGAAGATTCAGAACTTAGAAAACAGCTCAAGGACAAAGACGCTCAGCTTGAGAAGGAAATGGCCCAGAAGTGTGTCGCGGAAGATCAGTTCCAAGAAAGTAAAATAGTTACATCTCAACTCTTGAAGGAGAAAGCCAGACTTGAAGAGTACTGTCAACACCTTGAAGCGTGCTTAGTTCCGGAGATTTAGTTCCGCTATTTACTTTTGGTGTATTTGGTCACCCCCAGAATTGTTGGAAGGGGCCAATTGATTATTGTTATTATTCAGTTCCTTTTGCTTTATTGTTAAGACATGTATTTAGTTATTTTTCATTTTACTATTAATTGTCCGAAGACACTTAGACATCGTTTCTTTGTTTGTAAATAATTGAAGTGTTCATCTTATTATCCTTTCTATTTTTTATCTTTGGTTGCACGCCATGACTGATGAATAAAAGGACTCTTGGATACTTGGAAATGACAAACATATCATGCACATCATGCATTTCATAACATTACAGGTTATCTCAAGACGGTTTTCTTATTCTGCTGCTTTTCTTATTCAGAATTCAAGACGACTGTTCATCGGTATTCCACCAGAACCAACTTGCCAAGACAGATGGAACAGGTTCAAGCTGAACTCGCTGAAATGAGGGCTCAGATGGATACTCAGATGACTCAGTTCATGGAGGTCATCACCAATGTGAATCACCGACAGGAGGAGCTAGCTGCCATTGTCAACAACCAACACCGCCATCTAGGGGATGTTGGAAATCAAGGGCTTTATCAGGATATCTATGTGGGAATGGGGGACGTACAAGATCAGCCAGCTGCAAATTTTTATGGGATGCCGGGAAACCCTTTCATGCGCAACGTAGGGAAGTTTCCTCCATCTCCTGGACCCCGTCTTGTGGGGAACAAAAGAGCTAATCAGGGTGGTGTAAGAAATTATCAGGATCAGGATTTTGACTTTGACCAGGATGAAGATCAGTTTTCTATGCGGCGTTCAGAGTCGGGGGTTCAGATTGAGGATATGAAGTATCATTTGTTGGAAGAGCGTCTGAAGGCTGTGGAAGGGCAAGGAGTCCTTGGTATGGATGCTAATGATCTTGGGTTGGTGTCTGGGGTGAAGGTTCCTCCGAAATTCAAGCCTCCTACTTTTCAAAAGTACAACGGGATGTCGTGTCCTATTACTCATGCAACTGCTTATTTCCGGAAGATGTCAGTACATACTGAGGATCAAGGGCTTTTGATTCACTTTTTCCAGGATAGCATGTCTGGGGCATCCTTGGAATGGTACATGAAGTTGGAAAAAACTCATGTTCGCTGCTGGAATGATCTTGCTTGGGCTTTTGTCAAACATTATCAGTACAATATGGATATGGCACCTAATTGCACTCAGTTACAAAATATGTCGCAAGGACCAAAAGAATCTTTCAAGGAATACACTCAGAAGTGGCGTGAGTTGGCTGCGAGGGTTCAACCTCCACTCATGGAGAGAGAACTCATTGATATGTTTATTAGTACCCTGCAAGGGCCTTTCTATGAGCACATGATAGGAAGCACTTCGGCAGGATTTGCAGACTTAGTCATGGCTGGTGAAAGAATTGAAGTGGGTTTGAATTTGGGAAAGATTCAGGTTTGAGGTTCTAGCAGCTCATCAGGGGGCAGTAAGAAACCATTCAACAATAACCCTAAGAAAAGGGAAGGCGACGCAAGCGCAATTTACTCCCATAAAGGACAAAGAGAGGATCTTCAACATCAACAAATCAATGTTGTTTCTATTCCTGTTAATGCTCCTCCGCAGCAGAGACCAAATGTAGTGCCTCAGCAAGGAAGGCAGCAAGATGCTCCCCGTCAGTATAATAACCAGCAGCAGAGACAACCCAGAAAATTCGACCCCTTGCCGGTGACTCTTACTGAAGCGCTCCACCATTTTCTTGATTTAAAGTTGATCAGTTTGAGAAATATGCCACCGCCACCTGCAACACTCCCTGTTAATTATGATGCTAATGCAAGATGAAAATTCCATTCGGGCGGAGTTGGTCATTCTACTGACAATTGTTTTGCATTGAAATGTAAAGTACAAGACTTGTTGGATGCAAAGGCGATTGAGTTTACTCCAGTGACCGGTCTGAATGTTACTCAAAACCCAATGCCAAGGCATGGAGGGGTGTTGTTAACATGATTGATGATAATGGTGAAATGTTGAATTTAATCATGGATGTGGAACAAGTAACTACTCCGTTGAGTTGTGTTAAGAGGTATTTGCTTGACAATTCTATTTTCCCGGGTTATACTTCTGAGTGTGTCAAGTGTAAAGAGCAACCTAAGGGCTGTGATGATCTAAAGGCTGGTATCCAGCTGATGATAAGTGAGGGCTCCCTGCAATTTGATAGAAGACCGAGCTACCGCAAGATTATTGAAGAAGATGTTGTTGTGATATTTATTCCTTACACCCCTACGCGCATTCCTGCCCCTTCGAGGGCACCCCCTCTGATGATTACGGTACCTGGTCCCATGCAGTATACTAGTGAGAAGGCTGTCTCGTGGCATTACGGTGCTTATGTTTATTACCATGGGGTAAATCAGGAGGTTAATGCTCGTTTGTCTAAGAAAGAATCTGTTGAAGGTGATGAAGAGGAAGTCTATAACTTTTCTGGTGTGGGTCAAATGACTAGAAGCGGGAGAGTATTTGGTCCTTCCAATGTGCAAGGTGCGGCAGATGCTTCTGCAAGAGAAAAAGAGAAACAACAGGTAATGATTGGCAATCCAAGGGTTATTCCAGCCAATGTGAATCAACCAATTCTGATACCAGAAGCTTCTTCATTTCCCGATGAGGTTGAAGAGTTGATGCGAATTATTAGAAAGAATGATTATAGCATAATTGATCATTTGAGCCATACTCCATCCAAGATGTCTATCTTGTCTCTGTTGATTTATTCAGAACCTCACAAAAATGCTTTGATGAAGTTGTTGAAGAATGCGTTCGTGCCACATGAGATAACAGTCAATCAGTTCGAAAATGTTTGTGCCAATATATCCGCCGGGAATGGTTTGGGCTTCACCGATTTTGATCTTCCTCCAGGGGGACCAGACCATAACAAAGCGTTGCATATTTCGATGGAGTGCAGAGGCACTGCTTTATCTCGGGTTTTGGTAGATACAGGATCGTCTTTAAATGTATTGCCCAAGTCAGCATTGATGAAGATTGATTATTCTGGGCTGAAATTGCGCCCTAGTGACTTGATGGTGAAGGCGTTTGATGGGTCTCGAAGATCAGTGTTTAGGGAAGTGGAGCTACCTATTAAGTTTGGTCCTCTTACCTTTATGGCCATGTTTTTCGTGATGGATATACAGCCAGCATACTGTTGCTTGTTGGGGAGGCCGTGGATTCATAAAGCAAGAGCAGTCACTTCTACTCTTCATCAGAAACTCAAGTATCCTGCAGAGGGAAAAGTGATAATCGTATGCGGCGAAGAAGAGTACATCATGAGTCATTTGACATTATTCCGCTATGTTGAAGTTGAAGGCGAAATTCATGAAACTCCGTTTCAGGCATTTGAGACAGTTCATGCTGTCAATATTCCTCTTCCAGAGCAGAAAAAGAAATCAGAAACTATTATGTCTTCCCTTAAAGATGAGAAAGCTGTAGTGGAAGGTGGTAACCCTGAGTGTTAGGGTCAGGTGTTGGACGTTACTCCGAAGCTTGATAGATTTGGTCTTAGTTTTAGCCCAGGTCAGCAAAGTGCAGCTCCCAGAGCATCCAGTTTATCTACTCCTGTGAAGTTTTCCCGCCCTTGTGCTACTCGAGAAGGACACGCCAATGCAGTTGGCGATGATAGGGTTGATGGCTATAATGTTGAAGATTGGATTCGTCCAAGCGTTCCAGGCCAGACACTCAACAATTGGACTTTTGTGGATGTTATCCAAGTTTCAAGCACTAAGGAGTAATTTTCTTGTTTCTTTTATTATCATATCATAATTCCTACGCTTTGCCCAAGGCGTAGTGAATCATTTGTGTAGGGCCACCATGTTTATTTTGCAAGTTTATCATGAAATAAAGGACGTTTTTGCATTCAAAATCTTGTTTCTTATTTCCTTTTTCTTTTTAAATGGCAATGTTTCTCTTTCCACACACAGTCACTAAAAAACGCAAAAATGTCATTCATGCAGATGCACTTCCACCCCCGATTCTATTGATAACGACTTTGTTATGGCTCATTATGACTTTGATACTCCTATTTATCAAGCTAAAGAAGAAGCATATGAGGATTGCGATCTTCCTGAGGAATTAGCAAGACTGTTGAAACAAGAGGAGAAGGTTATCCAGCCAAATCAGGATTCGATTGAGGTGGTGAATATTGGTACAGAAGAGGTAAGAAGAGAAGTCAAGATAGGGTCCGATCTCGAAGACAGTGTAAAGGTCAGATTGATTGAGCTACTCCGTAAGTATCCTGATATCTTCGCCTGGTCTTATGAGGATATGCCTGGGTTGGATACAGACATAGTGGTGCATCGATTACCGCTCAGAGAAGGATGTTCTCCTGTCAAGCAGAAGCTCCGAAGAACTAATCCTGAGATGTCTAAGAAGATCAAGGAGGAGGTCCAGAAGCAGTTGGACGCAAATTTCTTAAAGGTTGTCAATTATTCACCATGGATCGCAAATATTGTGCTTGTGCCCAAGAAAGGTGGTAAAGTCAGGATGTGCATGGATTATAGGGATTTGAACAGGGCCATCCCTAAAGACAATTTCCCTCTTCCGCATATTGATGTGTTGGTTGATAATACTGCTCATTCCAAAGTGTTCTCGTTCATGGATGGTTTTTCGGGTTATAATCAAATTAAGATGGCTCCGGAGGATATGGAGAAGACAACATTCATCGCGCCTTGGGGAACCTTCTGTTATAAAGTGATTCTGTTTGGTTTGAAAAATGTCGGGGCAACATATCAGTGCGCTATGGTCACTCTCTTTCATGACTTGATTCATAAAGAGATTGAAGTTTATGTAGATGATATGATTGCTAAGTCTAACACGGAAGAGGAACATCTTGTTCATCTGGAAAAATTGTTCGGGAGACTGAGGCAGTTCTTGCTAAGGTTGAATCCGAATAAGTGCACCTTCGGGGTGAGATCCGGCAAGCTGTTGGGTTTTATTATAAGTGAAAAAGGTATCGAGGTGGACCCAGCCAAAGTCAAAGTGATATAGGAAATGCTTGAACCTAGGACAGAGAAGGAAGTACGTGGTTTCTTGGGGAGGTTAAACTATATTTACAGATTTATTTCTCACCTCAAAGCCACCTGTGAACCTATGTTCAAGTTGTTGAAGAAAATTCATACAGTGAAATGGAATGAGGATTGTTAGAAGGCCTTTGACAAGATAAAGAAATATTTGCAAGAACCTCTGATACCCATGCCGCCAGTGGAAGGAAGGTCACTAATCATGTATCTAACCGAGTTGGAGACCTCAATGGGTTGTATCCTCGGTCAACACGACAAAACAGGGAAGAAAGAGCAGGCCATTTACTACTTGAGTAAGAAGTTTACAGAATGCGAGTCAAGGTACTCATTGCTGGAAAAGACTTGTTGTGCACTTGCTTGGGCCGCTAAACGTTTGAGGCAATACATGTTAACTCACACCACTTACTTGATATCCAAAATGGATCCTATCAAGTACATTTTTGAGAAGCCAGCTCTTACAGGCAGGGTAGCCCGTTGGCAGATGATACTCACTGAATATGATATCCAATACACTACTCAAAAAGCAATTAAGGGTAGTGTACTGGATGACCATCTTGCTCATTAGCCCATGAATGATTACGAACCAATGAAGTTTGATTTTCCAGATGAGGAAATTGTGTATATTCGGGATTGTAACATACCAGACTCAGACGAAGGACCCGAGCCGGGATCACGTTGGACGCTTGTTTTTTATGGTGCCTCCAATGCCATGGGCAATGGTGTCGGAGCTATTATCACTTCCCCTGAGGGATACCATATTCCTTTCACAACTCATATCTGTTTTGATTGCACTAACAACATGGCCTAATATGAGGCTTACATTTATGGCATTGAAGCAGTGATCGACCTGCGCATCAAATTCTTGAAAGTTTACGGGGATTCCAATCTTGTTATCAGCCAGATTAATGGAGATTGGGAGACTCTCCATCAGAATCTAATTCCCTACCGTGAGCATGTTATGAAGTTGGTTCCGTACTTTGAAGAGATCACGTTTGAGCATATTCCCAGAGAAGAAAACAATTTAGCTGATGCACTGGCAACTTTGTCCTCCATGTTCAAGGTTAAGTGGGCTAATGAGGCACCTTCCATTACTATCAGGAGTTTGAGTGAGCCAGCTTTTTATTTTGAGGCCAGCTTGGAGTCGAATGGTAATCCTTGGTTTTATGACGTTAAGTGATATCTGGAGAGACAAGAGTACCCTGAAGGGGCATCCGTCACAGATAAGAAGTTCTTGAGAAGATTTTTAGCCAAGTTCTTTCTCAGTAGTGGTGTGTTGTATAGAAGGCATCATGATGGTCTACTGCTCAGATGTGTTGACAAGAAAGAAGCGGCTAGAATCATTGAGGAGATACATGAAGGTGATTTCGGAACCCATTCCAACGGGCACACCATGGCTAAAAAGATTTTGCGAGTAAGTTATTATTGGTCCACCATGGATACTGACTGTTAGAATCATGCACGGGTTTATCACAAATGTCAAGTCTACGCTGATAAGGTGCATGTGCCGCCAGTGCCTTTGAATGTCTTGACCTCCCCTTGGCCATTTGCGATGTGGGGAATTGATATGATCGGCAAGATTGAACCGACTGCATCCAACGGGCACCGTTTCATTCTGGTTGCCATCGATTATTTTACCAAATGGGTCGAAGCAGCATCCTATGCCAATGTCACCAAGCAAGTGGTAACTCGGTTCATTAAGCATAACATTATTTGTCGCTATAGGGTGCCTGAAAAGATCATTACCTTTAATGGGTCTAACTTGAATAGCGAGATGATGAAGGAGCTTTGTGAGTCCTTCAAAATAAATCATCATAACTTTTCCCCATATAAACAAAAGATGAACGGCGTTGTCGAAGCGACCAATAAAAATATCAAGAAGATTGTGCAGAAAATGGTGGTGACCTATAAAGATTGGCATGAGATACTGCCTTTCGCCTTGTATGGTTATCGCACCACGGTGCGTACTTCGACTGGGGCAACCCCATTTTCATTGGTCTACGGCATGGAAGCAGTACTGCCGGTAGAAGTAGAGATTCCCTCTCTTAGGGTCATGAGAGATATTGAGTTGGATGAAAGTGAATGGGTGCAGAATCGGCTGGATCAGCTGGAACTTATTGATGAAAAGAGATTGATGGTCATTTTCCACGGTCAAGTATATCAGCAAAGGATGAGAAAAGCTTTCGATAAAAGGGTGCGACCTCAGTGTTACAAACCAGGAGACCTTGTGCTCAAAAGGATAATTCTTCCCCCATGGAGATCCCAGGGGCAAGTGGGTTTTGACTTACGAAGCTCCTTTCATGGTCCGAAAAGTTTTCTCTAGAGGGGCGATGATGCTCACGACTATGGATGGAGAGTACTTCCCTCTCCCTGTGAATGCTGACGTAGTTAAAAAATACTTTGCATAAAAAATAATAGTAAAAACTCGTTAAACTGAAAACCTGAAAGGGTGGTTTAGGCAAAAAGAGGGTGTCCTGGTGAATCGAAAACCCGAAAGGGTGATTCAGGCAAAAGTTAGGGACTTAAAGCAAATGACTACGCTTAGCATGGGGTCCTTTGTTTCTTTCCTTCACTCTTTCACCTGGCGTAAGCTCGAGGCTAATCTAAGAATGATTTTCCTGAAAGCAGGAAGATAAGAGTCGTCAGAGTCATAGCAAAGTTGGGACTCGATGGATATTCATATTCACATTGCCATTTGTAAACACTTGTTTGTTTTAATTTTGCAATTTCTTGTTTCCTAATGTAAATGCCTTTTTCACAGGCTGATCTCTCAAAATCAATAAAATATCTTCTTTCAAGTATGTGTATGCATTTCTTTGCTCCCTTTTTACTATTTTGTTTGCAAAAACGTCCAATATTTTTTATAAGCATATGCATGTAAACTTCGTAGGCCTTACAAGGAAATGGTGATATGAGTTATGATTGGTTGATCACTTGAAATACGGATAACAAATGCAATATCCACTGCACAAGGGGCATGTTTGTTTCTCTGTTTTGGTGGACTTCTCTTTCACTTTACCGGCGGGTGCCGTGCCGTTTTGTTTCACAAATCCGTGTTGTCATTAAAGGTCATGAGTCAGGGTAAATATCAAGGTTACGGAAGGTCGGCAGGACCGGTGAACCTGGCTGGAGGCACTGCTTCCCCATAATGGCTTTTATTACGTTTCTTTGTTGCACTTTCGTGTGTCATCTTGATTGATTGTTTTAGCATTGTTTGCATATAGGATTTTGTTTATAGCTGAATGTCATCCTTGATGCATTGAATATTTTTGCCTTGAAAGAATTTTTCATACAAAATCTCTCTTCAGTTGTTTTTTGGGCATTTTGATACCAGCTGTGCCAATTCTTTTGCTTAGCCAAAAGCTTGGAGGAAGGAGTTTAGCTATAAAAAAAACAATGACTGTAGTGGTATGCTTTTGAGTAGAACCCTGTTGACGATGTACAGGAATTGTTTCAATCCCCAAACACCGGAGATATAAGGGAGTTAGACCCTCGTTAACCCCTCTGAGCCTTCGAAGTAGGAGTTCCTTTTCCGTTCAAAAAAGAAAAAACAAAACAAAACCTTTTTAACCAGGGGCAGGGTAGATGTTCAGTTGATTTACCCAAGCATTCAAATTTCAGAAGGAATATCCCATCTGAGCATCACTACATTTTATCTTTCACATCATGAGATTAAAAAAAAGAGATGTGTGTCTAAACCACGATGTTCATTTCCTTACAAAGTCCTGAGGTCGAGATCGAACCAATACAGTAATGGCTACCCTCGCCGACCAAGGAATGAGGTATTTGTTTTCAAATAAAAAGAAAAAAGTTCAAAAGTCATGTTGATTTGTTTAAGGTGAAAAGCATGAATAAAAAAAAGAAACAAAAAGCCCTGCTAAGTCGAAACTTGAAAACAAGTCGCTTAGGAAAAAGTTAGGGCATCCCGCTGGACTCCCAAAAATGGAAATTCAAGAGATTTTGTCCAGGAAAAAGTCAGGGAAAAGAAAGCCTAAAAGGCCAAAAAGATTATCCAATAAAATTTTCATCAAAAGAAGAGGAACAATAATATCAAAAAAAAAGCAGTAAAAGTTAAGCGACAATCATGTTGGAGAATTTGTCGTGATCACTCAACCGTTATAAATCCTTTTGAAAGATGAACGCTTGTGATAAGTCATCTGAACTTAGGACAAGAGAATATCACGAAGGGGGTGGGCACCAAATAATTTGAACCTTGAAAACTTTTTTTCAAAAGAACCTTGAACCAGGCCACATTACAACCTCTAAAAGTCCTAATTAAAACAAGGGTTTAACTCGAAAGAATACTGCAACAGGATAGAATTTCCTAAACTCTCTGAATATGTGTTGCATAGTCGTGTGGTATCTTGTCACCCGTATCTTGACTTGTTTTTTTTAAAGGAAGAAGAAAAGTTTTAAAACCTTTTTACACTCTAGCCAGTGATTCGTTCACAACAGAGATGCGACATTTTTGTTAAAGTTTTCAACTTCCAGGCTTAAATAATCATCGCATCAGGTTTGTCGTTCTCAAAATAAACATCTTCCTGCATACAAAACATTTGTTTGACATCGAAAGAGAGTTTACACGTTGAATACCTGTAAAGAGCTTAATGATTGTCAAGAAGGGAAATTTGATTTTCTTCTGCTAGATAGGACCCATGTATGTTTAGGACTTTACTTATCCCTAGTGAAGTTTCGTTTCCCAGTGAAGTCTCGTTTCCCCAGTGAAATTTCCTATCCCCGGTGAAGTTTCGTTTCTACAGCGAAATTTTGTTACCCCAGGAATCTTCTTTTAAAAGCCTCGCTCCAAGACTTCAAGTTTGGATGTGTTGCCCATCCCCAATGGAGTCATTAAGCCGGGAGCCCTCGTTTGACCTCTCATTTCCCAGTCGATCTGTTGACTGGGGCATCTTTATGTTAAGGATCTTCTCTTATTCCCCAGTAAGATTTTGATACCGTGTGACTGTCCGCAGGATTTTTCCTTTGGTTGCATTCCAAGAGAATATCTCTCCAGCAAGATAATCTTCGACGAGGTTCTATCTCTCTGGTGAAGTCCCACCTTTTCAACTGAGTTTTGTTCCCCCAGCAAAAGGCTTTCGTCCTTTTCCGGAAGTTGCAGTGTCGACTTGATTTTCCCCGGAATTCGCAATTTATTTTTGCATCTCCTTTCTTTGTTTGTGGCCCGTTTCTACTAGTTGCTCGGTTGTTATTCCCCACGAAGCTTCATCTCTTCAAGGTTCCCTCTCTAGTGGTGCCCCATATTTTCTCCTCTCCTTTGGATTTTGCAATTTATTTTTGCAAGTCTGGTAAGATTCTGACTTCTTGGTTATTGGCTTCTCAATTGGCCATTCCCCAGTGGAACTATTAAACATGCATCATTACATTGCATCTACCGAAAGCGTAGCATTTCCATTATATGGAGCATTGCGCTATATAAAAAGAATTCAAACATGCATCGGAACATAAGCCATTATTATTTCCGTCATCCCCAGTAATTTTCTAATACTTCGGATTAAATCCCCAGCGAGGTCTTCGTCCTCATTATCTCAGTTTCCTCCCCATACCAATATCCTTTTGATGTCAATCATTTGTTTGTTTGAGTGTCTACTCTTGACTGTAGTTCAGTTTCGCCCTGGCGCGGTCTTCTCGGGTTTAGTCTTCTCTACCCTCTCTGGTTCATTCCAATGTCTATTGATGCACCTTTTGAATACCAGTTTCATCCTGATATTTGCTTTCAGCAGGTTTTTAGGTATACGCCCTAATCTCCTTACTTTAGGTTGAGTTTCGCCTCGTCGCTTGTGCATGAAATCCAGTTTCGTCCTGGTACTCATCTAGTTTAGTTTCGCCTAACTAGTTATTGAGTCGAGTTTCATCTCGTCTTTGTTTTCATACCTTGGACCCATTGACGGTGTTCGTTTACCAAGTGCAGTGTTCGTACTACGTCCCTGGTTTGGAATCAGTCTCCTTTGTTCCTTGGATTCTTCTATCAGTTTTCGTCACTGTTTATCCATTGATCTGAGACCATGCAGGTGCTCTGAGAAACATGCACTCTCATCACTTTTCTATGGGTCGAGTTTCGCCTCGTTACCCGTGCGTGGAATCCAGTTTCGTTTTGGTACTCATCTGGTTTAGTTTCGTCTAACCGGTCATTGAGTCGAGTTTCGTCTCGCTTTTGTTCCTTATTTCTGGGGTCCTTTCAGTTCCTTCATACTGTCTATCCTAGTTGAGATTAGCAAGTGCTCCTAGAATCACGCACTCTAGCCACTTTTGCTTTGGGTCGAGCTTAGAGTTTCTCCTCCTCACCCGCGTACATTTTCTTTTCCAGAGCTTAGTTTCGCCTATACTCTGTAGTTTGAGTTTTGTCTCGTCCCTTTTGAAGCCCAGTTTTGCCCTGGCACATTTGTCCAGAAGTTTAGTCGCGTCACCTCTTCTTTATTTTTTTTCCGTTTCAACCTGCGTTACAGCTTCTTTCTGACGCATGTCTTAGGAGTTTTCTGTTTCTGTTTCTTTTTTCTTCAAGAGTGTAAATTTTCAGGTTCTTTCGTATTCAAACATCTTCAACCTTGTACGCTCGAAAGTTGTCACTTTTCTCACTTATCATGTTGAAGATATTTGAATAGGGGCAGATGTTGCACCCTAAAATTTACCCTCTTGATTTTAGGCTTATGTTTCATCATGAATATCATATTGCATTGCATTCATACATTGTGATGGGGTCAAAGTACTTTGGTTATCAAGTCTTCCTTAAGCTTTGAAGGTTGGTTGCTTTGACAAGTTGCTCAAGTAGAACCTTGTCATTCGAACCTCTGGATCTTTCAAGCTCAGATTTAATTGCATATCTCAAGATGTTTCATCCATCTCTTTGGATCTTCAGAGGATTGGAGTTTGTGTTTGATTATGTGAAGGAACCACTCCTTTGATTCACCAGACAAATTGGGGTTTTGAAGCTTGATCAGCTTTCTCCAAGCACCTTGGTTGTGTATTTTATTTATGTGTTATTGACTAACTTCTAATCAAAATACAAAAAAATATATATATTTGTCCTTGTCTTTGCAAAATTGTGTTTTAGGTACCAAGTATCCAACAAATAAGCTCATGCAAAGTTGATTTGATCATGTATTGTGGCAAAAGAAGGTATGTGTCGACCCATAAACCTATGTATCGACTCATCTAGTTGTGTAAAACTAGCATGTGCCGACACATGCATGTATGTATCGACTCATCTATTTGTGTAAAACTAGCATGTGTCGACACATGCATGTATGTATCGACTCGTCCTGCTTGTACCAATAGCATGTATCGACACATACGTGTTATGTGTCGACTCATGCAGTTTGTTGCATTCTGTAATAAGTTGGATTAACAGTATGTATCGACACATAGAGGCATGTATCGACACATGTTGTGTTATACAGCTAAGATGTATCGACACATACCACCTATGTGTCGACTCATAATTTGAAATTATATCATTAATTCAAACTTGGCTCAAAGAATCAATTACCAAATTACCACTAATCCTAATCCTAAAACTCTATAAATAGAGCCCTCATTTCATTCAAATTTCAAGCTTTTGATAGCCAAAATCACCTTGTTAAAAAATCTCTCAATTCTCTCCATCTACCAAATTCACTCAAAGCTCCATTTTCAAAAAGATAGTAAGCTTTGCATTGAAGCTTACTAATCTTTGAGATAAACCTTCATCCAAACACTTTTTCTCCATCAATTCTCTACATTCAAGCTTGATTAATTGATTCTTGTGGTTGATTTGAAGCAAATTCTGAAGTTGTTTGATAATTCTCAAATTCTACCTTTGGTAAGTTGGATCATCATCTTTCACAATGTGATCTCTTGTGGATTTCTGGTTTTGATTCATTAAGCACTGTTTCATAACTCCATTAGTGCTATTTTCTCAAAATTTGCTGGAATTTTCATGCTCAATTGGATCCATGATCATAAGGTGTTTGATGAAAAGTTGGAACAAGAATTTGACCTTTAAAATGTTGTTTTCTACTGATTTTTAATAGGTTGCAATCAATTGTTGTAACATTGCAATTGATTGTCACAGAAAATTGATTTGATAAAAAAACTGCACTGATGCAATAGGTTGTTGTCTAAGCACAATTGATTGTAACAGTGCTAAAAATACTTTTGCTGCCTTATTTTGGGGCTGTTTTAACTCAAATATTTTTCTGCACACTCTCTTTGATGGATAATTTAGATTGCAATTTTAAATGTTCAATTTGTTTTTAAACTCAATGGACTTTGTGATGTAGATGAAGTTGGATAAATGTTCATCAATTAAAATCTACCTAAGAGTGAATTATTTAATTCATTTTTGGTGCTTTGGATTAATGATATGTTTAGTGCTTTAATCCATCTAGAGGAGTGGTTGAATTTAAAGATAAAAGAATTTTGAAATGATGATCCAAATTAGCTTATCATTCCCCTCCCTCTTCATCTTATCCCTTTCTTTTTTTAATTGTGTTACATGTTAAGGGATGGTGATCTCTATATCATTTATCCAAACATGAAGTACATAGATTGCTATTGACCGGCCTCAAAATAGGTGCGACTTCTACATAAGTCCACTTACGATTGCTTAACATAGCGCTAAATTTTGTCCCAATTCGAATAAATGATCATTTATGGCCCAAACTTATGATTGCAAGCCCAAGTATGTTAATTTGATCTCTTTGATCCAATAACCTTGAGATTCATTGTATGGAGGCTTTGGTTCTACCAATCCTCTAATGGATCTACAACACCTTTGGTCAACGCGGATCACTTAAACATCGTTGATCATTAAATGTTACTTTTTAGGATTCCAAAATGGATGATATACTTGAAAAAAAGCAAATGCAACTTGTTGTGTGGAGGCTTTGGTTCTACCAATCTTCTAATGAGTTCCAAATGCAAGTTTCAAGATGGTCATCCAACTAACCACTAATTTCTAACAATTGACTTTACTTTATGCTTTTATTTTTTATGCTTTATGAACCATTTACTTTTAGAATTTTACATTTCATGCTATTTTCATCTTTGCTCACTCGAGCATTTATTTTTATGTCATTTTTATTTTGCTCACTTGAGCTTTTCTTTTCCTTTTAAAGACACCTAATAATCAACATGAACCATAAAAAACTTTAATGATACTTGGACTATTTGGTTACTATCCTTGGCGTTATGGAGCACGAGACTTTTTCTTGGACTTAGTATTAGAGACCTTAGCCTATCTTGAAGACTTTGTGACAATGTATATCATCCCACTTTTGGCCTGAGGCTACTGTGTTCCACTTTATTTGTGGAACACAACTTATTACACTAACACTGCTTTTGTATTTGGCATGTTTGATATTTCATGCAGGATATATACATGATGTTGTGAATATTATACATTGCCCGTGGGGATCTGTTCATATCTGATAATCTCATTACTTACATCCTTATGGCGTAATTTTTGACTTGATTCGTCTACTGATGCCAACTTGCTTGAAGTTCTCTGGGTTTCTTTTTATTCTTGCCTGGTTGCTACAGATAGTTATCCGTTTGGTATTGCACTATCTCCTTTCTTCCATTTTCATTTTGCATAGTTCTCTAATTGCATGATGGGATCTCTGTTGTTGATATATGTCAGGAGGCCCTCTATTTTTTTTGTCTAATACCTATGTTGTGTTTGTGTTGATCGATGAGTCACTCAATTTAGAAATTAAGATCACGACTTCACTCTCATTGCATGTTCCCTATAGGATGTTTGTTGTTTTTCTTCTTTAATTGTTGATCGATGAGTCACTCAATTTAGATATTGAGATCATGACTTCGCTCTCATTGCATGCTCCCTATAGGATGTTTATTGCTTTTCTTATTTAAATTGTTGATCGATGAGTCACTCAATTTAGAAATTGAGATCACGACTTCGCTCTCATTGCATGTCCCCTATAGGATAGTTTTGTTAAGCTTCCTTTAGCATGATAATTAAAGTAGGGTTTTCCTTTATCCTCAACCTTAGGATCAATCATTGTATGATAACACTAGGGGTAGTACTAGGATAGTTTCCCTTATTTGTTTTTCTCTCTTTGCATCTTGCATCTTAAAACAAAAACTTGCTTTCTCGGCAAATTTTAAGACACGTCTAATAAACTAAAACCCTTTTTCAAAGTAAAAGATACAAACCAATCTTATCTTGTTATCTTGAAGCCAATATTTCTCCATCGCACATTTTGTTATCCTACTTTGATTCTCAATATCATTGTTAGGTGTGATGTTTTGCCATCTCTACCATGATATCTCTCTTATCTCTTTGCTGATGTTTCGCCATCGCACATTTGTTTGAAGCCGATGTTTTTCCATCGCACATTTTGTTATCCTACTTTGATTCTCAATATCATTGTTAGGTGTGATGTTTTTCCATCCGTCTTATCGATGTTTTTTCTATCTTTACCCTGATATCTTTGTTACCTTTTAGCCGATGTTTCGCCATCGCACATTTGTTTGAAGTCGATGTTTCGCCATCGCACATGTTTGTTATCCTACATTGATTCCTAATATCATTGTTAGGTGTGATGTTTTGCCATCCGTCTTATCGATGTTTCGTCATCTTTTGCCATGATATCTTGTTCTCTTGAAGCCGATGTTTCGCCATCGCACATGTTTGTTATCCTACATTGATTCCCAATATCATTGTTAGGTGTGATGTTTTGTCATCTATTTTATTGATGTTTCGCCATCTTTGCCATGATTTCTTGTTATCCTTTTAGCCGATGTTTCGCCATCGCACATGTTTTGTTATCCTACTTTGATTCTCAATATCATTGTTAGGTGTGATTGTTTTGTCGTTTTTTTCATTTGATGTTTCGCCATCTTTGACATGTTATCTTATTATTATTTAGCCGATGTTTTACCATCTCATTTGTTTGTTGTTTTATTTGATTTTTTGCCATCTTGACTATCTTTGTTTGTCTTAATTAAAAAACACAAACCAACCAAAACACATAAGCCGAACTACGGATGCTCTGATTCCTTAAAAGGGATGCGTAGGCATTGGGGTAGGGCCCAACCGAGCACATCTTTTATTTTCCCTACATTATTTTCTTTTCTTTTGCATGCATTCCCTTTTCAGTTGTAATCCATAAACATAGGATTTGACCACACCCATTTAGACTAGACAACAAGAGTGGATACCGTAGAGTACTATGGGTGTGTGGGGTGCTAACACCTTCCCCTCGTGTAACAGACTCCCTTACCCAATCTCTCGGTCGAAATACCGTGATTTCTCCCTTTCTAGGTTTTCTCGATATTTACCTTTCCCTCTTGACGGGATAAAAGACGTTCAGTGGCGACTTCATTGTTTCGATGATTTCCGGCCGGCGGTTTCAGCTGGAGACTTCACTGGGGAAAGGTTGACCTTTTGTTGGTCCATCCCGGAGTCGATCCTAGCTCTTGTTTGTTTTCTCTTTGGATGTTTATTTACCACTTTGCATATTTATCTGTTTGCATTGCATCCTATGTGCGCTTTATTTTCTGCATACTAGATTTGGCTGGACTGTTTGGTTTCTGGATTTTCTTGGTGGGTGGGTTATTCCATGAGGTAAAAGGCCTCATACCCAGGCTAAGAGTGAATTCCATAGGAATTAGGAATAGAGTGGCCATGGCAGCTATGAAGCGGGTGCTTTATAGACCTGACCATGAGATCCACGACTTCGGAGGTAGTTCGGATAGGTGTTATCGGATGATAATACCGACATTCGAGCTCTCGTACTCTGATTTGGCTTTTAACCTTACCTTGACCTAGACTACACCTGTGAGAAGGGCAGGAAAGCTTTTCATTACAGGTACAAGTATTATTGGTGACTTTGTGTTGTGAAGGTGATTCAGGTTCCCATGTTAGTTTTGAAGCTTCAAGATTCTCCTTTGATCTTGATGGGTGTTGTTCTGTAATGGTCCAGCCACGATCCAGTGTGAACTTTGATCCTGTCATACTGCATCATAGTATATTTATTTCTGGAAAAAATGATGTTAAAAAAAAACTAGCATGCGCATGTCATTTTCCAGGGACATTCAAGAGTTTTCTTTCCATCAGAAATGGTTGATCTCCCTCCAGTTGAGTCTGCTTCCATTCATACTAAAGAGCTTACCAGGCATACTTTCTCTTATCAGATTCCTACCATTGATGTGGCCGAGTTGAAGAGGTTGAGTTCTTATTTGAAGGGTGATGTTCTGAACAACTTCAACAAAAATTATGGCAACCTGTTACTAGTCCTTAACACTTCGACTGACCTGATGGCTTTGATCACTCTTTTCCAATTCTATGACAAAGAATTAAGGTGCTTTACTTTCCAAGATTACCAACTGGTTCCTACCCTAGAGGAGTATGCGCACCTGCTTAATATCAGATTGACCGATGAAGTTCCTTTTGTCCAAGTTCCAGAAAAGCCAAAGTTTGAAGTTGTCGCTGAGATTCTTCATTTGAGTTTGAAAGAGGTGAAAGACAATTGGAAGTCCAGTGAGGGTATTGCAGGATTTTATTTGGGTTTCTTAGTGAAGAAAGTTGAAGATTGGGCAAAGAAAGGCAATTGGGGTGACTTCAGCTCTTTGTTCGCTCTCATGATATACGGGGTTGTCCTCTTCCCTCACAAGAGAAATTTTGTGGATTTGACGGCTATCTGTGTTTTCAGAAACAAGAACCTGATACCGACACTCCCGGCATACACTCTTTACACCATTCATTTTGGGCACGGAAAAGGTGGTAATATAAGTTTATGCCATTTGATGCTGTATCAATGGCTTAAGTTGCATCTACCAGTGAGTGGCCCTTTCATGGATACCAGGCTTTCTCTCTGATGGTCATCAAGGCTTGTTAACCTTACTTCTTTTGATATCCAGTGGAATTATGACATGGGGGAAGTGCGAAGTATTGTCACTAGCTGCAGAGATTTCCCTAATGTTCCCCTCATAGGAACTAAGGGGTGTATCAACTATAATCTGGTGCTTGCTTATCGTCAATTGGGATATGCAATGGATGGACCGCCAAAGGTTAAGGAGGTGTCTGAATCAGTATATTTCGCTAGGGGAAGTGATCCTGAGATGTTGAAAAAATTGACAAGTGCTTGGAAGGGAATTCACAGGAAGGATAGAACTACTTTGGGTAAGAAGGTTCCTATTGCTAGGGTTCCTTACATGGAGTGGGTTAAAGCCAGGGTTAAGATCTTACGATTACCATTTTCAAGGTCGGATCCTCTATACGAGCAACCTCCTGTTGTTCTAAGTAACACGGTGCCTACTGAGATGTTTACCCAGATTCATGTTGAGAATATTCAGCTTCGTGCAAAAGACCGTGAGGCGGGGTTGAAACTTTATTGGGCAGATCAAGAAAGGGTCGACTTAGCTCGTAAACTCAAGGAAGCTCAAAGGGAAACTTCTGATGCAACCGGTTCTAGAAAGAGGTCTCATGCTGAAATGGAAGAAGAATTTAGTAAGATTCAGTGAGAGTGTCGGAAGCTTCAGGCCTCATAAAATAGCTACAAGAAGAAGATTCAGAACTTAGAAAACAGCTCAAGGACAAAGACGCTCAGCTTGAGAAGGAAATGGCCCAGAAGTGTGTCGCGGAAGATCAGTTCCAAGAAAGTAAAATAGTTACATCTCAACTCTTGAAGGAGAAAGCCAGACTTGAAGAGTACTGTCAACACCTTGAAGCGTGCTTAGTTCCGGAGATTTAGTTCCGCTATTTACTTTTGGTGTATTTGGTCACCCCCAGAATTGTTGGAAGGGGCCAATTGATTATTGTTATTATTCAGTTCCTTTTGCTTTATTGTTAAGACATGTATTTAGTTATTTGTCATTTTACTATTAATTGTCCGAAGACACTTAGACATCGTTTCTTTGTTTGTAAATAATTGAAGTGTTCATCTTATTATCCTTTCTATTTTTTATCTTTGGTTGCACGCCATGACTGATGAATAAAAGGACTCTTGGATACTTGGAAATGACAAACATATCATGCACATCATGCATTTCATAACATTACAGGTTATCTCAAGACGGTTTTCTTATTCTGCTGCTTTTCTTATTCAGAATTCAAGACGACTGTTCATCGGTATTCCACCAGAACCAACTTGCCAAGACAGATGGAACAGGTTCAAGCTGAACTCGCTGAAATGAGGGCTCAGATGGATACTCAGATGACTCAGTTCATGGAGGTCATCACCAATGTGAATCACCGACAGGAGGAGCTAGCTGCCATTGTCAACAACCAACACCGCCATCTAGGGGATGTTGGAAATCAAGGGCTTTATCAGGATATCTATGTGGGAATGGGGGGCGTACAAGATCAGCCAGCTGCAAATTTTTATGGGATGCCGGGAAACCCTTTCATGCGCAACGTAGGGAAGTTTCCTCCATCTCCTGGACCCCGTCTTGTGGGGAACAAAAGAGCTAATCAGGGTGGTGTAAGAAATTATCAGGATCAGGATTTTGACTTTGACCAGGATGAAGATCAGTTTTCTATGCGGCGTTCAGAGTCGGGGGTTCAGATTGAGGATATGAAGTATCATTTGTTGGAAGAGCGTCTGAAGGCTGTGGAAGGGCAAGGAGTCCTTGGTATGGATGCTAATGATCTTGGGTTGGTGTCTGGGGTGAAGGTTCCTCCGAAATTCAAGCCTCCTACTTTTCAAAAGTACAACGGGATGTCGTGTCCTATTACTCATGCAACTGCTTATTTCCGGAAGATGTCAGTACATACTGAGGATCAAGGGCTTTTGATTCACTTTTTCCAGGATAGCATGTCTGGGGCATCCTTGGAATGGTACATGAAGTTGGAAAAAACTCATGTTCGCTGCTGGAATGATCTTGCTTGGGCTTTTGTCAAACATTATCAGTACAATATGGATATGGCACCTAATTGCACTCAGTTACAAAATATGTCGCAAGGACCAAAAGAATCTTTCAAGGAATACACTCAGAAGTGGCGTGAGTTGGCTGCGAGGGTTCAACCTCCACTCATGGAGAGAGAACTCATTGATATGTTTATTAGTACCCTGCAAGGGCCTTTCTATGAGCACATGATAGGAAGCACTTCGGCAGGATTTGCAGACTTAGTCATGGCTGGTGAAAGAATTGAAGTGGGTTTGAATTTGGGAAAGATTCAGGTTTGAGGTTCTAGCAGCTCATCGGGGGGCAGTAAGAAACCATTCAACAATAACCCTAAGAAAAGGGAAGGCGACGCAAGCGCAATTTACTCCCATAAAGGACAAAGAGAGGATCTTCAGCATCAACAAATCAATGTTGTTTCTATTCCTGTTAATGCTCCTCCGCAGCAGAGACCAAATGTAGTGCCTCAGCAAGGAAGGCAGCAAGATGCTCCCCGTCAGTATAATAACCAGCAGCAGAGACAACCCAGAAAATTCGACCCCTTGCCGGTGACTCTTACTGAAGCGCTCCACCATTTTCTTGATTTAAAGTTGATCAGTTTGAGAAATATGCCACCGCCACCTGCAACACTCCCTGTTAATTATGATGCTAATGCAAGATGCAAATTCCATTCGGGCGGAGTTGGTCATTCTACTGACAATTGTTTTGCATTGAAATGTAAAGTACAAGACTTGTTGGATGCAAAGGCGATTGAGTTTACTCCAGTGACCGGTCTGAATGTTACTCAAAACCCAATGCCAAGGCATGGAGGGGTGTTGTTAACATGATTGATGATAATGGTGAAATGTTGAATTTAATCATGGATGTTGAACAAGTAACTACTCCGTTGAGTTGTGTTAAGAGGTATTTGCTTGACAATTCTATTTTCCCGGGTTATACTTCTGAGTGTGTCAAGTGTAAAGAGCAACCTAAGGGCTGTGATGATCTAAAGGCTGGTATCCAGCTGATGATAAGTGAGGGCTCCCTGCAATTTGATAGAAGACCGAGCTACCGCAAGATTATTGAAGAAGATGTTGTTGTGATATTTATTCCTTACACCCCTACGCGCATTCCTGCCCCTTCGAGGGCACCCCCTCTGATGATTACGGTACCTGGTCCCATGCCGTATACTAGTGAGAAGGCTGTCTCGTGGCATTACGGTGCTTATGTTTATTACCATGGGGTAAATCAGGAGGTTAATGCTCGTTTGTCTAAGAAAGAATCTGTTGAAGGTGATGAAGAGGAAGTCTATAACTTTTCTGGTGTGGGTCAAATGACTAGAAGCGGGAGAGTATTTGGTCCTTCCAATGTGCAAGGTGCGGCAGATGCTTCTGCAAGAGAAAAAGAGAAACAACAGGTAATGATTGGCAATCCAAGGGTTATTCCAGCCAATGTGAATCAACCAATTCTGATACCAGAAGCTTCTTCATTTCCCGATGAGGTTGAAGAGTTGATGCGAATTATTAGAAAGAATGATTATAGCATAATTGATCATTTGAGCCATACTCCATCCAAGATGTCTATCTTGTCTCTGTTGATTTATTCAGAACCTCACAAAAATGCTTTGATGAAGTTGTTGAAGAATGCGTTCGTGCCACATGAGATAACAGTCAATCAGTTCGAAAATGTTTGTGCCAATATATCCGCCGGGAATGGTTTGGGCTTCACCGATTTTGATCTTCCTCCAGGGGGACCAGACCATAACAAAGCGTTGCATATTTCGATGGAGTGCAGAGGCACTGCTTTATCTCGGGTTTTGGTAGATACAGGATCGTCTTTAAATGTATTGCCCAAGTCAGCATTGATGAAGATTGATTATTCTGGGCTGAAATTGCGCCCTAGTGACTTAATGGTGAAGGCGTTTGATGGGTCTCGAAGATCAGTGTTTAGGGAAGTGGAGCTACCTATTAAGTTTGGTCCTCTTACCTTCATGGCCATGTTTTTCGTGATGGATATACAGCCAGCATACTGTTGCTTGTTGGGGAGGCCGTGGATTCATAAAGCAAGAGCAGTCACTTCTACTCTTCATCAGAAACTCAAGTATCCTGCAGAGGGAAAAGTGATAATCGTATGCGGCGAAGAAGAGTACATCATGAGTCATTTGACATTATTCCTCTATGTTGAAGTTGAAGGCGAAATTCATGAAACTCCGTTTCAGGCATTTGAGACAGTTCATGCTGTCAATATTCCTCTTCCAGAGCAGAAAAAGAAATCGGAAACTATTATGTCTTCCCTTAAAGATGAGAAAGCTGTAGTGGAAGGTGGTAACCCTGAGTGTTAGGGTCAGGTGTTGGACGTTACTCCGAAGCTTGATAGATTTGGTCTTAGTTTTAGCCCAGGTCAGCAAAGTGCAGCTCCCAGAGCATCCAGTTTATCTACTCCTGTGAAGTTTTCCCGCCCTTGTGCTACTCGAGAAGGACACGCCAATGCAGTTGGCGATGATAGGGTTGATGGCTATAATGTTGAAGATTGGATTCGTCCAAGCGTTCCAGGCCAGACACTCAACAATTGGACTTTTGTGGATGTTATCCAAGTTTCAAGCACTAAGGAGTAATTTTCTTGTTTCTTTTATTATCATATCATAATTCCTACGCTTTGCCCAAGGCGTAGTGAATCATTTGTGTAGGGCCACCATGTTTATTTTGCAAGTTTATCATGAAATAAAGGACGTTTTTGCATTCAAAATCTTGTTTCTTATTTCCTTTTTCTTTTTAAATGGCAATGTTTCTCTTTCCACACACAGTCACTAAAAAACGCAAAAATGTCATTCATGCAGATGCACTTCCACCCCCGATTCTATTGATAACGACTTTGTTATGGCTCATTATGACTTTGATACTCCTATTTATCAAGCTAAAGAAGAAGCATATGAGGATTGCGATCTTCCTGAGGAATTAGCAAGACTGTTGAAACAAGAGGAGAAGGTTATCCAGCCAAATCAGGATTCGATTGAGGTGGTGAATATTGGTACAGAAGAGGTAAGAAGAGAAGTCAAGATAGGGTCCGATCTCGAAGACAGTGTAAAGGTCAGATTGATTGAGCTACTCCGTAAGTATCCTGATATCTTCGCCTGGTCTTATGAGGATATGCCTGGGTTGGATACAGACATAGTGGTGCATCGATTACCGCTCAGAGAAGGATGTTCTCCTGTCAAGCAGAAGCTCCGAAGAACTAATCCTGAGATGTCTAAGAAGATCAAGGAGGAGGTCCAGAAGCAGTTGGACGCAAATTTCTTAAAGGTTGTCAATTATTCACCATGGATCGCAAATATTGTGCTTGTGCCCAAGAAAGGTGGTAAAGTCAGGATGTGCATGGATTATAGGGATTTGAACAGGGCCATCCCTAAAGACAATTTCCCTCTTCCGCATATTGATGTGTTGGTTGATAATACTGCTCATTCCAAAGTGTTCTCGTTCATGGATGGTTTTTCGGGTTATAATCAAATTAAGATGGCTCCGGAGGATATGGAGAAGACAACATTCATCGCGCCTTGGGGAACCTTCTGTTATAAAGTGATTCTGTTTGGTTTGAAAAATGTCGGGGCAACATATCAGTGCGCTATGGTCACTCTCTTTCATGACTTGATTCATAAAGAGATTGAAGTTTATGTAGATGATATGATTGCTAAGTCTAACACGGAAGAGGAACATCTTGTTCATCTGGAAAAATTGTTCGGGAGACTGAGGCAGTTCTTGCTAAGGTTGAATCCGAATAAGTGCACCTTCGGGGTGAGATCCGGCAAGCTGTTGGGTTTTATTATAAGTGAAAAAGGTATCGAGGTGGACCCAGCCAAAGTCAAAGTGATATAGGAAATGCCTGAACCTAGGACAGAGAAGGAAGTACGTGGTTTCTTGGGGAGGTTAAACTATATTTACAGATTTATTTCTCACCTCAAAGCCACCTGTGAACCTATGTTCAAGTTGTTGAAGAAAATTCATACAGTGAAATGGAATGAGGATTGTTAGAAGGCCTTTGACAAGATAAAGAAATATTTGCAAGAACCTCTGATACCCATGCCGCCAGTGGAAGGAAGGTCATTAATCATGTATCTAACCGAGTTGGAGACCTCAATGGGTTGTATCCTCGGTCAACACGACAAAACAGGGAAGAAAGAGCAGGCCATTTACTACTTGAGTAAGAAGTTTACGGAATGCGAGTCAAGGTACTCATTGCTGGAAAAGACTTGTTGTGCACTTGCCTGGGCCGCTAAACGTTTGAGGCAATACATGTTAACTCACACCACTTACTTGATATCCAAAATGGATCCTATCAAGTACATTTTTGAGAAGCCAGCTCTTACAGGCAGGGTAGCCCGTTGGCAGATGATACTCACTGAATATGATATCCAATACACTACTCAAAAAGCAATTAAGGGTAGTGTACTGGATGACCATCTTGCTCATTAGCCCATGAATGATTACGAACCAATGAAGTTTGATTTTCCAGATGAGGAAATTGTGTATATTCGGGATTGTAACATACCAGACTCAGACGAAGGACCCGAGCCAGGATCACGTTGGACGCTTGTTTTTTATGGTGCCTCCAATGCCATGGGCAATGGTGTCGGAGCTATTATCACTTCCCCTGAGGGATACCATATTCCTTTCACGACTCATATCTGTTTTGATTGCACTAACAACATGGCCTAATATGAGGCTTACATTTATGGCATTGAAGCAGTGATCGACCTGCGCATCAAATTCTTGAAAGTTTACGGGGATTCCAATCTTGTTATCAGCCAGATTAATGGAGATTGGGAGACTCTCCATCAGAATCTAATTCCCTATCGTGAGCATGTTATGAAGTTGGTTCCGTACTTTGAAGAGATCACGTTTGAGCATATTCCCAGAGAAGAAAACAATTTAGCTGATGCACTGGCAACTTTGTCCTCCATGTTCAAGGTTAAGTGGGCTAATGAGGCACCTTCCATTACTATCAGGAGTTTGAGTGAGCCAGCTTTTTGTTTTGAGGCCAGCTTGGAGTCGAATGGTAATCCTTGGTTTTATGACGTTAAGTGATATCTGGAGAGACAAGAGTACCCTGAAGGGGCATCCGTCACAGATAAGAAGTTCTTGAGAAGATTTTTAGCCAAGTTCTTTCTCAGTAGTGGTGTGTTGTATAGAAGGCATCATGATGGTCTACTGCTCAGATGTGTTGACAAGAAATAAGCGGCTAGAATCATTGAGGAGATACATGAAGGTGATTTCGGAACCCATTCCAACGGGCACACCATGGCTAAAAAGATTTTGCGAGTAAGTTATTATTGGTCCACCATGGATACTGACTGTTAGAATCATGCACGGGTTTATCACAAATGTCAAGTCTACGCTGATAAGGTGCATGTGCCACCAGTGCCTTTGAATGTCTTGACCTCCCCTTGGCCATTTGCGATGTGGGGAATTGATATGATCGGCAAGATTGAACCGACTGCGTCCAACGGTTCAATCTCTTTGGATCTTCAGAGGATTGGAGTTTATGTTTGATTATGTGAAGGAACCACTCCTTTGATTCACCAGTCAAATTGGGGTTTTGAAGCTTGATCAGCTTTCTCCAAGCACCTTGGTTGTGTATTTTGTTTATGTGTTGTTGACTAACTTCTAATCAAAATACAAAAAAAATATATTTGTCCTTGTCTTTGCAAAATTGTGTTTTAGGTGCCAAGTATCCAACAAATAAGCTCATGCAAAGTTGATTTGATCCTGTATTATGGCAAAAGAAGGTATGCATCGACCCATAAACTTATGTATCGACTCATCTAGTTGTGTAAAACTAGCATGTGTCGACACATGCATGTATGTATCGACTCATCTAGTTGTGTAAAACTAGCATGTGTTGACACATGCATGTATGTATCGACTCGTCCTGCTTGTACCAATAGCATGTATCGACACATACGTGTTATGTGTCGACTCATGCAGTTTGTTGCATTCTGTAATGAGTTGGATTAACAGTATGTATCGACACATAGAGGCATGTATCGACACATGCTGTGTTATACAGCTAAGATGTATCAACACATACCACCTATGTGTCTACTCATAATAGCAAAATGCACGTGTTTTTTTTTTATAGAAAAGCCAGCAAATTCAAATGGTCATCCTTTTTGGCTCCAATTTTTTCTGCATAATTTGAAATTATATCATTAATTCAAATTTGGCTCCAAGAATCAATTACCAAATTACCACTAATCCCAATCCTAAAACTCTATAAATAGAGCCCTCATTTCATTCAAATTTCAAGCTTTTGATAGCCAAAATCACTTTGCTAAAAAATCTCTCAATTCTCCCCATCTACGAAATTCACTCAAAGCTCCATTTTCAAAAAGATAGTAAGCTTTGCATTGAAGCTTACTAATATTTGAGCTAAACCTTCATCCAAACACTTTTTCTCCATCAATTCTCTACATTCAAGCTTGATTAATTGATTCTTGTGGTTGATTTGAAGCAAATTCTGAAGTTGTGTGATAATTCTCAAATTCTACCTTTGGTAAGTTGGATCATCATCTTTCACAATGTGATCTCTTGTGGATTTCTGGTTTTGATTCATTAAGCACTGTTTCATAACTCAATTAGTGCTATTTTCTCAAAATTTGCTGGAATTTTCATGCTCAATTGGATCCATGATCATAAGGTGTTTGATGAAAAGTTGGAACAAGAATTTGACCTTTAAAATGTTGTTTTCTACTGATTTTTAACATGTTGCAATCAATTGTTGTAACATTGCAATTGATTGTCACAAAAAATTGATTTGATAAAAAAACTGCACGGATGCAATAGGTTGTTGTCTAAGCACAATTGATTGTAACAGTGCCAAAAATAATTTTGCTACCTTATTTTGGGGTTGTTTTGACTCAAATATTCTTCTGCACACTCTCTTTGATGGATAATTTGGATTGCAATTTTAAATGTTCAATTTTTTTTTAACTCAATAGACTTTGTTATGTAGATGAAGTTGGATAAATGTTCATCAATTCAAATCTACCTAAGAGTGAATTATTTAATTCATTTTTGGTGCTTTGGATTAATGATATGTTTAGTGCTTTAATCCATCTAGAGGAGTGGTTGAATTTAAAGATGAAAGAATTTTGAAATGGTGATCCAAATGAGCTTATCATTCCCCTTCCTCTTCATCTTATCCCTTTCTTTTTTTAATTGTGTTACATGTTAAGGGATGGTGATCTCTATATCATTTATCCAAACATGAAGTACATAGATTGTTATTGACCGGCCTCAAAATAGGTGCGACTTTTACATAAGTCCACTTACGATTGCTTAACATAGCGCTAAATTTTGTCCCAATTCGAATAAATGATCATTTGTGGCCCAAACTTATGATTGCAAGCCCAAGTATGTTAATTTGATCTTTTTGATCCAATAACCTTGAGATTCATTGTGTGGAGGCTTTGGTTCTACCAATCCTCTAATGGATCTACAACACCTTTGGTCAACGCGGATCACTTAAACATCATTGATCATTAAATGTTACTTTTGAGGATTCCAAAATGAATGATATACTTGATAAAAAGAAAATGCAACTTGTTGTGTGGAGGCTTTGGTTCTACCAATCCTCTAATGAGTTCCAAATGCAAGTTTCAAGATGGTCATCCAACTAACCACTAATTTCTAACAATTGACTTTACTTTGTGCTTTTATTTTTTATGCTTTATGAACCATTTACTTTTAGCATTTT
This sequence comes from Vicia faba, assembly GCA_948472305.1. Taxonomy (NCBI): domain Eukaryota; kingdom Viridiplantae; phylum Streptophyta; class Magnoliopsida; order Fabales; family Fabaceae; genus Vicia; species Vicia faba. The sequence continues at coordinate 215,201,704 of OX451736.1, forward strand.
ACATTCCATGCTATTTTCATCTTTGCTCACTCGAGAATTTATTTTTATGTCATTTTTATTTTGCTCACTTGAGCTTTTCTTTTCCTTTTAAAGACACCTAATAATCAACATGAACCATAAAAAACTTTAATGATACTTGGACTATTTGGTTACTATCCTTGGCATTATGGAGCATGAGACATTTTCTTGGACTTAGGATTAGAGACCTTAGCCTATCTTGGAGACTTTGTGACAATGTACAGCATCCCACTTTTGGCCTGAGGCTACTGTGTTCCACTTTATTTGTGGAACACAACTTATTACACTGACACTGCTTTTGTATTTGGCATGTTTGATATTCCATGCAGGATATATACATGATGTTGTGAATACTATACATTGCCCATGGGGATTTGTTCATATCTGATAATCTCATTACTTACATCCTTATGGCGTAATTTCTGACTTGATTCGTCTACTGATGCCAGCTTGCTTGAAGTTCTCTGGATTTCTTTTTATTCTTTCTCGATTGCTACGGATAGTTATCCGTTTGGTATTGCACTATCTCCTTTCTTCCATTTTCATTTTGCATAGTTCTCTGATTGCATGATGGGACCTCTGTTGCTGATATATGTCAGGAGGCCCTTTGTTTTTTTTGTCTAATACCTATCTTGTGTTTGTGTTGATCGATGAGTCACTCAATTTAGAAATTGAGATCACGACTTCGCTCTCATTGCATGTTCCCTATAGGGTGTTTATTGCTTTTCTTCTTTAATTATTGATCGATGAGTCACTCAATTTAGATATTGAGATCACGACTTCGCTCTCATTGCATGCTCCATATAGGATATATATTGCTTTTCTTCTTTAAATTGTTGATCGATGAGTCACTCAATTTAGAAATTGAGATCACGACTTCGCTCTCATTGCATGTTCCTTATAGGATAGTTTTGTTAAGCTTTATTTAGAATGATAATTAAGGTAGGCTTTTCCTTTACCCTCAACCTTAGGATCAATCATTGTATGATAACACTAGGGATAGTACTAGGATAGTTTCCCTTAGTTGTTTTTTCTCTCTTTTCATCTTGCATCTTAAAACAAAAACTTGCTTTCTTGGCAAATCATAAGACACCTCTAATAAACTAAAACCCTTTTTCAAAGTAAAAGATACAAACCAATCTTATCTTGTTATCTTGAAGCTGATGTTTCGCGATCACACATTTTGTTATCCTACTTTGATTCTCAATATCATTGTTAGGTGTGATGTTTTTCCATCTCTACCATGATATCTCTCTTATCTCTTTGCCGATGTTTCGCCATCGCACATTTTTTTGAAGCCGATGTTTCTCCATCGCACATTTTGTTATCCTACTTTGATTCTCAATATCATTGTTAGGTGTGATGTTTTTCCATCCGTCTTATCGATGTTTTTGCTATCTCTACCCTGATATCTTTGTTACCTTTTAGCCGATGTTTCGCCATTGCACATTTGTTTGAAGTTGATGTTTCGCCATCGCACATGTTTGTTATCCTATATTGATTCCCAATATCATTGTTAGGTGTGATGTTTTGCCATCCGTCTTATCGATGTTTCGTCATCTTTTGCCATGATATCTTGTTATCTTGAAGTCGATGTTTCGCCATCGCACATGTTTGTTATCCTACATTGATTCCCAATATCATTGTTAGGTGTGATGTTTTGTCATCTATTTTATTGATGTTTCACCATCTTTGCCATGATTTCTTGTTATCCTTTTACCGATGTTTCACCATCACACATTTGTTTGAAGCCGATGCTTCGCCATCGCACATGTTTTGTTATCCTACTTTGATTCTCAATATCATTGTTAGGTGTGATTGTTTTGTCGTTTGTTTCATTTGATGTTTCGCCATCTTTGACATGTTATCTTATTATTATTTAGCCAATGTTTTACCATCTCATTTACTTGTTGTTTTATTTGATGTTTTGCCATCTTGACTATATTTGTTTGTCTTAATTAAAAAACACAAACCAACCAAAACACATAAGCCGAACTACAGCTGCTCTGATTCCTTAAAAGGGATACGTAGGCATTGGGGTAGGGCCCAACTGAGCACATCTTTTATTTTCCCTACATTATTTTCTTTTCTTTTGCATGCATTCCCTTTTCAGTTGTAAGCCATAGACATAGGATTTGACCACACCCATTTAGACTAGACAACAAGAGTGGATACCGTAGAGTACTACGGGCGTGTGGGGTGCTAACACCTTCCCCTCACGTAATAGACTCCCTTACCCGATCTCTCGGTCAAAAGACCGTGATTTCTCCCTTTCCAGGTTTTCTCGATGTTTACCTTTCCCTCTCAACGGGATAAAAGACATTCGGTGGCGACTTCATTGTTCGATGATTTTCACCCGGTGGTTTCAATTATTTCCCGACTGTTGTTGATGTATATTTGTTAGATTGTTTTGCTGATTTATTAACTGTTGTTGTTATCGCTGTTGCGGGTTCATGAGATTATTTTGTTGTGGATGCAACCTCTGGGACTTAAGTGTGTCACCAACATTGTTCTGTTGTCCAAGCATCTGAGCATGTTTCCCATTTGTTACATTTGATTGAGGCCCTCCAAACTGCTGTTGTTGCTGAGCAGGCAAGATTGACTGTTGAGACATTGGTGTTTGACGCAGGTTCAGATATGTCCATATTTAGATGCTTTTGAAATCTTATGTATGGGTTAAAACATAAGCTGCAGTTCCAATAATAGATCGCAGGATCGTTCGTACTTTGGCTAATTGAGATTTTCTTCCTTAATGATGCAGGCTATGAAGAGTTTGAAGAACGACAGAGGGCTTAAAGAATTCACTTGGATAAGAGGCATAGTATCAGGTTAAATGGAGACTCGACTCATGATGTGAAAAGTAGGGGAAGGCTTGGTCATGGGACTTGGATTTATTTGTAATTTTGTAATATTTGGTGCATTTTTTCGTAACAATTTTGTAAAATGAGTAATGATTGCGTGAATTTAAAATAGAACTTGGACGAGTTCTTCTTGACCTTGGTAATGCCTTGGACATTTGAATGAATTTGTAAAACCCTTGATAGACATTGAACTGAGTTATTTGATTTTACAAGCTTGTCTCGAGAATTATGGATACTGTGATCGGTGGATCTGGAACTGACTGTTTAACGCTGGTTCGCGAAAGCAAGAGTCGCCACCGTCTTTTATTTTCTCCAACATGGAAAGGACAAAAGCACAGAAAAATTCCTTAAAGAGATTGCTCTCGGTTCGGGAGGTAGATTATAGAAAGGGAAGGTATTAGCACCCTTTCTATCCATGGTTATCCATGGGCTCTTAGATACTTGCTCATTGTGTTTTCAAAAATGGTTTGTTTGCTTTTCAACTGTGGGTTTAAAAAGTTTCTTTGAAAATTCCAGTTCGACTCTTGTATCAGTCCTCAAGAGTGTTTGAAAAATTGCTTTCGAAAGCTTTTTGAAAAAGGTGTCGGTGTGAAAAGTATTTTTTTGATTTGTTTTGAAGTTAGAGCAAGTATCTAGAGTTGTCTACCTACCCTAAGGAATTCGTCTGTGTAAATGTCCTTTAAAGTAGTGCCATCCCACCATTGAGAGGTAGGTAGCACCACCGTTGGAGGTGTTCGGGTCAATTCGAGGTTCGGGACATGGTGATCACCAGAGCAATGGGAAGACACCTTAGAAGCTACCCTCATGCCAGGTTCCCGGATCATGAGGACTTACTAAGACATCCTCTACTCGACGATCACCTTTCGAGGCAAGGCAACAGTGAGGCGTACCTTAGGGGTGGTGTATGATTTGTGTGTCAGATTCGTTTATTTTTGTCTTGTTCATGTCAAAGTGATCTATGCGTTTGTTTTTATTTTTGTCATTCATTCTTGCATGCATTTATTTAACAGTTAAAAAGTGCGGAAAGATAAAATTCCTAAACTATTACAAAGGCGCGGGTCCACATCGCCAAATTATATCCAGGACCCGATTTGACATAAAATAAAGAAATAAAATGCGGGAAATATAAAATGTCCGAGTTACATGGCTTGAGCAATTACATAATATTTGAAAGAAAATAAATGTGCGAAAGAAATAAAAATAGAACGTTCGAGGACGTTGGACCCTTTAAAGAAATTAAATGAAATTAAAAAGCTAATTAATTATTTAATAAAAGGAAAGAAATGTTTTTTAGTTTTTTTGTATTTATGAAATAAAGAAAATTAAAATTAAAAGAAACTCTAATTCTAAGTTTTTTTAATTATTAATGAAAATGTTAAAGTTTAACCTAATTTACTAAATATTTAATGTACATGTTTATTTACAAAAATATTTAATAATTAATAACAATAATAATTAAAAAAAATTATTTATTAAAAAGATGATGAAAAGTTAAAAATCCTAATTTCTACATATTTTAATTTGTTAAGAAAAAGACTTAAGTTTTAAAACCTAATTTAACTAAATTAATTATTTAACATTTATTTACAAAAATATTTAATAAGTAAATTAATTAACATATTCTTAGTTTTTGATTTTCTGGTTTTATATTATTTTTATGAGAAAGATTAAATGAAATTAAAATATTAACCCTAATTCTAATTTTATTTATTTATTAAGAAAAACATGTTAAAATTAAACCTAAAATTAATCTAATTATTTACATGCAATTTTGATTTATAAAAATAAATAATTAATTATTAGTGAAATTTATTTACAAAAAAATATTAATTAAATAAATATATTTTGATTTTTATGACTTTTCTGTTTTTTACTACTTTTTTATATTTTATGAAAATAAGTTAAATTAAAGGAATTAATTAAAAAAAGAAATAATTGAAATAAATAAAATAAGGAAAAGAAAGAAAATACAATACCTTGGGGGGTTTCTGTCCCCTTTTTGGAGGTGAATTGGAGTGGTTTGGCCATTTGTGTTATGGCCTCATCATGCATAAGTTTTTCTACTTTGGTCATTTGGCTTTTGGCTTTTGGCCATTTGGCTTTTGACCTCAACGTTCCTTAATCTTCTCAGGATGTCTGCCTCGCCATGTATTGGTGTCATGCATAAGTTTTTCTACTTTGGCCATTTGGCTTTTGGCTTTTGGCCATTTGGCTTTTGGCCTCAACGTTCCTTAATGAACCTGCATGGGATCCTGTCTAAATCTGCAGTGTTGAATCTCACGAATACATTAAATAATCATAAAATGCAAATAAAGCCAATATATGAAGAAATTTAATGTTTAGGCACAATATGGCATGTATGAATGATTATACCCTTTTGATCATGGAGATCAAATCAACCTTACCCTTACTGGAAAAGTAGTGACATGAATGCTTTTATGCCCTTTGGATCATGGAGATCAAGCCAGCCTTACCCTTACTGAAGAAGTAATAAGATGTTGGTTTGTAACTGAGATGGCTTGTTTGTAGTGAGAGAGGGATTTGTAATAAGGATTTCAAGGTTTTAGGGTTCTTGAAAGAGTTTGATATTCCAACAGTGTTGTGGCAAGGTTTTTTTTCTCTCTTTTCCTCCTCCTTCTCTCCCTGGTTTGTGTGAAAAGAAGGTGATTATATAATGGAAATTAGGGTAAAGCAAATGGGCTTTGAATGTGCAATTGGGCCTCCAATATTCACTTGAATTCGTCATTTTCCAGGCTAAATCGCAGGGACTTAAGTGCATTTTTTGAAGTTGAAATGTGAAAACAAAATGTAGCCGGCATCGAGAACTAACTCCTGTCCGAAAATCGACTCAATCGGATAAACGGTGAATTAGTTATGAATTTTTGAAGTTTCAGCTCAGACAAACTTATTTTGGGCTCCAGTGTCGACTCTGACACGTTCTTCAATAAAAAACTGGTATTGATCGGTGCATAATTTGGTCTCGACTTTTGAAGAAAAGTTGTAGATCTACAAGTCAGGGACCTTGTGTAAAAATATGAGTCCAATCCGATAAAAATTGACCGAGTTATGAATTTTCGAAGTTCCGGCCCAGATGAAATAATATTCAGCATTCAGGATTTTCAGCGTGTCACGCACTCTGAGCAAAAAACGAAGGCCTTTTGAATACCGTTTGAACTTAATACCTTCTGTGAAAATGTAGCCAACTCGATTTGTGAAATTTTGACACAGGAACCAGCTCGATACGATGAAAATCGACCAAGTTATGATTTTTTGAACATGACGCAAATAAACTTCTGTCACAAATTTTCTGCACGAAAATACTTGATAAATCCACATTTTTGAAGACCTTCTGGTCGAAACTGGCTTCCAGCCGTGAGAGATGAAAACGTAGATAATGTCAAGACGGAATTTTGGCCACTGGAACAGGTTCAAAACGAGTCACGATCTTCAAGTTATGAATTTTTTTAGCGCGTAAAAACTGCACTTTCAGCACACTTTTTCACTATATTTCTTCAAGAAAACTCACACATTCGGATACCTTCTTTAAAGAATTGACTCTTGAGCCGAACCTGAATTTGAGAATACGTTATCAGAGATATCTTGGGGAAAGAACACCTGAATATGACGCGCCGGGTTGGACTTGTGAATTTTTCTTGAGATGTTTTGAGAAATATGGGAGGGCAAATTTTGGGGTACAACAGATACCCTTTGAATAAACCTTGTTTATCTATAACCGTTTTACATTCAACTTGAACCTAGCTTACTGTCATGACCATACTTTGTTAGTGCTTTTATAATTCCACTTTTTTTCTTCACGAAACCTAAATGCCCTTCTTATTTCGAAAACTCCAAACAAATCTAATCCATGACGTTAGGTAGCACTTCAAATGACTCTAAATAAGGATTCCATAAAAGCCAAACCAATTCAATCTCGCTTCCTTGCAACAACTTTTAATTTCCCCCTTAGCCCCATTTTTGTAATCGAAATAACAAATAACAATGCCTTGAGGACGCCTTAAAGTATAGACAGAAATATAATATGAAACCCAATGAACCCTAGCTGATAAATGTTACAACTTCACACATAGAAAATATGACACACTAGTCCACTTGTGCTTGATGAATTCTTGATGGTGGGTGACCTTGTAGCTCGACAAAGAAAGATCCACAACATCCATGAACACAGAACCATAACCCCACAATTTCACCGCCTTGGGAAAATAACCAAAAATATAAGCTTTATGGAACATATACACTTCAGCCAATTGGTAAAACCCTAACCATGTTCATAAAAAACCATGGATCCAATGCTAAGCTTATTGATTAATTATGCATGACATGTCAAATGACCTAATGTAGGTTATGTACATGTGAAAAGTGCGAAATGCATAAGCCAGATAAAAGTAAAAGGGGTAGGACAAATTTAGGGTATTACAGATTTATACTAAAATAGTGGACGTGTTGGGTTGAGTACCATAATAATATCCATAAATGGATTGTATCTGACTCGTATCTGAAAGCTAAAACTGAATGAGTATCAGAATACCGTCCGTATTTGGAGCACATCTGAACTGTATCTGAAAGATGAATTTGAATGAGTATCAAAATGGAGTTCGTATCTAGAGCGTATCTAAACTGTATCTAAAAGCTGAAACTGAATGAGTATCAGAATGGCGTCCGTATTTAGAGCGTATCTGAATTATATCTGAAAGCTGAAACTTAATGAGTATTAGAATGGCATCCGTATCTGGAGCGTATCTGAACTGTATCTGAAAACTGAAACTGAATGAGTATCAGAATGGCGTCCTTATCTGGAGCGTATCTGAACTGTATTTGAAAGTTGAATCTGAATGGGTATCAGAATGGCGTCCGTATCTGGAGCGTATCTGAATTGTATCTGAAAGTTGAATCTGAATGAGTATTAGAATGGTGTCTGTATTTGGAGCATATCTGAACTATATCTGAAAGCTGAATGAGAAGAAACTCGTGCAGGATTGCTTCAGTTGGTCGTGTAGATGATTATCCTGGCTTGTTTCAGGTATTAATCTATGACCTTTTGCAAATTGTTGATGATAGCCATCTGCTGACTGATCTTTCCTGAAGAGATGAAAGATTAATTGTATGCAATGTCATGATGTATGAAATGCATTGTATAATGATGTTCTCAAAAAATGAATGAGATTATGTTGTATGTATTCGTGTTGTCAATGTTATGACATATGGATGCGATGTATGGGCATGTAAGCTATTCTTCTGTAATACTGTTGGATTTAGGGAAAATAAATCTCTGACTGTTGTTGGGGACGTGTAAGTCTTCATGTTTTGAAGTGCTGATGAGTTGATGAGCTTCTATTTGTTAGAGAAATAAACTCTGTTGTAAGGGAAACACCGTGTATTGCTTGTGAAATCCTGTTGGGGAATCCTGAGAAATTGGGTGACTTCTACTGGGGAGTGATAACCGGAAGTTTTATTCCGTCGGGGATGTGAGAGAGCTTAATATCATTAAGCTGCATACTGTGGGGGATTTTATGGAATAGTTTAAAGATACTATCATATTTCCTAAAGCGACTAGTGATTGTCTTTCTATTCTCTGTTCCTTTCTGTTCATTTGTAGACAGTAGTTACGTTCAAATGCATATGTTCAAAAATAAATCATTGGACGTTTTTTGTAAACAAAACACATGAATAAAGAAAAAACAGATAGTTTTGCACTTTCAATGGGGTATATTTGTATTAGCTTGAATAGGTATTTTTTTGTACAATGAGACGAACATTCTAGTAAGAGAATGTCGTCGTAAAAAATGAAAATTTGATACAAAGAAAAGATAACTATGTGCAATAATGCCATGGGGTTCCCATTCTGCTATAGCCTTCATGTCTCTGAGCGTCTTGTCCACTTGCTACCTTGTCGGAAGTTGATTGGATTGATCAGAACTACTGAGTTGGTCAGTCGAAGCCAGAGGTTGCTTTTAAGGTGATCCAATGGGACATAGTCATACGCTTTAATTCCCTAACTTTTTCCTGGACCGCCCTTTCGGGTTTTCAGTCCACCGGAATACCCTTTTTTGTCCAAGTCGCCCTTTCGGGTTTTCAACTTGCCGGGTGTACATATTTTTTTTGTTTTATCCCTATTTTTTGCCCGAACCTTTTTGGTTTGTCGGGATGCCCTTGTTTTGCCTAGGTGTGTCAACCTAGCGGGTCTCTTATGCATAGTATCTTTTGACTATATCCGCGCTCACAGGGTGCGGAAGGTGGTCGCCATCCATAGTGGTTAAGATCATTGCTCCACCAGAGAATATTCTTTTGATCACAAATGTTCCTTCATATGTAGGAGTCCATTTGCCACTGGGATCACCTTGCGGCAGTATGATGCGCTTGATCACTAGATCCCCGACTTGATACACTTCGCGTTTGACCTTTTTGTTGAAAGCCTTGATCATCCGTTTTTGATACATTTAACCATGACAAATAGCAGTAAGCCTTTTCTCATCAATCAAGTTCAGTTGATTAAGTCGAGTTTGGATCCAGTCATCTTCATTCAACCATGCATGTTTTATGATTCTCAGAGAAGGGATTTGAACCTCAATAGGAAAGACAGCTTCCATACTGTATACCAGAGAGTAAGGTGTTTCCCTGGTCGATGTGCACGCCGTGGTACGGTAACCGTGGAGAGCGAATGGTAGCATATCATGCTAGTCCTTGTAGGTTACTTTCATTTTTTTGTATGATCTTTTTGATGTTCTTATTTGCGGCTTCGACAGCACCATTCATCTTTGGCTGGTAAGGAGAAGAATTGTGGTGTTGGATCTTGAATTGCATGCACAGTGCAATGATCATAGTATTATTAAGATTCGTACCATTGACTATGATGATCCTCTCCGGGATACCGTACCGACATATGAGATTCTGTTTGATGAACCAGGCGACAACATTCTTGGTAACGGAAGCGAAAGAAGTCGCCTCGACCCACTTCATGAAATAGTCAATGGCCACCAAGATGAAGCGGTGTCTGTTAAAAGCTGTAGGTTTGATTTCTCCAATCATATCGATGCCCACATCATGAATGTCCAGGGAGCAGTTAGAATATTCAGACGAACTGGAGGTACATGCACTTTGTCAGCATAGATCTGACATTTGTGGCAGGTTCGTGAGTGCTGGTAGCAATCTGCTTCCATGGTAGAGCAGTAATAACCTGCCTGTAGGATCTTCTTTGCCATCGTATGCCCACTGGAATGGGTTCTAAAAGTGCCTTCATGTAGATCAAACGTGATTTTTTCTGCCTCAACCTTGTCTACACAACGAAGAAAAACAAAGTCATGGTTGCGCTTGTAGATAATGTCATTACTGATGGATAATTTAGCAGAGAATCTCCTTAAGAACTTCTTACCATTGACTGAAGCTCCTTCTGGACACTCTTGAGCCTCGAGATAGCTCTTGACTTCATGGAACCAAGGTTGGTCCACCACTTCTTCGGTATTGATCTCGTGACAGTAAGTTGGTTCATCCATTCGTTCAATGGTGATCTGGGGAGCCTCGTTATCCCATTTGAGTTTAAACATGGATGACATTGTGGCAAGCACATCTTCTAGTTGATTTTCTTCTCACGGGAAATTCTCGAAGGTAATCTTATCAAAATGTGGGATTAATGTCAACATATGTTCTTTGTAGAGGATGAGGTTAGGGTGTCTCATGTCCCATTCTTCTTTGATCTGGCTGATGACTAAGGCTGAACCTCTAAATACACTTAAGGACTTGATCCCCAAATCTATGGCAGCTTTGAGACCAAAAATGCACGCTTTGTATTCTACCATGTTATTTGTACAGTTGAAGCAGAGTCTTGCAGTGAAGGGAGTGTGACATCCTTCAGGGGATATGAGTACGGCACCAATGCTGTTGCCGAGTGCATTGGACGCCCCATTAAAAACCAGGGTCCATCGGGATCCTTGTTCAGGTCTGCCATATGGTCTGAATTCTTCACAGTTATTTACCATCATGATGTCTTCATCCGGGAATTCGAACTTCATGGACTGATAGTCATCCACAGCTTGATGAGCAAGGTGATCGGCTAGCACACTGCCCTTTATTGCTTTCTAGGTAGTGTATTGAATGTCATATTCCGTCAGGATCATCTGCCATCTTACTAATCTCCCAGAGAGGGCAGGTTTCTCGAATATGTATTTTATTAGACCCATCTTGGATATCAATAAGGTAGTATGGGTCAGCATATACTGTCTTAGCCGGCGAGCAGCCCATGCAAGAGCACAGCAAGTTTTCTCAAGCAGTTAATATCTTGTTTCATAGTCGGTAAACTTTTTGCTCAGGTAGTAAATAGCATGCTCTTTTCGGCCAGACTCGTCATGCTGCCCCAGCACACACCCCATTGAATTTTCCAAAATAGTTAGATACATGATCAAGGGTCTTCCCTCGACTGGTGGCATTAAAACAGGAGGCTCTTACAGGTACTCTTTGATCTTGTAGAAGGCAGTTTGGCATTCATCATTCCATTTGATTACTTGATCTTTCTTCAATAATTTGAAGATTGGTTCACAAGTAGCGGTCAAGTGAGAAATGAATCGGGCAATGTAGTTTAGCCGTCCTAAGAATCCTCTGACTTCCTTCTCAGTACGAGGAGCAGGAATTTCTTGTATTGCTTTCACCTTGGCAGGGTCTACTTCGATACCTTTACCGCTGACGACGAAGCCTAGAAGTTTACCAGACCCCACCCCAAATGTGCATTTATTCGGGTTCAACCTCAGCTTGTATTTCTTTAACCTCTCGAACAGTTTATGTAAATGGTCAAGATGTTCCTCTTCAGTTTGAGATCTGGCTATCATGTCGTCCACATAGACCTCTATTTTGTGATGTATCATGTCGTGAAATAGAGCTACCATGGCACGCAGATAGGTTGCCCCAGCGTTCTTCAACCCGAATGGCATAACCTTGTAACAGAACGTGCCCCACTGTGTGACAAAGGTTGTTTTTTCTATGTCCTCAGGTGCCATTTTGATTTGATTGTAGTATGAGAAACCATCCATGAAGGGAAACACCTTATGTTGTGTTGTATTGTCAACCAGAATATTGATGTGGGGAAGTGGGAAATCATCCTTAGGGATTGCCCTACTCAAATCTCTGTAATCCATGCACATTCGTACCTTGCCGTCCTTTTTAGGCACAAGAACAACATTGGCGACCCATTGTGGATAGGAGGTGATGGCCAAGAATCCGGCGTTGAATTGTTTCATGACTTCGGCCTTGATCTTCTCTGACATGTCTGGCCGCATGCGACGGACTTTCTGTTTTACTAGAGGGCAGTCTTCTTTTGTTGGTTAATGATGTACCACGATATCAGCATCCAGTCCTGGCATGTCTTTGTACGACCATGCAAAGACCTCAACATAATCATGTAGCAACTGAGTTAGACACTTCTTGACACTGGGTTCTAGATTGGCACCCACCTTGACTTCTTTCTTGTCCTCCATGGTACCTAGGTTAACTGTGTCCATTGGTTCTTCGTTGGGCTGTATGGTCCTCTCTTCTTGTTGTAATAACCTGGCAAGTTCCCCTGGCACTTCACAATCTTCCTCACCTTCGTCTTTGGCTTGGTAGATTAGAATTTTAGAGTCACAGAAAGCCATAGCAAAATCGTTACCCATGGGATCCCGAATGGATGTAGATCTGCATTTTGAATCTGAGTGTGTGTAAGAGTATAACTATTTTTGAAAGAAATAAAAGTGTAAAAAGAAAGACAAAGAGAAAAAAGTTTGTATGCAAAAACATCCATGATTCATTGATGACATGTGAAAATGAGGTAACAACCCTTACAAATGGACCATTGTGTCTCGGGTAAGACACAAGGATTTAAAAGTCTGAATTATTTAATTATTATAGGTCCGATAAAAATTTAAAGACAATTAATGTTGGATAAAAGTAATTGGGACAGAGTCTTTAGCTTCCTAGTTGCTGAGTCCTCCTTTGACAGTTGGGAAAATCCATTCCTCTAGGTCATAGTTGTCCTCATCATCCTCCACTGTGTTGACTCCGTGGTTGTTGATCTTTAAGGGTGGTCCCCTGGCACGAGCACGGCGTACAACTTTCTGGGCTCCTGAAGTAAAACCTAAACCAAATTTGTTAGATTTTAATGGGATATTCGGGAGCTGTCCCCAAATAGTATACCCACCTTCTTCGATCAATGCTTTGGCATCTTTTAAAGACGACATCTTTAGCGGAGACATTGTAATCTTCGAGATTTAGGAAACAGTCTTGGTTACTACCACGGTTTGTGGGACTTCCTCGAAGTTCTGAAATGGAGTTTCAATGAATTCACCATCCAATTCCATGTATATGAAGGAGTTTAAGTGACTGGCCATATATTCTTCTTCTCCATGGACAGTAATGATTTTCCCCTTGGTCGGGTATTTCAGCATTTGATGTAATGTGGAGGTGACGGCACCAGCGTTGTGAATCCATGGTCGGCCCAATAAGCAGGAATAGGAAGGGAGAATGTCCATCATATAAAAAGTTAAATCAAAGGTTTGAGTTCCAACTTTTATGGGGATGCCCACCTCCCCATGCACCATCCTCTTTGAACCGTCGAAGGCCCTTACCACTATGTTACTGGGTTTTAAGGTCAAACCTTCACAGTCGAGTCTATCAAGAGCCTTCTTAGGCAGCACATTAAAAGACGAACCGATATCAATCAAGACATGGGCCAAAGTTATGCCCCTGCATTTGACAAAGACATTAAATGCCTCGTCCCTCCCCCCCCCCCCCCCCCTAGGTGTCAGGTCAGCATCAGAAAAGCCTAAACCATTATCCACAGTCAAGCTGGCTACACAGTCTTGGATCTGATCAGCTGAGGTTTCTTGTGGTACATGGCCAGCTTTAAGGAATTTCACCAAGGCCTTCGCATGGGCCTCGGAGCATAACAACAAAGCCAACATGGAAATCTTTGACGGAGTCTGCCCTAGCTGTTCGACTACGTTGTAGTCACTTCTCTTTATAATTTTCAGAATTTCTTCCATCTCCTTTTGGGAGGCTTCAGGGATAGATACTGATTGCACTTTTATCCGGACAGGCTCAACCAGAATGCCTTTGCCCCGAGTCTTGGTTGACTCGATGGTAGGAGTGTCAGTAGGAGTAACCATAGGGATTGTAGTAGTAGAAGTGTCAACAAGAACAGAAACAGGGATGATCACAGGACCGGTAACAATTTTCGGAGGAGCAATATCGGGAGAGAATACTCTGCCACTTCGGGTTATCTTGCTGGTTCCCACAATGTTGCTTATGTCGGGGTCAGCCTTCTCAAAAATTGAGTCTTCATCAGCTAGCCAATCTTGCTTGACATTGTGATAGTAGACGCCGCCTCCATAATTCCATGGGACAATTTTATCTGATGAGTACGGGATTAGTCTAAGCATAGTAATCATTAGTGGATCCACTTTAGGAACTGATGTAATCCTAACGGGTCTTTTGGTGGAGAACCTGGAAGGATTGGCAGAAATGGTTACTATTGAAACATCATTGTAAGCAATGGTTGGAACGGGAGTTTTTTCAAACAAAATCTCTTTGTCATCTATTAGGCGTTGAACACCTGCTTTTAATAAATGACAGCCAGTTGGTAGGAATAAACAGAGATGGCAGCTTTTGTCACAGCCCAAAAATAAATCGGCTTTCAACAGGTTCCTCTTGATAGTCAGGAGAGGAGTAACAAGTTCATCAACAGCAGTAACAAACATGTCGTCTTCAACAGTGTTAACATCACGACCATGCTTAGGCATAGGAGCGGTGATAACATTTGGGATCTCAGGAGCATCGAATTCAATTTCTTTTGCTTCAAGAAGGTCTTGCACCTTGTTTTTCAAAGCCCAACAGTTGTTGGTATCATGGCCGGGGCTTTCTGAATGGTAAGTACAGCGAGCATTAGGATGGAAATGAGGAGAGGTTGTGTTGGAATTCTTTAGAGCTTCTTTCAAAGTTACCAGATTAGATCTCAACAAATGTGGCAGGACTTGAGACAGTGTCATATTAATACGGGTAAATTGTCTTACTGGCCTTTCTGTTCTTGGTTGGTTGCTCCTTTGTTGAGTAGGTGCAGGCTTAGGGATCATGACAGCTCCCACCATTGGACGGCATTCAGTTCTATCTTGATTTCTTTGAGGATACACAGCACAGACTTCTTTCTTCCCAATAAATGGTTTTCTTACAGCAGCGGAGGATGCGTCTTTTTGAATCTTCCCACTATTAATCCCAGCTTCCACTCTTTCTCTAGTCAAGATTAATTTAGTAAAGTCGGCCGAGGAGCTCCCAATTAGATGATTGAAGAAAGGACCGGACAGGTTACCCAAAAACATGTCTACTAGCTCTCTTTCAGACAGGGGAGGCTGGACTCTTCCTGCTAAGTCCCTCCATTTTTGAGCGTAGTCTTTGAAACCTTCACTTGAAACCATAGCCATACTCTGGAGTTGAGTACGGGTGGGTGAGAGACTTGCATTGTATTGATACTGTTTATAGAAAGCAGCGGCAAGGTCTTCCCAATTATGAATATTGGCCCTTTCTAGCTGATAGAACCAATCAAGCTGAGTCCTGGATAGACTGTCTTGAAAGAAGTGGACCCACAAATCTCTGTCAATAGTGTGAGGCTGTATCTTCCTCACATAAGATCAGAGATGCATCTTGGGACATGAGACCCCGTCGTATTTAGCAAACACTGGTGCCTTGAATTTTGGTGGAATAACAATCCCAGATACTAAACCCAGCTCTTCAAAGTCCAGCACGAGCACTTTCTGAATTTCCATTGCACTTAGACGTTCTTCCAGATGTTTGTATTTATCGTCGGCAGGAGGGTATTGTTCTTCAGAGTAATATTCTTCTTCTTCCTCTTCAGATTCTGGCTGGGCAACCGCTTCCTTGCCTTTCACTTCTTGATTATCCTTTTCACCAGATGACGTTGCAAAGTCTAGGGTCTGTCTGGCTTGTCCTTGGAACGTTCTTCCTATATTCAGAACTCCGGTTAATTCCTTTGCTTTCTTCTTCTTTTCTTCAACCAACAAAGTTTTCAAATCCTCTTGTCCTTTGGCTAGAGTCAAGAACATCTGTTGAAACTGAGCATTCTGCGCCTGGAGGTCTTTTACTGTCTGCTCAAGATCCATCTTACTGATATAAACAGTAGAAAGATGAGGAGACTTGTTGTAAGAAACCTGCTTATGTTATGGTGAATGGTAGATGCATATGCAATGATTTCAAGGAAATTAGAGATTTAAATTTTCTTTAGACCAAAAAGGAACACACGTTATATTAATAAATTAAAGCTTGAGTACATCATGCCTCTTTTGGGCTTACAAAGAAATACAAAAACTCTAAGATAAAAAAGTTGTGTGTATCCTCTTTGGTGCGATGTAGGCGTTCAGGCTCCGCTCCTCATGAAGTTGCTTAGTGAGTTCCAAAACCTTCTTCTCGCTGGCGTAGAATTGGGCTTCGAAAGTGTCTCTCTCCCCCTTAAGCTTTATCCAATCCCTTTGTAAGTCTTCAAGAGAGGTGGGCATGTCAGGATGTAGGGTAGTGTATGGAACATCTCCTTCCACAACAGGCTCTATGATAACCGGGAGAATGGAGGGATAAGGCATTATAAGGCTTTGAGCACGAGCTCATACCCATTTGAGGTAAGGCTCAAGAGGGATGGAATTATTATGCCCCAATGTATTGCTATCTACCTTGTTCAACATCCTCCAAGCTCAGACAAATCTATGGCGGTGACCTTGATTGTCGTTCTCGTAGTCAAATACCAAACCTTGAATGAGCATCTCATGTGGGACATCCCTTCGGGCATAACCAAACTGTCTTAAGGCTAAGCATGGGTTGTAGGTGATACCTCATATAATTCCAAGTAAAGGGACATTAGGGAATTCTCCACAACAGTCAATAATAGTAACATTCTCTATAGATCGATAACACCAATAAATGTCTGAATGTTTGAGTATCATCAACCTATGTGACCACCTTGAACCTTGCTCGTTCTTCAATACAGATTGGGGAAGATGCGAAATAAACCATCTTTCTAAGATAGGAGTACAACATATAAGGATACCTCTTTTCTTCATAGTGCGAGTGTGAAAAGAATGTAGGATGTCCCCTAGCAAAGTAGGCACCGCGTTACGAGACATGAAGATTTTAATGGCGTTCACATCTATGAGTTGGTCAAAATTTGGAAACAAAACCATCCCATAGATGAGGAGAGCCACAATTTCCTCAAAATCATCCAAATCCATAGAGTTCCAATAGTTTTGGGCTTTCTCAAACAAGCACTTTTCTAAGAAACCTTTGACACCACTCCTTGTTTCCCAATTAGTTGTGATATCAGATGATTGCAACTGTAGGGCTTGAGCAATCTCTTCTGGCTTTGGATCTCTTTCCATACTGTTGTAAGGTAGTTGATTGAGAATGGTAATCCTCAAGAGTTGGGAGAACTCTTCCAAAGTTGGCACAAGTTAATAATCGGGAAATGTGAAGTAATGGTGTAGAGGATCAAAGAACTGGAAGAACACCTTCATCATGTCCTCATCAGTGTTAGAGGTGACCAGGTTTAGTAGGCGACCATGTCTCTCGGTAAATGGATATTTTTCAGGAATTCTTGATGCTAGCTCTTTATGTTGAGGAGGGATCCTTACAAGGTTGACTTGAATGGTTTTCCCGCGAATAGAATCCATGTCCTACAAAACAGACCAAAGATAAATCCCAAGATCCTTGAAATGGTTAGTGAATATGAGTATGATGTTATGATGTTATGTACAAGTATATATATATATATATATATATATATATATATATATATATATATATATATATATATATATATATATATATATATATATATATATATATATATATATATATATATATATATATATATATATATATATATACAAACAAAACAAACAAATTCTTAGGTTTAGGCTTGCATGGAGTCTCATAGGTAAGTACCCTCTTGAAGTTTAGTTAACTTAAACATGTCCTAGTAATAGTAACCGGGTTCTAAGGAGTTTAATATCATTGGTTTGTTTCCTTGGGCATTATTTCAGCGCAAGCCTCTTTAATGGCGACCGAAATATCCTAAAAAACCAAACCTCAATGAGTGTAGTATCGAGTATCTACCAACTTCGGACTGCACCAAAGCCGGTCATCTCACTACGTCCTAATGGCCAAGTTGGTCGAGTAAAGGTTCTAGAAGTTAGTTAGTGCTTTATGACATCACTCAGCGGCCCTGTATTCTCCTTGACTACTCAAGGGCTACTGGTACCCACAAATATGTCACACTAACATAGTTATTTCTTAGACCATGTCGGTATACCCTGCACAGTTTCCACAACATATTTCTACGTACCTATAAGGTATCCCAAATCCGGGTAGAGGATTCAAACCCAAACAAAGAACCACAATGTAAATCATACAAGTAAAACAATGAAAGCAAGTAAATATGATCTAACCTTAAGGTAACCCCAATTTTAAAATGTTCCCCAGCAGAGCCGCCAGTTCTGTGATACAGTGGGAGAACTGACTTGGTTGTTTTGTATTTGATTGCAAATGTTGCGGTTAGCAAGATTCTCCGCCGACTTTTATTTTATCCAAAAGGAAAGGTGAAAAAGCACAGGAAATACCTTTGAGATTGTTTTCTTGATTTCGGGGGGTAGATTATGAAAAGGGAAGGTACTAGCACCCTTTTCATCCATGGTTTTCCATGGGATCTTAGTTACTTGCTAGATCACTTGTTTTGTTTGAAAATGCGCTTTGTGTGGTTTTTGAAAGTATTTTGTAAAGAGGCCTTTGTTTAGGTAAACTTTGTAATGATTCTCATTCGTAAGAATGTATACAAAGTGTTTGATCTTTTAAAAATATCTTCAAGTTTGAAAGATGTTTTTGAAAGTGTTGGTGTTTGTTTTGAAAATAGCAAGGGTGTTTTTGTTTTAAAATGGAGCAAGCAACTAGGAACAATCTACCTACTCAAAAGTCTTTCATGTTCATTTCCTTTTTCCTTTGATATTGTTATCTTACCATTGATTTGGTAAGTGACCCTATATTTGGATGTAAAAGGGACAGGCGTGGGTCATCGTATAACCATGATTAGCAATGTTGCAAGGTATCTTAGCATTTTCTTTTAGGGACTAAGATCATTTTTGAAAGGCAACATGGATAGCGTCATCGAGGGACTATGGTCTTGTATTTTGTTTGTTTTTGCTAAGATACCTCACATGCGTAATATGGCCATTTTTTGTAAGGCAACCAAGTGGATTTACCCTATGGGGTGTTTATGTGCAAGTGTATTGATCTACATGTATTGTTTTGTCTTTGATTAGGGTTTGCTACTTGTTGGTTTTATTTTTTCCATACAAAATCCTAATTACTAGCATTTGCATATAAATCGATAAATTGCGGAAATTAAAGTTACTACGCTATTAAATCATTTAGGGGAGGGGGTGTATAAATTACAAATGGGGAATATTGCAAGAAATTAAATCTAAATAATTATTACAACCATATTGAATTTTTGAATAAAATGTACAAATAAGGATAAAATGCAAAAATAGAAAATGTAAGAAGAAATGTGATTGTTTGTTTGGTTTTTTATGAAAAGGGTTTTTTGACCTAATTAATTAAAAAATAAAATAATTAACTAAAAAAAGAAAATTAATTTTAAGTTGGTAGAATAAATTAATTTAAAGAACACAAGTTTTTTAGGGTTTTTGTGAATTTAATTAAATTAGTAAATAAAAATAATTAAATAAATAAAGAAAACCTAAATTCTAAATTGATTTTTAATTTACAAAATAGTATAATAATAATTAAAACTAAATTATCTAAGTATTAAAAAATAAATTAATTAAAGAAAATGTTTTTGTTCTTTTATTTTTGTAAAGAAAAATAAACTAAATAAATATAAATAATAAAATATAAATATTTGTTTTGGATTTTTTTTATTAATAAAAATAATGATGATGATAATAATAGTAATAATAAAAATAATAAAGAAAATATGAAATAAAAATAAAATGAAAGGGAAAACAAATAAAAATGGAAAATAAAATAACGGGCCAGGGGTGTGAATAACAAGGCAAGGGGGTCAGGAGTAGCAAAAAAAAATAAAGCCCAAAGGGGGGGAGGCCCAGCGCTTCAACAAGTCAGAAAATGTGAGAAAAATTTATAAAAAAATGTAAAAGGTCACGCTGGGGCTTGAACCCAAGACCTAAGGGTTACAGACGCGCGCTTTAACCAATGGGGTGGTGATACATCCGTTAACTTATGTCAAACCATAAATATATATTGGAAAATGCTTCCTGGAGGCAAGCTTCATCTTCAACCTCGCGCCTGGCCAGACCACCTGTATCTTGCTCATTTCTCATCCATTTGCAAAAGTGTAAACATGAATCTTGTGGCAAATTTCCTCACGATTTTAGAAATGTAAAACATTAAAACTATATATCAAATACAAGCATGAATTTTAATGGCCCTAATCTAAACCCTAACTTTTCCAGAAATTTCTATCTTAAAATTCTCTAAGCTCAAGCAACATAAATGAAAACTATGGACATGGTTAGTTTCAGGGCAAAGATATCTACATTTTTCATTCACAAATTAAACATTAAAGATGCTTGTATGAATATTTCCAAGTTAAGGAAACTTACCTCAAAACTAGAAATCATACTCTGAGTTTGAGCACTCCTCAAGGTGTTGTGATGATCAGAATAGCTCCACTGAGGTCCCAGGAAGTTGATGCAATTCTTAGTTTGTACTGGAGGTTGGTGAATTGTGTTGGAGAAGTCCAAGTGCAAAGCTCTATTTTTGAAAATGGAATATGGTGTTAATGGTGTTACAGTATTGTAACAGGTTGTGGGATGAGTTCTAAATGATGTTTAGAAGCTTTAGGGACAAAAAGGCTTGAAAACGCACGAGGGAGATGTGAGTTTCAAACTTTTGGTCAGGTTATGCAAGAATGGAGGTATGTGGTGCAGTTATGAGTTCTTGGGAATTTTGGGGCTTAAGCATGCGTGTGTTTTGTTGCCAAAGACTTGTACATAAGTAATGAGAAGGTTTTTGTGCTTGAGAGGGTCAAAAGTACAAGTTCTAGACTGATTGCTATGTTACTTGATTTTGAAGAAAAGTGGGAGCATGGTTCCAAGATGAAGTACAAGCATGGGATGAGTAATTGTAAGGCTTGAGACAAACTTCTCTTGAGTTATAGGACGTGTATGATCAGAAGAAAACCATTGCAAGGCTCAAGAACAAGTTTTGTGCATAAAGCTACTTTTTCAAAATGGCATTGTGCACTTTCTTCCTAAAATGAATATAAAGCATGGCATTGCATTGAATGCTTGAGTTGAGGCCTCTAAAAGCTGTGAAAGAATTTAATTATGGAGTTCCTAACAATTTTAAGGCCTGTAAAGTAGAGATTATGCAACATAGGTTTGAGATTTGAATCTTTGTTCATCACAAAATGACCTATAATTTTAGTTTGAAACCCTAACTTCCTCTCTTCGATTCTCCCTGCTCAAGAATGATCTCAAGCAGTTCTTGGACATTTTAGAAATCTTGTAATATTCTCTACAACCCCTCTTACAATCACTTTTTAAAATTCCCCTTGGAACTATATGAAAAAGTGTCATGAAGTTAGGTCAAAATCCTGCCTAAACTAGGGCAAAATTTCACTAAGTGTTTAATTTCAAGACCATGACTTCATGAATTAATAACTTGAGATCAAAGAATTTATAGGAGAAGTTGTGTAAATAAATGTTGTAGATATCATAGAGATATACAACTTTCATGTTGAAAGTTTCTTTTGAATCATCTTGTATCATGGTGAAAAATTGGCTCAAAGTTGTGAAAAAAACATGAATTTTTCAACACTTAGAAAAATTTCTTAGTTTGAAAACTTTGACTTTTCAAAATGAAATCATGACTTTTTGATTTCTTGATGAACAAGTTTCATATTTTGACATGTTTTGATGAATTGTGATCTTTGGCACTTGATTTTGACCAAAAAGTCAAATTTTGACTTTTCAGTGTACAATTGACTTTTGATCAGTTGACTGAAAATCAACTATCAATTCTATTGATCTTGAGCAATGTTTTGGGCCATGCCATTAGGTCAAAATGATGCAATTGAATTCTTGAGATCATGCCTCAAACCAATTAACCATTTTCTAGGTCAAAAATCAGAAATTGTCATTTCTCAGTCAAAACCCTAATTTTGACCATTTTGCCCTTTTGATGATTTGATCAAATTTCTTGAGGAATTATGGTCCAAACTTGATAAAATGATACGTATGAGTTTATAATGTTGATGTGGATAAAAAATTATGAATTTTGACTGTAAATTAACCACAGTTGACTTTTTCCCAATACAGTTGATTTTTAGGTCAACTGCTCAATTAACTGAGCAAAAATGTGATTCAAGGCTTGAAACTTGACATGAGTAATCTTGGGGGTCCATAATGATCCATGAAAGTCATATGAGGCATTTAAAGTTAAATTATCCTTGTGCAATCTCAAACCATAATTTCAGTCATCAGTGTTTAAGGAGGTGTCTTGAGCTGATCAAACCTTGTGCAATCTTGAACCAAAGGAGATCTTGTGAGAAAATATTTGATAAATGAGAGGGAAAATTTTGGGGTACAACAATTATGATTATTCTTTTGGACAAATTCGGGCGTAGACTCGTTCCAAGTACATCTTCTAAAGATAAAGTCGGGCGTAGACTTAGTCTAATTTTCTTATCAATAATTATCCTGGATGGTATTTATAAGCTCATCTCCGATGACTCACCGTCACCTCTGAATGGCATCTATGAGCCCATCTCCGATGACATCCCGTCACTCTTAAAATGGCATCTTTAAGCCTATTCTCGATACAATAAACCAATAGTGTTACTTCTTGCACATGTGAGTGCAAATTTCTAGGCACTTAAGTGTTCAATCATCTTCTACCTTCAAGTCGTGAATGGAGGATACGCCGATCTAACTTTTCAGGTTTAAGAAGATCGAACAGGGGCAACTGTTGTACCCCAAAATTTACCCTATCATTTATTCAAAAAGGTCCCCTCATGCTCCTAGGGTTTTTAATCGCTTTAGGCTACCCAAGCTTTCTAGGCCTCAAGATATCACATTGATTCTTTGTTTCATCAGAGAGCTAGAACTGCAGGTATTTTGATCTTGAATCATGTCTCTCCCGTCCATTGGATCTTGTGTTAGGGTTGTTGATTATTGAATCTTTGACATCTTTCTTGACAAAATCTAGAAAACATTATCATCCCGAATTTTATCTTAATACACCTTCGATCATCAACTGAGGTTCATTAGAGATGTTCATCTATGATCCAGATATTATTTCCACCTTTAAAGTCAAAGCATTATTGTTGTGGTGATTGGACGCAAACATGACGTAAGACATGAGGCAAGGGATTCATTATGATCAAAGCTTGTTTATTCTCATTTGTTTGATGCTTGCTGATACAAGTTGGTGTGGAATTTGAAAACTGAAGAATCATTTGGTTAAATTCAAGACTATTTTGGAAGAGAATCCATTTTAAATGTTTGGTCAAGCCCATTCATGGTCATTTCTTCGACATTTATGTCACATTTTCATTATCACTACACGTGAGTTAAACATTTTTCTATGTTCACATAGAAACATCATACATTTCAAAGGAAAACAAAGTGAGATGGAGAAGGCTATTTAGTATTGGCTATCATTGGAATTCAAGTTCTACTCATTCAATTTGGTACCAATTTCTACAAGTATAATTTGATACAAGTTCCATCCACAACATTCAAATAACTTTACATAATTATTTACAAATCCATCAAATTCTCAAGATTACTTCTTTTTTACAAAAGCATTCAAATTCCTAAAATTACAAGGCAAACTCAAGAAGAACTCCTAATCTATCAAGCCTAATCCTATAGAGAATTTCATGTATTTTTCTTTTAAATCTCCTTCCAAACTTCATGTTATCCATCTCCATACTCCAAGCCCTTGCCAATCATCATATCATGAAACAAGAAAGAGAGAAATGGTTAGAACAATTATCAACATGAGCAATAATAAGAATTTTCAAAGAAGTTTCTTTTCAAATTCATCACTAGGGTTTGTGTGGGAATCAGAATTAGGGGGTGGTTTTCGAATCATGTTTAAGAAACCAAGGCCTCATAGCAAAACCAGAATTATATCATATGCCTACTAAACCAATTCAAATCACAAAAAAGTTATTTTTAGTTCACAAAAGGAAGTTAAAACTCAGCAAAAGTCAGCATCACAATTCATATAACAAAAATATGCAGCAAGCTTATCAAAAAATAACAGGTCCAATAAACAAGTTCACATAAACAATGTTTCAATCATGCTTAAGCCCACATGTAAAATTAAAATTTCAGCCCAAGCAAGCAAAAGCAAGATATCAGAAATTAGAGTTGTAGCGTGTCAAAATTTCCAAAGCCCAATACAACATTCACACAAGCATGTTCATCACATATCAGCAGAATCGCCACATATTAGAAAAGGAACAAAAACAGAAAGTCAGAAGCCCAACACATAAATAAAATTATCACAAGCCAGCTATCTCAATCATTGAATCCATCAACAGAAAAACCCTAAAGTGATATCAGTATATAAGCATCAAATGCACATAAATCGAGAGGGAGAGACCACTATTCACATTCATTAGAAAGCAGCCGCGGCCAAGAACACAAACAGAAACCCTAACATCCATTCATTATTTTCCAGACAAATTCCTTCAGAAATCAGGGGGAGAGAATACTATACACAAAAATGTCAGAAGTTGTGCAACAACAACAACCAGAAAACCCTAACCATCAACATCACCTTCCTCATTCATAAAACCTTTTAGATCTCAGAAGTTATAAAAAAAAACTATTAGGCTAACACAGAAGCCAGTGAGTTATCAAGCAACCATCAAAAAACCCTAAACGAATTTCATCATCATTTTCCCTAACACTAACCCTTCAGATCAAGAAAGATGAAGAAGAAGGGAGTTCAGAAGAAGATATAGAGAGGTCTCACCCGAAAAGCAACGAAGGAATCGCGAATATGAAGCTAGGGTTTTCGAAAATCTCCTTCAAGATCTACGCTCAACCGTTCAGTTTCTGCAAAATCAAACCACAAATTAGTAATTGCAAGAAGAAGAGGAATCAAATTATGTAAAAAAATATGAGATAGGAGCTACGCCGCCGCCGTCACCGCCGTGAGGCAATTTCCAGCGTGACACGTTCTTTGTCTCCGGCGGAGACCATTCAGAGAGCGAGAGAGAGTGGAACAAGTTAGAGAGAGGGATTTTCTGATAAATGATTTTAGTTTTACTTAATTTTTATTTGTTAATTAAGGTCTAATCCGGTGGTGACATTTGTCACCACCCCTAATCCTCCACCTGACCAATCCTGTATATCACCTCCACCGGCTTTATCAGTACCCCCGACCTCCATCCGTTTTATCACCACCAGATCATCATCATCATCATCCAGCGCTCTGGATCAGCACACTCACGATGCACCTTTTCAAACCTGCCACACTAGATTTTTGGATACCCTTTATTTGGGCCTGTACAACATTCTATTTCTGCACCCCCAAATTTGCTCCAATGCAGGCCCATTTCTAAGCCTTTCTTTTATTTTTTTATTTTTACTTATTTAGCTTTATTTAATATTTTGGCTTATATTTAAAAATTAAAAAAGGGATCAATATGTTTTAAATAATTATTAACTTTAAAATAATTTTTGTTTGACACTATTAATTAAATTATTAATTAAATTTATCAAATGAGAAGAGTTTTAACTTAAATGACTATTTAATAGTTTGGACTTGTATTGTGTGATTTAATTATAGCTTGGGTGTTTATTTCTTATGTCATCCTCATTCATAAACTTGTACCCTCATTCCTGAAGCATTGTAATAGCGTAGAACTTTGTTTTCCGCACTTTATCGCTTTTACTTATCATTGTATAGTAATTAGGCATGTATGGCAAGATTTAAAATCAAACGCTAGATAACCATAAATCCAAGATAAATTAACTGAAATCAAAACACTTTGCACACACACACCTCTAGGATGACCTCACTTGTGGCCTTCAGATAAAACAGTAATGTCCCTCTAACGTGGGACGCTTTAGCAAAGACCCTCGATTAAAAAAGACTGTAGTCCCTCGATGACCCTTCGATGTTGCCTTCGATAAACGATCTTAGTCCCTTACAAAAATTGCTAAAGCGTCTTACGAGTTGCCTTTGTGACTGTACGATGACCCGCGCCTGTCTCTCACATCCAACGATAGGGATTCCTACTATCTAATAGTAGGGTAGTTGTTGTACCCCAAAATTTTCCCTCCCTTTTTACTCAACACATGCCCAATGAGGTCCCTAACTTGCCCAAGGATGATCAAGAATTGACCATACAAATTCTCCTCCTAAGGCAATGAACCTCTAACTAGGGTTTCAATTTTCATCAAGATGTGTGAGCTCCAAAGGTCTCAAATGTTTTCCATGGTCCTAATATGTCTTAAAGATAGTCCATGCCAAATTTTATGCTTTGCACAACAAGTTTGCTCAGTCAATTGCTCAAATGCTTGAAAATCAACTGCACTAGGTCAAAAGTCAATTGTGGCCTATATACAGTCAAACTTCAAGATTTTTTGTCAACCTCAAAATTTTGAAGTGATATCCATCATTTTATCAAGGGTTGATCATGATTCCTCAAGAAATGCTCCTAATTCATCAAAAGTCAAGAATTGCTAATTAGGGTTTCTATAGGAAAAGTCAACCAAACTTTGACCAGGCATAACTTTCTCATACTTTATCAGAAATTTTTCCAACAAAGCTAATTTTGAAGAAAATACAATTACCTATAACTTATAATCATCCCTCAAATTCAATAAATTCCCCAGTTAAAAGAAACAAGCTCAAACATTATGGGTCCTTTAAAAAAATCAACAAAAACACCTTTTGGGTCAAAGCTTGGTACATGAACCTGGAAGATCCAATTGAGATGAAACCAAAAAGGTTATTTAGAGGACATCCTAAGATCTCTAAAAAGTCCAAGAACACCCTCATAGGGTTAAAATTGAGAGAGATATGCATTGCTAAGGTTGACCAATTTTGAAGAAGTGCATGAAGAAAATATTGACCAATCTTGGTTTTCTTCCAAATGGGCCTTGGTTTTTATGATCTGAACTTATTCCTAACATGACCCATAACTTCTAAGCTCAATTACACGCCCTCCTTTTGTTTATTTAATTTATTTTGAATTAAAATTTTAAAATTCAATTTTAATTAAAATAAAATGCAAAGAGAGACTTAAAGGCGTGTGGGCTTGATATCCAAGTCTCTTAAAAGCCAAGACAACTCATGCAAGGCTGTGACATGACAAGAGAATCGTGCAAGGCCATGAAAAAGGAAAAAATATTCAAAAATGGAAAGTTTGGAAACATTTTGAAACACCATAATTCTATTGGATTTATGCCATATTTGTTACCCTAATCTTGTCTCACATATAAGCACAAACATTCCAGCCTGCATACACACGCACAGCTGCCTTAGAGAAGCCCTAGAAAATTTCAAAAAAATTCAAAGAGTGGTGCGATTCACAAACGCTTAATCCAGCCAACCTCCATCAGATCCAAGCATCCTATCACCCTTTTGAGGACCCCAGGGATTGAACCAATCCATTTTTGAAGGCCAAAGCACACAAGATCGTCCCCTCTAATAACTCATAGTTTGGTATATTTCATTGATCTAAAACTCTTATTTCATGCAACATAAATGATATCTCTGCATATATTTGTGCTTAACATCATGTTCGCGTGTATTTAGAACCATTATATGCAAGTTTTGATGTAGAAATAGAAATGTGCCATTGTTAGGGCACGAAGATCCTTCCTCTCCGTATCTGAATTTGCAGGTTGTTTTAGTCAAAAAGGACACCACCATCATGATCGCAACCCTCGAAATAGGGGGTAGGGTACCCTTTGCATCTTTATCTTGCGTGATTTGCAGGTTTGGAATTTTGAGGCAACCGGAGAAGGTGACCGGAGTTGGACTCCGGCACCTTGACTTGCATAGACTCTGGTGGCTTAATTGTTATATTATCTTTGTGTTATTATAGTCATGAATGAGCAGGCAGCGCAGATGGTAAAGGCATAATACATGTGAAGGAAGGGACTTGGGTTCGATCCCAGGTCCAATAATTTTACATTTTTCTAACATTTGATTACAGGATCTTGTACAACGTATCCCCATGCGCATAACATGAGCTATCAGCCTGAGCCATTAGATCACAGATGGTCTTGATCCAATGCTCTCATAAGTGCAGAACATGGTGGACTTTCCATGATGTAACAACACTGGATCAAGCAGGCGTTGGGCTTATGCATATGGGCCTAGCATACTTTCAAACGTGCACCCCCAAACTGTTTCATACACCAGGCCCATTCCATTCTTTTTTTAATTTACTTTATTTTATTTTTATTTAGTTTATAGTTTTTTAAATTCATTTTTATTTTAATCATAAAATCAACAAAATCACAAAAAATAGACTTGGGTTTTTTTTATTATTAAAATTAACTCTTGCAAATTAATTTAATTTAATTGATTTTAACTTGTTTTCTTTAATTTAAAATTAATTAGAAATTAGGTTAAATCTCAAATATTTTTCATATAAAATACCAAAAATATTTTTATTAAACAATCAAATTTTTAGGCTTTGTCAAACTTATTCCCGTCTTAACTTTGGTGAGTTGTTATTTTTCGTACTATTATTTTTTATTTAATGTATTTGTATACAGTTTTTAATAGTTTAAAATTAGGGTTTATTTACTATTTATTCTCCCAATTGTTGAACTTGTAAATCCCCCTCCCGAGGCCCTGTAATAGCATAGGACTATATCTTCCTGTTTTTACTTTCCGCATTATTAACTGTAGTAATTAGGTTTGCATGGAAAGACTATAAATTAAAACGATTAGATAACCCTAAATGCGCAAGATAAATGAACTAAATCAATACACTTGCACATGCTCACCCCTAGGGTATCTCCCACTTTGGTTGCCTTCGGAAATAGTCACAATTCTCGAAACGTGAGATTTTTTAGTGGTTGTCCTTTAGTTCAAGAGATCACAAGTCCCTCGATGACCCTTTCGATACCGCCTCGGTTAAAAAGTGATCTTAGAACTTTAGGATAATTACTAAAAGTTCTTGCCCAGTTGCCTTAGTGACCGTAAACGTCCCTTCGATAGTCGCTCAACATCTAAACGATAAGGCTACCTACTCACTAATATTAGAATATCACTATCTAAAGGAAAGGAGGAAAGTAACACCTTTTTCGAGTAGGTAGATAACTGTTAGGTACTTGCTCAAAAACAACTTTTTCACACTACACTTTCAAAACATTTTTTTAAAAACGCTTTATCAACACTCTTGAGGACTGATACAAGAGTTATCATAAAGCAAACAAGCTTTTCAAAACACACAAACACGAAAGAAATTTTCAAAAATGAGCAAGTACCTAAGAGCCCGTGGAAAACCACAGATGGAAAGGGTGATAACACCTTCCCTTTCCATAATCTACCCCCCTTACTCAGAAAATCCCGAAAAATGTCTTTTTCTATTCTTTTCACCCTTTCCTTTGTTGGATAAAAGAAAATTCGGTGCCCACTCTTGCTTACCGCGATATTTGTGAATATAAAACACAAAACCAATATAACAGTCGGTTCTGCCACCGTATCACAATAGCACTATATAAAGGAGGAGGAAAAGAACAAAGACTTTTTGAGTAGGTAGATCGCTCGTAATCGCTTGCTCACAAACTAAAAAAAATTTTCACACCTCACACTTTCAAAAACAACTACTTTCAAAAACGCTTTATAAACACTCTTGAGGACTGATACAAGGGTAATTATAAAGCAAATTTCCTTACATTGACATCTTCAAAACACTTTTCACAAAATAACACTTCCTTTAAATAAATATTTTCAAAACAAACATTTTGTATACATTCTCAATGATACGAGAATCATTACAAAATTGTTGCACTTAGGCATTTTTAAAATATTTTCAAACATACACAAGCACAAAGCATTTCAAAATTGAGCTAACGATTAAGAGTCTGTAGATAACTACAGATGAAAAGGGTGCTAACACCTTCCCTTTTCATAACCTACCCCCCGAACTCATAAAATTCTCAAAAAAGTCTTTCTTGTTCTTTTCACCCTTTCCTTTATTGGATAAAAGAAAAGTCGGTGGCGACTCTTGTTATCCACAACATTTGCGATAAAATGCAAAATCAAAAGTCAATTCTCCCACCGTATTACAGCAGCCCTTATTCGAGAAACCCTCGAAGGTCAAAAACCCATTTATTTCACGAGCAAGGCCTTACAGGGCCCAAAAGTAAGATACCAGTAAATTGAGAAAGTATCCCTAGAGATCACCAATGCAGAGAGGAGGCTAAGGCATTATTTCCTAGCACATACAATTGTAGTCTGGACAGAACAATTGATAAAGCAGTTACTCAGTTGACCTGACATGGCGAGCAGAATACTCAAATGGTCGTTATAGCTCTCCAAGTTTGACATCAAATACAAGATCAGAAAATCCCTCAAAGCCCAAGTTCTAGCCGACTTTGTGGTGGAGATGACCTCACCAGCCTCCCCTATGAGCAGAGCATGCAAATGGACCATCTTCGTTGATAGGCGTCTAACTCAAGAGGTAGCGGGGAATGCATTATATTAGAGAACAAGGAAGGAATCTTGATTGAAGTCTCCCTCACTCTATCCTTCTATACCTCGAACAACCAAGATGAGTACGAAGCATTTCAAGCAAGACTACGCATGGCTAAAAATATGGAGGCCGAAGAAGTAAAGATCTTCACAGATTCCCAGCTCATCGCCTCCCAAGTACTGGGAGAATATTAAGTCAAAAATGACCATCTCTCCGAGTACGGGTGTTAGCAAGAAATTTCGACTAAGGATTTTAAAGTTAGACTTGAATATACTTCAAAATATTCCACTACTTTATTTATGTGAAGCCATAAAGGTTGAGATTCGAATTGAGTAAAATTCGTTGGAAAGGTTTACTAATTCGAATTATTGAATAAAGATTGTTATTCGAAATGTGGCTAAGGTTTCAAACATTTTTTCGACCGTCTTCAGAGATTGGCGCTCAAGATAAGAAGGAGATTCGAATTCAAATATTTTGATCTTATCCGAAAAGATGCGTGAAAGGCTCTGAGTTCGTCGAAGACATGCAAATAGAAACGTGGCATTAGTTCGTGTAGAAGACCGTTCGGGTCAAAGTAGTATAAATAGTGGCTTTAGTATTTCGATTTAGGTGGTGAACATCTTTGTACAAATTACTCAGAAATTACTCAAAGTACCAAGTGTTAAAGAGAAACGAGTTTATTGAGGATGTACGTATGATACACCCATTTAATATAAATGCATTTACTTTCTGCAGAATTTCCAATAACATTTACTTAAGTCTTTTACCATTTCAAGTTTAGAAGTAATTTTACTTTCACTTTATATGCATTTTAATTCGACATTTGAAGTCATTTGTCTTCATATACAAAACATGTTAAATACAACAATCAAGTTAAAAGATTAATAAAGACACTTGTGTCCTAAGATCAATCTGATCGATCTCACAAGTAACTGGATCCATATAAGGATTTGGAAGATCAGCGGTTGCTTACCAAAATTCGAGGGTAAACAAATTGGCACACCCGGTGGGACCTGTGTCTTTATCCATCTTAGTTTTAACTTGTTTATTGCATGAGATTGAGAAGTGGAAAACTAGCCAACAATATAAATCCTAGACCAAAAGGAAAATACATTAGGGGAATGGCTAACCCACCCACTAGTGATGCGCAACAAGTTCACCCTCCTGTGGGAGGAAATACCAGCGCTTCGAATACAAACGAAGTGATGACAGTGAGTCAAGGGACTACAACGATCCCTTCGACAACAAGCGTTGCAGTTATACCCCAAAATACAAACGCTTCAACTATATCATCAAACACCTATAACGAACATACCATTGTGTTTATAGCCAATCAAAATCAATCCTTAACACCCAGGCCTTTGATAGGTATGTCTAGAACTTTTCCACCAGGATTTACAATCCCAACATCAGATCCTATATATGGCATGCAACTTCGTTCATGATGGGATTTCAAAATAATACGTCGACATACACTCGTCCCGTAATATCTACTTTATTACCATTGCAAGGATCAGGGTTTGGGATAAACCATATGGCTAGAAACAATTCGCAGCAATCCAAATACCTGTTATCACCACAAATACATAAGCCCTCATAAGGCAACAAATGGACGATAGCAACCACGAGATGTTGGGCGTATTGGCCCAACATATGGGTGCGATTTTCAACCCTTTAATTCAAAGCACTACACAAACTAACTTGCAGAATGCCCAAGCAAACCAACAGATGGCGGCGCAAATAGGGCGTCTTGCAGATTTCTTTGGTGCGCCCAGAGAAGCAGTTCGACAGCCACCCTCACAGCCCACATGGGTAAGGTAGAATCAAGGCATCATATTCCAAGAAGAGCCAACCATAAACCAGGCCCAACCTTTGATTCACCCTGAAGCCGAAGTCCAACAACCAATTCGAAGGGAGGAACCACCCAGACCCCAACAGGCTATCCCTAGGGAGGGAACCAGGGAGAAGGGTAGTTTTGGTGAATCGAAACCAAGATGCTGATGAAATCCTTCAGGGTTGTCGACAGAATGATATGGTGGGAAACAATAACCTAGCAGCCTTAGTCGAAAGGATTATGGTACGAAATAGGGTAAACTTAGGTATGTGTAGACCAAATTATACATCCCCTTTGTCAGAATATATTCAACAAACTGAATTTCCAAGGGGATGGAAAGTACCCAAATTCACCAAGTTTTCTGGTGATACTAGCAAATCTACCATAGAACATATTTCTAGATACCTTACAAAAGCAGGAGATATAGCAAATAATGAAAATCTAAGGATTAAATACTTCCCTTCTTCGCTGACAAAAAATGCTTTTACTTGGTTCACCACCCTCGCGGCGAATTCCAATCATGATTGGACTCGTTTGGAGAGGCTGTTTCATGAACAATTTTATGTAGGACAAACCAAGATTAGTCTAAGCAAATTGGAAAATGTCAAGCAAAAATTTAGTGAGCCCATAGAAGATTACCTCAACAGATTTCGTTTGTTGAAGGCAAGATGCTTCACACAAGTGCCAGAACACGAGTTGGTCGAAATGGCAGCAAGAGGTTTGGACTTTTCTATCAGGAAAAAATTAGATCCCCATTATTTGAGGGATATGGCTCAATTAGATGATAGGGTTCGACAAGTTGAGCGTTTGAAGATCGAAAGGCTAGGGTGAAACAAAGTCATAGAAAAGAAAGAGTGGCTTATATCAAACCTGCTCAGACGAAAGAGAAGTCCAAGAGGATTTCTCAGAAGTCGAAGAGCACAAAGTAGATCTTGCAGAGTTGAAGCAAGGACCACTGTACCCTTGCAAAATGTTGACTCCTGTGAATGGAAAAAATCCTGTCGAACCAGAAAGGAGCAACAAATTTCCAAGAAAATCTTATACGTTCGACATCACCAAGTGTGATGAAATTTTCGACTTACTAGTTAAAGATGGCCAGATGATAGTGTCCCTGGTGCTAAAATTCCTCTGTTAGAACAACGGAAGAAAAGGGGTTTATGTAAGTATCATAATTTCTTAGGCCACAAAACCTCACAATGCTTTCTTTTCAGGGATCTGATACAAAAAGAAATTCAGGATGGAAGGTTGAAGTTTGAGGAGAAACCCAAACCTCAAACGAGGATTGATGCTGACCCTATGCAGGTTGCCAAGACCAATTATGCTGAACCTGCTGCCATCAACATGGTGGACATTGCTGGAGTTGAAGGGTTGCAACTAGAACAAAACCAGGGGTCTGATAAATCCTCAAAGCCAGGGTTTGCTGATGATCTCGTGGCGGAGAAGGAAACAAGCGCTACTGATGGCGCAATGAAGAGTGCAATGAAGACCAAGACTATTGATAGTCTTAGGGTCAAGTTCGAAGGAATGAAACTTGCTGAGGATCCAAAATTCAAAGTGAACATGGTGGACCTGAACCAATTATCTCCAGAAAGGGAGGAGATAGAAAAGCGACTCAAAATGGAGAATGAAAAGATGAAGACAGGTGACCAAAAGGTGAGTTTGGTGGATTACTTATTCCATTGTCACTCGAAGAACCCAAAGGGGCTTGTGTGCCCAAGGTGCAGCATCATGAATGATCAAGGAGCGGCTGCTACCTACCAAAGGGTCTATCAGGAGAAGGCCAGAAACAACTGGAAAAGGGAGAAGGAACTCTTACCTTACCCCCAGATGGGAGAGAGTCTCATGGGATTCTTAGTTCGTTGTCACAAAATGGGTTCAGAAGTTCTTATGTGCCCATGGTGCAGCGCACTATATGACGGAAGGACTGTTGAAGCTTACAAAATGATTCCATACTCTCAGTGTTGGAACAATCAAAGCTGGAATAGGGAATGCTACGTCAATAATGCAAGAGGCATCCCTGAAAGGGCATATATCCCACACCATGGGGCACGCAAACAGGAAACATTTAAGCCCCCAGCAAACATGCCAACGGGAAAATGGCTGAAAGTAGGACAAAACAGAATTGAAGCCAAAGGAAATTCGAAGTGGAGAAGATTCAAAGAAGGTGGACGTACTGCATGGGCCTTCAGGAGGAAGTTTCACTCCAACAAGCAATAATCTCACGTGTTGGAGAACTACAAGGGAAGAATCCCATGTCTAGGTCCCAATGGAGGCGACACCAACGAAATAAGAAAGCCCAAAGGGAGCTTACAAACAAGGAAGTTGGCGAGTCAAGCAACAACCAAACTTTGAATGTCCCAGCAATGGAAAAGAAGTCCCCAACAAGGAGGAAACTTTTCTCTCCTACCAAGATGAAGGTCCCTGGCGAAGGGGACAACAACGAACTGGCCAAAAATGGGCTAGTAGTTGATGAAGATATGTCAACAGATAGCTTCAATTCTGATGGAGAATCTTCTTTGCAAATAAATTGCAATGTGGTTTCTATCTTACCACATGAGTACGACCAGGTTACTGAGGTCGAAGACTCCGAAGAGGCTAACGAACTGGAAATGACAAAACACAAACCTGTATGTTACTATGTCATGAATAATGGCGTCGTTAAAGAGCAGAACGCCTTCTTCGAAAGGCCAGGTGCAGGTATGAAAAACCACCTTAAGCCTTTATTTATTAGGGCTAAAATTGAACAGGTGGGCATCAACAAAGTTATGGTGGATGGTAGGGCAGCAGTGAACTTGATGCCTCAATTCCTATTTAAGAGGATTGGGATGTTCGACACCGACATCAAACCACACAACATGGTGCTGTAAAACTATGAAGGCAAAATTGGACAAACTCTAGGAGTGGTCCAAGTAGAATTAATTGTAGGTACCATAGCAAGACCCACCATGTTCATGGTAATTGCGGAGAAGACGAATTACAATCTTCTTCTAGGCCGTGAATGGATACATGGAATCGGGGCAGTTCCATCCTCAATGCACCAAAGGGTGGCAATATGGAGAGATGATGGGATTGTCGAAAACATAGAAGCAGACCAAAGTTATTTTATAATTGGGGTTAATCATGTCGATAGAAGGAATTTCGACAGGAATTTGGCCAACATTGGCCCATGCACTGCAGCGGAAGGTGCATTAGCACCAAGTAATAATGCAATGTATTTCCTTACCCTTCACCCAACACATGGATTTTGTTGGGATAAGGAAAAATGGGAACTGAAGAAGATGTGCTTGGAGTCCCAGGAATACGGCCAACTGGCTGGGAAGACGATACCATGTCCATGTCTGAGTCTTCTTACTTCAAGAAGATTTCGGCCTATTTGGCTGAAAATAGGATGAAAACGACTTTGGAAGCCGAAGTTAAAATTATGGTTGTTGAAGCCAAGGCTGAAGGAATTCACAACAAGGGGACAAGAATTTTCTTCAAACCTGAACCACCTGACGAAGACACGCTTGTCGAAGACAAATACCAAAGGCTTGATGCCATCTATGACGATGAGCCTTTGGGATTCGAGAAGGATCCAGCGGCATCCAACACGAAGATGCTAGCGCAAGACCCTCTCGAGGAAGTGGATCTAGGAGATGGAACTCAAAGGAGGCCAACGTACGTCAGTGTGAAATTGAACCCAGAAGTAAGAGCAGGAGTGATCCAATTGCTCAAGGAGTATAAAGATTGTTTCGCCTGGGACTATGACGAAATTCCTAGTTTAAGCAGGGAACTGGTCGAATTGAAGCTGCCAATAAAGGATGGCAAGAAGCCCATCAAGCAGAGCCCGAGGAGATTCGTGCTAGAAATCATGTCCAAAATAAAAGAGGAAGTCAAAAGACTCATACGTTGCAATTTCATCGGGACCACAAGGTATGTCAAATGGATAGCTAATATATTTCCTGTAATTAAGAAAAACGGTTCTCTTAGAGTATGCATAGATTTTCGTGATTTAAATTCAGCTACTCCTAAAGATGAATACCCAATGCATGTGGCTGAAATGTTAGTAGATTTTGCTGCTAGTTATGAATACCTTAGTATGTTAGATGGTTATTCAGCATACACCCAAATTTTTATTGCAGAAGAAGATGTGCCAAAGACAATGTTTTGATGCCCTGGCGCAATAGGCACCTATGAATGGGTGGTTGGTTATGCCCTTTGGCCTAAAAAATTGCTGAGGCAACCTATCAAAGGGCAATGAATTCAATATTCCATGATTTCATTGAGACCTTTATGCAGGTTTATATTAATGACATAGTGATGAAATCTATATCAGGGCCAAGCCATTTGGATCACCTTCGACAATCATTCGAAAGAATGAGAAAGCATGGCCTAAAAATGAATCCCCTTAAGTGTGCATTTTTTGTGCAGGCAGGTGATTTTCTGAGCTTTGTGGTCCATAAGAAGGGTATAGAAATCAACCAAAACAAGACAAAGGCAACTTTGGAGGCAAAGGCGCCATCAACAAAGAAAGAGTTGCAATCACTCTTAGGAAAGATAAATTTCTTACAAAGGTTTATATCCAACCTAAGTGCTCGAACTCGAGCCTTTTCCCCACTCTTATGATTAAAATAAGAGGCCTTTGTCTGGAACGAAGATCATCATGAGGATGACGTCAGAGTAGTTGAAAGATTGACAACATGTTCAGGGAGTCGAAATTCTGAAGAAGTTGCAAAAAATATACATTTCTTGTTTCAAAATGAATATTTCTTGGGGGCAATTTGTTAGCTGGAAATTTCGACTAAGGATTTTAAAGTTAGACTTGAATATACTTCAGAATATTCCACTACTTTATTTATGTGAAGCCATAAAGGTTGAGATTCGAACTGAGTAAAATTCGTTGGAAAGATTTACCAATTTGAATTATTGAACAAAGATTGTTATTCGAAATGTGGCTAAGGTTTCAAACATTTTTTCGACTGTCTTCAGAGATTGGCGCTCAAGATAAGAAGGAGATTTGAATTCAAATATTTTGATCTTATCCAAAAAGATGCGTGGAAGGCTCTGAGTTCGTCGAAGACATGCAAATAGAAACGTGGCATTAGTTCGTGTAGAAGACCATTAGGGTCAAAGTAGTATAAATAGTGGCTTTAGTATTTCGATTTAGGTGGTGAACATCTTTGTAAAAATTACTCAGAAATTACTCAAAGTACCAAGTGTTAAAGAGAAATGAGTTTATTGAGGATGTATGTATGATACACCCATTTAATATAAATGCATTTATTTTCTGTAGAATTTCCAGTAACATTTACTTAAGTCTTTTACCATTTCAAGTTTAGAAGTAATTTTACTTTCACTTTATATGCATTTTAATTCGACATTTGAAGCCATTTGTCTTCATATACAAAACATGTTAAATACAACAATCAAGTTAAAAGATTAATAAAGACACTCGTGTCCTGAGATCAATCTGATCGATCTCACAAGTAACTGGATTCGTGTAAGGATTTGGAAGATCAGCGGTTGTTTACCAAAATTTGAGGGTAAACAACGGGGAGTCTGATTTTGACAGGGATGATAACCTCGTTTTCGTACGCTATCGAACAATAAATCACTCATCCACCAGGAAAACTCCATTCCGACTAGAGTACGGAAACGAGATTGTCATCCCTGTCAAAACCAGAGAGCCCTCGAGATGGACTGAAGCCCCTCTTGACGGAGAAATGGACGACGAAGAATTAAGAGAGGGGCTCGACCTTGTCGATGAAATCCGAGCAGGAGCGGCCTTACGAGAAGCCTCCCTAAAAAAAATCGCCATATAATGTGAAGCCAAAGTCATACGGCGTGAATTGAAAGTCAGAAGCCTAGACCTGAAGAGAAACCACAAAGAGTCTTGTGAAGGCTCACCACAAACTGGGAAGGCCCATATCGCGTCCATGCAAAAATGGGGAACGAGGTCTACTACTTAGAAAACTTACACGGGGAAAAGCTTGCTCGACCTTGGAACACCGAAAAACTGAAGCAATATTATAATTAAGGCACAAATACAAATGACATGCTTTTTCTAAACGACGAACACAACATTCCTGACCATATGTGCATGCTCAGGTACAATCATAACACCTCAAATTAAACAAAGAGGCAAGTCTCCACTCTTTTGATGAGCAGATTCTTAGCCCGACGGGGAAAACTCAAACGGGCTCCACCATTGTTGTACCACGGCGGCAGAACACCCAACTCGCGATGGGGAGTTCACGCCACCGAGCTCAGGCTCAAAATGAGACATGAGTTCTGGCTCATGCCTAAAAACAACCCTGGACGTTCGAACAGTCTCTCTACATTGGAGAACCTCAATACTAATGAGCAACCCCCCTAAAACTCTTAAGCAAAATAAACGTCTCAGGTAGTCGAGCATACATGCATGCAAAACTTAACGAAAGCAATAATTCACGCATAAACAAAAGTAAATACTTAAACAGTGCATATTAAAGTAAACAACCACCAAAGTCAAAAATATTAAAAGACGACCATAAATGACGTAATTGTCAGAATGATTACACAAAGGGAGCCAAAGGCCCCCATCCAAAGATACGAACAAGTGGCCATGAGGACCGTGATTGTTTAAAAATTACATCAAAATGGGCAGAGCCCCCATACGATATGACACCAAAGTCATACGGCGTGAATTCAAAGTCGGAGGCCTAGACCTAAAGAGAAACCACAAAGAGTCTCATGAAGGCAAGCTCACCACAAACTAGGAAGGCCCATATTGCGTCCATGCAAAAATGGGGAACAAGGTCTACTACTTAGAAAACTTACACGGGGAAAAGCTTGCTCGACCTTGGAACACCGAAAAACTAAAGTAATATTACAATTAAGTCACAAATACAGATGACATGCCTTTTCTAAATGACGAACACAACATTCCTGACCATATATGCACACTCATGTACAAGCACAACACCTCAAATTAAATAAAGAGACGAGTCTCCACTCTTTTAACGAGCAGATTCTTAGCCCGACGGGGAAAACTTAAACGGGCTCCACCATCGTCATACCATGATAGCAGAACACCCAACTCGCGATGGGGAGTTCACACCACCGAGCTCAGGCTCAAAACGAGACATGAGTTCTGGCTCATGCCCGAAAATTACCCTGGTCGTTCGACCAGTCTCCCCACACTGGAGAACCTCAATACTAATGAGCAATCCCCCAAAAACTCTTAAGAAAAATAAACGTCTCAGGAAGACGAGCATACATGCATGCAAAACTTAACGAAATCAATAATTCACGCACAAACAAAAGTAAATACTTAAATCATGCAGATTAAAGTAAACAACCACCAAAGTCGAAAATGTTAAAAGATGACCATAAAGGTCATAATTGTCAGAATGGTTACACAAAGGGAGCCAAAGGCCCCCATCCAAAGATACGAACAAGTGGCCACGAGGACCATGATTGTTTGAAAATTACATCAAAATAAGCAGAGCCCCCAGAACAAACAAATATTACAAAAATCAAATGAAACGCGGGCCGAACAGGACCAAGAAACAATAAACACCAATCAACTGTCGGGCTGAGGCTGCTCTTGAGGCTAGGACGCACATCATGATCAAACTAGGGACACACATCACGATCAGGTTGCGGCTGTACGGGCTCCCCTGAGGTATGAAAAGAATCTGGCACATGCCCGTCTGCCGCCTCGAGGAAGTCGGGGACAACCATACGGCCACCCACCACGTAGTAGAGGAATCCACTCTTTGTTATGACAAAGTCGACACCCGGATTCATGAGACGGATCTCAGCTACTGTGTTCTTAAAACCGTCCTCAGCAGCCATGAGAATATCTTCGTCGGCCTGATGAATACGAGCAACCAGTTAAGCCCTGGTCGTCAACCTCTTGACATCCCTAGGCTCCTTCTCATCAGGGACCATGGCGGACTTGAGCTCATTCACCTCAACCTCGAAAGCATTCTTCTCGTCCTCGCGAGCATCCCTCTCCTTAGCCAGAACCTTCTTTGCCTTTGCCAACTCCTCGTTATCAGCTTTCAACTTTTTAAACTTCAACTCAAGAGCCTTCTACGCATCCTTAGTTTTCCTCAACTCCAGCTCCTCGGAACTCCCTTCCTCGGTATGAATCACTGCTGCCCCCAGGATCCTCATGAAGGCAACAACATCCCAGGCAAATAAGGTCCTCATGAAGCACCTTCGAAGAAAGTCCTATCGTGGAAGCAGGGGGAAGCATAAATCTTTCTTTTCCTTTCTCCATGGTCAAATCTACCAGATCATCAGAACGAGGCCTATTGGTCCTTGACCTCACTGGAAGAGGAAAAGACTGCCCGACAACTGGACTAGATGAAGAGGTCCCCGATCCAGTGAAAGGCATACATGCTCCATCACTGCCCAGGAGGCTCTTGGAAACCGACTTCTGCGCCTTTTGGCCTTGATAGAAACATTCCTAATCATACGCTCCTGAGCAATAGACATTTTCTTTACAATAAAACAAGAACGAGTTAGAAAATCATGGATATTAGCATAAGGGAAACTCAAATACGAAACGACTACCGAAATATTTCACTGGGTCGCCGCATTTATAGAAGCTCCTTGACATTAATAAGTCTAGGCTCGAACACGGGGTTCCCCTTCTCATCAACTATGGTATTTCCCCCCTTGCCCACGTGCTGGACCGAGGGTATCCCCTCGACAAAGGCTAACAGCTGGTCATAGCTGGCCTGATCTTCAACATTTAGATGTCCTATCTTCACTATGTAATGGTCGGTGCCCCGAGAAAAGTGCTCTCTGTCCCAGTGAAAATGGAACCTTTGCACGAGCTCTCTCCTTGCCTCACCTTCCTCGGTCAGCACAGGCTGCCCATCTAGACCACGCTTGGGGATACTGCTAAAAATGTTAAGGATAACCTTCTCCGATACAAGTTGGACCAAGAGATACTTATCCTTGAAATGTAGAACATATTCGAGATATGCCTTAAACAACTTCTTGCTCGACTGTTTCAAGGAAACCCATCCGAACCGCCCACCAACAACTCCCCGTTGAAGATGAAAGCAATAGAAAAACAGGGAGATAGTGGCCCTAATCTGCAGATACTCACACACAATCTCGAAAGCCCGTATGAAGGCTATCGAGTTAGGATGAAGCTGCGAAGGAGCAAGATGAAGATGGTAGAAGACGACCACCTGAAGGTCGGTGAAAGGGAGCCGAAACCCCATATCTATGAAAATGATCTCATACATAGCAAATTGGTTGACGTTGTACTTCGTACAGATCCAGTCACACTTCCCAGAGACGAAAATGGCCCAATCTTCCTTGGCATTCAATTGCTTTATCCCCGAGGCCACAATTGTAAACACCTCATCCGGGTGCTCGATAAAATATGAGGCGATCTATTGAGGACTTGGTGTGATCCAGTCCTCGGAGGCTACAGAAGCCTCGGGCACACCCTGCACGAATGCACTTGGTTCTGACGCGGTCTGTTAGGAGTCACTCTACCCATACATACTTACTTAGGACGAGTCTTGGTCATATGAGGTTTGATCAAAATAACTTTGTTCGCTCATGATTTCGTCCTCGACAGTGCTAGCCATTTTTCTTGAAAAACAGAGGACAAAAATGAATTCGAAATCAAATCAAATTCACCCTTCCACCGCTAATCAAGTGAAAGGGAACACAAAGGCACGAGGACTATGTCCTCGACCAGAGCCCTTACTTAAACAGCAAAAAGTAGACACGAGAACGATTCCACCTAGCACGTCATACACTTGTCTGCTAAGCTAAACCCTAACCCACACAAGGAATGATCTCCTCAACAATTGGGTTTGAAGTTCACATGGGGTTTCACCAGAAACTCATGAAGTTCATGGTAGAAACCTAGAAACAACCCAACCTCGCCGAAAAACTCATCACAACTCGCCGCCACTGGCACAAAAGTTAGACATCTCCAACAGATTCACGACGGAGCCGACATCCTCATGTGGCAGAACCACCGTCAAACACCAACAAACCACTAGAAAATTCCCCCACTAAGATACATTAATCCTAACTGCATGTATCTCTAAAGGAGAAATCATAAAATCTAGCCTAGAATAGAAACAGAGTTCACAGAAACAGGGGAAAATCAAGAAATTCACTTGGTCAGGGAGGATCAACGACAAGCGAGCAGAAATTGCAGTGGCGGACGGCGGTGCGTTGTTGAACTAAGGAGAACGAGCAGAAGATAGCAAGCCAAAAGTGTAAATGAAACTTCCTCTCTCCCATTTATAGGAAGCCTTAATGGTACGTGAGCGGGCACGCGCTTAGGGAAGCCTAGGGGTTGTCATCATTATGCCCTAGTCCCTAGACTTGCCATCATTACGCATTAATGACAACACATGGCTCGATGTAAGCATGAGACACTATCTCTCAGAGTCCAATCAACCATTCGGCTCCATGCACTCTGATCACACGAGACCACGATCGAGCACCTCGAACCCACCTATCCCCGGACGCATCCTGAAGCATTCTCGCCTCCTCGACACACGAGATGACTCTAAGTCATCACTCCTACGCCTGTGAGCAATAACTTGGGGACTCCTATTCTGGACTAGTCCAATGGCTAAGCAGGGCCCAATCCACTTCTGCATGTAAGACGACCTAATAACCCTGGCCCAATAAAACATAAAGAATAAAGGACACTTTATCCCTTCAGCTCGACTACCGAGGAGTCCTGGCCACCAAGGCCTTCACGATTACTTCTTCCCGCTCATACAGGCTATTTCTTATCCTACCCGACGGCACGAAGATAGCCACCCAGGAACGACCTAAAATCACGCTTTCCCGTGAGACACTTGTCTGCCCGTTGTAACTGCTAGTTACGAGCACGTATGGTCGATACAACGGCTAGTTCCTGGCAGTTATCTATTTTTGGGAAACCTGGTATCCAGACCCAAAAATAAGAACCAATGACCAAGCGTGGGGGCACTATATAAATCCTCCCACTTGTGAGGGCCATGTATCTAATATTCACTCTAAAAACCCTAATCTCATTCTTGTTTCTCTTTGCACATTTTCTTACTTGATCGTCAGAGTGCCTTGCAGGTACACCCCATTCTCTCCTCAAATTCCAGCCTAGCAGACGTCATCTTTCGGTCCACCTTCAGGTTCTAATCAACCGGTAAGATCACTTTCTCATCTCAATCCCTGCCCTCGAATATACTTCTCATCCCCGTATCGGATCTCAGCCACTAGGGGATTTTGTCCTCCATCTCCGTCCCCACAGATCACCACGGTTTGCAGATATCTATAAACATAAATTTTTATTTATCATTTTTAATTAAATTAATAGGAAAAAAATTAAAAACTAACCACAGGAAACTAATAAATTAATCATCTACGACAAATATATTGTTTTAACAATATTTAATCTTGAGATTCATGAACACAAAATTTTCAAACTTCAAAAAAATTAAAATAGTCATTTAGATCTCTCTCATTTACTAACATTATATATGTGTTTTACATTTGTTTATAAAACACGTTTATTTGAAATAATAAATAAACCTACATAAAACTGTTAAATTATATATTAATTAACGATATTATAGAATTCTAGTGTGAGGCAGGGACTTCACGAGGTGGAGGTATGTTCGTCATCCTCATCCCCAAAATGTCTTCATGAGAACTTTATTCTCCATCTCCGTCCCCAAGAGAAGAAAATTTTTCATTTTTGAAACTTCAAACGGAGAATCCTCGTGAGAATCCTCAATAATAAATACTATAGTTAATATTCAACTCACCTCTTATAATATAAAGTGAATCCTAGAAACACAAATGTTAAAAAAAAAAAAAAACAGATTTTGTGTTTCATCTTTGAATTTATTTTAAAGATTAATAGTAATTTATCCTCTTACCTTATATGCGAATTTTAATTTATCTTTC
The DNA here is from genome assembly GCA_948472305.1 of Vicia faba. Lineage (NCBI taxonomy): Eukaryota > Viridiplantae > Streptophyta > Magnoliopsida > Fabales > Fabaceae > Vicia > Vicia faba. The sequence continues at coordinate 215,246,084 of OX451736.1, forward strand.
TTTTAATTTTTTTTTTGATACATTCTTTAAAATATAAAAATTCTAAGTCTTTTGTCCTATTGATACAAATATTACCTCTATGTAAAAAAAAAAATTTATTTTCCCCTTTATTTTTACGTGCTTAGAAAATACTCAAAAAAATAAAGAAGTATAATTAAATTTTTTTAAAAAAATAAATTAAAACTCGTTTATATTACAAAAGGTAAATTACTATTAATCTTTTTTTTATTATAACACTTCTAAATTGATCAGCAGATTTAAAAAAATTGAAATAAAAAAATCAACATACTAAAATTTAAAGAAACCACCGACAAATAATCCGATTTGTTGAATTATTTAGTTCAAAGATTAAAAATAGAGAATTTTCAAAAAGCTAAATGAAATCTGGGTTTCTTTACGTGAGCAGATTTTAAAATTTGTTCTGTATGATAGTGACGAATCGGATATTAATCTAAATAAAACTTTTATACTATCAATATTTAAAAAATAATATATATTTTTTTTATAAAAAAACAATATTTATCTAGTCTTTTGTTTAAAGAAACACAATATTTACATATTTATTTAAAGCCAAAAAATAGTATTTCAACACTCATTAAATCAAATTTATGAAATTCATTAATAAAAAAGTACATGTAAATCTCTTTTTCATTAATTCTGTAGACCAACATTTATTACATGTGTCAAAAAAAATCTGAAATTAAATCAAATATTATGTGTCATTGTTTCCTTGTATTAAGCATGAATATCCATATAAACGTTACAACCTAATCAAATTTTCCCTACTCTCCAATCCTCATTTTTCGCATCATTTACTATAAATACTGAAATTAATTTCATTTTATTTTTCCATTAAATATATCATCACAAATTCACAACAAAATAAAATAAAAATCATTTCCTTAAATCTCAAGACTACGTTATAAGTTTATAGTAGGGTCCACCCCCCACACACACACTAAAACGGCGCGCGCCCACACGATGCACCATCCCACACTGGACCACACTCTATCAATACTCCTATTCATCGAATAACCTCTTATAGGAAACAAAAATAGCATGAGGAAAGGATCACGATAACTAAAAAGCACCTTCAAAACGCATGAGTAACGTGCATGGTTTGCATACGTGGACCAATAGGAATAAAGTAGGCAATTATAAAATTATTTTTTATTATTTTTTCTTTAAAATATTAATGTTAAAGTGAACAAAACTGCAACACTGATACAACAGAACAGAACTGAACTCAGAAACACATAAAAACATAAAAACAGAAACAAGAGATTTGGGTTTTCGATCGCTTTAACGTTGCTTCGTTCATTGCGTCGTTTCGTTTGGTTTCTTTGTTTATGAATCGTTCTCTTGAAATTATGAATAAAGATACGTGAATTCCGCATTCCCTGCATTGATATCGGTGGCTCTGAATTTTTCTTGCGTCAGTCTACAATGGAGGTTGACGGTGATACGAGTGTTGGAAATCGAAAACGGAAAAGAGGGTCGTTGAAAACAAAGCTTCTGGTGAATGAAAAAGTTGAGGTAATGATGATGTTATATGATTCTGATTTCTGTTGTTTTAATAAAGATTTGATTTTTTTTTTGTTTATGGATTCTGGGTTGTTGGTTTTGTATTAGGTTTTGCGATGTGGTTTTTTTAGGGTTTTTTTGGGGTTTTCTTTACATGACTGTTGTAATTCTGTTATATCAGAATCAGAATCTAGTTTTTTTTTTTCTGTTTACGATCTTTGATTTTCTGTTCTTGATTTGACATTTCTGATTCTTTTTTCCATAATTGAATTACCATTCATCTCTGTGTTTTCTTGTTTTGAGCTATGTTTGGATTTCATGCAAGTGATGAATTAGGAATGAGATGAGATACTGTTTATAGTAATATAATGTGGACTCAATGTTGTTTCCTTTATTGATGTTTTTTCAGTTTTTGTGATTGTTGTGTTGTATTCGGAGAAAATCTGCATGTTTGTGAATGTGATTTCCTTTATCTGAAATTTCTAGTTCAAGGGTTTTTTTACTTAGTTTTTTTTTTTTTGTTTTTTTTTCAGCTGAGGAGTTTGGAAGATGGTTTTCTGGGATCATGGCATCCGGGGAAGATTATCCGCCGCGCAAGGACTAAGCGTTATGTTAAATATGACAATATTCTAAATGACGATGAATCGGATTACATTGTTGATGTTGTGAGTGTTTCTAGTGTTTTGGATGGTGTAGTTGATTCTGCTTCTGCTTCTGCTTCAGATTGTGGTTACAGACGTGGACTGATTAGACCAGTCCCGCCTCCGATCGAGTTAGAGAGAATGGATCTTCTATTCGGATTTTGCGTTGATGTGAATTATCAGGATGCTTGGTGGGAAGGTGTGATATTTGATTGCTGCAATGGATTGGAGGAGAGGAGCATATTCTTCCCTGATTTAGGTGATGAAATGAAGGTTGGAGTTAAACAGTTGAGGATCACTCAGGATTGGGATGAATCAACTGAGAATTGGTTACCAAGAGGGAAATGGGCGTTTCTTGAGTTGTTTGAGGAGTGTGAGACGGTGTCCTATGTTGCAATCTCGGTTAAACAGATTTGGTATGATGTTAGGATGAGAAAGGATTATGCTGAGACCATTGGAGAATGGACTTGTAATGTGAAAGAATTGTGGAGAGACCTTGTTGTGGAGGTGATTGGTGAGTACTATACCATCACGCTTAACGAGGTTCGGCCCGTCTTAAACCTTCCGAAGAATTTACTCGAAGGAGGGTCATCTGAACCAACTGATAATGTTCACATTGAAGCTAATCATGGTAATGCGTCTGGTTCTGAAGTTGGAACATCTGATAGGCCTAAGGAAAATGCTGATTCTTCAAACTTGTTGGATGCAAATCAAAACTGTGGTAAGACTAGCGTCATTCCTTTGGCGGATGGAGACTGTGAGAAGCAAATTATTTTACATGAAGATCTCGAATCAGATAAGAATAGAAAACGGAGACGTTCTGCGTCTATAATTTGGCAACCTCTGAGACTGTCTGAAGTTGAATTCTGTCCTGAAGTTATTCATGAGTATGCAGTTGGATGTAGGAGCAAGACAGTTCGGGAAACTTTGAAGACGAAAGTAAGGAAACATCTTGCGTTTCTTGGTTGGACAATTGAGTGGACCGAAGACAATTGTCATAATAGTAGACGATACCGGTACATTTCACCGGATAAGTGTGACCAGAAGTGTTACTCTTCGATTTTTCTAGTTACTCAAGTTTTGCAAAAGCATCCCGACATGAACTCTGTGCTGCCCCAGATTGACAGAAATCTTTCACATCGGTTCTCTGATCCGCTCCGAAAGAACAATGATCTAGATGTTTGTCCTCCAACCACTGAGCCTTCTCCAGTTAAAGATCAACTTGAACCAGAACTCTGTCCTCTAGCCGTCGTAAAATATTACTTGCACACATTAGAGAGAAACTCGGCTGAGAAGAGAGAGTGGAAATTGAAGGCGAAAAAACATCTATTAGCAGAAGGATGGATCTTTGACTACCCAACTGGAAGAAGGAGGGCAACTTTGTACAAGTCTCCACAAAATCATTGTTTACGCACACTTCGAGGTGCATGCAGGCTGCACATTAAAGAAAAAATTCCTGAATGGACTGATTCAGACCATGTTGATGGTGATGCTCTATTGCTGAGTGTGTTCCAATTGCTTCAAGAAGAGCCTGAATTACAAACTATAGATGATTCATCACAAACTGCAAAGAGAAACCGTAAAGGCGCAAGGAGTTCAAAGAGTAGTGCACAAAAGAATCTAGAGAAGGAAGTACCTAACCGTAGAGGTGCAAGTACTTCAAAGGCTAGTGCACAAAAGGATCAAGAGGAGGAAGAACTTACCCGGGTGCTAAGATCAAGCAAAAGGGTGCAGAAGGTTTTCGGTTTGTCACATCAAAAGCCTCAAAATATTGTGTCTTGGTTAATAGGTTGTAACATTGTGTTGCCAAGATACAAGGTCTATTACTGGGAAACAGAAGGCAGAAACTCACCTACATTTGAGGGAAGGATTACTATAGAAGGAATTAAGTGTTCATGTTGTCAGAATGTATTTGGACTCAGCGGCTTTGCAAACCATGCTGGTGGAAGCAGTAACCGCAGGCCTTCGGAGTGTATCTTTTTGAAGGATGGTAGGTCACTGTTAGATTGCATGAGGGAAGTAATGCATGATCACAGGTCAAGGGAAGCCAAAGAGAAACAATGCAATAATCCGTTTGAAGGAGAAAATGACAACATTTGTTCTGTTTGTAACTATGGTGGTGAACTTATTTTATGCGACCAATGCCCATCGTCGTTTCATAAGAAGTGTCTTAATTTGGAGGTAGATTATTAACCAGTTTCCTTTTCAATCATGGCATATTAAGTTCTAGCCTGTTGCTATATTTCCTTTCCTTTTTGTGACTCCTTCGGGATTCAGTACTTTAATGCCATATTAACTAACTAGTTTCGTTCTGCATGTGTAGGGCATCCCTGATGGTGATTGGTTTTGTCCATCATGCCGTTGCGGAATTTGTGGCGAAAACAGAATTGAAGAGAAAGAAGATGGACATTTTCTTACTTGCGTTCAATGTGAACATAAATGTAAGCTGATAAACATAGATTTGCTTCAATATTTCATCCATTCCTTTGTGCATAACTATATATGTTGACCAACGGAAATTTTCTTCAACTCTATGTAGATCATGTTGAGTGCCTCAGAAATAGACCAAAAGATAACTCGAGACGATATATGAAAAATTGGTTCTGCAGAGAAGAGTGTGAAAGGGTAAGTTAAATCCACATCAAGTGTTCCACATCTCTTAATACTTTCTAGTTCGACAATGAGCTCTTTCTATATACTGCTAGAGTCAAGTTTCATGAAAATGGCTATTCATTACATTTACGTGTATGCACTTTTGCAGGTCTACATCGGGCTCCAAAATCTATTGGGAAAGCCGGTTTTAGTGGGCGAGGACAATCTAACTTGGACATTGGTGAAGTATGTCAACTCTGAGAGTTGTGGTGTTGGCAGTGCTGAAAATGATCTAGTGGCAGAGAGTTACAGCAAACTAAGCGTTGCACTTTCGGTGATGCACGAATGCTTTGAACCCTTACCAAACGCCTTCTCTAGCAGAGATATCGTGGAAGACGTTATATTTAACCAAAGGTCAGATATTATTATCCTTCAATTCATGTTCATAACATTTTTTTAGGATTCTTTGCTTTCTATGTTTGTATCATACTAAGTTGAACCAGAAAAAGACCTGCATAGATTCTAACATATCTATCGCCGTGGAAAATGGATATTCATTATAAAATTCATAGATATGTTAGAATTTATAACTTTTATTTATCGTATTTGTAGTTAGTGCGAAGTTTGTAGTTTTACGTTTATCATGCATGATTGAGTTGACGCGTCTATAGACATTTATTGGAAGATACTAATTAAAAAGTTTCCTTCTTTTTCACTAAAAATTTCTTCTCTTCCAGCTTATTGCGAAAAATCCATGCCTATATGGATGGCAACACAAATACTGAGCCAATATTTTTGAAGAATATACGAAGTATTTTAGCTCTCGTGAAATATATCATTACGATTTTGGTTATTTGATTCAGAAAAATGATTCTAATGGATTGAGCATATATCTTGTAAGTTGAAACTCTTTTAATCAAACAAGATGGCATGCAAAAACATCACTATACGGTTTGAGATTTCAACTATGTTGGTATTTGTTTCATTTAAAATGTGTGGAATCATGTACACCTTTGAGTTTTTTCATTCCCTAATGGATTTGTTCACAGGTATACATTGTTCATGATCATGACATTTTATCTCAAAGTTGTGCTACACTATTTGTTATATTCGCACCGAGCCAGTGCCTTATACATGTACTTTGGAATCTTTCAGGTCGGAGCTAAACAGACTAAACTTCCAGGGTTTCTATACCGTACTGCTAGAGAGGAATGAAGAACTAATCAGTGTGGCAACTATAAGGTTAGTATTGGATCTGCTACTATTAAGAATCAAATCAAGTAGTAGGTTTTGCACGATTTTGCGATTGCATTTCATTAACTCATATCCTTTTTTAGGATATTTGGGGACAAGATAGCTGAAGTTCCTCTAGTGGGTACCAGATTTCAGTATAGACGACTTGGAATGTGTCGTGTTTTAATGGACGAGCTTGAAAAGGTAACATAAAAATCGTACAAAACGTGTCATTTTATGAACTATATCGAATGATCTTGATATGGCATCAAATTTTAGCATCAAATTTCTCACTTGAATACTTTTCTTGCATCAGAAGCTAAAGCATCTGGGAGTGGAGAGACTAGTCTTACCTGCTGTACCTGGTGTACTAGAAACATGGACCAATTCTTTTGGTTTCAAGCAGATGACTAATTTCGAGAGATCACAGTTTATAGGCTATTCTTTCCTAGACTTTCAGGGAACTACCATGTGCCAGAAACTGTTAACAAGACTTCCATCTCCGGAATCGGGCGTAACAAGAGGTTCGTAACTTTTCATGATTCTTATATTGACAGTTAGTTTGACAGAATCACATCTATAGTGCATATTCTACATATGTGATTTCTCGATATTCACTGTAAATCCAAACATACACGTAACGAAACAGTTTCCTTATTGATTGATTGGATTATAACCTTATTGTTTCATAATGCAGACACTACTCCAAAACAACAAGACCTTGGCTTCTCAGTTAAATGTAGAATAAATTTTGAAAAAGCTAGTCCAGGATCAGAAGTGGATCAAGCAGAAAGGACAGGAAAAATGGAGTTACAAGTTTTGGAGACCTATGCCTAGTTCCTAAGCAACCAAGAAAAAAAAATTCAGATTTTGTGGAAGAGACAGAAATTGTATTGGAGGAGAATAAAAAGAAATTTTGTAGAAAAAAATTGGTTTTGAACAATAGTGTTTAGGCTATAAGTTTATCTTTCGGCTGATTAATGTTCTTGGGATATTTTCAAGGGCATATCACATATGTGATTGAAAAATAATCTAGGTCTTATTGACATGATTTATTAATATACTGTTTATATGACTATGTTGCTTGTTATGGGATTTTCCTACGATTCTTTAAAGTCCATTTCTTTTATAAAAAATTATTATGAAGAAAAAACTTATAAAAACAAGTAAGACATGCTATAAGTTATTTTTATACCAAACATGTCTTTACATTTTACCATGTCTAATTGTGATGTGCCTAAAATAATGACTTTTTTTAGGGGTATTGTGAAAGCTATTAGGAGCCGATTCTTTCCTTTTCAGGCCTTTGGCTTGTTTGGGAGGATATGCAATTTTTATCAATAATGAGTTCATTTAATAAAAAATACTGCAAATCAAGATGGAATTATATAATTGTTGGAAATTTAACTTAAATGATGATTCTCTTTTGATGGGTCAAATTCTATTGTGCGTGTGTGTAGCCTAGTGGTGAGGACTTGGTCTTAAGGGTGTGCTCCTCTCAAAGTCTTAGCCTAGTGGTGAGGACTTGGTCTTAAGGATGTGCTTCTCTCAAAGTCTTAAATTTAAATCCTATTGGACACAAATAGCTTATTAAAAAAAAAGTTAATTAATAATGAGTCATACATCAAAACCTAGTTTTGATTAAGTAATTCTCTCTCATTATATTTTCTCCACTCAACCACTATTTTCTTTCCACTCACTTGAATCATTTACCTATTAATATGATTTCTAAGTTCATTGAAAAGTTACACCAAATTTCTAAATTTTTGGAATCTCTCTTCTCCCTCTCAGCTCTCTTCATCTCAATACAATTTCTTTCTTCTTTGTTTTTCGAGTGGCCTTTTGTGTCATCAACGACTAAAATTCTTTCACATATTACGAGTGGTTTAAACACCATCTGAAGATGTATTTCTTAGGACAATTCATCACAGTGTAAGTGATAATCATAATCCTTTTGTGAATGAATTGTTTTATCCTGGAGGCGCCGTGGTTATAAAGAGCTGCTTTGCATAATTTTGGTAGTACCGTGAAACGTCTTAAAGAAAGTGCATTGTTCCACAACTCAGCCGATAACTTCCTCCGTGACAATCTTTTCAAAAATCTGATAAACAACAATTTTAAGACATTGCTTTAACTACCATGACTACTGAGGAAATTATCGGTACTACTGCGGCTGTTACCGCGACAGGCTAAGATGAAATTTTTCTTAACTTTAAAGAAGGTTGCCCATGTTCTGACTGAGGATATCCCTGTTGCTCCTTCTAGATCAATTGATTTAACTAATGGTAAGAAATATGTGGAATCAAACGGGACTCCAAAATCGTCTGACTTAAACTCTGTTGCAAAAGCTAAAGCTACGACAGATAATTTACAGCTCAGAAAAGAAATCGCCTATGGCAAGATAATGATTATCTTTGCAAGAACTACATTCTGAACAGTCTCTCTGACGACCTATATGACTACTATGGTAATTATGAGACTCCTAAATAGGTAGGAGAGGCTATGCAGAAGAAATACGATACTGAAGAAGCAGGTACAAAGAAATGTGCTGTCAGCTGATAAGTGTAAATTGTAGTTATTTTTGTATATATTTTCTGTTGCACTTATCGACTCTTTGTTGTTAATATCGTTGAATAAACCCGACTTTTGTGTAAATACGTTTAGTTTGTGTTTATTTGTGTTTTTGTGTACATATTTTACGGTTTGATGTTTTCCTATTCATTTTATAGGTATTGATGCGTATTTGGAGCATGAGCAATAAAGTATCGAAGACACGACTTCAAACGCGCGATTTTGAGCAACTCGTCAATAAATAAGGCTCAAAATCAAAGAATAATAAATCATATATTTGGTTGACATTTAGGTATTGTTAGATAGATAATTGAATAAGCTTTCCAACGCTTCAAACCGGACATAAATCGGAGTTACGGTTCTCAAGTTATAGCGAAAACAAAAAGCTGGTTTTTTTCTCATGACAGTAGAGCACGCTTAGCAGGATTTTGCCGTTTAGCGCGGTCTCATGGACATAATTACGTTAAAAGGGGAAGCAAACACATTTTTTAGGTTACGTTTTGGAGTATTTGTTTCCAACTCATCAAACCTTCATTTTTTGGTAGAGAGAGCTTAGAAAACAACTTCGGAGCTTGCATATGGATGATCCGGGGTGGATTGATCATCAATTGGCGCTGACAAACCGGGAGATTTTTGGTTCTATTTGGTTAGGTTTTCTATATGATTTTACTTTGAACTTATGTATATTTCTTGTCCATGGCGTTATATTTAATTTGCTTTACAAATTTGTGTCGATTGTTATCTTAGATTTTTTACTCTGTGCTCGGGGTTTAGGTTGTTATAAATATATACTGCTCCAATATTTATTTAGGATGATTATTTGTTAGTTTCTGGATTCTAGAGATATATTTAGAGCTAACAATCTTTATGGGTTTCTGTAATACGGTGGGAGAACTGACTTGGGTGTTTTACATTTTATCGCAATTATTGCGGATAGCAAGAGTCGACATCGACTTTTCTTTTATCCAATAAAGAAAAGAGTGAAAAGAACATGAAAGACCTTTTGAGAATTTTCTTGAGTTCGGGGGATAGGTTATGAAAATGGAAGGTGTTAGCACCCTTTTCACCCGTAGTTATCTACGGGCTCTTAGTTGCTAGCTCACTTTGAAATGCTTTGTTTGAAATGTGTTTGTGATGGATTTTGAAATTATTTTTGAAAAGTGCCTCCGTTTAGGCGAACTTTGTAATGATTTTCGTCTCTATAAGAATGCATACAAAGTGTTGACTTTTGAAAATATTTTATGGAAAAGTGTTCGTGTGTTTGAAAGATGTTTGAAAAATGGTTGTGAGCAAGCAACTATGAACGTTCTACCTACTCAAAAAGTCTTAGTTATTTTCCTCCTCCTTTAGATACTGCTATCTTACCATTGATTGATAAGAAGCCCTATCATTGGATGTGAAGGGACGGGCGTGGGTCGTCGTACAGTCATAGAAGGCAATATTGTAAGATGCTTTAGAAATTTGTCGTAAGGGTCTAAGATCGTTTACCGAAGGTGTTGTACCCCAAAATTTGCCCTCTCATTCTTCAAGGCCTTTCTCACAAGGATTCTCAAAGTTCAAGCTTGAACAAAGTGCATTGGGATTTTCCAGTACCAAAATTAGGAGGAAACTGTCAAAAAGGGAGAAAACAGATAAAAATATTATTTTGACAAAAATTGGAGAAATACAAGTGTCTTTCGTTTCAGCTCTTTCGACTGGCCTTTTAGCCTCTTTCGACACAAGCTTGACTTGCGTCCTTCGATTGGCCTTTTGGCCTCTTTCGACACAAGCTTGACTTGCATCGTTCGACTGGGCATGGGTCTCTGACACAGTTTGGTTTGGATTCACAAGGAAAAGAGCCTCTTGTAATCTATTTTATTTCTAAGGCAAAAGGATATCTTTTAACATCCTTCGATTTGCACCTCTTGCTCCCTGCATGCCTCTTTCGAATCTGGACATTTTTCCTCCTGTTTGCCTCTTTCGAATCTGGACATTTTGCCTCCTGTTTGCCTCTTTCGAATCTGGACATTTTGCCTTCTGCATGCCTCTTTTGAATCTGGACATTTTGCCTCCTGCATGCCTCTTTCGAATATGGACATTTTGCCTTCTGCATGCCTCTTTCGAATCTGGACATTTTGCCTCCTGCATGCCTCTTTCGAATCTGGACATTTTGCCTTCTGCGTGCCTCTTTCGAACCTGGACATTTTTGCCTCCTGTTTGCCTCTTTTGAATCTGGACATTTTGCCTTCTGCATGTCTCTTTCGTTTGGGCATGTGGCTCCCTTCATGCAAGTCTTTATTTGAGCATTGACCTGTGGTGTGCTTGCTTGGAGTCACAAAGTTTAGACCTCCTCCATGCAGGCTTCGACAAGACATTGACTACGTTTGTACTAGCTTCGACTGGACAACATTCCTCTTTAGTATGCTGCATTTCCATCCTTGACAAACTTCAGCACATGGTTGCTGGACTTGAGGGGCATACATATGAGTCCCTGTCGAAGGGTATGCCTTACTAGTCCATTCGAAGCACACATTTGGCCCCTTCAAACAATGCACCAAGATGATTCGTTCGAAGGACATTTGTTAGAGGAAAGTCAAAACAATGTGTTGGAAGAAGAATCTGGTCGAAGGAGGGTCAAAATGAAAGGATAAAATATTCAAAGATGCTTGCTGCCAAAGTTCAGACATGGTACACTGGCCATAAAACTCCAAAACTGCTGCACAGCAGTCCTGCACTGCTGCCCAATTCCTTGCACCAAAATGGCGATAAAGCATTGTCCCTCGGAGGCTGCAAAGAGCAGTTTACCCAATTTGTTCAAATTATTTTGTTTTCCCTCCAAAAGCTTCAGCCAACTCTGCCTATAAATAAGAGGCTTCAATACATGTTTGAAGAGGATCTTTTGGCCAGTCGAACGAATCTGCAGAAAATTCTCTAAAGCTCTCAAACACTTAAACACTCCAAACACATATCCATAATCTTCAGAAAATTCTCAAGAACACCAAATTTTCTCAAACACTTAAACACTCCAAATACATATCCAGAATCCAAACACATATCCAGAATCCAAACACCTATCCAGAATCCAAACACTTATCCCCTTGGAATCTGAAACGTCCCTATACCTTGTTACCCTTCGAATTCAGTAGGAAGAACCTCACGTTGGTTCTTCTCTTTCGAATCCAGCATCAAAGACGTAGCCCCTGGTTCTTCCCTTCGAATCTAGAAGCATTCAAGGAAACCACTTAAAGGCCCAGCACACGTTCCAGCTTCAAGCAAGGTAAGTCATTCTTAACCTTGAACCCTTCATTTCCAGCATAACATGTGAATAAGTTTTCTTTTCGTTTCAAATATATACATAGTGTTTGTTACTTTTTCGTTTCCACCCTTTAGTTTGTTTTTATTGCTGCCCTTTTTGGTTTGGTTCTTTGGTTGGTTACGGATGTTTTAAGAATTAACCTGGCCCTGAGGTAATGATAGCGTGGCCTTAGACCATGTTGCTATTTAATATTTCAAACGAAGTAAACAGGAGACAGGAATATGAAACGAAGCCTCAGGCTTCCTCACTGACTCCAGGCTCGGTCGAAGGAGGCAGAAAGGAAGATTACATCTTGCACAGATTCCAGGCCTAGTCGAAATGCACAACATGCTGTCCCACTGGTCCCAATCGAAAGGCACAATATGCTGACCGTGAGGCCTCAGTCGAAAGTCATGCCTTCACCCTTTTCAGGCCAAATCGAAGAGAGCCAGAAAGTGCAGAATCGAAGAGTGATGCTGTCTGGGTCGAAATACCCTCATTTTTCTTGTTTTTTTTATATTTTATTTTTGCCTTTATATTTCCATGCAATTCAATATGGTTGTAATAGCGTAGGATTTTATCTTTTTGCACTTTATCACTTTTATATGCTTGGTAGTAAATAGGCGATGCATGACAAGATTAACCTTTAATTTAAAATCAACCGTAGCTCACCATAATATGTACAAAGATAATATAACTGAAAAACAATACACTTGCACATGCCACTCTTAGGGTACGCCTCACTTGGTTGCCTCGAACGTGGTCATTGAGTATAGGGTGTTTTAGAGGTCGCCCTCTTGTCCAAAGATCATAAGTTGCCTCTAAACGGTTGCCTCGGATAAAATGATCTAAGACATTAGGGTTACCGCTAAGGCGTCCTAACATTGCTTTAGTGACCACACGTCCCTTAATCGAATTGACCCGAAAAACTCCAACGACGGTGCTACCTACTCCTCAATAGTGGGATAGCACTGTCTAAAGGATATTTGCAAAGTTTAATTCCTTTTTGAGTAGGTAGATGCTTTTAAGTACTTGCTCTTTTGAAAACAAAAACAAAACTTTTCGCACTTACACTCTCTTCAAAACAAAAACCCTTTTCAAACCCACAAACACAAAGAAAAGAAAACTTTTGAAAACACAATGAGCAAGTACCTAAGAGCCCGTGGGTAACCACGGATAGAAAGGGTGCTAACACCTTCCCTTTCTATAATCTACCTCCCGAACCCGAGAAACAATCTCAAAAAGGAATTTTCCTGTGCTTTTGTCCTTTCCTTGTTGGATAAAATAAAAGACGGTGGTGACTCTTGCTTACCGCGACATTTTGCGAAAATAAACGCAAACGCGAACCAGCATTCCAAAACAGTCAGTTCTCATTCCCACCGATCACAGAAGGCAACATCGAAGTGTCATCAAGGGACTACGATCTTGTATTCGAGGGTATTTGCTAAAGTATCCCAAGTTCGAGGGACATGACTGTTTATTCGTAGGCAACAAGTGTGGGTTACCTTAGAGGTGCGTATGTGAATTTTTTTTTGATTGCATGCATTTTTGTCTTGAGATTAGGGTTCTCTAAGATTGATTTTATCTTGTCATACACACCCTAATTACTAACAATTATATTAAAAGTGACAAATTGCGGAAATTAAAGTCCTACGCTATTACATCATTTATGGGATGGGGATACAAATTATAAATGGGGATGAGAGAAATTAAAGCCTAATTACTATTACAGCCAAATTGAATAAAAATAATAGAAAAAAGTCTCAAAAATCAATATTTTTGGTGTTTAGGCTGACACGGGCACCCGCGTCAGAATCCCTGTAAAAATCTATGCATGTCTTTTTTTGTCCCAGCTAAGCTGACACGGGCCGTGTCCTATGACACGGGCACCCGTGTTAGAACCCTGTCCTGCCATATTGCCAAGTTTTTAATCCCAGTAAGAGGGACACGGGTCGTGTCCTATGACACAGGCACCTGTGTCAAGACACTGTCTTGTCATTTTGTCAAGTTTTCTCCCAGTAAGATGGACACGGGTCGTGTCCTGTGACACGGGCACCCATGTCAGAACCTTGCCTTGCTATTTTGTCATGTTTTCTTCCTAACACGACCCGTGTCAGGTGACACGATCGGCCGTGTCAGACTTCCAGAAGCTTTTTTCTGTAGTTTTGAGTGTTTGCAACTCTTCTACTCTGATTTTTCCTGTTTTTTATTTTGAAAATGAAAGTAAAATGATGTATGAACAAGGGTATCATAGTTTGAGAAAACTTACCTCTTGAAGTGAAACCCCAAAATGTGTATGGATGTTTCCAGGTGCAATGTGATGATTGATTGAGCTTCCTTAGACCTCCCTGAAGTTGTTTCAATCCTTACTTTGTGCTGAAAGTGTTTAGGTCTCTCCAATCAAGTAAACTTGCAAGAAAATTCTTTTGAGTTTAGAAGGTAGTGATAATGATGTTACAAAAGTTGTTCTTGTGTTTGAACAACTTCTATATGATGTATGTGAAGTATTTGGATGGTTTGTTTGGGCAAAACTTGCAAGGTGTGAGAGGTTCAAAGATTTGGACTTCAAAGCTCAAAATGGAGGTTTTTTGTGAACAATTATGGTTTTTTTGTGAGTGAAGGGATTTTGAGAATTTGTCTACACAAAATAACTTCTCCATTTAGCTTGCGAATAGCCTCTCTATTTATAGAGAAGGTTTGAGAGGATGAGATAGTTTGTTTTACAAACTGTCAAAATTCTGGTTTGGTTGAGATGGAACAACCAAGTTATGTGAAATTTGATGTCCCAAGCATGGTACAAAATGGATCTGAAGTGGCTAGGAGTTTTTAGGCATGTTTCTTCTTGTTTTAACATTGTGTGTGCATAAAAAACAGTTGAGAGGCTCAAGGAGAGCTGACTTTATATAAAGCATGCTTTATGTGAATGGCAATGGTGCTCTTGTGCCATAAATGGAATTATGCAATGGACAATACTTGAATCATTTGAATAATGGTTCAATCAATTGTGTAAACATTTGCTTATGGATAGTAAGATTATGCAGCATGGCATAAGGATTTTGTTATATGTTCTTCAACAAAATGACTTGCAATTCAAGAATGGATGCCCAACTCCATGCCGTTGAATCTCCTAGCTCATGTATGATAAATTCATGTTCTTGGACATTTTGGAAAGCTTGAAACATTGTATACAACCTTCATGTTGACCATTTTGGATAAATCAAATTGGAACTTCATGAAAAATGGCCAAGAAGTTGAGATAAAAATTGACCAAAATATGTTGAAAATTTCTCTAAGTATTTATACAAAAGTGTCATGACTTCATAGGCTCATATTTTCAAATCTAAGCATTTTTTGGACATCAACTCTCTAATACAAAGTTGTAGAATTCATTAAGATCTGCAACTTTCATGTTGAAAGTTTCCTTTGAATCATTTTTCATCTTGGTGAAAGATTGGCATGAAGTAATGAAATTATCATGTATAAAAAACACTTAGAAAAATTTCTAAGTCTTGAAAAGTTTGACTTTTGACTTTCTTGATTTCTTGAAGATCAAGGTTCATATTTTTGAATGTCTTGATGAATTATGATCTTTGAAACTCAAATTTGATCAAAAAGTCAAAGTTTGACTTTTCAGTGTACAATTGACTTTTTCATCAGTTGACCAAATTTCATATGTCAACCCAATGATCTTGAGAAATGTTTTGAGCCATGAAATTAGGTTAATATATTGTATTTGAATCCTTGAGATTGTACTTTAAGCCATTAGATCATGTATTAGGTTAAACAATCCTTGATCAGTCAAATACAGTCAAAACCTTAATTTTGACCATTTTGCCCTTTTGGTGATTTGAACAATTTTCCTGGGGAATTGTGGTCCAAACTTGATCAATTGATACATATGACTTCAAAATGTTGATATTGGTCCAAAATCTTGAAGTTTGACTGCAGGTTGACCACATTTTACTTTTTACCCAATACAGTTGATTTTATGTCATCTGATCAATTGACTGAGCAAACTTGAACTGCGAGACTTGAAACTTGACATGAGAAATCTTGAAAGTCCATAATGATCTATGAAAGTCATATGAGGCATTAAAAGTCCAATTGTCCTTGTGAAAACTCAAACCTTAATTTGAGGCATCAGTGTTGAGGAGATGTCTTGACCTAGTCAATCCTTGTGCAAGCTTGAGCTATTGAAGATCTTATGGGAAATGTCTTGAGAAATGAGAGGGAAAATTTTGGGGTATAACAGTGTCGAAGCTTAATGCTTCTGTGTTGGTTGTGTCGGTTGAGAGATCATCGATACGAGTAATATGGATGTCTGTTGTGTTATTGAGGTTGGCTGAGAGATCGTCGCTGAGATGATATAGTAGTTCTCTCTACTTTGGGTTAGAAATAACTTAGGGAGTGAGCGATTCTAGATGACTCTGAGGATTATTGTAGGTTAAGTTTAATTGATCAATAAGTTTAAGTTTGTGAGAAGTAGATTATATGCATGCTTGATAAGTTTCTTCTCTCTAGAGAATAAATTATTTCTTGTTTATATTTACTTTTATGTTTTTATGTTTTACCAATTCCATCTAAACTCATTAACGAGATATTTTTCGAACGGTATTTCAATTCACCAATCTATGTGGATACGATACAATATAACCTATATCACCCGATAAAAATAATACTTTACTTTTTGCTTGCCGCTCTACTGCAGCAACAAAATGGCGTCGTTTCCAGGGATTGGTGTTTATTGTTTTGAATTGCGATATTTTCTTTGTTTTTGAGTTTTGTAATTAATGTATATATTGTATAGAATATGTACATAAACTTGTCTATTTTTACTTGTACATTTTTTGTGTTTACTTTCCATACTTGTGTATATATGTGTTTTTCTTTGTTTTCACGTATTGTTGTGAATTGTCTCATTTTTGTAACATTTGTTATGTGGATGTTAGGACACTTTCTTTAGGTTTGCACGGTGTGACAATACCATGGCATGACGAGAGGAGGTTACTAGCTCGCACAATAAAGGTGTCAAGTTTATGACGTAAAACAAGCATGTTTTTGTTTGTATTCATTTATGTGTTAACTTGTGTTTTAACAAGTTGAAATAAGACTTATTTTAAATTCTCGAATTTTCACTTTTCAACTTGTTTAATTCATTTTCACCCTTTAGTTTTGTTATGTCAATTTGTGTTTTTTTGCAAGCTTGTCGCGTGTAGCTTGAGGAAGTTTATATGTTGTAAATATTCTGTACATTGAGTGTGTAAGGTGATTGTGGAGCTTGTATAACAGTTGCACCAGTTGATGTCCTATTTTTCTGCAACTGGTATAGCGCGCTAAGTGCGCTATGTGCCGCTTAGCGCGCTCTACTGTGCAGAACCAGTGAATTCTTTTTAATTTTTCGCTTGCCTTTTCTTTTTCCCACTTCCACCTAGGCTTTAAATAGTGAATAATATTAGTATATTTAATTCTTTTGTTGTTGTTTGGATTCAATTTTGGTTCGATAGCTTAAAGTCGCTTTTGGTGATTTTCCAAGTTTGAGTGTTTCAACTTGCGAATGCGTGGTAATGATTTTGTTAAAAGTTTTGTACACGTTCGAGGTATGTGTTTATCCTTTCTATAATTTATCATATTCGTGATACTTAGACTTTTTACAATTTCTATGCCATTCTTTTGTATACTTGTTCATTTGTGAATCACTTTAGTTCTTACCCTTTTTGTAAGGTAACTTTTCATTGTTCACATATGCTGGAGACCACAATTGTTGTTTTAATTGGATTTTATTATATTTAATATTTTGTTTGTATTGATTGTATGAAATCTTGAACATGATCCAGACATTTTTTGTTCCATTTTGAGCACAACTACCTTGGCCAAATAGTCAATTCACCTTGTGATTGTATGATCATTAGTAACCCCTTTGAGCTTATTGTTGATATCCATGTTGTATTTGCTAAATGTTTGTCTATGAGTGTTTAGTTTCCCTTTTTATATGGATATTGATTCTTTATTTTCTTGAATCCTCAACTATGATTTTTAGTTGAAATTTTATCTTGCCTTAGAAAGTAGGGAGTATTCACTTTAATGTATGGTTGAATTCAAATCGGAGAGAAAAATGATTAGGTATTTATTGGTTGATTGCTATGAGGTTGAAAAGAAAAAGAAAAGAAAAAAATGTGAAAAAGAAGTGAATAGAAAAAGAAAGAAAAAAATGAAAAAAAGGCTTTGAAAAAGAAAAACAAAAAGAGTTGGAATAATATTGTGTTAATAAGTGATGTGTGTTGGTTTTAAACTTGGAATGAAGAAAAAATTTGATTGAAATTTGATTGTTTGAAACTTTGGTGAATTGATCACTCCCTTAGGTTTAGGAAAGTTTTTATTTCGATTAGCTTTAGGACTTATCACTTGTTTATTAGCCAAGCCACATTACAACCTTGAAAAGCCCTTGAGATTCTTTCTTTTATATTTTCAATGTAAATTTTTGGATGAATGCATAATTTAGTCCACTGTTTGCAAGATTGTTGGATGAGTGAAAATAACTTATTTTTGTGTTTTTCATCTACCGATGATTGTGTGTGCTAGGTGTGATTCATTTGTGAACTAGTGTTGTTTTAGAATGTTTAGCATAATTTTTGTATTTAACATTTGTTTCATATTTATGTTATCGTTGTAGTTTAGTGGTAGGTATGTTTCTCCATGTGTACCGTTTTTCATTTAAATCATTGCATTTATTTTCCGTTTTCAAAACTTATTGA
This sequence comes from Vicia faba, assembly GCA_948472305.1. Lineage (NCBI taxonomy): Eukaryota > Viridiplantae > Streptophyta > Magnoliopsida > Fabales > Fabaceae > Vicia > Vicia faba. The sequence continues at coordinate 215,264,671 of OX451736.1, forward strand.
TTCATGATATTTTGGTTGATTACTTTTGGTTCTTTAAGTTGTTTGGATTTGTTTGAGGACGAGCAAGTTCAAGTTGGGGAGAGTTTGATAAGTGCAAATTGTAGCTATTTTTGTATATACTTTTTGTTGCACTTATCGACTCTTTGTTGTTAATATCATTGAATAAACCTGAATTTTGTGTAAATACGTTTAGTTTATATTTATTTGTATTTTTGTGTACATATTTTACCGTTTGATGTTTTTCTATTCATTTTATAGGTATTGATGCGTATTTGGAGCATGAGCAATAAAGTGTCGAAGATACGGCTTCAAACGCGTGATTTTGAGCTACTCGTCAACGAATAAGACTCAAAATCAAAGAATAATAAATCATAAATTTGATTGATATTTAGGCATTGTTAGATATATAATTGAATAAGTTTTCCAACGCTTCGAACCGAGCGTAAATCGGAGTTACAATTCTCAAGTTATGGCGAAAATAAAAAGCTGGTTTTTTCTAATGACAGTAGAGCGCGCTTAGTGGGATTTTGTCGCTTAGCACGATCCCCTGGATAGAATTACGTTAAAAGGGGAAAAACAATATATTTTTTTTTTATGTTTTGGGGTATTTGTTCCCAACTCATCAAACCTTCATTTTTTTGGTAGAGAGAGCTTAAAAAACAACTTTGGAGCTTGCATACGATGATTCGGGGTGGATTGATCATCAATTGGTGCTGACAAACTGAGAAAATTTTGGTTCATTTATCTTCCTATTTGTGTATTTCTCTTTGGTTGGGTTTTCTATATGATTTTACTTTTAAATTATGTATATTTGTTTCCCATGGCGTTATATTTAATTTACTTTACAAATTTGTGTCGATTGTTATCTTAGATTTTTACTCTGTGCTCGGGGTTTGGGTTGTTATAGATATATACTGCTCAAATCTTTATCTAGGATGATTATCTATTAGTTTCTGGATTCTAGAGATAGATTTAGAGCTAACAATCTTTATGGATGTCGAAACTTAATGCTTCTGTGTTGGTTATGTTGGTTGAGAGGTCGTCGATACGAGTAATATGGATGTTTGTTATGTTATTGAGGTTGGCTGAGAGATCATCACTGAGATGATATAGTAGTTCTCTCTACTCTGGATTAGAAATAACTTAGGGAGTGAGTGATTCTAGATGACTCTGAGGAGTATTGTAGGTTGAGTGTAATTGGTCGATAAGTTTAAGTTTGTGAGAAGTAGATTATATGCATGCTTGATAAGTTTCTTCTCTCTAAAGAATGAATTCTTTCATGTTCATATTCACTTTTATGTTTTTATGTTTTACCAATTCAATCCAAACTCATTAACGAGAGATTTTTTGAATGGTATTTAAATTCACCAATCTCTGTGGACACGATACGATATAACCTATATCACCCGGTAAAAATAATACTTTACTTTTTGCTTGTCGCTCTACTGCAGCAACATCAGTCGCTACTTGAACTATAAGATGGTGGATCAAAAATCTGTGGAAGCTCAAAGCCACAAAATTCAGAAGATTTGTCATGAAATCATTACATAAGGTATGTCCCTCAATGAACATTTTCAAATTGTTGTTATCCTTGGCAAACTGCCCCCTGGTTGGAAAGATTTCAAAAACATGCTTCGCCATAAACCAAAAGAGTTTTCACTGATCACTTGCCTCCGAATTAAAGAGGAAGCTATAGAACAAGATCAGAAGGATGAAGTCTTAGTTGTTTCTAACAATAAATAGAGATTCGGTACGGTTCTGAAGTCTACGGGCAAACCATTAAAGAATCAGAACCGTAATGTTGTGAACCGGATTAAGAATGGGAATCCCTCAAGGGGCCCATCTACTCTGATTACCAGGTAGAAACCCCCAACTCAAATGAATGACACTCCGATTTTCACTTGCTATAATTATGGAAAACTGAGTCATATGGCTAAGAGATGTAAGAGCAGGCCCAAACCTGTTGGCTCTAATGCACATGTTAACCTGATTGATGAACAATTCATTGATATGATCACTGAAGTCAACATGGTTGGTGGAAGTGATGGTTGGTGGGTAAACACTGACGCCTCTCATCATGTCTGCTATGATTGTGCTATGTTCAAGACATACACAAATGCTTAAAATAAGAAGGTGTTGTTTGGAGATACTCACACCACTGATATTGCTGGAATTGGAGACATTGAGTTGAACTTCACCTCAGGAAAAACTTTAATCTTGAAGGACGTTATGCATGTATCCGAACTTAGAAAGAATCTTTGTTTCTGGTTTTCTTTTGAATAAGGTATGGTTTAGTCAGTCTATAGGGGAAGATTTGTATATCGTCGCTAAGAATTGTATTTTTGTTGGAAAAGGATACACCATTGATGGCATGTTTAAGTTGAATGTTGATTTGAATAAAATTTCTCCTTCTGTTTACTCTTTGTGTGATTTTAATATTTGACATTCTAGACTTTGTCATGTTAATAAGTGAATCATTTCTAATGAAAAAAACTTAGGCCTAATTCCTAAATTAAATGTCATTGATTAAAATAAATGTGAATATTGTAGTCAAACTAAAATAACTAAGACTTCGCATAAATCGATTGTTAAAGAATTTGATCCCCTAGATGTTATATACTCTAATATATGTGAATTAGATGGAACTTTAACTAGAAATAGTAAGCGTTATTTTATCACTTTTATTGACGATTGTTTTTATTATACTTATGTATACTTAATGAAGAATAAAAGTGAAGAGTTTGACATTTTTAAGATGCATGTAACTGAAATTGAGAATGAACTTAGTAAGAAGATTAAGAGACTTCATAGTGATAAGGGAACTTAATATGATTCTGGTTTATTTAATAATTTTTATAAAGAATATGGAATTGTACATGAAACGAATGCTCCATATTCTTATGAAATGAATGGTAAAGCAGAAAGAAAGAATATAACTCTTACTGAACTTATTGTTGCAATTATGATAAACTTTGGTGCTGCACCCCACGGGTGGGTGAAATTTGATTGACTGTTTGCTATGTCATGAATAAAATCCTCTAGTCAAAAAGTAAGATCTCTCCTTATGAGATATTAAAGAAAAGGCAACCAAACTTGTCTTATTTGAGAACTTGGGGTTGTCTGGCTTATGTTAGAATTCTGAATCTGAAACGAGTTAAACTTGCTAGTAGAGCATATGAATGTGTATTCACTGGGTACGCAGCAAATAGTAAAGCGTATAGGTTTTATAACCTAAATGCAAAAGTGATCATATAATCAAATGATGCTTATTTCTATGAAGATAAATTTCCTTTTAAATCGAGAAATAGATGGGGTACATAATCGAGTCACATTCATGTGATAAAAAGCACATAAAGCAATGACATTGTAGAAATAGAACTTCGACGAAGTAAAAGAGTAAGAGTTGCTAAAGACTATGGGCTCAATTATGTGGTTTATAATGTAGAAGAAGATCTAATAAATATTCAAGAAGCCTTGTCATCTCTGGATGTTGATTTATGGAAAGAAGCTATTAATGATGAGATAGAATCTCTAGAGTCTAACAAAAGCACGACCCACAAAAGCACGAAAATGAGACGGGGCAGACATAGTTGAGGATGAGGTCCTAAAACCTAGGCCCGCCCCATAAAAAAGTGAGTGTGGGGTGGGGAAAACCCTTGGACACTGAACCTTTTAAGCCTAAAAATGAAGAAAAAAATTATGTTAATGCTCGTGCCCGTAAAAGCCCGTGAAGAAAACAGGGCAGGGCGGTCACATTAGAGGGTGATGGCCTAAATTCTTGACCCGCCGTACTAAAGAGTGGGCAAAAGAGGCATGCCCAATAGGCAGGGCCCATTCTGCCACCCCTAGCTAAAACTCTGCAGAATCTTCTGCATAAAAATAGATCTTCAATTATAACTTTCCTAAAATGTCTCCATAATTATAAAGTAAGTATTCTTCTTGAATTCAACTTGAATCTTCCAGACCTTAAAATCAACGCCACATAGGATAGCATAAAATTCCTATAATATTCTGCATGTGTTAAAACTTAAGCCAGTCCAACTGTCCAATCCAACACAGTCACGTTATCGAGTGACTCTACATAGTATATCTTGTCTGATATGTTGCTTCAGTTGAAAAAACATCTCAACTCAACATATTATTTCTCAGCAGGTTAGAACATCATTTTTAACATGTTACTGCCATACCATATTTGTTTTACTAAAATTAATGCAATACACTTTATTAAAATTTATAGTCCCACGTCTAAATTTTTTTAAAATTTTAAAATGTTTGGAGTGGCTTCATCCCTTGTCCAGTTGTAGGTTTAGCTCAGTGTCTGAATAAATAGTTTATTTAGAGCTTATAGCAAAAAAAGTGTATAAAAATAATTTATAAAAAAGCTTGCATAAGTTATTTTTCTAACAAAAGTTAAAATAAATTTAAATTATATTTATATATGATATAAATTACGTTCATAAATTATCTTTGAAAATTTATAAAAATAAAATTAATTTTTTTTATAAATAATGCTCTAAACTTTTTATTAAACTTTTTCAAATAGTGTCTCACAAAATATATGACATAAGAAAGGTTCAAATAAGCCGATTCAAACAGATTCCTATTATAAAATAATAATTTTGCATAAATATTAGATTTGTTTTCCTTTATTTATATGCTTTTTTTATTTAGTATTTATTTATAAGAAATAGACATATGTATACAAGGCGGGCCAAGGACTAAACAACCTAAATTAATGTAAATAGACTTTATAGTTTTAGATAAAATAAAACTCAAATAATTCAATGTACTTATAAATATTTTGATTAATTATTATTTTATTTTTATTGTTATTTTTTATTATTTATATTGATGTTGTAACAAAATATCTATACAATATAATAATGTAAGATAAATATTTTGGCAAGTTTGCCACTTGACACTCTCTCATGCATTTTTTTATTTATAATTATGTTATAAAATATATATTTTTTATAATGTCTTACTATTATTTTTATTTTATTTTTTTAATTTTTTAATTTTTCTCATTATTGTCAAGGCACAAATTTTGTTGTGTGTCACGTTTACACAAAAAATTATGATTGAACCTTTGTGGAATATGAAGCGTCGACAATCATATTCTTCCCTCAGACAATTATTTTTTTTTGTCTTCCAATACACAAAGCAACCTTCTGTTATGAGACAATAAATTATTCTCTTTTTCCAAATCCCGATTTCAAATTATGTTCATCAATGGGAATTTCAAGAGGCGATTTCAAATTCCACTCATCAATGAATTATGTTTCTCAGGTAATACCATGAATCACAATTATAATTGATGTTGTTTTGTGCGAAATCCATCTGAATTTCGTGGATATAAATAAGTATTATCCATCACAAATTTCAAACACATTGGATTTCTTCTTGATTGTTGTTAGAGTTGTTATTCACGATTCACAAATTTGCATCCATCTTTTTGATTTAGGTTTGTTCATGGCTTTCGGAGGTGTCAACTCTGTTAACGAAATAACTCCTGCAAAGGAGTCGTGGAACATTGTGATTCGAGTTGTCTGACTATGGTTTGTGCCAGACATGAATGTGAAACAAAAATATTTTGCTATGGAAGTGGTTCTCATGGATGATAAGGTGATATGATTGTTTCATTTATCATTTAAGTTTAATTGTAATAAAATATTTTATACATAGATAAACTGAATTGTACGTTTGTGATTTGATAGGGTGACAAAATTCAAGCTTCTTAGAAAAGCCTTGATGCCTCGATTTGAAAATAAAATTAAGGAGTAATCTTCATATAATTTCAAGTCATTTGACTTCGCTGCTAATACTGGAGCATTTAGGACCACGAAACACCAATTTAAATTGAATTTGCAGAATGGCACGATTTTCACAAATGTTGGAACTGGAATGACGACATTATCGCCTTATTCGTTTGTATCTTTTACAGATATTCTTGGAAACATAGACATGGAGTACTTGGCAACATAGACATAGACATGGCATCTAAAGTTCTAATTTCTTAAATATTTTTCAGATGTTATTGGTATTTTGTCTTATGTTGGTCGTGAAAGGGTGTATGAAAGGAATCATGTAACTACTAAATTAAAAGTTATTGAGTTGGAATCCAATGGGTAATATATTATATGTGAGTTATACCTTATGTTGTTATGTAATACTCTAATCATTTGTATGATTAAATTTTATGCCTTACGCTTGTACGAGCAAGAAGTGTTTTCTACATCTGGCCTTGAGATTTTGATGATAACTTCACATGTTATCTTAGAGAATAATTGTATACACAAATGGTTTCGTCTAGTGTGTAGTTGTTGCTATAATGTTCCGACTCTGGTACAAGGTGTGTGACATCATCAGGTTATGAACATATACTCTGGAAGAAAACATGTGGTTACATGTTTCGTTAAAGTCAAGGTTCTGAACTGATCTTCTGCAACGTGTCTTAGGAACGTTAGTACAAGAAGTTCTGATCATGGCTTTGTGGTTTAGCTTTGGAGGCCTTCTAAAGCTTTATTTTTGTGTTACAAGTTCTGAAGATTATAAAGACAAGGTTCTGCTGAACAAGTTCTGATGATCTGAAGAAAAGAAAGTTCTTACAACCAAGTACTGAAGACTCTGAAGACAAGGTTCTATGTGACAAGTTCTGAAGACTCCAAGACTTAGGTTCTAAGGCTTAAGAAGTATTCTTCTATAATAAGCTTCAACGACCAGCATTCAAATATCTGAAGCCTCTGTAGATTAAGAAGAAAAAGTTCAAAAGGGTTAACATGTGATAGTGTACAAAAGGTACATAAAGTGAATGTGGCCTCTACTCTTCTAGAGTGGTGCAAGGACAATTCTTTTGTACTTGACAGCGACTACTCTCATTATAACCGTTGAGAACCAACAACTAGATTTATGATTTATCTTTCTACCCTTTCAACGGATCTCTTTTACAAGCTATAAAAGGAAGACTTGGAAGTTGAAGAAAAGTAGCAAACGACATTACAACGACAAATATATCAGTTCAAATCAAGCTCAACAAAAATACACCAAAGTGTTGTGCAAACTCTATAGAGAAATCATCTGTGTATATTTTTGTAAATAAGCAAGGAGATGTTGCTCGTATCTTGCAGTAGACCACTTAGGTGTTCTTCATTGTACTGAACAGTCTGTGTAATCTGTTTACAAGAAGCAAGTATGTAATACACTAAAAGTGCTAAACTGTTGTTTAATGATACCTTGAGAGACTGAGTGAAGGTCTGAGCTCAAGAAGACTCATGTTGCAACTTGAGTGGATTTACAGTAAGGATTGACCGACTTATTGGGGGGTGCCAATAAGGTTGATCAGACTTGATGTGGGTTGTTCTGTAATCAGTTTGGTTATAGTGGATTAAGTCCTTGTTAAAGGAGAAATCATCCTTGCGAGGGTGGACTGGAGTAGCTTAGTTAACAACGAACCAGGATAAAAATCATTGTATTCATTTCATGTTTTATGTTCTAAGCGTACTTGGTATGTCACCAATGAAAAGATTTTATTTGGTGAAACCCAATTCAAACCCCCCTTTCTTGTGTTTCTCACACCTTCAATTGGAATTATAGCTCCAGTTCTAGTATTTGCAGTTATCAAACACTTAATCGTGTCAGATAAAGATCCAGACGAGTTTTTTATTGAAGAAACACACTGGTTGAACCCATACCAATAATAGTTGAACCCACACCAGTTGTTGCTGCATCTGATTCAAACAATAAAGGTTATAATGTTAAATCTCCCATCTTTGATGGAGAAAAGTTTGAATACTAGAAAGTTTCTTTCTAGGTCATGATATTGATATTTGGGATATGGTAGTCAATGGATATATACCTCCCACAAATAACACTGGAAAAGAAATAGTTAGGAGAGCAATTATTTAGCATTCACTAATCACACATATCACTAATAGCATTTAGCAACAATACTAACACATATTATTTATATTTCACAAATTCATGAAATACATATACACATATACATGTCACTTTACACAATCACATAATTATCTAATCATTCAATTCCAACAAATATAGTTCTATCTTAAAGGTTATTTCATTAGCTTCCTAATGCTTCGAACGACGCCTAAACGGATTTACGGTTCAAAAGTTATGGCCGTTATAAAATCTGTCAAAAATATTGAATGCCCCTTGGGACTGCTCAGGTCGACCCATGAGTCGACTCATACTGAGTATTTTTATCACCTATGCATCGACTCGTAACCTTTATGCATCAATGTGCCGCTGTTTGACAGAGAGACTCTGCCTCGCGGGTATGCTCAGGTCGACCCTCCCCTCCGCGTGAGTCGACAGATACTGCATAAACATGATTTTTCTGCATTTTCTAACTCAAAACCCACACAAATTTCCTTCTTAAAAGCACCATAAATCACCACAAATTATCATGCTTATCAATTTTAGCAACAACCTATCATTCTAACATGAGAGTACTCATTTTATTCCATTCAACACATCAAATCTTATCAATTTCATGTATTTCTACACAAACCCTAACATATAAGATTTTATAAATTCAAATCAACAACACCTATCATGTTACTACCCATTGCATACATCATATACCCATAACAACATGAATGCCCACCCTAACCTCTTAGGTTGAATACTCTAGGGTTGCCTCTTCTCCTTTTTCTTCTCTTTTCTCCCTTGCCTCTTCTCTTCTCTCCCTTGCCTCTTCTCTTCTCTTGTTTTCGCAAATGAATATCTAAACCTAGTTTCCTTACTAACTAGTATCATATAAATAATGGGCTTCGCACAAACTCCCTTATCACTTCTATTTCTCATTATTATGTTCAACTAATTATTTCATTCATTAATACACTTAATATCCAAATAACCCAAATAGCACATAGTCACATAATTAAATAATTAATTAATTAAATAATTAATTAACTAAATAATTATCATATCACATAATAATTAAATAAATAAATAACTAATACAATAGCTAATAAAAATTGGAATGTTACATGCCACGTATGCAATACCATTATGCTTTCACCTGGTGGGCTTGTGTAGTCATTATGGCGTATTTGCACTAGTCGTTAACACACATGCGTATTAATGATAAATACCATTGCAATATGCATGCGGGGGTCTTACAAGGCATTCCCCTACTAGCCGTTAACATATTTGTGTGCTTGGTATGATGGGGTTGTGACGCCACTTAGGCAATGTTGCAGTAGGTAAACTCATCATTGATGGAGTTCTACATAGGAATGATCTTATTCATCTAGCGGTGCACATGTGTAAGTCTTTTGATGCATAGACACAAGAGGTAACCCATCGAGGGTGTGAAATGTGTAGCCTAATTAAGAAGGTAGAACTTACTTTTGGTTCCTCATACACGGGTACGTGTCTACACATTTGACTGTGGCTTTAGTGTCGGGCCTTGTGTCGTATATTTCTTGTTACCTCATTGGTTAGTTATGGGACTTCCAATGATGGTGTACCCTTGTTGTCTACTTGCACCCGACCGTAAGGGAACCCCGAATCCATGACGAATTTGTTTGATGCATGAACCCTGTAGAATCAAGCAAGCCCTTAAAATAGGGAGACTAACTGAGATTTAGTAATCTCACCATAATCCTCTTATTATTTTCCAAGTTCTTCGAGGCAGGATCATGGCTTGGATAAGATGACTTAACTTGTCGACAGTGTTTCGTGGCGATGTTTCGTTCCCTTTTTGGATCTTTCTGTTATGTATTATGGATTCGTATTAGTACTTATGGGATTATATCTTTTGGCCATGACATGTTCAACTTTTGTATATCTTACTATTACTGATCTATGTTTCGCTGCTTATGTATGAATGTTTTATGTACCATTTTATAACACCATGCACATATTATCCTAGGCAATGATACATGGGGTGTTAGATTCAGGACTGAGTTATACCTGTTTTTGGAAAAAGTCCCTTAAGAAAATTTCTGAGTTTGAAAAAAGTTGGTCTTGATAAAGAGGGGAGGGATACTTATATTGAGTTTTGTCTGTCTTTTCCTATCGCATCACATGAGAACATATAATATTTTAAGTTTGGGGGTGTGTTAACTCGCATTTTGTGAGTTAATACATTCCTTTAATTTCTATTAATTAGTCTTTTTTATTATTTTAATAGTTGTAATTTCTTTCCTTTTAGTAATTTTTATTTGTTTAGCTTGGAGCACAATAGGTGCTCCCTTTTTATTATTAATATTTTTTCTGTAAGTAAATGGTTAGCTGAGTCGAGCTGAGACAAGACTACAATGATCTGCTGCATGGAGCACAAGTTGAAGAAGTTAGAAGGACGAAGAGAAAAAGGGAAATAATTGTTGCAAGCAGCTACCTAATAATGATAACGTGGAAGGAAGATAAATTGGTGGGAACACTTTGTTGTTCTGAAAAAGAGGAAAAAGTAATTCAAGTTCAAAACACAGAGGTGTGGGCGCTAAAGGATAAAAACGGGTACAATTGTACATTGCACTAAGGACAATACGCCGCCTGTACCTGTTGTTGCAGTCTGCTGTCATATACCAAATTTGTTCGCCCTATTTATACATTCAAATAATTTTCAAAATTGGTTTTATAGATTTCTTTGATTTACTTGTATTAATATTTTGGGTTTTATAAATATTTATTTTCAATTTATTTGTGCTTATTTAAAAATATATAATAGTTTATTTTAAATTATTTGTATTTTTTAAAAATAACAAGTATTTGTTGGACCTTCATATACTTTCAAGCGCTTTATCATTTCAAATAAATGAGACAACACAATTGGTAAGAAGATAAGATTTACGAGCAGAAGATCACGGGTTTGAATCTCACTTGCTATATTTTTTGATATTTTTCCTTTCATTTGCTACTAACTTTATTTCCATTTTAAAAATCATAAAATGTGTTTTTTATTATTTTAATTTCAATTTTCGTTTTTATTTTTAAGGTGTTTTTTAAAAATACTTATTTATTTCATTTTATGCATTTTTTTACCAAAATTGAGTGCACAAATATTTCTTTTTCTAGTTAATTATTTCTTATTGGTCAATCTATGTCAATTTGTGTCATACTCAGCTTCTGATTGGTCAACTTGCTGGCCAAGTAAGATCTGATTTGTCAATTAATCATTTTTCCTTTTTTATTGACCTAATTATTCTTATAAATACCCTGGTATTTTCACAGTTACAGACATAAAAAATTTCACACTCTTCGCTAACACTTTGTCTACACACAATATCAACAATCACCTACAATTTCAGAAATTCCACGATTCACTTTCGCAATTTCTCAACCTTTTTCTTCACACACCTTTTTTCAAACCCTTTTAAAATTTCTACGTTTTTTATCAACAATTTTGTCGATGATTTTTTTTATGAGGCCACCCTTTTTGTTTCAATTTTATCTTTTTTTTTTTTAATTTTAATTTATTTGTTGTCAAAACCGTATGATAATTATCTTTATTTCCTTTGTTCTCGTAGTAATGATTTTTTCAAAGGCCAAATAATTATACATAGAATTCACACATTTCTCTTGGTCACCACAAACCCTCTCACACGTACAGTACAACAACCTCTTGTAAACCATAACTTTGATTTGTACATAACTTTCTATTTGTCATAACACTAAATTTTTGTATAACTTTTATTGAAATCACAACTAACCCTGTGTTACCCATTTTTCTTCATCATCCTTAATCTTTATATTAAATAGCTTGTACAAAAAAAAAAAATCAGTAGCCAAAATATCTTTTCACCAATTCATACTTTTCAGGTTCCGAACACATACATGGCCATCACCATCAACCTATAACTCTTTCACCATCCATAATACTCACTTCATAAATATTCAAACAAATCAAATAACAACCATTAAATCTTGCACAAACGAAAGTGTAATTGTAAATTTTGTTTGATGAGGTTCAAGTAGTAACAAAGATCAGAAAACAAAACGGAAAGGTAGAATAAGAAGAGAAATTTTGAGAAGACCAACCACCACGAACAACCCAGACACATCCACGCGCAGCCTACCACACACGAGTCCGCCGGATCCGCGAAACAACTTCCTCCGACGGACTTCCGTCAACCACACCAGATCCGCCCTAGCTCCGCGGATATGACCAACTCCGCCAACCACGATCTTACCGGAAGTCTGCAAGCATCACTTTTCTGATCCGATATTTATTTTCCGTTTTTTTTGCTTTGTTTGAATCTTCACTGAATTAGTTTTGTTGGTTAGATAGATTTCACATCCTCGAGTAATTAAGTGGTTGAACGTCTTACCAATTAATTATTCAAAATAAAAAAAATATCTAAAATTTATAAACACACCAAATCAATTTCTTCGTTTCGTGTGATTTAATTTTAATAAGGATTAACTCCTTATAAAAATGAATTTCTTCACCTAGCGCGGTTTAATTCCAATGAAGATCAACTCTTCAATCAATCAAATTAAAAACAACTAAACAATTCAAAAATCATTTTCTACTAATTTAATAAAAACCTCAAGAACATTTTCAAAAAAATAATTGAATAGCATATCTTTCAAATCAAAACTTCGAACTGCATCTACGATCACTAATTTTTCAAACCCAGACAAGGTTCAAGGATAATTCGAACGCAATTCTACGCAATTCTATAAAAAGCACCAACCAAACATACGAACTATGAATTTGGACTATGATTCTTCACAAGAAGATACGTAGGCACACAGTTAAATCCAAGGTGAGTCCTTCAACTAAAAAACTAAACATTTTCTCAAACTCATGGAAACAATGCAGTTAAATAGAAAATTCCTAATTTACCCTTAGACTTAGAAGTGGAGCCCCTTGAGAACTAGGGAGATGAAGGGTGCCTAACATCTTCCCTTCGTCTAACCAACTCACGAATTTAGAATCTTTATACAAGTTAGGATTATCCATTCTTCTCTGTCCTTAGGACAAAAATTAATGGTGGTGGCTCATATTTTTTACCGGCTATGACATCTGCCACTATACACCTTGTCTCCCACCATAGTCTCCTTGTACCAAGTTCCTTGTTGGTTAAACAACTGAGGTTATGTGTTGGAACTATTTTTTAGCATGGGCTTGATGTGATTTCCTCATATTAGACCCATCATCCAATGCAACACAAACCCTAATCCTTGGTCTATAAATAGAGTTGCAATGAGAAATGAAGAGAGTTCAGTTGTTCTAAGAGAAAAACACCAAGCGTTTAAGTGCATGGATAGTGGAGTGTGCAAGAGTATCTTTCCTCATCCAATCTCGTACCAACCGATTAGCAGTGGCACGACTGAAGATATCTCTTAAAGATTAGCAGTCTCAAGTAATTCTC